>OY804585.1:6958502-8367053 GCA_963680875.1 Bathymodiolus brooksi
CAATTCTTGTTTCTGGTAGGTCCGACAGGTGAGTGACACAGGCTCGGCCCACTGAACCTCTATTTTATTTTCAGACAGTAATCACAGCTGGTATTGGACCAGAGAAATCTGTTTCAGAAAAGTTTATGAACAACATTGGAGAGAAAGCGTTTAAATGTAATTTTGATGGCTGTAGTCGTTTGTTTACCACGCATCATCATCTTAAGGTTTGTTTGAAATATCTAAAACCACTTTATCCATGTGGCCTCTGTGTTATGGTAGTTGGTAATTATTATTCAATCGGACTATGTATTCATGTATGTATTTTGAGGAAAACCGCTTGTAGCCATCGGCTGTTGGCAAGCCTCGTTAAATAAATAAAGAATTAAATTAATAAATCTGTCCAGATTATAATGTTGTGTTTGAAATTACATGCATTTCAAGGGTCGATCAATCAACAGATTGAAAACTCTTACGAAAAAATAAAATAAACAAGATATACCAATGAATTTTCAAGCATTTTATTGGTCAGTCAATCAACAAACTACTTAACAATTTGTGAGATAATCAAAATATAGTCAAACTTGCCTTAACGGTCACCTGCTGTAAACGGTTGTTTAAAACCCTGCCAACCTGATTTATATGTTAACTCTAATTAAAGTGGTTATCATACTAACACAGTCAGTGGTCATTCAAAGTTTAACATTCACCTGCAGTAAACGGTTGTTCAAAATCCTCACGACCTGATTTCAGAGCTGTTTACTGGTACAGATTTTACACGGATTTTTAATTGAAATTATGCATCACGATTAGCAGACGTAAATCTACGGTTTACCCGCAATCTGGGGAAAAAATTGTGTTTGTTGCGAAATTAGTATCAAATTGCGTTGATCAGTGTTAGAAGACGCTTGCTTTATAATAATTACTGCTTTTTAAAGCGTTTCACCGACTGGTATCACATACAGGGCTTGAAAAAACCATGTCTTCTGCAGATGAAGACGTTCTTGATCAGAATGCTGGAAATGAATCTGTAGCTTTGAAACACGGATATTCCCAAAAAGAAGACAAAATACATGCAGAAGTATTAACTTAATAAAGAGACTTGGTCTACTGTAATCATACCATTCTTTATATCCCTGATTAACTTAATAAAGAGACTTGGTCTACTGTAATCATACCATTCTTTATATCCCTGATTAACTTAATAAAGAGACTTGGTCTACTGTAATCATACCATTCTTTATATCTCTGATTAACTTAATAAAGAGACTTGGTCTACTGTAATCATACCATTCTTTATATCCCTGATTAACTTAATAAAGAGACTTGGTCTACTGTAATCATACCATTCTTTATATCCCTGATTAACTTAATAAAGAGACTTGGTCTACTGTAATCATACCATTCTTTATATCCCTGATTAACTTAATAAAGAGACTTGGTCTACTGTAATCATACCATTCTTTATATCCCTGATTAACTTAATAAAGAGACTTGGTCTACTGTAATCATACCATTCTTTATATCTCTGATTAACTTAATAAAGAGACTTGGTCTACTGTAATCATACCATTCTTTATATCCCTGATTAACTTAATAAAGAGACTTGGTCTACTGTAATCATACCATTCTTTATATCTCTGATTAACTTAATAAAGAGACTTGGTCTACTGTAATCATACCATTCTTTATATCCCTGATTAACTTAATAAAGAGACTTGGTCTACTGTAATCATACCATTCTTTATATCCCTGATTAACTTAATAAAGAGACTTGGTCTACTGTAATCATACCATTCTTTATATCTCTGATTAACTTAATAAAGAGACTTGGTCTACTGTAATCATACCATTCTTTATATCCCTGATTAACTTAATAAAGAGACTTGGTCTACTGTAATCATACCATTCTTTATATCCCTGATTAACTTAATAAAGAGACTTGGTCTACTGTAATCATACCATTCTTTATATCCCTGATTAACTTAATAAAGAGACTTGGTCTACTGTAATCATACCATTCTTTATATCTCTGATTAACTTAATAAAGAGACTTGGTCTACTGTAATCATACCATTCTTTATATCCCTGATTAACTTAATAAAGAGACTTGGTCTACTGTAATCATACCATTCTTTATATCCCTGATTAACTTAATAAAGAGACTTGGTCTACTGTAATCATACCATTCTTTATATCCCTGATTAACTTAATAAAGAGACTTGGTCTACTGTAATCATACCATTCTTTATATCTCTGATTAACTTAATAAAGAGACTTGGTCTACTGTAATCATACCATTCTTTATATCCCTGATTAACTTAATAAAGAGACTTGGTCTACTGTAATCATACCATTCTTTATATCCCTGATTAACTTAATAAAGAGACTTGGTCTACTGTAATCATACCATTCTTTATATCCCTGATTAACTTAATAAAGAGACTTGGTCTACTGTAATCATACCATTCTTTATATCCCTGATTAACTTAATAAAGAGACTTGGTCTACTGTAATCATACCATTCTTTATATCCCTGATTAACTTAATAAAGAGACTTGGTCTACTGTAATCATACCATTCTTTATATCCCTGATTAACTTAATAAAGAGACTTGGTCTACTGTAATCATACCATTCTTTATATCTCTGATTAACTTAATAAAGAGACTTGGTCTACTGTAATCATACCATTCTTTATATCCCTGATTAACTTAATAAAGAGACTTGGTCTACTGTAATCATACCATTCTTTATATCTCTGATTAACTTAATAAAGAGACTTGGTCTACTGTAATCATACCATTCTTTATATCCCTGATTAACTTAATAAAGAGACTTGGTCTACTGTAATCATACCATTCTTTATATCCCTGATTAACTTAATAAAGAGACTTGGTCTACTGTAATCATACCATTCTTTATATCTCTGATTAACTTAATAAAGAGACTTGGTCTACTGTAATCATACCATTCTTTATATCCCTGATTAACTTAATAAAGAGACTTGGTCTACTGTAATCATACCATTCTTTATATCCCTGATTAACTTAATAAAGAGACTTGGTCTACTGTAATCATACCATTCTTTATATCTCTGATTAACTTAATAAAGAGACTTGGTCTACTGTAATCATACCATTCTTTATATCCCTGATTAACTTAATAAAGAGACTTGGTCTACTGTAATCATACCATTCTTTATATCCCTGATTAACTTAATAAAGAGACTTGGTCTACTGTAATCATACCATTCTTTATATCTCTGATTAACTTAATAAAGAGACTTGGTCTACTGTAATCATACCATTCTTTATATCTCTGATTAACTTAATAAAGAGACTTGGTCTACTGTAATCATACCATTCTTTATATCCCTGATTAACTTAATAAAGAGACTTGGTCTACTGTAATCATACCATTCTTTATATCTCTGATTAACTTAATAAAGAGACTTGGTCTACTGTAATCATACCATTCTTTATATCCCTGATTAACTTAATAAAGAGACTTGGTCTACTGTAATCATACCATTCTTTATATCCCTGATTAACTTAATAAAGAGACTTGGTCTACTGTAATCATACCATTCTTTATATCCCTGATTAACTTAATAAAGAGACTTGGTCTACTGTAATCATACCATTCTTTATATCCCTGATTAACTTAATAAAGAGACTTGGTCTACTGTAATCATACCATTCTTTATATCTCTGATTAACTTAATAAAGAGACTTGGTCTACTGTAATCATACCATTCTTTATATCTCTGATTAACTTAATAAAGAGACTTGGTCTACTGTAATCATACCATTCTTTATATCCCTGATTAACTTAATAAAGAGACTTGGTCTACTGTAATCATACCATTCTTTATATCCCTGATTAACTTAATAAAGAGACTTGGTCTACTGTAATCATACCATTCTTTATATCTCTGATTAACTTAATAAAGAGACTTGGTCTACTGTAATCATACCATTCTTTATATCTCTGATTAACTTAATAAAGAGACTTGGTCTACTGTAATCATACCATTCTTTATATCCCTGATTAACTTAATAAAGAGACTTGGTCTACTGTAATCATACCATTCTTTATATCTCTGATTAACTTAATAAAGAGACTTGGTCTACTGTAATCATACCATTCTTTATATCCCTGATTAACTTAATAAAGAGACTTGGTCTACTGTAATCATACCATTCTTTATATCCCTGATTAACTTAATAAAGAGACTTGGTCTACTGTAATCATACCATTCTTTATATCCCTGATTAACTTAATAAAGAGACTTGGTCTACTGTAATCATACCATTCTTTATATCCCTGATTAACTTAATAAAGAGACTTGGTCTACTGTAATCATACCATTCTTTATATCCCTGATTAACTTAATAAAGAGACTTGGTCTACTGTAATCATACCATTCTTTATATCCCTGATTAACTTAATAAAGAGACTTGGTCTACTGTAATCATACCATTCTTTATATCCCTGATTAAATTAATAAAGAGACTTGGTCTACTGTAATCATACCATTCTTTATATCTCTGATTAACTTAATAAAGAGACTTGGTCTACTGTAATCATACCATTCTTTATATCCCTGATTAACTTAATAAAGAGACTTGGTCTACTGTAATCATACCATTCTTTATATCCCTGATTAACTTAATAAAGAGACTTGGTCTACTGTAATCATACCATTCTTTATATCTCTGATTAACTTAATAAAGAGACTTGGTCTACTGTAATCATACCATTCTTTATATCCCTGATTAACTTAATAAAGAGACTTGGTCTACTGTAATCATACCATTCTTTATATCCCTGATTAACTTAATAAAGAGACTTGGTCTACTGTAATCATACCATTCTTTATATCCCTGATTAACTTAATAAAGAGACTTGGTCTACTGTAATCATACCATTCTTTATATCCCTGATTAACTTAATAAAGAGACTTGGTCTACTGTAATCATACCATTCTTTATATCTCTGATTAACTTAATAAAGAGACTTGGTCTACTGTAATCATACCATTCTTTATATCCCTGATTAACTTAATAAAGAGACTTGGTCTACTGTAATCATACCATTCTTTATATCTCTGATTAACTTAATAAAGAGACTTGGTCTACTGTAATCATACCATTCTTTATATCCCTGATTAACTTAATAAAGAGACTTGGTCTACTGTAATCATACCATTCTTTATATCCCTGATTAACTTAATAAAGAGACTTGGTCTACTGTAATCATACCATTCTTTATATCTCTGATTAACTTAATAAAGAGACTTGGTCTACTGTAATCATACCATTCTTTATATCCCTGATTAACTTAATAAAGAGACTTGGTCTACTGTAATCATACCATTCTTTATATCCCTGATTAACTTAATAAAGAGACTTGGTCTACTGTAATCATACCATTCTTTATATCCCTGATTAACTTAATAAAGAGACTTGGTCTACTGTAATCATACCATTCTTTATATCCCTGATTAACTTAATAAAGAGACTTGGTCTACTGTAATCATACCATTCTTTATATCTCTGATTAACTTAATAAAGAGACTTGGTCTACTGTAATCATACCATTCTTTATATCCCTGATTAACTTAATAAAGAGACTTGGTCTACTGTAATCATACCATTCTTTATATCCCTGATTAACTTAATAAAGAGACTTGGTCTACTGTAATCATACCATTCTTTATATCTCTGATTAACTTAATAAAGAGACTTGGTCTACTGTAATCATACCATTCTTTATATCCCTGATTAACTTAATAAAGAGACTTGGTCTACTGTAATCATACCATTCTTTATATCCCTGATTAACTTAATAAAGAGACTTGGTCTACTGTAATCATACCATTCTTTATATCCCTGATTAACTTAATAAAGAGACTTGGTCTACTGTAATCATACCATTCTTTATATCCCTGATTAACTTAATAAAGAGACTTGGTCTACTGTAATCATACCATTCTTTATATCCCTGATTAACTTAATAAAGAGACTTGGTCTACTGTAATCATACCATTCTTTATATCCCTGATTAACTTAATAAAGAGACTTGGTCTACTGTAATCATACCATTCTTTATATCCCTGATTAACTTAATAAAGAGACTTGGTCTACTGTAATCATACCATTCTTTATATCCCTGATTAACTTAATAAAGAGACTTGGTCTACTGTAATCATACCATTCTTTATATCCCTGATTAACTTAATAAAGAGACTTGGTCTACTGTAATCATACCATTCTTTATATCCCTGATTAACTTAATAAAGAGACTTGGTCTACTGTAATCATACCATTCTTTATATCCCTGATTAACTTAATAAAGAGACTTGGTCTACTGTAATCATACCATTCTTTATATCCCTGATTAACTTAATAAAGAGACTTGGTCTACTGTAATCATACCATTCTTTATATCCCTGATTAACTTAATAAAGAGACTTGGTCTACTGTAATCATACCATTCTTTATATCCCTGATTAACTTAATAAAGAGACTTGGTCTACTGTAATCATACCATTCTTTATATCCCTGATTAACTTAATAAAGAGACTTGGTCTACTGTAATCATACCATTCTTTATATCCCTGATTAACTTAATAAAGAGACTTGGTCTACTGTAATCATACCATTCTTTATATCCCTGATTAACTTAATAAAGAGACTTGGTCTACTGTAATCATACCATTCTTTATATCCCTGATTAACTTAATAAAGAGACTTGGTCTACTGTAATCATACCATTCTTTATATCCCTGATTAACTTAATAAAGAGACTTGGTCTACTGTAATCATACCATTCTTTATATCCCTGATTAACTTAATAAAGAGACTTGGTCTACTGTAATCATACCATTCTTTATATCCCTGATTAACTTAATAAAGAGACTTGGTCTACTGTAATCATACCATTCTTTATATCCCTGATTAACTTAATAAAGAGACTTGGTCTACTGTAATCATACCATTCTTTATATCCCTGATTAACTTAATAAAGAGACTTGGTCTACTGTAATCATACCATTCTTTATATCCCTGATTAACTTAATAAAGAGACTTGGTCTACTGTAATCATACCATTCTTTATATCCCTGATTAACTTAATAAAGAGACTTGGTCTACTGTAATCATACCATTCTTTATATCCCTGATTAACTTAATAAAGAGACTTGGTCTACTGTAATCATACCATTCTTTATATCCCTGATTAACTTAATAAAGAGACTTGGTCTACTGTAATCATACCATTCTTTATATCCCTGATTAACTTAATAAAGAGACTTGGTCTACTGTAATCATACCATTCTTTATATCCCTGATTAACTTAATAAAGAGACTTGGTCTACTGTAATCATACCATTCTTTATATCCCTGATTAACTTAATAAAGAGACTTGGTCTACTGTAATCATACCATTCTTTATATCCCTGATTAACTTAATAAAGAGACTTGGTCTACTGTAATCATACCATTCTTTATATCCCTGATTAACTTAATAAAGAGACTTGGTCTACTGTAATCATACCATTCTTTATATCCCTGATTAACTTAATAAAGAGACTTGGTCTACTGTAATCATACCATTCTTTATATCCCTGATTAACTTAATAAAGAGACTTGGTCTACTGTAATCATACCATTCTTTATATCCCTGATTAACTTAATAAAGAGACTTGGTCTACTGTAATCATACCATTCTTTATATCCCTGATTAACTTAATAAAGAGACTTGGTCTACTGTAATCATACCATTCTTTATATCCCTGATTAACTTAATAAAGAGACTTGGTCTACTGTAATCATACCATTCTTTATATCCCTGATTAACTTAATAAAGAGACTTGGTCTACTGTAATCATACCATTCTTTATATCCCTGATTAACTTAATAAAGAGACTTGGTCTACTGTAATCATACCATTCTTTATATCCCTGATTAACTTAATAAAGAGACTTGGTCTACTGTAATCATACCATTCTTTATATCCCTGATTAACTTAATAAAGAGACTTGGTCTACTGTAATCATACCATTCTTTATATCCCTGATTAACTTAATAAAGAGACTTGGTCTACTGTAATCATACCATTCTTTATATCTCTGATTAACTTAATAAAGAGACTTGGTCTACTGTAATCATACCATTCTTTATATCCCTGATTAACTTAATAAAGAGACTTGGTCTACTGTAATCATACCATTCTTTATATCCCTGATTAACTTAATAAAGAGACTTGGTCTACTGTAATCATACCATTCTTTATATCTCTGATTAACTTAATAAAGAGACTTGGTCTACTGTAATCATACCATTCTTTATATCCCTGATTAACTTAATAAAGAGACTTGGTCTACTGTAATCATACCATTCTTTATATCCCTGATTAACTTAATAAAGAGACTTGGTCTACTGTAATCATACCATTCTTTATATCCCTGATTAACTTAATAAAGAGACTTGGTCTACTGTAATCATACCATTCTTTATATCCCTGATTAACTTAATAAAGAGACTTGGTCTACTGTAATCATACCATTCTTTATATCCCTGATTAACTTAATAAAGAGACTTGGTCTACTGTAATCATACCATTCTTTATATCCCTGATTAACTTAATAAAGAGACTTGGTCTACTGTAATCATACCATTCTTTATATCTCTGATTAACTTAATAAAGAGACTTGGTCTACTGTAATCATACCATTCTTTATATCCCTGATTAACTTAATAAAGAGACTTGGTCTACTGTAATCATACCATTCTTTATATCCCTGATTAACTTAATAAAGAGACTTGGTCTACTGTAATCATACCATTCTTTATATCCCTGATTAACTTAATAAAGAGACTTGGTCTACTGTAATCATACCATTCTTTATATCCCTGATTAACTTAATAAAGAGACTTGGTCTACTGTAATCATACCATTCTTTATATCCCTGATTAACTTAATAAAGAGACTTGGTCTACTGTAATCATACCATTCTTTATATCCCTGATTAACTTAATAAAGAGACTTGGTCTACTGTAATCATACCATTCTTTATATCCCTGATTAACTTAATAAAGAGACTTGGTCTACTGTAATCATACCATTCTTTATATCCCTGATTAACTTAATAAAGAGACTTGGTCTACTGTAATCATACCATTCTTTATATCCCTGATTAACTTAATAAAGAGACTTGGTCTACTGTAATCATACCATTCTTTATATCCCTGATTAACTTAATAAAGAGACTTGGTCTACTGTAATCATACCATTCTTTATATCTCTGATTAACTTAATAAAGAGACTTGGTCTACTGTAATCATACCATTCTTTATATCCCTGATTAACTTAATAAAGAGACTTGGTCTACTGTAATCATACCATTCTTTATATCCCTGATTAACTTAATAAAGAGACTTGGTCTACTGTAATCATACCATTCTTTATATCCCTGATTAACTTAATAAAGAGACTTGGTCTACTGTAATCATACCATTCTTTATATCCCTGATTAACTTAATAAAGAGACTTGGTCTACTGTAATCATACCATTCTTTATATCCCTGATTAACTTAATAAAGAGACTTGGTCTACTGTAATCATACCATTCTTTATATCCCTGATTAACTTAATAAAGAGACTTGGTCTACTGTAATCATACCATTCTTTATATCCCTGATTAACTTAATAAAGAGACTTGGTCTACTATAATCATACCATTCTTTATATCCCTGATTAACTTAATAAAGAGACTTGGTCTACTGTAATCATACCATTCTTTATATCCCTGATTAACTCAATAAAGAGACTTGGTCTACTGTACGGTGTATAGACTTTAGTTGCAGTCATACTGGAAAGAATTATTGCTTTTGTCATATTCAATGTAAAAACACAATTAATCCAAATCACACTTTAATTTCGAAAAGCTGAAGATGTCACAAAAGCCTTTGTCTTCGTTTCGTAAAACTGCAGAACTTGACAGAACATGATCAGTGACAAAAGCAGAAGCAATGAAGTGCCAACCGATAACAACATTGAATCTATCATCGACAGGTGCTGACCTATTCTGAAAGTATTTCAAAGTTGTTTCCTGATTCCAAAATAGCCTCCGCTGAGAAAAATGTTTGATCTTAATCTATCTCTTTGCAAAGGAACTGTCTCAATATGTTCCTTTAGGATAAGGGGAACTGTCCCAGTTCTTTGTATTATTTATCTCTCTTTGTTTCTTTAGCTATGAATAAGGAAATAACAATGAAAATGACAATTTATTGCTGTATATACAACAGTTTCTTATTGTTTACAACAAATTTCTCAAAACTACTGACAGCAATGCAAAACTATTGATAAGTTGATTGTGAACTACTGACGACACCAACTGGGAGTAAACAGGTCTGTGATTTATATGTTAACTCTAATAAGTGGTTATCTAACTAACAGTCAGTGATCATTCAAAGTTTTATCAGTTTGCCAGTATTTATCGTCAATTTTTATTCTAGACTTCATCAGTAATTAACTTTTACATGTATCTAACAATTTAGACATTATTTCATAGACATTATTAACCCATAAATGTCAGAACCCTAAAAATAATTTTAGAAATATAGATATTGTCATTGCAAATTTTCTGTTGAACAAATTCCTGATGTAAAATAAATTTTTTTTAAACCATAATATTTCAGGTACATGAGAGGTCCCATACAGGTGATCGACCATTTAAATGTGAGATATCAGGTTGTGGAAAGGCTTTCGCTACTGGATATGGCCTTAAAAGCCACACGAGGGTCCATACAGGAGAAAAACCATATAAATGTCCTGAAAAAGAATGTGATAAAGCCTTTAAAACATCAGGAGATTTACAAAAACATGTACGAACACATACAGGTAACTAAAGCTTTTAAAACATATACATTGATTAAAAACAGTTCAGCAACAGAATTTAATCATTGCATTAGCTAAGTCTGTGATTAGGAATTAAAAATGTAATTAGGGTTAATCATATAATTAATTTAATCACAAGTTCAACAACGGACCCCAGGAGATTTACAAAAACATGTACGAACACATACAGTTAACTAAAGCTTATGAAATATCAGGAAATTTACAAAAACATGTACGAACACATACAGGTACATGTAACTAAAGCTGTTAAAACATCAGGGGTCCTTTGTTGAACTTGTGATTAAGCTAATCATATGATTAGCCACAATTACATTTTTAATTCCTAATCACATAATTAGCTAATTCAATGATTAAATATGATTAGTTAATACATTGATTAAAAAAGAGTGCAGCAACAAAATTTAATCATTGCATTAGCTAAGTATGTGATTAGGAATGAATCGTATAATTATGGTTAATCATATGATTAGCTTAATCACAAGTTCAACAACGGACCCCAGGAGATTAACAAAAACATGTACGAACACATACAGGTATGACATCAGGATATTTACAAAAACAGGTACAATAAATACAGGTCTAAAATTGAATTAAAAGTAAATTTTTAGCTCACCTGTTAACCCTTTGAATGCCAAGACGTTGATTGTTTACAAGGTTACGTTGCCATATATTCAAGAACATAACGATAAAACGTCACCTTGCGTTGTGTGTTTTCATGACGTTCACGCACATGCATATTTCCAATGTTTTAAAGGCATTTGACAAATTGTATGGAAATGCAATGATAACTCACAAGTAACTTAAGTGCTCCGAAAAGGTTAGCAGTTCCTGTTCTTACCTGACATTTGATTAGACAAGTCAATTACGGAGGGAAACATGGAAAAATATATGGCAATTAATAGATTAAAAAAAAACAATGTTTACATTGGAGATGTGTCTATTTTATTCTTTATAATATCTACTAAAGCACCCTTCAATACAAAGCCGAACTTTACAATTAGGACACCACCACTGTATTCATGTTTTCCTGAACCGTTCGTGAGAACTTGGTCACACAACACATTTCTTCCTCTTCACATCTTGTATTTTCTCTGGGAAATGTCTCTCCGTGATTCTTGTTAACTGCCTGTGCTCCTGTCTCACCACTCTGACTTGCTCATTTCTATGTGCTTCAGAATGCAAGAAATATTAGGACCTTATTCACAACGTACCCGTTAATTACTGTAGCGAACAATAATTTATTATTTAAAATATATATATATATTTCACCGTTGTAGTATTGAACCGTTTGAAATATTTTGTCAAAACACTTATTGACATTGTAATTCTCTGAAAGGACAGTGTAATTATTTTAAGCAAAAATTTATGCAATCGCCTTCTTTTCGAGTTCATTCATTTGAGACAATGTTCCTCAAAAGTAACATTGTGATATTTTTTAAAATGTTCTTATTTACATGACATGTTAAAGTACCTGTAATTTCATGCAAACGTTTGGTTTATTACATCTAAATCGGGTATTATCTTGTGAAGTGGATCATAACCTGGCTTCGTCACACGACACGGCATACACCGATACTCGTTGTTATTGCAGTGCAGAAATTGCAATATCAACTGAAACCTATCGCGAGAATCACTAAGGAGAAATTTGGTGTTTCTGTTGACCACAATCTACTGTTATTTTCCCAGTATATTTCATATGTTGGCTTTTTTTTTAACTACACCCATGGATAGGATAAGTCCCCGAAAAACTGAATTATTGTTGAAGGTGGCATTAAAAACCATTATCCTAACCCTAAATACAATATATATTGATGATTTGTCTTATAATATATAAATGATCACCAATGAATTTTTTTATTTGATTCACACCTGTGGCGCGTTGTATTATATCTATCCTTGTGTGAAGTATACCAATTGGTGGTTTTCTCTGGGAACTCGCTTTTCAAACTGATTACCACAAAATAATTGAAATGTTGTGTAGCACCCTTAACCCTAACACCTGAAGAAGATAGTAGGTTACTGATGTGTCTGTGTACTCTGTATCAATCACGAAAAACGAGCGGTTAGGTGCATCAATTTCTCCCTGTTTCTACGATTTTTCTATTAGATTTAGGAATTGTTCCGACATTATGTTTTTTTTCTTTTTTTCCCCCTAGTTATCTGTACTACTGACGGTACTTGTACAGTGTGCAATTTGTTTGTAAAGAATACATGGAAGAGGAAGTCAAGTTGTACAATTTAGTATAATAATTAAAGATCGTATAACAATGTTAAAATAAAAGGTCAGGTCGAAATGGCATTTAAATGCAATCAACACAATCAACACAATCGCTTAAAATATCTTCATATGATATATTATAGATGTTGTTTCCTTTTAATAATTATATTCGTGTCACTAAATTTAAAACTTATTCAGTAAAATTATGTAAATTTGTTTCATGATATATTCTATTCTGAAAACGCATAGGTCATAGTAGTTCAATATAAATGTCCCTCATGTTTCAATTGGCAAAATAAGGGCCGTCGTGGTCATGATCATATGGTAGTTGTATTTACAACTAAATATGAAATCAGTGCCTATCACCACTAACGTTGTGCGTTCGAACCCCGATCAGTGGTTTTCTCCGGATACTCCTGTTTCCACCACAAAAAACTGACCGCTAAGAGATAACTGAAATATTGTTGAAAGTGGCGTTAAGCATCATAACTCATAAACCGTAATTAGCAAAATAATTATCTTTATTATTGTCAGACCCCACCTTTCACACGAACCGTATCAGTGGTGTAATTGTTAGAATGCTCGCCTTAATATGCGGTAGATCGCGAGTTTGAGCCCCGGACCTGTCAAGACTTTCTAAATCTTTTATTGAATTTAACCTTTATTCGCCACGATATAGCTGAAAAATGCCAATTTGGCGTTAAGCAACAATCACTCCTCTTTCACACGTGGGAGTCGAAGTAAGGTATTAACTACTACGAATTTACAAAATCGTTTCTTTGAGTTTACTAGGGAAGCAACTCATCCATGTGCAAGTTTAGTTGAAATACTTCTTGTTGGACATCAGTCAGTTAATCAATATTCTAATATTTTCTATATACCAATTCTGATTTCTAACTCACCTGAGTCAATGCCAAGTGAGCTTTAATTATCACTTGATAATCGATCGTTATTTAACGTTAAATGAGCATTATGTCAGTTATATATAGTCATAACGAAGACAAGTGTACAAATAATAAATTATCTAGGTGGAAAAAAAAAGATGGTACTGGTATGGGCCTAAGAGTGCAAGTTTAGATCGATTGTTGATTAAAGTCACATGAACAGTATTTCAGTTACATTCATGACGAAAACAAGTTTCAAACAATACCTCCCCTAGGCAACTTTTACATATGTCAACTTGTGGCTTATCCATAGGAGTTGCTGCAAGGTGTTTTTTAACGTCCAAGAAGTGTAACATACTCAATTCACGAGCCACTCATTTATGTTGAGTCCGAAGGATGAGTTGTGTATTTGATTCGTCCAACACAACCAGGGGACTCCTATTTCAGAAGTGATTTTACCAACTATATTTATTGGGTACTCCACAAGATATTTTCTGTTTACTATTTTCGGCAATGTTTGTTTCTTTTTAAATTTTTTTTAAAGTAAGAAAAATAATTAACTATCTCCCTATCCACCTCAAAACTTGTAAAGTTGGGTAACTTGAACTCTTGTTCGGCCAAATACAATGTTCCAAGCGAAATTGCATCGTTTCAAGGTAACTAACTCGTACAGTGAGTACTTGCTATTAACACCAAGTGAGCGATTATGTCAGCTATGTCATCGCGAGTAACGCTTTGATGAGATGACTGTCTTGTACTAGAACAGCATCTCCAGTTGTAAATTATTTGGTCATTGAAACAACAGTGCGCATATTGACATTTCATTCAACTCAAACACATTATTCTAACATTCTCAAAATTATTTGCTCAATTGTTTTTATGCTGTATACTTAGCGAAGAAGCTATATATACCATAATATATTAATGCTTCATTGATCCCGACCATTGATCGAACTGTATATCGAACCCACGGCCGTCCTATCTCGAGGTGGGGTAGGCACGATGATCAATACTCCTGGGGAGGTAGTATATTTAGAAAAACATGCAAACACATAAGTTACAGGTAAGTTAAGTTGATTTTTGTCTAATCAGTTTAGGCCCTTTGGTTGTGGTTTTCTTGCTCTCAAAGATTTCAAAATTATTTGGCGCTGAAATATTTCGGATTTGAGCGTACCTGATGAAGGTTATTTCGGAAATGCGTTGTATGCACTAATTTTATTATTTACGTATTTATTACTAAATAACGATTTTAATGCTGTTCAGCATATCTGTTAGTTTCACAAACAAGCACGTCAACCACACTGTGATCTTCGAACTCAAGAAACTTTAAAAAAACCAACTATAAAATGGATGAATTAGGAGTGAAGTTGACCGGCCCTCTCTCTTCATGAAATCTCAACTGGAAAATCAGATGTCCCCGGATATACAACAGAAACCCACGGTCCTCTGTTAGCAGGTACAGCTTCATCAATATTGATTTTTTCATCGATATCTTTATCAGTCAGAACCCGATTCTGTGGCGTCGGTCATCTTGAGCTAGTCCGGTGAATAATGACGTCATATTTCACGATGATGTCATTTAAATTTCAATATCATGAATTTCAAATAAAGTTTCGTTGCCTCTATTGAAATATATATTTACTGTGTCAATCACAAATTTTGTTTTTGCATGTATAACTCTTTTATCAATGTCTGTCAAAAACGACAAAAATGTCGCCTTGGCGTTCTAACGGTAAATGACAAAAATGTCTCTTTGGCACTGACAGGGTTAAAGGTGATGTAATTCTTAGCAGGAAATGCTTGGTTACTTAAGATTTGAAATTGTTATCTCATAGGTGTCTGCTATCTTTCTTTGACTGATGATCTTTTATTTGGTGTACTCAATTCTTACACCTTTTAGTGATAGTTAAATATGATATTATGTAATGAAAGTTGTCTGATAAAGGTCTGAACGTTTTGCAAGTACTGGGTTCGAAAGTTTAACATAGACTAGAATGGGGAAACTGAAAAAAAATTAGTTGGTTAAGAACCAGGTGAACATACTAGTCTTAGCACCAAGTATAGGGGGTGTTAGGGTTATGGTATTAAACGCCACTTTCAACAATATTTCATTTATATAGTAGCGGTCAGTTTTATTGGTGTAGGAAACCGGAGTACCTAGAGACAACAACTGACCTGTTGCAAGTCACTGAAAAACTTTATCATATATTGATGAGGTTCAACTCACAACTTTAGTGGTGTTATGCACTGATTGCACAGGTAAGGGTAAATCCAACTACCACACGATCACAAGCATGACAGCCCCCACACCAAGTAGGGGGTTGTACACATGACCACATATATCATGTACAATACTAGTACATGCACAGCTTTTTATTTAGAAGTTTTATTTTCTTGCAGGAGAGAGACCATTTAAATGTCCATTTGAAGGCTGTGATAGATCTTTTACTACATCAAACATCAGGAAAGTCCACATCAGGACACATACTGGGGAGAGACCTTATGTCTGTACAGAGGAAGGATGCGGCAGGGCGTTCGCTAGTGCTACAAATTACAAAAATCATATCAGAATTCATACGGGTAATATATATATATATATATATATATATATATATACAGTTAAACCTGTTTTAAGAGGTCACCTTAGGGAGAAAGAAAAAAGTGTCCTCATAAGACAGGTGACCTCTTAAGAGAGGTTCAATTCATATGAAGTTTTCTATGACAGGTCAAGAAAAAGGTGATCTTTTAATACAGGTGACTGCTTAATAGAGGTGACTGCATATACAGGTTTGACTATATATATAGCAGATATTTATTTTTAAAAGTTTTTCCGAGCAAAAATCATGAATTCGAGATTTATAGATTTAATTCCTAGTAACAACATTTTCCTCAATTTATTATATAAAATGTGACCTTTGACCTTAACCAATGCTGTATAGTTTTAGATGTTAGTTGAGAGCTGAAAAAAAAGGGTTATGGTTTATGGTGTTTAACGCCACTCTCAACAATATTTCAGTTATATCGTGGCGGTCAGTTTTATTGGTGGAGAAAATCGGAGTATCCAGAGAAAACCACGGACCTGCCACAAGTCACTGACAAACTTGATCAAGAACAGTCAAACCTGTCATATGTGATCTTCAAAGGAAAGATTGAAATTAGGTCACATTAAGACAGGTGGTTGCTGAATAGAGGTTGAATTAATATGAAATGCTTTGTAAAGGAAAATTAAAATTAAGGTCACTTAATACAAGTTATTACTTAATAGAGGTGGTCACTAAAGCAGGTTTTACTTTGTCTACTGTAATTAGATTGTTTAAACAGTAATACAGTCAACAATTCCTCCAATAACTAGTGAATGTAAAGAAGGCCATGACAAATGGCACTCCAGGTCCTCACTTGGGACAGGAACACAAATGTGGCAAGGCTATGCCTGGTTGATAGGATCTCAGCCCTCCCTGTTTCTTTGTATCTAATATAAATGTTGTCTGTTACAGGAGAGAAACCTTATGTTTGTACTGTAGCTGGGTGTGGGAAGAAATTCACAATCCTACCTGTTTCTTTGTATCTAATATAAATGTTGTCTATTACAGGAGAGAAACCTTATGTTTGTACTGTAGCTGGGTGTGGGAAGAAGTTCACAGAATACTCTAGTCTTTATAAACACCATGTAGTACACACACACTCTAAGCCTTATATCTGCAATAGATGTGGTAAAACCTATCGTCAAACATCCACTTTAGCCATGCATAAACGAACGGCACACGGTGAAGAAGTAACGGCAGAAAGTGAAGCTGAATTATTTGCTCAGCAACAACTACAAGGTACAATGTAATACTAAATACTGTAGAGTAGCCCCCCCTCTTAAAAGACCACACCCCTTTGTAATGAAAAACTGTCCTTATAAGAGGAGTGGCCTCTCTAGAGGGAGAGAGTTTAGTATAAGAAGGAGACTATAATTTCATTTCATCCTATCTAGGAAAGTGACTTATCCAAGTTTGAAACATCATTTTCTGTATCAGCTTGTTTGGTTACACATTAATTAAGTCATTTTTTCAGAATGTTTAACCTCCTGTGTGTAAGCTCAACCTAGTAGCCATTTTATTTGGTTTCCTTCACTAATAAAAATGATTTCCACAACTTAAGTATTGTTAAAATTAGATTAAAACATCGTAAATACACCATCAAATCTATGGCTAAACTTATTTGTGATATCAATGTTCTCGTGGACATCTAGTGCTTCATGGAACAATGAGATTGAGTAGTTTGAGAATAGGTTGGTTAAGATGGTTGATGGTGTTTAACACCAATTTCAGTTATATCGTGGCTGTCAGTTTTATAGGTGGTGGAAACCGGAGAAAACCACCGACCTGTCGCAAGTCACTGACAAACTTTATCACATAATGTATCGAGTACACCTCGCCATGAACTGGATTCGAATTCACAGCGTTAGTGGTGATAGGTACTGATTGCACAGGTAGTTGTAAATCCGACTACCATACGATCACAACCACGACGGCCACCAGTTTGAGAATAACATTTATAATTAATAGATAAAATAATAACATTTATAATAGATAGATAAAAAATATTAAAATTAAATAGTAATACAGTAGTCTTCTATAATGAAATAATGGCCTTAAAATAGGGCTCGTGAAGGGGAGATGGAAGTAGTATTTTACTATCTCAATGTATATGAAATCTGGCCTGATAAGAGGGGTGGCCTTATAATAGGGGTGGTCTCTCTTGAAGGGGAGATTTAAGTATTTTACTATCTCAATGTATATGAAATCTGGCTTGATAACAGGGGTGGCCTTATAATAGGGGTGGTCTCTCTTGAAGGGGAGATTTAAGTAGTATTTTACTATCTCAATGTATGTGAAATCTGGCCTGATAAGAGAGGCATGGTAGAAGGGAGACTACTGTGTGTGATTTTTAAGTCAACATGTACCTACAAGTATCTACATGTATTATTTCTAATTTATTTTAGAAAATGGCACAGACACAGAAGGAGAGTCATTGGCTAAGAAGGCTAAATTTGAATATGCAATAAATATAGGGGAGGGAACTAGTACTGATGCAACAGAAACACTGATAATAAACTCTACTGAACTTAATGGAACAGAATCTCATCAACAGGTTAGTAGATATGTGTCAGCTTGTTTGATTGGGCAAGATCTAGGGTAATTTGTGTCAGTTTGTTTGATTGGGCAGGATGTAGGGTAATGTGTGTCAGTTTGTTTGATTGGACAGGATATAGGGCATATTGTGTCAGTTTGTTTGATTGGGCAGGATATAGGATAATTTGTGTCAGTCTGTTTGATTGGGCAGGATCTAGGGCAATTTGTTTCAGTCTGTTTGATTGGGCAGGATTTAAGGCAATTTGTGTCAGTCTGTTTGATTGGGCAAGATCTAGGGTAATTTGTGTCAGTTTGTTTGATTGGGCAAGATATAGGGTAATTTGTGTCAATTTAACGATTGGGCAAGATCGAGGGTAATTTGTGTCAATTTGTTTGATTGGGCAGGATTTAGGGCAATTTGTGTCAGTCTGTTTGATTGGGCAAGATCTAGGGTAATTTGTGTCAGCTTGTTTGATTGGGCGGGATCTATGGCAATTTGTGTCAGCTAGTTTGATTGGGCATGATCTAGGGCAATTTGTGTCAGTCTGTTTGATTGGGCAGGATCTAGAATTCCTGCCAATTTCCTTTCGATGATCATAAACGAAGGAAATTAACAACTTAAAAAAATATGTTTGGTGTTTTGGACATAGCAGAAACAGATTCATATATTAAAGCTAAAAAAATCTCAAAATGGAGAAGTATCGTAATCCACTAGTAGCTGATGGAGATATAAGTGATATTTAGGAGATCACTGTATTGTATTTGAAAATTTCACAGCAACAATTGGAGATTTGATGATTGCAAATTGATTTTACTGGCGATGCGTTAGCGGAGCCAGTAAACAGATATTTGTGACCATTAAATCGACGATTGATGCTGTGAAATTTTCAAATACAATACAGCTATCTCCATTCTAATGCAATACTGAACATAAAAATGTATTCTTGCATATCCCTGGGTTTAAAAATCACAAAAATTAAAATTCTGCGAAATATTGTTGATAACTTTGGCACATAAACAACATGATGTCATATGAAGACTTCCAGTTTAAAATGTAAAGATCAGACGTTATTTGGCTTCGTGTACACTTCAATTTTGATCAAATTTAACTAAAATAATTTTCCAAGGTAGGCATTTTAATTATTGTTGTAAATATGACATGTAGGATTTCATGTTTTCAAGATGGCAGATCCTTCCAGCTGAACCCCTAATTCTAAAAATATATCATGCTATTTCAACCGTGGAATTGATACCATGAAAATTACAGCATTGTCCAATCACAAACCAGGAATAAAACAACTACATTAGAATGTATATTTTACAGAATACTCTACAGTCCAGTGAAGACACAGAGGATCACACAGCTATATTACAGAATGCCACACAAGCTACGTTTACCTTAGACCAGTTGCAACAACAAGGAGGGGTCACTGCAATATCTGTCCTAGAAAATGGACAGCAAATTTATGTTATAACAGATCCTTTAAGGCTAGAGGCATTGCAGGTTTGTAGTGTAAGATATTAAACTTCAAGGCTAGAGGCATTACAGGTTTGTAGTGTAAGATATTAAACTTCAAGGCTAGAGGCATTACAGGTTTGTGGTGAAAGATATTAAACTTCAAGGCTAGAGGCATTACAGGTTTGTGGTGTAAGATATTAAACTTCAAGGCTAGAGGCATTACAGGTTTGTGGTGAAAGATATTAAACTTCAAGGCTAGAGGCATTACAGGTTTGTGGTGTAAGATATTAAACTTCAAGCCTAGAGGTATTACAGGTTTGTGGTGTAAGATATTAAACTTCAAGGCTAGAGGTATTACAGGTTTGTGGTGAAAGATATTAAACTTCAAGGCTAGAGGCATTACAGGTTTGTGCTGTAAGATATTAAACTTCAAGGCTAGAGGCATTACAGGTTTGTGCTGTAAGATATTAAATACTGGTATTTGTAAGAACAAGTGATATCTTTTGACTTTGAGTGTACCTGATGAAGGTTATTCCAGATACATGTTGTGCAAGTTAGCGTACCTGATGAAGGTTTTACCAGAAACGTGTTGTGTGAGGTAAATCAGATATCTACTTTTGTTTTAATATCCATTGATGTGGTTTATCTTACAGGTTTCTGGTATAAGATATTAAGTCCTGGTATTTGGTTTGGTTTATGGTGTTTAATGCCTCTTCCAACAATATTTCAGTTATATCGTGGCAGTCAGTTTTATTGTGGGAGGAAACTGGAGTACCTGGAGAAAACCACCAACAACTGACAAACTATATTACATAATGTTGTATCTAGTACATCTCGCCATAAACGAGGATCGAACTCGCAACTTTAGTGGTGATAGGCACTGATTGCACAGGTATTTGAAAACTACCATACGATCACGACCAAAACGGCCCCCTGGTATTTGTAAGTCTAGTATTATAACTTGTAGTTATATAACAATTGGGGTCTCATTTTCTTCCAAAATCTCAACTTTACAATGTACCTGAAAAGAAGTACAACTGGACATGGAAGCTGTAACATACAAACCAAATGTATCTGGAGAGGTTGCAATACATATTGTATTTGAATTTTCTTTGGGTTCAGATGGCAGAGTGGGTAAGGTCGTTGACCATTGGCCTCAAGCCTTCACTCCCAGATACCCACCTCAAGTGTCAAGGTTTCCAGACACCTACCCAGTCAGTTCATTTTAAATATCAAGTTTTTCCTCCTAAAGAAGTCTAGCAGTCACAATTTAGCTGAAAAATTACTGAAAGTGACACTAAACACCAATAACCATGTCCCTTGTATGCCATGCCCTCCAATAACCCTGACCTTTGTATGCCACACCCTCCTAATTATCTCTCATCAATAACCGTGTCCCTTGTATGCCACTCCCTTCTAATTATCTCTCATTAAAATTATTATTTCTATAAATGGTTAGGTACAATTAAAAAAAAAAGGCTGACAAGAAGACAATCATAAATCCTTTATAGTATAACTACTCTTACATTCTAAGTATAGAAAAATAAATCATGAATGACTGAACAATGCATGGATGCATCTTAAAAATACTGCATGTATTTATTACATAGATTTTACACTTGTGTTTTCAGTAAGAAGACATTTAAAATGGGAATTTGTTTTCATTGTCGGAAGCTCAACGATTATTATGACGGTGAAATAATATACAATTATTGCCTTCACATGAGATGAACATCTAAAGTTGTCAATGTGAGGGAGATTGTTTTCCCCAAAGGCTTAATTCAGAGGGAAGACATCTATTCGAGAGTTAGCAACTTGATGTTCACCTCGTATCAAGGCAATAACTATTTTATTATACTGAAATTACTCTTAAGATATTTATAAACTTGAATGTATTGTTTTGTAGAAGATATTAAAATAATTTCTGGTATAGAAAATACAATTGCGAAGCCAGACTGAAAAAATAATACTTCCTGTTGTCTGCCTCTACATTATATATGTTTGGGTTGTTTACTGAGTTGTCTCCCTCTACATTATATATGTTTGGGTTGTTCACCGAGTTGTCTCCTTCTACATTATATATGTTTGGGTTGTTTACTGAGTTGTCTCCCTCTACATTATATATGTTTGGGTTGTTCACTGGGTTGTCTCCCTCTACATTATATATGTTTGGGTTGTTCACTGGGTTGTCTCCCTCTACATTATATATGTTTGGGTTGTTCACTGGGTTGTCTCCCTCTACATTATATATGTTTGGGTTGTTTACTGAGTTGTCTCCCTCTACATTATATATGTTTGGGTTGTTTACTGAGTTGTCTCCCTCTACATTATGTATGTTTGGGTTGTTCACTGGGTTGTCTCCCTCTACATTATATATGTTTGGGTTGTTCACTGGGTTGTCTCCCTCTACATTATATTTGTTTGGGTTGTTCACTGAATTGTCTCCCTCTACATTATATATGTTTGGGTTGTTCACTGGGTTGTCTCCCTCTACATTATATATGTTTGGGTTGTTTACTGGGTTGTCTCCCTCTACATTATATATGTTTGGGTTGTTCACTGAGTTGTCTCCCTTTACATTATATATGTTTGGGTTGTTCACTGGGTTGTCTCCCTCTACATTATATATGTTTGGGTTGTTCACTTGGTTGTCTCCCTCTACATTATATATGTTTGGGTTGTTTACTGGGTTGTCTCCCTCTACATTATATATGTTTGGGTTGTTCACTGAGTTGTCTCCCTCTACATTATATATGTTTGGTTTGTTCACTGAGTTGTCTCCCTCTACATTATATATGTTTGGGTTGTTCACTGGGTTGTCTCCCTCTACATTATATATGTTTGGGTTGTTTACTGGGTTGTCTCCCTCTACATTATATATGTTTGGGTTGTTCACTGGGTTGTCTCCCTCTACATTATATATGTTTGGGTTGTTTACTGGGTTGTCTCCCTCTACATTATATATGTTTGGGTTGTTCACTGAGTTGTCTCCCTTTACATTATATATGTTTGGGTTGTTCACTGAGTTGTCTCCCTCTACATTTTATATGTTTGGGTTGTTCACTTGGTTGTCTCCCTCTACATTATATATGTTTGGGTTGTTTACTGGGTTGTCTCCCTCTACATTATGTATGTTTGGGTTGTTCACTGGGTTGTCTCCCTCTACATTATATATGTTTGGGTTGTTTACTGAGTTGTCTCCCTCTACATTATATATGTTTGGGTTGTTCACTGGGTTGTCTCCCTCTACATTATATATGTTTGGGTTGTCTCCCTCTACATTATATATGTTTGGGTTGTTCACTGGGTTGTTTCCCTCTACATTATATATGTTTGGGTTGTTTACTGAGTTGTCTCCCTCTACATTATATATGTTTGGGTTGTTTACTGAGTTGTCTCCCTCTACATTATGTATGTTTGGGTTGTTCACTGGGTTGTCTCCCTCTACATTATATATGTTTGGGTTGTTCACTGGGTTGTCTCCCTCTACATTATATATGTTTGGGTTGTTCACTGGGTTGTCTCCCTCTACATTATATATGTTTGGGTTGTTTACTGGGTTGTCTCCCTCTACATTATATATGTTTGTATTGTTCACTGAGTTGTCTCCCTTTACATTATATATGTTTGGGTTGTTCACTGGGTTGTCTCCCTCTACATTATATATGTTTGGGTTGTTCACTTGGTTGTCTCCCTCTACATTATATATGTTTGGGTTGTTTACTGAGTTGTCTCCCTCTACATTATATATGTTTGGGTTGTTCACTGAGTTGTCTCCCTTTACATTATATATGTTTGGGTTGTTCACTTGGTTGTCTCCCTCTACATTATATATGTTTGGGTTGTTTACTGGGTTGTCTCCCTCTACATTATATATGTTTGGGTTGTTTACTTGGTTGTCTCCCTCTACATTATATATGTTTGGGTTGTTCACTGAGTTGTCTCCCTCTACATTATATATGTTTGGGTTGTTCACTGAGTTGTCTCCCTCTACATTATATATGTTTGGGTTGTTCACTGGGTTGTCTCCCTCTACATTATATATGTTTGGGTTGTTTACTGGGTTGTCTCCCTCTACATTATATATGTTTGGGTTGTTCACTGAGTTGTCTCCCTTTACATTATATATGTTTGGGTTCACTGGGTTGTCTCCCTCTACATTATATATGTTTGGGTTGTTCACTGGGTTGTCTCCCTCTACATTATATATGTTTGGGTTGTTTACTGGGTTGTCTCCCTCTACATTATATATGTTTGGGTTGTTCACTGAGTTGTCTCCCTTTACATTATATATGTTTGGGTTGTTCACTGGGTTGTCTCCCTCTACATTATATATGTTTGGGTTGTTTACTGGGTTGTCTCCCTCTACATTATATATGTTTGGGTTGTTCACTGAGTTGTCTCCCTTTACATTATATATGTTTGGGTTGTTCACTGAGTTGTCTCCCTCTACATTATATATGTTTGGGTTGTTCACTTGGTTGTCTCCCTCTACATTATATATGTTTGGGTTGTTTACTGGGTTGTCTCCCTCTACATTATATATGTTTGGGTTGTTCACTGAGTTGTCTCCCTCTACATTATATATGTTTGGGTTGTTCACTGAGTTGTCTCCCTCTACATTATATATGTTTGGGTTGTTCACTGGGTTGTCTCCCTCTACATTATATATGTTTGGGTTGTTTACTGGGTTGTCTCCCTCTACATCATATATGTTTGGGTTGTTCACTGAGTTGTCTCCCTCTACATTATATATGTTTGGGTTGTTTACTGGGTTGTCTCCCTGGTCAGCAAATTTTTCTTGAAACATCCAATTTGTCTTATTACTTTTATATAGTAAAAAACTATGTAAGGTATAATAAACATTATTTCGTTTTTATTTCACTAGGAAATCTCAGTATTACACTGGTATGTAATATCTATTTTTTTTTTTTACAGCAATTGGCCCAGCAGCAACACCTTCCTCAAGTAGTCAGTGTCTCCTCCTGCGCCAGTGATATAGACACTAATACCATTGTACATTCTGTAGAGGGTTGTGACCTCAGTACAGGTGACACCTCACTCAACATAACAAATACCCACGGTCTGAATACGGCCGAAGTTCCTCTAAATATAGACAATACGATGACTGTCGTAGAAGACATAGAATTTAAAGACGATTGATGACAGTTTTAATCTAGAAAAAAACATTTTATAGTCGTCTAAAAAAGATGCATCGAGGATTTGTTGCTCACTGGCAAGATGTTAAAACCCCAATTGGCAAATGACCTGTGTTTAGAGAACACTGAAGTGTTTGACAGTCAACAAAGACTTATATTCTTTTTCGTCAGAAGTTTTAAAGAGCAATCTACATCTATACAGAGAACACTGGAGGTGATTCTAGGATCGTTTTGAAGATTGACAAGACAAAGAACGAACATGAAGACTGTGCCAATTAAAAGTAGCAGTTAAACCTGTATTATGAGGACAACAAAAGTGAGAATAGAGGAGCTTTTGGAGGAAGAAAATTTTATTAATAGATCTCAAACATTATCATATTTAGGTGCATCCCATTCTTACTTGTATATCACTATCGCTGTTTATATAACATCAGACATCCAATCAAAATGCTGCATTGTAAATCTTACCTGACATGTTTGTTGTTTCAAATGATTACTTGAAGTCACATGTTAACAGTATATCACTACTTTAGATTTTAAGAATACTTTGTAAGATAAATATCAGTTGTCAGCCATCATATTCCGTTAACTATGTAACTGTATAATGAAATGAATTGTACTTGTCACTGACAACCCAAGTTTGTTTTATTTATAGTTTATAACTTTATAGAGATATTAATTTTGGTAATGCAATGATTGTTAAGAAAACTTTAGAAACTCAAAAGGTTACCTATGGCTGTGATAGATTGACCTTTGTTTTAATTAATTACACTATTCAGAGCTCCAGATAAGCTGCGTATTTGTGTTTTTTACGCTATGAAAACGAGTAAAAAGCATGTATTGTCAGATCAGAGTGTACACATTATGCATACATATTGCTGTGTAAGCAAACTTTCCAAATTTGGAGCATACTTGTACAGTCTTGTACATAACAATACATTTTTGTCTTTGAGAAATTCTCCGTAATTACTTCCCTTTATACTTTTCGAAGGAGAGAGTGTATACATCCGAGGGGTACCGAATGCTTGCCTTTCTAAGCATCGATGTCAAAAGAGATCTGATTGGATGTTTACGATAAATCATCCAATCGTGGTCTATATTACAAATAAATGCAGTTTACGTAATAAGTAAGAACTAAAACGAAAGTAAATTTGGGCACACATTCGTTGAAAATGAGCAAGAACATGAATAAGTGCGCTACTAAGTTCCTGACAGTTTCATCTGTGTCTAGTGACAGTATAGTTAAAGGAATCATTGATGACATTGTCAACACGGCTGTGAAAACTGCCGAAGTCGACTAGCAAAAAACAAAATATTTACAACATTTTATTAATAAACATGACACAATCGTGTCGAATTAAACAGAGATATACATTTCACTTGCATCCTGCATTTATTGAATAACACTTGTGTCAAACATAATTTTAAAAGTGTACATGTAAGCAATCTTTTCTGAAGTAGAGAGTACAACAGTGCAAAGGAAATATGCAAATACCCATCATATTCAAAAGTAGGGGGTAATTACCCTTTGGACTTGAAAATTATCTGGAGCTCTGCTATTTAGGAATTGTAAATTTCAAACATGAATATATCAAATACATCTTTTGTTTACAAATCCTCTTCTGGTAGAAGGCAATCATCTGCCTCTTGGACCAGCTCTGTTTCTTCAGAATCTGATCCTAAACTGTCTAAACTATGGGCAGATGATACCCTCATGGACCAATAGTCCACCAATAGGGGTATCAACCTAGTGATAATAATATAATGTTGTGTATGACATGTTTCTGAAATCTACTACAAAAGAATTCATTTTTTACTGTGAACTATTTCAAGGAAACAACATACCTGAATTCATGATAATGAGTTTCCACTGTATTCAGTTATTTTTATTATATTAAATTCATTTTCCATGAATTAGTTTGAACAGATTTCTTTATCAGTAATTTTTGGTGTTGATGATCCATTGAATATGTTTGATATGATAATTAGAGAAATAAAATATATTCACCATTGTTTAATGTTATGCTCAAAGATAAACTGTTTACCATAATGAATTTGTTTGTTTGTGATAAAGTACATGATAAATAGGGACTTTATAAGTGATATGTCATCATTTATTATAATCAATGTTCCATTTTCATTGTTATGTTAATAAAAAAAATTATGATTATTGAGTTATTTTTAAGTTTTTTGTTTCATTTTTAACTCACCTGGCCAAATGTAAATAGAGCTTTTCAATGGGAGACAACCCATAAGAGACAGGATCTTGCGAAGTTGTCTCCCCTTGGTAAATGTCCAATCAACTATACAGGTCTGTGTGATGTCACAGTTATAAACATAAGATATGTCATAAATGATATTGTTTAACAATGGAGAAATTGTACATCTTTTACCCTAGTTCTGCTGCACTCCACTCTGGTAAAGTCAGAATTTCTCACACTGCTTGAAGATATCCTTGACCTTCAATATGTACTTGTGTAAAAACCTATGAAGCTTTAAGTTGTCAGTCTGTCCATCTTTGTTGACTTCCTCTCACATTTCAATCTGTTCATGGAGAGGTGCTAGACCAAATGTAACCAAATATGGTAGAGATGATTCTTAGAAAGAGAAAATTTAGATAGGTAGAAATTAAGTTGATCATTCTTGGGGAGGGGTGTAATTGTTAGCCTAGAAGGGTTAAGTAAATCCAAAAAAAAGCATCTATGGAAGGTCTTCTATAAAGATTGCTCATTTTGTCCCGATCCTTTAACAAACATGGCCACCATAGGCAATCCTTGTTTCTGATTGGTTGATTTCTAAAAAATCTTCTCCTCTGAAACCGCTTGGCCAAATGAAGTGAAACTTGGTAGGAAGCATCTATGGAAGGTCCTCTATAAAGATTACTCATTTTGTCCCGATCCGTTAACAAACATGGCCACCACAGGCAATTCTTGTTTCTAATTGGTTGATTTCTAAACAATCTTCTCTTCTGAAGCCGCTTTGTCAAATGAACTGAAACTTATTAGGAAGCATCTATGGAAGGTCCTCTATAATGATTGCTGATTTTGTTCCAATCAGTTGACAAACATTCTTGTTTCTGATTGGACGATTTTTTTAAATCTTCTCCTCTGAAACCGCTTGGCCAAATGAAGTGAAACTTGGTAGGAAGCATCTATGGAAGGTCCTCTATAAAGATGCTTATTTCGTCCCGATCCGTTAACAAACATGGCCGCTACAGGCAATTCTTGTTTCTGGTTGGTTGATTTCTAAATAATCTTCTCTTCTGAAACCGCTTTGCCAAATGAACTGAAACTTAGAAGGAAGCATCTATGGAAGGTCCTCTATAAAGATTGCTGATTTTGTCCTGATCCGTTAACAAACATGGCCGCCACAGACAATTCTTGTTTCTGATTGGACGATTTTTTTTAATCTTCTCCTCTGAAACCGATTTGCCAAATGAACCGAAACTTGGTAGGAAGCATATATGGAAGGTCCTCTATAAAGAGGGCTCATTTCGTCCCGATCCTTTAACAAACATGACCGCCATAGGCAATTCTTGTTTCTGATTGGTTGATTTCTAAACAATCTCCTCCTCTGAAACTTGAGTAGCCAAATGAACCGACATTTGGTGGGAAACACCTATGGAAGATTCTGTATAAAGTTTCCTCAAAGCAGAATGAAAGGTGAGCGACACAGGCTCAGCCCACTGAGCCTCTAGTTCTTTATGTTCCTGATAAAAGACTTTATTTATTATGCTTTCAGATTTTGTTTGGCTGTTATTGTTTCCAAGATATTAGGGAGTCACAATGGGACCAACATCCAAATTTAGTCCAATTTTGTTAGTTATTTTTTCTGTGGACTTCTTAAGAAATTTCCTGCCTGCATTTGTGTCAACCAGGTGACCTAGCTCTTGTGGTTTCCGTGATGAAAGGGACCAGAACCCAAAATGATAACCTTTTTTACTTTAAGTCTATTTTGTCTATTGAATTCCTTTGAAAACATGTCTGTCTGGAGTATGGCCACAGATTTGTTGTAGATTTTACTGTTACAAAAATATGAGAGTACAAGAAATCCTATCTTAATGGATTGAAGATTAACATAGGACAGGATGTGAAATGAATGAAATATTTTTTTTCTGAAAATCTAGAACAGGTGACCAATACAGGCTCGGGTGGGCCTCTAATTTTATTTTGCAGGATAGTCTGAAATTTAAAAAAATAAGATTCCTTCATCTGTCCAGATATGTATTTGATTACAGACACAAAAAATAGGAAAATGAGTATCCAGTATCTAGGTCGAAAGAAATATTTGAAAAAAGGGACGATCCCAACAGGGAACGACAACAGTACGAGCACAAACATATAACATGAAATCAGACAATTGCTACATGTACAACAATGTACCATTAAACTGAGTATTTCTGGAAAAGTCATGATCTCCTTCTACAGTAATAGCTAGTTTATGGTGCTTAACGCCACCTTCAGCAATATTTCAGTTATATGGTGGTCAGTTTTATTGGTGGAGGAAACCGGAGAAAACCACCGACCTGTCGCAAGTCACTGACAAACTTTATCACATAATGTTGTATCAAAGCATCTCGCCATCAACGGGGTTCGAACTCACAACGTTAGTGATTAAGGGTAATAACAAAATTACCGAACTCCGAATGATATATAGGCACTAGTGGTTGCACATGTAGCTGTAAATCCAACTACCATATGATCACGAGCACGACGGCTTCTACAATAATAGTATATACAGTGAAGTCCTAACTAGCAATAAAAATGTGGATATCTAATTTATTGTGCAGGACACGATTCTGGAATAACCTACCTCAAGTACGCTTAATAACCTACCTCAGGTACGCTCAATAACCTACCTCAGGTACACTTAATAACCTACCTCAGGTACGCTTAATAACCTACCTCAGGTACGCTTAATAACCTACCTCAGGTACGCTTAATAACCTACCTCAGGTACGCTTAATAACCTACCTCAGGTACGCTTAATAACCTACCTCAGGTACGCTTAATAACCTGCCTCAGGTGCACTTAATAACCTCCTCAGGTACGCTTAATAACCTACCTAAGGTACGCTTAATAAACTACCTCAGGTACGATTAATAACCTACTTCAGGTGGACTTAATAACCTACCTCAAGTACGCTTAATAGCCTACCTCAGGTGCACTTAATAACCTACCTCAAGTACGCTTAATAACCTACCTCAGGTACGCTTAATAACCTACTTCAGGTACGCTTAATAACCTACCTCAGGTACGCTTAATAACCTACCTCAGGTTCGCTTAATAACATACCTCAGGTACGCTTAATAGCCTACCTCAGGTGCACTTAATAACCTACCTCAGGTACGCTTAATAACCTACCTCAGGTGCACTTAATAACCTACCTCAAGTACGCGTAATAACCTACCTCAGGTACGCTTAATAACCTACCTCAGGTGCACTTAATAACCTACCTCAGGCATGCTTAATAACCTATCTCAGGTACGCTTAATAGCCTACCTCAGGTGCACTTAATAACCTACCTCAGGTACACTTAATAACCTACTTCAGGTACGCTTAATAACCTACCTCAGGTACGCTTAATAACCTACCTCAGATATGCTTAATAATCTACCTCAGGTACGCTCATAGTCAAACGATTAGAAAGCTAAACAAATGTGCAAGAAAACCAACGGCCCTAAAATTGATATACAAATTCTGCTTAGGATAAATATGCCAAAGCGATATTAACTGAGGCTACATATGCCAGAGCGATATTAATTTAGGTTACATATGCCAGAGCGATATTAATTTAGTGTAAATATGCTCGAGCGATATTAACTTAGGTTGCATATGCCCGAGCGATATTAACTTAGGTTACATATGCCAGAGCGACATTAACTTAGGTTGCATATGCCAGAGCGATATTAACTCAGGTTGCATATGCCCGAGCGATATTAATTTAGGTTACATATGCCAGAGCGATATTAATTTAGTGTACATATGCTCGAACCATATTAACTTAGGTTGCATATGCCCGAGCGATATTAACTTAGGTTACATATGCCAGAGCGACATTAACTTAGGTTGCATATGCCAGAGCGATATTAACTCAGGTTGCATATGCCAGAGCGATATCAACTTAGGTTACATATGCCAGAGCGATATTAACTTAGGTTACATATGCCAGAGCGATATTAACTTAGGCTACATATGTCAGAGCGGCATTAACTTAGGTTACATATACCCGAGCAATATTAACTTTAGTTTTAAAAATAATTACAATATTTAGTAGGTGTAAATAAACAGAGAATACTTATCAGACATACAATGAGTTCTGTAACAGATTTAGAGATTTAGATTAAGGGTAATAACAAAATTACCGAACTCCGAATGATATATAGGCACTAGTGGTTGCACATGTAGCTGTAAATCCAACTACCATATGATCACGAGCACGACGGCTTCTACAATAATAGTATATACAGTGAAGTCCTAACTAGCAATAAAAATGTGGATATCTAATTTATTGTGCAGGACACGATTCTGGAATAACCTACCTCAAGTACGCTTAATAACCTACCTCAGGTACGCTCAATAACCTACCTCAGGTACACTTAATAACCTACCTCAGGTACGCTTAATAACCGACCTCAGGTACGCTTAATAACCTACCTCAGGTACGCTTAATAACCTGCCTCAGGTACGCTTAATAACCTACCTCAGGTACGCTTAATAACCTACCTCAGGTACGCTTAATAACCTACCTCAGGTACGCTTAATAACCTACCTCAGGTGCACTTAATAACCTACCTCAGGTACGCTTAATAACCTACCTCAGGTACGCTTAATAGACTACCTCAGGTACGATTAATAACCTACTTCAGGTGGACTTAATAACCTACCTCAGGTACGCTTAATAACCTACCTCAAGTACGCTTAATAGCCTACCTCAGGTGCACTTAATAACCTACCTCAGGTACGCTTAATAACCTACCTCAGGTACGCTTAATAAACTACCTCAGGTACGATTAATAACCTACTTCAGGTGGACTTAATAACCTACCTCAGGTACACTTAATAACCTACCTCAAGTACGCTTAATAGCCTACCTCAGGTGCACTTAATAACCTACCTCAAGTACGCTTAATAACCTACCTCAGGTACGCTTAATAACCTACTTCAGGTACGCTTAATAACCTACCTCAGGTACGCTTAATAACCTACCTCAGATATGCTTAATAACCTACCTCAGGTACGCTTAATAACCTACCTCAGGTACGCTTAATAACCTACCTCAGATATGCTTAATAACCTACCTCAGGTACGCTCATAGTCAAACGATTAGAAAGCTAAACAAATGTGCAAGAAAACCAACGGCCCTAAAATTGATATACAAATTCTGCTTAGGATAAATATGCCAAAGCGATATTAACTGAGGCTACATATGCCAGAGCAATATTAATTTAGGTTACATATGCCAGAGTGATATTAATTTAGTGTAAATATGCTCGAGCGATATTAACTTAGGTTGCATATGCCCGAGCGATATTAACTTTGGTTACATATGCCAGAGCGATATTAACTTAGGTTACATATGCCAGAGCGGCATTAACTTAGGTTGCATATGCCAGAGCGATATTAACTCAGGTTGCATATGCCCGAGCGATATTAATTTAGGTTACATATGCCAGAGCGATATTAATTTAGTGTACATATGCTCGAACCATATTAACTTAGGTTGCATATGCCCGAGCGATATTAACTCAGGTTACATATGCCAGAGCGATATTAACTTAGGTTACATATGCCAGAGCGACATTAACTCAGGTTGCATATGCCAGAGCGATATTAACTTAGGTTACATATGCCAGAGCGATATTAACTTAGGTTACATATGCCAGAGCGATATTAACTTAGGCTACATATGTCAGAGCGGCATTAACTTAGGTTACATATACCCGAGCAATATTAACTTTAGTTTTAAAAATAATTACAATATTTAGTAGGTGTAAATAAACAGAGAATACTTATCAGACATACAATGAGTTCTGTAACAGATTTAGAGATTTAGATGTCCTATAAATGTTTTATGTTTATTTACGTAATCTAAAGTTGTCTTTATTAATTCTAATCATGTCTGACTTTGTTTGGGTAACATGTCTTATTTTGGGTAAGTTTTTTAAAAATTATTACATGTACATGTATATAAATATCAAATCTCATCAAGGGCCGTCGTGGCCGTGATCGTATGGTAGTTGGATTTACAACTACCTATGCAAGCAGTGCCTATCATCGCTGATGTTGTGAGTTCGAATCCCGAACAGGGCGAGGTGTACAACATCATGGGATAAAGTTTGTCAGTGACTTGCGACAGGTCGGTGGTTTTCTCCGGGACTCCGGTTTCCTCCATCAATAAAACTAACCACCACGATATAACTGAAATATCGTTGAAAGTGGCGTTAAACATCATACAACCAACCAATCAAATCTCATTATAAAATTTAGCAAATCTCTTTTACTCTCTTTTATAAATGATATTATAAAATGAAAATCAAGATATACCACACTGTTGAAACTGACAGGCAAAATTGATACCCTTAACACATATCATACATGACTGCTCATTTTCCTGGCTTGGTACAGGCACTTAAATAAAAAGTGACGGGGTTAAATTAGATTTATGGCCCCCAAAGAGTGCTGATCTATGTTTAAATCATAATTATTTCTGACTAATCTATATTTAGATATAGGTATATCTTACTAATCTATTTTTGATCATAATTATTTCTTACTGATCTATATTTAGATATCAGTATATCTTGCTATTGTCGTTCGAGAATTTGGTATCAGTGGTGGTGGTAGGTGGGGGGGGGGGGGGGGGGGGGGGGGGGGGGGGGGGGGGGGGGGGTAAACGGACCACCACTGTTTAATCTTTTTGCTACGTGTATTTCTCTATCAATTGACGCCACTTTCATTAATATGTCAGTTATCTCGACGGTCGTCAGTTTTATCGGTAGAGGACACATGAGTACCTGTAGACGGGAATTCAACATACCAAGTAAAGATAGCTACTGATTACATAGATAGATGTAAACCAGTGTCATAAGATACACACATTCGTTAAGATTTGTTTTATTTATATACATCAAGAATACAACATGATTTACTAGTACACATGTATTATGTTTTACTATCTGTAAATACACGTTAGAAGATCGAACAACACGAACCCCACGAAGACCAGGGTGAACTCAGGTGCCCCGGAAGGGTGATCAGTTCCTGCCCCACTAGTGGTACCCGTTGTGCTGATGACAAGTGGAACATATGATCTGTGGAATGTGTGGCACAGATATTCCGTAGCAGTTAACCAAGTCATGGTGACGACCGTAAAACATTCGAATTGATGACTTCATCTTAACTTGTTAGCAGCAACCCTCTATCAAGGAAATCCTGATAGGAACCACAAGCTCTGGTATATCGTATCAACTGAGAGATCCTTGTTTGTCTTTTTGTACTTTTTCTTCTGTCCTTCTTCGATTTACGAATTCTGATTACCCCTTTGGTATCTTCAAACTCTTCATACTACATATACAAGTGCTGCTGGAATGTGGCTACACATAATTTTTGTAGGAAGTCGGTTGTCCTTTTTTTTCTGGTGACAATCAAAACATGTCAATATGCCCATCCCAGTGCCACATTTCACCATAGTTCTTTTTTCGCCGTCCTTTCTCTTTTTGTCATTGTATTGTTAGTCATTGTTATATCAGATGCTGCATGTGGGATTAAAATACTTATCTGATCTTGTGATTTCAACAGAAGGAAAGATTTGATAGGAAAATAAATGTTATCTCCCGATAAAACATTCATTTATGATTTGATTGTCAAAAGACATGTGCTTATTATTATACATGTATTTCTAAGCGATTACAAACGTTAGTAATGTACGACATACAACCCAGGAATGTTGTTTGTAAACAAAACTAGTGTAAAATAGAATACGTAACAGTTCCACCCGGCATAGTTGTTTGTAGAAAACAACGTTTTTGTCCCATATAACCGGTTTCAAACGTAACAGCATCGTTGTCTGTAACCTCAAACTCGACTACTCTGTTGTCATGGAGACTGCTAGTTACTATGATATATTCAGACTTTATCGAACCATTTCGTCTTACAAGTGCCACTAAAGATGTCTTTATTATTGTTTCAGCTCCTTGTGTTAGTATATCATAATCTGTGAAGATAAAAAAGTGTTATTTTCTAAAATGTTTATACAGTTCATCCACGTCAAACAATATTGAATTGTTCAGTTTTCTTACTATTTACATGATCGGAGCTGTGTAGTTGTTGTAATGTTTTGTCATGTCGGGTACAATGGTGACGTATTTGTAAAATAGGTTCAGGGTTCACCCTTATTTTGTTTTACTGTTGATAACTCCGCATCTAGGAAATCATATACATCAAACAACACAAACGACAATGATACCCGGATGTAGCGTTGATCGACAAAGGTCAAGGGTACCGCTAACTGTTATCATTGTTTTAGTATATTGGCTATGTCCATATATTGAAGACGCTACAGTGAAATGTAGCACAACAATAAAAGCCTGAGAGACTCGATCGTATGTATCAAAGTTTACATGGGGTAAAGGATAGATCAAGCTCTGTCATCGGTTACTGCAAAGTAGTGTATACAATATGTACATGTATATGTACTATTGTGGACGGTTTCCTATCTTCCGCTCACGTTGTGAAGTGCTCATACATAAAGTGCTAAGTTTTAAATCAAATACATGTACAAATACATAGCCTTTGCTATTGTTTTTTTAGACAGGATAAGTTTGTATCCATAAATTCTGATCGCATGCACGGAAGGTAGGAACGTATTACTTTTTACCCGTACTTTATGTTGTTCCTATATTTCTGTTTCTGATAAATACAATTGCTTCATACCTTTGACTTGCCCTCCTCCAGCGCTCCATGGTACAACTCCTTGACATAAGAAAAATAAGGCGTTGTACCACAATGTCTTCCCAGCAGCCAAGGCAGCACTGACATCATCAAAAGAATGGAGTCTCTGTGGTTCAACAGACTGATCTGCGTAAAATCTGATTGGATTGCTTGTAAAGACAAACAATACGTTTAATATAATTAAAAGTTTGAATATACCAAAGGGGTAATCAGAATCCGTATATCGAAGAAGGACAGACAACACAATGGTCAAAAGAAAAAGTACAAAGGGGCAAACAACGATCTACAAAACATTTACATAAAACTAAAGATCGAGTAACACGAACCCCACTAAAACCCGGGGTGAACTCGGGTGCTCCGGACAGGGTAAGCAGCTCCTGCTCCACTAGTGACACCCCAACAAACCGAGGGTGAACTCAGGTGATCAAGTTGTCGGTTACCTGTGGTAGATCAGTAGTTTCATCCGGGTTCTCCACTTTCGTCCACCTATAAATATGTCTGACGCTAATTAACTGACATATGGTTGAAGAAAAACACGTTTTTTGTGTGGACATCGTGGTCGACATCCCAATAGTTTGAAATAAGCATTTCTACGTTACATTTACACGGGAGATTGGAATTTCAAAGCGGGTGTCATATACGAACATGCAATGCTTGCCATTCAAGAGCATCTTACATCTCACATGATGTCATGGGAGCGCTTAATTTCCTAAATGTTATCTCCTAACCTTTATTTGCGATGTTTTACTAATGTTTTTGTAATCAGATTTTCTCTTTGCTCAAAATCTCTTATGACATATGTACTATGCTCTCTCAAACTATTGTACTACTTACTCGCGTGTACTCATACCATATGGACATGTAAATGACCAGGTAGAGATAACATTGGTTTTATTTGGAGAGAGCACTGATACCATCCAGTAGATTTCGTCTGATTCTGTTAAGAATCCCTGTCTCAAGATGGCCACCAGTCCACCTGTAATTAGAGAAGCTTTGTTAGGAATCCCTGTCTCAAGATGGCCACCAGTCCACCTATAATTAGACACGTCTAGTTTACCGAATAATTTGCTTTACATGGTATTATACTTGGTTCTATAACCGTCATGTTTTCTTTTTATTTTTTGAGCTTGTCAATAAATTAATCTTGCTTACATACCGTGCCGGATTTACCTATAGGCTTGACAGGCATAGGGCCCCAAAATGTATGGGTCATCCGGGGTCAAATACTTTGACACTGTCATGGGCCTCCTTACAAATGCTGTAATAACGCACTGTAGTCTTTAAATTCAAATTGAAATATTGATCCATCGTCCTCCAGTAGTGATGTCGGGGGGATTGGGGGGGGCCTCACAAGTGGAATAGCCAAGGGTCTCCTCTTTATCTATATCCGGCACTGCATACATTCAAATCAAATAACGCCTGTAGAATAGTTATCTTTGTCAAGACGGGTAAATCTATTAGACTGTGTTGATTAATGAAAGCTGCATGAAATGACTGAATCTGATGGTTATCCGATACCACGAATTGAAGAAATGATCAAGATATTAGGTGCTGCAAGCTTGATAAATCACGTAGACCTTACACAAAGTTGTTAGGTGCTGCAAGCTTGATAAATCACGTAGACCTTACACAAAGTTGTTAGGTGCTGCAAGCTTGATAAATCACGTAGACCTTACACAAAGTTGTTTGGTGCTGCAAGCTTGATAAATCACGTAGACCTTACACAAAGTTGTTAGGTGCTGCAAGCTTGATAAATCACGTAGACCTTACACAAAGTTGTTAGGTGCTGCAAGCTTGATAAATCACGTAGACCTTACACAAAGTTGTTAGGTGCTGCAAGCTTGATAAATCACGTAGACCTTACAAAAAGTTGTTAGGTGCTGCAAGCTTGATAAAGCACGTAGACCTTACACAAAGTTGTTAGGTGCTGCAAGCTTGATAAATCATGTAGACCTTACACAAAGTTGTTAGGTGCTGCAAGCTTGATAAATTACGTAGACCTTACACAAAGTTGTTAGGTGCTGCAAGCTTGATAAATCACGTAGATCTTACACAAAGTTGTTAGGTGCTGCAAGCTTGATAAATCACGTAGACCTTACACAAAGTTGTTAGGTGCTGCAAGCTTGATCAATCACATAGACCTTACACAAAGTTGTTAGATGCTGCAAGCTTGATAAATCATGTAGACCTTACACAAAGTTGTTAGGTGCTGCAAGCTTGATAAATCACGTAGACCTTACACAAAGTTGTTAGGTGCTGCAAGCTTGATAAATCACGTAGACCTTACACAAAGTTGTTAGGTGCTGCAAGCTTGATAAATCACGTAGACCTTACACAAAGTTGTTAGGTGCTGCAAGCTTGATAAATCACGTAGACCTTACACAAAGTTGTTAGGTGCTGCAAGCTTGATAAATCACGTAGACCTTACACAAAGTTGTTAGGTGCTGCAAGCTTGATAAATCACGTAGACCTTACACAAAGTTGTTAGGTGCTGCAAGCTTGATAAATCACGTAGACCTTACAAAAAGTTGTTAGAAGCTGCAAGCTTGATAAATCACGTAGACCTTACACAAAGTTGTTAGGTGCTGCAAGCTTGATAAATCACGTAGACCTTACACAAAGTTGTTAGGTGCTGCAAGCTTGATAAATCACGTAGACCTTACACAAAGTTGTTAGGTGCTGCAAGCTTGATAAATCACGTAGACCTTACACAAAGTTGTTAGGTGCTGCAAGCTTGATAAATCACGTAGACCTTACACAAAGTTGTTAGGTGCTGCAAGCTTGATAAATCACGTAGACCTTACACAAAGTTGTTAGGTGCTGCAAGCTTGATAAATCACGTAGACCTTACACAAAGTTGTTAGGTGCTGCAAGCTTGATAAATCACGTAGACCTTACAAAAAGTTGTTAGATGCTGCAAGCTTGATGAATCACGTAGACCTTACACAAAGTTGTTAGATGCTGCAAGCTTGATGAATCACGTAGACCTTACACAAAGTTGTTAGGTGCTGCAAGCTTGATAAATCACGTAGACCTTACACAAAGTTGTTAGGTGCTGCAAGCTTGATAAATCACGTAGACCTTACACAAAGTTGTTAGGTGCTGCAAGCTTGATAAATCACGTAGACCTTACACAAAGTTGTTAGGTGCTGCAAGCTTGATAAATCACGTAGACCTTACACAAAGTTGTTAGGTGCTGCAAGCTTGATAAATCACGTAGACCTTACAAAAAGTTGTTAGATGCTGCAAGCTTGATGAATCACGTAGACCTTACACAAAGTTGTTAGGTGCTGCAAGCTTGATAAATCACGTAGACCTTACACAAAGTTGTTAGGTGCTGCAAGCTTGATAAATCACGTAGACCTTACACAAAGTTGTTAGGTGCTGCAAGCTTGATAAATCACGTAGACCTTACACAAAGTTGTTAGGTGCTGCAAGCTTGATAAATCACGTAGACCTTACACAAAGTTGTTAGGTGCTGCAAGCTTGATAAATCACGTAGACCTTACACAAAGTTGTTAGGTGCTGCAAGCTTGATAAATCACGTAGACCTTACACAAAGTTGTTAGGTGCTGCAAGCTTGATAAATCACGTAGACCTTACACAAAGTTTTTAGGTGCTGCAAGCTTGATAAATCACGTAGACCTTACACAAAGTTGTTAGGTGCTGCAAGCTTGATAAATCACGTAGACCTTACACAAAGTTGTTAGGTGCTGCAAGCTTGATAAATCACGTAGACCTTACAAAAAGTTGTTAGATGCTGCAAGCTTGATAAATCACGTAGACCTTACACAAAGTTGTTAGGTGCTGCAAGCTTGATAAATCACGTAGACCTTACACAAAGTTGTTAGGTGCTGCAAGCTTGATAAATCACGTAGACCTTACACAAAGTTGTTAGGTGCTGCAAGCTTGATAAATCACGTAGACCTTACACAAAGTTGTTAGGTGCTGCAAGCTTGATAAATCACGTAGACCTTACACAAAGTTGTTAGGTGCTGCAAGCTTGATAAATCACGTAGACCTTACACAAAGTTGTTAGGTGCTGCAAGCTTGATAAATCACGTAGACCTTGCACAAAGTTGTTAGGTGCTGCAAGCTTGATAAATCACGTAGACCTTACACAAAGTTGTTAGGTGCTGCAAGCTTGATAAATCACGTAGACCTTACACAAAGTTGTTAGGTGCTGCAAGCTTGATAAATCACGTAGACCTTACACAAAGTTGTTAGGTGCTGCAAGCTTGATAAATCACGTAGACCTTACACAAAGTTGTTAGCAGTAAAACCCGTCGTGTTCTCTAAAGTTTGTATTGCTTCAAAACCATTCCCGGTTAAAATCTGGATTGAAAACATCGTCTAGGAAGAGTACGAATTCACCGTCATGCCATTTGTCATGAGAACCTTATCTTCCACATTAACTCATCTCAGTTAAAAAGTTGGCACCTGATGTAGTAGTAGTTGATGACGTCATTGTTTATCGTGCTACATTTGATTAAAATATACAACAATTAATGAATGCGTCTGGTCGTTTCCGATAGGACAGCTTGATTACTCGTTCTTCAAAATATTAGCTAGCATCCACAGAGATACATTGTAACAGGAAACGGATATGTCAAAACCAGATAAAAAAAAAGTTATTCCCTATCAACAAAGAAGGGTGTTGTCGCATTGGTTGTTATAAGAATCATGTAAAAGATTTATCCATTATATATCCCAACCGTTGATCGGTTTATTATTTCTTTTTATAAAAGTCGAACAGACCCTTAATAAATGTTATCATAAACATTAAATAGAATATTTTCATTATTGAGATAAAAATTGAAGCAATCAAACGGATGAAGAATAGTTTCAATATGGCCTTACCGCACAGGCGCGCGTTTAATACAAAAAAACACAACCCCATATAGTGTATGGGGTTGTTTTTTGTATTAAACGCGCGCCTGTGCCTTACCGGTAGAGTTTCTCTCATATTTGGTGATTGTGAATTGTGCTGTGAGAATGTCTTTATCTGTGTACTGGAAATAAAAGTCAATACTGCCTCCAAATGGTTCGTGGAATTCTCCCGGTAAAGACGAGGGATCGTTACAGTCTGTTTCAGAAACATAAAACGTGACTTTATACCCTGTTGCTAAGTGACTCATTACATCCTGGAAACCGAAGATCTCTGTCCTATAATAGAAAGTTTGAAGATATCAAAAGTGATACAAAAAGACAAACAATGATCTACAAAACACTACGTAGAAACAAAAAGACAAACAATGATCTACAAAACACTACATAGAAACAAAAAGACAAACAACGATCTACAAAACACTACATAGAAACAAAAAGACAAACAATGATCTACAAAACACTACGTAGAAACAAAAAGACAAACAATGATCTACAAAACACTACATAGAAACAAAAAGACAAACAATGATCTACAAAACACTACGTAGAAACAAAAAGACAAACAATGATCTACAAAACACTACGTAGAAACAAAAAGACAAACAATGATCTACAAAACACTACGTAGAAACAAAAAGACAAACAATGATCTACAAAACACTACATAGAAACAAAAAGACAAACAATGATCTACAAAACACTACGTAGAAACAAAAAGACAAACAATGATCTACAAAACACTACATAGAAACAAAAAGACAAACAATGATCTACAAAACACTACATAGAAACAAAAAGACAAACAATGATCTACAAAACACTACGTAGAAACAAAAAGACAAACACTGATTTACAAAACACTACGTAGAAACAAAAAGACAAACAATGATCTACAAAACACTACGTAGGAACAAAAAGACAAACAATGATCTACAAAACACTACGTAGAAACAAAAAGACAAACAATGATCTACAAAACACTACGTAGAAACAAAAAGACAAACAATGATCTACAAAACACTACGTAGAAACAAAAAGACAAACAATGATCTACAAAACACTACGTAGAAACAAAAAGACAAACAATGATCTACAAAACACTACGTAGAAACAAAAAGACAAACAATGATCTACAAAACACTACGTAGAAACAAAAGACAAACAATGATCTACAAAACACTACGTAGAAACAAAAAGACAAACAATGATCTACAAAACACTACGTAGAAACAAAAAGACAAACAATGATCTACAAAACACTACGTAGAAACAAAAAAACAAACAATGATCTACAAAACACTACGTAGAAACAAAAAGACAAACAATGATCTACAAAACACTACGTAAAAACAAAAAGACAAACAATGATCTACAAAACACTACGTAGGAACAAAAAGACAAACAATGATCTACAAACACTACGTAGAAACAAAAAGACAAACAATGATCTACAAAACACTACGTAGAAGCAAAAAAGACAAACAATGATCTACAAAACACTACGTAGAAACAAAAAGACAAAAAATGATCTACAAAACACTACGTAGAAACAAAAAGACAAACAATGATCTACAAAACACTACGTAGGAACAAAAAGACAAACAATGATCTACAAAACACTACGTAGAAACAAAAAGACAAACAATGATCTACAAAACACTACGTAGAAACAAAAAGACAAACAATGATCTACAAAACACTACGTAGAAACAAAAAGACAAACAATGATCTACAAAACACTACGTAGAAACAAAAAGACAAACAATGATCTACAAAACACTACGTAGAAACAAAAAGACAAACAATGATCTACAAAACACTACGTAGAAACAAAAAGACAAACAATGATCTACAAAACACTACGTAGAAACAAAAAGACAAACAATGATCTACAAAACACTACGTAGAAACAAAAAGACAAACAATGATCTACAAAACACTACGTAGAAACAAAAAAACAAACAATGATCTACAAAACACTACGTAGAAACAAAAAGACAAACAATGATCTACAAAACACTACGTAAAAACAAAAAGACAAACAATGATCTACAAAACACTACGTAGGAGCAAAAAGACAAACAATGATCTACAAAACACTACGTAGAAACAAAAAGACAAACAATGATCTACAAAACACTACATAGAAACAAAAAGACAAACAATGATCTACAAAACACTACGTAGAAACAAAAAGACAAACAATGATCTACAAAACACTACGTAGAAACAAAAAGACAAACAATGATCTACAAAACACTACGTAGGAACAAAAAGACAAACAATGATCTACAAACACTACATAGAAACAAAAAGACAAACAATGATCTACAAAACACTACGTAGAAACAAAAAGACAAACAATGATCTACAAAACACTACGTAGAAACAAAAAGACAAACAATGATCTACAAAACACTACGTAGAAACAAAAAGACAAACAATGATCTACAAAACACTACGTAGAAAACTAATGATTGAGCAAACACGCTCCTCACTAAGGGTCCAGGTGCTCCGAAAGGTGAAGTAAACCCAGGTGCTCCGAAAGGTGAAGTAAACTCAGGTGCTCCGAAAGGTGACGTAAACCCAGGTGCTCCGAAAGGTGAAGTAAACCCAGGTGCTCCGAAAGGTGAAGTAAACTCAGGTGCTCCGAAAGGTGAAGTAAACCCAGGTGCTCCGAAAGGTAAAGTAAACCCAGGTGATCCGAAAGGTGAAGTAAACCCAGGTGTTCCAAAAGGTGAAGTAAACCCAGGTGCTACGAAAGGTGAAGTAAACCCAGGTGCTCCGAAAGGTGAAGTAAACCCAGGTGCTCCGAAAGGTGAAGTAAACCCAGGTGTTCCGAAAGGTGAAGTAAACCCAGGTGCTCCGAAAGGTGAAGTAAACCCAGGTGTTCCGAAAGGTGAAGTAAACCCAGGTGCTCCGAAAGGTGAAGTAAACCCAGGTGCTCCGAAAAGTGCAGTAAACCCAGGTGCTCCGAAAGGTGAAGTAAACCCAGGTGTTCCGAAAGGTGAAGCACCGCTCCACCAGAGTCGCCCGTTCTGTGGAGCTATTTTTTTTTAGTCATTAATACGAGTTAAAACATTTCAATATCTACATACATTGTAATTAAATAAAAAAGTATACACATAAAACTTGGACACAACGAAGTTCTATTGTGTACATCATATGCGTAAAATATGGTTTAACAGGCACACATTTTATGTGAAATCTGTAACAACACTCCACCTACAGGGTACATGTACATAAAAAACTGAATAAAATGACAAATAAAAATACCACTACATAGTGGGAACAGTCCCAAAATCTAATCGAAAAATCGATAATCCTAGTACGCATTTACATGACAGCTTATTTACTTGGCTTGGTACAGGCACGCCAATAATAATGGCAGATCTAAGCTAGTTTTATGGGCCCGATTATTCCCTTTTAGTGAAATTATACGGTCATGTAAAGTGGCTTCCACATGTCAGTAAAAAGGAAAAAAAAGGAGCAAAAAACGTCATCATACAAACAAACCAATAAACATAGAATGAAACATAAATTCTACACCAATACTCACGTGCCATTTTGTTTCAGTCTATTTGATGTATGACCACAAACAACTGTCAACAAACAAACTGTTGAAAAAGATGAGATAAGAAAGTTTAACTTAAGAAGATATAGACATTTAAAATCATAATAATAAAATAAAACTTGGAATCTCACCAAAACGTCACCTACAACAGAAAAAAATAACGCCATATTTTCGTGCCTGTCCCAAACCTGGACATGAAACAGAATGTTCAACGTCATATGTCGTTGTTTATTTTATGTGCAATGATTTGAGGTGAGAGGTGAGAGGTGATTGTTCGTTTGTTGACATTGGTGTATTATTGACCATCACTGTTTAACCTTTCTGTACATAGTATTATTTTAATCTCCACAAGACTGAACTTCAAAATGATCTTAACAGTAAAACGTTATTATTTCTATATTTAGGGACCGACCATTTAACTTGAAGGGTGGTTATGGTTTTTTGTTTCGTTCATAATTTTTTTTCGGACAACACAAGAGATAGAATATTTTTTTTTTCCAATTATTTAACATTAGATTATATGACAAAAACTCTGAATCAGATTATTTTTTTTTTCCTCCACCAAAATCATAAAAAAACCATAACCCCCCCTCCCTTCAAGTTAAATGGTCGTTCCCTTACCATGCGACTTTATACATTCATTGCATGCTGGTGAGGGAAATATGAAAATTTATTCACCAAAGGGTATCATATTTCCCGAGGCAACGCCCGAGGGGAATATGATACTCGTGGGTGAATTAATTTTCATATTTCATGAACTCGCATGCTATAAATGTTTTATTATACGTTGTCTCAGACATTTAAAAACCACATCCACAACAACATGGCAACGATCGCTTGCAAGTGATGTGTTCCGAGTGCCTCTGATGTTTTCCTGTCAAAGAATGATAACTCTGTCGGGAAAACCCGCGAGGCTTCCGAAGCGGTGGGATATATTTATTTCACGGAATATGATTTTTGTCCTGTGTGATCACGTGTTCTGATTTTTACCCATTGTCCAATCAAATTAATCTATTTATGGTTATTAATATATGAGGTATAATAAAATGTTTGGTTTATGGTGTTTATTTACGGCACTTTCAACACTATTTCTGTAATATCGTGGCGGTCAGTTTTATTGGTGGAGGAAACCGCAGTACCCGGAACAATCCACCGACCTTTCGCAACTTACTCGCAAGTCACTGATAAACTTTATCACGTAATGTTGTATCGAGTACTCCTCGCCATGAACGGGGTTCGAACTCAAAACTTTAGTGGTGATAGGCACTGATTGCACATGTAGTTGTAAATCCAACTACCATGCGATTACAACCACGATGCCCCCACCCCCATACGATTTAAAAGAAAAGAACTAATTTCAATACTGTTTAAATACATATATAGCAAAAACGTAGATATCGAATTCTCTGGATTGTCCATTCTTGATTGTCCCTTCGGATTTCTCTAACGTTTATTTAGTGTGCCGGAAGCGTTTCTCTATAAGTATACAAGTCTCAAGAATGTGGTTTTAGCCATCACAGTAGATGTAACTAGGCCCAGCTTAGCAATCAAACTGCATGTGGTCAGGCATAATTAGCCATCACGCTAGATATGGTTAGGGCAAATTTAGTCATCACGCTAGATTTGGTTAGGGCAAATTTAGTCATCACGCTAGATTTGGTTAGGGCAAATTTAGCCATCACGCTAGATTTGGTTAGGGCAAATTTAGTCATCACGCTAGATTTGGTTAAGGTAAATTTAGTCATCACGCTAGCTTTGGTTAGGGCAAATTTAGTCATCACGCTAGATTTGGTTTGGCCAATATTAGCCATCACATTTGATATGGCTAGACCAAATTAAGCCATCACGCTAGATATGGTTAGGGCCAAATTAAACCACCAGACTGCATGTGGGTAGATCCAGCTTAGTCACTAGACTATCTACAGGAGTTATAATTTCATGTAAATGTTACCATAACATCATATTTCTACAAATTAGTCATATGTATGTCTATATGTTGACTGTGCTCTGTCTGAGAAGCAGATCATATTATATTTACATGTTGCTTTATTCAATCTTACTGTCATTATAGTTACTAACTTATCTACAAACAATGTAAGTAATACAAGATTACACTGTAAGTTTGTCAGATACTATACGCTATCCTATAGAGGTCCAATGTAGCGTTTTGACAGCTAGACATTTTAGAAGTTGAGGCGCAAGACGAATCGATTAATTGGTCCAGCTGTCTGTCAAGAGTACCATGTCTGACCGTGACGCTAGACGAATCGTTCACTGGTCCACCAGTCTGTTAAGAGTACCATGTCTGACCGAATCGTAAGACGAATAGCTTAACTGGTCCAGCTGTCAGTACCATGTCTGTCATTTCTGACCGAGGCGCTAGACGAATCGCTTAACTGGTCCAGCTGTCTGTCAAGAGTACCATGTCTGACCGAGGCGCTAGACGAATCGTTTAACTGATCCAGCTGTCTACCAAGAGTACCATGTCTGACCGAGGCACACGACGAATCGTTTAATTGGTCCAGCTGTCAGTCAAGAGTACCATGTCTGACCGAGACGCTAGACGAATCGTTTAACTGATCAAGCTGTCTACCAAGTGTACCATGTCTGACCGAGGCGCAAGACGAATCGTTTAACTGGTCCAGCTATCTGCTAAGAGTACCATGTCTGACCGAGTCGTAAGACGGATATTTAGTAGTTTAACTGGTCCAGCTGTCAGTACCATGTCTGACAGAGGCGCAAGACGAATCGCTTAACTGGCCCAGTTGTCGACCAAGAGTATCATGTCTGACCGAGTGGCAAGACGAATCGTTTAACTGGTCCATCCGTCTATCGAGAGTACCATGTCTGACCGAGGCGCAAGATGAATTGCTTAACTGGTCTAGCTGTCTATCAAGAGTACCATGTCTGACCGAGGCACTAGACGAATTGCTTAACAGGTCCAGCTGTCTGTCAAGAGTACCACGTCTGACCGAGTCGCTAGACGAATCGCTTAACTGATCCAGCCGTCTACCAAGAGTACCATGTCTGACCGAGGCGATAGACGAGTCGCTTAACTGATCCAGCTGTCTACCAAGAGTCCATGTCTGACCGAGGCGATGGACGAATCATTTAACTGATTCAGCTGTCTACCAAGACTACCATGTCTGACCGAGGCGCTAGACGAACCGTTTACCTGACCCAGTTCAGTCAAGAGTACCATGTCTGACCGAGGCGCTAGACGAATCGTTTAACTGATCCAGCTGTCTACCAAGAGTATCATGTCTGACCGAGGCGGTAGACGAATAGTTTATCTGATCCAGCTCAGTCAAGAGTACCATGTCTGACCCAGGCGCTAGACGAATCGTTAAACTGATCCAACGGTCAGTACCATGTCTAACCTTTCTAGGATGATGATATTTTTCATCTGAACGTTCCAATATTGATGCATATGTCATAATTAATTAAAAAAAGAAGAAAAAGGCAGAAATGTGTACATGGAAAGATCGTGTAAAGGAGAGATATATTGATTTTCTGCTTGACCTAAATACAGAACACCTTTCCAGTGATTCTGATTTCTATATTTAGCTTAGATTTTGTAATAAGTGAAAAAGGAAAAAGTCGTCTGCTGTTTTTGTTGACATAGGCGATCGTTATTAATTTTGTAAATGGTCGGATATAAACGAAGGGTCACCCATTGATTGCCAAATGGTGTCTATTAGCCAATCAACATTCTACTCTCCGCAGGGGCGTCATATAAGTTGTCTAATGCGGATTTGCAAACAGCCACCGTTCAACAGGCCCCGATCTCTGTCAAAGCGCCATATCCGTCTTCTAGACTGTTTATGTGGAACGGTGTGTATTGAGAAGCTGGGTTTACCATTTTACCTGCCTTGCTTATTTTTTTAGTCTTATACAAGCGTTTCCACCCCCCCCCCCCCCCCCCCACACACACAAAATAAAGATATATATATGTATTACATTGGTGAAACTTTAATGTTAGCCGTTTTTAGTTATGCAACAATTTATTTTTGGGGTCCATGTCCATTTGTTGGCAAAAATGGGTTTTATCCATTACAAAACAAAATAATACAACTTTTACATTGATATCAATGATACATGCACATTTTTGATTGACAATATAGACCGTGTAATTTTTAGACGTTAAATTCAGCATTAAACTTGCATTCGGAAGACGATGTCTATAAATAGAAGAAAATCAAATGACCTTACAAACAAATGAACTCCTGCAAACATCCAGAAATTTACTGTTGTATTAACATGTAAAATTTTACTTACAAATAAAACATAGATTCCCGTGCAACATCTTGGTATATAGTATGATCATAGGTTTATGTTGTAATCAGTTTTAATTATTATAGATTTTGATGTTTATTTTGATAAAAGTCTCATCTTATGACCTGATAAACACTGTCCTTGTCACATGACTGGGCAATAATATACTTAAATCTATTTAATCTTATTAGGTTAGATTTGGTAAAGCAGTATTTTGTCCTTATTTTGTAAAAGCACATTGACTGAATAAATGTTTGTTATGTAAGGTCACTGATCAAAATATAGCTTTTCTGGTACCAGATTCATGTAGAGCGACGGTAAGAAAGGGTAACAGTATAAGTGCGGACGTTGTAGAGGACACGCGAAAACGATCAGAACGGCGCTTGTTTCTGACAACTTGAAAGTTGTTTTGGACATTTTGACAGTGCATGATAAATACATTATACGTACATTGACGGTAAATAAAAAAAAAGAATTGCACTCGCTGCGAAACAAGCCAAACATATCGTCAGAGACATGCATTTCTTCCTGTTTCTAAATGTCGTATAACTAATTTTTATATTTACTGACAAGGTATCTCTGACAACAGTTTTACCTGTTTTGTTCAAGTATTGTTATAAATACTGTTATAGTGACAGCCGGAAACTTTGAGCCGTAATGAAAGGGAGAGGTTTGGCGCTTTAAAATCTGATTCAACCCGCCATTTCTTTAGAAATGCCTGTACCAAGTCAGGGTCATTACGGTTTTCACAGTTTTCCGGTTGTTGACTGATTTTGTCTGTTTATATACTTATGAGTTTTGACTTTCCCTTTGTAAGATTGTTCGGAGTTCGGTAATTTTGTTATTACCCTTATTGTCTATATATATGTTCATAATTAGAAGATGAGGGTTGGGGTTACAGTTATGGTGTTTAACGCCACTTTCAAATATTATTTCAGTTATATCTTGGCGGTCTGTTTTATTGGTGGAGGAAACCGAAGTATCAAGAGAAAACCACCGACCTGTCGCACGTTATAAATAAACTTTATCACATAATGTTGTATCGAGTACACCTTGCCATGAGCTAGGAAATAAGCGATAAAATATTGATTAGCTGCGCATGTTTATGCTTATTCCCAGCACTTATTCAATAATTTGTTCATTGCAAGTACTTTTAAACCTTTGAAGTTTCCTGCCACCCAGAGATGAATTGTTCAAAGGTATAATATAGATCAAATAAAATAATAAAGGTTGTACAAGATATATGAATACATGTGAGGAGTTTGTGCTAAACCATCACAGAATATAAACACCGGGAGAAAACTGAGATTGAAAGGAAACGGAAATGTTTGACAGGTTGACAATTTAATAAGAACGCAATTTCCAATAGTCAATCGACCGAATTAATCGTCCCCTTTCATAACTCTTTCTATATGATGGATACCATCGTGTATATTTGGGTGGCCATGTGTACGGGTATTAGTCAGTCAAGATCTATGCAGAATATAAATCAGGCTGAGCGAATTTCAGAACTTGAAGAAAAGTACAGAATATTGGCAGACAAAGTGAAAAGATTGAGCGAAACCCAAATGCCAGGTAAAAAAGTTTATACCTTACATAAATATATTTTTCTTCTAACATTTTTTGTACAGGTCTGTAGTATCCAGAAAGCTTCCATCACCATTTCGGCGTTTCACACACAATATACCACGTGTTACCATTACGCACAACGGGTGTTTTGTGTGGAACAGAATAGTCTGGTTCTTTCAAATCACGGGTCTTAATCAGAGTTTGTTGTCGGATTTTTTAAATTTATATTGAAATGATGATTTTTTTTTCTTTATTTGAAATGCTATTTTTTTTTAATTTTTTTAATTTAAAATTTAAATTTAATTTTTAAAATTTATTTAATTGTACCCTATAATTGGCATTTGACCTCTGTGTTATGATACGTAGATATCTAATTTAGTGCACACGACACACTTCTGGAATTTCCTTCTTCTTCTTCTTCTTCTTCTTCTTCTTCTTCTTCTTCTTCTTCTTCTTCTTCCGTATACTGCCCAAATTCAACATACTGAATATTCTGGCAGGTGTGCGCAAGGTTAAAAACTGGATAAAACATATGTACAGTGTCTATGCAGAGAGTTTGCCACTTGAGCTTTGAACGACTCAAGTGACTTGGCAGTTGCAATATCTGGTGGTAAGTTGTTCCAGTCTTTGACGGTGTTGACGAAGAATGACCATTTCATGAAGTCTTTAGTTGCAGATGGAATTGCATATGAGTGGTTTTGAACATGTCTTGATTTTCTCGTTGGTTTGGTGAAGTGTTTATCGCTACCATGTTGTTTATAATTTTGTACATCAATATCAGTCTGGCTTCTTTTCTTCTTGTTTGTAGACTTTTCCATTTTAGATCTTCTAACATTGTGTTGACGCTTGATTTATTTCTATGGCGACCAGTGACGTATCGTGCTGCTCGTCTTTGCACTTTTTCTATTTTGTCTATTTGATTTTTGTGGTATGGATCCCAAACTGTGGTGGCATATTCCAGTTGTGGTCTTACTAGGGATTTGTAGGCCTGTTCTTTAATTTTCCGTGATTTGATGTGTAGGTTTCGGTGTAGGAATCCCAGGCTACGACTGGCTTTGTTTGTAGTGTTGTTGATGTGTTCACTCCAGTTCAGATTGTTTGTATGTAGATTTCAAGCATCTCGGTGATCAAAACCACAGAGAGAAAAGCTGATATGTGGCCAGTGAATTTATAGCTCTGAGTCTGTTCGTTGGAATTTGTTAAAATTTTGATATTTATTGCAGTGGATATATTCAAACACGCTGCCAAAAAAATAAGAAAATTAAACGAGCAGATCAAATTTTACCTGAAGTGTATGGTACCACCTTAATGAAATAAAAACAATAGAATTAAGAAAATCGAGAAATCCGTCGTATTCGTAGCCTCTAGGTGCTAGCAATACGTGATTAATTTCCGTAAAATAGGTGTCCATGTCCGGAAACCGGCTGATCATTTAGTCACAACTTCCGTCCGTCGTACTTGTAGAACCCAGGCTACGAATACGTTTCAGTCGTATTCGTAGTCTGTGCCTTCATTAATAAAGTCTGGTAGTCACGACATCGCTGAAAGTAGCCAGAATTAACTATAAACACAAATAGACTACCTCTCAGAATGCTAAACGTCTTCGAGCCTACAGATAACCGATTGCTGTCACTGTCAAATGCTGCATGTTATATTTGTGAATATTTCCTAAGAGTGGTGTCAATGAAGTGAGTGAGTAATTGTTGTTTGACGCCAAATGATATATCAGCTATATAATATCAAGTGAGTGATTGTTTTTGGCGCCAAATGATATACAATGTATCAGCTATATCATAGCGAGAATAAGCTACATTTTAATGAAATGATGATAAAGTCCGCTTTGTACCAGATCAACACACTTCGTTGGCTATTCATAGTGTTCGTTCAATGAAACAACGGTCAGCGGGTAGACATGTCGCTCTACGCAGACACATTATCCTAATTCCGGACCAACCAGTGTTTCCACTTTGTTACTGCGCAATGCTGCTTGCTTAGTAGAGAAGTAGCAAATAACAGTTTTATGGTTTTTGGTTTGACCCGACCGAGACTCGAACAATGATCTACCACACTCGAGGCGAGCAAGCTAACCATTGCGCCATATATGCGGTTAATGCGCTATTGGTATATTATCATTGGATAAAATATGTATATAAGTAGGAGTCAGTAACGATAAATCTATCAAGAAGGACATGTTTCAACTGGGCATTGGCTGTACAAAAGACAATCAGTTGACATTAATACCTACTGTTACTGAATATAAAATCGTAGAATATGTGACACGAAATATTGACTAACTCTACACAAACAATAATATTAACAACATAGGGAGATATCAAGGATAGTATATAATTACAAATACATTTGTAAAAATGTCTTGTTCTAAACTGTAGTGGTGGGAGTGGTAAAAGTGAAGAACATTAATTAAGGTAAAACGTTTCTTGTATCACACCATGTACCGTCATATCCCTTGTCTGCTCACGACATCGACTTGATTTATTGCTAATTTCAACAAAACTAATCGGTGGTCAAAACCTTTTAGCAATAAAAACAATATGATAATGCGGAACTTTACAAGTAGTCTTTAGTTGACGTATGAATGTTGTAACGTTTATAATGGTTTTGTTTATCGTTGCTTGCATGCAATATGTGGTTCATTGGTTACTGCTTACCCTCAAATCAACAGTTGATATGTAATAACAAAGGGGTTCTACTTTCAGTAAGCCGCCATTTTGAATTCTTAAAATCCAACATGTCCAATTAGTGCAGTATGGTAGAATACAACATGAGATACACGATATTTATTGAAATCAAAGTCGAACAAACAGCAACACAAAGTCCAAGGCTCAGGAAGTGTTAATATGATGTCACGTTATTAGTGTGTGTTTGTGTATAGTAGTGATCAACGCATATTGTGATGTGTTTATGCATTGTATTTCTTCGTCCTGTGTACCCTATGTTGCCAGTTTCTCTGGATTGTCTTCGTCCTGTGTACCCTATGTTGCCAGTTTCTCTGGATTGTCTTCGTCCTGTGTACCCTATGTTGCCAGTTTCTCTGGATTGTCTTCGTCCTGTGTACCCTATGTTGCCAGTTTCTCTGGATTGTCTTCGTCCTGTGTACCCTATGTTGCCAGTTTCTCTGGATTGTCTTCGTCCTGTGTACCCTATGTTGCCAGTTTCTCTGGATTGTCTTCGTCTTGTGTACCCTATGTTGCCAGTTTCTCTGGATTGTCCAGTTTTTATTGCTCCTTCGGTGTTCTCTAACGTTTATTGGCTATGGCGCTAATTATTCCAAATTCATCAATGATATTTCGGGGCATATCATGTTATTATGGTAATAGAACATATTTACAGATTGAAAGAAAAACGTATTTCTAAGACACAAGAACAGAAATAACCATTGCATGTTATATTAAGGTGTGTTATTACCACGAATATAATAAAATGAAAACATTATATCAGATATTTTCTAATTCCATTTGAAAAATAAATCAATTTTAATATAAAATAATCATGCTTATTTGAAATGGAACTGGTGATGACAAGGAGAAAACAAAAGTCAACTGCATTTTTAATATCATTTTGCGTATTGCGTTTTTCTTGTAATTATAGATCGACTTGTATCTTATGAGATCAACAAAAACACATCCGAGAAAACCGAAGGAACAATTAGGAATGGACAATCCATTTAAAGATGTAAATTTGAATTTTGATAATATTGCTAAATTACTAAGAATTAAATGTTTATACATGTACATTGCTTTGAAACTAATATCTAACTGCCAACCCTTCCGGAGCCCACGAGTTCAACCGCGGTTTTAGTGAGGTTCTTATTGCTCAAACTTTATTTTTCCACATTGTGTTTTGTAGATCATTGTTTGACCTTTTGTCCATTTTCTTTTGGCTATTATATTTTCTGCCCTTCTTCGATTGACGAAATCTGATTTCCCCTTTATATTCAAACTTTTCTTATACCATTTAAATATAATATGTGTTGCAATCCCTTTTTTGAGAGGTGTATATTATTATACAAATTCGGGGTAATAAAATGAAAAACAAAAGGTACCACAATGTCGGAACAATCCCACAATCCAATAGAAAAACAAAAGGTACCACACTGTCGGAACAATCCCACAATCCAATAGAAAAACAAAAGGTACCACAATGTCGGAACAATCCCACAATCCAATAGAAAAAGCGTAGAAAGAAGCAAAATTGATAATCCTATCACACAAATACATGACCGCTCAATGTACCTGGCTTGGTACAGGCACTTCAATAAAAAGTGCAGGGATTAAGCTAGTGGAATGGGCCCAAACAATAAAAGAGTCCATTTGAAAGAATATAATGATCTTTAATAAACCTTTAAAAAGGGAGGGGAGGGGGGGGCTTCGTGGTCGTATCGCATGATAGTTGGATTTATAACTACCTATCCAATCAGTACCCATCTAACGTTGAGGAGAGCTACTAGTAGCCTCTGGCTGTATGTAATCCTTATGAAATAAATAAAGAATTAAATTAACGTTGTGCGTTCGAATCCCGTTTAGGTGAGGTGTACTCGATAAAACATTATGTGATAAAGTTTATCAGTGACTTGCGACAGGTCGGTGGTTTTTTCGGGTACTCCGGTTTCTTCCAGCAATAAAACTGACGGCCTCGATACAACTGAAATATTGTTGAAGGTGGCATTAAACACCATGATACTAACCCTAACCCCCTTTAAGAAGAAATTTCAACAAAATGAATAGTTTATTTCCCTATATTTTAACATTCACATTATAAATTTTCAGAGGTTGTTAGACAATTTATACAAGAAAGCCAGACTCTCATTTGCATTGCAAACTAACAACAAATTACCGTCCTTATTGACATGTATACCATAAGGCATAACTAGACCATCTCTCCTATTTAAAAGAATTTTACTCTTCCCCCCATTCGGTAAAATGACAACCACGTGATTTGACTTTTCATAGACAACATATATCAAGTTTTGTTTATCAACTGCGATTCCTATTGGCTGAAGCAAACTGTCATCCTGATATGTCCATCTAATCCCGCCCGCCATGTTGCAACATGAAACTATATTGTCTTTCCAGTTTGTATAATATACTCTGCCGTTAAGAAAAGACGCTCTCGCCAAATGCTTAGTTGGAATATTAAATCGGTGTACAACAGTTCCATCTAAATCCAAAATAACTATTGACTGCTCACGTCCAAGTCCGATAACTATTATTTCCTCATTAGAATCCACGCTGACAATATCACCCTCTATAACAAATGATTTTATTTCTTTTTTTCTTATTATGTCAACTAAGATAATTTTATCTTTCTTGTCGTAAACTGATACTGCAACAATATCATCTTTGATAAACGTGACGTCATAAGGCGAGCTTGATAACTTGACAACGCCATTTTCTTTACCAGTAGCACCGCTGTATAATAATAAGCGGTTATTGTTAAAGTCAGCCAATACACATAGTCCATTGGGTAATATTGTACATCCTGTTAATTTTGAATTAATTTCACCTTTGTTGATGTGCATTTTATGGACCAATTTTATCATTGCCTCATCCAACGTATTTGTCAATGGTATAGTGCATTGCGCTCCATCAGATCTTTCAATATGGAAATTCAGAGACTCTGCGTTTGGACGACTAACGATCTTTCCAATGGACGTAACATCTCTCGTGAAAGATTCAAGAACAGGAGAAATATGTAATACTAAATTTGTTTCGGAATACCGGCAATCCTTTTGCAGACTTTCAATCAGTTTTCCTGTTTCAGATGTTTTCTTTTCAATATCTTGTAAGCCCATAAATATCTGGAAATTAGTAGCAAACTTTGTCATTTTAGATAAGTCATTCTGTAGACTGGATAATTTATTTGTATGGGCCTGTGTTTGACTCAGTAGTAATACCATCTTAAGTTTTTCTTTTTTATTTTCCGCTGCTATTTCATCTGTTAATTCTCCTTCTAATATATCAAGATGGTCATTAATAGATTTTCGGAGTCTATGTACTGCCTCCAGGCATTCTTGTTTCTGATCTTCAATTCTTGTTTTCCTTTCTAATAGGTATATTTCTAGATGCTCCATTTTATTTTTGATTTCTAACAACTCTTGTTCACGATGTAAAACGGCTGCAGACGATTTAATGTCTTTTAATGATTCATGAATCATTTCTTTTTTACATTCCTTATGCTTTTCATTTGCGCATCGAATACAAAATGGCGTCCCATGAAATGAACAAAAATATATCAAATCTTCCTGATGTTCCACACACCTGTTACTGATTTTCAAAATTGACAACGGCAGTAAAACATAATTCTGAGCCGAAATGATTTCATGTAACTTTGTGAATTTAGAGCTGCCATGATTCTTATTACAGTCTGCACAAAACCATTTCTCACATTCTGGACACCACGTGCTTGCTGAGTTTGATACGCCCTCTTCTTGGCATATAGTACAGAGGTAGGTCGAAGATGATTCCATTTATATACAATCTGAAAGTATTACAGTGTAACATTACATATGTCAAGGGTATCGTATATTTGTCTACTAGTATACTAAATTAACGTTAGAGAATACCGAAGGGGAATCAAAAATGAACAATCCAGAGAAACTGGCAACATAGAGTACACAAGACGAAGAAAAACAAAGCAAAATCACAACACAATATGTGTTGGACACCACTATGCGCAAATAGGTAAAGACGAATCGAACGTCGTTTTTAAATTAATCTCAAGGTCACGGATATTGAATATTGGGCCATGAAAGTGCAGATATTTTCTTTTTTTATAATTGAATTTTTCCGAAAAGGTACCTTTGATTTTTATAAGGATAAGAATATTTCATTCCATATCATATTACTATTTCGTACCCTTTTCAATCCATCCAGAACCCGGATTTCCAACGTAATATATCGTGGTCTTTTCTATGTTCAATTGGTTGCGGTGAGTTGGGCCCATAAAACTAGGTATACCCCTCCACTTTTTCAATTTTTGATTCCCACAAATTGATGACCAATTTATTCTGGTCTTCTACGAAGACCGTTATTTTTTTTCGACTAATTGATATTAAATTTATTAGAAGTATCAGTTATGACATTTTGTCCTCGAAGTAACTGCCTTTCGTCAACATATTCTACCTTTCTAAGTAGTAAGTTAACTACGAGCATTCATTGACCTTGATATTGTACTGTCCATGTTTATGTTGTCATTCATTGACCTTGCTATTGTACTGTCCCTGTTTATCTTGTCATTCATTGACCTTGCTATTGTACTGTCCATGTTTATGTTGTTATTCATTGACCTTGCTTTTCTACTGTCCATGTTTATATTGTCATTCATTGACCTTGCTATTGTACTGTCCCTGTTTATGTTGTTATTCATTGACTTTGCTATTGTATTGTCCGTGTTTATGTTGTTATTCATTGACCTTGCTATTGTACTGTCCATGTTTATGTTGTTATTCATTGACCTTGCTATTGTACTGTCCCTGTTTATCTTGTCATTCATTGACCATGCTATTCTACTGTCCATGTTTATATTGTCATTCATTGACCTTGCTATTGTACTGTCCCTGTTTATGTTGTTATTCATTGACTTTGCTATTGCATTGTCCGTGTTTATGTTGTTATTCATTGACCTTGCTATTGTACTGTCCATGTTTATGTTGTTATTCATTGACCTTGCTATTGTACTGTCCGTGTTTATGTTGTTATTCATTGACTTTGCTATTGTATTGTCCGTGTTTATGTTGTTATTCATTGACCTTGCTATTGTACTGTCCATGTTTATGTTGTTATTCATTGACCTTGCTATTGTACTGTCCCTGTTTATGTTGTTATTCATTGACTTTGCTATTGCATTGTCCGTGTTTATGTTGTTATTCATTGACCTTGCTATTGTACTGTCCATGTTTATGTTGTTATTCATTGACCTTGCTATTGTACTGTCCGTGTTTATGTTGTTATTCATTGACCTTGCTATTGTACTCTCTGTGTTTATGTTGTCATTAATTGACCTTGCTATTGTACTCTCTGTGTTTATGTTGTCATTCCTTGACCTTGCTATTGTACTCTCTGTGTTTATGTTGTCATTCATTGACCTTGCTATTGTACTGTCCGTATTTATGCTGTTATTAATCTTTTTCATAGTATGTGGTCTTTTTGAGGAAACAAATCTGAGGAGGTTTTGTTTATCATTTGTTTATATACGTGTTGTCGTTGGATATCCTATTATCAAGAGGGGGTGTTAGGATCCCATTAACCTGTTTTAAGCCCGCCACATTTCTGTGTCTGTCTCAAGCTAGAACCTAGATTTTCAACATCCTATGGTCGTGGTGTTTTTTTTATGTTCAACGAGTTGAGGTGAGAGTTGGGCCCCTAAAATTAATTTAATCCACCACATTTGTTACAGCCATGAAAGTTACCAGTTATGTATTTGTGTTAGGAGTATCGATTTTGCCTCTTTCTACGAATTTTATTTTGGAAAATTGTTCCGACAGTGTGATATTTTCTATTGTTCATGTTAATATTATACAATGTGGTGATGTTTTGATAGTTCCACGGTTTAACCGACAATTGTACAGTGTAAAGCTGACAGTAGGTAGAACTTTTGTTCACATGTCCCAAGGCAGGATCTCAATTCTAGCCAGTTAGTGACCTACAAACCCCGTAGATATCCAATTTAGTATGCAAAAGCAGAATATTCAAAATCGGCTAAGGTCACCTATAAGTAATTAATCATGATGTTATGGCAGGCACGTTTGTAAACCATCACTGTTTAAAATGTTTATGTATATCAAATGGTAGTTATGTCGCATTTTTTACCTGATGTCCTCAGCTAATCTGCTACTAAATGACGATTAAATCATGCTCTTTTGATGTCGTAAATTAATGTAGTACTAATGCACATTATATAATAGTTAGACTTACCAGTTTTACAACGTAATACACTCCAGTCTACATTAAACACTGCATCAACACCACTAACCCTTAATGACAGCCCACAAACAACTTGTTTATTGTGTCACAAACAAGATTCATTTGCTACACTCCAACATTCCTGTGTTTTTTACAGTATGTATATATTACTTATTTGATAGATGTATTATGTGTACGACATGTGTTTTTACTGTGTAATTTCATATGCACTCAATTAATACGTGTTTTACACACATATCTTCACTGTACAATTGTATTGAAGAATAAAACAAGTTCTATCTCTTAATTAATTGTCATCTTAGCAGTTATTTTAAGAAACAGGAACTGCTTACTGTTCGCCAGCTCCTGGGTCCCCCTGTTTTATTGGGGCTGTGTTGTCATTTTCCCAATTTTCCGTATTGTGTTTTTTTATTTGCTTGTGTTCCTCGTCTTATTCTGTGTTTTGTTCCCAAGATTGCGTATGTCTCTGGATTGTCCATTCTTGATTGCCTCTTCGGTTTTCTCTAACGCTTATATCTTAAATATCGTATGCTGGTGTCCAACACATATTGTGTTGTGTTCTTTGTTTTGTTTTTGTCTTGGTCCTGTGTCTTGTGTACCCAATGTTGCCTGCTTCTCTGGATTGTCATTCATGATTGCCCCTTCGGTTTACTCTAATGTCTCTATGTCTCTGGTTTGTCTATTCTTGATTGCCCCTTCAGTTTTCTCTAATAAAGTTTTTTTGTATATGTATCTAAATTGTCCATTCTTGATTGCCCTTTCGGTTATATAGAATATCATAAATTAATTTGTACGACGTCGTGCTACCGTCTTACAAATCGTGAAATAGTAACAAATCTCATCATTTTAAATTTTCGATTTCATAAGACGGGGATGTAGATGTAAAGAAATATGCCTCAGTATATAGGGAACCAGAGTATCGAGTGAAACTTAAAGTTGTATCAAGTACCCCTCTCATGTTAGAACTAAGTTCGTATATACGTGAGAATGCTTAAGGTGGAAATACTTTGTGTTTGGTATCGTTTGCAAAGCATAATCAAATGAAATATGTTTAAATTAGGGCGGCATAGCAAAAACAAAGACAAATACTTATGCATTTAATGTTCGTTTACCATAGGAAGCAGATTAATATATGAAGAAATTATTGTCGAGTTTTATACATCTTGTTTATGGATTCATTTTTGATATTAAAATAGTCCTATCACACACCAGTAACGAATGTTCATAATTAAACCGTCAACGAAGAAAATTTTGAAGATACCAAAGAGCCGTAAGTCGAAGAAGGACTGAAAATTTAATGGACAAAATAAGAAGGTTAAAAGGACAAACACATTATCTACCAAATATTACATAGAAAACAAAAGATCGAGCAACACGTAAACCACTATAAACTGGGGATAAACTCAGGTGCTCTAGAAAGGTAAGCAGTTCCTGTTCCATATGTGGAACCCGTCGTGTTACTCTTGTGAAAAATCAGACCGTACATAAAAAAAGATACCGAACAAATTTAGCGACATAAAATCTTATTATGAACGTTGAGCTGAAAGATTGATAAAGTACAAGTAAATTTGTTAAACAGACTTTATTTTAATAGAAGTACGTGTAATAAATATAGATTATAACATGGCCGTTTCCATATCGGCTCTGGTATCTTCCCGCGACTCCTATATCAGCCCAAAGCTCTCGGGTTGATATCATGACCTAGGACTGATAAAGGGTACGATATGAAAAATGCCATGTAATAATCTATATTTATCACATATTTGTACGTAATACGTCCCTTTTTGCATGTGTGATAAAGGAAGAAGTGTCCGATCCATACAAGTGCCCGGTGCAAATAACCGGCTATTTTGCCCTGCGTCGATGACGTCATTGTGACGCGTAAGCAAACATGACAGACGAGGAAGTAAACAACAAACCGATACAGCACAGAGGAAGAATGTGAATACAAAACGTAAAATAGAGAGTGACATAAGGATATTCAAGGATTGGCTATCAACAGTGAGAGAACTCCGAAATCCCGAAGATATTGGAGCCGAGGTGATGAACATGTACATGGCAAGATATTTATTCAGCGCGCACGAAGTCCGAACGGTATTACGAACTGATTCATTGAAATATATCCAAGCTTCCATCAGTAGATATCTTAGTGATGGCGAATGTTGATCTTCATGAAAATAGAACAGTTACTCCAATTTCCGTCAATAATAACTCAGGCAACGTTAACTAATAATAATGATATTCAGTAAACCGTTATCGCTTTGATTTCCACAATACCCAACTCCAGAATAGCACTATTCCCATACTCAAATATCCAGGGAAATGTGACAAAAAAATTATGGTACAAATGATAAAATTGGACCCCAGATTTATATTAAAAAGTGGATAACTCGGACCGAGACAAGTCGGCCCGTAAGCGAGAACTAGTCGGCCCGTAAGCGAGGACTAGTCGGACCGTATGAAAAGACTACTCGGACCATCAATAATTATTGTTGTCTTAGTTTCTTTTTAATAAAATTGACGAAATCATAAAGATATGTGCAACTTCATTTCAAGGATTTTGATAGATAGTCTAGCCATTAAAAATCCATGTCTAAGATTGATAGAAATGTGTCAATAAAAACTCGTTTCAGTTGATCTAATTACTGCAATCAAGGTGAAACCATGTGCAAATTAGAATGTGATTAAGTTATTGTGTGATGTCAAACGATGACTAGTTGTCTGCATGTACTGTTTATAAACTGTACACGGGAAGCTAGTGCTTTCTGCTCTCTGTAGCCTTTCAGTGTAATTCTGGTACAGGTTCTATGGAAAAATGTGTCGAGGTCGGATAGTCAAGGAACACTGCTTACAGTCGACTGACATTGTTGCAATTATGGTCACCAGATGACTTCGTCGGGTATTTATGCTTACTAAATGGCTTGGCCAAGCTTAAATTCACAGGATACCACTGAAGCAACCACAGTTCATTCATGATCACACACGCCAATATTAGGAAAAAAACTTTGATCTTCCACACTGATTAATTATTATGTAATCTAATTCTAAATATTTACAAAAAAAAAAATTCAGCAGAAATGTATATCCTCATAATATCTGAAATTCACTATATTATTTACAATTAAATATCAATAATACGGTCCGAGTTGTCTTAACACACGGGCCGACTAGTCCTCGCTTACGGGCCGACTTGTCCTCGTTTATGGTCCGAGTTGTCTGGCATTTTGCCATATATACTTAGGCAGTCATGTACACATGCATTATATTAAATAGTAACATTAATTATTTGGACAATTAAGCCCTAAATGATGAATATAAAGTTGCTCAAAAATGAAAATACATGCATAATAATACATTCATTCACATTCATTCAACATCGATATATTTTGCTAGAATATTATGGATGGACAGAACGAAAAAAAATGTCTCCCCTAGTAAGAGGGAGAGAAATAAATATATCTGTGTATCAACACTAACTGTAAAGATATACTAATTTGTTCGAGCATTTGTTCACAAAAAATAATCCATAGGTTGATCGTTGTCATAAGCGGCTCGAGTAATGATGCACAGTGAATATAATATCATTTAATATACCAAAACACTGAACTCTAATTGAGTTTTCATGATTAACAAAAAAATTCTAGAATAATAGTTTTATAGTAAAGCCCATCGCATACACAATTTTTATAATTTTTCCATAGCATGTGTTTCATTGTCATGTTCTGAAGTAATCCTTTGTATAGGATCGTTGTTATCCAATTCACTAACGTTAACATTATCCGGAACGCTAGATGTCGCATCACATGAGTTAGATGTGACGTCATTATTTGTATTTTGTGGATTGCTATTGCCTGTATCGCTTACGTCATCAAGAGATGCAGAAGCTAGTCCATTGCTTGCTGTCATGGTCTCATTGGTCGTTTCTGGAGAAGTTTCGTAATCTGGGGAATCTTTATTATTGACCAGGCAATTAATATCGTCATTTTCTTTAAGGGTTGTTCCACCACCAGTCGCGGAAGAATCCTGAACTACTTGAGCGTTTTCCGATGATGCTATTTCGTCTACATGAGACATGTTTGCTTCTTTATCACTAGACGAAGTGATTTCGTTGTCAGCTGATATTTCTGTTTCCTTGGTATCAATTGAACTAGTGTCGTTTTTCATCGTCAAATTTTCTTTGTCTTTATTTTCTGAACAAGACGTTTCCTTTTCTAACGGATCGGTGTTACTTTCTCCTGAAGATGCTTGCAAGATGTCAGAATTCATTTGTCTTTTATTGATTCCATTTCCGAAAGTAACCATGCTTGGTAACTTCTTCATGTCAATAAAATCCAATGTTGGGGTATTTTTCATTTTTTCAAGGAGCTGAAATAGAAATCAAATACCAATTATATAATTTACTTAAATGGAAAATATTAAAAAATTGGTTAATATCAATTTTATATAAATGTTTTTTTATTCAACTAATGAATATAGAATAGAGATCAGATGAAGAAAAATGAAACAGTGTTATCGTTACTGAACGCTATATGTTTAGTATTTGTGTGTTATCGTTACTGAACGCTGTATGTTTAGTATTTGTGTATTATCGTTACTGAACGCTGTATGTTTAGTATTTGTGTGTTATCGTTACTGAACGCTGTATGTTTAGTATTTGTGTGTTATCGTTACTGAACGCTGTATGTTTAGTATTTGTGTGTTATCGTTACTGAACGCTATATGTTTAGTATTTGTATGTTATCGTTACTGAACGCTATATGTTTAGTATTTGTGTGTTATCTTATTATGTCTCGTTACGGTCGGCGTTCTGTGTTGTGATGTCCGTAACGATTTCCTCATAAAAACGATGTTCTGTTCGTCTTTACCTCCAGTTGGTTTTAGGAGGGCTCATGTTTTATTTACGTTATTTGTGTTTGGTTGTGCAGTGATGTCGAACACATTTGGGTTTTGTTTTTGTTTTGTTTTCTTCGTCTTGTGTGCCCTATGTTGCCAGTTTCTCTGGGTTGTCCTTTTTTGATTGCCCCTTCGGTATTCTGTAGCGTTTGTTTATCATGTGTTTACAACATACATGTTTGTATGTTTTTGTTGTTGTTATTTGATGATGCAGGTTAATATTAAATAATATCGAAGATTATATTTAAACATTAAAGAGATACATCTGTACAGGAAATAATTTTAACACTAGTTCAAAATGCAAGCAAGGGAACATTTGTGTATGTAATATATATTTGTAATAGTTATATATTTCAAAATGCAAAACAATATACATTTGTATATGGAATAACTGTCTGTAATAGTCATAGTTCAAAGCTGAGAGAAATGTATATTTGTATGCGAAATATGATCATAATGATTTCCAGGTAGATGTACCTGATTCAATAGGTGTTAGTAAAATTAACCTGAGCATGTATATATGTGTGATTTGTTACACTTGTGACTTTTTAATTTAGTGGAAATATTTACATAATAAAATTTCTATTTTACAATGTAGCAATGTTTTCATAATTCTAAAATTGAATTAAAATTTCTTTGTTTTTCAATTGAATTGTAAGTATGTTATAAACTTATTTGAGGGGTTATGATTGTGGTGTTTAACGCCACTTTCAACAATATTTCAGTTATATCACCTTTATTGGTTGAGGAAACCGGAGTACCTGGTGAAAAACCCCGACCTGCAGCAAGTCACTGACAAACTTTATCACATAATGTTATATCGAGTACACCTCGCCATGAGAGGGATTCGAACTCACAACGTTAGTGATGATAGGTACTAATTGCACAGGTACACTGAATTCATTATTTGTAATGGATAAGAAATGTAAACATTAAGTATGCACATTAAATTAAAATAATTTAATTTGAATTGAATACTGTAATCTGATTGGCTGATCCGCTTGGAGAAAATTGTTGTTATACTTGATAACCTGGGTTGGTATTGTGACGTCACCAATATATTGATTCGTCAACGACAAATTCAAATAGTCACATGAAATAATCGTAATTAACATCGAGGAATCATTAAATGTTGTTGTAAACATTAAATTATAAGGAATATTTGAAATATTTGAACAGTTTATACTTGTATAACCTGGTTTGGTACAGTTTACGCTTCGTGGTTCAAAAATTCAAAATATTCCTTAATGATCTTAATACACGAACAAGTACCACGCAATTTTTGCTTAATTCTCCCTTCTTTATAATACCTGTTTATGTTGTTTTTCTCTTTGGATTGCAGGAATTGGTGGAAACATAAAGATACAGAAATTCTGCCAGAAATGTAACTGTAAACGACTATCTACATGCTTTGTTGGTCCTATAAATTAAGAAATATCAAATATAAATTCGTCCACAGCTCAATTGTGCTCTCCTTTTCGCTAACTTGTTCCTTTATTCCTACGCGGAAGACTTTATACAGGGGCATCTAAAGAAAAACTAAAAAAATCTAGCACGATCCTTTAACTTTACGTTCCGTTTTATAGATGATGTCCTTTCACTAAATAATTGTAAGTTTTGTGATTTATTTGTTGCATCTAACCCACTGAGCTTGAAATAAAGGAGATCACAGGCACAACTATGTCTGCCTCATACTTATACTTCAAATTTGACAGGTTCCACATGTCGATCAAGAACTGCTTATCATTCCGGAGCACCTGCGTTCACCTCCTGTTTTAGTGGGATTCGTGTTACTCGATCTTTAGTTTTCTGTGTAATGTAGATCGTTGTTTGTCCTTTTTCGTTTTTTCTTTTAGCCATTGTATTGTCTGCCCTTCTTCGAATTACGGCGTCTGATTACCCCTTTGGTATCTTCAAACTTTTATTTATGACTTTATTGTTTTTATTGTTGAATTTTATTTCGCTTCAATGTTTACCAATGTATGCTATATGATTTCCTGTATTTGGCAAAATATTGTACACAAGGAATGCAGTAGTGATGTTTTGCTTTGTATCTATGATAGATGACATGGTTTAACCTGTAACTGTAGAACAAGGAAATCATGTCTTTTGATATGATCGCTGTGTGGAATTGACAAATCAAATAGACCCCAATATGAATCCTACTTTCTACCAGAGATAATAAAGATCCAATTCTTTATATTCTGAAATGAATATAAAGAATTGGATCTTTATTATCTCTGGTAGAAACTAGGATTCATATTGGGGTCCTAAGGTCGTTGACCTCTCACCACAAACACGGGTTCACGCTCGATGCCCAATTCAAGTTTTAAGGTTTCCAGACACCTATGGCAGAATGATTCAATAGCCAGTCCATTATAAATATCCAGAGTTTCCTCATCAAATAAGACTGATAGTCACCATACATCTTCATAACTGCTGAAAATGACGATCAACACCAATAACCTTAATAAACCCTAAACCTTTGATGTTCCAAAACCAAACCTTTGATGTTCCTAAACCAAACCTTTGATGTTCCAAAGCAAAACCTTTGATGCAAATACATATACAAAAATATCAGACTGCATCGGGCTTCCTAGAAATCCTTCTACCTCCCTATATTTTACACTTTTTCATTTCGTAGTAGTTCTAAATCCCAAAAAGTAGAAAAAGCCAAAACGTTCAAAATACATGAGCACAAACCCCCCAACAAATTAAGGAAGACGACCTACCAACTAAATAGGTTCTTCCATAAGGCGTTATAAGAGATACATGAATATCTTAGACAAATGTGGGACATTCTGTCTTATCTGGAGCTGAAGTTTAGCGGTAGGACGATGAAAGAGGTCGAATATAATGAAAGATAATCAAAACTCTAATTTTGTACAAATTGAAGAAGCCTATTTCTTCCATTAATATTGAAATAATTATAAAAATTGAAGGAAAAAAGTTTTCGCTGTGACGTAATAATTATTCCTACGCTATAATGGGCACGTGGTCCAATAGAAGACAGCATCTCGCGAAGCTGATCTCTTTTGCCCGTCTCACACGAATAAAATCCTATTTACGGAGGAATACGAAGTCTTAGTTCATAACAATTTGATATATGTCTTATGTAGGTATGATCTTATGATTATGGCTTACCTGTTACACAACTGGTCAATAGTCCTACTATCACAACTGTAAGTATACCTAAACTACTGAACCAGATGTAGGATAAACCATACAGCTTCTGTAAACCTTCTCTGTGTTAGAAAAATTAAGTACATAATGCTGATTCTCACAGTGAAATACATATTTACATAAAATAGCATGCTGTGTGCTATGGTCTCATATTAAAACTTATTCTAGTGAGTAATTGTTGTTTAACTCAGCAATTGTTCAGCTATATCAAAACGAGAACAAGTTAATTTTCAATAAGGTGATGATGAGGTGCGCCTGGTACTAGAACAACACGCTTATTTGGATTTTTAAAGTGTTGGCTCACTGAAACAACAGTCCGCGGATAGATATGTCGCCCCACTCTGACACATTATCCTGATTCTGAACCACCCAGTCTTTGCTCTTTATCCTTAATGCTGCGTGCTTAGCTGAGAAGCAGCAAATACCAATTTCATAGTCTTTGGTTTGACTCGATCTGGACTCGACCCCACGATCTATAGCACTAGAGGCGAGCACGATAACTATTACATCACCGATGCCATTTAAAAAATATATACTAAGTAGATAGCAAGAGTGTAAATTCTCATTCACAACACTACCTTATGCAGAACTATTTTTGGTTCTGTTTCAAACATAGACCTGAAGGCATGTCTGGACGGTGGCAGCATTTGTTTAAACCCAAATTGCTTCGCACACAGAAAACATTCATGAAGCTGGCATGCACGTGAAATATTTCTTACAAAATTGTTCTTCGTAAGAAAAGAGCTGAGATATTGCTCACTTGTTATTAGACAACAAGTACTCGCTCAATCAATTATTGAATAGTTTTACACCTCTCCTTTCAAAATCCCCTCTGTGGTGTACTGTTTACGTGTTCGCCTAGAGGGTTAGGATTAGGATTATGATGTTTAACGCCACTTTCAACAATATTTCAGTTATATCGTGGCGGTCAGTTTTATTGGTGGTGTAACCGGAGTACCCGGAAAAAACCACCGACCTGTCCCAAGTCACTGACAAAATGATCTCATAATGATGTTGTATGGAGTACACCCCGCATGAGTGAGATTCGAACTCACAACTTAAGTGGTGAAAGGTACTGATTGCACAGGTAGTTGTAAATCTAACTACCATACGATCACGAACACAACGGCCCCCTGTTCGTCTAGAGTATGGAGGATCGAACCGATCAACCAAATCGTGTGAGTACTGGTTGGATCTGTTTCAGGATAATGTGTACAAGTGGAGGAACATTTCTGCCATGAATTTCCAATTTTATGCGTGTACAACGCTGATAGATATCGTCATCAAATCAAATAGTACCTTGTTCTAACAATTTTATAACTGAAACATGGTTCACTAGGTGACCGTGATCGTATTGGCAGACCAATTTACATCTATCAATGAAATCAACGAAGGTCACTAGAAAACGTTTGAAGATACCAAAGAGTTAATCAAAAGACGTAAATCTAAGGACAGACAATGCAATGACCAAATGAAAAACGATACAAAGGTAAGCAACGAGCTACACAACACTACACAGAAGACAAACATTTAACAACACGAACGAAGGTATTGTCCGATGCCTGGTCTACGTTATCAATAAAATTCATATAGCTGATTTTTTTTAACCCTAACCCACATGATATTAATCAACATCACTCAATCACACAATTATATATACCTTTGCGTTATAGTTGTATTTCTTCTTCCCTTGATATAGCAACTAAAATGTTCAACTGTTACCATGACACAGACAGGACAATAAGACGTGTTACGCATCTGACAGGTAACGAGTTTGTAACATTTTTATCTTAATTATTACACGCAATACACTACAATATTATCTTGCTTTTTTCATATCAAATAACTGTAGAGGATGTTATATGCACCAATATTTTAATTTACAAATGTTCAACCTATGCTAGTGTTGTGATGTCCGTTACGATTTCCACATAAAAACGATGATTGGTTAGGGATATCGATTTCTACGATTTTGATATTTTATATTGGAATTGTTCTGATAGTGTGATATTCTTTTTTTTTTTTTTTTTTTTTTTTTTTTTTTTTTTTAAATCTTAAACAAGTTAATAATGCAAATAATATATTGCTATATACATATGTAACTACTCGCAGTACAGTTTATATTTTATCTGAAATAAAGGTTTGAGGGATTGAGTTGTTGATTTAATGGAAGCAAAGTAATTATACTTGCGTCATGCTACAGAATATCTGTTTCATAAAGGACCATGGGCATGTTCCATATGTCGTAATCACAAATAGGTCCTTTCCTCATTCATGGCATATCACCGGATTTGTAACAAGAGTTACACAATGGGTGCCACATATGCATATGGAGCAGGAACTGTTCACCCTTCCGAAGCACCTGCATTCACCCCGGCTTTTAGTGGGATTCGTGTTACTCGATCTTTCGTTTTCTGTGTAATGTTTTTTTTTTTATCGTTGTTTGTCATTTTGTCCATTTTCATTTGGTCATTGTGTTGTCTGTCTGATTTCTGATTTCCCCTTTTGTAACTTCAAACTTGTCTTAGCGATACTAGAAAACTAATTCCTGTAACCATCCAATCACAACTGATGCCGACAAATATTCAAGTACATTATATATATCACCATTCTACCGAAACATCATTTATTAGATTTTTATTGATTTTGACAGAATAGCTAGCTGAATTCTGAGATCCAAAAAAAATATATGGAAGATAAAAATTCGCCTCATATAAATATTCTAATTGCAAGATTTCTATGTAATTAGCTGTACACATATAACAGTTTCTTGTGCACTATGTTATATTATTATGCTTCCTGTAAATTTCTTCTGTAATATAAGTTCATACGATATTTTGGGATATATCACAAAGATTTATATAGCGTTGATATACTATGCGAAAATAGTACATCTACTATGCCAGTTTCACGCGGTGAAGGTTGGGTTTTCAGCTGTCTGTCAAGCTATATATAGCTAGCCCACGTACAAGGGGCGGATCCAATCTGTCAATCTATCATTGTCGTCTAAACGTTTTTTAATACTTGTTATTGTTGTTAATTAAATTTCAAACTTCAAAAATCTTTATATTTTTAAAGCCTTAAATGAAAGAAAGAATATTCTCACACTTTCAAGACTATCTGATCCAATATATTAGTCACCAATATCAGAACCTCCTTTATTGTAATAGTTCTCAATATATTTTGTCTACATATAACAGTCAGCATGATACTAATACTAATGTTGTGTTAGCAATGACTATGCAATATAGTGGTCAGGGTTGAAGACATAGTGAACTCCCCTTCGGGTCGTGCACTATGTCTTCAACCATTACCACTATATTGGCATAGTCATTGCTAACACAACATTATTATATAAATAGATCATTTGATCATTTCCGACTTCTAAAATTTTACGGGTTTTTTCCACGCTTTTGTTGGTTTGTTTGTTTGATGGTGTTTAACGCCACTTTCAACAATATTTCAGTTATATCGTGGTGGTACTTTTGTTGGAGTTACTTCCCTTTAATGCAAAGTTCAACAAAAATAACAGATATTGCTCTCATACTTTGCATAACATTTAAATGTTGTAATATCTTATGAATTTTATTGCTATAAAATTATCCTCTGCTTTTACAAGGTTCAAATATTTACAAATTTACATAATATTTATTAAAATGTTTTGTCATATGGGTCGGGACCCATTTTGCCACCCCCTCGCCGAAAATACCCCATGTATAAACGTCAAACAATGTATAATTTTAGAATCAAATCGGGAATGTGCAGATTAGTCTATTGATTTACTTACAGTTCAACGTTGTCAATTAGAGTACTGTTGGCTATGTCTATCAAAGTTTTGTTAAAATCTGTGACGTTACAGCCTTCCGTTGATGTTAACAATTTAAAGTTCTGTGGATCGTTGATGTATTTACCAATTCCACACCACATTGGAAACGCAAATCCTATAATTCCACCGACTAACGCTCCCTGTAGTAAGAAATATTCAGTACTGGAATTTACAGCTCCTAAAAAAACTAAGGTTGTCCTCCCTTAGGTATAGGGCACCGTGGCCGATTTTGGCTATCCTGTTTAAACCCTTTGGTTTTATTGCTCCCAAAACTTTAATTTATTGGTTTTCCAATCTTTCGATTTTTAGCGTACCTCGGTGAAGATTATTCCAGAAACGTGTCGTGTGCACTAAATTTATTATCTACGATTTTAGTATATACATAATATAACAATTAGTAATTTCGACAACTTACAGCATCCTTTTACTGGTGTTGATGCCGAAATGTGAAATTCTTAAAACAATTTAAAAAATGGTGAAGGCCATATTGCATGATTTGTGAAAGACCATAACTTACTGGATCCTTATTTTCATGGATTGCTCTAAAAGAGATTTATTCGTTCATTCCAAAGATACCAACAGGGGGTAGTCAGAATAAAATAAAATAAAAAGTACACACAACGATTTTTCGCTATATCTTAGTACTGTTCCCCTATATGGAAAAAACCCCATTATACTTCAACGGATTTTTCAATTCGTTGATTGGTTCTCCACGTAGATAATGTATTTCACAGTATTCCAAAACTGTCAATATGCTACCGTTCATTCTGGAAAGAAGAGGTTTCATTATTATTACAGAAAAAACAGTTTAAAGATACCATAGGGGTAATCAGAATGCCGTAAATCAAAGAAGGAGAGACAACACAATGGTCAAAAGATACCATAGGGGTAATCAGAATGCCGTAAATCAAAGAAGGAGAGACAACACAATGGTCAAAAGAAAATAGACAACAGGACAAACAATGATATACAAAACATTATACAGAAAACTAAAGATCGAGAAACACGAACAGCGTTAACAACCGGGGTGTGAAGTCAGGTGCTCTGGAAAGGTTAGCAGTTCATGCTCCACTAGTGATACTTGTCTTATATGTTTACGAGTGTTTTTTAATTTAATGCCACTTCCCACAATATTTCAATACGGTTGTTTCGAATCATTTCCATTCCGTCAACATTTTGTTATTTTCGTCCACCAGATCACGTGATTTCGATGGAATGTTAGACACTGGACTTCCGGTGTCAATGTACACAACAAAAACTCCAATCGATATGCACCGTTTTAACGTTCGATCCTCAACTTTAAAAAATCTTAACATTTTCTGTAAAAGACAGATATCAAATAAATTATTTTATTTGTATCAAAGACCTCATTACAGAGACAATTACTTCTTTAAAATTAAATTTGTTTTCTTCCTTTATTTGCAGCTGTCATCATCATGAAAGGAAAACGATAGGCCTTTATATATTTCTGATATCAGACAGATAGTGGGGTACCGAACACCAGTATTTATTCAGCCGTTTCCTTGGAGTTTCCATATTACAATTACTTATAATCTACCGCATCTACCGCTATTATATGCTGACGTTGTCACAGTAATAGTGTAAACACCGGAAGTCGTCATCGGACTACACACTGACCGACTTATAGAAAGACTCAGAAAATAATGATCCCATAAAAATACTACAGAGAGTTAAACATAGTTATTTTTATTAAAAATGTATGAATGTATTTCAATTATTAAATATTGGAAGCTACAATCGACTATTATTTCAATACCTGACCTTTTGTAACATATTAGTACCACGCTTATATGTTAAGAAATGTCTTGACATTCACTTTGTGAAACATAATGTCACGATCAGCTGTAAATAGCATGTCTTTTTTGATATTGCAATTAACATCTTATTTATTTTTATCTCTTTGAAATAAACCATTCACATAGATATGTACAAATACAACAATATGTTAGCTATATCTGTAGGAATAAAAGCAAAATGTCCTCTCAGAAAAAATCATGCAATCAAAAAAGGTTGGTTGCAGAGGTGCATACCTTAGTGGGTCCATGGTATATCTTAAAATGTTGTTTAAATCCTCAGCAATAATGGATCGAAATAATAACAAGATATCCGTTTACTACAACATTGAACAATCGTTAGGGGACTATTGTTATTGAAAACAGAAGACAAATCGGTAACACTTTCAGACAGACACATTATGGGAAATATTTCACATTTGCGATGTTTCTTCTGTTTTTTTCTTAACGTATTTTCTTTGACCACGTGGTTGCCTTTCTACATTTATGTTTTTTTTTTCCATATTGGTATATTTTACTTTGTTGTCTTACAATATCCCCTTTTGTTTTGTTTGCATGTCATCGCAAAATTCTCACTACAATCGCTATCAGTTTAAAAACATTATGGACACGAATTTAAAGTTTAAATATCCGTCTCTACTTACTATCCAATTAGATGACGTGAAACAGGCTCCCAGTATAAACAGACCAACTAATGGGGCCCCAGCCGCTCCATTTAATGTTAGTGAAGCCTACAAAACAAATATCTATATTATTTTTCATAGTAAAAACAAATAACTATAGTATTTTTCATAGTAAAAACAAATATCTATATTATTTTTCATAGTAAAATCAAATATCTATATTATTTTTCATAGTAAAATCAAATATCTATATTATTTTTCATAGTAAAATCAAATATCTATATTATTTTTCATAGTAAAAACAAATATCTATATTATTTTTCATAGTAAAAACAAATATCTATAGTATTTTTCATAGTAAAAACAAATATCTATATTATTTTTCATAGTAAAAACAAATATCTATATTATTTTTCATAGTAAAATCAAATATCTATATTATTTTCTTGTTTGGCTTTGATCGTACCAGATGAAGGTTATCCTAGAAACGCGTCATGTTCCCTAAATTAGATACTTCTGTGTTTATTTAAATGGTGCTTAACTTGGATTATATGTAGTGTTACCATCCCTGAATTCAAATAGGAATGACAATTGTGAGGGGAACATCATGGACACGGTTCGTGTGATAATTTACATCGTATGAAAATATATCAAAATGTTAATAGTCAACAACAATATCACAAAATACAACAGCACGACCCACTCCTGTCAAACCTCAAATATGATCACAGAAATAACAAGGACAAAAGACGATGACAATCTATACATTCAAGGCATCTCACTACTAATACAAACTTAGATATCTTATTTAGCGCACATGATGCCTTTCTGGAATAACCTTCATCAGATACGAATAACCTTCATCAGATACGCTATAACCTTCATCAGATACGCTATAATCTTCATCAGATACGATATAGCCTTCATCAGATACGCTATAACCTTCATCAGGTACGCTATAACCTTCATCAGATACGCTATAACCTTCATCAGATACGCTCATTATTAACATTCATCAGATACGCTCATTATTAACCTTCATCAGATACGCTCATTATTAACCTTCATCAGATACGCTCATTATTAACCTTCATCAGATACGCTCATTATCGCAATATTGGAAAGCCAAATAATGTAATTTACTCTGGAGCAAAACACCAAAGGGTCTAAACAAGCTGAGGTCATGTGTTAGTTCAATCGTCTCCCGTAGAGAAGTGTATACGATACAATTTATGTGACAGAAAATATGCATAGGTTATTTGAGCAAGGTAAGTGGTTTTTTTCTTGGTACTCCAGTCCTCCACTAATAACACTGTCTAACTACGATATAGCTGTCTGGATACTATATTAGCTAAAAGCACAAAAACTATTATATTTTCGTAAATATATATATACCGCACTTTTCGTTAGAGAATTTGAGTGAATGGATTTTCAACAGACACTCCAAATGCGGATGCATGATTACTCTGAGTAATTCATCTATCTGCCGCTAGTAATTGGTCTAGTTGTATCGAACACACCCCAACACGGATCACTAAGTTTATAAACAATAGAGGTTCTATGCTCTGATTAATGATGGCAGTAAATACAACAACAATACGAACACGACATTGAACTATGAACATTGTTTTAGAAGGTACATTTTTGTACTGACATTTTTCTAGAAGATACTTAATATATATATACTTTTTAGAAAGTACTTATATTTTTTGCTTTCCGTACAAGTGCAGATTATCGTATCACATTGTTTTATTCGTGAGAAAGTATATCGATTTGCATGACAACATGTAATAATATGTATAAAATTACTTGTCAGAAAATATTAATTTTGTTTTCAGACAGTACTAGTCTTGAAAAAAAAATGTTTGTCTTCAAACTGGGTCTCGTGTGAAGCGAAATATTTGAATAGGGATAACACATAGCGCCAAATTTAATATTGCAAACAATAGATCATTTAGGTAGACATTTGGGAAAGGCCTATAGACATATGTCTGTATTGCCACTTGCTATGCGCAAAAGTATCTTCCGACTTCGAGTGCAACGCTCTTTTTATATTTTTTAACAGTTTGATTATTTACGTATAGTCATTGCGGTCAGATAAGTTTAAAGCACGACTTACTTACTTCTACTCAACAATCCCCGCTCAATCAGAATGCTACAACGATTCTTGTAGTACGATGTCATTAGTTTAACAATTAATTGTCAGTTGCAATAGTTGACATGATTAAAAAAAAAGGGGAGGTATATCATAATGTTTTCTTTAATAAATATTATTTTATTGTCATTGATTAAAAACGTGTTTTGATTGAAGCCATTCGTGAAAAACTTATGAATTAGAATAATATATATCTATATTACATAGCCTAGATAGACGAATGGTTGGTTGGGTTTATGGTGCTTAACGCCACTTTCAACAATATTTCAGCTATATCGTGGCGGTCGGTTTTATTGGTGGAGGAAACCGGATTATACAGAGAAAACCACCAACCTGTCGCATGTCACTGACAAACTAATGCTGTATCGAGTACACCTGGCCTGAGCGGAGTTGGAACTCGCAACGTTAGTGGTGATAGGCACTGATTGCATAGGTAGTTATAAATCCAACTACCATACGATCACGACTACGACGGCCCTTAGACGGATGGAATACGAACCAAAAATAAATTATTAAAAGATTGAGGAACAGAAATACAGGGGTTAAAGGAACAGAAATACAGGGGTTAAAGGAACAGAAATACAGGGGTTAAAGGGTTTAAGTTATTGGGTGTAACTCCACTTTCAACAATATTTCAGTTATATCATGGCGGTAAGTTTAATTTTAGGGAGGAAACCCGAGTACCTGGAAAAAAACGACTTGGCGCAAGCCACTGACAAACTTTATAGTGTTGTATCGTGTACATCTTGTGATGAGCTGGATTCGAACGGAACAGAGATACAATATGTTTTTTTAGGATGGTTAATTTTCATTTACGTTATGCAGCAAACGTAATGGGAAGTTAGTTGGTTAACAACCTTGCTTAATATTTCATAACACCAATAGGTTATATCAAATGATGACATTAGCCACAAAACGGTACGCAAAGAAATCGATCGAAATTGAGCCCAACAATTTCTTACATACCTGAAGTACTGTTCCTCCCATCTGTCTAACAGCAAAAGCCATCCCGACACCAATACAACCGAACAGGATCACTGGAAACATCAAAGTTGAGAAAATGTAATTTGAAGAAAAACATCGTAAAAGAAATATTTGAATATTAATACTATAAACTACAATTTTTTTCTGATTTTGTTCATAACAGAAATATCAAGATCGGACATGAATTGATTCCAGTATAATTGTTTGAAAAATTGAAGTTTACATATGCAATGTATATAAGGAAAATGAGAACGATACGAATGCCTTTGTCTAATACCTACAGTATTTAGTTGTATCACACAGATGTATTGTAACTTGCATATTATGAGTTAAAAACATACTCAACAAGGATCGGCTCGAGTGCGGGAGATCGTGGAATCGAGCCCTGATCGGGTCAAACCAAATACTATAAAATTAGTATTTGTTGCCTCTCCGCTAAGCACGCAGCATTAAGGAGAAAGAAAAAAGATCGGTTGGCTCGAAATCAGGATATTGTGTCCGAGTGAGGCGGACCTTTTATGTACTTATTTAATGTAACAAATTGTAATTTGGAGAATACTTCATAAGTTTGTTTAACTTGTGTCTAATTCATTTTGTCTATTTAATTGGCAAATAAAATATGTTTAAACTAAACTGTTGGTTCAGTGAGCCAGCACTATAAAAATCCAACTAAGCATGATGGTCTAGTACAAAACGGACCTCATCATCATCTCTTTGAAAATTAACTTGTTCTCCCTATGATATAGCTGAAAATTTGCTCAGTTGGCGGAAAGCAACAATCGCTGACTCAACAAGAAATAAGTACCACAAAGAATTATATTTTCAAGGCGTTGGAAGACAATTTAGTAGCAAGTTAAGTCGATCTGATCAAATTATTGCTGGAATGCCTATTCCCAAAATTATTGCAAGGATTTAGAACAATAAAAAAAGTAAATGTCGTTAAAACATACAATACTACGATAAACCTTTCATCAGAGACAATTAAAAAAGGGAGATGTTCCGAATAAAAAAAAGATTACAATAGAACCTTAATATAATTGTCTTTTTAATCTTCCCATAAAGAAATATCGTTCGTTCCGTATACAGTACATGTGAATGAAGAATACTTCACTATAGCGATATTGAAGCCCTTTAACATATGGTTTTGTATAATACCGTAAATTGTAAGACCGGAAGTCATGAACTTACCCAAACATTTTGTGACTACTGTTGCTCGTTCATCTGAAACTTTACTGAATTTCAATTTAAGAAAGTCTTCCCAAGTCACAGCAGATAATGAATTTAACATTGATGAAATAGAACTGCAAAATACACAAACAATATTCAAAATGATACACAATCTTCAACCCCGTTTTGTAGTGGGATTCGTGTTGTAAAATCTAGTGTTTTGCCAATCATTGTTTGTGTTTTGTTGTTTTTCGCTTGACCATTATATTGTCTGTCATTCATTGTATTATAGCTTCTTATTAACCCGTTGGTAGATTAACATTTTTCTTCCTAGAAAAGTAACTTTTGTATTCTTATCAAGAGGTAATAATATGAATACCATATGTAGAATCCGACTAAGAATAACAGTATACAATGCAATCTAGTCAACTGCAGCGATGTGTTAGAGTTATGTGTGTTTAACGCCACATTCAACCTACTTGAACTATATCATGGCGGTCAGTTTTAATGGTGGTGAAAACCAGAGGACCCAGAGAAACCACCGACCTGTCGTAAGTCACTGACAAACTTTATTACATAACATTATTTCTAGATTCTCCTTCAGTTGCCCGTGGGTTACGATATTTCTCCACTCAAGAGAGTTAAATTTAAAATTTTAACCACAAGCTGTAAGGCGAGTGGTTAAATTTAAGTCTAACTCTCGAGGGTGGAGAAATATCGTAACTCACATGGGCAACTGAAGGAGAATTTGTTTCTCCCATTATTTACACTATTCTATTACACAATTCTGTTGCTAGGAAAAAGCGGGGAAAGGCACGAGACATTTTAATCCTCTAGAGGATTACAGATTTTCCCACCACTGGTTCAGCGGGATCAAAACGCCGTAATAATGGGAGAAACAAGAGTACACCTCCCGACAGTAATCGATCTGGCAATGTTATTGGCGGTAAACATGACTGACAAATGATAAAAGCCGTGACGACCTATTGGCAGGGAGGCAAATGCTTTATACGTATGTGGTAATTGTATTTTTATGTAAATGGCATGATTGTATTTATTCAAGAAATAAATCATAGAAGCCAGAATGTGTTTTGAGTTTCAACATGGGTTGGCGAATATTATTATTTTATCCCGAGCCGGAGGCGAGGTATAAAATTTACTAATATCAGCCAACCCATGTTAAAACTCAAAACACATGCTGGCTTCCATGAATTATTTCGATTCTGATATGTCTAAGAGTACAAATACGGTAGTATATATTGATTGGAAGACGGTAATTTATATTTACGTTTGCGGACAATCTCGCACACAATTTATGCTACCCAATTCGAGCAGACGATAATTCATCAACATGTACTTTTACGAAGAGATAGTCAGTCACATATACATTTACGATGGGAAAGTCAGTCGTATTGATGGAACATCCGTAACAATAATAGTATTTGCATGTTTTAATTGCACGACACATATTATTAATTTTGGATATGTTGATTAATGAATATAGATGTTATTAAAACATTAACAACAGTGTAAATAATTTTATTTAATTATTTTATTATCTGGCTTAAATGTGTGCACCGGCGCATGTGCTATTGAGATTATGCCCAATCGATAAATCGCTCGTTTGTTTACAAAGCGAAAGAAGGACGTCATGTTAGAATTACGTATAAATTAACAACATGATATAAAGAAGTCAAATGTTAACAGCCGAATTATTTGTAATTTTTTAGTTGTTTCTCTTGGTATGGTATCATGGCTGTCTTAATATTGCATGAGTCCTGACAGAAGTAATATATTCAATACTAGTTATTACCATGCTAAAAATATTTATGAAATATAATCAGGAAATCGATGCCACTGGGAATTTGTAGGATCAAAAATAACTCCGAATTTAAGAGTTTAGTAAACCAATTTGTTCGTTTTATCACAAGCTTCAACGTATTTATTGCTGTTTATTAAAAAGATAAATCTTATTATTATATCTTTTTGAATTGGTTTTCGCATTATTTTAAAGTTCTGCTTTGGAATAGAAGTGCACGAATATTAATTGCACTTCAGTCGAGTCTTACCTCATAGCACCGCTTAGTAGACAAGCTACAAACAAGCCCGGTACCCCTGGAACATTTCTAAATAACTCCACAACGAACAAAGGTAACAACTACAAAACAAAGAGTATCTATACGGCATTACATTATGACAGACATCTTGAGATATCTGTACATTACTTTATGGTTTTTGAGATACTACGTGCTACCACCTACAGTCATTACGGGTAATTCCGCGCACTGACTAATTCCCGCGCACTATTATTAATAACATAGATATGCGCCGAATTGGACCGCGCGTAGAATTACCCTCCATCATTATACTACATTCAAATTAAAAATAAGAATATAGATCGTTCATAAAAATTGCTGGATTTTATATTAATGCACTCGAATTCGATAATGAATTCGAACTAAAATAATTGTGAGCAATTATCTCTTTATCTATGTGATTGTACTGTTATTGTTTTTCTATGCGGTTCTCTTCGGATTTGGATACTCTGTCTTCGCATTAGACAAAACAAAACTCTGTTTTAGTAGAGGCATACTGATGATACATGGCATACATCTAACTATTATATGGTATATATAGTATACCCTTTATCGACGGATTGTGTCAAAATCAGAAAATTTGTCACTTTCAAAATTGTTGATCGCCTCCAAGTACCAAATATTCCCCTAAACGAAAACTGATCTGTACTAGTTACACACGTTTCTTATATTACAATCATGTATCTTGTCGGAAAAATGTCTTAAACACCTATTGTAAGTACTGCAATGAGGCAAAACAAATAAATAAGCAATGGTGCACAGTTAGAACTCATTGCTATTCCAATACTCCGGTGGAATAACCGATACTAAATGAAATAAATATGGTATTTATAAAATTGTGTGCATTGCTACATTCCACCACGAGTCTGTAGCCCAATGCTATATATTCCATCTTAATATACCGTGGTCATTTTTGGGCTTAGTGAATTAAGATGAGAGGTGATTGTTCATGTTGTTCATATTGGTGGAATTGTTTACCATCACTGCTTAAACTTTCCTTCTATCAAGGTTTAAAATCATTTGTACCTGATTCGGGTTTCCAGCTTCATGTGTTTTTATAGGATCACAGTTAACATAGTAAGCATACATCACCAGACCAGTAAAAGAACAAAGTGTTATCAGAATAAACATACCAGGTACATTTAACAGCAGTGCCCTGTCATAATAAAAATAGACTAAACATTCGTATAACATTTAATAATACTACTAAAAATAATTTATTTAAATGCCAATAATATCAGAAAACAGACCAAACAAACGCTCGGCAAGACATATATTCACTACTAAGACAACAGATGACCACGAGTATGGACCGTTTGTCGTAATCTCAATCATGTCGTTCACTTTAATACTGGATTGTAGTAACATGTGAGTAACACAACTGGTGCCAGTAGTGAAACTACTTACCCTTCCGGAACCCTTCCGGAACACCTTAAGTTAACCCGGGTGTCTAATGGGGTTTGCGCTGCTCAACCTTTTGTTTTATGTGTAATGTTGAGTAAATCATTGTTTACCCGATTGCAATGTCAGACATCTGATTGCCTCTTTATATCTTCAAAATTTTCCGACAGGTGGAGATTATGTTTCATTTCAGCACAAATTACATATCAATCTGTTGCAAGTTTAACGTAGAACGTGATTAGTGAATCGATTGTAAACATTTGACAGTATACATATATAATCTCTTCAGGGGGATACAAATCTAATTATGTAGGGCTGATTCTGCTGTTTTTTGTTTTGTATTGTTGTTGTTGTCGGATTAGTAAAACAATATTGTCTATAAATAGAATATTACACGCCTCTACATCACGAACCTGAGATTGAGTTCATCGGTAGTGGTTGAAAGTGTGAATGTTTTAACTCATCCACCAAATGGCTGGAGTTTTTACCGGTCAGTTCAATATAGATTTTCCATTTCGTTAAATCTAGTAGTCACGATATAGCCGAAAAATACCGAGGGAGACGAATAATATCTATAATACCACGTGTCATGTTAAGGATTACATTTTGATCATTTACCGGGAAACCAGTGGATTGGGTTGGGTTGTAGTGTTTAAAACCACTTTCAACAATATTTCAATTATGTCGTGGCGGATAGTTTTATTGATGGAGTAGACCGGAGTACCCGGAGACAACCACCGACTTGTCGCAAGACACTGGCAAATCCGTGGATTGGAACTTATCGATATTAAGTTTCTCATTTTCTCGAAACTTACCATTTTGCTTCCTTAAGTGAACGTGCAGATGAAAATCGTTGGACCATTTGTTGGTCGACTGTATATGGTGGTAACCAAACAAAGTAGATACCAATTATCAATGCCCAAAATGTATGGCGGACATGAGGGTCAACATCAAATCTAAAAAAAGAAACTAATAAAATGTTACTATAGCCATGAAATTTATTAATCAACAAATCGCAAAATTTTCCAATTATTTAAAAATATTGTTGGAATACCAGAAAATATTAATTGATATTTATACAACAATATGGTATATGTGTGCAAAACCATTTGTTCAACAGATTCTTGTTCCATTCAAGATTTGCCAACTTCACACGACGGGTGTTAGAAGTGTGGCAGGATAAACAGCTAATAACGGAACACCAGATTTCATGTCCGTGTTTTATATGAGTTACTGATTAGTTCACTTTTTGGTTTACCTTTACGTTTGTATTGTCTTCTATGTTTCCGGATATGCCCGAGCATCTTTGCTTGGATAAAAAAAATAACTGCGATCTGGTTTGCTGTGTGTTCGTCGCAGATTGCACTGCTATGCGATAGATAGAAAAGTTTGTCTCTTTCTATGGTTTTTCAATTGGATTTTGGAACCGTTTCTGACAGTGTGGTATTGTTTGTTTTGGAACCGTTTCCGACAGTGTGGTATTGTTTGTTTTGGAACCGTTTCCGACAGAGTGGTATTGTTTGTTTTTCCAAGACACTTGTACATTGTATTTAAAGTTTATGAAATACCTGAAAAACTCTATCCTGTTTCCTTTTTCAGCAATATCCCACAGTTCGTTCATACCTCCAACGTCTATACAACCCTATTCAAGGAAAGTAATACTGAGTTGTAGATTTAAAACAAAAGGAATGGACCCTTTACCTATATCAAAGCGTGGAATACGTCCTTATGAACAATTCTAGCTCTTCATCTATAGATAGTTCACATAGAAGTGTATACTTCAAGTAATTTTTCATGAGAAATTTACACATTTAATTCGAATTACTTGTATGTGAATTCCTATACTTGTGTTATCAAGTCGAAGGAAATATTAGATGTAGATTCTAGTGTGCATTACTAACCATTCGAGATCAACCGTTCTCATTCTGAGGTGTTATAGAAGTTTGCCAATTTATTATGTCTTACCTTTGTGTTTGTAATATAGTATGTCCAGAATGTTCAGTTTACCGAATGTTTTTGGTACTGGGCGCCCATACTTAAGGAATGTTTATAATACGCGGGCAATAAATGCTTTTGTGTTGGTGATATAGTATATCCGGATTGTTCTTATGATCGAGTGTCTATGGTACAGAACGTTCATAGTTTGAGGCCGATTGTAACGAGAGTAACATCTCAAAAGTATAAACTATGTAGCATCCTATGACAGATCGACCATAGCATTGTTTTGCTATCTTTTGTTTTGTTTTTGTTTTTATATCTATTTTGTTTCTATAATCCATAATAGATTCTGATATCATCCAGATAATAAAACAAATCCAACATGATATAATTTTGAGAAGAGTTTGAAGATACCAATGAGGTAATCAGAATCATTATTTCGAAGAATAACATACAACACAATGGCCAAAAGAAAAAGGACAAACAACGATCTACAAAACATACGCATGAAACTAAAGATCAAGTAACACGAACACCACTAAAACCAGGAGGTGAACTCAGGTGCTCCGGAAGAGTTAGCCGTTCCTGCTCCACTAGTAACACCCGTCGTGTTAATCTGGTCTAGTTGATGTATGTTTATTATTATAAATTAATCCTGTTTTGTCAGATGACACGCTCGTTGTAATTAATTATCCAGATCAATGGAAATGTGTCACATTTATCTCAGAACATATGTTAATATATCTATTTAGTTAATCCAGATCATTTGAAATAAAAACGATTATCGCCCTTGTGCACGATTATTTTTATGAGTTTAATCTGCTTTATCTGTTAATCCTATGTTTACCAATAAAGAGTCAGCATATCTAATTAAAACTTATCAACTTATCATAGTTCTCTTTGACAGTATATCATATTGTTATTTTTGAGGACATGAACAGTCTGAAATAAGATCGTTGTTCAAAATCGCGTTTGTTATCATGTATTACACGAGTTATAGGACTTTGAGTAAGAGTTAATTAATATATTTTTATTTCGAATTTACATTCCCAATGTAATGTAATTTATTAAACCTAAGGTCAGCCTCCCTCTGACATAGATAACGCTGGCTGATTTAGGTTAGCCTGCTGAGGCCCTTTGTTTACCTGTCTTTATTTCAAATTTTCAGTTCCTAAATATAAATGTAATTCATTGTTTGTCCTACGATTGACAGCTTCTGATTACCTTTTTTTGATATCTTAAGACCTTTCTATGTAATAGTACATGACTTACTTTGATAATAACAGCCATCATGCCAGCCAACATTACAAGGGTCTGGAATACATCAGTCCAAATAACTGCCTTTAAACCGCCCTATTAATAATATACAAATATTTAAACGTAGTTATATTATAATTCGTCTACAACAAAACATATTCTATTGACACTTAATAATAATATTCGCCATTTGCAGTCTGAAGGGGCTTGTTGTGGGTCCAAGTGGTTAAGGACCACAAGCATAACATGTCTAACGTGACATACGTTAGTTTGAATTGAACTCCGATACCCACTTCACCTGTAAAGGTTTCAACACACCTGCCCATGATCGGGAGTTTCACCGGTCAGTTCGTTATAACTGTTTGGGTTTCCCCTTTCAGCCTGGTAGTCACAATATAGCCGAACATATGTTACACGTGACACTAAACACACCTGCCCATGATCGGGAGTTTCACCGGTCAGTTCGTTATAACTGTTTGGTTTCCCCTTTCAGCCTAGTAGTCACAATATAGCCGAACATATGTTACACGTGACAATAAACACACCTGCCCATGATCGGGAGTTTCACCGGTCAGTTCGTTATAACTGTTTGGGTTTCCCCTTTCAGCCTAGTAGTCACAATATGGCCGAACATATGTTACACGTGACAATAAACACAAATAACTTAATAACGAAACCCGTTACAGGCCCACGAAAAACTATAATGAGAAAAAAAAAAAAAAAAAAAAAAAAACAACAAAAAAACAAACAAACAAAGCATCTAAAACTGTTAAAATATTTGTCCCATGGTGTCTAGATAAACGTGTATTATCTATATCATGTAAAGAACATAATTTATCATATTGTGTGATGTGTGCATGTTTTTAATATGGTGGCTGAGAAACTTGAATAGTGTGTGATTACAGGTGACACAGACAGTATTAATGAAATGAAAAACAAGTAATTAAACACTTGGAGGTACAGTTCCCAGTGATAGAAACAGAGGTAAAATACACACCTCGAACACACATGATATCGCTCAAGTTCCTGGTACAGGCACTTCAATAAAAAGTGGCGGAGTGAACTAGTTTTATGAGCCCCCCACAGCTACCCTCTCAGTGAACTAGTTTTATGAGCCCCCCACACCTTATAAATGACAATTGAGTCTCTCATAATTAATTTGACCAATATCAGTTCATGTACTATAAATGTTTTATTTGCCTTCTATTGGCATACCAAAGACTCAATTTTAAGTTTAATCTATGTATCATCAGAAATGATCTTCTGTACTGACTTCACAAACGGAAAAATAATGAAATAAAAAGATAGCCTAATCCTTTAATTTCACTTTCTGCTATATGCTGTACTTTCACTAACAAGTCTATGTTTGATGACTTTGCTAATCGCATCTGTTCCATTGAGGTTCAAATAAAGGATTCCAGAGTTACAGCTAGGTCTAATTCATACCTTGATCTACATCTTGAAATTGACAGTGAGGACCGGGTAAGGAGAAACATTACAACAAAAAAGATGATTTTAATTCTCCCATTGTGAATTTTCCATTTACACGTAGCAGCAAGTGGAGTATATCTCCCAGTTCATACGATATTCCAGAGCTTGTCGTTCCTATTATGATTTCATTGATATAGTGTTGTTGCTAACAAAGAAGACGCTACTGAACTAAGGTTTCCTAGTGGTTAAGTTGAAGTCATTACTTCCAAAGTTTTACGGTCACTTGTTTAATGGTTACGAAATATCTGTGTCAGAATTGACATATTGATGTTATTATTTTATTCTTTTTAATTATTCTGCAAACATGTAGTTTAATCGTGGCTAAATACCCTGAATTTGAAAAAAATGAACATTGAACTAATAATCGTGTCCTAATAATATGCTATATTGTAGGTGACAACTATCATAAGTATTAACTGGAAGCGCATTATTTTCGATACATCATGTTACCAATAATATCAACGACAACAAAACGTACACAATTACACAACAACATAATCCTTGTATATTGATTACAAACGTGGGTTTATTTATCGATTAATATGATATGATCGAAAATTGAAAGTGCTACAAAACGTAATATACTTATCCGGCAGATGTATGTTGTATTAAAGAATAAGGTCTCGAATATCGATAATGTAACTTGACACCTCACAGCTGCTATTGTAGAAAACAAGCATCATGTACTTCATCTTGCACATCTGAGTAGGTATCTAATCTGGGTTAGGGCTATAGCGCTTAACGCCACTTTCAACAATAGTTCAGCTATATCGTGGAGGTCAGTTTTATTGGTAGGGGAAACCAGAGTACCACCGATCTGCTGCAAGTCACTGACAAACTTTATTATTTAAAAGTTGTGTCGAGTACACCTCGCCATGAGCGGGATTCGAACATTAGTTGTGATAGGCACTGATTGCATAGGTAGTTATAAATCCAACTACCATACGACCATGACCACGACGGCCATGGTATCTAATCTGGTTATATACTTTATATCTGCATAGCATATTAAGACTAACATAGAGTTAGGTGGGATATTCTATCAAAGGGATGACAAGAATACAAGCACCAAAACAGAACAGACATAAAGACAAATGAAAATAAGGAAAAGTCCGGACAACACGAACTCTAGCAAAAGCCAAGACAGTGAGACATGATCTTACTGTCATACAACTTTCGATCACGATATGCTTCACACTCATTTTCCTGAATTGTCCATTCAGAATGATGTACTCGGAATTCACACAGTACGAATACGAAACTGGTACTTGAATGTTTTATCACCGTAAGCACTAGTATTAATGTCATAAAACTTATCGAGTACGTTCTTTTTGGTAGTCGTTCTCAATAACAGCCAATCAGAATACTCATTCAATTGGACGATGTTGGATTAAGAGCACGAAACACGTATTCGTTAGTTTAATGACCGTAAGTTCGGATGCGTTTGCAAAAAGGAAAACAAAAAAGCACCACGCTCTTTTTTATTAACACAGAAAGAGAATATTAATCATATATATTAGAGTATACAGTTTTGCACAATCGAACCCGGCTTTGTCGAAGTCGAGTGTACCGGTTGTTTCACTTCGCAATATTCGAGTATTCGAGTTATCTTGGATAAATTAATCTGAAATCTACTACGTACGATCCAAATCTTAATTTGGAGCTATTAAAGGTAACGACTTACCAGTGTTCGATAAAACCAGGTTCGACTGTCAATCAAATTAATACCTCAACAAATATGATACATACGATAGTAGTATAAAACGTGCAAACTCCACCCACAACCAAAATAACTGCCCACTCAGGAAACGGGGTTACTGCAACACAAATGTTGGAAATGTTAAATCTCCACCAAAATCAAATTAAGTAATATTTCCCAAGAAGAGTTTGAAGATACCAAAGGGGTAATCAGAGTTCCGAAATAGAGATTTACAAGTGGTCGTTCCAACAATGTATGCAGTTAGTCTGTATAAATTATATCTAAATGGATAAACGTTTCATGATAGCATCGACGAAAGTGTTGGAAACGCATATAACACTTAAGATATCATAGAGACATGTGTAGTGCAGGAGGGGAACACAAGGCTACCATAACGTACATATGTTCTCTCGTCAGGTTTTGATGGTGGTTCCTTTATTTTAATTTGTCTCCTATTGCATTTTTGTTTGTCAGGTTTTATCTTGACCAACCGTATTGTTATTAAGTATTTATCTCCCACATTGTTGTAGTTTAAAGTAACTGTCCTAGGTGTATCAGAACAAGAGTAGCACGACGGTGCCACGTGTTAAGCAGGAACTGCTTACCCTTCCGAACACGAGTTCACACCCGGTTTTCGGTGTGTGTTGCTCCATCTTTATTTTTCTGGATAGTGTTTTGTAGATCACCATTAGTCCTTGTGTTCCTTTCTTCTTGTTCATTGCATTGTCTGGCCTTCGATTAGCGGCGTCTGATTACCACCTGGTATCTTCAAATTATATTGTCTTGTATCTAAAACTCTACTCCCATACTATCCCATACACATAATATAATGTAGTATAGCAATAAATTACACACTGCCTACATAAAAAACAGAAGATGTTTGAAAAAAAATTACTTATTTATATCAGCAGTTATATGACTTTCATCTATGTGATCACTACCTCGGAAGTGCTATGTAATAAAAAAATATTCCTATGAATGTTTTTTTAGAACAATATAGCAAGGTTTTCTGTATGAATTTATATGAAAATGCACTTGGACGAGGTTAAATCAGTTGACCAAAGGCTTAGAGTTAAGAGAGAAGAGCAAGAGAAAAAATGATTTAATTCGATGATGTGGATAAATTGCATTTATCCTATTTTGCAGCAAAATGATTATGCTTCATTTATATATGAATCTGAAATGAACATTAGTATATGATCAGTATATTTACATGCCAGATAGTCTATATCCAGACAGAAACATAATGACAAGAATTTTTCATGAAATATGTAGACATGATAAGTAACTCTAAACAAAATAGATAATAAACCTGTAACGTATATTATAAGAATATGTTAAATGAAAGTAAACCAGCTTAGAAACAATCAATGCAAAAGTTGAATTATGTCCGCGAACATCATTTCATTGTGGAAATACCGTTCAGGAGACAATTTCAAAGTGATACTTTGTCCTTTGACCATTATTTCAAATGATATGGATACAGTTTAACAGGACATGACAATAACTATCATTATAATACATGTACAGACGAATTATCAAACATTACCTGCACTTAAAGCTGTTGATGGACCATACAAAACTATTCCCATTCCTATTGTCTGCAAATGATAGAATATAAAATTGAATTAAGATTTGACATTATATTTCAATCCTTGCTGTATACAATTTCAAAACGTTTTTTTTTTCAGTTAATATAAGGGGTCGTCGTGGTCGTGATCGTATGGTAGTTGAATTTACAACTACCTGTACAATCACTGCCTATCATCACTGAATTTGTGAGTTCTAATTCCGCTCATGGCCTGTACCAAGTCAGGGTCATTACGGTTTTCACAGTTTTCCGGTTGTTGACTGATTTTGTCTGTTTATATACTTATGAGTTTTGACTTTCCCTTTGTAAGATTGTTCGGAGTTCGGTAATTTTGTTATTACCCTTATTTCTCCGGGTATTCCGGTTTCCTACACCAATAAAATTGACCGCCATGATATAACTGAAATATTGTTGAAAGTGGCGTTAAACACCATAACCGTAACCTTTTAATATGCATGTTTTTACGTTCATTATCCATGAATTTTACATTTATTTGTACACAAAAATATTGAGCCTCTGTCGAGTTATTCTCTCTTGTAAGCGAGTGCAGAATAAACGTATATTCACGGACAATGTAATATATTATTGTGTCTATCCTGTAATGTCAAGTAAGTCGTAATAATTCCCAATCAGTGAAGGAAGTATCAAAGACAACTACGACTAACACGGATGTCGACAAGGACACTCTTTATACCAGTATTGTCTATAAGCCTACGCTCTACATAACGGTAAGATACCGGAAGACTTGGTGCAAGTCAGTGGGCGTAAATTTATACACATTCTCTTGAAACATTAAATGCATTGGAAATTTCAGGATAAAATGAATATATGCAGGTGTATCTTATAAAAAAAAACAAGCAAAAAAAAAAAAGTGAAAAAAAAAGAGAAAAGAACTGGGTACATCAAGTTAGCATTAGTAAGATTTTATCTTATTGATGTTATTTATGTTATGTATGTTATTTATGTTATTTATGTTATGTATGTTATGTATGTTATTTATGTTATTTATGTTATTTATGTTATGTATGTTATGTATGTTATTTATGTTATGTATGTTATTTATGTTATGTATGTTATTGATGTTATTTATGTTATGCATGCAATTTATGTTATTTGTGTTATGTATGTTATTGATGTTATTGATGTTATTTGTGTTATTTGTGTTATGTATGTTATGTATGTTATTTATATTATTGATGTTATGTATTTTATTGATGTTATTTGTGTTATTTATGTTATGTATGTTATGTATGTTATTTATGTTATTTATGTTATGTATGTTATTGATGTTATGTATGTATGTTATTTATGTTATTTATGTTACTTGTATTTGCTTGTGTATAGTGGGGTCAACCACGTCTTTATTATATGAGTAACGGGTGTTATATAAGTGACATGAACTACTTACTGGTTCACCCCAGGTTTATGGTGATGTTCGTGTTGCTCATCTTTTTAGTTTTCTGTGTTGTGTCTTTGTGCTTTGTTTGACTTCGTTCTGTGTCTTATGTACCCAATGTTGAGTGTCTCTAGATAATCCATTCTTGATTGCCTCTTCGGTTTTCTTTAACGTTTTTTTTTGTATTATTATTTATTGCTGTTTCACACCATCCATATCACAATTCTAGTCAAATCATAGCGTGAAATTTGAACCAAACATACCAAATTCAAGCACAGAATCGTATGTGAAGACCCGTTGAGACACGCCAGTAATGCAATGGTCAAGCGATATCAGAAATAAAAAAAGCAGAAATACTTATGTTGTATGCCTAAAATTAACATCGATGAAAAATGCATACTGACATAATTTTTGCACTGGTAATTTATTCCAGATAGTAAGAAATTTTGTGCAAGATAAATATTCTTATTATCCTTGAAATAAACACTATTTCGTTAATCACTAATGTCAATATTTTAAAAGTGCAATTTATTGATCTTCTCTATATTAAAATTATTGACAACATCTTAAGTGGATAGCGGGAATACCCCCACATATTTGAAACTATATATAGAACTAACTAATTTATTTCCTATGGTTTATTAACAGATTTAAAAGATTAAAAAGTGTAGGCTGACCAAGCTATTATTAACAATTAACTATCCATAATGAAGCTTGACGTATAAATTTATTGATTTTGTTTTCGATGGACAGTTTATTGAAATTAAAATAGAATACAGGAGTGAAGAGCATTTAACGCCAAGTCAGCATGTTTGTGCATTTCTATTGTAGTAAGACAATTTCCATTGTGAAATAATTGTTATACAACAGCGAGCACTAAAAATAAATTTTATAGACAAGTTAGTCGTACTATTAAAACTGTAGACTGTTGTCATAGCAACCTCAGACATGTCAAGGGTGTAGAACCTATTTATCTCTCAACCTGAGTTCATCCCATTATTTGTTATTGGTTCATGTTTCTCAATCTTTATTTTTTTTTTGGGAAGTGTTTATCATTTTGTCCTATTTCTTGACCTTGTCATGTTTGTGGGGTCGTCGTGGTTGTGGTCTCAATCTTTATTTTTTTTTGGGAAGTGTTTTGTAGATCATCGTTTATCATTTTCTCCTATTTCTTGACCTTGTCATGTTTGTGGTCGTATGGTAGTTGGATTTACAACTACCTGTACAATCAGTTCTTATCACGACTAAAGCTGTGAGCTCGAATCCCGCTCATGGTCAGGTGTACTCGATACAGCATTATGTGATAAAGTTTGTAAGTGACTATCGCGACCGGTCGATGGTTTTCCCCGGATACTCCGTTTTCCTCCAACAATAAAAATGACCGCCATGATATAACTAAAGTCTAGTCTTTAATGTTTGTCCTTCTTCGATTTACGATTTAGCATCTTCAAACTTTTTCTTAGCACACAATATAACAAAAATAAGTGATTTTGATATAAATTTTGCTCTGGTTGTCTTTTTTCTCATCTATCTAAATTCATATTTAATAATTTCTTTTCGGGTTTTGTTTATATTTTGAGACGGGTAATGACACCCTACCAGGCTCACCAAACTAACGATTACATGTTACACATTAAATTATAACTCATATCCATTTTCGTTTTTCCATAGTATACAAAATAAAATTAAATTTATGAATTGAAAGCGCCATAAAAGTACATGTAATATTACCCAGAACTTTGCACTCAAAGATAATGTTCTTTTGGATTTATCTTTTTTTCTATGATTGTTATTGGCTTCCGGTTTCCAAATAATCGAATATGAGAACATCTAAATATCAACATTTGTTTTACATTTCTCGTTATTTATATTTATTTGTGGGTCATTAATCTGGTCTTAACGACCGTTTATGTTAAAGAAAGTATTTGTGGAATAATAATAGTATTTACCTTAGCGTACTGATGAAAAAATGACGGACTGCGACAGGTAATCGATACAACATAATTCTGATAGAATAAATGTTTTCTAACAAACATATATCAAGAATCTCATTGTACAAAATTAACATAGACGTTTGTCTACTCAGTAACAAAAACGTAGATATCAAATTAAGTACGCACGACGCATGTCAGGAATAACCTTCATCAGGTACGTAATAACCTTCATCGTGTACGCTCAAAATAACCTTCATCATGTACGCTCAAAATAACCTTCATCAGGTACGCTCAAAATAATCTTCATCAGGTACGTAATAACCTTCATCAGGTACGTAATAACCTTCATCAGGTACGCTCAAAATAACCTTCATCAGGTACGTTCAAAATCGCAAGACGTGTTTGGAGATACCAAAAAGGGTAGTAACAAACCGTTAATCAAAGATGACAGACATGTTGGCAAAAATAAAAGGGAGGAAAGAAAATCAATAATCGACAAAACATTACACATCAAATTAAAATTAAACAGCACGAATCAAACTAAACTCGAGATAAACTCAATTGCTCCGGAATGGTTCGTGGTTCCAGCTCCACTAGTGTAACCAGTCATGCTATTATCAAACTATTAAGCTACTAAACTACCATCTAATATCATGTATGGAAATCGTGTTGGACACTAGTATAAATAAATAAATAAATAAATAAATACAAATAACATATATAACACAATCCTGGAACTATACATTGTCGTCAGCGGGAATAGGCAAGCAGTTAAGTTATCTTTATATGTTCTTAAATTTAGTAAATGTATTCATACTTTATTCTTTTCGGAAACGATATCCTTGATGCAAAGGATTAAGCACACCGGAATACATATATTAGTCCAAAAGATTATTGCAATTGCAGAGAAAACAACGAAGCCGACAAATACACCCTCTATATGATGATGATAAAAGAGATGTCAATGAAAATTGATTTTAGGTATTACAATTCATATGTTTTTATGTTGACCTTGTTTTGCATTTACATCGAGAAACGCAATTGTTTAGATCTGAACCAATTACAGACACGAATAACTGTTGTTAATATCATTATCTAAATTAAACACTATTGGGCTTCTATTTGTATTAAGCTGTTACGGGAAATTGTTTAAATTCGTTTATTTTTTTCGTCTATAATACGTTTGAATTATTCTGACATTCAAAGCAAAATTTCGGTCAAATTTCCACCAAATAGCAGTTTTTAACTGAGTGTCTTTAAAACGAGTGGGGTCTCTAGTTCTTATGAAAAAATGGTAGGCATTGTCGTAATTATAATAAAATGACTCATTTTGCACTGAGGAGGATTGATTCTGTTTGTTGGTTGAATAACGTAAAGTGGAAGATATTACACACATATTAAGAATGCATATGTGTCAGGACACCTTTACACTTCAGGGACAACCATATGCAACGTCAATAGTGTTAGGCTGCTTGTCAGTTTCTGGAACCCATTTCAATAGTAGAACGCTTGTGGTCACAAGTCAAAGACATTAACCACCTAGCTATAAGCGAATATCAACCAATCGTCTGGAAAATCTAAAAGTCCATATACAAGAAATGGCAATGAAGGAATGTGATTAAAATGTACCTTGTAGGTCGTGGTTAGGATAGGCAAGAACGAAATACTACCCTTCCCCCTTTTTATTATATCTAATATGTAATAAGCCTAATATCTGCTACAGTTTGTAGTCATATCTATTGTACTTACAGTTCTCACAAGAAATATGACCGCTCCAAACAAACGTACAGTCTTCGACTCAAACCGTTCTTCTAGATACTGAAAATACAATTTAGAACCAACATCAAGATCACACACAAACGATAACATACAAATATGATGGGTACAATATAAATGATAAAATCTAGACGAGGAACTATGGACGTTCAACACTAATTTTATCTATCTTGACTTTGTTCACCGTTATGAAATCTATGTCAGAGATGACAACGGATATGTTCCGTTTGTCGTAGTCAGAATCCAGTCGTTATCTATTATCACTGACCACCATGTTTGTAACAAGAGTAACGTCGTAGTCAGAATCCAGTCGTTCTCTATTATCACTGATCACCATGTTTGTAACAAGAGTAACGTCGTAGTCAGAATCCAGTCGTTCTCTATTATCACTGATCACCATGTTTGTAACAAGAGTAACGTCGCAGTCAGAATCCAGTCGTTCTCTATTATCACTGACCCCCATGTTTGTAACAAGAGTAACGTCGTAGTCAGAATCCAGTCGTTCTCTATTATCACTGATCACCATGTTTGTAACAAGAGTAACGTCGTAGTCAGAATCCAGTCGTTCTCTATTATCACTGATCATCATGTTTGTAACAAGAGTAACGTCGTAGTCAGAATCCAGTCGTTCTCTATTATCACTGATCACCATGTTTGTAACAAGAGTAACGTCGTAGTCAGAATCTAGTCGTTCTCTATTATCACTGATCACCATGTTTGTAACAAGAGTAACGTCGTAGTCAGAATCCAGTCGTTCTCTATTATCACTGATCACCATGTTTGTAACGAGAGTAACGTCGTAGTCAGAATCCAGTCGTTCTCTATTATCACTGATCACCATGTTTGTAACAAGAGTAACGTCGTAGTCAGAATCCAGTCGTTCTCTATTATCACTGATCACCATGTTTGTAACAAGAGTAACGTCGTAGTCAGAATCCAGTCGTTCTCTATTATCACTGACCACCATGTTTGTAACAAGAGTAACGTCGTAGTCAGAATCCAGTCGTTCTCTATTATCACTGATCACCATGTTTGTAACAAGAGTAACGTCGTAGTCAGAATCCAGTCGTTCTCTATTATCACTGACCACCATGTTTGTAACAAGAGTAACGTCGTAGTCAGAATCCAGTCGTTCTCTATTATCACTGACCACCATGTTTGTAACAAGAGTAACGTCGTAGTCAGAATCCAGTCGTTCTCTATTATCACTGACCACCATGTTTGTAACAAGAGTAACGTCGTAGTCAGAATCCAGTCGTTCTCTATTATCACTGACCACCATGTTTGTAACAAGAGTAACGTCGTTGTCAGAATCCAGTCGTTCTCTATTATCACTGACCACCATGTTTGTAACAAGAGTAACGTCGTAGTCAGAATCCAGTCGTTCTCTATTATCACTGACCACCATGTTTGTAACAAGAGTAACGTCGTAGTCAGAATCCAGTCGTTCTCTATTATCACTGACCACCATGTTTGTAACAAGAGTAACGTCGTAGTCAGAATCCAGTCGTTCTCTATTATCACTGACCACCATGTTTGTAACAAGAGTAACGTCGTAGTCAGAATCCAGTCGTTCTCTATTATCACTGACCACCATGTTTGTAACAAGAGTAACGTCGTAGTCAGAATCCAGTCGTTCTCTATTATCACTGATCACCATGTTTGTAACAAGAGTAACGTCGTAGTCAGAATCCAGTCGTTCTCTATTATCACTGATCACCATGTTTGTAACAAGAGTAACGTCGTAGTCAGAATCCAGTCGTTCTCTATTATCACTGATCACCATGTTTGTAACAAGAGTAACGTCGTAGTCAGAATCCGTCGTTCTCTATTATCACTGATCACCATGTTTGTAACAAGAGTAACGTCGTAGTCAGAATCCAGTCGTTCTCTATTATCACTGATCACCATGTTTGTAACAAGAGTAACGTCGTAGTCAGAATCCAGTCGTTCTCTATTATCACTGACCACCATGTTTGTAACAAGAGTAACGTCGTAGTCAGAATCCAGTCGTTCTCTATTATCACCGACCACCATGTTTGTAACAAGAGTAACGTCGTAGTCAGAATCCAGTCGTTCTCTATTATCACTGACCACCATATTTGTAACAAGAGTAACGTCGTAGTCAGAATCCAGTCGTTCTCTATTATCACTGACCACCATGTTTGTAACAAGAGTAACGTCGTAGTCAGAATCCAGTCGTTCTCTATTATCACTGATCACCATGTTTGTAACAAGAGTAACGTCGTAGTCAGAATCCAGTCGTTCTCTATTATCACTGACCACCATGTTTGTAACAAGAGTAACGTCGTAGTCAGAATCCAGTCGTTCTCTATTATCACTGATCACCATGTTTGTAACAAGAGTAACGTCGTAGTCAGAATCCAGTCGTTCTCTATTATCACTGATCACCATGTTTGTAACAAGAGTAACAATACGACTACTGCCACTAATGAACTGACTACGGGCTAGACGAATACGATCTCTTAATTAACCAATGTTACAATGTAACGCCACTAGAAATAATCCTCCGCGCGCGTGCCGTTACAGACATTAAAGCTAAAATCTAAAGGATTATCAAAGTTCAAATGGACGAAAGATTATATCGAGTTGAAGCCGATCTTGACTGACCGCAGTGTTTTTTTAAATGGTATTATCTAGATTCCAGTGTTCCACCTCATTAGCTGAAAGACTGATCACTTAAGCATATTTCAATCAATCAATTATTGAACATAAAAGTAGCCCTGAGAATGAGGTATGATCAGATGTCATTAAAAGCACCTTTAGTTCAATTGACGAGGGTATGAAAAGGAGCATAGAAATAAATTTGTAATGACATTATAAGTTATCTACGTGCCCACGGGTAGACACGTAGACAACGATTTTATCCCCGGTTTGAAAACAAAAACTGATTTTTAATGGATTTTCTTGTTCTTTTTATAACGTAATCATGACGTTTTTGTACTTGCGGAGTAAAATGCCATAGCTCATGTGAAAATTTGGGTGAATTTCGATAAAGTGTAGGGAGATACCAAAGGTATCTCCCTACAGCTAATCATTTTTAACGTTTTTTTGGTCTTATTTTGTTGTAATTTAATTTCTTGTATTTGGCGCGTATTGTCACGTGGATAGCGTTACATTATTCATGACGTCACTAGTAATAGGATCGAGAATTCTATTGATAAAAAAAATATGCGTGGTACATATTGTGGGTGGTATTATAGTACGATAAAACAAATGAAGAATTGATGTGAAAACAATAATGAGAAATGATTTTAAAATGATTGTATTCAAACAATTGACCATTTCTATAAAGACACATGACAACAAAATCAACGTTTCATGTAGCGCGAATCAACAAAATGTTACACTGTTAAACATGACCATCAATACCGTAGAAACTTTAAATCTCTCAACATTATTTGCATGGTGCATTGTTTATTTTTTTCTGCATTTATTGAGACGCTTGATTTTTTCTCTCTCAAGAAATACGTCCTCCGTTCTCCATTCCATGTTGAATGCAAAGCGCTTTGAGATTGTTTACGCTTTACACCATCTTTACATCATGCATAGCAACGTAAAGACATCCAGTGACGTTACGTAACTACCAGCCGGTAGCATGGGTTTTGTACCAACGGGTCATCGACCAATCAAAAGCCGACATTTTTATCAACCCGGGGATGATAGTGTATGCCTTTTGATGTGTAGCTAGAAACTCTTGTATATACTAAAATTGAGGACAATTGCATTTTTTTCCATTTTTGAATAATATAACCATTACCAATGCTAATTGATAGTTACTAGCGACAAGTCAATCACTTTCTGTGGGTACTTAGGTATTATTTTTTGTTGATAATCGTTGATAAGCTCAATCATTAATGTACTTTGTAAGAATATTTTATCTAATTGTGGCTGTGAAGGAGCCAGTGAAGGAGCCAGTGCTCTCTTTCGAATGAGTCGAGATCGGCTATTAAGACATTAACCTCACCCACCTGTTTCTGATTTCCAGCATGTAAGAAATCTTCATTAGGAAAATTATTTGAGGTGTTTAATGGTTTGCTCTGTCAGTAATATTATTTTAATAATATTTTATTGTACAAAAAGAATAGGATTGGAGAGCGAGTTATTCCAAATTATATGAAGTAATCTCCTTATAAAATATACACATGTAATAAGGACAGCAAATCAGAACACTAAGAATGGACAATTAATATTTTAACACTGATAGGAAGATAGTAAGAAGTATATATTGCTGACATAGCACAACAATTATTTAGATTGTTTTATAGCTATTCGAACTTCTGGAATTAATTTGATAATAACATGTTAAAGATACTAAAGTGTAAACAGAAATCGTAACTCGAAAAAGGACAAGACAATACATTGGCTAAAAGAAAAAGGACAGACAATACATTGGCTAAAAGAAAAAGGACAGACAATACATTGGCTAAAAGAAAAAGGACAGACAATACATTGGCTAAAAGAAAAAGAACAGACAATACATTGGCTAAAAGAAAGAGGACAGACAATACATTGGCTAAAAGAAAAAGGACAGACAATACATTGGCTAAAAGAAAAAGGACAGACAATACATTGGCTAAAAGAAAAAGAACAGACAATACAATGGCTAAAAGAAAAAGCACAAGACAATACATTGGCTAAAAGAAAAAGGGCAGACAATACATTGGCTAAAAGAAAAAGGACAGACAATACATTGGCTAAAAGAAAAAGGACAGACAATACATTGGCTAAAAGAAAAAGGGCAGACAATACATTGGCTAAAAGAAAAAGCACAAGACAATACATTGGCTAAAAGAAAAAGGACAGACAATACAATGGCTAAAAGAAAAAGGACAGACAATACATTGGCTAAAAGAAAAAGCACAAGACAATACATTGGCTAAAAGAAAAAGGACAGACAATACATTGGCTAAAAGAAAAAGGGCAGACAATACATTGGCTAAAAGAAAAAGGGCAGACAATACATTGGCTAAAAGAAAAAGGGCAGACAATACATCGGCTAAAAGAAAAAGAACAGACAATACATTGGCTAAAAGAAAAAGGACAGACAATACATTGGCTAAAAGAAAAAGAACAGACAATACATTGGCTAAAAGAAAAAGGGCAGACAATACATTGGCTAAAAGAAAAAGGACAGACAATACATTGGCTAAAAGAAAAAGCACAAGACAATACATTGGCTAAAAGAAAAAGGACAGACAATACATTGGCTAAAAGAAAAAGGGCAGACAATACATTGGCTAAAAGAAAAAGGGCAGACAATACATTGGCTAAAAGAAAAAGGACAGACAATACAATGGCTAAAAGAAAAAGGACAGACAATACATTGGCTAAAAGAAAAAGAACAGACAATACATTGGCTAAAAGAAAAAGGACAGACAATACATTGGCTAAAAGAAAAAGGACAGACAATACAATGGCTAAAAGAAAAAGGACAGACAATACATTGGCTAAAAGAAAAAGAACAGACAATACATTGGCTAAAAGAAAAAGGACAGACAATACATTGGCTAAAAGAAAAAGGGCAGACAATACATTGGCTAAAAGAAAAAGGACAGACAATACATCGGCTAAAAGAAAAAGGACAGACAATACATTGGCTAAAAGAAAAAGGACAGACAATACATTGGCTAAAAGAAAAAGGGCAGACAATACATTGGCTAAAAGAAAAAGGACAGACAATACATCGGCTAAAAGAAAAAGGACAGACAATACATTGGCTAAAAGAAAAAGGACAGACAATACATTGGCTAAAAGAAAAAGGGCAGACAATACATTGGCTAAAAGAAAAAGGACAGACAATACCATGGCTAAAAGAAAAAGGACAGACAATACATTGGCTAAAAGAAAAAGAACAGACAATACATCGGCTAAAAGAAAAAGGACAGACAATACATTGGCTAAAAGAAAAAGGACAGACAATACATCGGCTAAAAGAAAAAGGACAGACAATACATTGGCTAAAAGAAAAAGGACAGACAATACATCGGCTAAAAGAAAAAGGACAGACAATACATTGACTAAAAGAAAAAGGACAGACAATACATTGGCTAAAAGAAAAAGGGCAGACAATACATTGGCTAAAAGAAAAAGGGCAGACAATACATTGGCTAAAAGAAAAAGGACAGACAATACAATGGCTAAAAGAAAAAGGACAGACAATACATTGGCTAAAAGAAAAAGAACAGACAATACATTGGCTAAAAGAAAAAGGACAGACAATACATTGGCTAAAAGAAAAAGGACAGACAATACATTGGCTAAAAGAAAAAGGACAGACAATACATTGGTTAAAAGAAAAAGGACAGACAATACATTGGCTAAAAGAAAAAGGGCAGACAATACATTGGCTAAAAGAAAAAGGACAGACAATACAATGGCTAAAAGAAAAAGGACAGACAATACATTGGCTAAAAGAAAAAGAACAGACAATACATTGGCTAAAAGAAAAAGGACAGACAATACATTGGCTAAAAGAAAAAGGACAGACAATACATTGGCTAAAAGAAAAAGGACAGACAATACATTGGTTAAAAGAAAAAGGACAGACAATACATTGGCTAAAAGAAAAAGGGCAGACAATACATTGGCTAAAAGAAAAAGGACAGACAATACAATGGCTAAAAGAAAAAGGACAGACAATACATTGGCTAAAAGAAAAAGAACAGACAATACATTGGCTAAAAGAAAAAGGACAGACAATACATTGGCTAAAAGAAAAAGGACAGACAATACATTGGCTAAAAGAAAAAGGGCAGACAATACATTGGCTAAAAGAAAAAGGACAGACAATACAATGGCTAAAAGAAAAAGGACAGACAATACATTGGCTAAAAGAAAAAGAACAGACAATACATTGGCTAAAAGAAAAAGGACAGACAATACATTGGCTAAAAGAAAAAGGACAGACAATACATCGGCTAAAAGAAAAAGGACAGACAATACATTGGCTAAAAGAAAAAGGGCAGACAATACATTGGCTAAAAGAAAAAGGACAGACAATACAATGGCTAAAAGAAAAAGGACAGACAATACATTGGCTAAAAGAAAAAGAACAGACAATACATTGGCTAAAAGAAAAAGGACAGACAATACATTGTCTAAAAGAAAAAGGACAGACAATACATCGGCTAAAAGAAAAAGGACAGACAATACATTGGCTAAAAGAAAAAGGACAGACAATACATTGGCTAAAAGAAAAAGGGCAGACAATACATTGGCTAAAAGAAAAAGGACAGACAATACAATGGCTAAAAGAAAAAGAACAGACAATACATTGGCTAAAAGAAAAAGAACAGACAATACATTGGCTAAAAGAAAAAGGACAGACAATACATTGGCTAAAAGAAAAAGGACAGACAATACATTGGTTAAAAGAAAAAGGACAGACAATACATTGGCTAAAAGAAAAAGGACAGACAATACATTGACTAAAAGAAAAAGGACAGACAATACATTGGCTAAAAGAAAAAGGGCAGACAATACATTGGCTAAAAGAAAAAGCACAAACAGCGATCTACAAAGCATTACACAGAAAACTACAGATTTATCAAAGTGAACCCCACTAAAATCCGGGGATGGACCCGGGTACTCCGGAAGGGTAAACAGTTCCTACTCCACATGTGGCACACATCATGTTACTCTTGCTACAAACACGATGATCAGTCAGCAAGGAGGAAAGGACAGTATTATGATTATGGTAAACAGAATATCCGTGGTCATTTGTGACATTGATATTCCGTAACGGTTAACCAAATGATAGTGGCGACCGGAAATCTTTCGAGGTAATGACTTCAATGTAGCTACTAAGAGCCCCCCCTTGATTCAGTAGCTTCCTTGTTAGCAGCAACCATCTATCAAGGAAATCATGTGGTAATCATTTCCGAGGAGTAAAGTTTCATTATTGATATCGATATCGTTAGTCACTCAGAAGTGTTCTTCTTTCGCTTAGGTATAACGATCATTCAAGAAAATAATAATGAATAACATCCTCAAACTCAGCTTATAATATAGTGTACTGCGTGTAAAACAGCATTGAAAAAGTAGTGCAAAAAAAAAGACTTCTGATGATAATTGTTTTCAAATATTTTAATTGGTTTTTGCAATAAAAAAAAAACGAAAAAAAAACAGACTGTCTGAAAAATTTCAAAATCAAATATCAAAATCTTAGAAAGAGGCAAAATCGATACGCCTAGCACACAACTACATGACCGTTTTCCGGACTGTCACAATTTTTTTGGGCCATTGCGGTTTTCCCAGTTTTCCAGTTGTTGACTGATTTTGTCTGTTTGTTGACTGTTTGTTGACTGTTTGTTGAGTTTTGCCTTTCCCTTTGGAAAATTGCTCGGTATTCGGTAATTTTGTTATTACCCTTATTTGGAACAGGCATAAAATAAAACGTGGCTGGTTTAACTAGTTGTATGTGCTCAAACCCCCCCTTTTAGTGAAATGATGTAGTCATGCAAGTATGTTCCAAATATGAATAAAATGCCAAACCTCACACATAGCCGGTTGCACAGCGTTATAATATTGTAATATTATATTGCACTGAGTGTAGATACACTGAAAAGAAGTGCAAGTAGGTAATTTTTGCTTTAAATATTTTAGTTGGTTTTTGTAAGAATTGTTATTGAGTGATCCTATTTATCGTTAAATTTAACTCTATAAATGCATCACACATAACAACTAAAGTATTTTCAATATATTTATTTATTTGTCTACTTTAATGTAGACATAATTTGTTATCTATCTAAATAGCTGGAAGACTAGAATTTTAAAATATCACGATATCTACTACCATTGAAAGGCTATAGCTATTAGATCTATTAGATACTATTTGGTATTACTGTTGTATTAGCCTTATAAGATTACACGTCCCTAATGTAAATATTACTTAAGACGTTTATATGGGTTGCGTCAGTGGTCATGCAACCGTGGCAGTACATCATAGGTGACAGGGTATATTTTCTCTGATGTAATGCACATCGACACTTGACAATAAATACACAACTCCACCTTAAAGCTAGAACTAGACGTAAATTACATAATTGATATGCATTACTAACAATCTTCTCTTTGACCAGAGTCGTCAAAAAATCAATTCGGAAGCCCATCCCATGGCCACCGTTTTCCCTTTTTGCTTTAATGCATGTAAGCTTGCTCTCATCATTAATAGATCTGAAATACTATTCCCATGACGTTAAACAACAATTACTTGATCAAGATTACGTTACAAATGATCAAGTACATTATAACACCTGACGTCAGCATGATATTTAACGAGATCCTAATAACGAGATGTATTAGTACAACATATACTTTTCACCATGGCGGTTTCCAGTAAATTAATGGACACTGGTGAGCTCCATCCACAGAGATGCCAAGCACGTCACCAAGGTGATGAATAATATATGTGCTCTCTATGGGGGTAGTTGTTAGGTTATAATACTGAAAACATGACCGTGGACTATAATGAGTGGCATGTTTGGAGGCAGCAACGCTCATTGTACTTAAAAAAAACCCCACTTTTACAGGTTTCGAAACAGAATAGGCATATATTAGCAACTCCAAAGACTAAAGTTCTGATCCCTAATTGTTATAGATTGTTGAATATGTTCTTGTTCTGAATATACATGAAATGTTTGTCCCTGGCTGTTAAATACCCCAAAAGTAGTCAACCAAATTGATTCCTGAAGTGAATTCAGACGTAGCCTTGACTGAGGGAGTGAATGAGTGTTTGTTGTTTAATGCCAAATGGGTAATTTTGGATGAATTGATAAAGAGGACCACATCTTTCTAGATCAAGAAAGTTGGAATTTATTAGTGCTAACTCACTGAAACAACAATCGACATGTAAACATGTCGTTCCACTCGGACACGTTATCCTGATTCAAAGCCAGCCAGCCTTTGCTATTAGTTCTTAATGATGCGTGTTTGGCGGAGAACCGATCAATACTAATTTTATAGTCTTTGGTTTGACCCGACCGTTCCTCGAACCCAAAATCTACAGCATTCGAGGCTAGCACGTCATCCATTACACCATTGATGCGCATAAAAGTAGGTTTGAAACACTCTATATTACCGAAATACTTATATATTTACATATATAAAAATACTAAATCAAAGTGAATACGAATTAAAATAAATAGCTTCTCTCATAAAATACATTTAAGATAAAATAAAATTATCTATAAAATTCAATGTGCGAGACTTCTATATTTAGTGGGAGGCTAAAACGTTTAACTCGCATGAGATTGACCGACATTCCATTGTTATACAAAAATCGTCGTAAATAAACGTGAGATAATACCGAAGAGGTAATCAAAAAATGGACAGACGAAAACAAACAAAACATAAACACAACACAAATGTAAGCTATCACTATATTATAATAATATAATTCAAGCAACAGTTGAAAAAGATTAGTAAAAAGAAAAAGTACAAAAGGTCAAACAATGAACCATAAAACACTACACAGAAAACAACAGATTGAGCAACACGAACCCCACTAAAAAGATGGGTGAACTCCGGAATCGTAGGCAGTTCCTGCTCCACTAGTGCCACCCCCCGAGTTACTGTTAAACGATAGGTAGTTGACCGTGAACACATTGAGCACACTTGTACATGATATTGGACAGTAGATACTTTTTTTTGGCTGATTTGATTAATGTTTTACACCCATCGACATTTTCAGGACGAGACGAGAGTAATTTAAATTTAAGCAATATTTAAAAACCATACAGACAAAGGTATGTAGAATCAGGTAGGAACGAAACAATTAGCGCTTACCAAAGAAGTCTTGAAAACTTAAGGAGCATGGCGGCTCTCTTCAAACATTTCTCCCACTATTGTCCACGATCCGGCTTTTCATGTTATAGCCTAGACAGCTCAGTTGGGTTGAGGCATGGGAGCAGTTACCATTACTTTTCGTTAGTAAATGACTGTAGTGAAACATTTTCCTGAGTATATTGCTTTCGTAGACATGCATGAAGTAAATAAATAATTTTCTAAGAGTACATAATTATACTACGATTGTCGTAACATTTGTAGTTTGTGTGTTCATAGTGAAGATCTGGTTACGTTCTTACGTTATAAAAGCCTTGAAAACCCCTAACAATAAAAATACTTTAACAGTTCAAATAAATCAAGTTACTTACTTAATATTTATAACAAATATAAATGTGAAATTGACACGTGTTAAGTGTCATAATATGTACTTTTGTCTTCCTCTTCAGGATGTATCTATAATAAGGAAGTGTCCGACATTAAGTATACGACGGAAATATATATGCACCAGTAATTAGCAATTTGAGATTTAACAAAATATTTTTTTTCCATATATCAATTAACATGATGTTATCGATAACAGCAGAATATTTTGAAAGTACAAATATTCTATTAGCTAATAGTTTTCCGTATATTAGCAATTTATTCAATTTCCTGCATTATGCAGTGTCAAACTGAAGGCCTTATAAGTCTGATAATAAGTTAAAAATGACAGATTTGAACCAGTGTTCTTAGGTTCTACTGCGAAAACACGCAGTGATGTTATGTACTGTTTTATTGTTATTGTTGATTTTACTTTTTGAAATGAACTCCTTTGGTTATTTTTGTGTATATTGCAGCGGCTAGTTATTTTTGCATTCAAGAATTCTGAATAAATAGTAATGAAATTTTGAAAAATGTAGCTAAAATATATTGATGAGAAATGTAAACAATGTTAGAGAAACCCGAAGGGGCAAACCAAGAATGGACAGTCGAGAGACATTGGCAATATTGTGTATACAAGACACAGGACGAAAACAAACAAAAAAACACAACACTGGAAACAAAAAATATGAGCAACACAAACTCCACCAAAAGCCGAGTGTGAACCCAGGTGCTCGCTAAAGCTAGGCGATCCGTGCCTCTTATAATCTATATGCCATTAACTGTATATTAATGTTCGTAGGTAAGTTTCCAATAATGAGATATGAGTGTTACTTATATTAAACTGCAGATGAAACCTGTATGAAGAGTTTGAAGATATCAAATTGGAACCTGTATATAGCCCAAATATATTTTATTTAACATAGGCCTACAATGCTACGGAAGATTTAGTTAGTTAGTCGTATTACCCTTAATGCGAGGCAACATATTTCATTGGCACACTTCCTGTAATTATTTATAGATTTATCTATTATATAAATTGTTTGGTAAATTATCATTTAATCCGTCGTACTTATCACACATATTTTTATCAACAGTATATGTCTGCTGATAAACATGAAATATAATATGTTTGAGATTTCCCGTAATTAAAAGCATGACATAGATCGGATACATGAAGAGTTTGAAGATACCAAAGGGGTAATCAGAATCCGTAAATCGAAGAAGGACAGACAACACAATGGCCGAAAGAAAAAGTACAAACAACAATCTACAAAACACATACATAAAACTAAAGATCGAGTAACACGAACCCAACTAAAAACCGGGGGTGGAATCAGGTGCTATGGAAGGGTAAGTAGTTCCTGCTCCACTAGTGGCACCCGTCGTGTTAATCTAGTTACAACTTCGGTGATAAGTCATGAATGATGAAAGGACCGGGAAGTGTTTACGACAAGTGGAACCTATTTGTTGTCATTTATGGCACAGATATTCCATAAAGGTCAACCAAGTCATGGTGGCGACCGTAAAACTTTCGAAGTGATAACTTCAACTTAACCAAGAGGAACTCTTGGTTCAGTAGCTTCCTTGTTAGCAGCAACTCTCTATCAAGGAAATCCTGATAGGAACCACATAGATGCTTTTATTAAAGCGAGTGAGTGATTGTTGTGAGCAATTTGTCAGCTATATCATGGCGAGAACAAGAATATATGAAGATGCCAAAGAGAAAACAAGCTATCTTTAGCTGAGATAATGAATTCTGCTTTGTACTAGACTATGATTTTATAGTGCTAGCTCATTGGAACAATAGTCAACAAATATGTATGTTGTTCCACTCATTATCCTGATTCCAAGCCAACCAGTCGTTGCCCTTACTTCTTAATGTTCGTACATAGCGAAGATTTTTACAGATCTGGCTTGACCCGAGCAGGGAATCGAACTTATGATCTACCATACTCGAGGAGAGCACGATGACTCTTACACCAACGTCGTGGTTTGTGCTTTAATTGATATATTATTCATAAATAAGCTGTTCTTGTCATAGTATATACCTACTGATAAATGAAGGGGATAATGCAAACAGTGTTACTTCCTTAATCAAATATATTCTGAAGCTTTATTCCCACGTTCAATTTCAAATCAAATCTCGAATTCTGACATCTAGAAAAAAAAATCTCCCTGTTAATCTTTAAAGAAACCTGATATGGAATTTTTTGAAGAGCAAAACGAGGAAACATACAAGTCACATTCTGTTTTATAAATAAGGTGCAAACACTTCAAAAGAAACCGTATTTCGTACGTTAGTTAAATTGAAAACCTTCAGCAACAAATTCTAGTGTTCACATATTTCATTAAAATAAACTTGTCATTATTCTAGACACTGTTGGGCAGACAATATAAAGTACTATAAACAAAGAAGCAATGCTAATTCTCAGCACATTATAAAATCTCCGCAAAAAAAATTAATAAAAAACACATTTTTTTTTCTGTATAATGATATTCGAAATAAGAAAATGCTTAGTTAATATAAACGTCCTCCGTGAATGTCAAAGATTTATTTTCGTTATCAAGACCAATTATTTTATATATGCCGAGTTGTATTGCTCTCAATTTAATATTAAAAAAATACAAGTGTATATACCACCACCGTCCCCTTAAATACAGGTACAGTGCCGGCTTACGTGTAACTCGAATAATACTGCGCCCTCTATCGGCACTTTAGCTAGATGAGGGCTTGAACGCGCTTAATGGAAAAACTCCGTCAGCTGCTGTCTGGTTCAGACGACCAATCAAATGTCAGATATTAGCGCGTATGCGCATAAGTGACTTCCCTTTGTAATATTGACAAAACAAACATGGAGAATGATTGTGCCTTTACAAATTTAGAAGACAAATACACCTTTATATTGAAAGACAAACAAAAAGTGGTAGTAGAATCTATACTACACGCTCCATTGGACATTATTTACAAACACTTGCTTAGCTCCTCCTATTTTACGCGCCATTCATGCCTAATGGCGATGTCGTAATACCCATAAGTCATATCGATTTACTATTTCCGGTTTGACGGATTTTATTAATGAATGCATCCAGGCGTTAATGTAGCGACCAGCGGGAGCGTAATATAACGACTGGATTATTCAGGTTAGCTTTCGTGACGATGTATCACGTCGCTTAATGAATCTATATTGTATATGCATGTAATTGATTTGGCCGAGGGGGGCTATGTGATTCGTTATCCTAGGCGAATCGAAACAATCTGGGTTCGAATCCTGGGAAGAACAAATATATGAAAATTGAAACCATTATATGATATATAACTTCGGAGGTATACTTTTGCAGTCTGTTACTTTTGAGTTCGGGAAATCGTTGGTTCGATTTGCGTTCGGGTCAAACCAAAGACTATAAAAAAATGGCATATGCTGTTTCTCTGAGAAGCGTACAATATTAAGGACTACAGCCAAGGGCTGGTTGGCCCGTAGCCTGGATAACGTTTCACAATGAAGCGACATGTGTACATGCAACCCATGGGCTATTACTATAAAAATATAATGTGTTGTATAGTACAATTGAGGTATTGACTCATCGATAAGCAATTTATTCCCGCCATTATATGGCCGACAATTTGCTCACTTTGAGCTAAGCAACTCACCCATATATTATTTGACAACATCTCTGAAATATATTACTCACAGTAGCATGAATCGCTGATAATAGGGCGCAAGTCATAAAGTTTACCAGTTGCTTGCCCATGGTCGGTGGTTCTCTCCAGGTACTCCGGCTTCTTCCACCACTAAAACTGGTCGCCATGATATAGCTGAAATATTGCTGAAAGTGACGTTAAGCACACTTAATCAAATCAAATCAAATCTGATAATAGGAATATGCAAAATTAATTGAGTAATTCACAAATTTGAGAGGCATACCTGGAAGACACTAACGACTTTAAGCTTGAAAAACAGTGGTCCAAAGAGGAGTGCTCCAGTGATAGGAGCACACATGGCACCAAAAACAGAAATCCAGTATTGTGTACCGTATTGATATATTTCAGCAGGTGTTCCGAGTAGAGTTGACGCGGAGAAGAAACTGGCTAACACAGAAAGTGCTACAGGTAACGATCTCATACTTTGATTTGCCATGAAAAATTCCTTTGTGCTCTTCTGTTTTCCTCCGGCACACGCATGATAAATTCCAATTGTTATGGAAATCAATAACATTCCACCAAACACGATATAATCCGCAACATGAAAATTGTGCAAATCAGAAGCCATTTTGAAAGTTTTCAAAACAACTAATTTATGAATGAAAAAGAAACTTTAACAAAGTGTCTTCTTTAATTTGATAATAAAACCCTGTAAGTAATCTTGTTATCTTGTATAAACTAAGATAACCTCCTAACCTCTTATAATCAATAAAACCGCGACTGTAAATAATGGAGAAAATGTCCTCTACGATACAAAAATGAAGCTAACATAACACATTTATCCAAGATAATAGACTATATATAGGTATTATTTGTATAGTTATAACATAGGGCTACTGCACTTGATTTCTTTAAAAACTATGAAACTTCGTGCGTTCACCGTTACATATAAGGGTAGAATATATCTTGCAATAAAATAGAAAAAATACCACACTGTCGGAACAGTTCCAAGATACAATCAGAAAATACCACACTGTCGGAACAGTTCCTAGATACAATCAGAATATCGTAGAAACAGACGGAAAACCGATATACATGACCGCTTACTCTTCTGGATTGATATTCCAGTAAATAAGTGGCGGGGTTAAATTAGCTTTATGGGTTCCAATCTCATCTGTTACTGAACTTATGCTGTCTCTCAAGTATTTCCACATGTAGCGATAACAATGAAAATTTAAAACGTATCAGAATATACCTTTATTATACACCATTTTATAGAGAATTTCAAGAGAAATCCAATGCAAAAGAAAATCATTGTGATATCTTTTAAGATAAAAACAGTTATGAGGGAAACTTTTTTCACAAAATTATATTCTTTCTGTCGTTTCTTTCTGTCGGCTAATACATGTAATAAAACCATCATACTTTAACTAATGAATACAATTATACCTGTTTTTATCACCAAATGTTCATTCAAAATGTTTTCCTAGATTATAGCAACAACACTTTTGACACTACTTTGTCCATTACCAAAATGTTCAAACAATAATTTCAACATCCCCAGATCTGTAGTCATCTAAAAGTTTATATGTATATAGTGCCTCGTCCTCATCAAACTTGACATTGAACCAATGTGGGTACCCAGGTACCTGAAATCAAAATTAAACATTAATACTTAAACCTTTAAAAAAAATAGCATGATAAAAATAATAATAATAATTATTATTATTATAATTATAATAATTATAACAACAATGATATTCCTTAGTAAAAAGAAGAACTGTTTTGATTACTTTAAAATCATTACATTTTGAAATAATTTTAGTCAATAACAAATAAATTTTCAACTAGTGCATATCCAGTGCATTCAAATTGGTAGCAGAGATTGTTTATTTATTACAACAATGCTTAGTGTTACATGAGTTAATTACTTGCATATACATGTCCCACTCCCAGTTCTCATAAATTTGAGAAAATCATTTTTTTAAATCTAAAGTGTGCATGCTACGTACTATATTACCTACACATCTATTAACATATGTGTGTGCGTGTGATATATATACAAATGGGAGTGGATGTGGTCGAGTGGTCTAGGGCGCTGGACGTAAGGCTAAGCAAATGGTGCTGCAGTGTATCAATGGTGTGGGTTCAAATCCCGTCGAGGGGAGAACAAAAATTTGACAGCTCTAAAATCTAATTCTAACACTGTTTGGTTTAATTTTCAGACGTTTGTATATACAAATGTATATATATAGGCAATGGAATGAACAAAGCAATATATGATAAGGATACTATTTCAGATTTGAAAATTACTAGATTAACTAACTGTGCTAGCAGTTGCTGAGTAGCATATAGGAAAAAGCTTCAAAGAAATTCTGATAAATGAAAGTTCTATCTAAAAATGTGGGAGAAAAGTCATACTTATTTTTCTCAATTGTGTCATATAATTTTTGCAATTATAAGTCATTACTGCTAACACAGATTAATAACTGCCATGAAAAGAGTATATGTACCGTTGAAATGACATGACCAATCCAGGATGTATTGACTGCACCGTCACTGCCTTCAAAGTACAATGTGATGTTTCTACTTACTAAAATAGGAACATCCTCCTCATCTGGATTATCACTACTGCTTGGAGTCAATGTCAATGCATGCTCTACAAGTTTTTTTCACATTTGTGGTTAGCTCCTCAATAGTTAGATTCATTCGTCGTTTTCCTACTGATTTTGTAAAATTGAATAAATCTTTGTCTTTGGGTCGTTGCATGAGAACATGAGAACATGGAAATTCAACTGTGCTGTCAGTGCTGATATTTTGTCTGTTCTGGTTTTAAAGTCAGTTCCCATATGAAAATCAACCTGCACATCTGTTTGCCATAATCCCCAATCTAAGATGGCATTAGTATAGTCCTCTAACCTTTTTAACCTAGCTGTTTCTAATTCCTCTGCCTTCTTCATTTTGTCTTCTAAATTAGCTCTACGACGTCTCTCTATTTCTGAAATTCGAGTCATGAACTTGCAACGGGCAGGCTTCACATATTTTCTCGCCTGACTTAATAACAACGATTTCTCTTGGTCAGTCTTCCCATTCAACCAATCGATAGTCTTGTTATGAACAAACATGATGTAAGCCTCACTGGCAATTAAGGATATGTTTGGTTTCTCCTTCATGATCCGGTCTAGTTGACCAAAGACTGTCTCGGAAAAATTATTATGTTTTGGTACACTAGTTAAGCTTTCTCGCAAGTCTTTGTCACCCCTACAACTTTCCCACTTACCACCAACTAAATAGTCTGAATACAACCGCCTAGAGGTTGACATATTCCTAGTAAGATTACTCTCAATATTGCACTTACAACATTGTCATGCTCTGTTGAATCAGTCAGTGATTGAAATATAGTGTCATTGACTATAGTCTGTCTATTACAGAAGGAGAAGAAAGACTTCCCCGACATAAAACTATCAGTATCTTCAACTGCAGATTCCATAAATTCTAAAATATCTCTGTAGTAAATAGAACTGTCCAAATACATGGATGCTTCTGTCTTCTATCACTTGTCACAAGGGAACAGTAATTAGAAAGGCAATTAAACCAAGTGCCTTGCACCCTGCAACATAGTCATGCTTATTGATGTCAGATTTAACAGATTTAAGTAGTCTGTTAGTGTCATTTCCCTGCAAAAACTCTTTCAGTTTTGATATTAAGTAGTATACACCAGCAGCATTGCTAAATAAAATATTAAATCGATTACCCCTAAACCTTTCGATTGGCAAACTGTGCAGTCCTTTCTCTTTCAAAAATCGTTTAACATATATACTAAAAGGGCCATGAGCTCCACTTTTTTCATCCCCTCCACATGAGAAAGCTTTACATACAGTTCGAATGAGACGAAGACATCTAGATTCATTGATTTTTCTAAATGTTGCATCGTATATTGGTGCGCAACTTTCAAAGAGACCTCGTTCTGCTTCGAGAAGGCAGGATGTTGCAGCATGTACAAGCACATGTAAGCTACAATAGAAATTGTTTAGCTTGGTTACAGAAGATTTTTCAGCATCGCTCATCATATCCCATGATTCTCTAAGGTGTTCCTTTAAAAAGTTTGCCCTGTAGTCTTCCAATAACTCATTGAATTTGATTTGTGTTGTGACATTGTTGAAACTATGTTCAATAGTATACTTTTGCTACTTTCACGGTCAGAAAACTGACTCGCATCACTTATGTCACTAAGGATTTCTTTAATTTTGAGTAATATATCATAGCAATAAAGAGATATTAAATGTAAGAGATAACATTTTTAATAAATATGAAAGTTATTATGAAACATGATATTCTGCCTCATTTTGACTTCTCTTTGTGTTATACTTTTATGTGGATCAGTTAGGAGAGTTCTGTGTTGTCTGGTTAACCAATACTGGATTTTCTAAATGTTTTATTATTTTTTATATACATAAAATGTTTAATTTATATTTTCATAGACAGAAATACAGTGAAACCTATCAAAACCGGAACCTCTCTGGAACCAACTTTTGTGTTCGGAATATATTTTTGTGTTCGGTGTATACAGGTTAAATGTACAAAGATTTCCTACATTATAACTTTATTTAAAGTTCGGTTTATACAGAATTTCGGTTTATTCAGGGTTCGGTTAAAACGGGGTTCACTGCATATACAAAATGGCAGATACTCAGTCTTACAAATTTGTAATTGATATTCTTCATATCGTTAAACAACGATCTACAAAACATTGCACTTAAAATTAAAGATCGAATAGCACAAACTGACTAAAACTGAGGGTGATCTCAGATACTAACGTGACATTAAACAACAATTAATCAAGCTAGATATTAAAACAATCTGACATTGAGGTATATTGATAGTGTTCTATAAGTTAATAATCCAAACTTTGCTAACAGGATTTAATTAATATACCCTTAATAACTTAAGATAAAAGAAATAGGAACAGTTTAAAATTTTATTTCAATGGCCAACCTTCTACCAGATTCTATGACAAAATATATTAATTCAATTTTACCACTGTATATTTCCCACTCCTCTATAGAAATATAGCAATCTCTTCCGCTCATGGAGTTTATATTTCACAAATCGTAAACGTTACTCCCGATGTTGCAGTTTGTATTTAGACATTTTACAGCGTCATCGTCTTCCGAGCTTTAAACTATTAAATAAAGGGTTTATAAAGAATCATCTCATCTTATAGTTCACAACCCCCTTTTCGGAAGATATCAACACCATGGTGAAAAGTATTCTATCACATGCGTATTGATGAAGACAGATGATATTGACAATTGTTCAAAGTTGACTAGTGTTACCCTATGATGTCTTCTTACGACCTTGCGAACTATCTGATATTTAAATCATGTTTATACGCATGTGATAGAATTCCCTTTGTAAGATTGTTCGGAGTTCGGTAATTTTGTTATTACCCTTATTTAAATGTTGACATAGTGTCAGTTGCACCTTTTGTTATTATATTCCTCAACCCTAACACCCATAGATTCCCCTGCTTATCGGAAAGATGAAAACCTTCGAATTTCTTTCCAAATTTAGAAGTTTCATCACTTAACAAGCAAGTTGATTCCCATTCACTTAATTCTTCGGCTAACTGAGTCTGTGAAAGTAATAAACGCTTGACATTCATATTATTTACTGTTGATACAGATGGTACTTTATTAGTAGTAATATCAACAAGTTTCAAAGCAGTTTTTATGACATTACTTACACGACTTGTAGTGACATTGCTATTTAGTAATTCGTACACACATTCCTGTGTTTCTTTGGTGTACACCCTTGATTGTTCATCAAATAGATTGATTGATGTTTGCCAGTTATCTTGAATTAACAACCTTAAATATTAATTTTCCTCTCTTTCATCTTTCATTTTATCCCGCAACGATGCTAATTCGTTCTGCAAGTTAACAATTTGATCCGATAATGCAATATTGTGAGTCATCCTTTCATTTAATAAAGCACTCTGTTTAATGTTCTGAGATCACAAATAGACATTTTGGGATCTCACACGTTTTAACAACTTGTCTTTAATTTCAATTCTAGATTTCAAATACTTATTTTCATTTTTTTAGGTTAGTCACTTCACGGTGTTTTAATAATTGGAAAAACACTCGTATCTACAATTTAACATCTTGGAAGTTCAATCAAATAAATCAAATACGATACTTTATCAAATGATAATTTTACATGCCTGTTTTAGTGCTGACCCATTTTCCTTTGACAGATCTTTGAATCCAAAATGGCCGATCTATTGTTGTCGCTACCACATAAATGTCAAGGACCATATATAACTGAACCTCATCGGTGTCGTAGTGGTTAGCATGCTCTCCTCGAGGGTGGTAGATCGTGGGTTCGAGACTAGGTCAGATCAAACCAAAGACTGAAATTGGTATTTGTTGCTTCTCCGCTATGCAATCAACACTACAGGGTAAGATCAAAGACTGGCTTGCTTAGAATCATTATAATGTGTCCGAGTGGAGGGGCATGTGTACCCACGCACTGTTGTTTCAGTGAGCTAGCACTATGCAAATCAAACTCAGCGTGTTGGTCTAGTACAAAGGTGACATCATTATCATCTCTGTTCTCTCCATGACATAGCTGGAGAATTGCTCAATTGGCATTAAACAACAATCACTCGCTCCATATATAACTGAGAGAGCAGCATTGTTGTAAAGACTAACATTGAACTTTATGCATAATATATTTAATCTTCATGACGCAGGAGTTGTATAATATTATTTATATAAAAGAGAGCAGGAGGCCTTTACCATGATTTAAATATCAGATAGTTCGCAAGGTCATAGGAAGACATCATAGGGTAACCATAGTTAACTTTGAACAATTGTCAATATCATTTGTCTTCATCAATACGCATGTGATAGAATACTTTTCACCATGGTGTTGATATCTTCCGAAAAGGGGGTTTTGAACTATAAGATGAGATGATTCTTTATAAACCCTTTATTTAATAGTTTAAAGCTCGGAAGACGATGACGTTGTAAAATGTCTAAATACAAACTGCAACATCGGGAGTAACTTGTACGATTTGTGAAATATAAACTCCATGAGCTGAAGAGATTGCTATATTTCTATAGAGGAGTGGGAAATATACAGTGGTAAAATTGAAGTAATATATTTTGTCATAAAGTCTGGTAGAAGGTTGGCCATTGAAATAAAATTTTAAACTGTTCCTATTTCCTTTATCTTAAGTTATTAAGGGTATATTAATTAAATCCTGTTAGCAAAGTTTGGATTATTAACTTATAAAACACTATCAATATACCTCAATGTCAGATTGTTTTAATATCTAGCTTGATTAATTGTTGTTTAATGTCACGTTAGTATCTGAGATCACCCTCAGTTTTAGTCAGTTTGTGCTATTCGATCTTCAGTTTTAAATAAGGGTAATAACAAAATTACCGAACTCCGAACAATCTTACAAAGGGAAAGTCAAAACTCATAAGTATATAAACAGACAAAATCAGTCAACAACCGGAAAACTATGCAAGTGCAATGTTTTGTTGATCGTTGTTTAATGATATGAAGAATATCAATTACAAATTTGTAAGACTGAGTATCTGCCATTTTGTATATGCAGTGAACCCCGTTTTAACCGAACCCTGAATAAACCGAAATTCTGTATAAACCGAACTTTAAATAAAGTTATAATGTAGGAAATCTTTGTACATTTAACCTGTATACACCGAACACAAAAATATATTCCGAACACAAAAGTTGGTTCCAGAGAGGTTCCGGTTTTGATAGGTTTCACTGTATTTCTGTCTATGAAAATATAAATTAAACATTTTATGTATATAAAAAATAATAAAACATTTAGAAAATCCAGTATTGGTTACCCAGACAACACAGAACTCTCCTAACTGATCCACATAAAAGTATAACACAAAGAGAAGTCAAAATGAGGCAGAATATCATGTTTCATAATAACTTTCATATTTATTAAAAATGTTATCTCTTACATTTAATATCTCTTTATTGCTATGATATATTACTCAAAATTATCTAATGTCAAATAAATGACCTTTGCTGACCGAATGAAAAAGGTCGATGACCTGGTGTGTTCTCCGAACGTCAACTTGTTTAATTTCACGTATTGTACATACTGCTGTTCTAGGAATTATACTATGTTAAATTGAGATTCGTGAAATACACGTTAGAGAAAACCAAAGGGGCAATCAAGAATGGACAATCCAGAAAAACTGGCAACATGAGGTACACAAGACGAAGACAAACAAAACAAAAAACACAACACATTATGTGTTGGACACCATTATTTGCAAGCAAACACAAATAACGCAAATAAGACACGAGTCCTCCTACAAACAACTGGAGGTAACGACGAACTGAACATCGTTTTATGCGGAAATCGTAACGAACATCACAACACGGAACTCAGAAGGTCAAGACACATAATAGGACAGCACAATGTTGTCTGATGTTATCAGAACAAAATAGGAATATACATTATATGTATATGTATACACTTAATCTTAATGAATAAAATATTGTTTTATTTTAGAATATTTAGATTTCAATGCAATATTAGAAATAACAAGAATAGTGTATCTTATAACACGGTGAGCAGTTAAGTAATCAATTATTTAGTGCAGATAAAAAGTTCAGTTTTCAAGCTAATTTTAGACTGAATTATTCTCACATTTTATTGATGAATTGTTCATATTAATATATGATAGTTCTTATTTAGTGAATTAAAATCCATTTCATGTGTCTACACATGACTGTTGATATTACCAATATATATTGCATATTATATTATGCGCATGATGCTTACATGTGTTTATTTGCATTTATATGTAATAGTGCTTCTTTTTTTTTTTAAATAAAGAAAATGAAATATTAATTATTTTAATTTTTATTCCAAAAGTAAACTGGGAAATATAGATACTTGATACCTGGTGATATCACATAGTTTCCCTGAGCATAACAAAATATTTCCCCCTCTACTGGCCCTTTAATCCATTTTAATTACAGTGGTCAATGTCTTTTGATCTTTTTGAGAGTTGACCTTCAGGGAAATCAGCCGTTGACATCTGTCTACAAGCTTAACATAACTGAAGTGGGTTCGAGTCCCGTTGCATACTCAAAGTGTTCGGGCTGGTAATCACCACATACTCAAAAATTGCTGAAAATGGTGAATACCCAATGTCTAATATAAGGAATCTTTGAAAATTGTGAATAAATCGGATTTGAAAATCTCTGAAAATAATGTCTAAATCTGATTTAACAGGAGAAATGTTTTGAATGTCATAATTTGAATCATTATTATATGCTTTATGCTTTTGAAATATTGAATATCTAAGATGAAAAACTATTCTTATTGTGATACAAATGTATGTCTAAGTTTGTGTTTCACTGGAGCATAAACAAGACAAAAGTGTCAGATCTTCAACTTTGTGAAAAACGAAATTGTGAGCATACATTGCCGATAGTTATTGAAGCTATGGCACAATAAAGGTAATTTGAGTAAAAATGATAATATGCCCAAAAGTAGGACTTAAGAAAAGCTGTAAATGAAAATTACGTGTTGGATATTCAAATAATTACATTTTCATTTCTGCAAATCATAATCAAGTTGGTTCCGAGGGGATTTGAGGATTACACAGTTAGCTATTTCAATTTACGTTCCGTTAGCCATAATCACAATCCCGTCCTTTCCTCATTCATGACTCGTCATCAAATGTTTAACAAAAGTAAAACGACGTATATCACAAGTAGAGCAGGAACTGGGTACCCTTCCGGAGCATATGAGTTTACCCTGGATTTAGCAGGATTCGTTTTGCTCAGTTTATAGTTTTCTGTGTAGTATTTTGTGGATCAATATCGGTCAGTTATGCCTTCTGATTATCCCTCAAAGCTAATTCCAAATTTTCACTTCTACTTTTGTGCAAGACAATCTATAATCGTAAATAATTATGAATGACCTCTTTCTGTCACATGATGGCGCATTCATATTTTAAGCTAAAGTAGAGATATAGAAAGGAATGTTCTCTCTATTCTCTGCATCGATTAAAGGGGAGACAATCTTAGGTCATTTACTCACTTTTATTTGATTTGATTATGTCCCTTTGTTTGATGTTTGCTTAAGGCCATCTTCAGCAATATGTAAGCTATATCGTGGCCTCATATTTTTGTTTAATATTTGATATTGAATTTTTTTCGATATACACAAACGTAGGGATAATAAACTTTAGAGACAACATTAGGGTCAATCAAGAATGGACGCTCCAGAGACACTGGCAACATTTGGCACACAAGACACAGGACAAATAAACATTAGAGAAAACCTTAGGGCAATCAAGAATGGACTCTCCAGAGACACTTGCAACATTTGGCACACAAGACACAGGACGAAGGCAAACAAACCACAAGACACAGGACAAATAAACGTTAGAGAAAACCTTAGGGGCACTCAATGACCGTTGACTACTGTTTAGACGTATATACATATATGATTGGACGCGCTTTATCTTGACGCTGTACTCCGTTCCTCAATTTTATAGCAGTGACCTACAGAGAGACGGTGGTTTTCTACTGATTTACGAATTATTACCGGGTTTGTCACAAATGACCACAGATATGTTCCACTTGTCGTAAACACTTCCCGGTCCTTTCCTCATTCACGACTTATTACCCACCGGGCTTGTAACTAGATTAACACGACGCGTGCAACTAGTGGAGCAGGAACTGCTCACCCTTCCGGAACACCTGAGTTCACCCCCAGATTTAGTGGGGTTCGTGTTACTCGATCTTTAGTTTTATATGTATGTTTTGTAGATCGTTGTTTGTCATTTTGTACTTTTTCTTTTGGCCTTTGTGGTTGTCTGTTCTTCATCGATATACGAATTCTGATTGCCCCTTTGGTATCTTCAAACTCTTCTTGTAACTAGATTAACACGACGGGTGCCACTAGTGAAGCAGGAACTGCTTACCCTTCCCGAGCACCTGAGTTCACCCCCGGGTTTTAGTGGGGTTCGTGTTACTCGATCTTTAGTTTTATATGTATGTTTTGTAGATCAGTTTCTCCTTTTGTACATTTTCTTTTGGCCATTGTGGTTGTCTGTTCTTCTTCGATATACGGGTTCTGATTGCCCCTTTGGTATCTTCAAACTCTTCTTGTAACTAGATTAACACGATGGGTGCCACTAGTGAAGCAGGAACTGCTAACCCTTCCGGAGCACCTGAGTTCACCCCCGGTTTTTAGTGGGGTTCGTGTTACTCGATCTTTAGTTTTATATGTATGTTTTGTAGATCATTGTTTGTCCTTTTGTACATTTTCTTTTGGCCATTGTGTTGTCTGTTCTTCTTCGATATACGGATTCTGATTGACCCTTTGGTATCTTCAAGCTCTTCTCAAATTTCTTCTACCAATAAAATTATATGTCACTGTACGTAAGCACCTGCTCTTCTTAATTAAAAACTGTGGTTTTGACAACTACTATTGGTTTTATTTTAACATTGTCATGCCTACTTAAATTTATTAATTTTGTAATAAATAGTGCTAGTTAGATATGTATTGTCTTTCTGTAATTACCACAGTACAAGATGATCAAGGCAGGAGGTGGTCATTGCCCGAAGGGGAAGAGGACATGTCTTATTCATAGCGACATGCCATTATCTGAGCACATTGAACTGTAAAATGCACGATTCTATCGAACTGATTAGTTTATGATGTACGGTATACTGACTGTACTATTTTAGCTGTGTATGACCCATACATACGATAATTGCAATACTCGGACATTGATATTTTTTTTACCTGTATGTGGTTCATACATTTCAGTTCGTGTGCTTGTAGCCTCATTAAGATAAGGGTAATAAAAAAATTACGAACTCCGAACAATATTACAAAGGGAAAGTCAAAACTCATAATTATATAAACAGACAAAATCAGTCAACAACCGGAAAACTGTGAAAACCGTAATGACCCTGACTTGGTACAGGCATTTCTAAAGAAATGGTGGGTTGAATCAGATTTTAAGGCGCCAAACCTCCCGCTCTCATTACGGTTCAAAGGTTCTAAGATAGGACGCTCTGATGCATAAGCGATTTCAATCGTTTCCTCAATTTAGAATGTTGTCAAAAAAGTATTGATAATATTACAACATCTTTTGTTTATTTTTGTAAAATCCACATCTGATTGTAAACACTTGTCGGGTAAGTTTGTTCACAGTATCCTTGAATCTCCTCGTTGACTGCAGAAAGAATTGACATTTTGGGAAAATACTGACAAAGGACGTTTGGTTGTATGGAATTTCGTCCTTCAAAAGGGTATTTAGTGTAAGTGTAGGTTTACCATTCGGATCTAGACTTGACTAGCGATACATCTCTACAGTGAGTAGCTGCGGAACCGTAGCCCTTTATGGTTCTTTTTATTTTATTTTTTTTGCGGACCATAGGGCTACGGTTTTCACTCTATCAAAAACTTTCGAAACTGCGCAAAGCAAATCATGCGCCGCTTTTTTGCCAATTTTTGTCATGAAATCGGGTGTGAGAACGATCAAACATATATATTTCGTTTCGTTAGATATTTATCTACATTCTTCTATACTTACTTACCTATTAATATTCATTTCTAGTTCATTATCATAACAAATATCTCATTTGTGACAAATCCCGCCTACTTCGTCCGCCATCTTGCTTCTCCGGTAGTCTCGTTCTGAGGTCACGTGATTTTTCTAAAAATAACCCTATTTATTTATAAACCGCAAACACGTGTTTGGTTTGTTTACACTGGTCAATCATAAGGCTCTTCAGTGGTGAAATTACCAAACAAATATGCTTTCTACCGTAAATTGCATCGTGAATCAAAGGCACCATTTGGAAACATACACTTTTCCCATATCCAGTAGGAAAAATACCAATTAAGTTTTTTCTTTCCATTATTACATTATATTGGTTATCAAACACTTTTGTTTTTCTTTCAGATCAAACATAAGCTTATATTTTCCCTTCAACTTATCTTTGTATATTGTTTCCACATCCATTTTGGTTATGTATTATATATTAACTTGGCCCAAAATAGGGGGGTGGAAGATGTCAATAATCATTTTCAAAAATGTTCAATGAAAGTCACTTTCAGAAAAAGAAATTTAAAAAAAACATTTATTCATTCAGATTATTTATTGAAAAATATATGCCAAGAAGATCCAAACTCTCATTTCTCCTCATATAGAACCGCCGAAAACATTATCGGTAAAACGTAAATAAACCAAACACGTGTTTGCGATTTATAAATAAATAGGGTTATATTAGAAGGAGACTACCGGAGAAGCAAGATGGCGGACGAAGTAGGCGGGATTTGTCACAAATGAGATATTTGTTATGATAATGAACTGAAAATGAATATTAATAGGTAAATAAGTATAGAAGAATGTAGATAAATATCTAACGAAGCGAAATATATATGTTTGATCGTCCTTGCACCCGATTTCATGACAAAAATTGGGAAAAAAGTGGCGCAAGATTTTTTTTGCGCAGTTTAGAAAGTTTTTGATGAAAACCATAGCCCTATGGTCCGCAAAAAATAAATAAAATAATAAAAAAGACCATAACGGGCTACGGTTCCGCAACTATACAGTGAGCAGAAATCAAAAACAACTCAACTCAACGAAGAAATTTACCTGTCGAATTGGTTGGACTTCTCAAACACGCAGGGATAGATGTGAAGATATTAACTTGGGACCTGCAAGTTAATTCCAGCGCTGTATCGGTCAAGCTGGTGTGGATCAAGGCTGCTAAGCCCGTTGAAAAAACAGGAAAAATTACCAGCCGGGCCCAGAATAAGAAGCACCTCTCATCTTCCACCAGGAGAAGAAAGGCCCAACGCATGGACCAGTGGAAGGCAAAAAAATAAATCCGTTGGTGACAACAAAACTTGTGTTCAAACACAGACAGACGATATCAACCCCTCTACAGATGACACGACGCAAATAGATCAGCTCAACAGCGACGCCCAAGCCATCAACATTCCAACAGTATTGACCAAAATAAAAGGGAGCGATCGACACAGACAAGATACATACAAAGGTATGCAACCAACATCGAAAAAACCACTGATACTGAAGATACCAGCAAATAATGGAAAAGCTGTACAACTGTACGAAGTCCGTACAACAGAATGAAATTGGCCACCTTGACAGAATTCAAATACGGATCGATGTCTCTATCTGAGTCATTCGACCCGGACGTTCCAGCACTCATCGATCGCTTTCCAGACTATCTTCCTCTAACAGATATTAATGATAGACCACCGACACCAACACGGGAAATAAGTAGCTGGCAAAGACCCAGCAAGAAAAAGGAATACTTGTCTGCAATACCTGAGCAGGGTCGACGGGCGTAAAGCCCCCACAAACATCAACACCATGTGTGTTCTTGGTTCCAAGTTCTTTCATCAGATAGTTCACCTGATGAAGGTTATTATAAACACGCATCATGCATAGTTAATTTGATTAATTTTATTATAAATAGTACTGAATAAATAGGTATTGTGTTTCTGTAATTAACACAGTACAAGATGATCAAATCGGTGTGTGGTCATTGAACGAAGGGTAAGAGGGTAGCATGTCTTAATCAGAGTGAAATGTGATTAACTAAGGACATTGAACTGCAACTTGTTAAATAAACTAGTATTAGTAACAAAAGATATGGATGTAAATAAATATAAGAGACAATCAAACTCTACACTTACACACAAATTAAGGCAAAGGAACACGACTTTTATTGGTGTTCTCTACAAATAAAACTATATGTCGCTAGGCGAAAACACATCCTTGTCAAAATTAGAAACTGGGATTTTGACAGCTACTATCGGTTTTACTTCATCATTGTGTGAAAGATGTGTAAACTGCTACATGTTAGACTATTACATGTATAATAACACGATTCATATTAAATTGTGTACCCTTTGTACATAAAAAAAGAACAAAAATAATCAGCTTAATTTACTAAGTAGAAAATGCACGATACTATCAACCGATTGGTTTATGATGTGCAGTATACTGACTAGACTGTTTATGATGTGCAGTATACTGACTAGACTGTTTATGATGTGTAGTATACTGACTAGACTGTTTATGATGTGCAGTATACTGACTAGACTGTTTATGATGTACAGTATACTGACTAGACTGTTTATGATGTGCAGTATACTGACTAGACTGTTTATGATGTACAGTATACTGACTAGACTGTTTATGATGTACAGTATACTGACTAGACTGTTTATGATGTACAGTATACTGACTAGACTGTTTATGATGTGCAGTATACTGACTAGACTGTTTATGATGTACAGTATACTGACTAGACTGTTTATGATGTGTAGTATACTGACTAGACTGTTTATGATGTGTAGTATACTGACTAGACTGTTTATGATGTGCAGTATACTGACTAGACTGTTTATGATGTGCAGTATACTGACTAGACTGTTTATGATGTGCAGTATACTGACTAGACTGTTTATGATGTGCAGTATACTGACTAGACTGTTTATGATGTGCAGTATACTGACTAGACTGTTTATGATGTGCAGTATACTGACTAGACTGTTTATGATGTACAGTATACTGACTAGACTGTTTATGATGTACAGTATACTGACTAGACTGTTTATGATGTGCAGTATACTGACTAGACTGTTTATGATGTACAGTATACTGACTAGACTGTTTATGATGTGCAGTATACTGACTAGACTGTTTATGATGTGCAGTATACTGACTAGACTGTTTATGATGTGCAGTATACTGACTAGACTGTTTATGATGTGCAGTATACTGACTAGACTGTTTATGATGTACAGTATACTGACTAGACTGTTTATGATGTGCAGTATACTGACTAGACTGTTTATGATGTGCAGTATACTGACTAGACTGTTTATGATGTGCAGTATACTGACTAGACTGTTTATGATGTGCAGTATACTGACTAGACTGTTTATGATGTGCAGTATACTGACTAGACTGTTTATGATGTGCAGTATACTGACTAGACTGTTTATGATGTGCAGTATACTGACTAGACTGTTTATGATGTGCAGTATACTGACTAGACTGTTTATGATGTGCAGTATACTGACTAGACTGTTTATGATGTGCAGTATACTGACTAGACTGTTTATGATGTACAGTATACTGACTAGACTGTTTATGATGTACAGTATACTGACTAGACTGTTTATGATGTGCAGTATACTGACTAGACTGTTTATGATGTGCAGTATACTGACTAGACTGTTTATGATGTGCAGTATACTGACTAGACTGTTTATGATGTGCAGTATACTGACTAGACTGTTTATGATGTGCAGTATACTGACTAGACTGTTCATGATGTGCAGTATACTGACTAGACTGTTCATGATGTGCAGTATACTGACTAGACTGTTTATGATGTGCAGTATACTGACTAGACTGTTTATGATGTGCAGTATACTGACTAGACTGTTTATGATGTGCAGTATACTGACTAGACTGTTTATGATGTGCAGTATACTGACTAGACTGTTTATGATGTGCAGTATACTGACTAGACTGTTTATGATGTGCAGTATACTGACTAGACTGTTTATGATGTGCAGTATACTGACTAGACTGTTTATGATGTGCAGTATACTGACTAGACTGTTTATGATGTGCAGTATACTGACTAGACTGTTTATGATGTGCAGTATACTGACTAGACTGTTTATGATGTGCAGTATACTGACTAGACTGTTTATGATGTGCAGTATACTGACTAGACTGTTTATGATGTGCAGTATACTGACTAGACTGTTTATGATGTGCAGTATACTGACTAGACTGTTTATGATGTGCAGTATACTGACTAGACTGTTTATGATGTGCAGTATACTGACTAGACTGTTTATGATGTGCAGTATACTGACTAGACTGTTTATGATGTGCAGTATACTGACTAGACTGTTTATGATGTGCAGTATACTGACTAGACTGTTTATGATGTGCAGTATACTGACTAGACTGTTTATGATGTGCAGTATACTGACTAGACTGTTTATGATGTGCAGTATACTGACTAGACTGTTTATGATGTGCAGTATACTGACTAGACTGTTTATGATGTGCAGTATACTGACTAGACTGTTTATGATGTGCAGTATACTGACTAGACTGTTTATGATGTGCAGTATACTGACTAGACTGTTTATGATGTGCAGTATACTGACTAGACTGTTTATGATGTGCAGTATACTGACTAGACTGTTTATGATGTGCAGTATACTGACTAGACTGTTTATGATGTGCAGTATACTGACTAGACTGTTTATGATGTGCAGTATACTGACTAGACTGTTTATGATGTGCAGTATACTGACTAGACTGTTTATGATGTGCAGTATACTGACTAGACTGTTTATGATGTGCAGTATACTGACTAGACTGTTTATGATGTGCAGTATACTGACTAGACTGTTTATGATGTGCAGTATACTGACTAGACTGTTTATGATGTGCAGTATACTGACTAGACTGTTTATGATGTGCAGTATACTGACTAGACTGTTTATGATGTGCAGTATACTGACTAGACTGTTTATGATGTGCAGTATACTGACTAGACTGTTTATGATGTGCAGTATACTGACTAGACTGTTTATGATGTGCAGTATACTGACTAGACTGTTTATGATGTGCAGTATACTGACTAGACTGTTTATGATGTGCAGTATACTGACTAGACTGTTTATGATGTGCAGTATACTGACTAGACTGTTTATGATGTGCAGTATACTGACTAGACTGTTTATGATGTGCAGTATACTGACTAGACTGTTTATGATGTACAGTATACTGACTAGACTGTTTATGATGTGCAGTATACTGACTAGACTGTTTATGATGTGCAGTATACTGACTAGACTGTTTATGATGTGCAGTATACTGACTAGACTGTTTATGATGTGCAGTATACTGACTAGACTGTTTATGATGTGCAGTATACTGACTAGACTGTTTATGATGTGCAGTATACTGACTAGACTGTTTATGATGTGCAGTATACTGATTAGACTGTTTATGATGTGCAGTATACTGACTAGACTGTTTATGATGTGCAGTATACTGACTAGACTGTTTATGATGTGCAGTATACTGACTAGACTGTTTATGATGTACAGTATACTGACTAGACTGTTTATGATGTGCAGTATACTGACTAGACTGTTTATGATGTACAGTATACTGACTAGACTGTTTATGATGTGCAGTATACTGACTAGACTGTTTATGATGTACAGTATACTGACTAGACTGTTTATGATGTGCAGTATACTGACTAGACTGTTTATGATGTGCAGTATACTGACTAGACTGTTTATGATGTGCAGTATACTGACTAGACTGTTTATGATGTGCAGTATACTGACTAGACTGTTTATGATGTGCAGTATACTGACTAGACTGTTTATGATGTGCAGTATACTGACTAGACTGTTTATGATGTGCAGTATACTGACTAGACTGTTTATGATGTGCAGTATACTGACTAGACTGTTTATGATGTGCTGTATACTGACTAGACTGTTTATGATGTGCTGTATACTGACTAGACTGTTTATGATGTGCTGTATACTGACTAGACTGTTTATGATGTGCTGTATACTGACTAGACTGTTTATGATGTACTGTATACTGACTAGACTGTTTATGATGTGCTGTATACCGACTAGACTGTTTATGATGTGCTGTATACCGACTAGACTGTTTATGATGTGCAGTATACCGACTAGACTGTTTATGATGTGCTGTATACCGACTAGACTGTTTATGATGTGCTGTATACTGACTAGACTGTTTATGATGTGCAGTATACTGACTAGACTGTTTATGATGTGCAGTATACTGACTAGACTGTTTATGATGTGCAGTATACTGACTAGACTGTTTATGATGTGCAGTATACTGACTAGACTGTTTATGATGTACAGTATACTGACTAGACTGTTTATGATGTGCAGTATACTGACTAGACTGTTTATGATGTGCAGTATACTGACTAGACTGTTTATGATGTGCAGTATACTGACTAGACTGTTTATGATGTGCAGTATACTGACTAGACTGTTTATGATGTGCAGTATACTGACTAGACTGTTTATGATGTGCAGTATACTGACTAGACTGTTTATGATGTGCAGTATACTGACTAGACTGTTTATGATGTGCAGTATACTGACTAGACTGTTTATGATGTGCAGTATACTGACTAGACTGTTTATGATGTGCAGTATACTGACTAGACTGTTTATGATGTGCAGTATACTGACTAGACTGTTTATGATGTGCAGTATACTGACTAGACTGTTTATGATGTGCAGTATACTGACTAGACTGTTTATGATGTGCAGTATACTGACTAGACTGTTTATGATGTGCAGTATACTGACTAGACTGTTTATGATGTGCAGTATACTGACTAGACTGTTTATGATGTGCAGTATACTGACTAGACTGTTTATGATGTGCAGTATACTGACTAGACTGTTTATGATGTGCAGTATACTGACTAGACTGTTTATGATGTGCAGTATACTGACTAGACTGTTTATGATGTGCAGTATACTGACTAGACTGTTTATGATGTGCAGTATACTGACTAGACTGTTTATGATGTGCAGTATACTGACTAGACTGTTTATGATGTGCAGTATACTGACTAGACTGTTTATGATGTGCAGTATACTGACTAGACTGTTTATGATGTGCAGTATACTGACTAGACTGTTTATGATGTGCAGTATACTGACTAGACTGTTTATGATGTGCAGTATACTGACTAGACTGTTTATGATGTGCAGTATACTGACTAGACTGTTTATGATGTGCAGTATACTGACTAGACTGTTTATGATGTGCAGTATACTGACTAGACTGTTTATGATGTGCAGTATACTGACTAGACTGTTTATGATGTGCAGTATACTGACTAGACTGTTCATGATGTGCAGTATACTGACTAGACTGTTCATGATGTGCAGTATACTGACTAGACTGTTCATGATGTGCAGTATACTGACTAGACTGTTTATGATGTGCAGTATACTGACTAGACTGTTTATGATGTGCAGTATACTGACTAGACTGTTTATGATGTGCAGTATACTGACTAGACTGTTTATGATGTGCAGTATACTGACTAGACTGTTTATGATGTGCAGTATACTGACTAGACTGTTTATGATGTGCAGTATACTGACTAGACTGTTTATGATGTGCAGTATACTGACTAGACTGTTTATGATGTGCAGTATACTGACTAGACTGTTTATGATGTGCAGTATACTGACTAGACTGTTTATGATGTGCAGTATACTGACTAGACTATTTATGATGTGCAGTATACTGACTAGACTGTTTATGATGTACAGTATACTGACTAGACTGTTTATGATGTGCAGTATACTGACTAGACTGTTTATGATGTACAGTATACTGACTAGACTGTTTATGATGTACAGTATACTGACTAGACTGTTTATGATGTGCAGTATACTGACTAGACTGTTTATGATGTGCAGTATACTGACTAGACTGTTTATGATGTGCAGTATACTGACTAGACTGTTTTAGCTGTGTATGACCCATACATACGATAATTGCAATACTTACTGACATTGATTTATTTTATTACCTGTGTGTGGTTCATGCATTTCAGTCCGTGTGCTTGTAACCTCATTAAGATAGGACGCTCTCATGCATTAGCTATTTCAATCGTTTCCTCAATTTAGAATGTTGTCAAAAAAGTATTGATAATATCACAACATCTTTTGTTTAATTTTGTAAAATCCACATCTGATTGTAAACATTTGTCGAGTAAGTTTGTTCACAGTATCCTTGAATCTCCTCTTTGACTGCAGAAAGAATTGACATTTTGCGAAAATACTGACAAAGGAGTTAACACCAGACTTTTGGTTGTATGGAATTTCGTTCTTCAAAAGGGTATTTAGTGTAAGTGTAGGTTTACCATTCGGATCTAGACTTGACTAGCGGATACAGTGAGCAGAAATAAAAAACAAATCAACTCAACAATGGATTTACCGGTCGAATTGGTTGGACTTCTCAAACACGCAAGGATAGATGGGAAGATATTAACTTGGGACCTGCAAGTTAATTTCAGCGCTGCATCGGTCAAGCTAGTGTGGATCAAGGCTGCTAAGCCCGTTGAAAAAACAGGGGAAATTACCAGCCGGGCCCAGAATAAAAAGCACCTCTCACCTTCCACTAGGAGAAGAAACGCCCAACGCATGGACCAGTGGAAGGCGAAAAAGGAAGCCGTTGGTGACAGCAAAACTTGTGTTCAAACACAGACAGACGATACCAACCCCTCTACAGATGAAACGATGCAAAAAGATCAGCTCAACAGCGACGCCCAAGCCATCAACATTCCAACAGTATTGATAAAAAAAAAGGGAGCGATCGACACAGACAAGATGCACATATACTGGTATGCAACCAACATCGAAAAAAATCACTGATACTGAAGATACCAGCAAATAATGGAAAAGCTGTACAACTGTACGAAGTCCGTACAACAGAATGAAATTGGCCACCTTGACGGAATTCAGAGACGGATCGATGTCTCTATCTGAGTCATTTGACCCGGACGATCCAGCACTCATCGATCGCTTTCCAGACTATCTTCCTCTAACAGATATTAATGATAGACCACCGACACCAACACGGGAAATAAGTAGCTGGCAAAGACCAAGCAACAAAAAGAAATACTTGTCCGCAATACCTGAGCAGGGTCGACGGACGTAAAGCCCCCACAAACATCAACACCATGTGTGTTCTTGATTCTAAGTTCTTTCATCAGATAGTTCACCTGATGAAGGTTATTATAGACACGCGTCATGCGTACTTAATTTGATTAATTTGATTATAAAAAGTACTGATTAAATAGGTATTGTGTTTCTGTAATTAACACAGTACAAGATGATCAAATCGGTGTGTGGTCATTGAACGAAGGGTAAGAGGGTAGCATGTCTTAATCAGAGTGAAATGTGATTAACTAAGGACATTGAACTGCAACTTGTTAAATAAACTAGTATTAGTAACAAAAGATATGGATGTAAATAAATATAAGAGACAATCAAACTCTACACTTACACACAAATTAAGGCAAAGGAACACGACTTTTATTGGTGTTCTCTACAAATAAAACTATATGTCGCCAGGCGAAAACACATCCTTGTCAAAATGAGAAACTGACATTTTGACAGCTACTATTTTTACTTCATCATTGTGTGAAAGATGTGTAAACTGCTACATGTTAAACTATTACATGTATAATATCACGATTCATATTAAATTGTGTATCTCTTGTACATTAAAAAAGTGGTTAGAACAAAATTAATCAGCTTAATTTACTAAGTAGAAAATGCACGATTCTATCTAACCGATTGGTTTATGATGTACTGTAAACTGACTGAACTATTGTAGCTGTGTACGACCCATACATACGATTATTGCAATACTCACTGACATTGACAATTCTTTTTACATAAAAATTAGCTTACTAAGTATAAATCGCACGAATCAAACTGATTGGTTTATGACGTAATTTTACCAGTTCATGTTCCATGCATACGATTATTGGAAAACTCACTCACACTAACGATTGCAAGTTTTCGTGTGCGTGTACCCTCTTTTCGATAGGGCGAATAGTTTTAATCGACCCTTTAGAATATGGTAACACAGGTTTTGATACTAGTACAGAATATAAAAAAATGTTTATTTTTGTAAAATCCACATCTGATTGTGGACACATGTCGGGTAATTTTGTTCACATTATCTTTGAATCTCATCTTTGAATAATAATAAAATAGTGGATAAACATGATAATGGAAAGTAGGTAAATAAAATCGCTGTTAGACGATGTGTTCTATTCATAGATAAGATAATCGATTTTGTTAGGCCATCAATCCCGCCACTTTTTATTGAAAAACTTGTACCAAGTATATCAAACCAAGCACCGAAATCGCTTACACCCAAAACCATTATACACTATCACAACAAAAATGAACTACACTAATAACACGGACAGTACAATAGCAGGGTCAGTGAACGGTCGTAATTAACTAACAACTGGCTACATGCACCTTGTACTAAGGTTAGACTCTATTGGTAGTAGACATGCACTCTAATGACACAAATCATAACAATACTGCTAACAGATTTAATATCAATTAGTCGTCAACATCTTAAGAAGGCTTAAGAAATTAAATGGCGTTCGTGGTAGACGACAATAAACAGGTAATACATTTATTGGAATTAAATATTGAATGTAAAATAATAATATAATATGGAATGGATGTATATTAACTGATTTATTGATAATTAGACCTGCAAGTTGTACCAGCAAATATTCCACGTATGAATATTATGGCGGGTGTCTTATAAAAGGCAGGCACTGCTTACTCTTCTCGAGCACCTGGGTTCACCCCCGGTGTTTGACGGGGTTCGTGGTGATCGTCTTTTTGTGTTGTGCTTTTGTTTGTTTGTCGTCGTCCTGTGTCTTGTGTGCACACATTTGCAAGTGTCTGTGGACTGTCCACTCTTGACCTCCCATTCAGTAAAGATGCCCTGCTTCAAAGAGTCAACAACAAATACTTATATGAAAAAGCATCTATTAGTAATTTTGTGCTTATATGTGTATTTATCTTCATATGGCCATTGTTCGAGCCACAACAATCACAGTTGCAAATCGGTAGGACAGTTGAAATCTCATTATCAGTTTAACCCCGTCACAAAAACCTGGATTTCTAACGTCATATGTCGTGGTTTATTTTTGTTCTTAGTGAATTCAGATGAGATATGATTGTTCGTTTTGTTGAGACTGATGCAACTGTTGACCGTCACTGTTTAAACTTTCTTTTCATAATTATAATAAACATAAAACAACAAATGGTTTACGGGAAGGATAATAATGAAGCCCGCGCGTTTTAACTTGAATTAAATACAATGTAATTAATTAATAAACGGAACATTTCAAGCTATATGTTGGTAATTGCAAGTCTTCATTATGTTACTTATTCATCGAATATTTACTTAATATGGCATACGATTTTAGAACAAGACATACACTTAATATGGCATACGATTTTAGAACAAGACATACACTTAATATGACATACGATTTTAGAACAAGACATACACTTAATATGCAGGGACAATAGGAATATTTAGCATAGGGCAACAAAATTGGCCACTAGGAAATCGCCCTTATATAAATCATCCAATACGACTACAGCATCATTGGAGTTATTATTAGAGAATGTTCGAGCCCCCAGTCAAACCAAAATTGGTATTTGCTACTTCTCTGCTTAAACACACGACAGTCAGGTGTAATAGCAAAAATTGGATGTCTAAGAATCAGGATATTATGTCCGAATCGAGAGGCATGTCCACATTCTACCCACGGATTGTTGTTTCATTGAGCAGACATGGAACACTAGAAAATACAACTAAACGGATTGGTCTAGAACCAAGCGAACATCATCATCATCATCATCATCATCATCTTATTGAAACATAAATGGTTATAAAAAACCCATATGTGGTATAAAAAAACCCACCCATCAATCACCCACTCCACATCAATACGACAGCTTCCAGTATTACGTGTTGCATAACCAATGTTCAGAGTGAAGACACAATACATATGTCTGATTGTTGTGGAATATATGTCCCTTTATTTTAGCAGGTTGTAAATATTTAGGAGCAGACATTCAGACATATTGTTTGTGAATAGATACCATTCAGAATATCGCCAAAGAAAGAAAGATAATAATGAAATAATAAAATAAATTAATAAATAATAATAAGAATAAATAAAATAATTAAAACAAATAATGAAAATTTATTATTTTTTGTTGTGATATTCTGAATCTCACATCCATGGACCCGCATCGGTAGCGTAATGGTTAGCGTGTTCGCCTCGAGTGCAGTAGATCGTGAGTTCGAGCCCCGGTCAGGTCACACTAAAGACTATGAAATTGGTATGTGTTGCTTCTCCGCCAAGCAGGCAGCATTAAGAAGAAACAGCAAAGACTGGTTATCTCGGAATCAGAATAATGTGTCTATCCGCGGATTGTGATGTCAGTTCGCTAGCACTATAAAAATCAACTGTCTAGTACAAAGCGGACCTCATCATCATCTCATTGACAATTAACTGGTTCTCCCCATGATATAGCTGAAAATTTGCTGAATTGGCGTTAAACAACAATCACTCACTCACTCAAATTTATGTCTTCTGATTGAAGATCATAAATATAACTTTTAACTTTGTGAATCTCTATCACATTATGTTATTTTGCAAATTGTACAATGTCCTGTCGAGTGACTGTCTGTTTGTGGAAGGTCAAACTATTAAGGGTCGTTAATACCTACTAATATATAAGCCCAACCAATAGAATAATAAGCTTCGTGATTAAACCTATTCGATTTTTAACACATATCAGGTGATTTTGTATACACTAGGGCATACACATATGTTGATGATTTAGTATTTGCTAATTTCTGATATAAATACCAATGGCGTAACCTCAATATTGCTTTATCTGCAATTGAAGCTTTGTAGCGAGAGAAGGCTTATATATGTCATTTACGAGGGTAGTGACCTTTCGTATATACTAATGAAAAAGGACATTATTCCTACATTGGATGGACATGAAAAATAGTAAAACAAGATCAAAAACAGAAAATACCATACAGTCACAAAAATTCCAAAATCCAATTGAAAAACTGTAGTCATATGCAAATTCGTTACCCCGAGCACATATAATTAGCCACTCACTTTTGTGGCCTTGATCAAACACTTCAATCAAAACAAAATGGCTGGGTTACACTAGTTTATTGGGTGCAGAACCGTGGGAGATTGCAAATAAATTATTACTGAAGAAAAGAAAATAAAAAATGCAAGAAGAGTTTGAAAATACCAAAGAGGTAATCAGTAAATCAGAGAATGTTAGACAACAAAATGACCAAATGAAAAAGGAGAAAGAACAACCTACTACAACACTGCACACAAAAGTAAATATCAAGCAACACGAGTCTCACCATAAGCATGGGGTGAACTTAGGTGCAATATATTAGTTACGTGATAAAAGCTACACGTATCTATGTCATACAGCATCCTGTGTCAACAATAATTACGTGAAATGAAAGTTCAAACGGAAATGTCCATCTCCATTTTAGATAAAGTATCCATCAGTCAGGAAACGACAAAGACAAACGAGCTGTTCTACTTTCCCTTGTGTGATTACAGTAGTTGAACTTGGATATGGAAGTCTTTAACAACAAGCAATGAAAGAACCGCTGTATACCACCCCAAAAATGTTCTACAACCTGGTAGCGCATTTTCATATTTATCAAAATTCAAATAAATATTGGACCGATCGCGTTGAATCTTGAAAATACATTTCGTACCAAAATGAATGTCCTTAATAAAAATATTACACAACCTTTTGTCAGATTGTGGGATTCTAAAAGCAGTTAAAATTTATATTTTTGACAATTTCAATATAATTTTCACAGAATGATGTCCGCGAAACTGAAAATAATTAACTTTAAAAATGATCTAACCATGTATAAAAAAACATATGTACATGTACACTTCACAAAGCGGGAAATTTGTGAATTTGAAGTTTGTCCCCTTCGTTGACCATTGTGATATCTGGCTTTTGTCCTTTTCTTTTGACCATTGTATTGTCTGTCCTTCATCGATTTATGGAATCTGGTTACCCCTTTGGTATCTTCAAACTTTTCATAAGACAGATCTAGCTTCTTTTCGTTGTTCCTAAATAGCTCCCTACATGAACTCTACTTCATATGAATAAAGGAACAAGTCGCCGAGAAGAAGAGCACAGCTGGTACCCATTGTAATGCCTATTGTCTGTTGTAAGACTGCGTCCATCAAACAAACATAAGAGATATGTTACAATAAGATGTCGGTGTCTCTTTGCTAAAATCAGTGTTTTTAAATATTATTTGTACATTCCAAAAAACAAGAAATTTGAATCTATGTTAGCAATTCTTATCTATGAAGCAAAAGTTGAACTAAAGTTTAAGGAAGGGAATAGTTAATCCTCCGGGCATTTTCATGTACAACGACAATAAATCCAATAAATTAAGTATCGTGACTAACAACGACCAGGATTTGTTTCACCAAATAAATGGCAAGAGATTCAAAACATTTCACATAAATTCAAGTGAGATCACTGACAGACATTGTAGAAAATTTCCAGGACAGCATATATGACTCGAAACAAGCGAATTTAATTAGTAGTTTGAGTCAACAATCAAATGATCTATATTTCTGGGAAGAAAGCCAATTTCAAAGATTTAATTATTGGTGAAAAACAATAACATTCAAGAATAAGATCTTTAAAGTATGTAATATTGCAGTCCTATCAGATTTAACTTTATATAATCTGTGGGAAGATGGGAGAGAAAACTGTGTTCATTTTTATCTTACCTGGAACTGGGATGATACAGCAATTAAATATCTTTATCATAGCCATAATAAACTTATGTATTTATTTTTCCAGTAAGCTATGAACGCAGATAATATTCTATATCTTCCGTAAGATTGAAACCTAAGTATTTTTTTCCAGTAAGTTATGAAAGCGGTTAATACTTTATTATTGCCTAAGACTGAAACTAAAGTATTGTTCTTCCAATAATTTATTACGTCTTGCGTAATAGAAACGTAGATATCAAGAAGAATTCCGAGAGTTAAAAATCACAATAAACACAAAACTAATCTATTTGAAAAGTCATGTGCATATGTGTGTTTCATGTCTCCGCTTAAAGGCAGAAAAGTGATAATCAGCATATATGTTTCTATCGATGACCGCACAATTCCACCAAGATGGGAGATTTGGACCAATAAAACTGGTTTATCTCGGCCATTTTTTATTGAAATGCCCATATCAAGCGGGAAAATGAGCGTCATGTATATGTGTGTTATCGAAATTGCCTCTTTTAATTAATATTTTTATTTGATTTTGGAATTGTTCCGACAGTGTGGTATGTTTTGCTTTTCATTTCATTGCATGATTATGAGTTCAATTAAATTAAATAAAAAATAAAAAAAAATAGAAAAAAAGAAAAAAATATTTGCTGTTTTTCCTGAGTCCTGCGGACAAACAAAGACTGGTTGTTTCAGAATTGGGACAATATTTAAAAGTGTAGTGACATGTCTACGCATGTAGCGTTGTGTCAGTGAACTAACACTGTAAAAGTGCAAGCTAAGCCTATCGGTGCAGTACAAAACGGATATCATCATATCATCCAAATATAGTCCCTTCGGTTTTCTCTTATGTTTATAGCTGATACATTGCTTACTTTACGTCAAACAAAAATCACTCACTCATTCTGTTAAATATATCTTGTGAAATAGAAATTTTAAATGGATGATGTACTGGTTGAAATGTTGGTTGGATTAGGTTATTGGTGGGTTACCGTCCCCTTCAGCTATTGTTCCGCTATATGTGGAACAGGAACAGGAAATGCTTTCCTTTCCAGAGCACATGACTTCATCCCCTGTTTTAGTAGGGTTCGTGTTGATCTTTAGGTTTCTATGTATTGTTTTATAGATCGTTGTTTGTTCTTTTTCTTTTGACCATTATACTGTCTGTCTTTTTTTGATTTACGGCTTTTGATTACCCTTTGGTGTCTTCAATTTTTTCTTGTTTAGGAGATGAGCCATATCAGTTTTAACAAAACGACATGTGAAATACGCCATTTGCAGTATTTGTCTAGAAAAAAGTTTTGAGAAAAGCAAATACTGTGAATTTATTTACTAGTGGTTTACTTTAACGCCAAATAGCATTATCAAAAAGTTATCAATCGTCTGCAATACCGTACATTATCAAATAATTATAGTAGCTTGGGGTGTGTATTTGTGGTGAGCATCACTTTCAGCATTTTCCAGCAATACTGTAACAACCAGACTGATCAAGTGAACCCCAATCATTTGAGCAGTAGAAAAGCTGTGGGTGTATTGGTGATAATCGTTACTTTCAGAACTACGGTCGCCATCACTACTTGGTTGGCCATCACGGACTATTTGTGTTTCAGATGACCACGGATATGTTCCTTTTGTCCTAGTCATATTCCCTTCCTTATTTCCCCTTTATTACTTATAACCGGATTTATGACAAGAGCAACACGAATAGTTGACTAGGAACTGAATACCATTTCGGAGCACCCGAAATCACATCCGTTATTAGCACTCGGCCAATATCTGATAATTTCGCTGCTCTCGCACCAAGATCTCGGCGATGATATATGAATATTTCAAATCAAGTTATTTCAATTTCCCGGTAATCGGTTTACTTGTTTCTTTGTGCGTAAATGAAATAAATGGGGGCGCCGAATTTCTCACTAATTCGCAATTTGCGAAATTAAACTTTGTAATATACTCCATTGAGTGGACAAATTTGGACTCGGTATTATTATGGAATTATTAACTAAGCCTCATGGCAACACGGTTGTATCAGGTATGAGGTCCATATGGATTGCCAAAACATCCGATGAATTCCTAGTAGGTTTTAGTGGGGTTCGTGTTGATTAATGGTTAGTTTTCTGGTTGTTGCTAAACCCGTTTTCGTTTGGTCCTTTTCAATGTACGTCTTTGATATTAATAAAGTGTTCATGATAGACTTCTGAAAATGTGAAAGACTGGTGTGCGAATCGGGCTTCTGCTTATTACAATATCATCGGCGTTAGGCTTGTAGTCAGATATCATCGACCTTAACAACCCGACCACTTGTTTGTTTGTTTTTCATTTTATTGAGGAAAAAATATGAAAACATTACTATTAATGGACAGAAAGCAATAAGTTCTCAAAGGAATTCAAACTGTGCTAAAAAAAAATCGGCATTAAGTCTATATTTTTCGCAATATTTTGTTTTACCAGACGTTCTGTGATTTTGTACTTGGTTATTTATATGATGATTCGCTTAAATTATGTAAAACAAAATCAAAACAAAACAAAGCAAGCGTATGTCCGTGTTGTTCATCTTTAAAGTGTTTCGTGTTGTCCTACTATGCGTCGTTACGCTCTGATTTCCGCTACGATTGCCGCATACAAACTATGTTTGGTTCGTGTGTACCAGATGTTTGTATGAGGGCTCATGTCTTATTTACGTTATTTGTGTTTGTTTGTGTATAATGGTAACCATTACATATTGTGTTGTGTTTTTGCTTTGTTTTTCTTCGTCTTGTACACCCTATAGTGCCAGTTTGTCTTCGTCTTGTACACCCTATAGTGCCAGTTTGTCTTCGTCTTGTACACCCTATAGTGCCAGTTTGTCTTCGTCTTGTACACCCTATAGTGCCAGTTTGTCTTCGTCTTGTACACCCTATAGTGCCAGTTTGTCTTCGTCTTGTACACCCTATAGTGCCAGTTTGTCTTCGTCTTGTACACCCTATAGTGCCAGTTTGTCTTCGTCTTGTACACCCTATAGTGCCAGTTTGTCTGGATTGTCTTCGTCTTGTACACCCTATAGTGCCAGTTTGTCTGGATTGTCTTCGTCTTGTACACCCTATAGTGCCAGTTTCTCTTCGTCTTGTACACCCTATAGTGCCAGTTTTTCTTCGTCTTGTACACCCTATAGTGCCAGTTTCTCTGTGTTTTTGTTTGTCTTCGTCTTGTACACCCTATAGTGCCAGTTTCTCTGTGTTTTTGTTTGTCTTCGTCTTGTACACCCTATAGTGCCAGTTTCTCTGTGTTTTTGTTTTTCTTCGTCTTGTACACCCTATAGTGCCAGTTTCTCTGTGTTTTTGTTTGTCTTCGTCTTGTACACCCTATAGTGCCAGTTTCTCTGTGTTTTTGTTTGTCTTCGTCTTGTACACCCTATAGTGCCAGTTTCTCTGTGTTTTTGTTTGTCTTCGTCTTGTACACCCTATAGTGCCAGTTTTTCTTCGTCTTGTACACCCTATAGTGCCAGTTTCTCTGTGTTTTTGTTTGTCTTCGTCTTGTACACCCTATAGTGCCAGTTTGTCTTCGTCTTGTACACCCTATAGTGCCAGTTTCTCTTCGTCTTGTACACCCTATAGTGCCAGTTTGTCTTCGTCTTGTACACCCTATAGTGCCAGTTTCTCTTCGTCTTGTACACCCTATAGTGCCAGTTTGTCTTCGTCTTGTACACCCTATAGTGCCAGTTTGTCTTCGTCTTGTACACCCTATAGTGCCAGTTTGTCTTCGTCTTGTACACCCTATAGTGCCAGTTTCTCTTCGTCTTGTACACCCTATAGTGCCAGTTTCTCTTCGTCTTGTACACCCTATAGTGCCAGTTTCTCTTCGTCTTGTACACCCTATAGTGCCAGTTTTTCTTCGTCTTGTACACCCTATAGTGCCAGTTTCTCTTCGTCTTGTACACCCTATAGTGCCAGTTTGTCTGGATTGTCTTCGTCTTGTACACCCTATAGTGCCAGTTTCTCTTCGTCTTGTACACTCTATAGTGCCAGTTTCTCTTCGTCTTGTACACCCTATAGTGCCAGTTTCTCTTCGTCTTGTACACCCTATAGTGCCAGTTTTTCTTCGTCTTGTACACCCTATAGTGCCAGTTTCTCTTCGTCTTGTACACCCTATAGTGCCAGTTTCTCTTCGTCTTGTACACCCTATAGTGCCAGTTTGTCTTCGTCTTGTACACCCTATAGTGCCAGTTTCTCTGTGTTTTTGCTTTGTTTGTCTTCGTCTTGTACACCCTATAGTGCCAGTTTGTCTTCGTCTTGTACACCCTATAGTGCCAGTTTGTCTTCGTCTTGTACACCCTATAGTGCCAGTTTCTCTTCGTCTTGTACACCCTATAGTGCCAGTTTCTCTTCGTCTTGTACACCCTATAGTGCCAGTTTCTCTTCGTCTTGTACACCCTATAGTGCCAGTTTTTCTTCGTCTTGTACACCCTATAGTGCCAGTTTCTCTTCGTCTTGTACACCCTATAGTGCCAGTTTGTCTGGATTGTCTTCGTCTTGTACACCCTATAGTGCCAGTTTCTCTTCGTCTTGTACACTCTATAGTGCCAGTTTCTCTTCGTCTTGTACACCCTATAGTGCCAGTTTCTCTTCGTCTTGTACACCCTATAGTGCCAGTTTTTCTTCGTCTTGTACACCCTATAGTGCCAGTTTTTCTTCGTCTTGTACACCCTATAGTGCCAGTTTGTCTGGATTGTCTTCGTCTTGTACACCCTATAGTGCCAGTTTGTCTGGATTGTCTTCGTCTTGTACACCCTATAGTGCCAGTTTCTCTTCGTCTTGTACACCCTATAGTGCCAGTTTCTCTGCATTATCATTTTTTGATTGCCCTTTCGGTAATCTCTAACGTTTATATGATGTTGCTTAGTAAAAATGCAAAGACAAATAAACGGATGTCTTAAACAATTTATCTATGTTTAGTTAGACTTAATAACAATGGATTTGTTGTCAGTTCATTTTATGTAACTATCTTGATCTACAGACTAATTATCATGAGGAAGTTATGTTGATTAAACTTGAGAACTTAATTGTTGCTTTTGATAATGATTTTATAGAGTGAATAACTGTATGGTGTTTCTGTCTGATTTTGTGCTGTATATAAAACAAACCTGTCCTTGTTTAATTGGGTTAATTGTCTTTTGTATCAGGTAGTCGAAAAACCATGTTTCAAAAATCTGATGCCAACAATAGCAATGATTGATACTCCTCCTTCCTTACATAGTACTAATTTACATGCGCAAGAATTTATCTTTATAACAAACAAACATAAGTAGGATCATATTACCAATCATGTTCAAATAATAAAATATTTAATTAGAAAGCCAAATTTGGAAATATTTGCCTATTTTGAAACATTTTATTATTGACAGATAAAAATAAATACTAATAAACCAGGATAATACTGAAAATGAAGAATATACCTGTCAATTACTTAACCATACTTCAAAGGGAATTTTAAACCCGAAACAATCCACATAATTTCATAAGGTAGAAGATACCAAAAGCAAGATAAAAACACATCGCCAATTAATATAGAACGACAAGCATGCGGTACAAAATATGTTTATAAAAGATAAATGCAAATAATATCAAATTGGACGAACACAGAAATCTAAAACATACTGAACATATCATAAACAGAGGCCGAGCGCAGAGTATACCCCGGAATGGAAAAAGAGTCCCTCGGGCATAGGTGATCTTGGCTGATTTTGCCTAAGCTGTTAAGGCCCTTTGGTTTTATTGCTCCCCAGGATTTTTTTAAATGCTATTGTTGGTCTTCCAATATTTTGAATTTGATCGTACCTGATGAAAGTGATTACAGAAACGTGTCGTGGGCACTAACTTTGATATCTACTTTTTATTATTCCTGTTCCACATGTGATACCCATCGTGTTATTTTGATCAAGAAAAAAAAACTTGAATTGTTGTAAGGATATTTTATAATGTATGTTTTGTAGATCGTTGTTTTTCCTTTTGAAATTTTTCTTTTGGCCATTGCGTTGTCTGTTCTTCTTCGATTTACGGATTCTGTCTACCCCTTTTGCATCTTCAAACTCGTCTTAGTGTAAATAGAAACCACAGAATATTGGAAAGGGTAACGTGAAACAGATTATACTTTGGTCCATATATAGCTATGGAAGCAACTACATAAAATATCATGATTCTGTGATGGTTAAAATGTGGTGTGCATATACTATTGAGAATAAAATAAATCACAAGAAGAATGAGAAACAAAATCAGTCAATGAGACTACGCACACATTACTAATGAATATTCATTACATTACTAATTCAAGAAATTGATAAAATCATAGATATCAAATTTAGTGCGCATGACGCGTATATGGAATAACCTGCATCAGTTACGCTCCAATTCGAACGATTGGAAAGCAAAATAATGTAAATGTCTTTGGGAGCAAGAAAACCAAAAATCCTAAACAGGATAGTCAAAATCAGCTAAGGTCACTTATTCCTGAGGGCGGAGAACTTTAGTTTTAATAACAATTACATTGTCTATGAACTGTAAATATCAATAATAGATATGTCTAATAAACCACGTTACTGCCGAGACACTGACTACTGGGGATAATATCATCGGGGACTAATAGTCCACCAGCAGATGTATGAAGTTGACATTTGAAAAGAAGAAACAATTTATTCATATCATTTTAACAGTAAAACACAGAGAAGTACTGATGGCTTAAATAACACACTGTTTATTAATGGGAGCTGTATGATGTCTTCCCTGGAATTCCACTCTGTTCCCATTCAATTCAACTTGAAATTAGGGAAACCAATTTTTGTTCATTGCGTTCACTGACCGAAATATGTGAATAAAGAATTTCTCCAAGTCGTGTTCCTCTCCTTATTGGCGTGACCTCCACATGTTTCCATCGGAAAACTGCAAGTATAATTATATGTGCAATGTTACAAAACTACTCGGTCATATATAAAACTAAGCATTATTACTCCAAATGTATGAATGATTTAAAAAACTAAATAAATTAAAAAAGAAAACCAAATTGGAACCTAGTGTAAAAACTGAAGTTATTTGGTGAGTTCGAGTAACTCACCTACTTAAGTTTTCTGTATTGTGCTTTTGTTTTAATTGTCTTTTTCCCAATGTTGCCTGTGTCTTTGGATTTTTCATTCAGGAATTAGTTAATTATTTGACTTGTCAATCTTTTGACTTTGTGTGCATATTTGCTGAAGGTAATTCCAAAACAAGTCGTGAGCACTAATTTAGATATCTACGTATTTACTTGCTATCACTAAATTGATATCCCTTACTGGATGATTATTGGTCTCCGATGGTATCATCCACCCAGTAGTCAGTGTTTCGACACTTACATTTTTCGTAATATATATATATTTATATATATATATATATATTTAGTATTGAAATCTACACTTCCTAAGTAATGTATTTATTCTTAAAACTAAGATTTATATCCAATTTTAGCTATGCTGTTTAGGCCATTTGGTTTCCTTGCTACACAAGACTTTTAAATTAGTTGTCTTTTCAATATTTTGACTGTAAGCCTACACGATAAAGGTTATTCCAGAAATGCTTCGTGTGCACTTAGATATCTACGGTTTTTTAATTATATGTCTTCAGACCATGGTTAGTAAAAGGTGATTTTTAACTTATTTGCAATGGAACCTTTCAATTAATAGTTAGTGTATTTTTTTTTACCTCAGAATGATTCCATATATTGACCACAGAAATATGCATTACAACACATAGTTAAAATAAAAAACAAACCCAAGCGAAGGTTAGCTTTACCTTTTTAATTGCAGACCACAACATCGCATTTATTAAGAAAACAAAGGTGAGAAAATATCCAATTAGCTTGTCCTTCTGGTTATATGTAAGGATTGGTATTTTACTCACATGTGGAAAGCACTTGCATGACCACATCATTTCACTATGAATGAGGAATAGACCCGTAAAACTAGTTTAACTCTGACACTATATTTTTTTATAATGAAGTGGTGTAGCCAACCAGGAAAGAAAGGGTCCATTTTGATATTTTGATATTTGGTTTTGGAATTGTTTCGACAGTGTGGTATTTGTTGTTTTACATTTTTATCTTGTATCTAGAAGTACAGATTAACTTGTCTTTTAGTAAAGAAAAAAAGTACTGATCATTGTATAAAGGAGTTTGTTTTCTCCATCAAATTATATCTATGTTGTTGTCAATCATCAATATACATGTATTACCTTTATTTTCCTTCGAAACTATACATTTTATCATACATTATATCTCTGTATGATTCAACAGGTCTTTTTTTTTCATCGAAAGTTTCAAAAGGTCTCTCTATGTCTCCGTACGTTTCAACAGGTCTCTGCATTTCTTCATAAGATTCAACAGGTCTCTGTATTTCTTTATAAGTTTCAACAGGTCTCACTATTTCTTCATACAATTCAACAGGTTTTCGTCTTTCACCATATGTCTTAGCATGTCTCTTTTGATTAAGGTCTAAAAATTGATTAGCTAGTTTATATAATGATCGTAATGTAATGTGTTTATTTTGTAAATAAACTTGTGTTATGGATGCTGTGTCTTGTAAATTCTGAAAGTAAAAATAAAAAAATAATATTGTAGATATAATTTTTAATATAAAATACTATTTAGTATATTACATGCATAGCTACAAACAGAGATAAAAGTGTCTCACCAGATACAACTGAATTATATTTTTGTATAACTAGATTAACACGACGGGTGCCACTAGTGGAACAGGAACTGCCTACACTTCCTTCCAGAACACCTGAGTTCACCCGCAATTTTTAGTGGGGTTCGTATTACTCGATCTTTATTTGTATGTGTAATGTTTTGTAGTTCGTTGTCCTTTTGTACTTTTTCTTTTGACCATTGTGTTGTCTGTCCTACTTCTTTTTACCATTGTGTTGTCTGTCCTACTTCTTTTTACCATTGTGTTGTCTGTCCTACTTCTTTTGACCATTGTGTTGTCTGTCCTACTTCTTTTGACCATTGTGTTGTCTGTCCTACTTCTTTTGACCATTGTGTTGTCTGTCCTACTTCTTTTGACCATTGTGTTGTCTGTCCTACTTCTTTTGACCATTGTGTTGTCTGTCCTACTTCTTTTGACCATTGTGTTGTCTGTCCTACTTCTTTTGACCATTGTGTTGTATGTCCCACTTCTTTTGGCCATTGAGTTGTCTGTCCTACTTCTTTTGACCATTGTGTTGTCTGTCCTACTTCTTTTGGCCATTGAGTTGTCTGTCCTACTTCTTTTGACCATTGAGTTGTCTGTCCTACTTCTTTTGACCATTGTGTTGTCTGTCCTACTTCTTTTGACCATTGTGTTGTCTGTCCTACTTCTTTTGACCATTGTGTTGTCTGTCCTACTTCTTTTGGCCATTGTGTTGTCTGTCCTACTTCTTTTGGCCATTGAGTTGTCTGTCCTACTTCTTTTGACCATTGAGTTGTCTGTCCTACTTCTTTTGGCCATTGAGTTGTCTGTCCTACTTCTTTTGACCATTGTGTTGTCTGTCCTACTTCTTTTGACCATTGTGTTGTCTGTCCTACTTCTTTTGACCATTGTGTTGTCTGTCCTACTTCTTTTGACCATTGTGTTGTCTGTCCTACTTCTTTTGGCCATTGAGTTGTCTGTCCTACTTCTTTTGACCATTGTGTTGTCTGTCCTACTTCTTTTGACCATTGTGTTGTCTGTCCTACTTCTTTTGACCATTGTGTTGTCTGTCCTACTTCTTTTGACCATTGTGTTGTCTGTCCTACTTCTTTTGACCATTGTGTTGTCTGTCCTACTTCTTTTGACCATTGTGTTGTCTGTCCTACTTCTTTTGACCATTGTGTTGTCTGTCCTACTTCTTTTGACCATTGTGTTGTCTGTCCTACTTCTTTTGACCATTGTGTTGTCTGTCCTACTTCTTTTGACCATTGTGTTGTCTGTCCTACTTCTTTTGACCATTGTGTTGTCTGTCCTACTTCTTTTGACCATTGTGTTGTCTGTCCTACTTCTTTTGACCATTGTGTTGTCTGTCCTACTACTTTTGACCATTGAGTTGTCTGTCCTACTTCTTTTGACCATTGAGTTGTCTGTCCTACTTCTTTTGACCATTGTGTTGTCTGTCCTACTTCTTTTGGCCATTGAGTTGTCTGTCCTACTTCTTTTGGCCATTGAGTTGTCTGTCCTACTTCTTTTGACCATTGTGTTGTCTGTCCTACTTCTTTTGACCATTGTGTTGTCTGTCCTAATTTTTTTGACCATTGTGTTGTCTGTCCTACTTCTTTTGACCATTGAGTTGTCTGTCCTACTTCTTTTGACCATTGTGTTGTCTGTCCTACTTCTTGTGACCATTGTGTTGTCTGTCCTACTTCTTTTGACCATTGTGTTGTCTGTCCTACTTCTTTTGACCATTGTGTTGTCTGTCCTACTTCTTTTGACCATTGAGTTGTCTGTCCTACTTCTTTTGACCATTGTGTTGTCTGTCCTACTTCTTTTGACCATTGTGTTGTCTGTCCTACTTCATTTGACCATTGTGTTGTCTGTCCTACTTCTTTTGGCCATTGAGTTGTCTGTCCTACTTCTTTTGACCATTGTGTTGTCTGTCCTACTTCTTTTGACCATTGTGTTGTCTGTCCTACTTCTTTTGACCATTGAGTTGTCTGTCCTACTTTTTTTGACCATTGTGTTGTCTGTCCTACTTCTTTTGGCCATTGAGTTGTCTGTCCTACTTCTTTTGACCATTGTGTTGTCTGTCCTACTTCTTTTGACCATTGTGTTGTCTGTCCTACTTCTTTTGACCATTGAGTTGTCTGTCCTACTTCTTTTGATCATTGTGTTGTCTGTCCTACTTCTTTTGACCATTGTGTTGTCTGTCCTACTTCTTTTGACCATTGAGTTGTCTGTCCTACTTCTTTTGGCCATTGAGTTGTCTGTCCTACTTTTTTTGACCATTGTGTTGTCTGTCCTACTTCTTTTGGCCATTGAGTTGTCTGTCCTACTTCTTTTGACCATTGTGTTGTCTGTCCTACTTCTTTTGACCATTGAGTTGTCTGTCCTACTTCTTTTGATCATTGTGTTGTCTGTCCTACTTCTTTTGACCATTGTGTTGTCTGTCCTACTTCTTTTGACCATTGAGTTGTCTGTCCTACTTCTTTTGACCATTGTGTTGTCTGTCCTACTTCTTTTGACCATTGTGTTGTCTGTCCTACTTCTTTTGGCCATTGAGTTGTCTGTCCTACTTCTTTTGACCATTGTGTTGTCTGTCCTACTTCTTTTGACCATTGTGTTGTCTGTCCTACTTCTTTTGGCCATTGAGTTGTCTGTCCTACTTCTTTTGACCATTGTGTTGTCTGTCCTACTTCTTTTGACCATTGTGTTGTCTGTCCTACTTCTTTTGACCATTGTGTTGTCTGTCCTACTTCTTTTGACCATTGTGTTGTCTGTCCTACTTCTTTTGACCATTGTGTTGTCTGTCCTACTTCTTTTGACCATTGTGTTGTCTGTCCTACTTCTTTTGACCATTGTGTTGTCTGTCCTACTTCTTTTGACCATTGTGTTGTCTGTCCTACTTCTTTTGACCATTGTGTTGTCTGTCCTACTTCTTTTGACCATTGTGTTGTCTGTCCTACTTCTTTTGACCATTGTGTTGTCTGTCCTACTTCTTTTGACCATTGTGTTGTCTGTCCTACTTCTTTTGACCATTGTGTTGTCTGTCCTACTTCTTTTAACCATTGTGTTGTCTGTCCTACTTCTTTTGACCATTGTGTTGTCTGTCCTACTTCTTTTGACCATTGTGTTGTCTGTCCTACTTCTTTTGACCATTGTGTTGTCTGTCCTACTTCTTTTGACCATTGTGTTGTCTGTCCTACTTCTTTTGACCATTGTGTTGTCTGTCCTACTTTTTTTGACCATTGTGTTGTCTGTCCTACTTCTTTTGGCCATTGAGTTGTCTGTGCTACTTCTTTTTACCATTGTGTTGTCTGACCTACTTCTTTTGACCATTGTGTTGTCTGTCCTACTTCTTTTGACCATTGTGTTGTCTGTCCTACTTCTTTTGACCATTGTGTTGTCTGTCCTACTTCTTTTGACCATTGTGTTGTCTGTCCTACTTCTTTTTACCATTGTGTTGTCTGTCCTACTTCTTTTGACCATTGTGTTGTCTGTCCTACTTCTTTTGACCATTGTGTTGTCTGTCCTACTTCTTTTGAACATTGTGTTGTCTGTCCTACTTCTTTTTACCATTGTGTTGTCTGTCCTACTTCTTTTGACCATTGTGTTGTCTGTCCTACTTCTTTTGACCATTGTGTTGTCTGTCCTACTTCTTTTGACCATTGTGTTGTCTGTCCTACTTCTTTTGACCATTGTGTTGTCTGTCCTACTTCTTTTGACCATTGTGTTGTCTGTCCTACTTCTTTTGACCATTGTGTTGTCTGTCCTACTTCTTTTGACCATTGTGTTGTCTGTCCTACTTCTTTTGACCATTGTGTTGTCTGTCCTACTTCTTTTGACCATTGTGTTGTCTGTCCTACTTTTTTTGACCATTGTGTTGTCTGTCCTACTTCTTTTGGCCATTGAGTTGTCTGTCCTACTTCTTTTGGCCATTGTGTTGTCTGTCCTACTTCTTTTGACCATTGTGTTGTCTGTCCTACTTCTTTTGACCATTGTGTTGTCTGTCCTACTTCTTTTGGCCATTGAGTTGTCTGTCCTACTTCTTTTGACCATTGTGTTGTCTGTCCTACTTTTTTTGACCATTGTGTTGTCTGTCCTACTTCTTTTGGCCATTGAGTTGTCTGTCCTACTTCTTTTGACCATTGTGTTGTCTGTCCTACTTCTTTTGACCATTGTGTTGTCTGTCCTACTTCTTTTGACCATTGTGTTGTCTGTCCTACTTCTTTTGACCATTGTGTTGTCTGTCCTACTTCTTTTGACCATTGTGTTGTCTGTCCTACTTCTTTTGACCATTGTGTTGTCTGTCCTACTTCTTTTGACCATTGTGTTGTCTGTCCTACTTTTTTTGACCATTGTGTTGTCTGTCCTACTTCTTTTGGCCATTGAGTTGTCTGTCCTACTTCTTTTGGCCATTGTGTTGTCTGTCCTACTTCTTTTGACCATTGTGTTGTCTGTCCTACTTCTTTTGACCATTGTGTTGTCTGTCCTACTTCTTTTGGCCATTGAGTTGTCTGTCCTACTTCTTTTGACCATTGTGTTGTCTGTTCTACTTTTTTTGACCATTGTGTTGTCTGTCCTACTTCTTTTTGCCATTGAGTTGTCTGTCCTACTTCTTTTGACCATTGTGTTGTCTGTCCTACTTCTTTTGACCATTGTGTTGTCTGTCCTACTTCTTTTGGCCATTGAGTTGTCTGTTCTTCTGTCTTTTGGACATTGTGTTGTCTGTTCTTCTTCGATGCACGATATTCTGATTACCCCTTTGGTATCATCAAACTCTTCTTTTTAAATTAGGAAAATTCTGATATAACATATTTGCCATGTGTTTTTTATATTAAAAATAGGTATTAAAAAGAATGATAGTCGGGATCATAAGAGATCTTTAAGTAAATGGACAATCATGCAGAAAACAAACATACAACTTAACTGGGAATTGTTTCCATCCGAATAAACGTAAGAGAAACCGAAGGGTCAATTAAGAATGCATAATCCACAAACACTGGCAACATTGGGCATAAAAAACACAGGACGAAGACAAAAATAAAAGCCACAAATACACAACACAGAAAATTAAAAACTTGAGCAACACGAACCCTTCGGAACATCAGTGGTGATGTACCCAGGAGGTGAACAAGGTAGCAAAACAATGTAAATCGGTGGTGTACCCAGGAGGTGAACAAGGTAGCAAAACAATGTAAATCAGTGATGTACCCAGGAGGTGAACAAGGTAGTCAAACAATGTAAATCAGTGGTGTACCCAGGAGGTGAACAAGGTAGCAAAACAATGTAAATCAGTGGTGTACCCAGGAGGTGAACAAGGTAGCAAAACAATGTAAATCAGTGATGTATCCAGGAGGTGAACAAGGTAGCAAAACAATGTAAATCAGTGGTGTACCCAGGAGGTGAACAAGGTAGCAAAACAATGTATATCAGTGGTGTACCCAGGAGGTGAACAAGGTAGTCAAACAATGTAAATCAGTGGTGATGTACCCAGGAGGTGAACAAGGTAGCAAAACAATGTAAATCAGTGGTGTACCCAGGAGGTGTACAAGGTAGTAAAACAATGTAAATCAGTGGTGGTGTACCCAGGAGGTGAACAAGGTAGTCAAACAATGTAAATCAGTGGTGTACCCAGGACGTGAACAAGGTAGTCAAACAATGTATATCAGTGGTGTACCCAGGAGGTGAACAAGGTAGTAAAACAATGTATATCAGTGGTGTACCCAGGAAGTGAACAAGGTAGTAAAACAATGTAAATCAGTGGTGTACCCAGGAGGTGAACAAGGTAGTCAAACAATGTAAATCAGTGGTGTACCCAGGAGGTGAACAAGGTAGTAAAACAATGTAAATCAGTGGTGATGTACCCAGGAGGTGAACAAGGTAGCAAAACAATGTAAATCAGTGATGTACCCAGGAGGTGAACAAGGTAGTCAAACAATGTAAATCAGTGGTGATGTACCCAGGAGGTGAACAAGGTAGCAAAACAATGTAAATCAGTGGTGTACCCAGGAGGTGTACAAGGTAGTAAAACAATGTAAATCAGTGGTGATGTACCCAGGAGGTGAACAAGGTAGTAAAACAATGTAAATCAGTGGTGTACCCAGGAGGTGAACAAGGTAGTCAAACAATGTAAATCAGTGGTGTACCCAGGAGGTGAACAAGGTAGTCAAACAATGTAAATCAGTGTTGTACCCAGGAGGTGAACAAGGTAGTCAAACAATGCAAATCAGTGGTGTACCCAGGAGGTGAACAAGGTAGTAAAACAATGTAAATCAGTGTTGTACCCAGGAGGTGAACAAGGTAGTCAAACAATGTAAATCAGTGGTGTACCCAGGAGGTGAACAAGGTAGCAAAACAATGTAAATCAGTGGTGGTGTACCCAGGAGGTGAACAAGGTAGTCAAACAATGTAAATCAGTGGTGTACCCAGGACGTGAACAAGGTAGTCAAACAATGTAAATCAGTGGTGTACCCAGGAGGTGAACAAGGTAGTAAAACAATGTATATCAGTGGTGTACCCAGGAAGTGAACAAGGTAGTAAAACAATGTAAATCAGTGGTGTACCCAGGAGGTGAACAAGGTAGTCAAACAATGTAAATCAGTGGTGTACCCAGGAGGTGAACAAGGTAGTAAAACAATGTAAATCAGTGGTGTACCCAGGAGGCGAACAAGGTAGTAAAACAATGTAAATCAGTGGTGTACCCAGGAGGTGAACAAGGTAGTAAAACAATGTAAATCAGTGGTGTACCCAGGAGGTGAACAAGGTAGTAAAACAATGTAAATCAGTGGTGTACCCAGGAGGTGAACAAGGTAGTAAAACAATGTAAATCAGTGGTGTACCCAGGAGGTGAACAAGGTAGTCAAACAATGTAAATCAGTGGTGTACCCAGGAGGTGAACAAGGTAACAAAACAATGTAAATCAGTGGTGTACCCAGGAGGTGAACAAGGTAGCAAAACAATGTAAATCAGTGGTGTATCCAGGAGGTGAACAAGGTTGTAAAACAATGTAAATCAGTGGTGTACCCAGGAGGTGAACAAAGTAGTAAACCAATGTAAATCAGTGGTGTACCCAGGAGGTGAACAAGGTAGTAAAACAATGTAAATCAGTGGTGGTGTACCCAGGAGGTGAACAAGGTAGTCAAACAATGTAAATCAGTGGTGTACCCAGGAGGTGTACAAGGTAGTAAAACAATGTAAATCAGTGGTGTACCCAAGAAGTGAACAAGGTAGCAAAACAATGTAAATCAGTGGTTTACCCAGGAGGTGAACAAGGTAGTAAAACAATGTAAATCAGTGGTGTACCCAGGAGGTGAACAAGGTAGTAAAACAATGTAAATCAGTGGTGTACCCAGGAGGTGAACAATGTAGCAAAACAATGTAAATCAGTGGTGTACCCAGGAGGTGAACAAGGTAGTAAAACAATATAAATCAGTGGTGTACCCAGGAGGTGAACAAGGTAGTAAAACATTGTAAATCAGTGGTGTACCCAGGAGGTGAACAAGGTAGTAAAACAATGTAAATCAGTGGTGTACCCAGGAGGTGAACAAGGTAGTCAAACAATGTAAATCAGTGGTGTACCCAGGAGGTGAACAAGGTAGCAAAACAATGTAAATCAGTGGTGTACCCAGGAGGCGAACAAGGTAGTAAAACAATGTAAATCAGTGGTGTATCCAGGAGGTGAACAAGGTAGTCAAACAATGTAAATCAGTGGTGTACCCAGGAGGTGAACAAAGTAGTAAACCAATGTAAATCAGTGGTGTACCCAGGAGGTGAACAAGGTAGTAAAACAATGTAAATCAGTGGTGGTGTACCCAGGAGGTGAACAAGGTAGTCAAACAATATAAATCAGTGGTGTACCCAGGAGGTGTACAAGGTAGTAAAACAATGTAAATCAGTGGTGTACCCAGGAAGTGAACAAGGTAGCAAAACAATGTAAATCAGTGGTGTACCCAGGAGGTGAACAAGGTAGTAAAACAATGTAAATCAGTGGTGTACCCAGGAGGTGAACAAGGTAGTAAAACAATGTAAATCAGTGGTGTACCCAGGGGGTGAACAATGTAGCAAAACAATGTAAATCAGTGGTGTACCCAGGAGGTGAACAAGGTAGTAAAACAATATAAATCAGTGGTGTACCCAGGAGGTGAACAAGGTAGTCAAACAATGTAAATCAGTGGTGTACCTAGGAGGTGAACAAGGTAGTAAAACAATGTAAATCAGTGGTGTACCCAGGAGGTGTACAAGGTAGTAAAACAATGTAAATCAGTGGTGGTGTACCCAGGAGGTGAACAAGGTAGCAAAACAATGTAAATCAGTGGTGTACCCAGGAGGTGTACAATGTAGCAAAACAATGTAAATCAGTGGTGTACCCAGGAGGTGAACAAGGTAGTAAAACAATGTAAATTTAACACTTTGTTTTTGCACCCAATTACGAGTTTCATTGCTGTTCGGATCGGTTATTAATAAACACTGTAACCGGAATATAGTGTCTTCTGCATGACCCAATAAACTCTATGTAACACTCTCAAGCCGATCATATAACATGTCTATATCCTGTATAGCACGCTATTCAATAGATCGGTATTTGATATAGTTTCCAGCATCTTTCTATTACGTGAATTCACACCCACATATCTTCTTATCAAGTCCTAAACACGTTCTATACAAATATTTGATATTTTGACCTAATATATAATCGAGATCTGATTTTTCTAGAATCTTTCTGTCATGTGAATATACCCATATATCTTTCTATCAAGTTTCATGTTCTATCTATAAATATATTTGATATTGTGTATTTTGACTTAATTCGAAGAGGCCGTCGTGGCCGTGATTGCATGGTAGTTGGATTTACAACTACCTATGCAATCAGTGCCGATCGTCACTGATGTTGTGAGGTCGAATCTCTATCAGGGCGAGACGTACAATATTATGTCATAAAGTTTGTTAGTGATTTGCGACAGGTCAATGGTTGTCATCGGGTCCTGCGGTTTCCTCCACCAATAATACTGACCGCCACGATATAACTGAAATAGTGTTGAAAGTGGCGTTAAACACCATCAAACAAAGCAAAAACAATTGATTAAATCGAAATCCGATTAAGAAAATATCTTAATATCAGAAATCGTAAGAAAAGTGACAATAACATAAAAAAACCAATAATCTGCAAAATACGACACAGATAAATATTGAATGAGCAAAATGAACACCACAAAAACCGGGTTGAACTCAAATGCTCCCCTAGAGGTACCCATCGACTTACATTTCGTTAAATATCTGGCTAAAATTTATAAAAGAGGATTAAGATTGGCTTTAAGATGGAATTTAAAAAAAATATGTGGAATAGAAAGGTTCCGCATGTGAAAAAGAGGTTACCCGAAATGAACGGATACAAGGTGCTGATAGATAAATCAAGACAAACTGAATAAAAACTATAATTTTAATTATTTTTGGGGGAGGGAATTTTTTAAAAATTTTCATATTTTGCATTTTGTATTCAAATACAATGCATATTGAATATTTTACTGTAAATCGATATTACCAGATGTCCTTTTTCTTTTGGCTATTGTATTGACTGTCCTCTAATTTACAGTTTCTGATTATCACCGTGGTACCTGGACAGTGTATGTAATTATAAATACACGGCATGTTCATTTAGTAAACAAAATAAAGTGCCCTGGGTTGTTAAGTTATTGATGTTTCTCGTCATTTGCAGCATGAATAAGCTATATCGTGACTTACAGGTACAATGGGGTAAAACTGCGAGGTGTAACATTGATAACATATATTTACAGATTCAGTACAACAACATCATTAAGTTATTACACGATGAACTTTTCAGAGAACCATTAAATCAAAGCTTATAAAAGCCCTCGTCTGTCAAAGGGATCGTGACAATCCAAACGTATGGTCATAAATATAGTATTGGATGGATAATAACTGACGTTTTAAACAATAAATTTTAGGCTTAGACAAATGACATTACGCTTAGTTGACAAAAGTGTGATGACTATATGCTTAAAAATATCACAACAATTGCATTTTATTACATGTTCATTAACAGCTTAACCTGTGTGTCTGCACTACAGGAGATCAAGTCTGGTGATACATGTACATGAAATTGGTAGTTGGATTTATGACTACATATGCAATCAGTGCCTATCACTACTAGCATTGTGAGTTCGAATCCCACTAAGGCGAGGTGTACTTGATATAACATTATCGGCAGGTCGGTGGTATTCGCCGGATACTCAGGTTTCCTCCACCAAAGAAACTGACTACCACGATATAACGGGAATCTTGTTGAAAGTGGCATAACCATAACCCCATGTTCATACAGTATTAATGATATGTAGTGATTCATACATAGACTGTGCATATTGTTAATACGAATTATGCTGCGGTTAGCTGGAGATGGGAACTGCAGATTTAGTATACAACAACTTTAAGACACCATTATATCGTGTTATTATACTAGAGAGGTACACATATATCAGACAATGGGAAGTAGATTACCATTTATAAATATATATTGTTATCAATTTGCTACAACAAAATCACAAACAAACATTCATAAACAAACATATACACCACTTAAATACAGGGGCGTATCTACGGAAAATAGTGCATATGGCAAGCACTGACATTGCGCTTAACATTTATAATTTAATAATAATAATAGTTTCTCCAGATATTCATGTTCATGTGTATTACAAGGCTTTTGCAAAATTACTTCAAGAAAGGGAATATTAGGTGCTAAAAGGTTAATATAACATCTACGTGGCATCACCCCTTCAAGTTCCGCCAAGGGCATGTGTGTCCTTACCTGCCATACCCTAGATACGCCACTGCTTAAATATTAAATTTCAATATTAAGACATCTGATATCATCTCATGAAAAATAAACGAAAGAATAACAAGGAAATTATACTAATTGCTTAAAAGGAGTTTGACAATATTCACGTACTCATTCATATTATATAATTTTAGACAGAAAAATTGAGCATTCTATAATTTGAAAATGTACATACCGATACAACTTCACTGGTTCTTTTCCGCAGCTGGAATAAGCAAAATACAATTTTAAATTATTTATTTGGGTTGTCATGACGAATACATTAGCACTAAGCTATTATTAATCATTAAACACTGACAATTATTACGTATGAATTGAACGTTAGAAGCATTTGGAGGAAAAAGAGTTTGAAAATAGCAGAGGGGTAATCAGAATCCGTAAATCGAAGGACAGACAACACAATGGTCAATAGAAAAAGTACAAAAGGACAAATAACGATCCACAAAACATACACATAAAACTAAAGATCGAGTAACACGAACTCCACTCAGGTACTCCGGAAAGGTAAGCAGTTCCTGCTCCACTAGTGGCACCGTCGTGTTAATCTAGTTACACACTCTGTGATAAGTCATGAATGAGCCAGACGCAAAGGCAGGGCTTTGTATTAACATTGGTATCTTAGTTTTAATTGTGGCATATAATGAGGTATTTAGAGCGAATGGCAATCGGTATTCTTATGGACACTAACTAGGTTTGTAACTAGAGTAACACAACATGTGTCACCAGTGGAGCAGGAACTGCTTATCCTTCCGGAACGCCGGAGTTGATTCCCGGTTTGTATTTGTGTTCGTGTTGATCGATCTTTAGTTTTCTATGTAGTCTTTTGTAGATCGTCGTGCTTTCTCTTCTGGTCATTGTCTGTCCTTCTTCGATTTACGGTTTCTGTTCACCTCTTTGGTATCTTCAAACTTTGTTTTCATATAATTGACTGATTATTGATTGACAACCAGCGAGAAGTCTTTCTGTTACATACAAGACGAGAACAAGTTCATCAATAAATGAGAACAAAAACGAGGGAGGAATAAGTCAACCAGAGAAAGGACTTTTGACTGGCACTAGAAAATTATGGCCAGGTGAGTAGGAACAAACAAAATAGTCTTCTGTAGCGGTAACAATGCGCCTACTGTTTATTCGAAATCTTAAAAAGAGGTCTTTCACGTGCAAGGGAGCATAACAGTACGTACTGTTTGTTTTCCTTTCAGGTTAATTACGCTGCTTTGTATAATTAGTACATATCTCTTAGTAGTATTGATATAAAGTGTTAACTTGGGATATCGAAAGAGATTGACCCACGCATATTCACCATTTTATATTTATTTATATTAAGGAATATATTTAGCATAGTTTCATAATTAAATATTTATTTTTGTCTTAGATAAAAATAGATTTAATTTTAGTTTCGCATGAAATTATAGGTAGAATTAATTGTTTTTGTTGCGAAAATCTTTATAAATCCAGGAATTGAAGAAAGTTGTTGTTGTCATAGACAAATGGTAGAACATTGGCACAAAAGAAGAAATTGAATGGTCAGGAATATTCTGATTGCTGTTATAGATATCACAGACGGAAGTGAGTATAACGTAATCACCATATTGTTGTTAAGTTGCACTCAATAACTTAAATTATTAATTCGCGGAGCAATGTGTTTGGACATAATGACAAATATTTTCACAATAAAAACAACTTATTACGTAATTGACGGAATTCAAAATGGCGGTCGAATTAAAATGCCAAAGTACAAGCAACGCGTAGTTTCAAATATATCAGGAATTCTTAATTAAAACCTGCGTTGTTATCTTATATCGTTTATATTTGGATGAATTCCAGATTTGGGAAGTTTTTTTTTGGACAGATTTTATTTTACAGAAAGGACAAAAATATTTTACATCACAAGCTGAAAACATTGTATTTGACAATCAAAGTAATTTATAGAAAATGGTATCTAATTCATTAAGCTGGGGCAAATGATCAAATCATTTGAAACCTTTTAGCGACAAATGTAAACATTTAAGTAAACAAAACTAGTTTTGACGAATTTAACAAGTATTCCTAAATACCCACAGTGTAATAAAGTTAAGGTGCCATTTTGATCAATGATCATTATTTGATCACTCGTGATGTAACATAACATTAGAATAACAGAAAGAACAAACAGATACCAAAATGTCGGAACAGTTCAAAAAAACCTAATAGAAAAATCGTAGAAAGAGTCAAAAATCTATTTTCCTAAAACAAATACATGATTACTTACTTTTCTGGCTTGGTACATGTACTTTAATAAAAATAAAAGTGGCGGGGTTGAACTAGTTATATGTTTTAAAATTCATTTAGCACGGATTGGAATAAAATGGAATTAGACTTGTTTTTTGTGTGATTTAGATTCAGTACATTTTCATCAAATATAATATAGAATACTTACACCTGTCGGACAATTCTGAAAATAAAGATAAATTAAATAAATAGATAAATATCAAATATTCCACAATTCGTTACACAATAAAACAAAACAATATTTATATTTTTAATATCATGACGATTATTACAAAACATAGCTGTCACTAGAGGCTGATATCAAATATAGTGTTCATCATTTTTAATTAGTTGTTTTCAAATATAGCTAGAAAACTCCATTAAAGTGATGATTCGTTAGATGATAATTACCGTTGATGATATTAGTAAAGATTTGTTGCCATTGTCAACGGAAAATAAATGAATTATAATTCATGTTTGTTTCATAAATGTCATTAAGAAAGGAAACTTAAAAGAACGTTGACTTCTGTTGCATAATATAACTTATTTTTGTTTTTGAGATCATGATCATGAAAATGTGCCACAATTCAATATTTGACCTATATTATTTTCAGTGTTAATGTTAATTTTTTAATCCATTTTCAGAATATTTACAGATCTATTTCGACATTTCAGTTTTCATATCAGTTTTCTACATTTACCAAACAAGAACAACTCGATTATTCAGGAAATAATTCTAAAAGTTAAATAAATTTGACTTTTTAATTGTTATTTATTTTACTGTTACATGACTAAAACCTATACACGGTACATAAAAAACGAAACCATAAACGTCTTAAGCCGTCGATCCGTAAAATATAAGTACATCTTTGTTACAAAAAGACATTTCTGAGCAGTCTTTTATGATAAGTCATAAACATGCATACATAATATATGTTTTAATTCCCTAAGGCACTGAAGGTGTTTCAAGAGGATTGTATATGTACAATACACCGTTGCACACCAGGTGTAAGAACATACAACAAGCAAATGAAATTCATATAAATAAACATAAATTAATAAATTCCTGTAAATCAAATAAACGAGCACATAAAATAATAATAAAATAAATCTCTCCAAACAGCCTACCCACATACTTTACCACATTCCTAAGAAATATGCCCATATTTGGAAGATGTTGTTGAGTGCATTTGGATAATAATACGTGCATCGTTTGCAAAAAGGGGTATTTGATGAATATTATTGTATATGCAGTTTTTAACTCGCTACTCAATGTGAATCAGCTGGGCAAGGACAAATGCAGTAACTAAAGTCAGAGACAAATAGAGGCAGTACCTCAGGGTCTTATGCACCACCGGACGTGAAGATGATAGATGAAGTGAGATGGGGTTTTCAGAATGTTACCTACAACAAAAATCGTCTCACAAGCACAATTCTTAAGTATACCTGGTTTAATGGAATGAGAAGAGTTTGAAGATACCAAAGGGGTAATTAGAAACTGTAAATCGATGAAGAACAGACAACACAGTGGTCACAAGAAAACAGACAAAAGGACAAACAACCATCTACAAAACATTACATATAAAACTAAAGATTGAGTAACACGACACCCCACTAATATGACGAATGAAAAAAAAAACTACAAAGCTCTCATGAAGAGTTAGAAGACATTTTGAAGATAGATCCAAAAAAGGACAAAAAGACTAACAATGATCCAGAACGAACTACACAGAAAGATAAAGTATGAGCCGCATGAATCCCACTGGTCGCATCCGTCATGTTACTGTCCCATGATTATGACATCATGTATAAAGACTGGTTTGAAATTCTAACTGTTCTAACATGGGCTATAGAAAACAAAGGCAATTATTCAATGGATACGAGAAACAACTTTATTTGTTCCCGTGAAGGACTTGCAGACTTCTGATTTTGAAATGATTGCCAGCATAAGAGGGTACCATACACTACAGGGAGATAACTCTTTAAAATCAGTTGAACGTTTTGATCATATGATGCTTGTATGCAGATTCAAGCATCTCGGTGATCAAAACCACAGAGAGAAAAGCTGCTATGTGGCTAGTGAATTTATAGCTCTGAGTCTGTTGGTTGGAATTAGTTAAAATTTTGATATTTATTACAGTGGATATATTCAAACACACTGCCAAAAAAACAAGAAAATTAAATGAGCAGATCAAATTTTACCTGAAGTGTATGGTACCACCATAAGCAATCCTAGAAACATAATTTCAAAAGAGCACAATACAATGAAAACACTTCGTTACATTAATTCTTACCCGTGGATGTATCTGAAAAATACAAAGATAAATAATATATAACAGGACTACAGGAATATGATTTCCAAATCAAAGGGTGGGGTAAAGGTCATAATTCACACTATCCATATTTTTAAAAGCAAATTAGTCAAAAATATGTGTCGTTCTCACATAGGAGAGAAAGTTAGTTTGATAAGATGAATCGTTTTCATAAAATAGTGTCATAATTCTATCAATATTTTAGTCATGAACATATTTTTGAAAGAAGGTTGTGGTCGTGTACACGTGATAGTTAGGTTAAAACATATCTGTCTAGCACTGGTGAAAGTTTATTAGTTCAAATACCATCGATAGTTATATGTACACCGTACAACAATATCATGACGATCAGTGGTTTTCTCTTGGTACCTTCGTGTCTTCTCCCAATAAATTTACCATGCCAACGCAATATATTGTGAATTCCTTTAAATATGTGGATACCACTTTTCTTGCTTTGAGGAAATTTTTTTTGGTGGTTTTCTGCATTAGAGTCAGTATATATAAACGATAAAAGAAAATCGGGATACCACGAATAAATATTCACAGTAACTGAAATAGTGTTGCAATATTTGAGAGATCTAATTTTAATTGCAATCGGCTACTATTTAGATAAACATTTTTTTTTTTTTTTTTTTTTTTAATAAACATGTTGGATATGAAACTCGATAATATTAACACTCGAAAACACTTGAGAGTTCTAATCTACCGACACTTACCTGACACATCTGTTAATAGCAGCATGGAAGGAAAGAAAGAAGAATGTGATATAATATTACAGTGTGTTGACATATTAAATATATATGAGAGCAAAAAATCCCAAAGAAAACATATATTTCAGACGTATTTTTAAGATTGATTGATTGATTGTTTTTTAACATCAAGTGAACAGTGTTTACGAACAATACATCCTATAGGAAAAATGGTACCACTTCGGTGGGCAGATAGCCGGAGTTTAAATTGCCACAGGGAAATGAGGATATCACGGACATAGTCGGACAGTTGTGTCTTGCAATGGGACACCTACGACCACTCCTAACACTCATTAGAAGCTCCTGAGCGTTACATTTTACGTGTGATGTACGTGACATTCTCAAAGCATTAGGCACTCAATAACTTTTTGGAAGAATTGTACTGATTAACGTTGTCCTACTTTTATCCCATGCGTTTCCAACGAGGTGTCATATTAATTAGAAATAACAAAGAAGGAAGCATCAACCCTATCTAGAATAAATCATTTAGCAATAATTTAATTATTATTCATGCCAACATTTCTATGGTCACTGCCATCATATATAGTTTCACTTATAAATATCAGCATTTCTGTTTACAAGGGTTAGAAATGACATGATATGGGAAATTATGTATCATCTGCTAGCAGATTACTAAAGGCATATTGCGTTGTATATCTTAATTATTTCATACAATATTTGTTTTATTTACTACATAACACCTTAGGTATATATATGACGTCATAAAGTAAATTTTTATAATTTATACTGGTTATTATACTGAACAATAAGGTCATTACATTTATGAAAATAAAGACACATTTATTTGAACCCGGTTTTTGCATGGTACGAAACGAATTCATGATAAATATAAACGACATAATAAGCTTGTCCTCCCACGTGACATTGATGAATACATATATGCCATCTTTGTTGTACTGAAAATGAGACAAATTATGTACGTGATTTAACTGAGAACATGCATGACAGACGTTATTAAATGAAGTTTTCTTCCCCTCATTTTGTAAATGAAAGTTAATACTATTTTATCTATACGTATACATCACAATTATAAAGTCTGTGAAAAACATAAATACTTACCACCTTCAGAAAGCAATAATAGAAAGGAAGAACATATATATTATTTTGATATTAAAAGCATCTTGCCACATACAATGTTTAAAAATTCCTTAGAAAATGAAATATAAAAAAAATGTTATGATCACGTTCAAGTGCATGTTATTTAATGTAACATTATTGCAAAACAGACAATTTCAAAACATTTCTTTTAGCAAATTAAAATTGAACGTTTCATCTTTCACAATAATCCCAATTCTTGTCACCATATCATCCATTAATAAATAAAATCTTAAGTTTCTAAGGTGAAATATCAAGCACATGTTTGAAATATAAAAGAATATATCAATCACATTATTACTATTTTCTATCACTTTCAAAATCAGTTTAAATAATACTTGGGGAAAGTTTTTTGCAAAAACGTTGTGAAATAACAGTATTACTGTAAAATAGGGAACATTTATTTTCGACTTCTGTATTCTAATTAAGTCTTTAGAGAGTATGTAATTGTTATTAAACAATTGTCACCATTTCAAATAATTATATCATTCTAATTTGTATCTTGTGAATAAAAGGACATATAAAAGAGAGAATATAGGCATATATTGCCGTCGAAATGTGACATCACAATAAATACGGTGAAGATGTAATGTTTCTCTTAAACCCGTTAAAGGCTTAAAAGACTAGTCAAGCTCTCACACTTAGTCCATATATATAAATTAAGAAAACAAAATGCTAGGATTGAGCAAGATTTACCAATATAGAACATTAAATTTCAATTTGATTATTTTTCTATAATTAAATCAGAAATGTAATTTATGCAGACCTAAATTACAATACTTATGGCCAGTGTTATCGTAACATTGGACGTAGCCTTTATCCATAACATAGGACGTTAATCCGTAATGTAATTATATTTCTGAATGCAATTGTTATAATTTATTAAAATACTTCATGCAAAAATCTATTAATTTCATTGGATAATAGGCATTTGACATTCTTCAAAAGCTTTTTTTGGCGTAGGAATCAGATCGTAATAACACCCTCTGCCGTAATATCACCCTCTGCAATAACACCCTCCCGAGCCGAACTTTGCCGAACCGGAAAATAACACCCGCTCCGTTCGAGTTTTGCCGATAAGTCATTTCCGGTAAGTTTGTTGTTTTTTAGTTTGTTAGAAGCAAGAAACCGTAATGTTATGACAATGCCGCAAATTTCTAACAGTAACTGTTCTGTTTCACATGAAATAGAAAATTAGCAATATCTAAATTCTTTACACATCTTTGTTTTTTCTTGTTGTTATTGTTCAAATGAACATTTGTTTTTTGTTATCATTTATCTATATATTTATTGTTGACATTTTTTTCCTGTTATCGTTTCGGGTGATATTCTTCTTCCAGAGTGTGATATTTTCCCCCTCGTGTGGTAATCTACCATTACACCCTCAACTAAAAGCAGTATGTTTATAATATAACACCTTCTATGAATAAAACTTGCAGAACAAACACCATGAGAGATTCTAATAAGCTTACTTCACAACATCTTCCGTAACTCACGGTTGATTACGCCCATTCCTCCTCCAAAATGCGTTTGTCAATTTATATAAAAATCGTCACTTCCGGTTTTTAGTAATTTGCATAGCAATACAACAAAGCTCAAATTGTCATATTGACTGGTACAGATTATGAAAGATACGATCTGACTAGTGACGATACTGCCTTAGGAACTGATGAGGAGACCATTGCAATAGACTCATGAATAATTCATTAGTAAGGTAGTTTTCAAATGAATTGATAAATGGCCGATGGAGGAAGAAAGAGCGTAATATAAGGTGACATTTCAAAAACATAAAATTTTCAGTAACTCACCCGTAACCCCTGTATAAATGAAGGATAAAAAATATTATTATACTTTACTATAGAAACCAAGCAAGAAATAATTAAGATATTTTAAAGTTTTATTCCATGGAACAAGAAATAACTCATTATTCTCGCGACAAACTGCACGTAGGTCAAATAACTGTGGGGGAATCTGCACGTAGCACAAAATACCTGTTTGAAATTGGCGCGCTTTTGCATGTCGAACCAATAACTAATTATTTCCTTCATCACGTCGAACCAATAACTAGTTATTTCCCTCATATTATTTCAGTATAATAATACAGTTATGTCCTTCATGAAAAGTTAATATCCATAATTATTAAATCTCGAAAGGGTTATTTTCGCTCGGTCCTTCGGACCTCGAGAAAATATCCCTTTCTCAATCTAATAATATACAATTACTGCACTTGAACTTGATCAATATGAGGTTTTATGGAGCAGAGTACAACAATATTGAACGAGACGAAATATGAGGCTTTATGGAGCAGAGTACAACAATATTGAACGAGGCAAATATTCAATATTGTTGTACTCTGCTCCATAAAACCTCATATTAATCAAGTTCAACTGTAGTAATTGTTTTATTACATACGGCTCTGTTTTACTCTAATTTTGAAATTTTATGGAATTTTTGAAAGCTTTGAAATTTTATGAAAATTTTGAATTAAAAAAAAAAAATTGAACTTTTTTTAATTTTATAATTTTGAAATTTTCTAACATATTGATTAGCAAAAAGCAATTTCTGTACAATAAAAAACCATATTGCACTCTCGTGCCATGTAATTTCATTCATTGATTTTGCAGGAGAGTGCAATATGATTATTTATTGCACAGGAATTGCTTTTTGCTAATCAATATGTTAACAAATGGAATGTCACGTGCATTGCTTCTGGCCAATAGAAAAACAGTAAAATAGAGCCTTATGTAATAATTCTGGATATTAACTTCTCATGAAGGCCATAACTGTATATTATAAACAAATTTATATATTACAAACATGAACAGTTAGACATTTCTGACCTCATCTAAGATTGACACATATAAAATAAAAAAAATAATAACAGACAAAAATCAATGAAAACTAGATGAATTAACTTGTTTTAAGATTGATTGACATACATGTGTACATAAGATATTTTTTAAATAACAGAATTTTTTTTCGAATTAACAGGTTTCTAAACGATATTAAAATGAACTTTCCATATATTAAGATTCACTTTCATTTTCTTCATAACAACACATTGTCTTGCTAGGTGTTTTATATACACTCTGTATTAATTTTGATTCTCTTATTTGAATGGTATAATCATATTGTGCTTAACGAATGTGATCAAAGGCCCTTGTATTTTTTGTAATTGATGGATCGAAATACTGCGTGCTTTATACATATAATATTAAAAGTACAATTCTTGTAATTATTAGTATAAATAGTATGAATCTAGATGTTAGGAATGTTGTAGAAATAACATCTAAAAACAGGTAACAGCCAAAGGTTGCGTACACAGATTTTGTTTTATTGTTATGCTAATATGCTAATTTCACATTATAGATAGAGAGGTAATAGGAACTCGTATATATGAGCGCTATCAGAGAGGGTATTTAAAATATATGCATGTATATCCACAAAGAGCTTTAGAAATATAAAAATGCGAGTCTTTGTTGTGATTTTCTAGTTTATTTCACAGCGAGTGCAAATAAGTTTTATTTTTAGCGACGATATATAACATGTATGGTATATTGTGTTGATACTGCAATGCAAAACAGTCTAAGCAACTGTTTATATTTTACTGAAAACCCCCCAGAAACAAGTGTGTTTTTATGTGTTTCCAAGGTTGTCCTCTTTCCCGTCTGCGCTATACTGCTACCGTCTATTACCGTTTACTCAACATGAATCTGGTATCAGGAGATTTCTTTTATATAAACGTTAGAGAATACCGAAGGGGAAATATATTAGACGAATAAAGCAAAACACGTTGTATAATTTATTGTACAGTAAATGTAATGATTGCAGTATAAGCATAAAAAATAAACAAGCAGGATATTTGTAACAACATTGTTTTGAAATAATGGCAGCCATGTTTGAAATAATTACCAACGAAATGCAAGCTATATTTACTGTTATTACAAATGAACAATTACTGATACGACACTCCTTTGATCTTGTTTGTTTATGAATATATCAGATTTATAAATTGATTGATTATTGCTTAACAATCAATAAATAAAGATATCAATCAGAATAACATAATGTGAACTATACTTACCATTAATCCCCGCTGAATAAATAAATAAATAAAAATACAATCATTAGACAATGTATTTATTACATACACATAAATGCCCAAATTAAAACACACACACACACAAACATTTTATGCAATTTTAATTTAGAAAGTAATTTGAAACTCCAGATCTACGGAATAATACGTTATTCGGCCTTTCATAGGTATGATAGTACATCTGTGAAATAATTATCAAAGGTTTAGTGATACCTAAACTAATGTCATCTCTTACAAATGCTGATGGTCGTCATTCTGAATTGGTCGACCGTAACGGATATACCATTTCTAAACATTTTGTTGCATACAGTTGTTGTATAAAGTTGCTTTCTTGTCAGTGGTTTTCTCCGTGTAGTCCGGTTTCGTCCACCAATAAAACTGACCGCCACGACATAACGGAAATATTGTTGAAAGTGGAGTTCCACACCATAACCAAAACCCGAACACCTTTGATCATAATTGAACTACATATCGGAGAAGCTTATATGCTCCGGATGTGATTGCTGTGGATTTTTTTTATTTGTTGGAGTTATTGCTCTCCACTCTTTTTATTTAATTCTGTTAAACTTTAAGTTGTATTGATAATGTGTTCTCTTCACATTGCCATTTTAGGTTATTTTACTATGTTGCCATTATCTCGGTAAAAAACGCACACTTCCCTATTTCATTCAGTTCTTTGAACGTAATAGCATAGCGTGGAAGCGTATTAGTGCAACGAAGGTGGTCGTATGCGTGTTAGTAAACCGTGTATTTTGAAAAGAACCAATAGTGATTGCGAAACAAAGATATGCCATTTGGTCAAATAGAATGCGGTCACGTATATATGTGACAGGGGTATCGCTTTTTTGATTATGTTCCTACAATTTGTTTTTAAAATTGTGCTCATTATATTTTAACTATGATAATGTTTTAGAAACTTAACAGCTCTGAAACAGGGACAGAGCACAATTTCTAAATTCAGAAAACCTAATTTTGGATACAAAAACCCTCTGCTTGTGTGTATTTGATCTATTTATGAAATATAGTGTTTAGTTTTACTTACCCCTTTTTTATACATTCTTAATGAATTTCTTGAAAGACTGTTACTGTAGTCTGAAAATAAATACAAATGAATTAAGCATGCACATTGACGTAACTTTAAAGTAAATTAAAGCAGAAATACAACGTACATCAATTTCAATAAGGAACTACTTACGGCCTACTACTACATGTTTATATTTACTTTTTAATGACATGCGTGGGACACACAATTCTACAGCACAAACAAATGTTTAATTATTAATTATTTTGTTTATTTGAGATCCAAGAATATTCATCGCCCAAACAATGGGCAAATAATGTATGATAACTACAGACCAAACCGTTAAAATTTGGATATCTATGCAAATCTGGCTCAATGTAATGTGTGATTTTTATTCTACGTTGTGGAGATTGCACAAACGGACTGATGTTGAACTGGTGATGATGGGCTTCAACACAGAATGCATCATGCATTTTTTACGATACAAAAGGGTAATCCCAAGTTGTAAATAGAATAAGTACATACACTGCAACGACCAACAGAAAACAGAAAAATATAAACATTTGTCCTAAAACACTACAGTATACGTTAATAGAATAAAACATGACCTTCCTACAATGCAAATGGGAGCAAAGACGAACCACAACACGTAACTCCAAACGCGAAAACGTTATAATTTGAAAACAATGAAAATCTTGTGAATGCACAGTTCACGTTAGGCTATGTTAAATTTATGCACCTTTATTGCGTCACAATATGTCACTTATATTGTCTTTTGGAGGTAAGTTCATGCTTAAAGGTGGAGAAAACGGAGTACTCGATGAAAACCACTGCCTGCCCCAAGTCACCGAAATAGCTTTATCACATTAAAGTCGTATCGAGTACAGCTCTTCACAGTGGAGAATGGACACTGACCAATGACGTGTTGATGGGCACAGATTCTCCACAGTCGAGAATGGACACTGGCCAATGCCGTGTTGATGGGCACATATTTCATATGTTAATGTAAATCATCCTATCATATACGATCGGTGCAGCAATAATCTTAAAGGACACTACAAGAAATGGGTAAGCATAATACAAGATTGTGCCAGAAGTACAAAAGATCAATCAGATTAGGATAAGCATGAGAGGTAGAATTAAATATTTTGTTGAATGACCATTAATCTGTTAACCCAGTCATGTGCAACCAAATATCGAGCACGTGTTGCACGATAATGTTTGCTTGTGCATCGATCTAGAAGAAACAATAGTCCATTAAAGTTCCTAACCAGCTAGGTGTTTGCCCGTCCCACGCCAGGACATACATTTCCATTGTCAATATTTCTGTGTGTAGGTGTTATATGAGAGCATGAGGAGTGTTTTGTATTGTTGCGATTGGTTATATTGTCGACTACGGATTTACAATATATGTGGTTACTGTCATTTTGAAACGGATCAGAAATACTCGTTAGACCTCGCATTCAAAATACATACGGCATACACTGAGAATATAAACATACATATTGGATACGTGTTCCTTAATGGTACCAAGAGGAGACAGACTAGCAATTCAAGAAATAAAAAAAAATGTATCTTGTACTTTCATGAACTGTGTGTGAAGTCATTGTATTACGTTCTCGAGCAGGTTTGGATTAAATCTCTTTATTAATTTTGATTTCATATTAAAATAATTATATCCGTTCTGTGAAAAAAATAACAATATTTTTCTTAAACTATTATAATCTAAATTATTACCGGATTTTATGTTAATTTAGAAATTGACGAAAAAATAAAACTTGTATCAGAGTTCCTGTTGCAGATGCTTTAATCATATTATTTCTTTATATAGTAGTTAGAATTGAAGAGACTTGCCAAAAGTCATTCATCAATACATCGTTAAATAGCAAAAACCATCGATTATCCTTATTATTTAGCATACTTTGTATATTAGCATAAATCAACAGGCTTTATTGTACGTCATAATCGAGCAAACCCTATAAATTATACATCTCTTTATTGGCCATATTTAGATTTTTCATCACATAAAAGAAAATATGATTTGCTTACTTTTAAATGCCATAAAAATAAAGTTATATTTAAAGTGAGAAGAAATTACAAATGTTTTAAGTGGCATGTTGACAGGATAAAGTGATTATTATTATCTAAAGATACGAATGAAAACAATCAATGAAAACACAATGATAAATGTTTCTGTAATGTAAAATTCGGTTAATGGCAAAATAGTATGTAAATATAAACACCTTTTGCTCCCTAAATTCCACCAACATATTTTGTGATTAAATTTTTGACATCATGATAGTTACATGTATATATAGATATTTTCGTAAAATATATAATTTATTTGTACGTCTTTCAGAACCAGGTAGAGAAGCGAGAGTTTGCCAAGCCACTCCAGTCTGTTTCGCAGCAATTGGAAGTATTTGATATTACTGATAATGTACATACAGTAAGTATGCTTATCCTACGCTGTCAAAACATATACAATCGTTTTCAAAGGTCTCTCTCATTTCAAAAGTGTATTTGACATTTACTTGACTGAGTTTGGCGCTGATTTGACAACTGTTTTACCTGTTTTGTTCAAGTATTGTTATAAATACTGTTATAGTGACAGCCGGAAACTTTGAGCCGTAATGAAAAGGGGAGGTTTGGCGCTTTAAAATCTGATTCAACCCACCATTTCTTTAGAAATGCCTGTACCAATTCGGGGTCATTACGGTTTTCACAGTTTTCCGGTTGTTGACTGATTTTGTCTGTTTATACACTTATGAGTTTTGACTTTCCGTTTGTAAGATTGTTCGGAGTTCGGTAATTTTGTTATTACCCTTATTTCAAAGGTCTCTATCATTTCCCGTTCGTTTTACATAAAGCAGCTAAACCGGGGGATTTTAATTTGCATGCTAGACAAACATAACAAACTTTTATTGGTATGTCTATATTAGAACAGCAATAAATATACTGTTCCTTTAGTTTAATATGTGTTTAAATGTTATATTGGAAAGATTCATTAAAAAGGGTTATAAAAGACATGTAAGAACCATCCATGATACCAGAGGTGCATTTATGTTTTTGACGCCTTAAGTCGTGCTCGACACCAAGTAGCTATAATGATATGAACGCCACAAGAAAGCAGAATGTGTTCACATTATCCTACAACCAAACTGTAATAACAAAAGTGGGAAAATACCACAGAGGTAATCAGAAGTGACTGATATAATATGGATACACAATACAATGGCCTAAAGAAAGAAAAAAGACATTAAAACAAACAATGGTCGACAAAATATTAAACAGAAAAATAAAGATTGATTTGATTTGATTTGATTTATTGTGTTTAACGTCACTTTCAGCAGTTTTTCAGCTATATCATGGCGACCAGTTTTAGTGGTGGAAGAAGCCGGAGTACCCGGAGAGATCCACCTACCATGGGCAAGCAACTGGTAAACTTGATCACTTGCGGCTGCGAGTCGAGTGCACCCTTTTGTGTAATTTACAAAGCCGGGCGCGAAACCATGCCGTATTGGTGATAGGCTTGAATGAGTGTTAGATAATCCAACTACCTAACTCATTGAGCCACCCGGGCCCTTATAAAGATTAAGGAACGCGAACTCCAGTAAATATATGGAATGAACGCAGGTGCCACGAATTGGAAAATGGTTCCTGCTCCAATAGTGGAACCCGTCGTTTTATTGCTAATAAAGCTATCTATGCAAGAGAGATACATTTGGATTTGCAATAATTTGTCAATTTGACTGTTTTTAAATTTCTAAAATGTAAGGAACAAACGTCTAGTCAGTACCTCACCCTAACAGTAGTATCACCCCAATAGTAGTACTACATTGACTGATTTCAAGGGAAGAATAACGTTGCCTTGTAACGGACCACTAACGCCCACAAATAATAAGCTGTTTATCTTTATGAGGCACTCGTTTTCATAATTATCATGTAAAAAGTAATACATTCTTATTGTGATGAGTCATTTTCACAACTAAAATTTCATTACACTTATCATGTCGATTGCGACACATTCAATATTGGCTGTATGATACACTCGGGTATATTTCATGAGAACAACTATTCTAAATGACTTTTCATACAAATAGTATGTTTATTACCTGTTTGAGCAATATAATTATTAAAACAAATAATATTTTTTGTTTAGCTAAATCTAATATTAAACTGTTTCGAGATATCGACAATAGACACATTAAGAGTGTACACAAACACCAACTGTATACACAAACAATGTAGAATCATTTAGATCCAATACAATATTTAACCATATGCAGTTGTGTACGTGTTCGTAACCATGACCTGTATTTCAATAAGTGTTGTATTGTTATTGGTTAAGGTTTCCACGGTGCAAACCCACATAGTTGTTTAGCACGTCATAAGGGTATTGCTATTGTAGGGAAAGCTTGCTTGTGAATCGTAGTAGATGTCAAGAGACGTTCATGCCCATTTTTGTACATTTCGAAAAAGAGTACGCACGTTTACTTGATAACCCCGCCATCGAGAAAACAGCACGTATGCGCCATCTGTGGATATATTGGATAAATCACAATTAGCCGGAGACGGATTCGTAAATAAAGGTAATAACAAAATTACCGAACTCCGAACAATCTTATAAAGGGAAAGTCAAAACTCATAATTATATAAACAGACAAAATCAGTCAACAACCGGAAAACTGTGAAAACCGTAATGACCCTGACTTGGTACAGGCATTTCTAAAGAAATGGTGGGTTGAATCAGATTTTAAGGCGCCAAACCTCCCGCTCTCATTACGGTTCAAAGGTTCCGGCTGTCACTGTAACAGTATTTAAATACAGGAACAAAATAGGTAAAATAGTTGTCAAAGCAGTACCATATTCGGTGACGTAAATGTCAAAAATATTTTTACGTCACACATTGACAAAAAAATTCTTGACATTTTGGACTTCTTTATCTTTATACATTTTCACTATATGAAAATGCATCGCTTATAATTATTTCTGCAGAGACGGAATATATTTCGACAAGATATTGGTATCGGAATATAAACTTTTTAAGAGATCGAATAAGGCGAATCTTTGTATAGCCCTGGTCCAGTAGCCTGTTTCTCAGATGAAGATGACGTTTCAGGAAATCAGAATAATTGCTACTGGCCCTTGCATAGCGAATCAATTGCGAGATGTAAACACCATATGCAGGAGAAGCTGGTATATTGCTGCACATGTTTGGAAAATTTATGATTTTAAAATTGAAGTCGTCCCGCTTATCATAAATTTTAGTACTGAGTTGACCACTGTCGTCAAATTCGAGGTATAAGTCCAAAAATGATGCGGACGAAGCTGTATCGGTGGTCTCTTTAACTTCCAGCTCTGGAGGATATATCAATGGAAGAAATTCTGCAAATCTAGAATTATTGATAGATAAAACGTCATCAATATACCTGTATGTGAAATTAAAGGCTCTAGCTTCATGAATCTTCTTATCTTTTACAAGCTTTTGAAGAAACTCCGACTCGTATGAGTATAAAAATAAATCGGCTAAATGAGTAACCGTAATTGAACCTGCTTCAAGACAAAATTTACGACCTATTCACTTTTTCAAATATTACCATAGAAAAACCTGCTAGACCAATCCTAATATCCTATTTTTTTGTAAGACCAATTAATTCCCACTTTGCATTAACAATCAATCAATCAATCAATCAATTAATCAATCAATCAATCAATCAAATCGTTCAATCGTACGTCTGATTCTACATAGTGCTAAATTTGTTCAATAAAATAAAAAAAAATATCAATCTGTCGGAATATTTCCATAATCCAATAATTTACAAAAGTTCAATACAAAAATAGTATAAACAAGAAAATTCGATACCCCTAACACACAAATATATGACCACTCACTGTCCTGGCTTGGTATAGGCACTTCAATAAAAGTGGTGGGGTTTAGCTAGTTCTATGGTCCAAAACCTCTGCTTTTAGTGCAAATAAGTTAAAACAAGTAAAATGAGAAAAATCAATGTTTATCTGTAATTGTCTTCTTTTTGGTCGTAATATTTTAAAGAAACAAAACATGTTATTTGAATTTTTGCGAAATTGGTTTCTGAAGAATATTTGACAAAAGACAGGATATTTAAATTAAAATTGTAATTCTAGCTATTATGTAGGCTAGGTACTATTTTCCACTTACTTCGTGGTTTGAATCATGCTAATCACTGTGACAAAAAACTATTTTCCTATAGATTAAATTTTTACATGGCATTGGAGTTCATTTTTTCGTATTTATTTTCATCAACATCCTGTCTTATTAAAGATCACAGGAATACATTCGGAATGTTAGCTATATCTTATAATCATAATCTGTGCCACGTGGTATTTAGTCAGAATTGTTGAATAAGGTTGGGTATAATACATTCCCATTACATTTTATTTCCTCTCATGGCAAATACTATTGATGGTGTGAGAAGTCTACTTCTGGTATTATTGTAGTACGAAAGTAAAGAAAATTCACAGAAAATGTTTTGTGTAGTTTGTTAAAGAAGAAACGTTATGTCTGATCGTCCTGTATTGTAAGCACGATATAATTTATTTATTCAACATCTTGTACTTTCGTTTGCCGCTCCCTTGTGATACGCATTGCTTTGAGTCTATGGATATGAATTTTAATACATGTATGATAATAAAACTATATATAATATTAGTGAATTATTCAAATATGTAAATTAATGTGTACTCAGTAAAAAATGGACAATGGCTCTGTTTGAAATGTTACATTTATGGTCTATGTGTGTGAGGCTTCGAAACAGGAAGAAAATCAAAGTTTGCCGAGTGCAGAAAACATTTGTTCATCTTGTAAAACATCCATTATTCCATACACGGATCTTATTTTTACACTAAATAAGAAAATTATACAGTTATCCCCTGTTTGACACTTTCGATAGTTTCCGTCAACAGGATATGAACTGATTTAAAACAAGCTACCAAAGCGCAACATATAAAAGTGAAGTCTATTTTACTCCTTTATTAGCACTCAAATTAATAACGTGTAGGATAAAACATATCTATCGTTGAAAACACGAAAAGTTTGAAGATACCAATGGGGTAATTAGAATCCGTTATTCGAAGGACAATAAACACAATGACCAACCGAAAAAGGACAAACAACGATCTACAAAACACTAAATAGACAAATAAAGATCGCACAACACACACCCGTCGAGTTCCTTTTGTTAGAAACCCGGTGATTAGTCATGAATGAGGAAAGGACCGGATTGTGATTACGCCAAACGGAACATAGCCGTGGTCATTTGTGACACCGATACTCCGTAACACTTTACCAAGTCATGATGGCGACCGTGAAACAATCGAAGAGATGACATGTTTATAATTGGGGAAATCATAAGTTACAGTCGGTTTTACAATTTACAGTCGAAATCACGTGACTTTGTATTAAGAAATTATTGGATTTAAATCTCAACAAGATACAATGTAAATAATGGCTGATTATACAACACAGACAATTCTTTGCTTGATTTTCAAATGTAAATTTACAAACTATTGCAATATTTTGGAAACAAAGATAATATTAAGAAGAGTTTGAAGATACCAAGGGGGTAATCAGAATCCGTATATTGAAGAAGAACAGACAACACAATGGTCAAAAGAAAAAGTATAAAAGGATAAACAACGTTCTACAAAACTAAAAGATCAAGTAACACGAACACCACTAAAACCGGGGGTGAACTCATCTGCTCCGGAAGGGTTAGCAGTTATTAAATAATAATGAAAATAAGAGTACATAGCAATTTTAGTGCGCACGACGTGTGTCTGGAATAGCCTTCATCAGGTCAATGTTGATAGTTTGGAAAACCAAATAATTTAATATTTTGAGAGCAATAAAACCAAAGAACATAAACAGGATCAGCTAAGTTCACCTATACCTGTGAGAGGATAACCTAAGTTTGGTTAATAATTACATTATTTAGGAATTGTAAATATAAGAATTGTGAATGCAGAAAAGCCTCCATGATATCATGTTAGTGATCGATTTGTATTAACATGCAATGGCGGAGACAATAGGAGCAATTAATTGGTCTATTATTGCATGCTGTGACAGTTCATTGATTCAACAAATCGACAGATTATTCCGTTGATGTCACAAAAGTAAGCACTAAATTGATTGGTGTAATCGGTTAAGTTACAACATTACAGATAACTTGGGAATAACGTTGTCACAAAGAATTTACAAAAAAAAAAATACATCTACTATTACCTGCATAGTACCTAAGACGGTGGTCTAATTAAATAAAAAGTAATATGTCTAAATACAGCTGATAATTTGATTTCCATGGGTGCCTATCACCACAAAAGTTGTGAGTTCGAATCCCGTTCATGGCGTTGTGTACTCGATACAAAATTAAGTGATAAAGTGTGTCAGTTACTTGCCACAGGTCGGTGGTTTTCTCCGGGTACCCCAGTTTCCCCCATCGATGAATTGGCCACCACGATATAACTGAAATATTGTTGGAAGTGGCGCTAAACAACATCACCATAACCCCTAACGCAAATTGTACGGCCAAGAAGTAGAAGCTTAAGCTAAATTATTGTAAATGATAACGAATGGTGTCTTGATTTGAAAATTGCATGCATTTTCCAACCTTTCAGAAATGATGCTCGTTTGCTATGCTGGACAAACTAGTACACAAGAAGAGTTTGAAGATAAGTAAGTTAGGGTAATAACAAAATTACCGAACTCCGAACAATCTTACAAAGGGAAAGTCAAACCTCATAGGTATATAAACAGACAAAATCAGTCAACAACCGGAAAACTGTGAAAACCGTAATGATCCTGACTTGGTACAGGCATTTCTAAAGAAATGGTGGGTTGAATCCGATTTTAAAGCGCCAAACCTCCTCTTTCATTACGGCTCAAAGTTTCCGGCCGTCACTATCACAGTATTTATAACAATACTTGAACAAAACAGGTAAAACAGTTGTAAAAGCAGCACAAAACTCAGTGAGGTAAATGTCAAAGACACTTTTACGTCACACATTGATAAAACAAAATATTTTTGACATTTTTGTTGAAGATACGAAAGCGGTAATCAGAACCCATTAATCGAAGAAGGACAGACAATACAATGGCCAAATGAAAATGGACAAAAGGACAAATAACGACCTACAAAACACTACACAGAAAACAAAAGATTAAGCAACACGAACGCCACTAAAGATCTGTGATGAACTCGGGTGTCATTGGTTTCTAGAATGTCACACTCCAAGCACATTCAAAACATCTTGCAACAACACCTAATTATTAACAGTTTGTTAGGAGTGGTCGTTTGTGGACCATTAAAAAAAATATATGTTTAACAATATCGATTATCTCCATTTTCCTTGCAACAATCAAATTAAATTATATACCTCACAAGTTCTTACAAGTACCACATTTTACTTACGTGTTATTGTTTATATACTCATTTCATCGGGGCACGAACACTATTTTATACTCTGCAAGTTATATATTACATCTTATCGTCCGACTTTATTAACTGTGGTGGAACAGATAGCTAAAGGTGGATTGTTATGCTAAATTCATATTATTTAAGGAATAACAGTACTGTATTTGAAGGGTTGTCGGTGTCAATTGTAGATTTGACGGTCGCAAATATCCGTTTTACTGGCTCCGCTTCGCGTCGCCAGTAAAACTGCATTTGCGACCGTCAAATCCACAATTGACACCTTCAACTCTTCTAATACAGTACTGTTATTCCTATTCTTATGAAATTCTCCCAACGTGTACACACTAGTTTGAAAACATACAAATAAATGATGAAATATATGCACTTTTCAAATTCCTTTCGGTAAAAAAATAGTAATGTAGTTGTTTAAGGATCCGCCATCTTGGAAACGTGAAATCTTACATGTAATATGTACAACAATGCACAAAAATAATTAAAATGCCTACTTTGAAAACTTATTTCAGTTAAATTCTATCTAAATTACACGAAGCCAAATAATGTCTGATATTTACATTTTAAACTGGAAGTCTTCATATGACGTCACATTGTTTATGTGCCAAAGTCGTACAACAGTATTTTCCGGAATTTAAATTTTTGTGATTTTTAGACCCAGTGATATGCAAGAATACATTTGTATGTTCAGTATTGCATTAGAATGAACAGTAAACTCGATTTTCGACAATCAAATCTCCAATTGATGCCAAGAAATTTTCAAATACAATACAGTTATCTCCTAAATAGGTCGTCCGCGTCAAATTCATAGTCGGAAATATCTGGGTCAGCCATATTGTTTACAAACAAGTGCATTCGGCGTAGGAATATAGCATTCCTTTAGGCATGTCAACTGCAGATTTGACAGCCCTCGATAGCCAATGAAAATACGCGTTACATTATAATTGCATTATATTTCAAGTTCTTCTTCACCTCATGCGAAATCTCTCTGCTATTATTGTACGTCAAGTAACCTCATATCATATAAAGATCATAGTCATAATTTTACCTGTACTTATTAGTTGTCTAACGTCCTGTGGCAAATGGGGAGGATAATAGAGAACAGGATACCAACTTATGGTATGGAGTCTTGAGTAGGAACGACATAATTTAGCCTTTTGAAGTGACTACAATGTGACTACTACTTTTTTCTGCCACAGAGACAGGCATTTAACGTTCAGGAAACGTGGCACTCTTCAAACACCTAACACACGAATGACTCCAATTAGTCTTCCTATTTTATAACCTGACAACCATTCATCGAGAGGACACCCCCTTTTTTAGGATGCGTTCAGAAAATCGTTGATTACCCAGAAATGTGACGAATGTGCAAATAAACAGGTAAATAAACTCGCTTATTATTTACGTTTTTTAGTCGTAAAAATACTGCATCATTTAAAAACAAAGCACAATTAGTATACGAGGAAGGGTGAATCTGTTCTGAGAAATCCCAATTAAATTAGAATTCTAGCCTTTATAGATATATGCGATGCCGGAAGTATTAACATGTGGTCCTCACAATATAATTGCATACAAATTGCTGATTTACGTACTATTTAATTGTTTCAGAACAATAACGAGTTAGACAAATATAGGTCAAGTTGTTTCTTGAAATCAATTGATATGTGTTACGATATTGTCTTTTACAGATACAATTATAGTTAATGAATAACCAAACTTGTTTTTTTGATTTCTTGCTGGGAAACTACATCAATTTGTAACTTGTATATATCATCTGACTTCTAATAATGTTCCTTATCAGACTATTCATCTACACTATTATATTTCCTTATATGTTTGTTTGATCTTAAATTAGACATTTCTAATGAACTCATGATATTGATGACATTCATGAATACTTAGGTTATCGTATAGTACATTACTGTTCACTCATAAAACATCCTACATAATTTATAGTTGGGGTGGTACACATTACCCTACTCTAAAACCCCATAAACGCCAACAAAATGTTTCCATAGTCTTACAACAGTGACATAATTTTATATTGAACTTGGTGAAATAAATTGAATACGTAAATAATGATGTTCGACTATCTACACATGGGCATATCCTCTGAGTGACCTTGAACTTGACAGAAACAGAGGGGTATTTACATCCGGGCATTGAAAGCTGGACTAAACTGGAAATCACAATATGTAGACAATACATTTTCAAGACAAAAGATAAGAAAATATGAAACCATACAATAAAAGTGGTAGATATGATATTTAGTGCGTGAAACGCGTTTCTAGAATAACCTCAAAATCAAAGTACCAACAATTTAAAAGCTTTTGGAGCAAGCATACCAAAGGCATTAAAAAGGGAATAAACGACAATGACTACCCGATATGCAATACACTTTATAAAGATAGGAAATTAGATAAGAAATAGTAGTTGTTTGTACGTTTTCGTTTTATTTTTGCGTTGTCTGTGATGTACGGTTCTGATTACCAGTTTGATATCTTCAAACATTTCTTGCATAACGGTGTCCATCCACGGTTGTTTTGTTTGACAGCACTGTTTACATAACGGTGTCCATCCACGGTTGTTTTGTTTGACAGCACTGTTTACATAACGGTGTCCATCCACGGTTGTTTTGTTTGACAGCACTGTTTACATAACGGTGTCCATCCACGGTTGTTTTGTTTGACAGCACTGTTTACATAATAGTGTCCATCCACGGTTGTTTTATTTGACAACACTGTTTAAATGGTGATCTAGCCATCTAGTTAAGAGAGGGTATCGTAGAGAGTTCATGGCCTGTTTTTGTAATCAACGTAACAGTCAAGTATAATATATCTTTATGCAATGCGTGAATGTGAACCATCAATTTGTGGGGGATATTATTCGACGAAATGGCATAATCTCGTTAAAGAAATTAAAGTTTAGTACACATGACAATCTTATATTTCTTTGTCGTTAATGTTTTTCTTATTTACTACATTAGACGACAAGGAAACGCAATCGATACCCTCCGACAAACAAACACAATGACTGTAGTCATCTGTATCGTAACATGCTTCTTGTGGTATTCTCACATGTATTGATATGATAGAAATACCTTCAGTCGGAAACAATTTACATTAGTAGTTTAAGTATGTCTTTAATCCGTAAAAAATATACATTAGTTGGAGATTTTCAACTTAAGAGACATAACGGCAGACAGAACACCATCTAAAACGGCCCGTTGTGATAAAAAAAAATACCTAATGGATAAATCGCATTTAGTTAATGGTTAGACTTGAAAAGTTAATAAATTTAAAGATTGAAAAACGTTAAATGATAGGTTTTAAATTTGACAGGATAGAAGAAAACTTTGAGGTAGATGTGTGGAAATATATTTTATTGTGGTAAGAAGAGTTTGCAGATACCAAAGGGGTAATCAGAATCCGTATATCGAAGAACAGACAACGATCTACAAAACATACACATAAAACTAAGGCTCGAGTAACACGAACCCCATTAAAAACCGGGGGTGAGCTCATGTGCTCCAGAAGGGTAAGCAGTTCCTGCACCACTAGTGGCACCCGTCGTGCTAATTTAGTTACACACCCGGTGATAAGTAGTGAATGAGGAAAGGAACGGGAAGTGCTTACGGCAAGTGGAACATATCCGTGGTCATTTGTGACACAGATATTCCATAACTCGTCAACCAAGTCATGATGGCGACCTTAAAATTTCCGAAGTGATGACTTCAACTTTACCAAAAGTAACATTGCTTTTTTTTTTGCTTTGTTTTTATATTGTTGTCAGTACATGCTCTCTCTGTTTAAAGTTTGTTATTGGGAACATGATATGTTTTAGTTCGATATAGCTATAGCAGAATTACATATGCCTTCCATAATTCATATCTTGCACATCAGATATCGTTTATCGTCTCTACCTTCAGTTCTTTGTAGGAGGACGCAATGTCTTATTTACGTTATTTGTGTTTGCTTCGTATAGTGGTGTCCAACACATATTAATTTGTGATTTTTGTTTTGTTTGTCTTCGACTTATGTATAGTGGTGTCCAACACATAGTGTGTTGTATTCTTTGCTATGTTTGTCTTCGACTTATGTATGGTGGTATCCAACACATATTATGTTGTGTTTTTTTTTGTCTTCGACTTATGTATGGTGGTATCCACCACATATTATGTTGTGTTTTTGTTTTGTTTGTCTTCGTCTTGTGTCTGGTGTATGGTGGTGTCCGACACATATTGTGTTGTGTTTTTGTTTTGTTTGTCTTCGTCTTGTGTCTGGTGTATGGTGGTATCCACCACATATTGTGTTGTGTTTTTGTTTTGTTTGTCTTCGTCTTGTGTCTGGTGTATGGTGGTATCCACCACATATTGTGTTGTGTTTTTGTTTTGTTTGTCTTCGTCTTGTGTCTGGTGTATGGTGGTATCCACCACATATTGTGTTGTGTTTTTGTTTTGTTTGTCTTCGTCTTGTGTCTGGTGTATGGTGGTGTCCGACACATATTGTGTTGTGTTTTTTGTTTTGTTTGTCTTCGTTATATGTCTTGTGTACCCAATGTTGCCAGTTTCTCTGTATTGTACATTGCCCCTTAGGTTTATCTAATATTTGCATACACTCGACGTATCTTCGTCTGATTACCATACCTCCTTCTAACATTCTCCGTATTGCAATTGAAATTTCTTTCGAAAATCATCATGAAGGGTGTAATTCTAGTAATTTCAAAGTTGATGAGCACAGTTAAAATATGACATATTAGACTACACAAATTTAATGTCTTATATATGTAGTATTGAAGTAAGTTTCGAAAGCGAAGCATGCTTTCTATTTATGTAGGTGTTTGCGATCAAAGCCCCTTGACAATATAGATATGCAATCTTTATCTGTATATACTGGCTTGGGAGTCTGAATCTGTTTTGCTGTCAATGTGAAGTCTTCTGATATATATACAATCCATATTTCTAAAATCATAATATAAAAACCAGTTGTTTTATTGGGGGCGGGGTGGGGGTAGGCGGATCACAGATAATATTATACACTTATTGACTGGTATGAGGGTTATAGCAAGTTTATTGTTCCCCGACACACCAACGATTTCCAGAGACGAAGCCGAGTGCAATAGTTGGTGTCGAAGAGGGACAGTAGAAACATGAGTCAGAATGCAATGCAATATCGCCATTACATTAATATATTGTAGGAGTTCTTATATTCGAAACCTTACTTCCAAAATCATATGTGTTTATGAAATCGGAAAGGTCTATGCAGCATCGTGTATTCTCCGAGTCTCTAGCAAATGTCATCATCGACGGAGCAGTAATCGAACTCCCCCAACAGTGATGTTGATAGCCACTCATTGCATATAAATTCAATTATAAGACAATTGTTCCTGCAGACTCTAAGCATTGGATGTACATAATATAAAACATGTGTTACAGAATAAATGTATTTTCCCTGCGATCTGTCATTTGTCAATATTCAGAAATAGCCTGTGATGGTAAAAGAGTTAAATGATAAAGGACACTTCATACACGGGACAAAAACGGAAATAATATCACATTCTATCTGATTGAGTGAAGGCAGATCAAATCCGGTCGTTTATTATTTTTTTACAGGTTTACCGAGTGTCGATGTAACGAACGTTTATCAATATTAATTTCTTCCCTTGTAGATCTGTACCCTGTCTATTTCTTCGTTGATATAATCTACTCATGACGTATGAGAAAGGTCATATGAATGTATTCTTAGACCAAGATTTAGGTTGCTTTTGTAAGTGTTTGTGGTCTTTTAGCCAAATTTGTAGTTATCTCGTTTAGGCCTGTTAGTTTATTTACTCCCAAAGACATGTAAATTATTTTGCTTTCTAGTATAAACGTACTTCACGCTGGTTATTCTAGAGACTCGTGGTGCGCATTAATCTTGATATCAATGATTTTATTTAAGCCAAGACCCAGCATCATCTCACTATTGATTTGCTTCTATAATATATAAACAAATATAGCTGTGGAGTAAGGGTGGCGGTGCAAAGTGGCTGTTATACTTAATTAAATGTAGTTTTCAATGTTTAGAGGTTCGTCCATTCTGAAAAATAGGTCAGGTATCAGAAGCATATTGAATATCGCTTCCGGGTATGGATCTAATATTGTTTCAATTAACTTCATTCTGAAAAATTAATTGGAATTTTTCTGCCATTGACAGTTGGTCAAGTGGTGAAATTATTGTAATTTTCGGAATTTCCATTTACCAATTTGATAGTATCACGTACACGTTTAATAATTAACACATTGTTGTTTCTTAAAAGTACAAATAATAACTGCAGAGAGCGTAGAATTGTAGTGTGTTATTTCGATAGTAAAAAAAAATAAAAAAAAATAAAAAATACGGATGTATCCGAAATCGAAATTTAAAAGAGTAAAAATGAAAACTCGCGTCAATTATTGTTCGTCACTAAGTAAATCAAAATGAACAAAGACAATGAAAGACTAAGCAGTAATGTTAGCCAAAAATAATTTTCCAAGTAAATGACGTTTCATATCTTGAAATGAGAGCGGGAGGTTTGGCGCTTTAAAATCTGATTCAACCCACCATTTCTTTAGAAATGCCTGTACCAAGTCATTACGGTTTTCACAGTTTTCCGGTTGTTGACTGATCTTGTGTGTTTATATAATTATGAGTTTTGACTTTCCGTTTGTAAGATTGTTCGGAGTTCGGTAATTTTGTTATTACCCTTATCTTAATCAGGTATACTCATTTCTCTCTGTTTTTTCATATCTTGCCTCTGAATGACCGTGTGCCAATATTAAGGGGAAACATTATTTGTTCACGCTAAGTAATACTGTACTGTGAAGTTGCATAACTAAGAATTCGATGTACTTTTTGAGTTAATCACATATATACCATTCATCTGTTAGATCTGAAGAGTATTGTTCACAATATATTCTCATTAGTGTTATTTGCTTGATTATCATCATATCTTGTGTGTCCAATGTTTCTAATGTCATCGGATTGTCCAGTCTTGATTGCCTCTTCGGTTGTTCTATAATGTTTATTAATTGTACACAGCCTTCTAAATGGTATCTTACATTTATTTATTTTATTGTTAATATCGCAATGCCAAAATAATGTAATTACAAATATATAATACTTTTATAGAGATTTTATTATGTTCAGATATTGTGGTATTTTTTTAGTTTTTCATTCAGCATACGACTTTAAATTTAGTGTTCAAAACCGATATTATACAAAGAAAACATGACTAGTAAACTTACCCATTTCTTGCAGGAAAATGCCACAAAGTAATATCAACACTTTACCATTCAGAATTATCATTGTCCGTTTTGAGTTTTTAATGAAATAATGTCCATATGAAATACTTAAATTATCCAAGAACTGAAAGAAAATCTTGAAAAGTGAAACGTTTAATTCAACGTATGATGTAAATATTTAACGCTGTGAACATGAATTGAAAAAATCGAAAGTTCCAGAAATCCTACACATTAAGGTTTAGTATTCATGGAGGCGTTTCAGTTCTAACATAGTCTTTAACAATCAAGTTTATTAGAAATTTACATCTCCACCGTTTGATGTTTCTCTTGTGTATCGTAAATATTTCTTGACCCGTTGGGTATTATATTGACTAAAGTCATACTCTATATATAGCCATAGATACATGTGTATATGCAATATAATTATCGTAAATCAACACCTTTATATTAATGCAATCTAACAAGTAATTCATTGCTTACAGAGAAAGTTTTAATTTATTAACATTACTTCTCATTAAGGCTCTAATGTCAATGTAACATTTCTATTGTATTTTGTTGGGGTTCGTGTTGCTCTTTTTGTTTTGTTGTCTGTGTTTAGTATTTATAAAAACGTTGTTTGCCTCATTATATGTGAGAGGTGATATTTTACTCACATGTGAAAAAACACTTGCATTATTGCACTACGAGGGAAGGTTTTGGCCCATAAAGCTAGTTTAACCCCACCACGTTCTATTGATGTGCCTGTACCAAGCCAGTAGAATGAGTGGTCATGTATTTGTGTGTTAGAGGTACCAAGCCAGGAGAATGAGTGGTCATGTATTTGTGTGTTAGAGGTACCAAGCCAGGAGAATGAGTGGTCATGTATTTGTGTGTTAGAGGTACCAAGCCAGGAGAATGAGTGGTCATGTATTTGTGTGTTTGAGGTACCAAGCCAGGAGAATGAGTGGTCATGTATTTGTGTGTTAGAGGTACCAAGCCAGTAGAATGAGTGGTCATGTATTTGTGTGTTTGAGGTACCAAGCCAGGAGAATGAGTGGTCATGTATTTGTGTGTTAGAGGTACCAAGCCAGGAGAATGAGTGGTCATGTATTTGTGTGTTTGAGGTACCAAGCCAGGAGAATGAGTGGTCATGTATTTGTGTGTTAGAGGTACCAAGCCAGGAGAATGAGTGGTCATGTATTTGCGTGTTAAGGGTATCGATCTTGCTTATTTCTGCGACTTTTATCATGAATTGTATGACTATTCAGACAGCGTGGTACTCTTTGTTTTCCTTTTCCTTTTTAGTTTTCTGATTAATGGTAGATAATTATATTTGTCTGTGTTTTTATTTACCTTTGTTTTGTCATTTTCTGTTGATTTAGGGCTTTTGATTACGTTTCTGTACCTTCTAATTTTAACATAGGTTTACTCAGTTTGATGGTCCGGAATAATAACAAACTACATGTTTAAAATGCAAATTGACATGTATTCATATAGATGACGGGCAAACTAATCCATCAGGCGTTTTACACAATATAAAGACGTCATGATCAACAATATAACATGTTATCATGAACAACAGAACTTGTACTTCTAAATGAAGTACCAGGCCAATCAAAGATAGGGACACTATGAAACACATTATCATATACAATAGAAATATTATTGCTAAATACAGAACCAAGCTCTCTAAAGATGAGGAAACTATATATGTGCCGCGCGACATATCAAAACTAAAATACACCGTTGAACTGTGTACCAGGGTGGGAATGTGTGTAACTTTATATTTACAAAAATCCAAGAAGCATAAACTTTTCACCGGATTTATCTGAGCTGACCCTCAACATATAATTAACGGGAGATAATATGTCACCAATATTGATATATTTTTCTTTCTCTTTCCACATATACCACCCTGTTGGCCAAGAATAAAATTATTTCAGAAAGTTAACCCAAAAAAAAAAATTTAATAGAAAAATTCATATTTCAGTTTTGTAGGCTTGTTTATTTTGAAAGTCAAAGATGACTTAATGCTTCATCAGATCTGTATCTGATATACGTTATATATTTTTTTAAATGCTAGCTATCTTTTAGCGTGGGATTTTATCGTTTTTGTACTTTCTTTTAATTCAATTCTCCTTATTTGCACTAGAAGTTATATTATGGATCAGAAACATTTAATATATGCTTTATTGTTCTCTAATTAAGATAAAGAAGATATTTATAGACCGAGCGAACGAACTGCGCATCCTTTCAGCTATATCATGGCAAGAACAAGTTAATTTTCAATGAAATGATCATCAGGTTCGCTTTATACTAGACCAACACGCTTAGTTGGATGTTTATAGTGCTAGGTAACTGAAACAACAATCCGCGGATAGACATGTCGCTCCACTCGGACACATTATCCTGATTTCCGAGGCAACCAGTCTTTGCTCTTATTTCTTACTGCTGCATGCTTAGCGGAGAAGCAACACATACCAATGTTGTAGTCTATGGTTTGATCCTATTGGGACTCTTACCCACGATCTACCACACTCGAGGCGAGCACGCTAACTGTTCCTATTGGGACTCTTACCCACGATCTACCGCACTCGAGGCGAGCACGCTAACTGTTCCTATTGGGACTCTTACCCACGATCTACCGCACTCGAGGCGAGCACGCTAACTGTTCCTATTGGGACTCTTACCCACGATCTACCGCACTCGAGGCGAGCACGCTAACTGTTCCTATTGGGACTCTTACCCACGATCTACCGCACTCGAGGCGAGCACGCTAACTGTTCCTATTGGGACTCTTACCCACGATCTACCGCACTCGAGGCGAGCACACTAACTGTTCCTATTGGGACTCTTACCCGCGATCTACCGCACTCGAGGCGAGCACGCTAACTGTTACACTAACGATGAGGTTTAGATTATTATATAGAAAGCCTGATCCTCATCAACTAAGCAACTAGTTATGCTAAGCCTAGGATTACTGGTAATAGAACTAGCTTAAATTGCCATCATGATTTCGTGTATTGGACCCCATCTCTCCTAGGAAGAGTCACACTTGTTTATAACAGAACAATTATTTACACCAATCATTTGTGGTACTTCGTGACTGTATTGTATTCTTATCCAATAGAATAACCGAAAATATTTACACCGTTGTCATGTTTTGTGATTGATGATTTATACAATAATAAATCTTAATTAATATTCAATTCTATAATATATGTATAAGGTTATTTATCTGTCTGACAAATTGCCGAACCAATGTTACGATACGACAAAACACACCACATCAGAAATTATATCATCTACTATGTTAATCGATTGATCCATGGCGGTTAATTTGATTCTTGTGGAAATTCGTATCGTGATAACTGTTCTTTTCCTTTTCAAATTTGCAACGGTGTTAGTTTCGTATCTTTTCTCTGAATTGTCTTCTAGCTCGAGTACTCTGTATTCAATGTTTGTGCACTTTTTACAGACTTGTTCCAATTCCTGATTATGATCCCATGGGCGATATTTTTTGGCTAAAAATGCTTTTAGTTCTTTCGGGTTTGATATGATATGAGTACCGCTCAACTGGAGGCTAGCCGTCGTTCCGTTTCATACTCATTACAGGCTATGCGTTTTCCTCATTGTTTAACACCCTACTGTGACTGTAAAATACAGATCAGCAGTGAAACCGTTTTTTCATTTCTTGAATTTGCATCTAACTGTAATGTTGGATAATAATCTCTTATTTTCATTTATATCCATATCCTTTCTTACTATTTATATTGCTTCTAGAACAACTTAATAGTTTATATATATAAAGATATTTTGTATGGACGAGAAGGTTATTCACTTTCCAGTATGACAATATAAAAGCGATGCTCGGTTCGTCTTTATCTCCAGTTGCTTGTAGGAAGGCTTATATCTTATTTGTGTAAGCATGTGCATAGTGGTGACCAACACATATAGTGTTGTATTTTTGCTTCATTTTTCTTTGTAATATGTACCCTATGTTTCCAGTTTCTCTGGATTGTTCATTTGTGATTGACCCTTCGGTATTCTCTAACGTTTATTTTAAATATCTGATATCTGAATTTACATATTATCATATATATGTGTGCTTCAATAAAATAATAAAGATTTAATCGTTAGATGTATCATTGTGTTAAGACGAAGTTATTAAAAATATTAATTGTGTTTCTGTTACATGTATAAATATGCAAATTGCAGAAATTAATTTAAATTAAAAAAAATAATATAAACTTAGATACCGGTATCTATTTCAAGGTACGCTTATAGTCAAAAGAGTGAAGCGGCAAATATTAAAAAAAAATGATATTATCACAAATAATATGTTGTAAAGGTCTCGTCCAACCAACCATTTCGCATGTTCTACAATTTATGGTCTGGTACACTCAACTGATAACTTCGTTGAACTGAAGCCATGAAAGTGAGTCGTCATGCATTAGTGCTTTAGAAGTATCGATTTTGACTCTTTCTGCGATTTTTATATTTGATGTTGGAATTGTTCCAACTGTGTGGTATTGCTTTTGTGTTTTTCATTTTACATTGACACGTATGAATATATTAGTATGTTTGAAATTTACAAGTTCCAATAATGAAAACGTAGATATTGAATGTATTGCTCACGACTTGTTTCTAGAAGACGCGGTTTTATTTGGAATAACATTCATCGCGTATGCTCAATGTCAAAATATTAAAAAGGCAAATATTTTAAAAGTCGTTGGGTACAAGTAAGCCAGATGACCTACACGTAAACATGATAGCCAATATCAGCTCAGCTAAGATTACACATTCTACAGGGTATAGGGGTATACCTTTTCCTTATTAAAGGAGTGCAACGTATTTTCAAGTATTAATACGAAGAATAATTTGTTCAGTTGCCTTGAAGAACAGTATTTGAATAGGTTGAATATTAGGAATGCTATGTGCACATTTTGTTGAAGGGGCATTTGTCACAGCTTGCGGACCTCCCCCCACTTTGTGGCCGATGACCAGCCTGTTCTAGGTAAGCAAAGACTGGTCATTTTGGCACAATTCGCTGCGCTGAAACAGCAGTCAGTTATATATTATGTTTACAGACTTCGTTCAAATGTCGTTAACATTAAATTTAGACTCTGATTTCCAGTGTTAATTGTTCATGAAACCGCTGATTTCCAGGGTTAATTGTTCAATAACTATGTTGATATGGTGTGCCATTTCAAACAGTCGGCAACCATTATATAGATTTTCAATTTATACAAATTGTAATATTAATTGTAATAAAAGCTGTGACAATTTGCCACAAAAACTTGATATTTTTGTTGATCATCTAGGATAATATAGTAATTAAAAAAGATAACCAGTTTCTTTGTTATATACATGTACACTCGTGTCACTTTCAGTTCTGTTTCCGGTGAAATGTCTAGTTGTAATGCAATGTCGATGTTAGAGGAGGAGTCATATATAAATGGATATCAGAAATGTTTTTTAAAATACCAAAGGGGAAATCAGAAGCCGTAAATCGAGAAAGGAAAGACAATATAATGACCAGAAGGTATTCAACGCCACACTCAACAGTATCATATCAGTTCCAAAATGTAATTGAAAACTCGTATAATCAGAGCCACAATCGATATTATGGTATGGTAGTTTGATTTACAACTACCTGTGCAATCAGTGCCTATCACCACTAAAGTTGTGAGTTCGAACCCCGTTCATGGCGAGGTGTACTCAATACAACATTATGTGATAAAGTTTGTCAGTGACTTACGACAGGTCGGTGGTTTTCTCCGGGTATTCCGGTTTCCTCCACCAATAAAACTGACCGCCACGATATAACTGAAATACTTTTGAAAGTGGCATTAAACACCATATTCTAAATCATAATCCAAATTATATCCCAAACAAACCAAGCGATTATATTTTGCCAAATAATGATTGCGGATTTCACAATAGAAAATCATCAGTAAATTAGGTTTTTAAATATAATTGAGTATTTTCTCAAACAAAAATAAATGGTCGTTAAACACAAACCACTATTAACCGATGCAGTATATAAACGTTAGAGAAAACCGAAGGGACCGTCAAGTATGGACAATCCAGAGACTAAGACATAGAAACAGTGCGCACAAGGCAAAGAACGACACAAACAAAACGTAAAACACAACAAAGAAATTTAAAAAGTTGAGTTGCACGGACTTCACAAAAAACACCGAGATACGTTACGATTAAAAAACAGATTTATTTTTTAAATCGCTAAAAAGTAACCAAATAATGTGGTAAAATTTCATCAAACCAAGTATACCATTTTCTACTTTTCATCTTAAATGCATTATGAAATTGTAACGTATGGAAGCATTTGTCTTTTGCATTGCACATTGTTTCAAAAATGCTTATTTCTCCGTAACACAAAAAATACAGTATTTACTGGGCGAAAAAAAGAGCCATTGTTTATACACATATTTAAGTTGTGTTATTGCATTTATCCAGGAAAATGGAAACGATTTAAACGCTAAATTGATCCACGTTAATATACTATGATTATATTTAAACTGTTACATGATTAACACTGTTAGATTATCTGACAATTCCACACAGCACTATCTACGATTTAATATATTGAATTGACGATAGTAATACAACTTAACAATATGTGTGTATGTATTATTAATACCACTTCAGATATAGTAATAGATTGTAAATAATAGGTCCTGCAGACATCATGTAGAATTTAATGTCTTAATAACAATATATACCAATAGCGTCATATCATCAGAATAATCGCGTCAATTTTACTAATGTCTTATATATTGGATAATAAAATGGTGAATTTGCGAAGAAACCAATATAATGTCATGAACCAAATACAAAACAAACACCCCCCCCCCCCCCCTTAAAAAAACCTTTCGATCTTCACATCATATGGAGACCACGACAGTTTTATTAATCCGTGACAACAGAAAAGTAGTGCACATTTTAAATATTTTGCTTAAATACTTATATAGCAGCTTTAATGTGGAAACAAATATAAAATAACAGACCTAGAATGGGAAAAAAAAAGGATTTTTAACACATTACCGGCTTCCATTTCATCTTATTCTCCCCCAGTGAGATTTTGCACAACATTGTCCTATTACTTTCGATTTAAAGAGGGGGACTACCCAAAGACATGCTATTGTTTTCATCAGAAGGAGAATTTAAAGAAGAAATATTATCTAAATTGTTGTACGACTTCTATAAAATAAAATTGAGTATAGAACAGCGATGTAATAGCTTTTCGTTTAGTTTGTGTCTGCGTGTGGGTGATGCTGGATAGGATGGTCGATCTCTCTTGTTTATTTACATCCACACCGTGTCTTACTAAATATACAATAAAAATAAGTGTCAACAGTATGTTGGGGTTCCTTGATCTTTAAATAGGAAGCTGGAATAATAATCAAATTGTAGTAAAATAACAATTATTCTGAATTGTTTGTGTAATATTAGCTACTGGTGTAATCAGGGCCGCCCAGGACAAAAAGAAACTTGACCCCCCCCCCCCCTCCTTCAATTCTCCAAATAATGATACTAAGTCCACCACGGTGTGTCATAAGTAAGGAATCAGTACAACAAAAATGAATTGATGAATTGTGATTTAGAAAACAGCTTTCTACTTGTTTATTTGTCTGGATTTATGTTTTTTTTTTACAAGTCTCTTCATAACCTCATATATTTCAATATTCGCAATCATAGTCTCATTCCACACTCTCATTCTCAGAACACGTTTTAGTCTAAGTCTACAACATTTTTATTTGAAAAAACATAGGGTAAAAACTATTTCAGCGGAAAATTTACTCAGATAGGATTCCGAGGCTTTGGAAAAAAATTACCAAGTGGAACCCTCGTGCCCCGTTTTACCAGCTTGCCGTCGTCAGAATATTAATCCGTTTAAAGTTAAACTGAAGTTAATATACCAAAATTTAGTAGAAACTACTTTTGATGCCAACAACTATTGTAGGCCTACTTTGGTCAGTTGACTTGTGCGTGTCCGAGATGTCATCCTTTTTCTTTCATCTCTCTCAGCCTCTCTCTCTCGACATCTTTTGTGCCGACCCGCTCAGCATACCTTGATTATAATTTGTATGTTGCAATATGTGACAATGACAATGTGGTGACTGACGAAGTGAAATTAATAAATAAATAAAAAATAAAGGCTCACCTGAACGGAATCAATTGAGTTTAACAAAAGTCTGATCCTATCTACTCACCATTAATGAGCCCCTCCCCTGCAAACATCGATCTGCTACTCTCAGAGGTAATTCTTAGGGACTTAGCCTGCGTCCCCATTTCCTATGTATTTGTCTATAGCAAATCACTTAGGCCTACATATTTCAGAGCCCTTATATAAAAAATTAGTGGGCCCCTCCAACTGCAACCCTCGATCTGCCAGTGTCAATGGTTGTTCTTAGGGGAGCCCAAGAAGTCGGTTTGGCCCTCATTTCAGTCATTTAGTATACATTTACAAGTCGAAAATCACTAAATATATGTACATGGTCCAGTGCCCCATACACCGTAACAGAAAAGTTATTATACATCATCAAGGGCCTTATGAAAGTCATTAGTGGGCCCCTTCCTGAAACCTGGGGCTACTTCTGTATGAAGAATTTTATATCTACTACACGAAATTGTCATTCACATATTCACAAAAGCACACATTCTATTTTGTTTGCCTTGCTCAAGGTACACCCTCGTTTTTTCCCTCGTTTGACTTGTGGGCCCCCTAAGCTCATGATCCCCGGCTGACCCCCCCCCCTCCCCCCACACACACACCTCTCAGTGGGCCTGGGTGTAATTATCATCTGTCTACTGAAAACTAAAACCTTCTGAAATAGGTAACAATGTCTGCTATATTTAGCTGTAGTAGTTGAGGAAATATACTGGTTTAATGATATTAACAGTATTTGTGTAACGTAAATTAATTAATATTCATAGATTGATTGCTTTCTAACGTCACGTGAACCGATATTTCAGCTATCACAAAACTAATATATGCTGTTCAAAGGGGTGTCTCAGCAGTGCAGAAATTCAGATACTATTCGGTTACCTTTGGGGGTTAAATGTTTTACAACATGAAAGGAACATTTAAGGACAGTAAATGGCAATTGTTTTCACAAAATTATATCCCGACAGTTGACTTTATGCTATAAATAGAACACGTGTTTCAGACATTCACATAAGTGTAGATTTAATGACAATATACAATGTAAGTAAGTGATTGGTTGGTAAACGTATACAGCGGAAAATATTTCATTCATGTTCGAAACGAGAACAAATTAAACAATATATAAAATAATAACACAGAGAAGAGGGACAACTGGAACAACACATTTTGACTGCCACTAGCGGGGGATTTGGATAGGAACGATAAGAAAGTATAATTTTGTAGCGGGTGCCTTGCTCCTACAGTATTTTTTAATCGGCATAAGAGCAGGGGCGGATCCAGAGGGGGGCGCACCCGGCGCGCGCCCCCCCTAAAATCGGAAAAAATATGATTTTTTTGGCGTAAAATCGTGATTTTTCACACGAAATACCCCAAAAATGTTCGCGCCTGCCTCGGCTCGGCGCAATTTTTTTTAAGTGGCCCCCCCTAACTTGAAATCCTGCATCCGCCCCTGAAGAGGGCTTTAACGTGCATGGAGCTTGGCACGTACTATGGTTCTCGATCTGGTTGTTTGTATTATAACCTGATAATGCCCAAATTGAGGGGACATTCCCTATTAGCCATTTTGGTATATACTGCGCAGCACGGTTGATTGAACACCTGGACCCGTCACTATTACCCAGCAATATAGACATATGATTATTTATTATGTGAAAATTAATAAAGAACCATTGTTATTGTGTATCACAGCAGTCGATAATACCGTTTAAATATTATCCATGAAAATTATATTTAAAGTTAAAATAATTCCCTATCATTATGATTCTAATTACAACAAGTACAATTACATTGGTTTTTTTTTTACTTATAATCTTAAAAAAAATATGAAACTACCAAAGAAGGCAAATAACTGATGAAAGTTTAAATTGATAATAAAAACTTAGACGATAATGATTGACAGTGAAAAACCAACTACAACTTGTAAAATACGGAAATTACAACAGAAGCCGCATCATAAATTTATACACATAATAAATAAGACAATTATAATCATTAAAATCTAATTTAAAAACCACCTAAAATACAGAATAAAAGAAAATACAGACTGAAATATTGTTGAAAGTGACGTTAGACACCCAAACCATAGCTCTAACCGTAATATACAAAAATAACAACAGAAGCCGCATCATAAAATTATCCAGTAAATAAGACAATTATAATCATTAAAATCTAATTTAAAAACCACTTACCTTGTCCTCGGCATAACATAACACAGCAGGACACTGTTACAAATAGTATACATTTATATACAGTCGTTGTACACATGTCCAAAAATTAGTCACTAATAGTTTAGTCGATTCCTCAAAATATGGTAAAAAAATAAAATTAACGGTGTCGTTCCAGTAAATATTTGGGAATAAATAACCCTATGTTGATATCATAAGTCACGTTTGTCTCCAGAAAAATATATATTCCGTAGAAATAAATAATTAAAATTTAGCTACAAAATAATGTGGTCGATTTCGATTTTACAGTTAGATGCAATAAGCGTTTTTTTTTTTTTAGATATATGTCGTAAAGTATTCGTATTAATTAAATGCTTCACACATAGTACTATAGTGAACGGTTTAATTTGTCGCTCCCGCCCTGCTGTTGTCCTTTTGTTTTTCTAACACTTCATTTACTCTCGAGTTGTTTAAATAAGGTGCGTACGCCTTGTCGGGTTTCATATGTTACGAGAATGCAAGGTACAAAATGTAGGAGGATTAAGCGCTCAGATGACACTGTTCTTTTTTATTACGTATTTGCTGAAAATAGAATCGTTCATCAATCCGCGTCTTTATTACACTTGATATAAGTGAAATAATAAGTCATTAATTTTCATTTCCCCCAGATATTTCTTATATCTTATATTAAATACACATTCCTTCTTGTTCGCTTTTAACAAAATTGTAAGATTCTTTAGACACTATGCTATTGGCTGCCTGGTGTGTATTTAATACCTAATTAATATAACTGATCGGGAAAAAAATAATGAATATTCATAATTCTTGTAGGTTATTAAACTCGGATAATCTTACAAAAAACGGCGTTAAAAAAATGATAGACGATTTTCTATAAAAAAAATTTGCCTACTTAATGCGTTAGAAATGAAAAATTATACAGCAGCGGAACATACAGCCAATATTCCGTAGAACGAGCTACTTAAGGTATGAAGCATCTGGTTTATCTCTCGGTTTACTGTTTGTTTGTTGCTTCGTCTTATTATCAATAGAACAATTACTACGCTTATAACATTTCGTTCAGTAGTTTATAGTCATTGTATCTAACACTTATAAAAGTCCCGTAGGCAGATCGAGTGTGAATGAATGTTGTTAATTCTGTTATTGACACATTGAAAATCAAACTATTAGTGATTGTTTATTCAACGCGAACACAATTTACATTATTTCCATAAATATTTGCCTTATTGTTATAAAAACATACTATTCATTTCAATTTTAACAAAATGATTTTCAAATAATATTTTATTATAGTAAAATGTCACCTGTTTTTACGTTATATAACAGTGTTACGTAGTACCTCATGTATTGACGTATACATGTATCATAGCCCATGTGTTTTACTACCCCCCTACTGACCCATCACCAGAGGATTCACACAATAATGTACGAAAACAATAGCCCTGACCACCGTTTCACAAAAGGTCGTAAATCGTACGATTTCAAACTCGGACTGGCCCACCGGGATACCGGGAAATTTCCCGGTGGGCCGCAAAGTGATGCCTAAAACCTTTACTTTTATTTGATTCCTTTGATTACGTTTTGGGATTAAGTGGGTCCTTTTGACTAGGCCCTTTTACAAGATTTCCCGGTTGAAATTTTCGACCCAGTCCGCTACTGCTGCGCCCTCTATCGGCACTATAACGACTGGATTATTCGGGTTACACGATTTCCGACTTATCTTACCACCACTTATAATTACCGACTAAATTTGCGACCGTTTCACAAAACTTCCGATTTACGACTTGCGGTTACGACGTCTTCTTTGTGCGGAGGTACGAAAATCGATCAATTTATCCGGGCCCGCGCGCATATCAGATACATTCATTTATCCTGCAATGACAGCGTTAAACTAATGAAATATCCCGATAAAATTTGACGATATATCGACTTTCCGCTTTGAAATTCTTGGACTTTTTGTAATTTTGATGCCAAATACTGTCAAGAAATTGAAAATTGAACATTGTAGCACGAATTCAGTGTGTTTTTTTCTTGGACAGTCGAAATCTACATGCATGTAGTTGCATGTGTGCCAAAAAGTATCCTGTCACTGAGATTTTTCCTTATATAATATTTCATAATTACGTTTTATGAAGCGCACATTGCCGCCGTTTTTTATGTGTCTGGATAGATTTCCTTGCAATAAGTAAAATGTTATTGATTATTTTGAAAGATTCTCATAACCAATAGTTTCTTTTTACCAACGACATAAACACAAAAGCAATATCCTTTTTGTAAATATGACGTATGCGGAAATTGCAATATGTCAATCGATTTGAACTTTATTCACACCGTAAAGGGAGATAAATTTTATTTAGGATATGATATTAACAAGTTGTCAATCTACAGAAGTGATAGAATAGCTTGACTCCTCATTGTAATTATGTACATTCAACGTTTGTTTTTGCGATTTACGATTTACGACTGCTGCGACCCAGTCGATAATTTGTGACCAAAAAATGTCGTATGTCGGAATTCGGTAAGTTTTGTGAAACAGTCGTAAATCTTATTTAGACAGTCGTACGACCAAGTTTATGATTTACGACCTTTTGTGAAACGGGGACCAGATTTGAATGGGTTATATTTTTGATATTTCGCCAAAAACCATAAATAAATGTATAGCCTCATAATTTTTAATATTTTAGGTTTTAAGTATGTAGTTATGATACAAAGAAAAAATGTCAAGGAATCCCGGGGATATAACAATATGACCTAGATTCTCCATATCGGGGTACCTCTCCCACATGAGTGTCGTCTATTTTAGACACAAAACTCGCCCTGAAGACGAAACTTAAACGAATACGTCGTGTGTAGAGAATTACACGTCAAGGACAACATACAGAAGCTCAATAGCTTATTGTATAGCCTTATTGTCCTGTGGCAATCAAATTGTTCCTCCCATAGAACCACACCAGGGCACATCTTTTAATTGTTTGTACACTTGTTCCGGTCTGAGTTTAGCTGAAATACTACTCATTTGACCTTCAACAACACTTAAAGAATTAAACTAAAAAAAAAAATGTATGAGCATGGATATAAATAGCTGATTCTTCCCGAATATTGTCATGCCTTCAGTTATCTTCGTGCAATGTTAAAATTGCATTCAGTAATTACTTACGACAAGTTGGAGAGTCAAACCATCAAAGATTATGTTAATACATTCTGTACATAATACACGTTAGAGAACACCGAAAGGTGCAATCAAACTTGAGCAATTCACAGAAACTGGCAACACAAACATAGGGTACACAAGACGAAGAAAAATAAAACAAAAACACAACACAAGATGTGTTGGACACCACTATACACAAACAAACACGACACCACTATACACAAACAAACACGACACCACTATACACAAACAAACACGACACCACTATACACAAACAAACACGACACCACTATACACAAACAAACACGACACCACTATACACAAACAAACACGACACCACTATACACAAACAAACACGCTTAACGTAAACAAGACATCAGCCCTCCTACAAACAACTGGAGGTAAAGACGAACCCAACAAACACGCTTAACGTAAACAAGACATGAGCCCTCCTACAAACAACTGGAGGTAAAGACGAACCCAACATCGTATTTTTGCGGAAATCGTAACAAACATCAGAATACGGAACTCAGAACGTAAAGACGCATAATAGGATAACACACAAATACGAAAAAAATGAGCAATGCGGACCCCACTAAAAAAACGGGGTCTTCATCAGTCAAATCATTTGTAACCATCTTTTGTATAGGTCAACGAATATATTTGATTCAATAATATTTTGAATGTTAAAACGCAATTTCGGTAGAATATGTTTCTATAAATTTTCCGTTTATTATAAATAAAAGTATTTGTCAATTTTGTATAACAGTGTTATTATAGTAAAATTTATAAATATTCAATTGAATACTCATTCCGAAATTTAGTCCGTGATCACACAGTATGAAATGATCATAAGTACACGTATTAAATTGACTTGATACAACATTATATGATAAAGTTTGTCAGTGACTTGCGACAGGTCGGTGGTTTTCGTCGGGTCCTCCGGTTTCCTCCACCAATAAAACTGACCGCCGCGATATAGCTGAAATATTGTTGAAAGTGGCGTTAAGCACCACAAACCTAAACTTGGACATAATCTATGGCTATGTCGTCAGATATTATAAGATACACAGAAGTACAAAAATGTATATTTGATTTTAGGAAAAACATATGTCATTAATTTAAACTAATACTTTCTGTACCCATTTTTTAATTGATGTTTGAATACTGCTATCAATTTTAAATTTTACCAAAATCTTGAACACACAATAATCGTAGATAAACGATATTTTAAATTTGATTACAGAGAATTTCCTTAACTATGCGAAATATGTTATCTAAAAGATCTCGTGTTCATTGTTCATATAGAGCTGAGAGCTGAAACTATGAGTAACATTGACACCAATAAAAAAAATTGGAAGTAGATACAAGTTCTCGCAAATGGTAAACAATTCCTGTTCGCGAAGGGTAAACAGTTCCCGCTTCTTACAAGACACCCAACATGCATTCAAAGTTAGAGTTTCAAGATCAGTTCCGTTGGTTGTATGCCATGTAACATGTTGTGATACCAGTTGTCATTGTTCGATAGGCAGTAGTCCAGTTTTCATCAAATATAAAACTGTTCACCATTATACAGCTGTGAATTGTTTAAATAAAGGTAATAAAAAAATTACCGAACTCCGAACAATCTTATAAAGGGAAAGTCAAAACTCATAATTATATAAACAGACAAAATCAGTCAACAACCGGAAAACTGTGAAAACCGTAATGACCCTGACTTGGTACAGGCATTTCTAAAGAAATGGTGGGTTGTTATATTTGATTTTGATTTTTGTTGGTGTTTAGCGCCACTTTCAGCAATATTTCAGCTATATTATGGCGACCAGTTTTATTGATGGAAGAAGCCGGAGAGAACCACCGACCATGGGCAAGCAACTGGTAAACTTTATCACTTGCGGCTGCGAGTCGAGTGCACCCTTTTTTGTAATTTACAAAGCCGGGCGCGAACCCACGCCGTATTGGTGATAGGCTTGTATGAGTCGTTAGGTAATCCAACTACCTAACTCATTGAGCCACCCGGGCCCTTTTAAACTTATAACCATTATAAACATTTAAGGTAACATTAACAGATGCAAACTCTTTAAACCTTTTGGTTTTCATGCTCTCAAAGACTTTATTTGGACTTCCTGTCTTTTGCTTTTGTCAGTACCTGGTTAAGGTTATTCCAGAAGCGTGCTGTGAGCACTAAATTAGATATTTACGCTATATCTTTACAAATAGAACTAAAATACCACCCTCCCTCTAAAATGGACGGGAAGAACAGTCGTAAATTCTTCTTTGAATTTTGATCGTCTTATTGTAATAAGTGGTGTACGAGGGAGTGTGCTGATCAAAAATCATTGAAAACCTTTGTATCATAATTAACTGATAGCAAATTGCATCTTTTGATAATAGTACCGTTATGGGATATCTGTGTCACAAATGACCATGGTTATGTTCCATTTGTCGTAAACACTTCCCGGTTCTTTCCTCGTTCATGATTGATTTATCACCTGTTTTGTAACTAGATTAGCACGACGGGTGCCACTAGTGGAGCAGGAACTGCTTATCATTCCGGAGCACATGAGTTCACCCCGGTTTTTAGTGGGGTTCATGCTACTCGATCTTTAGTTTTAAATGTATGTTTTGTAGATCGTTGTTTGTCCTTTTGTACTTTTTCTTTTGGTCATTATGTTTTCTGTCCTTCGTCGAATTACGCCTTCCGATTACCCCTTTGGTATCTTCAATCTTTTCTTGCAATAATCATCAATGATGGCAGGAATCTAGAAGATAACCAACCTGTCATTATCCTAATTTGCATAGTTTGAAAAATGAATTTATCTTAAGGATCTCAAGCGCAATAAAGGCAACATTAGGGAACGACCATTTAACTTGAAGGGGGGGGGGGGGGGGGGGGGGGGGGGTTATTGTTTTTTTCTAAAAAAAATATTCTGATTCCCAATGTTGCTGAAAAAAATATTCTGATTTTGGTGGAGGAAAAAAAAAATAATCTGATTCAGAGTTTTTGTCACATAACCTAATGTGGAAATCTGAAAAAAAACAAACTATTCTAACTCTCGTGTTGTCCGAATAAAAAATTCTGAACGAAACAAAAAACCATACCCCCCCTCCCCTTCAAGTTAAATGGTCGGTCCCTTACACACGACTCATGTCAATTTGTAAACAGCGATTTTTCTCGATGCAAAATTAAAACACTTCTTTGTGACAAAAGAGGTTAGGTTTAGGTTTATTGTGTTTAACACCACTTTCAACAATATTTCAGTTATATCGTGGCGTTCAGTTTTATTGGTGGAGGAAACCAGAGTACCCGGAGAAAACCAGTGACCTGTCGCAATTCACTGACAAACTTTATCACATAATGTTGTATCGTCATTTTTTCAGTTGGTTAGTATTTCCGTTTTTATTATAATGTTTCGGACATTTAATGTTCATAGTCACGTGATATTGATAAAAAGAAAACATTTACAGCAAGGATACTGTTTTCATTAATAATTGAAATACTCAATACATTTTATTGCATCTACAAAGATGTTATGTATAAAAAACAACAATTCTAATACAAAGATATAATTAAAAAGGTTATTTCCCAACCATGTTTTTATGACGGCATTATTATAATAAAGTTCAAACAATTTTGAATACATCTAATCTTAGAAAATCATTTAAAAATCTTATTCCTAAAGGGTATAATTAATTTTTTGATGAAGGTTATCTTTGCTAAAAATATAAACGATTGGCTGATTTAAGTAGTAGGTCGTTCAACTAAGACATAAATCAGTCTACTTCCGCATTATATTACTAGTTTGTTTTTAATTCCAACAATTAGGTGACCTATTTATTCTCTTATCCAGGGGTAGTATTTAAGCAAAAATTGCAACAAGCAAGCAGGACTAGTAGATATAAAAATCAACTAGCCCCCCAGATATTCTACTAGCCCGACCATCATGGGGACAATTACTAAAAATTATATAATAATTGTTTTATTTGAAAAAATTATAATGAAGAAAGAATGTCAGTATTGTCATCACTTGAAACATCATCATCACCAGCGTCACCATCATCCTGCCGGAATTTTGCTACATCCATGGTCATAAGTATTCGTCACCTTCGATTTTTTATTATATATTTCATATAAAATCACATATTTTCAAAAACATATTTTAAAGCTATCTCTGAGCAGGTTTTTATGAAATTTATTTCAAGTCACGCAGAATTCCTTGAATTTTATTTGTTTATCTAATAGTTAATTTTGTCTGTATGGTTTCACAAGTGATGATTTTTCCGATTTTTTTTTTTAGATATATAGCAAATTTGACGTCAGACAAAAAATTGTTTTTAAATCATAAGAAAATTAAGGCAATCTGACGGAAAATCATGCTAAAATAAACAAATAATCTTTTAATATTTCTGCTTCTTCTGGTGCAAAAATGATCAAAATTGGGTTAGAAATGACTTCACAATAATTTTTTTGAAAAATGTGGTTTTATATGAAATATATAGCGTTAAATCGAGGGTGACGAATACTTATGGCCATTGACTGTACATGCATTTGTCTACCAACATGTTCGCGTAGACGTTAAATTCGTTGAGAGGTGAGATTTCAAGTAATATATTCTCCCGTTTGCACGTCCAAGATGACTTTTCCAAAATAATACGACAGAATTGTAAAAGTTTTAAAAGAAAAAAAACCGATTTAAAAATAGATTTGCTCTAGACGCGTAGGTAACGTTTTGTTTTAAATTCTATTTTATTCTTTGATACAATTAACTTCGTGTGTTTAACACACGTAATTACATTCCTGTAAAACATTGTAAAATGTAATTAAATATAAAAGGTTAATATCGACCACAGTTTTATTGTATTTTTTTCCCTTTGAGGTGGATATGTATAATAGATATATAGATTAAAAGGTGCTAATTAACTTTTAGGTTTTCATGACATACATGTACCTACACGTGAATGGACAATGGACGTCAAAGGGTCAAAATAGTTGGCTCGGGAGATAAATGTATCTGATCTGCAAAATATGATCGCGAACGTCGTTAACACGCTATATGCTAAGGGATTGCCATCAAAGCCTTTACCCAGACAAGGAATCGCTTGGTTATTCGATAAATAGAAGCTGTAGTATCCTTTGTTGAAAGTTGCAATGACTTACTTGCCCGCGCATGTCTTAAGCAATGCATAAATTTGTTTACATGTAAGATGCACATTTAGTGGAGATTAGAAAATTAAAGTTTGTGTGGAAATTGAAAAAAAATCAACTACATATAATGGCACTGTAGAAAGATCATTTTCCAAAAACGTAAAAATTGTTAAAGGGAAAAAAACATTAATTAAAAGTGTTTTGTGTTTACAATTCATGTAGACACGAGCCAATCCTTTTCTTATATACAAAGATCTGTCTGATGAATTTATTTCACATATTTAAGGAAAGTATAATTGTCGACAGCTAAGACAGTATCTATGTAACTAGATTGTACATAAAACAATACTTCTAAATGTTTATGCAATGAGGACGATTCCGCGAGATACAATAACGCTTTAATAATAAACATATAACGATTTGAAAAGAAAGGCGTGTGTGGATTTTGAAAAACTCTAAAGATCTTTTGGATAACCTTAAATCAAGATATTTCTCTCAGGTATCCTCCATCAAAACTCTTGATTTTTCAACTCTATATACCACCCTACCGCATGGCAAATTAAAAACCCGCTTAAAAGAAACAATTCACAAAGCTTTCAGTCATAGAAACTATGGCTCAAAATTTGTTGTGTTAGGCTACAATTCCACATATTTTTCAAACAAAATTCAAAAAGGTAAAACATGCTACTCCGAGGAACAAGTGATCAGTATGCTGGAGTTCCTCATCGATAACATATTTGTCTCCTTTGGAGGGATACTGTTTCAGCAGGTCGTCGGCATACCAATGGGTACGAATTGTGCCCCTCTTCTAGCCGATTTATTTTCATACTCATGCGAGTTGGAGTTTCTTCAAAAGCTTGTAAAAGATAAGAAGATTCATGAGGCTAGAGCCTTTAATTTCACATACAGGTATATTGATGACGTTTTATCTATCAATAATTCTAGATTTGCAGAATTTCTTCCATTGATATATCATCCAGAGCTGGAAGTTAAAGAGACCACAGATACCGCTTCGTCCGCATCATTTTTGGACTTATACCTCGAATTTGACGACAGTGGTCAGATCAGTACTAAAATATATGATAAACGGGACAACTTCAATTTTAAAATCATAAATTTTCCAAATATGTGCAGCAATATACCAACTTCTCCTGCATATGGTGTTTACATCTCGCAATTGATTCGTTATGCAAGGGCCAGTAGCAATTATTCTGATTTCCTGAAACGTCATCTTCATCTGAGAAACAGGCTACTGGACCAGGGCTATAAAAAGATTCGCCTTATTCGATCTCTTAAAAAGTTTATATTCCGATACCAAGATCTTGTCGAAATATATTCCGTCTCTGCAGAAAAGATTAAAAACGATGGATTTTCATATAGTGAAAATGTATAAAGATAAGTGGTCAAAAACAAAAATGTCAAAAATATATTTTTATCAATGCGTGACGTAAAAATGTTTTTGACATTCACTTCACTGAGTTTGGTGCTGTTATGACAACTGTTTTACCTGTTTTGTTCAAGTATTGTTATAAATACTGTTATAGTGACAGCCGGAAACTTTGAGCCGTAATGAAAGGGGAGGTTTGGCGCTTTAAAATCTGATTCAACCCACCATTTCTTTAGAAATGCCTGTACCAAGTCAGGGTCATTACGGTTTTCACAGTTTTCCGGTTGTTGACCGATTTTTTCTGTTTATATACTTATGAGTTTTGACTTTCCCTTTGTAAGATTGCTCGGAGTTCGGTAATTTTGTTATTACCCTTATCTACAGACGTCTGGTTCTATCAACTTCTAACATTTTATTCTAAACGCCTTCTTTGAAACATTTTACTGAAGTCGTATCAAATCCAAAATATAATTACATTATATGATATGAATATGTACATAAAACTGTAGTCATTTCTTGTGGCGTGGAAAAGTTACAATGTTTCAGGTCAATTCGCGTGTTGTAGGATTATATTGTTTATAGTCATGCTGTGGTGAACTTTTGACCATTTTACAGTCACGCGATTATGCAACTGCCAATAACAGCGCTTTACGTGTGAGCATTTTTGCTAATGCTGAGCACTTTTGCGACCACCGTTGATAATTATAATTGGATATCTGGAGTGCTATTAATGACATTGGTTTATAAACGTTAGCTACAATAAAGAAAGTACAATGCATTGATTGGTCAATGTATGACCTTAGAAACATGAATAAATTATAAATCTTGGACATGCAACGTAATCGTATACTGTCATGCTTATGAGCGATAATATAAATTTAACAGAACGTGATGCTATTCATAATCGAATGAACTTTTTCTTCCAGTTTAGTATCCTTGGGCGGTGTTAGTTTCGTAACAAATAGTCTGTACAAATCGGTTCAAGTAAGCGATTAATGTTTGCTAAAACAAAAACAGGAATACAACGACATAAAGTTGCTTTATAATCTGGATCACCCCCGGTTTATGGTGGGGTTCGTTTTGGTTTTCTGTGTTGTGTTTATTGTTTTGTTTGTGTTTGTCCTGTGTTTTGTGTGCCAATGTTGCGGGTTTCTCTGGATTGTCCATTCTTCATTGCCTCTTCGATTTTCTCAAATGTTTATTATAGATGTTTCACATAGCTTTCACACGGCAGGTGTATATATGTTAAAAGCAAGAACTGCTTACTGTTCCCGTGCACCTAAGTTCATCAACAGTTGTTTTTGATGGGGTCCCTGTTGCTCAATCGTTTTATTTTTATTTCTGGGTTGTGTCTTTGTTTTGCTTGCCTTTGTTCTGTGTCATCTGCCAAAGGTTGTCTGTGTCTCTTGCAATCGCCATCGGTTTGAAATTCTAGGGTTCATGTTGTTCATTTTGTCTTATTATATGTTCGTGTTGTGATGTCCGTTGCGATATCCATATAAAACGATGTTCTATACATCTTTACCCCCAGTTGTTTGTCGGAGGGTTTATGTCTTATATATGTTATTTGTGTTTGTTTGCGCACAGTGATGTCAAATACGTCTCGACTATATGCGTAAAATGCTTACCCTTCGCGAGCACATTGGTTCAACCCAGTTTTGGTGGGACTCTTCTTTTTTAAGCTTTTCTGTTTGTCTCTGTCTTGTTTCTTGTGTACCCAATGTTGCAGGTGGATCTAGATTGTCCATTCGTGATTCCCTTTTGGGTTTCTCTAACGTTTATTTGTCTTGTTCCTTGTGTACCCAATGTTGCAAGTGAATCTAGATTGTCCATTCGTGATTGCCCCTTCGGTTTTCTCTAACGTTTATTTTGTAACAACATTTCAGTTAGATTGTGGTAGCCAGGTTTATTGATGGTTGATTTGGAGTTCTTGTAGAAAACCTGTGACCTGTCAGAAGTAGCTGACTAACTTAATCATATACTGGTGTATCAAATACAATAATTCTTCAATTCTGCTGATGATAATCTCACCACCACATGTGCTATGCTGGTCGAATATTCTCATATCTAGTTTGTTTAATGTTGCTCCCATACTCATTACACAGACATCGATGCTGACATGACATTATTTTATTACAGCTCTCCCCTTCACTGACCATAACATGGAACAATTGAGTGGTATATCGATTTGAAGCATACGGCTGTAGAAAGGTATGCCGCGACCTGTGACCTTGCCATTTATCGGTATATTGTCACCTCAAGGGAATTAACCGTAAAATGTCATTGAAATGTACAAGCTGACATCGCCGAACGTTGATTCAACTGTGAAGTAATTAAAAACATATTGAAAGTGTGACATCAACAGGTCTGTGTCTAGACGAACGTCACAATTATATTATGTAAAAGTACGTCGTCATGTATCAAATGCCCCATTGGCATCTTAAAACTCTTCTTCTAGCGTCTGTGATAAAATTGAACCACAAATGCCAAAAAATACGACGAACTAGACAAAATATACTTTTAAATTTTAATCAAGGTAGCCAGTATTTAAATGTTTCTTGTCATTAAAAATGTATTGTGAAGGACATTATGGTTATATATTTCTCTTTTATATAGTGCGATAGATTTTGCAAAATTATGTTTGCCATTTTGTATATTTGTGTTGCATTTAATTTGATACTGTTTATGATTTATTGTGCCTACCTCTCCGGAACACCTGAGTTCACCTCCGGATTTTAATGATGTTCGAGTTGCTCGATTTTTAGGTTTCTGTGTTGTATTTTCCTTGTTTGTCCTTTTGTCCTTTTTATTTTGACCATAATGCATTTCATTTTTTTAATTGGTTTTTCATAAGAGATAAAACTGTAGATGCTAAATTTATTGCGCATGACTCACCTCTTGTAATATAATGCCACCAGACGTTCATAGTCAAAGAGGTTGGAAAACCAATCAATTCAAATGTCCCTAGAAGCAAGTATATTAATAGCTTTAACAAGACATATGAGAATATTATATATTGTAAGTTTCAGTTGTACCAGACGAAGCAAAACAAAGCAGACGAAAACAAAACAACAGAACACAACATTAGATACTGCAAAGTATTCAACACTTAACTGTAAACAAAAACAGCGTATCACATTGTCGAAAAAGTTCCATAATCCAATAGAAAAATGGCATACCCCTAACACACAAATACATGACCGCTCACTGTCCTGTCTGGGTGCAGCAACTTTCATAAAAAGTGGCGAGGTAAAATTAGTTTTAGTGGCCAAAACGTTCTCTCTTATTGAAATGATGCGGTCATGCTTTTTAATGAAAGAAGTGAAGGCTGGAGGTACAACACTTGAGGTATTGATTGAAAATATTTCGTTTCTGAATTTTACCAACGCTTCTAACTTGGTCAGTCTTTTCTCTGTATCAAGATACATTGCGTATAAATTATCTAAGAGGGAAGGTTGGGGTCTATAAAATTAGTTGAACCCCTCAATATTTATTGAAGTACCTGTACCAAGCCATGAAAGTGAGAAGTATACGAGTGTTCGGAGTATCAGTTTTCTCTTTCTACGATGTTGATATTTGGAATTGTTCCAACAGTGTGGTATTTTTTGACAAATGTGAAAATATAAGTATGTTTCACAGTAATGAAAACATAGATATTTACTTTGTTCCAGGAAGACGCGTTTTTGGAATAGCATTCACGATAGAAACAAAATATTAAAATAAAGTAAGACAACAACAATAGCAGTAACGACTCCAATATCATTTTACTGTGAAGACTACTGAACATATGTATACAAACACTGCACACAGAAGTAACTTTTGTGGTTGTATAGCCTGTCAGTATACCATGTACATCATGTAATATATGTGACGGAAAAGTGAACGGGAAATTAGAACGGACAATTCAGAGACACCGGCAACATTGGACACACGACACAAAGCGAAGACAAACAAAGCGTATAGCCTGTCAGTATACCATATACATTACGTAATATACGTGACAGGAAAGCGAACGGGAAATCAGAACGGACAATTCAGAGACACGGGTAACATTGGACATAAGACACAAATCGCAAACAAAACAGTTTAGCACAACACGTGTATTTGCATAGGCTGTCAGTATACAATGTACACTCCCTGCTCTATGATTACATGTGATACATTACACTGCGTCTATAGTATCAATTATTCCTTTCTTTCTTATTGCGTAATATGTAACAGAGAAGACTGGATAGTGTTATATAAATGAACATTATTTCCTGTATGTGCTAATGTGATATCATTAAGAATATTTGCAGTGATTAGGTTTAGAAACACGTTTCTGTTATATACGTTAGAGAAAACCGAAGGGGCAATCAGGAATGGACAATCTAGAGAAACTGGCAATAACGGGTACACAAGACACGGGACAAACAATAAAGAATCACAATATGTGTTTGACACTATCATGCGCAAACAAACACAAATAACTTGTATAAGACCTCAACTCTCCTACAAACATTTGGAGGTAAAGACGTACCGGACATCATTTTTATATGGGAATCGCATTGGGCACTACAACACAGGACTAAGAACGAAAAGACACATAATAGGACAACACAAAAGACTAAAAAGATGAGAACACGGACACCGCCAAAAAACCCCGTTATAATGGCATTGATCGATTTATTTATGTCTAACATCAAGTGATAATATTTTAGCTATATTCATGATGAACAAATTCTACAATTATAGAAGATACTGGGTGGGATCGAATACCTTTCTTAACTTACAATGTGCCACCTATGAACAATTCTACCAGTTGTTCACGTGCAATGACTGTGTTGATATTCTTAATTCACCAGTGCTTACCCTTCCGCTGCACCTGAGTTTAACCTCGGTGTTTAGTGGGGTTCGTGTTGCTCGATCTTTAGTTTTCTACATAGTGATTTGCAGATCGTTGCTTGTTCTTTTACTTTTGGCCAATGTGTTGTCTCTCCTTCTTCGATTTATGGACTCTGATAACACCTTTAGTATCTCCACACTCTACTTATAGAGGAGTTGTCAGCTGCTTACAGATTGCAATTGCATATTTTATTATTAATTGTATACATAACCCATTTCGCGTAATCATTTTCAGCTTATAAAGTAACTTTACTACGTAAGGAACTGTAATCTAACAAGCTCATATGTCGTGTTAAAGTGTTCATTACATGTAATATACACCACATTGATTTACGTAGGTAAAACATAATAATAAGGATCGAATAACAAAAAAAAACAATACCATTTCCCTTTTCACCCGTCATCCATTGAATTTACTGTTATCTTGCGTGAATCATTTGTCTGGAGGGTAATTACATTTATTCTAAGCTTACACAACATAAGTCACCACTGATGTTGTTAGTTCGAATCCTGTTCAGTCGAGGTGTACTCGATACAGCATTATGTGAAAAAGTTTGTCAGCGACTTGAGGCAGGTCAGTGGTTTTCTCCCGGTACTCCGGTTTCCACCATTGATAAAACTGATCGCCATGATATAGCTGAACTATTGATGAAAGAGGCGTTGAACACAATAACCTTAAGTAATTAGTACAACACCATCATTAATAACTAAACGTTAACTCACTATTGGTTATTTATAATATAACAACACCATTACTAATAACTAAACGTTAATTCACTATTGGTCATTTATAATATAACAACACCATCACTAATAACTAAACTTTAATTCACTATTGGTCATTTATAATACAACAACACCATCACTAATAACTAAACGTTAATTCACTATTGGTCATTTATAATACACCAACACCATCACTAATAACTAAACGTTAATTCACTATTGATCATTTATAATACAACAACACCATCACTAATAACTAAACGTTAATTCACTATTGGTCATTTATAATACAACAACGCCATCACTAATAACTAAACGTTAATTCACTATTGGTCATTTATAATACAACAACACCATCACTAATAACTAAACGTTAATTCACTATTGGTTATTTATAATACACCAACACCATCACTAATAACTAAACGTTAATTCACTATTGGTCATTTATAATACAACACCATCACTAATAACTAAACGTTAATTCACTATTGGTTATTTATAATACACCAACACCATCACTAATAACTAAACGTTAATTCACTATTGGTCATTTATAATACAACACCATCACTAATAACTAAACGTTAATTCACTATTGGTCATTTATAATACAACAACACCTTCACTAATAACTAAACGTTAATTCACTATTGGTCATTTATAATACAACAACACCTTCACTAATAACTAAACGTTAATTCATTATTGGTCATTTATAATATAACACCATCACTAATAACTAAACGTTAATTCACTATTGGTCATTTATAATATAACACCATCACTAATAACTAAACGTTAATTCACTATTGGTCATTTATAATATAACACCATCACTAATAACTAAACGTTAATTCACTATTGGTCATTTATAATACAACAACACCATCACTAATAACTAAACGTTAATTCACTATTGGTCATTTATAATACAACAACACCATCACTAATAACTAAACGTTAATTTACTATTGGTCATTTATAATACAACAACACCATCACTAATTACTAAACGTTAATTCATTATTGCTCATTTATAATTTCAACGGTGTTATTTCAATAATTGAATGACAATTCCATTATGGTAATCATAAGCTGTAAATTGATAAAATAAAATGACCAATGCAATGACAAAACAATAAAACAAAATACTACACTATTAAAACAATTCTCAAATCTAAAAGAAAACAAAATACTACACTATTAGAACAATTCTCAAATCTAAAAGAAAACAAAATACTACACTATTAGAACAATTCCCAAGTCTAAAATAAAACAAATACTACACTATTAGAACAATTCTCAAATCTAAAATAAAACAAAATACTACATTATTAGAACAATTCTCAAATCTAAAATAAAACAAAATACTACACTATTAGAACAATTCTCAAATCTAAAATAAAACAAAATACTACACTATTAGAACAATTCTCAAATCCAAAAGAAAACAAAATACTACACTATTAGAACAATTCTCAAATCTAAAATAAAACAAAATACTACACTATTAGAACAATTCCCAAGTCTAAAATAAAACAAATACTACACTATTAGAACAATTCTCAAATCTAAAATAAAACAAAATACTACACTATTAGAACAATTCTCAAATCCAAAAGAAAACAAAATACTAAACTATTAGAACAATTCTCAAATCTAAAATAAAACAAAATACTACATTATTAGAACAATTCTCAAATCTAAAATAAAACAAAATACTACACTATTAGAACAATTCTCAAATCTAAAATAAAACAAAATACTACACTATTAGAACAATTCTCAAATCTAAAATAAAACAAAATACTACACTATTAGAACAATTCTCAAATCTAAAATAAAACAAAATACTACACTATTAGAACAATTCCCAAATCTAAAATAAAACAAAATACTACACTATTAGAACAATTCTCAAATCCAAAAGAAAACAAAATACTAAACTATTAGAACAATTCTCAAATCTAAAATAAAACAAAATACTACACTATTAGAACAATTCTCAAATCTAAAATAAAACAAAATACTATACTATTAGAACAATTCTCAAATCTAAAATAAAACAAAATACTACATTATTAGAACAATTCTCAAATCTAAAATAAAACAAAATACTACACTATTAGAACAATTCTCAAATCTAGAATAAAACAAAATACTACATTATTAGAACAATTCTCAAATCCAAAAGAAAACAAAATACTAAACTATTAGAACAATTCTCAAATCTAAAATAAAACAAAATACTACATTATTAGAACAATTCTCAAATCTAAAATAAAACAAAATACTACACTATTAGAACAATTCTCAAATCTAAAATAAAACAAAATACTACATTATTAGAACAATTCTCAAATCCAAAAGAAAACAAAATACTAAACTATTAGAACAATTCTCAAATCCAAAATAAAACAAAATACTACACTATTAGAACAATTCCCAAAAATAAAATAAAACAAAATAATACACTATTAGAACAATTCTCAAATCTAAAATAAAACAAAATACTACACTATTAGAACAATTCCCAAGTCTAAAATAAAACAAAATACTACACTATTAGAGCAATTCTCAAGTCTGAAATAAAACAAAATACTACATTGTTAGAACAGTTCTCAAATCTAAAATAAAACAAAATACTACACTATTAGAACAATTCTCAAGTCTAAAATAAAACAAAATACTACATTATTAGAACAATTCTCAAATCTAAAATAAAACAAAATACCACACTATTAGAACAATTCTCAAATCTAAAATAAAACAAAATACTACACTATTAGAACAATTCTCAAATCTAAAATAAAACAAAATACTACACTATTAGAACAATTCTCAAATCTAAAATAAAGCAAAATACTACACTATTAGAACAATTCTGAAGTCTAAAATAAAACAAAATACTACATTATTAGAACAATTCCCAAGTCCAAAATAAAACAAAATACTACACTATTAGAACAATTCTCAAATCTAAAATAAAACAAAATACTACACTATTAGAACAATTCTCAAATCTAAAATAAAACAAAATACTACACTATTAGAACAATTCTCAAATCCAAAATAAAACAAAATACTACACTATTAGAACAATTCCCAAAAATAAAATAAAACAAAATACTACACTATTAGAACAATTCCCAAATCTAAAATAAAACAAAATACTACATTATTAGAACAATTCCCAAGTCTAAAATAAAACAAAATACTACACTATTAGAACAATTCTCAAATCTAAAATAAAACAAAATACTACACTATTAGAACAATTCCCAAGTCTAAAATAAAACAAAATACTACACTATTAGAGCAATTCTCAAGTCTGAAATAAAACAAAATACTACATTGTTAGAACAATTCTCAAATCTAAAATAAAACAAAATACTACACTATTAGAACAATTCTCAAGTCTAAAATAAAACAAAATACTACATTATTAGAACAATTCTCAAATCTAAAATAAAACAAAATACCACACTATTAGAACAATTCTCAAATCTAAAATAAAACAAAATACTACACTATTAGAACAAATCTCAAATCTAAAATAAAGTAAATTACTACACTATTAGAACAATTCTCAAATCTAAAATAAAACAAAATACTACACTATTAGAACAATTCCCAAATCTAAAATAAAACAAAATACTACACTATTAGAACAATTCTCAAATCTAAAATAAAACAAAATACTACACTATTAGAACAATTCCCAAGTCTAAAATAAAACAAAATACTACACTATTAGAGCAATTCTCAAGTCTGAAATAAAACAAAATACTACATTGTTAGAACAGTTCTCAAATCTAAAATAAAACAAAATACTACACTATTAGAACAATTCTCAAGTCTAAAATAAAACAAAATACTACATTATTAGAACAATTCTCAAATCTAAAATAAAACAAAATACCACACTATTAGAACAATTCTCAAATCTAAAATAAAACAAAATACTACACTATTAGAACAATTCTCAAATCTAAAATAAAACAAAATACTACACTATTAGAACAATTCTCAAATCTAAAATAAAGCAAAATACTACACTATTAGAACAATTCTGAAGTCTAAAATAAAACAAAATACTACATTATTAGAACAATTCCCAAGTCCAAAATAAAACAAAATACTACACTATTAGAACAATTCTCAAATCTAAAATAAAACAAAATACTACACTATTAGAACAATTCTCAAATCTAAAATAAAACAAATTACTACACTATTAGAACAATTCTCAAATCCAAAATAAAACAAAATACTACACTATTAGAACAATTCCCAAAAATAAAATAAAACAAAATACTATACTATTAGAACAATTCCCAATTCTAAAATAAAACAAAATACTACATTATTAGAACAATTCCCAAGTCTAAAATAAAACAAAATACTACACTATTAGAACAATTCTCAAATCTAAAATAAAACAAAATACTACACTATTAGAACAATTCCCAAGTCTAAAATAAAACAAAATACTACACTATTAGAGCAATTCTCAAGTCTGAAATAAAACAAAATACTACATTGTTAGAACAATTCTCAAATCTAAAATAAAACAAAATACTACACTATTAGAACAATTCTCAAGTCTAAAATAAAACAAAATACTACATTATTAGAACAATTCTCAAATCTAAAATAAAACAAAATACCACACTATTAGAACAATTCTCAAATCTAAAATAAAACAAAATACTACACTATTAGAACAAATCTCAAATCTAAAATAAAGTAAATTACTACACTATTAGAACAATTCTCAAATCTAAAATAAAACAAAATACTACACTATTAGAACAATTCCCAAATCTAAAATAAAACAAAATACTACACTATTAGAACAATTCCCAAGTCTAAAATCAAACAAAATACTACACTATTAGAACAATTCTCAAATCTAAAATAAAACAAAATACTACACTATTAGAACAATTCCCAAGTCTAAAATAAAACAAAATACTACACTATTAGAACAATTCTCAAATCTAAAATAAAACAAAATACTACACTATTAGAACAAATCTCAAATCTAAAATAAAGTAAATTACTACACTATTAGAACAATTCTCAAATCTAAAATAAAACAAAATACTACACTATTAGAACAATTCTCAAATCTAAAATAAAACAAAATACTACACTATTAGAACAATTCCCAAGTCTAAAATCAAACAAAATACTACACTATTAGAACAATTCTCAAATCTAAAATAAAACAAAATACTACACTATTAGAACAATTCTCAAATCTAAAATAAAACAAAATACTACACTATTAGAACAATTCCCAAGTCTAAAATAAAACAAAATACTACACTATTAGAACAATTCTCAAGTCTAAAATAAAACAAAATACTACACTATTAGAACAATTCTCAAATCTAAAATAAAACAAAATACTACACTATTAGAACAATTCCCAAGTCTAAAATAAAACAAAATACTACACTATTAGAACAATTCTCAAATCTAAAATAAAACAAAATACTACACTATTAGAACAATTCTCAAATCTAAAATAAAACAAAATACTACACTATTAGAACAATTCCCAAGTCTAAAATAAAACAAAATACTACACTATTAGAGCAATTCTCAAGTCTGAAATAAAACAAAATACTACATTGTTAGAACAATTCTCAAATCTAAAATAAAACAAAATACTACACTATTAGAACAATTCTCAAGTCTAAAATAAAACAAAATACTACATTATTAGAACAATTCTCAAATCTAAAATAAAACAAAATACCACACTATTAGAACAATTCTCAAATCTAAAATAAAACAAAATACTACACTATTAGAACAAATCTCAAATCTAAAATAAAGTAAATTACTACACTATTAGAACAATTCTCAAATCTAAAATAAAACAAAATACTACACTATTAGAACAATTCCCAAATCTAAAATAAAACAAAATACTACACTATTAGAACAATTCTCAAATCTAAAATAAAACAAAATACTACACTATTAGAACAATTCTCAAATCTAAAATAAAACAAAATACTACACTATTAGAACAATTCCCAAGTCTAAAATCAAACAAAATACTACACTATTAGAACAATTCTCAAATCTAAAATAAAACAAAATACTACACTATTAGAACAATTCTCAAATCTAAAATAAAACAAAATACTACACTATTAGAACAATTCCCAAGTCTAAAATAAAACAAAATACTACACTATTAGAACAATTCTCAAGTCTAAAATAAAACAAAATACTACACTATTAGAACAATTCTCAAATCTAAAATAAAACAAAATACTACACTATTAGAACAATTCCCAAGTCTAAAATAAAACAAAATACTACACTATTAGAACAATTCTCAAATCTAAAATAAAACAAAATACTACACTATTAGAACAATTCTCAAATCTAAAATAAAACAAAATACTACACTATTAGAACAATTCCCAAGTCTAAAATAAAACAAAATACTACACTATTAGAACAATTCTCAAGTCTAAAATAAAACAAAATACTACACTATTAGAACAATTCTCAAATCTAAAATAAAACAAAATACTACACTATTAGAACAATTCCCAAGTCTAAAATAAAACAAAATACTACACTATTAGAACAATTCTCAAATCTAAAATAAAACAAAATACTACACTATTAGAACAATTCTCAAATCTAAAATAAAACAAAATACTACACTATTAGAACAATTCTCAAATCTAAAATAAAACAAAATACTACACTATTAGAACAATTCTCAAATCTAAAATAAAACAAAATACTACATTATTAGAACAATTCCCAAGTCCAAAATAAAACAAAATACTACACTATTAGAACAATTCTCAAATCTAAAATAAAACAAAATACTACACTATTAGAACAATTCCCAAATCTAAAATAAAGCAAAATACTACACTATTAGAACAATTCCCAAGTCCAAAATAAAACAAAATACTACACTATTAGAACAATTCCCAAGTCTAAAATAAAGCAAAATACTACACTATTAGAACAATTCCCAAGTCCAAAATAAAACAAAATACTACACTATTAGAACAATTCTGAAGTCTAAAATAAAACAAAATACTACATTATTAGAACAATTCCCAAGTCCAAAATAAAACAAAATACTACACTATTAGAACAATTCTCAAATCTAAAATAAAACAAAATACTACACTATTAGAACAATTCCCAAATCTAAAATAAAGCAAAATACTACACTATTAGAACAATTCCCAAGTCCAAAATAAAACAAAATACTACACTATTAGAACAATTCCCAAGTCTAAAATAAAACAAATCATATAAAAAGTGTCAAATATGATACCATTAGGACACAAACATTGTATATGTGATAGCTCACTTTTCTGTCTTGGTACAGGGAATTCAATCAAAAGAATCAAAAGAATAAAACTAAAAGACAAAACAGAATAGAAAATTAAAAATTTAGTAACGAACCGGATTAAAAACCGGGCATAAACCCACTTGTTCTGGAAAGTGATAACCCAATGATTCTAAGAATGAATGTTCGTCTTCCTGTTTTAACGAACAAGATAATATATAATGAATGTATTAAAAGATTTAATGATTTATTAAGTGCTGTGTAACATTAAGTAACTAGAACATAAACAGGACACATTCCAAACAATGAATTATGTAAGGAACCTAATGGCTCTATAAACCTGTTTCTGCTCAAATTGGCTGCAGATTTCTGAGGTGGGTTCAATAAATATATGTAATTTTCAAATTGATGAAAAGTTATGACTTTTACAGAAATAGTTTGGATCATCCAAGCAGATATGTTATGCTACAATTGGGGTGATTCGCATATTTAACAAAAATACTTATTTATCATTGTTTGTAAACTTTTCCTCGTCATGAATATGCAAATATTGCTGAAATACTGCTCAGTTTAATTAATAATCGATAAATTCATCAATCTATCAGAATCCACATATGATCCAATCCAGTGGTCGATTAAACCTTTTTACATCATATTAGAGGCTGACGTGGTCGTGATCGTATGGTATTTGGATTTACAACTACCTATGTAATCAGCGCCTATCACCACTAACGTTTTGATTTCGAATCCCACTCATGGCGAGGTGCACACGATACATTATCATATTATAAAGTTTATCAGTGACTATCGACAGCTCGATGGTTTTCTTCGAGTACTCCGGTATCCTCCGCCAGTAAAACTGACCACCACGATAAGGCTGAAATATTTTAAAAAAATGGCGCTAATCACGATAAACCTTTCTTTTTACATCATATTGAACTGCCAAAGAATTGCTATTAGTTTGTTGAGAGAGAGAGAGAGAGAGAGAGAGAGAGAGAGAGAGAGAGTAGTGAGTGTATTTGTACATGTATATTGCCATGTGCGTCATTAATTTCACGTACTTCTTCTCACACAAATACAATGTTATTTTAGGTTTTGTCACATTCTCTTAGCACAATATCGTTTAACTAATTTGTTTTTTATGTTCGCCGTTAAATCGTAGGGTAAATATATTGACTCTTTTTGAAACAACGCTTCTTTAATATATGGGTAATGTGTTTGGAGAGAACTACGCTCCTTTTTGACTGCCACTGCAAAAGTATGGCGATCTAGGTAGGGACAAAAAGTTAGTCTTTTGGGACGGCAACGATGTCCCTACATTTTCCGAAATCTTCACTGTGCAGGGAGCTTAGTACTTAACAAGTACGTTATCCGTTACAATATGGTCTATGGCCAGGTTCTTCGTATTATAACCTGACAATGTCCCATTAGAGGGGGGGGGGAGGGGGGTGGTGACTAACTGCCAATGTGCAGTTCTGCAGGTTTGAGTCCAGGAAACCTTCAACAATACATAGTAGAAGCAGTGGCACAATCGATACCCCAACCACATGTGTACATAACCGGGCACATAGTTTGCTCGGTACTGTGACATTAATAAACAGTGGCAGGGTTAAACTAGTTTCATGGATTTCATGTCTTAGTAAAAGACAAATTGCAGCTGTTCCTTATATTCACTGTTATTTCGGTGTAGTTGTTGGTGGTCTATTCAAGACAATTAGTTCAGATCCTATATATTTTCTCCCTTTTACAATGTACGCCCAATCAACACATACATCCGTAGACTCATCTACGAGGCACGTTATTATATATAATATATTTGTGGTAAGCTTCACGTCATGCAATTTCTAGGACCATGCTTGTATTTTAGAGTCTCTTTTTTTATTCAACCTTAATTTGCCAGGAAGGCATAGGCAAAATAGTCAAGTATTTCAACAGCTCAAAATTACGCACAATCAGTCTCCCAAAATTAATAGCAAAATAAACCGATTAATTATAAAATAATTTCAGTGTGGTATTTATCGCCATTTCTGACCTAAAATAAATAATATACCGCCCCGTTGATGTATCTACATGCAATGTTAACAAACACAAACAACGTATATTGCCACTCCATAATAATGCTAATAATTATTCCATCAGATAACGTTAACGCCTCAATACCTTAATTAAACGCCACAAGATCTATGAGATTCTGTAATGATCGAAAGAAGATAAGCATAAATTATGTCCTAAATAGTATTATTCAATATTTTCTAATATTTATCGTGTATCATTCATCTTGGTTATTTCCTATTTCATTAAGACATTTGACGTCCCCTAAGACTAATTATGACCAATCGTCACAAAGGAAATTCAATATTCTTATAAATCACGCCAATCTCATAATTGTTAAATTTACATTTAATCACGGTGCTAATTTTACATTGTTCCTAATGAAAACATTGACAGAGTCTCCTCTACTCCCTTGTGACCATTTATCAATATCTTAAGCAGTGGGATAGTCATGATAAGTCATCACAATGTATTTCTTACTGCACCTGAACTTATCGGTTATATAATTATTTCTATAGTCTGAGGTCACTTGAAGCTCCAGTTTTGCAATCCGCTTACACACATATAGTCCCACCTGTATACATAAAGTGCACTCAAGGGAACCTAAAAACGTGCCCTGTCTGAGCAGTTGCCAGTTATATACAAGTTTAAATTATATGCAATATTCATTAATGGGAAAAATGAGGCTGCCCTTTATAGACAGTGATCTCTTACATAGAGGTGCCCTTTATGACAAGTTAGGATGTATTTACGACTCTGAACCTTCTTCTCTGGTGTTCGAAGGAAAACATTATAAATAAATGGAATTCACATACTCATAATTATCGTTTTGGTGTTTAACGCCACTTTCAACAATATTTCAGTTATATTGTGGCGGTCAGTTTTATTGGTGGAAGAAACCGGAGTACCCGGAGAAAATCACAAGTCACTGACAAACTTTATCACATAATGTTGTATCGGGTACACCTCTCCTAAACGGGATTAGTGGTGATAGGCACTGATTGCATATGTAAATCCAACTAACATACGATCACGACCACGATGGCCCCGTATATATACTTGTATGATACAGATTGCACAAGAATTTAATTATCTATCACCGGGTTTATAATGTAAGTAACACGATGGGTGCCACGAGTGGGGCAGAAAATGCTACCCTTTCGGAGCACCTGAGTTCACCTTAGATCAATGTGTTTTTCATTTGGCTATCCGTCTTCTATGTACAGCTTCTTTGGTTACTTCAAACAGTTTTTTCACCTAAGGTCGGTCTATTACATGTAAGTTTAACATGGACAGTACAATAGCAGGTTCAATGAATCGAATGCTAATTAAGAAGGTGCATATCGGCTGGTTAAAGACCTTTGCTCATTCGACATAAAAATCCGATACTTCTAACAGATTGTATATCAATTATGTAGGAACTGTTTCAGCAATGTGGTATTTTATTAAGAAATGAATGGACTTCGTTGGTCATCACCAGTTACATTGAACTAATTACTGAACATAAAATAGTAATATACTATGGCATGACATATGATTTTACTGATACAATTGCTAGTTGAACTTACTAGTTGCACAAGCAAATCGTCTATACTTTTTGCAAGGTAAACCTGATTCAAATAGCCCACCAAAGTTGCTAAGTCATAGCCTCGGAACAATACGAATTTGCAGTTTATATGTGTCAGATTTGTCCTTGTATGTGTATGCATAAAATCTGTTATCTAAGTAATAATGCATATATTCATTTCAGCAAACGAGATTAATTATTGTATTTCGACTTTTTTGCATTCCTTCTAAACAACCAATGAATGAATCGACGTAGTTACTGTAAATTAATGAAAACGTATATATCTAATTTAGTGCACACGACGCGTTTCTGAAACAACCTTCATCAGGTACGCTCAAAATCGAAAGATTGGAAAGCCAGTAATGGGGAAAGTTATTAATGATTAATAGCTAAGTTCTGAATCAAGATTATATTTTGAGATATTTTTCATTGATCACGTGCCTTTAGATAGCCAATGGAGTATTACTATTATCAAAATATCTGTTTCCAGTTGAAAATGTTAAATGAAGAAAGTGTTATAGATATTTAGTAGTATATTTTTAGTTTTTAGTTGTTGTTCTATAATGTTTCTTTACGTTCTGAGTTCCGTCTTGTGATGTCCGTTACAATTTCCGCATAAATAAGGGTAATAACAAAATTACCGAACTCCGAACAATCTTACAATGGGAAAAGCAAAACTCATAAGTATATAAACAGACAAAATCAGTCAACAACCGGAAAACTGTGAAAACCGTGATGACCCTGACTTGGTACAGGCATTTCTAAACCATGTTCGGTTCGTCTTTGCCTCCAGTTGTTTGTTCCTATTTACATCATATGTGTTTTTTTGCGCATAGTGGCGTCCAACACATATTGTGTTGTGTTATTGTTTTGTTTTTCTTCGTCTTGTTGGCAGTTCACGTACATGCATACAGAAAATTGATGCTTAGGCAAGACACAAGATATCGAAAGCAAATACATGCAGCACATCGCATTTGATGTCAATATAAAAAAGCACAACTACAGGTTGAGTTCCTAATTGTTGCTTTGCATTGATATAACTTTGAATATTAAACTCAAAATTATGTGCATTCTTTATCGCATCTCTCTGTGTAAATGAGACCATATCAAGCAAAAAACTGGAATCTGTACCTGTGTAGGAAGTCATTTCGCATAAAATGTTACTAAAACTGGGTATAAAGCAACTTGAAATACACAATGACTTAATAATAATCATGCCTTGCTCTGAAAAATAACTAATTGACCTGAGAGTATTGAGAGTATTACAAAATATTTATTATATAAATATAGTTTTATAATTATATAATATTGACGTGTTGATTACGAATGTTTCAGTTCATAATATATTATTGGTATCCATTTTCCATGGATGAAAAAAAAAAATGTACAGGTTTTTATCATGCATTGCCGTCGTAGATCAATTATAAAGAGGAGATGGTTATTATCTAATAAATCTGGTTAACCCCGCCACGTTATGATCTAATAAACCTTGTTAACCCCGCCACGTTATGATCTAATAAACCTGGTTAACCCCGCCACGTTAGCTTTCCCGCCCTCAGCCATGACCTAGATTTCCAACGGTGTTTTTTGTATGTTGAATGAGTTGAGGTGAGAGGTAATTTTACAAACAAACAAACAAAACAAAGAACAAATCTTCAAAATGTCGTGTACAACTTATGATCAAAGATATTCCCTGGATTTCTTTCTCTTGAACAATCATAAGCGACAACAGCTGCGAATAAACTGCTTATTTGACATTACATATATCAGGAGAACTAGACAATATACCTATTATATTTCAGTCTTAAATGTTGCATTTAAGGTTAATATAAATCCAGTTTCAATTTTAGAAGTACGAGTTGGATGCTCACGCATTACACCAATAATTGTTTTGTATTTTTCACATGTTACAATTGTGTGTGTGGTCTCTGGTCATGCAACACGTATCACGAATCCGGACATAAAGGTTTCATATTACGCCCATCATTAACTTCGGGAGAGCTTGAATTACACGTTGTTATAATTGCTATGCTTTGACATGGATCAAGGATCAATTATTGACGGTCACGATTCAAATATCTGTTTTTGATGTGAATGAGTGAATAATAAGTACATTGTTAGCAATATTTCAGCTATATCATAGAGGCCAGTTGCATAAATGAAGGAGGGTCCGGGTGGGTCAATGAGTTAAGTAGTTGGATTACCTAACAACTCATACAACCCTATCACCAATACGGCGTAGGTTCGCACCCGACTTTGTAAATTACAAAAAGGGTGCACTCCACTTGCAGTGGCAAGTGATAACGTTTATCAGTTGCTTGCCCATGGTCTGTGGTTCTCTCCGGGTACGCCGGCTTTTTTCACTACTAAAGCTGGTCGCCATGATATAGCTGAAATATTGCTGGAAGTGCCGCTAAACACAATACATCAATTAATCAATCAATCAATCAATCAATCATAGATGAAGGAAAATTGAGTACATGTAGAAAATTACCCACTTGCCGCAACACATGGACAACTGTTCGAGTCGAGTACACCTCCATTTGGGTGGGAAGCGAACTAAGAACTTTAGTGGTGGTGGACACGTGTAGTGATAAGAAAAAGCAATTGGTTTAATCTGGATTAACACATAATTCCCATACACCATATAAAACCTAAGTCTGAAAATAATTAATATCTTATAGACCTGTGAGAATCAAGATTTGTAACAGTTTATTCATTATATAAATCTAATTTTATAATTATATAATATTGACGTGCTGGTTACGAGTTCATAGTATATTTTATTAGTATCCATTTTTACGTCTTTCCGATACATGTAAAAAATCTAAATCTTCAAAATGTCGTCGTCAACTCACGATCAAGGTTGTGTACTGGTCATCTCTCTCTTGACCAAACATAAATAACAATAATTAATAATAAACTACATGTAGTTGTTTGTCATAATTAGACAATATACAAATCATGTTTTAGGTTTTAAGTGTTGATTGCATATATCTTGAAAATTGATATTAATCCAATTTAAATTTGAGAAGGACGAGTTCGATACTTCCACACATTATATAAATAACTGTATTTTCACATGTTACCATGTGTGTGTGGTCTCAGATTATACAACACATATCAAGATTCCTAACGCAGAGGTTTCATATTCTATTAATTATTGACTCGGACCAACAAACGAGTCGGATCCTCACACATTACACAAATAACTGTCTTTTCACATGCTACAATGTCATGTCATGCAACACATATGAAGAATCCTAACATAAAGGTTTTATATTCCACCAGTCATTAATCCACACGTTTTTACAATCGTTATGTTTTGAAATAGATGAAGAAAGACATCATTTACTGACGAAAACGAGTAAGGTATCTGTTTGTGGTGTGAATGGATAATAATGACTGTTTGACGCCACTTCCAACAATGTTTCAGTTAAATCATGGCGGTCAGTTTCATAGGTGCAGGAAACTTGAATACATATACATTTTCTTCTTCTTTATATTATTGAAATATCTTCATTATTGGAAGATATATTAAATAATATAGGCATTTACATAATAAAAACTGAAATTCATCATTAAAGTGTTATCAACGTTGTGATTTTTATTTGTCGACATTGCTATTTGTTTAGTTTTGATTAGTGTTTGAGTCTGTGGAGGTCTTGCGAACTGTTCCAAATAAAAATATCTTAATTGACAAATGTGAGTATTTCATACCATTGAGAGAAGTAGTCTCCAAAATATTGTGCGGGTCCTCTGATAAGGTCAGAAATATTTCATAAAGAATGTTAAATGGACAATATGCGATTTAAAAGTCCTATCCAGAAAAATTATAGATTATGGAATGAGAAATAATTATGATCAATGAAAACCAGAATCTATATACTTTAGCAAGCATGAGCATATGCATTTAAACAAAAGTTAAGAATTCCTTCATTTATTTCATAATCATTTTATTTAAGAATTAACTTTTTTTTAAATCAGTTGAATCGTCTATGAAGTACATGTACATGCAAAATTAAATTTATTTTTATTTTTTTGTGTAGTGTATTGTAGAGCAGTCCTTCCCCTTTTGGCCGTTTTCATTTGGTCATTACATTGTCTGTCATTTGTCGATTTATGGTTACTGATTACCCAGGGAAAGGACTTCACTAATGGTGCTATAACTTGTGTCCAATCCCATTTCCTATTTTTATGCAAATAAAATATGCTTAAGCTAAGCTGATTACCCATTTGATATCTTCAAACTTTTCTGTGTGATTTATATCATCTCAGGTCAATGTTAGGTCACTAATTATAAAATTCTACGTGTTTCTTCATCTCGGGACAAAGTAAGGTCATTAACAGGAAGGTACCGTCGTGGTCGTGATCATATGGTAGATGGAATTACAACTACCTGTGTAATAAGTGTCTACCACCACTAAAGTTGTGAGTTCGAACCCAGTTCATAGCGAGGTGTGCTCGATACAACATTATGTGATGAAGTTTGTCAGTGACTTGTGATTGGTCGGTAGTTTTCTCCGGGTACTCCGCTTTCCTCCACCAATGAAACTGACCGCCACGATATAACTGAAATATTGTTGAAAGTTGCGTTAAGCACCATTAAATCAACTAAATAAACTACAATGCTTTTCGTCATCTCATTACAATTTAAGGTAACTAATGGGAACACTTAATGTTGTTTTGTTTTATCTCGTTACAATGTAAAGCAACCAATGCTAAATTAACTAGGCTATGTAAAGCCAATCATTATAATAACTTTATCAATACGTTCAGAAATAAATGCCTTGTTTTACGTCATGTGGAAATTCACATTAAAATAATGATGAAACATTATATGACCTTTTTATAGTTGTTTTGTCTAAAGAGTAATGGTGTTTAACCAGCAGGTTTTACCTTCCTTGCTGGTTAGTAGTCAGTTAACTACGAACATTCACTGAACCCGCTATTGTACTGGCCATGTTTTTGTTATCATTCATTCTTGTGATAGTATGTGGTCTTATTGAGTGGAAGCGAATATGTGCAGGTTTTTATCGTTTGTATATATATATATGTATTGCCGTTGCATATCCAGTTATCAAGAAGGGAGGGTTGGGATTCCATTTACTGGGTTAACTTAGTTCTATTAATAAAACCCTAAATGCTCGCTTACTCGCAAGGGTTATAACGGGATGCCATTACACGTAATGGAGCAGCCGCCGAGATGTGTTGCGCTCGCTTACAGAGCTTCTGACGCCTGCATTTATCAATAATAAGACATAACCTTTCCTTTTGTCCATTATTATAACAAGTTTTTATCACCTACCAGTATTTTAGAATGTAATTCCCACAAAATAAAATCTTCTCTCTGAACATTTTGAATTTCGTCATTTCCGGCCTCACTATTTGGATGTCGATACCATATTTGGCGATTTAGGCGTGAATGTTTACATCAGCGTGTAGTAAGAAATACCATATTTAGAAAAGCTCCGCCTTCCGTAGTTTCCGGTTATGGAAAACGATCGATAAATTTTTAACAAGGTTGTTGCTACCTTTGAAAAGCATATATTTCTCAGACAAACCGATTTAACAAGGACTGGGACCATCAGTAATAATTATAATAAAATGTTTGAAGCGTAAATAGTGAGTTTTTATGTTTCAACTGCAACTTTGTTTTTGCTCCATTGTGACGAATGGGACCGCGTTGTAGCTCTGTCGAGACACAAGTTTGTCACAGGAGCTACATTATTGCATCAAGTTTAACCCGCCACATTCTTGTACCTGTTCCAAACCATAACCTGGATTTCCAACGTCATATGGCGTGTCTTTTTGTGTTCAATACGTGAATGTGGCAGGTGACTGTTCGTTTTGTTGATATCGGTGGCATTGCTGACCATCACTGTTTAAACTTTCTTTTCATAAAAGAAATGTAAATAGATACATGTAAATCCACTTTCAATGTTAACACTGCTAAATAACATTCACTTTAATAAAGCAAGTTATGAAAAATGAAAATCAGAATTTCTACAGCATCATGTACATTTAATGTATCTCAATTTTTTTCTATATATTTGTTATTCAAAACTAATATTATGAAAGAATGTGACTTTCCCAAACAATTTTTTTATAGAACAGATAATAATTTTATTGCACTACATTTTGCTGAAAACAATGTATAATACATACTGCTTTTACCTAGCATCACTTGTTGTTAGTCACTAAATAGCAAGGAATTTATTATTCAGTAAAGCTTATTTATAATAAATAATGTTAGAACTCTTTTTTAGATCAAAAACAGAATACATTTACATAGAATATACACTAAATAAACATATTATGTTTTTGCTTTTTTTTATTAAACTTCCCATGTTCCGGAGTATTATCAGAATCAAACTGTGCCACTATTGTATCTTACAATTACTCCAATACAATTGCACCCCAAAACCGCCTGAACCAAGTCATAACCCGAAAGATATACATAGATAGCAATTTCCGATGTTGAAATATAACTCAGATGTTTGTATATTGTGTTGTAATTAAATATAAGGTGTGAAAAATAATAAATCGTATTTCAGTATCACATTCCAAGGGGAGCAACTCTTTCTTTCATACCATGTAATAAAATTTTTAACAGTGCGAACGACATTTTATACACTTGTATATATCTTAACAATATCAGTACTAACCTTCAACAATTTAAACTGCTGAAAATATTTTCCATTAAAACATATTTCAATTATTAACATTATTTCATAATTGTTCAGAGAATGATCTTTGTGAGATTTATACTTGATATTTTAAATATTTTATTCGAATGTTTGACCAAAATATTACTGTGTTGTATTATAATAACTGACTTCAAGTTTTAATTCAATCTTAATGTACTTTATGTTGGGGCTCGTTCGTTTCTTTCATTTCCAAATATTATTTCTGAAAGTGTACACAATGCAAATTTGGACGACAAATATATGTGCCTGTACGCAATGCTCTTTCTTCAGGATGCCTGTTAAGATGTCTAAGGAAGGTGGGAAAACCCATATGCACAGTACCCACAATCTATTAGAAAACATGGGTTTGCTCTAAATAAAGGTAAACACATACATTATAGATTTCGTAATATTTATATATAAAGGATAAAATATTGGTAACACATTTTCGCAAATAAATTATTTGATTATAGTGAAGTCAAACAAAAACATTAAGAAATTTTTAGCATGTCTTAATAGATTATTGCTTATTTTGTTCCACTATGTTTTATCGACTATCAATATTAGAAAGGCTAATATTATGAAATTACAGTTTGAAAGGTGATGGTCAACAATTCCAACAATAACACACAAAAAAATAAATAAAATACGGACAACCACATCTAACATCAAATCATTGAACACAAAAATAACCAAGATATATGGGGTTGGAAATTCGTGTCCTGGCGTAGGACAATCACAGGAATGTAGCGGGGTTTATCCGGAAAATGGCACCACAACCGTTCTCTCTTAATAAATGTATCTCCAACGGTAATACAGATATAAAATCTACAATAATAAAGAAACGCAGCAGATTCACTTTCACTCACAAAGATCGCATACTATCACAAATATCAATGACAACATAAACATGAACAGTACAATAGCAAGGCCAATGAATAAAAACGAAGCTATCTAATTTACAGTGCACGACGTGTCTCTGGAATAATCTTCATCAGGTACGCTCAAAGTCAATACCACAAGACTTACACGTGATAACATATAGTCGTATATTCCTGAATGCTCGTATTTATGGAACGCTGTGTAAGTACAATGTTAATTTCACATCATCTTTCATTCTATTAATGGGATTAATAAATATGTAATTTTTATCAAAACAAAAAATCTCCTCCCTAAGACATAAGTGACATTTGTTGTTGGAGTCCGTGTTATTCATCTTTTTATATTGTTTGTCTTCGTTCTGTGTCTTGTGTCTAGTGTGGCATGTGTCTGTCATTGTTCAATTATTGCCCTTTCGGGTTTCTCTAACATATAGTTATAATGTTATACTCGAAAAATCATATGTGGATTCTGAGCAGTGTTAAAGATCGTACGAGGCAGACAGCATACAGGAACTTCTCAAGAGAAACAAAATGAGACTAGCCCAATCCGTTATATTCACGTTTCGGTTTATAGATGATGTTCTTTCACTAAATAATTCAAATTTGGTGATTTGATGATCGCATGTATCCAATTGAACTTGAAATAAAGGATACCACAGATACAGCTAGATCTGCTTCATACATTGACCTATGCCTAGATATTGCGGGCGATAGCATGCTAAGAACGCACCTTCTCGACATAAGAGATGATTTCAATTTTCACCATGGTTAATTGTGTGTTTATATGTTGCAACATTTTTCAGCAGCACCTGCATAGGTAGTTCATATCGCTCACTTGCATACACTATTTTAGAACTTGTATTTCCTAGAACGTTATCCGTGAGAGCTGGTTGCTGCTAACACGGAAGCAACAGACCTAAGAATTCCTAGTGGTTAAGTTGAAACTATCACTTGGAATGTCTTACGGTTGCCACCATGACTTTGTTAACCGCTATGGAATACCTGTGTCCGAAATGACCACGGATATGTTCCATTTGCCGTATTCACAATTCCGTCCTTTCTTCGTTCATGAATTATCTCCGAGTATATGAAAATAGTAACACGAGTAGTGACACGAGTGTAGCAGGAACTACTTACCCTTGCGGAGCACCTGAATTCACCCACCACTTTTTAGTGGGATTCGCGTTGCTCAAATTTTATTGTTCTTTCTACAGTTGAGTAGATTAGTTTTGTCCTTTTCCGGTTCACCATTGTATTGTCTGTCCTTCGATTTGCGGCTTCTAAACTAATGACGGATTTTCTTTAAAATCAGAATCTTGTGTTTTATTTAAGTAAAATGTAAAAATATAATATGTGTCGTTATCATTGTAAGAGGATATATTCAATAAAGCTGAAAAAATAATTTCAACAAACAACTGTAGTATTTGTAATTTATCCTTAATATACATTATGATGAAGCTGTATATGTATTTTGCTCTCTAAGGTTTGGCGCCTTAAAATCTGATTCAACCCACCATTTCTTTAGAAATGCCTGTACCAAGTCAGGGTCATTACGGTTTTCACAGTTTTCCGGTTGTTGACTGATTTTGTCTGTTTATATAATTATGAGTTTTTACTTTCCCTTTGTAAGATTGTTCGGAGTTCGGTAATTTTATTATTACCTTTATTTCCAAACAGAAACATTTTTCACAAAGATTGACAGATGATATTGCTAATGACTGTATTGTACAAACCTTACTTAAATGTAAGTGGCAATTTAAAACTTAATTGATACTTAAATTTACTTGAAATGTACATAGAATTAATTGGTTTAATTGAGACTTAAATTTAATTAACGTTTGTGGAGCTCAGTCCTGTACACTAAGTGTCCTCACAGATTCCACCTATTTCCACAGTGCAATAATGTTTTAGCCGGATTGCAAGGAAGATCAGATTGCACATGTTTTAGTCGATAAGATAACAGACGGCCAATGACAGTATGTCATAATAACTCATGAGACTTAGACATAACATTTTGTAAAGAGATATCATACGAAATATGCAGCATCAAACGGATTTAGGCTATCCTGTTTAGGCTATCCTGTTTATGCTATCTTGCTTAGGATATCCTGTTTAGACTATCCTGTTTAGGACCTTTGATTTTCTACTCCCAAAACTTTTAAATTATTCGGCTTTCCAATCTTTTGAGTTTGACTTCGAAGACGAAGAAACGCGTCGTGTGCACTGAATTTTATATCTACGGTTTCATTTCAGCATTTTGTCAGTTATTATATCATGATTACAGAACTTATTATGAGAGGAAATCCTAGGCAGCTATAGCGATCTGACTAGTAAAACCCCGGTATATTGTAGGTACAGTGGAACTAGTGCAATCCGACACCTGAGTTTTCCGACATCCTGTGACATCTGACAAAAATTCATGGTCCCAAAGTGTTTCTTTTAACTAAATTAAAACCCGAGTATTCCTACATCCTGTACAATGCGACACATTTCCCTGGTCCCTTGGTGTGTCGGATTAGACAGGTTCCACTGTATCTGGAAACATCTACATTTGAGATGAATTTCGAGGCTGAAGCTCTCATCAGTTTTGTTAAGCTTGTGGCCAGTAGTCATCGACTATCCTCAAAGACGGCCACTTGGGTACCCATTTGAAATTATGTTTGTCGTGATATTAAACAAGTAATTTAAAAGAAAAATATAATCAATTATTAAAAACATATATTTAGATATAACATTTTTATTTTAAAAAAAATAAGTGTTACCAAACAAAAAATGTACTATAAACTGACATCGTTTATTCTTAATTCTAAGATGACTTCCTTCATTGGCTATATACATAATGCAGTGATGAAACCTCGATATATTTTAATTCGCGAAAGCGCATTGTCTAATAAATTAATAACATCATTCCGATGACGTAGTCTCAATTAAAGCTGGCGACATTGACACCTGGATACTGATTGTTTTTACGATTTTTTAAAATATTTGGCTTATTTAAATCGCTAAATATCGAAATGCAATCAAATTGGAAAATGTCAGTGACTTAATTGCATCTAGGGTTACGAAATATACGACTGCATAGATGAAGCTTAGTGGACGTTTTTAGATGTATTCTAATGCTCACTTCTTAATTTCCTGTTTTGTACACATAATTGTAAAATCTGATATGAAAATATTTTCCTGTCTCCATTTACTGTTCCTTTTATTATTACGAATAAAACCTTTTTGAATTTGACAATGTGAAAGATGGAACGGTTAACGGCGTCACATAAATAAAAGTAAAGACATTTCCCGCATCCGGAAGCATAAATTACGATCATTCCTCAAAGTGCACTATCGTATTAGAATTGTTAGACATATAAGAAACGAAATAATTCATGCTAGTCATAATGTGTTGTGAGTTTTAACATGGGTTGGCAGGATATTACAACATTTTATTCCTGTTTCTGCTCTGGGTAAAATGCTACTGTATTACTAAGCGCATGTAGCAAACTCACAACACATTTTGTCGTCCATGAATGTTTTTATGTGACAACACAGAAAAATACAGTAACCATGACGAGTTGAAATATCAAGGTAGAATATAAATTGATGAAGTCAATGACCTTTGCCACCTCTTTCCACGTGACATCGTGATTGTGCGTCACCTCCGTTGTGCCTATTGCTACTTCCTGCTTTATTTTCATCTCGAAAGCGTCGTCTTGTGGTTGTTGGCTAGGTTGAACGTGAATAATTCGCTTCTGATTTCTGCACATGTTGACAAGCTTCTTAAGGTATTCGGGAACGGGGTATTTTTTGTCATTTTTAAAAAATATTCGCTGTTGAAATATCGTAAGTAGACAAATTATGGAACTTAACATAAAATCTCCTACAAGGAAATAGCAGAACCTGGACATTGTCTGTGATGTTTTAGGCAGATAGTCTGATATCATGGTCATAAAAACAGCTATAGCGAGGAGAACTGTTATTGCATACGAAATTCGTTCACCCGATTCAGCTGGAAGCAAAAAGACAAACGAATTAAGAAGCGTCAGAAAGAGAACTGGAAATATAATGTTTACTAAAAAAAATACCGGACGTCGTTTTATTGTAATAAACACTTTAAACATTGATCCGGTTTCAAAGTTGTAACTGCGTGTTTTTGTTTCCTCCAAACTCCATGTACCATGTTCCATATAAAACGGAGTTGAAGCTTTATCTGATGCAGAATCAAGACTGATTTCCGAAGGTAATGTTCCAAATGAAATAGACTGCAGATTGCACGTCTGTGCGTCGAAAGGAAAATAAGTAACATCTACTAAACACGAAGTAGTTAATACATCTGGAGGGGTCCAAATCGCTAATCCGTTATAGTATAGTCGTATAGAAATAAAATCTCGTCCGATGTTTTTCATTGAATCAAAATTATTAGCAAGGAAAATTGTCGGTTTCCATATCTTTTCTTGCGGAATTGTAATTGTAAATGTCATGTTATAATCATTCGGATTCCATGCGAGTCTATCATCAAGTCAAGTTCCAATAAAGATTCCGGTAACTGCAAATTTCCCGCTCACCTCATCCAAGTCTTTTATACTGACAAGGTTAAATGAAGAGTTTACAATCGTTACAGACTGATCTTTCGGAGGACGGGTGTTTTTGTTGTAGCTGCTCAGTAAATCCGTATACAGTTTGTCAATATCCGAAATAGTAGACGTTAGAACTGACGTCACACAGCAGACAATAACTAGTAGAGGCACGTGTAACATTGTATCTGAAAAAAAAGAATGATTAGTATCTAAATAATTTCCAGTTTATTGTTTTTTAGGATTAGGGTAGGAATATTGGTACATATCTTCATTTTCAGCCAATGTTAAGCTTCTGTCTACCAGGGGTCCGTTGTTGAACTTGTGATTAAGCTAATCATATGATTAGCCCTTATTACATTTTTAATTCCTAATCACATACTTAGATAATGCAATGATTAAATTCTGTTGCCGAACTGTTTTAATCAATGCATTTACTAATCATATTTAATATTTAAACATTGCATTAGCTAATTATGTGATTAGAAATTAAACATGTAATTAGGGCTAATCATGTGATTAGTTTAATCACAAGTTCAACAACGGACTCCTGACTTATTGAAAGAGGAAAACATCAACTGATATAACGAACGTACCGGCGAAACAATCGGCCTGGCATTGGGTAGATTTCTGGAATTTTCAACACTTGAGATCGGTATTAGGCCGTTGTGTTTGTCCTATGCATGATTTTGGAAACAATGCCTTAAAGACACCAATAATTAACACTTCAAGATTCAAAGTATTTTATTTTAACCACATCGGTGGTGTAATGTTTAGTCTGTTCGACTCGGGTGTGGTAGATCGTGCTTTCTAGCCCTGGTCGGGTCAAAGCAATTACTATAAAATTGATATTTGTTGCTTCTCCGATAAGCACTCAGCATTCAGGAGTAAGAACAAAGACTGGTTGCTTGGCAATCACAATAATTTGTCCTAGTGGAGGAACTTGTCTACCGCGGACTGTTGTTTCATTGAACTAGTACTATAAAAATCCAACCTAGCGTATTGGCACAAAGATGACACTAATATCATCATTTCATTAAAATGTAACTTGTTCTTGACATGATATAGCTGCAACATGGATCATTTGGTGTTAAACAACAACAATCACTCACTCACTCAAACCTATTTTAAGACACGGTCAATGGCAATGTCGTATACGTTTTGTCTCGGGGAAATCCAATATACACCTTCGACAAAAAGGTTTCTCTATTGTTTGATTTCCTTCAGATCTGTGTTTTTTCATAGCACGACGATGCAATTACTGGAGCAGGAATTGCTTACCCTTCCAGAGCACATGAGTTCACCCTCAGTTTTTAATGGGGGCTGGTTGGTTGGATGGGATGGTCGATCTTTAGTTTTATGTGTATGTTTTGTAGATCGTTGTTTGTCTTTTTTCCGTTGGCCATTGTGTTGTCTGTCATTCTTTGATCTACGGTATCTTCAAACACTTCTTCAAATATATGTAGTACGCTGCATGTTTATTTTCTTCACGTTTTTCAAATTTTATTAGTATATAAAATTCCATACCGCTTCACGTTTTATCGACTTAATATTTTATACAAAGAAACATGAAATGGTAGAGATATGTTTTTATTATTTATCAATAGAATTAACGGTAAGTATGAATGATAAACAATAAACGTTTCACAAAATAGTATTACTATGTATCCGGTTATTTGCAATATATAAAGGAAAGAAAATATAATATTTGTTTTGAATAGAATTTAATTGTTGACTGAAGTTCTCTAAAAAGGCAAAGTCGATTTCCTAAAATCAACATTTAAATACTGTGCATCAACAATAGGACGGCTGAATGTATGTAAATACGATTAAGTTTAATAGATTATATTATTTTGATTACTATTGAAAAGCTTCTTTATTTTACTGTTATGATTCCCAGGCGTTCATTTTACAATTTACTCTTGCTTGTCAAATTACTTTACCATGGTAACGAGGACACGTAAATTAAAGTCATGAATACAGATATTATTATGATCGACATCATTAATCGATTACTTGCGCCATGCGAAATTTCAATGTCTAACGTGGTTGCAGATATTATGAATAGAAAGTTTAAACGGTGATGGTCATCAATTCCAACAATATCAACACAACGAACAATTAACTGAACTCACTGAATACCAACATGACCACGATATATGACGTTACAAATCCAGGTCCTGGTTTGAGACAGACATAGACATGTGGCGGGGTTAAATCTTTTAATGGCATCCCAATCCTCCCTTCTTGATAAATAGATATCCACCGCAAGGCATATATAAACAAACGATTAAACAATCGACAAAGATTCACATCCACTCAAAAACACCACATACTATCACAAAAATGAATGACAACATAAACCTGGACAGAACAAAGGCAGGGTCAATGAATGCTCGTAGTTAACTGACTAACAGATAGGAAGGTATAATCTGTTGATTAAACCCCATTAGTGAGCAGTAATAATACAAATTTGATACTAAACAGACTTAATCAGAAGCTTTAAATCGAAGGACAGATAATATAATAGCTTTAAAAAAAACGACAATCAATGATATACAAAACACTATAACGAATACTAAAGATATGTACACAATTTACAGGTTTACTTTGTTTCTCTATATCAGTATTGTCGTTGTTGATTTAATCCCACCACACTTTTGTGTCTGTTATAAGACATGACATGGAGTTCTAATTCCATATGTCGTACATTTTCCATGTTTAGTGCTTGTGTTAAATTGTTTGGGATAAAAGGTGGTTGTTCGTTTTGTTGATGTTTGTGAAATTGTTGACCATCACTGTCTAAACTTTGTTTTCATAATTACAAGCACTATATCATGTAGATAAAAAGTGGCGTTAGGACGAGTCTTATCATGAACTAATGTATTGATTGACACAAAGAAAATAGAACCCGATGGATGTTGTTGGAAAATGTTATCTTGCAACGGGCTACCAACGACATGTCTTAAAAACTGTCTTTAAAGAGCTCCAGTAGTGTATTATGTACAGAGAGCGTGCCACTCCCAATATATGAAGCACTTATTCGCCTCCCGCCCTATGAAAGAGCAAGCAATTTAGAATAAATAAAATTATTATGTTGTTAAAAAAGAGATCGAGATGCGTATTTTATTCGTCACGCAAAAAAAGCAGACGACCTGTAGGTGATTCGTCACGCACAACCCACATACTCCCATTCGGTGGTGGTGTACATCGTAATGGATTAGCTAGGTTACATTTCTGTACTCCGGATATCCTACAGGAATGATGAGTAATAACTTATGAATCATATTTTCACAAACATGGATGCTATAGTACAAAACAATAATATTTTCACTTGATAATTTGGAATCAAAGCTTTGTGATTCGTTTATACCGAGTGTTTATTTCGCTCTCCGTTGAAGTACATTTGATTATTTCCGTTTTCAATTTTATCCTGGTTTGTTTGTTTATTTGTGTATTTTTTGTGTTAGAAATATACAGATTGATGATCTAATATTTTTCCAGCAATGTAATTAATTTCTAATTAAATTGTTTTGGAAAACCATTTAATTTCACAATGATCTTAATGGCTGTGTTCCGCACAAGAAATTTCGAATATAGTTTCGTATATGGTCTGATTTCCACATCACGCGTTGCACATCTGGTAAGAAGAGGCAAGTGTTCTCGTACTTGTAAGCTGATTGTTGATAGCTAATTACCTGAGCTATTTATAAATATTGACAAATTATATCAGAAACATTATCATTTTTAAATTTTTTAAATAAAAAACATCAGTGTTGAATCATTTGAAGCTAGCTAAGGACAATGCACGTCAAAAGTATTCACACGATTTCAACTTCCGCCTAGAAATTTCACATCAAACTACATTATATGGATATTGAGTTTTTGTTTCAACAAATGTGCATTGACAGTCAGTTTTATTGGTTTGAAGGAAATAGTACCATTGCAAAAATCACTGATCTGTCATATAAAGTTGTATCGATACACCTCGTAAAAGATCGTTATAGGTACTGGTTACAAAGGTGAAGGTAATTCTAACTATCAAAAGACATTTTGTTGTAATATGTCTGCCATGAAACACACATCTTCCAGTGCACATTTCCAAGTAAACAATTGATTTCAAATAAATATGTCACATCATAGGAATCAGTTCAAAACATGTCTATAGTTTGCACCTTAGTGTGATGTCAAATTATACATTACCACATCTGTGGTGTAATAGTCAACGATTCTTCAGCTATATCAAGGCGATAGCCAGTTACATTCAGGAGATATTGATGATGTCCACTTTGTTCTAGACCAAAACGCTGAACTAGATTGCATAGTGCTAGTTCGCTGAAGCAACTATCCACGGGTAGACATGTCTCTGCACTCGGACACATTATCCCAATTTCGAAGCTACCAGTTTATGATCTCAAATCTGAAATGCTTCGTTTTTCGCGGATAAGCACCAAATACCAATTTTTTAGTATTTGGTTTGACCCCAACAGGGCTCGAACCCACGATTTACCACACTCGAGGCGAGCACGCTAAACTTTATGTCACCAATGCTCTTTCACATGATGTATCTGATGCAAATGCTAATCAAACAAGGCGATGTTGCCCCTAGGTTGAGGTAATCGTTAAAAAATTCTACAATCATAACATCGAAAGTTGTTTCCTCGAGAACTACTATAAGATGTTTAAAAACTTTAATGCTTTGTTTTGTAAAAGACAACAAAATAATTTTCGGTATGTAGTAATATACAATTGCGGAACCGAACGGTTGTCAGGGGTTGTAGACCGGGTGACAACCTATCGTCTCCTTCTACATTAAACATTTTTGGGTTGTCAGCCGGGTTGTCTCCTTCGTCACCAAATTTTCCGTTAGACATCCCAATTGTGTTTTACGTTTATATAGTAAACAATTATGTAAGGTATAACAGCAATTGTTCTCAACCTGATTTTAACTCAGATTGTGATTATCAACTAGATGAGTTGGTGTTCTAAAAAATCAGCAATATTAATGTCAATATTCTATTCAAATTGTATGTTTAAATGGTCCGATGTGAGCCTAAATAGATAGTAAATGTCTATTCATAATTGGATTTATGGGCAAATTTAATTCGAATAATGGCTATCCATAATTATGTAAGATTAGCCATAGATCTTTATCTTTGCCGATCATACAGTGTCATATATTTAATGTGTGTGCAATCATGAAACCCCAGCTATATGCATTAATCCTATAGACATGTTACTTTCTTATCAATAATACCTTGAAATAAATGTTCGCTATGAAATTTGAAATCTTGACAAACCACTTATATTTGTTAGTACAGTGGAACCTGTCTAATCCGACACACCAAGGGACCAGGGAAATGTGTCGGATTGTACAGAGTGTCGGAAAACTCAGGTTTTCTTTTTTAGTTAGCAGAAATTTGCACAAATTTAACAAGAGAAGAAATTATGTATGTTTTATTATGTAGGATGGTTTAAAATATTGGAACTACAATGTAGATGAAAATACATTTAATATTTAATTTATACACAATTAATTATATTTAGAACATTTTCATAATCTGATCAGATAATTGTTGGTTGTAGCCATGTCCTTTACAAAGAAAGTGAAAACAGTTATCTGTAAAATTTTAATTATTATATTCTTGGTAAAGTTACTTTATCCTTTATTAATGAGTCTTTAATCACCTGCCAATCAATAAATTCAAATCATAATTAATTTTTGTACACAATCCTAGAGCAATTCCATAATATATCAGATAATGGTTGTAGTTATGTCCTTTACAAAGAAAGTGAAAACAGTTAACTGTAAAATTTTACATATATATTCTTTGTAAACTTAATTTTAACCCTTACTAATGAGCCTCTAATTACATGCCAATCAATTAGCTAAGAAAAATTTAGGAGCTAAGCCTGTCAATGTGTGAATGCTTTATATTTAATGATACACATGGAAGGATGATAATTTATTAATGAGCAGATCAAAGGGTCAGATAAGACAGGATTTATTCAGTGTAATTAATAACACTGGGACTGTAAAACAGTGTCGGATGTCGGAAGTGACAGGTTGCGGAATACTCAAGGTTTTTTAACAAAGAATGTAAAAGAAATATTTTGGAACCTGAAATTTTTGTCGGAAGTCACAGGATGTCGGAAAACTCAGGTGTCGGATCACACTGGTTCCACTGTATGCATAAGTAGTCAGTCACAAAAAAAAACTGTTCGATCTGCAATAAACTGTTCACTAGTTGTAATTGTCATTTTCTCGCATTGTGTATAAATCCATTCCACCCATATTCTTTGTTACAAACATATGTGGTTTTTTTATGTGTATCCAAGGATTTGTATAGTATAATGCAACTCCTTGGTGTTTCTAGTTGGCCAAATATAAATGTAGAAATGGTATGGTCCAACAGCTTTCAAACTAATAATAAAGTTTTATTTAAAGTCGATATTAATTAAACATTACAACACAAGCTGTAATGAGCTTTTCGAATCGACTACATACAAAATACATACATTCATCTCACAATCATGCACAAACACACCAATTTAATAAAAACATAATGGATAGTAATATTAAAACATAATGCATATGGTGACTTAAAAACATCATAAATGCTTGTTAAGATCAAGGATTTATATAAATCCTTGTTAAGATAGAACCTAAAATTCCATGGCAAAATAAAACATATAAAGCATGGTAAGATAATACAAGTCAAAGTAAAAAAATGAAGTTTATAAATCTGAGTTATGGATAAGCATACACTGAAAGTAGCAATGATAATACATGCAAAATAAAACAAAATAATAATGAAAAGTCTATAAGCATAGCAATAGAAACAGCAAAATGTTTAGCACTGCACCATATTTCAACTAAAAATGACAAAAAAAAAAGCATAAGTTACGAAGCACTATATGCATGCACTGTACTGACATGAACTGTTCATTGGATCCCATGTTTGTATTAAATTTTTAAACTGCCCCAAAGATGTTTGCCTTCTACAGTGATTAGGCAGCTCATTCCAGTTGTGTGCAGCATTATAACGAAAGGATTTCAGGTCATACCTGGTAGTTCTGACTCGTGGTAAAACTGCTGTTTCCTGTGATCTAAAATTATAATTTTGAAGTTTAATATTGATTGAGTCATGAAGATAACTTGGACTATTTTTATGTATTATTTTAAATGTTTCAACAGCAATGGTTTTTAATCTTCTAATATTTCTAAAGAGAGTAGTTTTGATTTTTCAAGCACATTTTCATATGAACTGTAATGATCGTCATAAATAAACCTGAGAGCTCTTTCTTGAATCTTTTCCATTTTAAGAGAAACAAATTTCACTACATAGTGCCAGGTTACAGGACAATAATTAAAATTTGAAAGAATGAACGAGTAATAAGCTGTTAGTCTACCTAACCTATTTAAATATTTGTCAATCCGTTTCAAAATATTTAGCTGCCTTGATGCTTTTTTTTCACAAATTTCAGATATATGATTGTTAAAGTTTAAATTTGAGTCAATGGTTACTCCAAGGAGTTTAACGTTATCTTCACAAGTAATATTATTTCCATTTAAATTGAATGTTAAATTATGTTTATTTGTCTTTTTTCCAATGGCAATAGCCAGAAATTTGTCTGGATTTGCTTTCATTAAATTGATTGAAAATCAGTTTATTAATTTTAAACTATTAATTTTAAACTAAATTCAATAAACATATTTTTTTTTCAATTCACGTGACTTCTCAACAATCATCATCGCTACTCATGTGTAAAGTTATATACAAACAGGTTCGTTTTATACTCAACTGGATGTTTTCTTTATTATCGCTATATTCATTATTAAATGTACTACAAGATACAACATACAAATTAAGTACAGTATATATATCACAATATATGTCTAATAGGTTCTAAATAAAATGGCGGACGGACAGGGGGTTCTAATGTGGGCTCTGATATTTATTACCATTGCACTCAGATTCAGCCCAAAACGACTTGATAACTTTATTGAATTTAACCACAAAGCATCAGACTTAGGATATTATGCAAGTTATGACCTAAATTATCTTCAGAAATGTGATTTTACTTTAAAAACATTGTTCCCTGTCAAGAACAAAGAAAATGACACCATGGCGGACCATAGACGAAGACATCAAATTACAACTCGTAACTACAAAAATAACATACTACATGGAGTAAGACTTTTAATTCTTATCAGTGGTGAGATTGCTGAAAACCCAGGCCCAATTAAGTTTCCTTGCGGGTCCGGTGCAAAGCCAGTAAAGAAAAACCAAAAAGGCATACAATGCGAAGATTGTTTATTTTGGTACCACATAAAATGTATCAATCTTCCAGTAACATACTAAATAACGTTGTCGGAATCTTTCGATAGTTGGTACTGCAGTAGATGTACCCTTCCCGAATTTACAGACTCATTTTTCGAAAAGTCAATAAACGAAAGTGACATCGATAAATCAGCTGAGTCTGATGGTTATTTCCCCTGTGACAATTCATCAACATCCGGTGTAAGCACACCAGAAACACATGGTCACGAAGACAGGGTCGAAGACGTCTTTGACGAGCTCAAAACCTTCGAAGAAAACATCCACTTCAGTTTATGTGCGCATATCTGAACATTAACAGTCTAAGGTATAAATGTTGTCTGATAGAGGAACTATTAACATCAAATATAGTAGATATGTCGTTCCTAGCTGAAACTAAAATCGATGAGACATTCACTGACACTCAGTTCAAAGTAAATGATTTCCACTTTTAGCGTGCGGACAGAAACCAGTATGGTGGTGGTTTGGTAGCTTATGCAAGGTCTGACCTTGCTTGTGATAGAAAAATGAACTTAGAATACCAGACTATAGAATCAATATGTATAGAAATTAATATAAACAATAGAAAATGGTTAATATCAGGTTTATATAGAACACCCTCTTTATCTGATTCAGAATTTACAAAAGACAATACCAAAACGTTTGATAAAACAACCACTAAATATGAAAATTTCTTAATTCTTGGTGATTTAAATTATGATATGTTAGTAAATGAAAAATGTATAGCTTTAAAAGAAGTTTGTGATATATTTGATCTAACAAATATGGTAGTTGATCCAACATATTTTACAAAAGGTGCATCGGCTAGTTTAAATGATGTCATACTTTATACTAACAATTATAACTGTGGTATTAGTGATGTACATAACATTATATCAATACAAATGAAAGGTAATCTGCCATCAAATAAAAAAGAGTTAAAATGCTTTAGAAGTTTTAAAAATTTTGACCAGGAAAAATTTACAGAAGACCTAAATAAAATTGATTTTGATAAAATAACTGATCAAAATGATGTGAACAAAATGTATTCAGATTTTGAAGAAGCTTTCATACAGACTGTAGATAAACATGCTCCAGTAAAGCAAAGAAAACGATGTCAAAATCCAGCATCATTTATAAATAAGGAATTAAGAAAAGCTGTGTACAAAAAAGACAGTTGCATAATAAATATAATAAATGTAAAACTAAGAGTAACTGGGAAAATTATAGACAACAGAGAAATCTAGTTACAAAAATTAAGAAAAGGTCTATTAAAACTTATTTCTTTGAAAGATGTATAGGTGGTCCCAAATCAAAGGATTTTGGTCTACTATAAAGCCGTTTATTACCAACAAAGGTAGCCATTTTACTAAAAATATTATACTCTGTGAAAAAGATGGAAATCATATTAAAATGATCAAAACATGGTAGCAGAATGTTTTAATGATTTCTTTATAAATGTGGCATAGGATATTGGAAATGAAACTGTTGTAGATAAAAATCATCCTAGTATCATTGAAATTAACAAAAATAAAAAAAGATAAACCTAATCTTGAATTTAAAGAAATATCTGATGAATTTGTACATAAACAGATAAATAAGACCAGTGTTAAAAAAGCAACAGGTAGAGATGGTATATCAGCTAAATTATTAAAACTAGCTAAACCTGTAATTGCAAAACCAATAACAAAAATGATAAATAAAACAATAACAAATTCTGTGTTGCCAGACCAACTAAAACAAGCACAAGTTGTTGCACTACACAAGAAGAACAATGCACTAGACAAAAGTAACTATAGACCGGTAAGCATACTACCTGTTATTTCAAAATTCACGAACAGTTAACAGAATATTTTAATAATCACTTCCATCCATTTCTGTCAGCTTTCAGATCGGGCTACGGATGCAATACTACACTACTAAAAATTATAGAAGATTGGAAACAGGCACTAGACCAAAATAAATACATTGCAGCAGTACTAATGGACCTGTCCAAGGCCTTTGATTGCCTACCACACAAATTATTATTACTCAAACTTGAAGCACATGGCATTACAGGTAACAGGAAACAATGCGTCAAAGTTGGTACCACATTAAGTAACTGGCAAGACATCTACAAAGGCGTCCCACAAGGGTCAATTTTAGATCCTGTACTATTTAACATCTTTTTAAACGACATTTTTCATTTTACCACACGTAGCACATTTTATAACTATGCAGACGACAACACTCTCGCACATGCAGATGATAATATTGATAAAGTAGTTGAACATTTAGAAAAAGAAAGTTTTGCATTAATAGAATGGTTTTCATGTAACCAGATGAAGGCAAACCCTGATAAATTTCAGGCTCTAGCTATTGGCAAAAAATCAATGGATAACAATATTGTTCTTGATTTAGCAGGAAATAAAATTAAATGTGAAAAAGAAGTAAAATTATTAGGGGTTACAATTGATTTTGAACTTAAATTTAATTCTCATATTTCAAACATTTGTAAAAAAGCATCTAGGCAGTTTAATAAATGTGTTTGGCTAGGTAAATATTTAAATAAATTGGGTAAATTAACCATATATCATTCATTCATATTGACTAACTTTAACTTCTGTCCACTTTCATGGCACTTTTGTAGTGAAGCCAATACAAATAAAATTGAAAAAATTCAGGAGCGAGCACTACGATTTAGTTATAATGATTATAATAGTACATATGAAAGCTTGTTAATAGTCTCTAAACTTCCAACATTAAATGTGAGAAGACTGAGAACTATGGCCATTGAGGTTTATAAAATTTTACATCAAGAAAGTCCTTCATATTTACATGACTTAATCAAAATTAAAGATACTAAATATTGTTTTAGGTACGACAACATTACAGAAATCCCTTCAGTACGAACAACAAGGTATGGTCTTAAATCCTTTCGATATGCTGCTGCTAAACTTTGGAACGAGTTGCCAAACCACTTTAGAACACAAACATCTTTTAATCAATTCAAAAATTTAATAAATTCATGGAATGGCAACTCGTGCCGCTGCAATGCTTGCTGCTAGTATAATTTTTTTTCTAGAATAGACTTTGCATGAAATTTGCCTTACTGCTGCCTTCTTGCTTTTGTATGCTTTTCAGTTTAACTTTAATTTATTTTAGTTTTCTATTTCAGTGCTTGGCTATTTCTGCATGAATATTTTTAAAATATTTTTAGAATATTTTTTAAATATTTTTGGAATATTTTTAAGATATGTTTTAGAATGTGTTTTAGGAAGTACATGAATATTTTACTCTGTATGCTTCAGTCAGGGTCATTACGGTTTTCACAGTTTCCCGGTTGTTGACTGATTTTGTCTGTTTATATAATTATGAGTTTTGACTTTCCCTTTGTAAGATTGTTCGGAGTTCGGTAATTTTGTTATTACACTTATTTAACTTGTGCTTTATTTTAGTTCTTGGCTATTTATGCATGAATTTTTTTTAAATGTATTTAGAATATTTTTGAAATATTTTTGGAATATGTTTTGGAATATGTTTTAAAAGTACATGAATATTTTATATGTGTTTTGAGTTAATTTGCTTATTTGCTTAATTATAGACTGCTTAAAATTTAAATGAATGTACTTGTATGTGTAATGGGTGCTATAAATGTCGGCATCTATTTTGTGTTTTGACTTCTGGTCCTATGACAATAAGTGCACAGAGAGGCACTAGCTGTAGGGGTCCGGAAGTTTTTAATTTATGTAATTTATTATGCATGTCGGTTTGAAAAGCTCTTGAGAGCTTATGTTGTACTGTTATAAAATGTACCGACTTTAAATAAAACTTGTTGAATTGATTTTTGATACATACGTTCTAGGGAAAGACCAGGTGATTTTTCACGAGTGATAGAAATTTTATGTCTTTTCGCGAGTGGGGCGCAGCGAAACGAGCGAAAAGAAACAAATATTTCTATCACGAGTAGAAGATCACCCGGGCTTTCTCATCAACGCATGTAAGTACCTATTTCTTCCGTAAACCCGCAACTTTCACTATCGCGAACTCCTAGAGACCCCGCCATTGATCAGTAATTAATTTGCATAAATTATCAGATCAATATCATTGAGCGTTATGAAATACACATCACATAAAATTGACTTTTGTGACACCGATTGATAGACTAAGTAGCTTTCTACTGATATTTGAGCTTTTATCACTAATATTTTATTGAAAGTACAGTATTTTCATTCATGAGACACCCCATACATGAAATATGACGTGACACATATTTTGACATCATTGAAGAATGACGTCAAAGGTACGGAAAAGGACATCTAGAAATACGAAAAAATGAAAATAAAAGACACAAATATATTCAATACGGTTGGAGTCTGTATTTGAAAAAAAACCCAATGGTTAAATCCGTAATATATCTGTTATTCAGCTATCAGACAGGGTATATAATGTGACATTCTCGGCTTAGGGTATATATTTAAACGATTTGTTTTTCTTGCTAAAGGCGTTCTGATTGGATGTCACAACGATTACTCGTCTTAATTCGGTCGTCTCAACCCGAAAACGGCCATTTACGGAAGAAAAGGTCTTCTATTATAGCTATGACCAATCACATGATCATAATGGTTTGTAAAAGTGACGTCTTGTATATTCGTTTTTACCTGTATCATGCACAATCGCTAATACTATATTTGATACAATCACCATTCGTTATCCAACCACAAGCGATTGTTTTTTTTATCATAATGTGTTGCTATCCATGCCATACCATGTAGAAATGTTATTGCCCAAGAGGTCAAGTCTACATTTTTTTTATCCAGTTCTAGTATACATATACTACATACAAATAGTAGTAAACTCCAAACCAAGTCAAGGTCTTTCATTGATTACAACGACCAATCAAACAATCCTAGATGCACGGTGTACTTATATGATTCGTTCTTACACATGTCATGTGATTTCTTCAGTATAATCGATGTTATTGTATTGTTCTCGCACAAGACTTTAATTCGGTGTCATTTTAATTTCTCTATTGTCGAATTTAACTGTGATGATAACAGTACATTTTTGTGCATACCTAACCAGTGTCTCTGTCTAGTTGAATTATATATAGTAACAACTCTCTCCGAATTTTAATTACAATCATCGATACTACTGTTTACTCTTCATCTTAAAATAGTACACACATATGGTCGTATATATGCATTTATTTTTCTCATTAGTTAGTTTTCTTTATTATTATTATGTACATGTTTTGTATGTGTCTAGATAATTTTGTTTCCATTATAATTCCCCTCCATTTTCTTCTCCTTTATGTTTATTTTGCCAATGTACATATTTTATTTGTTTATCTTTAAGGTATATTTGCTTACAATTCACTTTTTATTTTTTTGTTCTACAAAAAAGATTGAAAAGGGTGAAACTCCTTGTAAAGTAAAGTCTCATACTAGGACCTCATTATTATTTGTCGCTTGCAAAATCTTAACTGATTTAAAACAGTGTTTAGGCCACTCTCATTTTCTTCAAGATCAATCTGGTGTAACTTAAAATTGACAAATGACGATTGGAATTGATCAGTATAGAATGAGAGTAGGACTCTTCAAACCAAACCGACAACAATCCAAATGTTATTTAAATCTATGCGAAGTCTTATGTATTGGGTTGATTATCAATACCAGAAACAAGAAGCATGCACTTTTAGCCTCTGTATTAATAAGTTGTCTGACTGAATCTAAAGTAGAAAATAACCTCATTGCCTCTACGTGCAAGATAGATGATTTTCCCAAACAAAATACAAATGTACTTTCTTATATCATTAATGAAAATCGATTTTGTTTTCATCAGTTTTTAAATATTTCCTTTAAAGCTGCAATTGTTTTCCTCCTAATAATTGGCGGGGTAGAAACTAACCCAGGTCCAAATCCACCCACTGATTCGATTACTGATGTGCAGTCTAGCATGAGTGTTTTGTCAATCACTTCTAGTATTAGTGCGATGTTTTCCTCGTCGATCTCATTTCTTCATCTAAACATTTAAAGTTTAGTCCCAAAACTAGACCTTATTTCAGCAGAATACGCTGATTTTGACATACAATCTTTTTCAGAATCATGGTTAAACCGTAGTCATACGGATGAGTCATTACAACTATCGAATTATCAAACTCCATTTCGAAAAGATAGGGTCCTAACAAATCGGGGGGTGGGGTTATTTTGTATGTAAGGGATAATATAAATGTAAGCAGACGTGACAATCTTGATTTCGATGATCTTGAAGGCATTTGGGTTCAAATAAAAATAAATGGGAAACAGATCTTATTTGGAATTTTTTATATCCCCCCCTAAAAGTACCCAAGATATATGGGGGAAATTGGAATCCTCAATAGAAATGGCCATAAATGAAACTGCTATTGATGATGTCATTATAACGGTGATGTTAACGACAATCAACTGGATTACTCACGCACTCAACTTAGCTTCCTTTTAACTAAATTTAGTCTTTTACAAATGATTGACGAACCGACACATTTCACAGATCACTCATCGTCATTAATTGATCTTATATTGACAAATAATGTTAATAGATTGATATACACTGGAGTAGAACCTGCACTCATCGACCAAATACGATATCATTGTCCTGTAATAGGTTTCATAAATTATCCTAAGACCCCGACGACACCGTTTCAACGTAAAATATGGTTGTATGAACATGCAGATTATGAAAAGCTAAGACAGAATTTGTTCAACGTAAACTGGGACTAACTTTATCTTACTGATGATATATAATTGATAACAAACGATATTACTAATGCTATTTTAAGTGCCGCTAAATCTTCTATCCCGAGTAAAATTGTTACTATCCGAAAAGGGGGGCCCAAGTGGTTATCTTGTAATATACGTAAAATGATAAGGCAGAAAAATAGAATTCACAGAAAGGCAAACATTTTAATAACCCCATTACATTACATGACAGCTTGTATGAAAAAACAAAAGTATGGGAGAAACTAAATGATAGAAGAAATAATCACAAGCTTGTTCTCTTTCATAAAATGAATTACAATAAAACACCCCAATATTTAGCTGAATTAATTCCAAAAACTGTAGGTACTCGACATACCCATAATACTAAACAAATAAACAATATTGTTAATATAAACTGTCGAACTAGTCTTTATTCTGAATACTTTCTGCCCTCAACTGTAAAAGCATGGAATGATTTACCACTTCCCACCCGTAATTTGGAATCGCTAAATTCATTTAAATCTCTTATCAACACTAAAAACACTAAAGTTCCAGCCCATTATTATGTTGGATGTAGGTTAGGTCAGATATTACATGCGAGACTACGTATGAATTGTAGTGCCTTAAATGCACACCTCTTTATTAAAAACATTGTTGAATCACCAAATTGTATCTGTGGAATAACTGAAACTGTATCTCATTTCTTATTAGATTGTCCGCGTCACACGACTCTAAGACAACAACTTTTCTTCTCACTTTTGGACATTCCTGAAACAATTTCACTGAATCTACTTATTTTTGACTCAGTTAATCTAAATGACGAAGAAAACAAGGCAGTATTTAAACAGTCCAAACCTTTATCATAAAAAGTAAAAGATTTACACCCTGACATGCTTACATAATATTGTTCACCTTTTCAATCTTATTCAATCTCTGTGTATTATTATTTTCAAGTAAATTGTGTAGCTTTCAACTACATGCTTACATACATTTTTTCTTCTCCCTCAATGTATAAATAATTCTCACAAGTTTAAAATTTAAATCAGCATGCATATATATTTGTTTATGATATTTGTATATTTTTCATAGGAAACAGATTTTAAAAAAGCATTTGCTTGTTTCTGAATCCTATTGTAGAATTGTTATTGTTCTGTTTATATATGTCAGTTATACCAATAAAATATGCTTATACCAAGCCTAAATACAAGCAGTACTTACTTAGCAAACGATACGGTCGTTATCCCAGTCTAGTCATTAATGATGATTGGAAGTTAATTGGAAAAAATAAATAAATAATTTCAACGAAGATCGATCAAACCAATACCATACCTTTCACTGGTTAAATTTCAATACTACGTTACAAATTAAAATGGCGCACTATTAACCCAACTTAATATTTATGAGTAGCTATAATTATTTATGCATAGAATAAATACGATATATGACTAGCCTAAAATAATTATGATTAAGAGGTAATAACTAAGACTAGCTAAAATTCGAATTAAGATTATTAATAACTATGGTTGGCCAAAAATGGAATTAAAGGTAACCATTAATAAATATGACTAGCCAAATTCGAATTAAGGCTAAGCATTATTAATTATGGCTATCCAAATTCAAAATTAAGGTTAAGATAAATAATTACGGCTCGCCAATATTCTAATTAAGGGTAACCACTAACGCTTATGGCTGATTTTTAAAAATGTGATTCTAATTCACGGTGCACGACGAGTTTCTCGAATAACTTTCATCGGGTACCTCTACTAATGGAGAAGGAACTGCTTACACTTCCAGAGAACATCCCCGGTTTTATGAGCGGTTCATGTTGCTCCATCGTTAGATCTTTTTAATCATTGTACTGTATATCCTTCTTTGGTTTATGTCTTCGTATTACCCTTTGGTATCTTCAAGCTTTTCGTATATATAGTACACCATGTCAGTGCCGAAGTATTTACTACTAGACGTAAGATACCCATGGGAGCTAATGTCCTAACAGTAAGATACCCATGGGAGCTAATGTCCTAACAGTAAGATAGCCATGGGAGCTAATGTCCTAACAGTAAGATACCCATGGGAGCTAATGTCCTAACAGTAAGATACCCATGGGAGCTAATGTCCTAACAGTAAGATACCCATGGAAGCTAATGTCCTAACAGTAAGATAGCCATGGGAGCTAATGTCCTAACAGTAAGATACCCATGGGAGCTAATGTCCTAACAGTAAGATACCCATGGGAGCTAATGTCCTAACCGTAGTGTATAACATATGATATACATCTGTGAGTTATGCGCTCTTCAAACGTGGTACACATGGTTGTACGGGACGAATAAAATATAATGCACGACATATGTTGGTTAGTCTTTTATTTTATATTGTAAGGCACCCTATTCCATGCATCCTTCTTTTTTCTGTAGGTAAGCAAATCGTGCATCTGTGGGTTCATCCAAATACCGCACAATGCTAAATGATATATTATTGATAGACTTGTTTGGTTTTGTCGCAACAATATATGAAATACTCTATATATAGCTACCCACTAGAGGTTAAACTGTCAATCTACAAAGTTGATGAACTTATTGCATCATATATGTTCTTTAGCTAGCTTAACCCTGCCACTTTTTATTGAAGTGCCTCTACCAAGCCAGGAAAGTGTGTGGTCATGTATTTGCGTGTTAGGGGTTTCGGTTTCCCTTTTTCTATGCCTTTTCACCATCATTGTTTGAAGTTTCTTTTCATAATTCAATCATGCCATTTATGTATAAGTAATACTATAGATTTATATATTTCATTGTCAGTGGTCAGTGACCGTAATACTGTAATAATAGGGTTTTAAGCCACAATTCAACCCATCAACGTCACATTTGTAGATATTTCGTCAATCAATCAATCAAAGCATATTGATCACGATGAGTTTAATATATCATATGAATCCTTACCTCATTGGTACTACTTTGACAACTATTTTACCTATTTTGTTCCAGTATTGTTATAAATACTGTTATAGTGACAGTCGTAACCTTGAGCCGTAATGAAAGCGGGAGGTTTGGCGCTTTAAAATCTGATTCAACCCACCATCTCTTTAGAAATGCCTGTACCAAGCCAGGGTCATTACGGTTTTCACAGTTTTCCGGTTGTTGACTGATTTTGTCTGTTTATATACTTATGAGTTTTGACTTTCCCTTTGGAAGATTGTTCGGAGTTCGGTAATTTTGTTATTACCCTTTTTTGTAATTAGTTGGTGAGATACGTTTAATAATTATCTAAATAAAAGCGTACTGTTGTGCTTCATGTATTATGTACTTGGTATAGAAATAATATCCATTACCTCATTGTGGTAGGGTGGTGTACAACTTCCGGTTGTATGCAATAGGTAAATCAGAGAGAAGAGCCACTAAAAATGAATTAAATTACATAACTCATCCACCGAACGTGATTTAAGCTGTATGTAAGCATTATATGGTAGTCGTCGTGAATTGGCTGATTAATATGGCAATCCAGTGTCTCCACCTACTGGAAATATATTACCGATCTCCTTGTTTTTAACTGGCATTGAGATTTGGAATTTGACAATGGGGACAATTAATGTGGATTGGAGATTCCTTCCCTTCTGTGTCACCTTCTCAGTTCCACATTTTGTGTCAGTTCACATAATGCGAGCACCTGCTATTTTGTTGTATTTTTTATGTCTAAATCGAACTTATTTGGGACCAACATTTGTGTTCTTAATTGCAAGGTGTTCGGTTTATGCATGTTGAATTAACATATATTTCCTACATTAAGACTGTATTTAAAGTTGGCTTTATACAGGATACCAGTTTATTCAAGGTTCGGTTAAGACAGGTTTCACTGTATTTACGCTATAATTGAAGCTACTGATGTTGGAAAGTGACTTTATTGCCATTTTAGCGAGGGTGTCACATGTCCAATAATAATTGTTTGGCACTGACATGGTTCGATAGATATAGTTATTGTTGAAATTTTTAGTTGCTAAATAATGTAAATATTATTAAAACTAAGGTTCTCCTTCCTCAGATATATAGGTGTCTTTGGCCGATTGTGTTGCTCTTTTGTTTTTTGCTTCCATACTTTTAATTTATTTAGCTTTTCATTATTTTGTCATTGAGCGTACCTGAGTTTATTTCAGAAACGCGTTGTGCGCACTAAATATGATAAGTGTCTTTTAAAGTGGCGCCCATGGTTGTACCGGATGATAGCAGTGTCTTTTAAAGTGGCGCCCATGGTTGTACCGGATGATAGCAGTGTCTTTTAAAGTGGCGCCCGTGGTTGTATCGGATGATAGCAGTGTCTTTGAAAGTGGTGCCCATGGTTACCAAACGAATGACATACATAACGCGGCACCTGTTTGTTAATCTTTTATTTCTTACCGTAAAGCACAATATTCCACGTTTCCTCTTTTTTACTCTAGATGAGTAAATCATGCATCCGTGGGTTCATCCTAATACCACAATGTTACATGATATGTTATTGATAAACTTGTTTTTGTCATGAAAATATATGAAATAGTACCCACTAGAGGTTAAATAACTGTCAACCAGTCAATCTAAAATGTTGATGAACTTATTACATTACGTATATATATTCTTTATCTAGTTTAACCTGGCCACCTTTTAATTGAAGTGCCCATGTTTAGCCAGGAACGTGCGCGGTCATGTATTTGTGTGTTAGGGGTGTCTTAATAATTGTGGTCAGATGGTGTACAACTTCTGGTTGTATTTAATACATAACCAAGAGAGAAGAGCTACTAGTAGACCTTGGCTGTGTGTTATCCTCGATAAACACTTACACGACGGGTGCCACTAATGGAGTAGGAACTACTTACCATTCCGGAGCACCCGAGTTTACTCTCGATTTTTAGTGGGGTACGTGTTCCTCTATCTTTAGTTTTATGTGTATTGTAGATGGTATTTTGTCCTTTTGTCCTTTTTCTTCGATTTGCTGATTATGATTATCCCTTTGGTATTTTCAAACTCTTCCTTAGTAAAAATTAATTAAATTACATAGCTCATCCACCGAACATGATTTAAATAGATGTTCTGTCGTGAATTGCCTGATTAATATGGAAATCCAGTATCTTCGTTTATTAGAAATATATTATCGATCTTTGTGTCTTTCACTAGCATTAAGATTCGAATTTTACAATGGGTACACTTAATGTGGACTGGATATTCTTTCCCTTCTGTGTCACCTTCTCAGTTCCACATTTTGTGTCAGTTCATATAATGCGAGCACCTGCTATTTTGTTGTATTTTATGTCTAAATCGAATCTACTTGAGAACAACTTATAGATAGGTGTTCAGTTTATACAGGTTGAATTAACAAAGATTTCCTACATTAGGACTGTATTTACAGTTCGGTTTATACAGGATTCAAATTATTCAGGTTTCGGTTAAGACATGTTTCATTGTATTTACGCTCTAATTGTAGCTACTGATGTTGGAAAGTGATACATCTTCGTTGTTAAATAAATAATTTTATACAATTATAGTCTTTTGCTGAGGTCAATACGAGTTTTTATGGACCTTAAAACGATATTCACCGAAGCCTTTAGGCTGAGGTGAATATTGATTTCTAAGGCCCATAAAAACTCGTATTGACCGATACAAAAGACTGTAATTGTTTTATTACATTAAAATGAAAAATAAAAACGAAAGTGAAACCAAGTCAATACGAGTTTTAATCAAACAATATCAAATTTTACGGATTGGCATGATAGCCAATAAAATTGTTTAAATAAAATCATTATGTAATAATTATCAATTATGGACTTTTTACGAGGTCAATATGTTATATATGGACCTGTTATGATTATATTGACCGAAGACGAAGTCTGAGATCAATATAATCCTACCAGGTCCATATATATAACATATTGACGGAGTAAAAAGTCCTTTATTACATATGTAATGTATTACTCGTGTCATTGAAACTAAAATATTAACACATCATTATTTTATTGTTTAAGAACACAATAAAACTAGAAAATTGTTTACTACAAGTGGAGTGTAAACACGGTCCAGAACGGACAATATCCAGATCTAAATTTAGTAACATAGCCGCTATATTGACGGTCAATATAATTAAAAATAGAAACATAGCGTTAATATTTTTTAAAAATAGAAACAAGGCGTCTGGTTTCTTCACAGTGAAAAAAATACATTAAATATTCTGTATGTCACGTCACTGACTTAGCCAATGAAATTGTATGAAAACCACACCATATGTAATATTAATAAATATTGATTTTACGAAAAATACATTGAATAAAAACTTTGATGCTGTAATATTAAATCTCAGTGTTGACAGATATGGTTAGAATTATCCTTATATATTTTAATTATCCAAATAGTATCAGGTATTAATTGTTTGGTTAGTAAATATAAATAATATTTTAATGTCATTTAATTGAGGGTGTCATCCGCCCATTAGTCAGTGCTTCGGCACTGACATGATTTAATAGATATATCTATTATTAAAATTTAAAGTTCTTAAATAATGTAAATATTATCAAAACTAATGTTCTCCTCCCTCAGACATTGGTGCCATTAGCCAATTGTTTATGTTCTTTCGTTTTTTGCTTCCAAGCTTTTAATAAAAACGTAGATATCAAATTTAGGTACGCTCAAAATTAAAGTTTTAGGATCAATAAAACCAAATGGCCTAAACAAGATAGCCAAAATAAGTTAAGGTCATTTATGCCTGAGGGAGGAGAACGTTTTATTAATGATTATATTATTTAAATTATTTTGCTCTCCAATCTTTTGTCATTGGAAAGAAAAGAGAAAGCCAGACAATGCAATAACCATAAGAAAAAAGTAAATAAAGACAATGGTCTGCAAAACAACACACAGTCAATTAAAGAATGAGCAACAAGAAAAGCACAAAAACAGCGGTGAACTCAAGTGCTTCGGATGGGTAAACAGTTCCTGCTCCACAAGTGGCATCCGTCATATTACTCTTGAAGGACCGACATGGTCGTGGTCGTATGGTAGTTCGATTTACAACTATCTGCGTAATCAGTGCTCGTCACCACTAAAGTTGTGAGATCGAACGTTCATGGCGAGGTGTACTTTATACAACATTACGTGAGAAAGTTTTTCCGATATTTGAGGCAGGTCGGTGGTCTTCACCGAGTACTCCGGTTTCCTCCACCAATAAAACTGACCGCCACGAAATAGCTGAAATATTGTGGAAAGTGGCGTTAAAACATCATAAACTATAAAACATATTACTCTTGTAAAAATCCTGTAATAAGTAATGAATGCGGAAAGGAGGTAGGGTGATTACGAAAAAAGAGAAACACATCATTTATGAGCCAGACATTCCATAACTGTAGCAATTTATTACATCAGGTAAAGATTTATTATAATAATTAATTATCTATGTACTACTGTCTGATATCTAAATTAAAGCAAGAAAAATCAATTAAAGTTAGGGAATATAGATTTAAAATGTATTGCATTAATACTTAAAATGAATCATTAATTACGTTTTGATTGTTTGTTTGCTTGATGGTGCTTAACGCCACTTTGAACAATAATTAGATTGTGGCGGTCAGTTTTATTGGTGGAAGAAACCGGAGGGCACGAAGAAAACCACCGACCCGTCGCAAGTCACTGACAAACGTTGTCACATAATGTTGTACACCACGCCCTGATCGAGATTAGAACTCACAACATCAGTGGTGATAAGCATTGATTGCATAGATAGTTGTAAATCCAACTACCATACGATCACGGCCACGACGACCCCTAATTACGTTTTGATACAGTCTAATTCGTATTAAAGAATTAAATTCTAAATTTGTCAGTTTCAAAACCTTGTGGCAATCAACGTTTTATCCATCCCTTTGAAATTGTTATGTTTTGCGGCAAGTCTTGCTTGGCCGACATTTTCACTTTCCATTTGTTTGTGTTTGATAAATGTAGTTCTGTAATTAGCTACGGAAAATATCATATAATGTTATCATAATTCACTGATGAAATGGCACACCCGATAAAATCAAAAATAGTTAAAAGAATCTTTTATCCTGCAATCAGTACATTTGCTGTACAAATATGCTGTACGAATACATTTTTGCTTTATTCGTACTAGACGAATAAACTTTTCGTACTATACGAATAAACTTTTCAGCCTACGAATAAACTTTTCAACCTACGAATAAACTTTCCTGGTACTCTGTAGCTATGTACAGCGGAGGGCGCAGACAAATATGAGACTGGTACTAATTAACGCGGACCACGAAGAGGACACCCTTGACAACATTTATGAAAGGCGAGGAATGATGTTTGCTTCTGTCCTTTTTGCTTAAATCTGACAAGTTTTCCGACTTTTTTACATTGCAGGATAAACACAAAATACGTACATTGTCGTTAAATATAAAATTCATTTGTACTCGCTGCGAAACAAGCCTGAAAAGCTCGCCGAAGGCTCGCTATTCTGCCTGTTTCTAAAGCTCGTACAAATAAATTTTATATTTACCGACAATGTACGTATATTGTATATATATACGTGACATAGGATAACCTAAAAATCAGCAAACAAATACATGTCCTCATTGTATTATGTATACATGGTTTAACAATTCAAGATTAAGCAACACCAACCCCACAAATAAAAACGGAAGTGAAAGTAGGTGCTCCGGAAAGGTGAGCAGTTAATATTCTAATAGTGACGCCCGAACATCTCAGCGAACATCCCAACACGGAACTTAATACACGAAGAATTGGACCACATGAACAAGACGAACCACATTAAAAACGGGGGGCCAACTCAGGGGGATTAACTTGGTTGTATGTACTCTTAGAGATCTTTAGAATTAGTCAAACATATTGTTAATACCTGGAGTAGGTAGTGTCACAGTAACTCTGAATCTAACCCAGCAATATACCACTGCTCTGTATGGTCACATTAGCATTTTAGGTATCCAGTAGAATGACTGAAGATCCAGTTTTTCATCCTTAGTTGAATTTCCAAAGGAACACAGATAGCTTTATGATTGTCCAGGATTTCCACTTTCGTAAGTGTCGTCGATAAATATAGGGTTGCTAAATGAATTCTCAATTTCTAATTTCCGTTCACAAGACGATAGCTGTACGCTTCAGTTGATTTAAGGTTGGATTTGTAACGTTTTTTCCCCCTAAGTATGAGCTGGACAAAGAATGTAGTCTTGAATTGGGTAATGAAGATAAATTTGAGCGAGCGTGATGTATACCCAACGTCTCTATATAAATTGTAGAAGGTCATTTAGTGAAACATCAAAGGGTGATGTATAATGACGATGGACATGGCTTCCTCTTCGTCAGGAATCGGAGTTGAAATATCCATGGCATTCATTGGGGTACATGTATGGATAGATTGAATACCTTTACCATAAATTTACCCGTTCCAGTAAACTTGTCTTAATTTTGAATACAGAGAGGTGGTGCTATGTTTTAGATTGTTTGCCCTATGGTATATTGTTTCAATTATGCTAGCTCGCATTAAAAGAATCGAATTGATCAGTCTGGTTGAATGGTGATAAACTATATAATTAATAAAAGTACAGATATCTAACTTAAGGCGCGCGCTGCGCTGCCAGACCACATCCAATCAGGTAAGCTTCCGGTCACAAGAGTGGAAAGACAAATAAATCAAAAGTTTGTTGTTTGTTTATGGTGCTTAACGCCACTTTCAACTATATTTCAGCTATATCGTGGCGGTCAGTTTTATTGGTGGAGAAAACCGGAGTACCCGGAGAAAATCACCGACTAGTCGTCTCAAGTCACTGACAAACTTTATCATATAATGTTGTATCGACGCCAACATTATTGTTAAAACAGTTATTATGTATATATAATTGTATATTGATAACCATGATAATGGGATCTCAATGTCGGATTCAAGGGTAGGGGGGTGGGGGGCTTTGTGGGCTTCAGCCCCCCCCCCCGTCCAATAAGTCAAGCACATACATTAACATACGCTTTTCAAAGCTGCTGAACATATCTTGACATGACTCCTGATCGAATGATTTCGATCTGTGGGATGAAAGTAAACAAAATACATATTAATTTCTTTGTATTGATCTCATCTTCAACGAGGTCAGTAATTATGCTAAATCAAATGGTTAAGTTTCTTTGGATTTTTTTTTATGAATGTATCGTCAAATTACCAATTATTGACTTATACCGATATACCGGTATAAACATGTCTAGTGTCATAATTACATATAGATATAACCACCAACACCTGTAAATTGAGGCTCTTTGAAGGAAATTCTTATTTAAATATAATTTATTTTTACAAATGAAATTTAAGGGATATGTTGCTGTAATTTTTAGAATAAAAAAATTACACGAGCTACCGTTTTGAATATATATGAATTACAGAATGCAGCATATTTTAAACTCTAAATGAAAATATAAATACATATAAAATAATGAAATAAATGTATATTAGAAAAGTAATGGACCTATTAGATTTTTCCCTGCTATTGTTCAGACCCTTGAGCATGATACAAAGCTGCCAAACACACATACAGCAGGAGCAACTGATGCAACTTCTTTGTTGCATGCCATGTGCAACTTTGATTTTGTAGTAGCCATTGTTATTGTTCATATGTGTTTGGAACAGCATTGGTTGTGTAATGGTTAGCATGCTCACCTTGAGTGCGGTAGATTGTGGGTTCGAGCCCAGATCGCGCCAATCCAAAGACTATAAAATTAGTATTTGTTACTTCTCCGCTAAGCATTCAGCATTAAACAGAACGAGCAAAGACTGGTTGGCTCGGAATCAGTAAAATGTGTCCGAGAGGGACTACATGTCTATCTGCGAACAGTTGTTTCAGTGAGCTAGCACAATAAAAATCCAACTAAGCGTGTTGTTCTAGTACAAAGCGGCCCTGCTCATCATCTTGTTGCGCATTTCGGTTATGTTCCCTGGCCGTCACTAGTTGTGAGTGTGAAAGAAGCATCTACTAGCTACTTGCATGTTTGTGTATTATGTAGCAATATTTCAAATATGTATTAAGTTTATTTATATGTTTCTAATACATGTATATTAGTTATTATACTATAAACACGTTAATACGTTTCTAGCGCAATAACACTGCTTTCACACGAACTTCTCCAAAACTGATCCCTCCCCGTCAAGAGAGTCTCAGGATTCGCCCCTGGGTCCCCATCATGATCATACAGAACTAATATTTATATGTTATAAAACTAAAATTCATACTAAATAAAATTATCTACTGTAGAGATATACAGGACAACAATTAGAAGCAGTGTTCCTTTACTCGTAGTTATGTAATGCTGGATAATATATCATGTCCATTTACATCAATGTACTCTCTTACTAGTATAACATAATTCGTGAGTTATACAGTTTTATATTGAAAACCGTCACCCACGGGAATGCATACAGCAAGAAAAGCACCATCCTTTAATTTAATTTTGGTCTTATTGTAATGTTCATTGGATAGTCTCTCTTGTTCAATTATATCTGTATCTTTTCGTACTTATTGCTGGAATGTGAATCAATATTTGATATACTTATCCAACACTTGATAAATGAAGTCTCTCAAAAGTACATTTATAAATATATTATAAAACTGAGCGTATATTTTATTCGGTTAAATTGGAATCGTCTACTCATATATGGAAAGCAATCATTTCATTAAGAGGCGTGGCTTGGGCCAACGAAACTAGTGAAACCTCACCACCTTTTATTGAAGTACCTATAGCAAATCCGGGAAGTGAGGGGGGTCATATATTTGTGTGTTGGGGGTCATATATTTTGCCTCTATCTGCAATTTTTCTATTGGATTTAGGAATTGTTCCGTCAGTGTGTTATTGCTTGTTTTTCATTTTACTATTGTAATATAAAAACACTAAGATTGACGAAACAGGTCGAATAAGGGTAATAACAAAATTACCAAACACCGAACACCGAGCAATCTTCCAAAGGGAAAGGCAAAACTCATAAGTCAACAAACAGACAAAATCAGTCGACAGTGAACACCAGAATAGGATCTTCTTAAAGAGCAAATAGGAATATTGTGTACGATTTCTTTTTTGTGATTAATATTGGTTTAATGACAATAGAGGCTAAGCGTATTTTATGTAATCAATCTTCATTTGTTTCCTATCAATGGTACTTAGCTATGCTAATTACATTCTATATTAAGTTATCACTTTCGGATGATGATGTCTTTTGATTTTTGTTATTTGATTCGCGGTAATCGGTTAGTAGACTTCCAGAAAGATTGCGATAAACCAAAGTTTTACGTCATAGCCTCTGATATTACATAGCATCGCTAATATTAGTTGACCTATACAGATTAACTGTGTCTAAGCTTATTGCGCAAAAGACATTCGTGAGTTATAGAGTTAATGAGTAGTTGGCCTAATTGACTATTCAAACCCATTACAACAAATGTGTAAGACCAGTTAGAAGATACCCAAGGAGTAATCAGAGGCCATAAAACGGTAGAGAATACCGAAGGGGCATTCGCAAATGGACAATCCAGAGAAACTGTCAACATAGGGTGCACGAGACGAAGAAAGAAAAAAACACGAAACAATATGGACACCACTATACGTAAAGAAACACAAATAACGTAACTAAGACATGAGTCCTCCTACAAATAACGTAACTAAGACATGAGTCCTCCTACAAACAACTGGGGTTAAAGACGAACTGAACATCGTTAGCATGTGGACATCGTAACGGACATCACAACACGGAACTCAGAACCTAAAGACACATAATAGGACAACACAAAAAGCTAAAAAGATGAGCAAGAAAGACCCCACCAAAAAATCAGGGATGGACTCAGGTGTTCACGAAGGGTAAGAGCAGTTCATGCATCCTATACGACACCCGCCGTGTTACTCGTATATACAGTCAAGTCTGGTAAACGTCTAGGCAGTGATAGAGGAAAGAAAACATCTACATAAAAAGTAAAAGATCCATTGTCATTTAAGATATGGATATAAATCGAGCAACACGAACCCCATTAAAATCATAGGGTGAACTCGGGTGCCCTCGGAAGAATAGTAATTTTGTCTATAACAATTCAATGCAATTATAGAATAAGAAAAAGTGATCGTACTCTTAGAAAACATATTATATAATAATAATAATGTGATATCACTAACATTTACCACAAAGTTCACAGACTATATCACGTTACCTCTATTCGCGCTTGTCTAATATCAGTATTAAAGGAAGTTGAAGATTTATTTACATATTACGTACCTTATTGACTTGCAGATGGACAATGAATATATTCGATACCAAATGTAATTATTGTTTCTTACATTATATAATAATACATGTACTATTACATGTAGTGCTGCACTACAATCATGTGTGCTTTATTGCCTCAGTTCCATTGAAAGGAAACATCATTTGTTTATTTAAATGTGTTCTTTATTTGGGGGACAACTATCATTTTGTCACACCACACTCCTTCCATAATGAACTAATTCAATGTGGAATTCAGAAAAAGAGTAGGTGCACTTGTCCCCCAAATAAAGAACACTGATATCGTGTCACTCAAGTCTCAAGTCCCCCAAATAAAAAACACTGATATCGTGTCGCTCAAGTCTCAAGTCCCCAAATAAAGAACACTGATATCGTGTCGCTCAAGTCTAAAGTCCCCAAATAAAGAACACTGATATCGTGTCGCTCAAGTCTCAAGTCCCCAAATAAAGAACACTGATATCGTGTCGCTCAAGTCTCAAGTCCCCCAAATAAAGAACACTGATATCGTGTCGCTCAAGTCTCAAGTCCCCAAATAAAGAACACTGATATCGTGTCGCTCAAGTCTCAAGTCCCCCAAATAAAGAACACTGATATCGTGTCACTCAAGTCTCAAGTCCCCCAAATAAAAAACACTGATATCGTGTCGCTCAAGTCTCAAGTCCCCAAATAAAGAACACTGATATCGTGTCGCTCAAGTCTCAAGTCCTCAAATAAAGAACACTGATATCGTGTCGCTCAAGTCTCAAGTCCCCCAAACAAAGAACACTGATATCGTGTCGCTCAAGTCTCAAGTCCCCCAAATAAAGAACACTGATATCGTGTCGCTCAAGTCTCAAGTCCCCCAAATAAAGAACACTGATATCGTGTCGCTCAAGTCTCAAGTCCCCAAATAAAGAACACTGATATCGTGTCGCTCAAGTCTCAAGTCCCCCAAATAAAGAACACTGATATCGTGTCGCTCAAGTCTCAAGTCCCCAAATAAAGAACACTAATATCGTGTCGCTCAAGTCTCAAGTCCCCCAAATAAAGAACACTGATATCGTGTCGCTCAAGTCTCAAGTCCCCCAAATAAAGAACACTGATATCGTGTCGCTCAAGTCTCAAGTCCCCAAATAAAGAACACTAATATCGTGTCGCTCAAGTCTCAAGTCCCCCAAATAAAGAACACTGATATCGTGTCGCTCAAGTCTCAAGTCCCCCAAATAAAGAACACTGATATCGTGTCGCTCAAGTCTCAAGTCCCCAAATAAAGAACACTGATATCGTGTCGCTCAAGTCTCAAGTCCCCCAAATAAAGAACACTGATATCGTGTCGCTCAAGCCTCAAGTCCCCCAAATAAAGAACACTGATATCGTGTCGCTGAAGTCTCAAGTTCCCAAATAAAGAACACTGATATCGTGTCGCTCAAGTCTCAAGTCCCCCAAATAAAGAACACTGATATCGTGTCGCTCAAGTCTCAAGTCCCCCAATTAAAGAACACTGATATCGTGTCGCTCAAGTCTCAAGTCCCCAAATAAAGATCACTGGTATCGTGTCGCTCAAGTCTCAAGTCCCCAAATAAAGAACACTGATATCGTGTCGCTCAAGTCTCAAGTCCCCCAAATAAAGAACACTGATATCGTGTCGCTCAAGTCTCAAGTCCCCCAAATAATGAACACTGATATCGTGTCGCTCAAGTCTCAAGTCCCCAAATAAAGAACACTGATATCGTGTCGCTCAAGTCTCCAGTCCCCAAATAAAGAACACTGATATCGTGTCGCTCAAGTCTCAAGTCCCCCAAATAAAGAACACTGATATCGTGTCGCTCAAGACTCAAGTCCCCAAATAAAGAACACTGATATCGTGTCGCTCAAGTCCCCCAAATAAAGAACACTGATATCGTGTCGCTCAAGTCTCAAGTTCCCAAATAAAGAACACTGATATCGTGTCGCTCAAGCCTCAAGTCCCCCAAATAAAGAACACTGATATCGTGTCACTCAAGTCTAAAGTCCCCCAAATAAAGAACACTGATATCGTGTCGCTCAAGTCTCAAGTCCCCCAAATAAAGAACACTGATATCGTGTCGCTCAAGTCTCAAGTCCCAGAAATAAAGAACACTGATATCGTGTCGCTCAAGTCTCAAGTCCCCAAATAAAGAACACTGGTATCGTGTCGCTCAAGTCTCAAGTCCCCCAAATAAAGAACACTGATATCGTGTCGCTCAAGCCTCAAGTCCCCCAAATAAAGAACACTGATATCGTGTCGCTCAAGCCTCAAGTCCCCCAAATAAAGAACACTGATATCGTGTCACTCAAGTCTCAAGTCTCAGAAATAAAGAACACTGATATCGTGTCGCTCAAGTCTCAAGTCCCCAAATAAAGAACACTGATATTGTGTCGCTCAAGTCTCAAGTCCCCCAAATAAAGAACACTGATATCGTGTCGCTCAAGTCTCAAGTCCCCCAAATAAAGAACACTGATATCGTGTCGCTCAAGTCTCAAGTCCCCCAAATAAAGAACACTGATATCGTGTCGCTCAAGTCTCAAGTCCCCAAATAAAGAACACTGATATCGTGTCGCTCAAGTCTCAAGTCAATGACTAACTTCATTATTACACAAAGTTACACCTATTAAATTTCATAGCACTGACCAGCAGGTCATCGCGTAGAGATATGTGATGCTCTTTCGTAGTGGGTAAGTCATACTAAAATACGGGAAGTTCATAGTTGGTGTCGTGTTTGTAGATGCCACGCCCATTGCATGTTAATGACCAATTTTGTAGATCAGGTTATAGTAGTGTTTGTAGATGCCACACCCATTGCATGTTAATGACCACTTTTGTAGATCAGGTTATAGTAGTGTTTGTAGATGCCACGCCCATTGCATGTTAATGACCACTTTTGTAGATCAGGTTATAGTAGTGTTTGTAGATGCCACGCCCATTGCATATTAATGACCACTTTTGTAGATCAGGTTATAGTAGTGTTTGTAGATGCCACGCCCATTGCATGTTAATGACCACTTTTGTAAATCAGGTTATAGTAGTGTTTGTATATGCCACGCCCATTGCATGTTAATGACCACTTTTGTAGATCAGGTTATAGTAGTGTTTGTAGATGCCACGCCCATTGCATGTTAATGACCACTTTTGTAGATCAGTTTATAGTAGTGTTTGTAGATGCCACGCCCATTGCATGTTAATGACCACTTTTTTAGATCAGGTTATAGTAGTGTTTGTAGATGCCACGCCCATTGCATGTTAATGACCACTTTTGTAGATCAGGTTATAGTAGTGTTTGTAGATGCCACGCCCATTGCATGTTAATGACCACTTTTGTAGATCAGGTTATAGTAGTGTTTGTAGATGCCACGCCCATTGCATATTAATGACCACTTTTGTAGATCAGGTTATAGTAGTGTTTGTAGATGCCACGCCCATTGCATGTTAATGACCACTTTTGTAGATCAGGTTATAGTAGTGTTTGTAGATGCCACGCCCATTGCATGTTAATGACCACTTTTGTAGATCAGGTTATAGTAGTGTTTGTAGATGCCACGCCCATTGCATGTTAATGACCACTTTTGTAGATCAGGTTATAGTAGTGTTTGTAGATGCCACGCCCATTGCATGTTAATGACCACTTTTGTAGATCAGGTTATAGTAGTGTTTGTATATGCCACGCCCATTGCATGTTAATGACCCTTTTTGTAGATCAGGTTATAGTAGTGTTTGTAGATGCCACGCCCATTGCATGTTAATGACCACTTTTGTAGATCAGTTTATAGTAGTGTTTGTAGATGCCACGCCCATTGCATGTTAATGACCACTTTTTTAGATCAGGTTATAGTAGTGTTTGTAGATGCCACGCCCATTGCATGTTAATGACCACTTTTGTAGATCAGGTTATAGTAGTGTTTGTAGATGCCACGCCCATTGCATGTTAATGACCACTTTTGTAGATCAGGTTATAGTAGTGTTTGTAGATGCCACGCCCATTGCATGTTAATGACCACTTTTGTAGATCAGGTTATAGTAGTGTTTGTAGATGCCACGCCCACTGCATGTTAATGACCACTTTTGTAGATCAGGTTATAGTAGTGTTTCTAGATGCCACGCCCATTGCATGTTAATGACCACTTTTGTAGATCAGGTTATAGTAACATTGCAGCCGCCAGGGTCAGTAGTTGAGTAGGAACTGCTAACTGTTCGGGAGCACCTGTGCTAATTTCCAATGCTTAGTGCTGTGTGTGTTGCTCGATTCTTTGTTTTCTGTGTTATTAATGTGCAAGGAGCGTGGTATTCTCTAAATATGGTCAGGCTTTCCGTATTATAACCTGACAACCCTCATCGAGAGGTTTCTCCGAATACACCACCTGGGGACATGATATGTGTTGGAGCCATGGGAACCTTCACTGTCATTTGTCTCTTATTATATAGCATATATATATATTTTTTTAATTATTTTTGTTGTATCGAGTACACCTAGACATGAACAGGATTCGGGTGGTGATAGGCACTGATTCCATGGGTAAATCAAACTACCATATACAATAATGACCACAACGGGCCTTAGTAATTAGTAAACATAGAATTCAGAAATTGAATGTCTGTTTACTATTGAATCTATTAAGTGCTCGATTTACAACCGTGTACTCGATACAACATTATGTGATAAAGTTTGTCTGTGACTTGCGACAGGTTGGTGGTTTCCTCATGGTATTCCGGTTTCCTCCACCAAAAAACTGACCGCCACGATATAGCTGAAATATTGGTGAAAGTGGCGTTAAACACCTTCAACAAACCGATTTTCAACCTGACAAACCAATAGAAATAGATATTGAATTATTATCATATTTCATTTTCATAATTTCAAAATCGACTTTTAGGTAAATACTGATTTTGCAGCAGATTAGATAGATAAAAAAACATTGACATTTACATTAGTGCACACCTTCATCAGCCAATCATATTTACTTAATATAGAATTCGACCAATCATATTTACTTAATATAGAATTCGACCAATCATATTTACTTAATATAAAATTCGACTAATCATATTTTCTTAATTAAGATATTATTCGATCCATCATATTTACTTTATATAGAATTGCAATCATGTATCGTCAAATCGTGATCAGAAAATCACAAAAAGCAAACATGGTCCTTTACCAGAGATAGCTTTATATGATAAAAATGTAGATATCAAATTTAGTGCGCACATTAAAGCTTATGATATAGTTTACCATAAATCTATATATATATATATATATATTAAAAAGTCGAATGAAATCCGTATGCTGGTACATATATACGTCTGAAAATTAAACCAAACAGTGTTAGAATTAGATTGTTGAGCTGTCAAATTTTTGTTCTTCCCTCGAGGGAATTTGAACTCACACCATTGATACACTGCAGCACCATTCGCTTAACCTTACATCCAGCGCTCTAGACCACTCGATCACATCCACTAATAAAACTATTAAATAACCAGGATCTGTTTAGTAATTTAAGTTAATCTAAAATTTATGATAAACGGGACGACTTCAATTTTAAAATCATAAATTTTCCAAACATGTGCAGCAATATACCAGCTTCTCCTGCATATGGTGTTTACATCTCGCAATTGATTCGCTATGCAAGGGCCAGTAGCAATTATTCTGATTTCCTGAAACGTCATCTTCATCTGAGAAACAGGCTACTGGACCAGGGCTATTAAAAGATTCGCCTTATTCGATCTCTTAAAAAGTTTATTTTCCGATACCAAGATCTTGTCGAAATATATTCCGTCTCTGCAGAAACGATTATAAGCGATGCATTTTCATATAGTGAAAATGTATAAAGATAAAGAAGTCAAGAAAAATTTCAAGGATATTTTTTTATCAATGTGTGACGTAAAAATATTTTTGACATTTACGTCACCGAATATGGTACTGCTTTGACAACTATTTTACCTATTTTGTTCCTGTATTTATATACTGTTATAGTGACAGCCGGAACCTTTGAACCGTAATGAGAGCGGGAGGTTTGGTGCTTTTAAATCTGATTCAACCCACCATTTCTTTAGAAATGCCTGTACCAAGTCAGGGTCATTACGGTTTTCACAATTTTCCGGTTGTTGACTGATTTTGTCTGTTTATATACTTATGAGTTTTGACTTTCCCTTTGTAAGATTGTTCGGAGTTCGGTAATTTTGTTATTACCCTTAATTAATCAGTTAAGATTATTTTTGTTAATTTGTGATTTATGTTTTAAATAACGTTAGAGAAAACCGGAAGGAACGATCAACGATAAACAATACAGAGACACATGCAACATTGGGCTCAAGACAGAGAAAGAAGATAAACAAAACACTACAAAGAAAGCCCAAAAGATGAGCAGCACGGACCCCGACATAAAACGGGCAGTGACCGGTGGTGCTCGCGATCGGAAATTAGTTCTTTTTTCTTATAGTTTTACTCATAGTCGGGTCCGGTAAAAGTCCTGTCGGTGATCGGTGATCCAGCAGATAAAATATCTGCGTAAAATGAAACATATCCATTACCATTTGAGAAATGGTTATTTCGCACGAAAAGTTTGAAGATACCAAAGGGGTATTCAGAAGCAGTAAATTTAAGAAAGACAAAAAGTAAAATAGTCAAGTGAAAAAAAACTAAAGGATGATCAACAAAACACTACACGTAAAACTAAAGATCGAGCAACACGAACGGTCAATAGAGCAACACGAATGGTCAATAGAGCAACACGAACGTCAATAGAGCAACACGAATGGTCAATAGAACAACACGAACGGTCAATAGAGCAACACGAATGGTCAATAGAGCAACACGAATGGTCAATAGAGCAATACGAATGGTCAATAGAGCAACACGAACGGTCAATCGGTTCGTGACGACGACCTAAAACGAGCATAATCTGTTGTCTGAAATTTGCTACTTTTTTCCTGGATTATTTTTTTCAATTGATATTCCGCCAGATTAGACATTATTGTGTTAGTCGTAACTAATTCGATCGGGATTGTTTATCATTTTATCACACAACTACCCACATGTATCATTGCCGGAGTATGACCTATGGCAACGACACATAGGCAACTATAAATGGAAGCGCGAAAGAATATACTCAAAAGGATGTATCAGTGAAGACAATTTATCATTGCATATGCAAAATACTTCCATGTAGCTGAACTCCATTAAAATGTCTACAAAAGGCCATCTTTCAACCACTATTCACGCCAAATACCCCTTATAAACAAGATATGAACTAGATTAATCCAAATTTTAAGATTGATTCACTGATTTTGTTCCCTTAACGTCCAGGCGAGCTTATTTCATATGTCATGCAGGGACTGATCAGGTCATCAGGGCTACTACTTTCGACTGTCGCTGTAAAAGTATTGAGAATTGGGTATGAACGAGAAATGTAACTTGTAGCAGGATGCAATGTGGCTATTCTCTTACGAAATCTAGAAAAGAGATATTTAACCTACATGGAGCTTGGAACAATCCCACTATTGTCCCTGTAAACTAAGAACCACCTACAATTGAGAGGACATTCTAATCCACCAGGTGTTGACGCGTTGGGCAACTGGATTTCACCATGGAAACCGTCATCGATACCATCAAGTTTTAAGCTTTTAAGACTGCGCACAAAACAATTTGTGATACACAAGCAATACTATATAGTGATCAAACATACTCTAAAATTGACCATTCTGAAAAGTAACCGATGTATGCACGTTCTCAAGACTCATGTGTTAGCGCTAGTATTTAATTAATTACTGTAAACAGTTACATGATAATGGACCCCATCCTATACCTATTGTTTTTTTCTTTAATTACTTAAGTTGACAGTTTTTAATACAATACCAAGTTTACATTTCCTACTATTATAGTCCAAGTAGATAATGATATATCTATTAGTAACAAACAGTTAAGGGTGTCTTCTTCGTGTAGCAGACCGCCAATGACCACTGGTAGCAAACGGTTTGGTCTCTAGTATGTGCGACAAGGTAGCCTATACATTACAAGGAGATGGCTATTGATCAACAATGGGTAATGATTAACGAATTACAGAGAGGACGTTTGTTGTGTATTCATACTGACATTCCGTGTATTCATAGAAAAGCTCCATAGCCATATTCATTCTATGTAAACTAGATCCCATGTATTTTGTCGGGGTTAATAAAACCGTATATATCTAAAGAGCTTGAAGATACCACAGAGGTAATCAGAGAACGTAAATCAAAGAAGAACAGACAATACAATGGCCAAATGAAAAGGAAAAAAGGACAAACAACGATCTACAAAACATAGCACATTAAGCTATATATATCTAATTTAGTGCACACAACGCATTTCAGAATATAACCTGCATCGTGTATGATCATAGACAACAGATCGGAAAGGCAGATAATATAAAACTGCTTGAGAGCTAGAAAACCTAAAGCGCCTAAACAGGATAGCCCAAATCTGCTATGATTACATATACATTTGAGTGATGAACAATAATTGTAATAGATTATATTATTTAGGAACTGATATTTACGTTACCATCAAGAACGTGGCAGGTAACGTGCATGTCAGTTCCTAAGTAATATCATGTTTTAGCCGATTTTGGCTATCCTGCTTAGGCCCTTTGGTTTTATTGCTCCCAAAACTTTTAAATTATTTGGCTTTCCAATCTTTCTATTTTGAGCGTACCTGATGAAGATTTTTCCAGAAACGTGTCGTGCGCACTAAATTTGATATCTACGTTTTTATTAATGATTAAATTTTAAACAGTGCTTTTCTTTGGCATTTATAAATAGTACTTTTAATTGGTTAATTAGATATTTTATTATATTGATGAAGAAAGACCATATGTTTCTAAGACATGTATAAAGTTTACTCATTAAAACATTTTACAATATAACAAAACATTTTCACCAAATGGCCAATTAAAAATATAAAATACCCAATATAAAATACTGCTCCGATAATTATTCCCAACTATTTTTGGTCAGTTACTGGATGTAGCGCAACTGAATTCAGTTATTAGTAAATATGAAAAATATAGCAATCTTTGTACTAACAATATTTTTTCTTCAAAATTCTTTCGCATCATCCATCCACAATGACAAGAGACTGTATTCTGATTCAATGAAGGATTATAATGAAAATGTATATCCGGCCAACGATCAGACACAGGACATTAACATATCAGTATCAATGAGTGCATTACAACTGGTAGACCTAGATTTGCAATGGCTGGTGCCTTATATTTTAGTTGGAGAGATGAAAGTTTGACATGGGATCCAAACCAATACAACAAAACGTTAGTGATCGAGTTTCCGAAAGAAAATGTATGGATACCGCCACTTCAGCTAGTGAATCCATTCGATCAAGTAATAGACTTCAAGGAAGGACACGATCTGGTAACATACAATAGCAATGGTTGGTCCATGTGGACATTGATGGAGCTATTTAGTACTTCTTGTCAAATTGATGTCACAGTGTATCCATATGATACACAGACATGCACGATCACATTTGCTTCTGAAAATTACCATTCGCCGAAAATGAATTTTATAAGTAAGAATGAATACATGAGAACGTACTTGTATCATGAGCATGGTATATGGAGCTTGCTTAATACATCTGCCTGTGTTCATACCATTGAAGTCCGCAACAACAAAATTATCGAATTTAAGATGACGTTGAAACAAAAATCTTTGTTTTTAACATTTAACGTAATTTTCCCCGTTCTTGTTATAATGGTTCTGAACTTACAAGTGTTTATATTACCTGTAGAATCAGGTGAGCGAGTGTCATACGTTACTACCACGTTGTTAGCACTAACAGTTTTGCTGACTATTATATCGGACGATTTACCCACGATTTCCGACCCGATGCCATCTTTGTGTTTGTTTATAATCACCAACTTGGTTATCAGTGTAGTGGTATGTATAGCGACCATCATCCAGTTAAATGTGTACTATAGAGATGAAAGTACGTCACAGATCCCTATATCGATAAAACGTCTATACTTTATTCGGAATTCTCGGACTTCTTCAATGGAACAAATGAACACTAACAAGAAAAATGAATATTATTCTTCCGAAGACACAGTAAAAGTGAAGATTGGTGAGAAATTAACATGGAAACGTGTTGTGGCTTTCTTTGACAGGTGTTTGTTTGTGTTCTTCTTCATAATTTCGTTTATCACGACAGTCGTGTTCTTTGTTGCTGTAATGTAATGATAACAAATTCAGGGAGGAGTGTTGCAATATATAAGCGCAAAATGAGATAAATAGAAAATTAATACAAATACACATGTAATATAAAAATAATTTTCCATTAATGTCCATTAAACACTTCACTTAGTCTATAAATGTTTTGTAATGAACATTCTGACGATTGTTGGAAGCACATTTTAAATATACACATACAAGCTCCTCCACGGGATTTACTGATTTCGTAAGGATGCGATGAAAAACGTTACAACGGCATATACATATAAGGCACAAGTCTGTATGAAACGCATAGCTCGTGTTCGTAATATTTGCTGCAAGCTTGCAATCAATCTACTACAAGCTTGTAGCAAAGATTTGGAAGAAACCTGTCCTCAGTCCTGATTTATCTCCCCGATGAAGGTTGTTCCAGAAATGTGTTGTCCGCATTAAATTAGATATCTACGTTTTCATAACGTAAGGTCAAGTTTTACATTTCAATGTATGATCTGCATATAGAAATGCAAAATATTAAGATACTTTCACCAGAAATTACTTTTTTCGTCAATCTGTCACGTAGTTTATGAAAAATAAATCAAATTTGTTTTCGAAGATGAGCAATTAGACTGTCTGTCCATTGGTGTCAGATGAGAGGACATTTATTTACAAGAGACCATCATTGGAATAGGAATGTAAGAAATAACTATTTACAATGTCACCAACAACAAGGGAAATAACTCATTGACGCACGGTAAGTTTCCCCAACATCCACCAAAGACAAAGACAGATACGATGCTGACTGTAAACATGGTTTGGATTAAGACATACGCAACATCATAGATAATGTGGTGGGAATATAATGTAATTGAACATTTATTATTTCATTGTAATGACTAAATTATAACAAAACCGCTATTGCCTTCTTTATGTCTAACAATTGCATTTCATATCTGATGAATAGATTACTAACCAAAAAATAAACACAAAAACAAAACAAGAAACACAAAACAAAAACAAAACATAACAAAACAAAACAAAAAACAAACAAACCAAAAATAAAAAAATAATATTTCACATATTGTTCTTAACGGAGTTGTTTACTAGACAAAACAAATACCTCTTTTAATCTTCTAACAATTCTACTTAATATCGCAATGAAATGTTTACCAGCGTAAAAACTAATATTTCTTTTAAAACTCCTGGCAATTGTATTTCATATCATTCTTTATTGTTCTGTAGTCAAAACAAATATCAGTCCGAGGCTGATCGATGGATAAATAACCATCAACACAGGATAAGTATAACCATTTTCATTGTATTAAAGTGAAGAACGGAACATTACCTTCTTCTGTTAGTAGTACATCAAACAAGTATTATAATATTATTTAAAGAGGTTGGAGATTTATGTCAATGTCGAAAGCGTTATCATAGCATGTGCGCTATTATGATATTTTGATTTCATAGTGTATAGATACGTATATAAATACGTATAGATAATTAATTCAGTGTCCACGACATGTTTCTGGAATGACCTTCATCGGGTACACTCAAAGTCGAAATATTGGATAGCCAAATAATTTAACAAATTGGACGAGGTATAAAACCAAAGGGCCTAAACAAGATAGCCAACATCGGTTAATGTCACCTTGAAGGAGGAGAACCTTAGTTTTAGCAATAATTAAATAAATTAGTAACTGTAAATTTCCATAATAAATATATCTAATAAACGATGTCTACTGGGAGGATGATACACACGGAGACTAATAGTCCACCAACCCAGTGAAAAAAGGTAAATGATTAACTCAGTGCGCACGACGCTTTTCTGGAAAAACCTTCCCCATTGACACTCAAAATAGAAAGATTGGAATGCAAAAGAAAGATTGGAATGCAAAATCATTTAAAGACTTTGGGAGCAAGAAAACGAAAATACCTAAACAGGGTAGCCATGTATCTATAATATATAATGCCAGCTTTTGTTTATTTGTATATGATTTGCCAGACAGTATTTGTTGTTCTCTCTTGAAATATGGCCACATCTATGCGTCTATTCGGCTGTAGACATCGTCTATGCGTACTTTTAACGGATCGAATACGACTCTCTAACTCTGCCTTTTCAAACTACAAATGTATACATAATTTTCAGACGTTTTGGTGTTGATCAACACCCCATATCACTGTCATTTTAACATTGTTTGCTTGTTGGTACTAATTGGTGTACGTTTCAAATGAGTACTCAATAATGAAATATTCTGTAAATAACAGAACCAATACCGGACAAGAAGGAGTTATATTATGTGCAAAAGTAAACAATCTGTGTGGTGGGTATTTAATGCCTCTACAATATAAATGTATCAATCAACCCGGTTATATGTGAAAGTTGATATTTTATTTACATGTGGAAAGCATTACTTGACAGCATCATTTCACTAAGAGGGGATATTTGGGACCATAAAACTAGTTTCCCCTGCAACTTTTTATTGAAGTGTCTGCACACTCCCACCTTGCATACTGATTACCGGTATGTTAATTTGATTAACACACACTCCCACCTTGCATACTGATTACCAGTATGTTAATTTGATTAACACACAACCCCACCTTGCATACTGATTACCAGTATGTTAATTTGATTAACACACAACCCCACCATGCATACTGATTTTGTTAACTAAATTAACACGCACCATACCTTGGATAATAATTATGCTAATTAAATTAACAAAATCTGGCCATGATTATGTAATGTCATGTATGATGAGAGTCGGTCAACATGTGCACAAAGGGGGATATCTCAAGTAAGACATAGTGAGAGGATGTTAACATCTATAGAATTTACAGGTTAAAGTGATTTGTTTGTCAATTTCTGATGCAGTAAATAGGTTGAATTAGAGATTTTAGAAATAAATCCGTTCGTCATCACCCATGTTCAAGAGGGATAAAGAGCCTAAGCTCGATAAGATCGCCGTGAGTGGTACTCGATCTCAAAAGTCTTAATGGTAATACACAGTGATTGCATAAATAGATGCCACCCAGCTACTACTCGAACGGTGCCACAGATACCATATCACTACACTATGTTTACAACATCAATAATAAAATCATCCAATTTACCTACAATGTACAAATGAGAAATAAAAACATAGATATCTAAGTGAATCCACACCAGTCGTTTCTAGAATAACCCACATGTAATATACGTACATGAGCCAAATTAAATAGACAGAATTGAAAGAAACGGTTGTAACTTGAACCGTAATATTTATGATTAGGTCTACAGATTAGAATACAGATTAATAGTGGAACTGTTCTTTCGATATGATGTCGTGAGAGTATATTCACGCATTTATACGTAATAAAAACGTAGATATCTAATATTATAATACCTCACATATTATAAATTAATACGATTGGTATTAATAGCACCACGCGACATTTTGTTATTCGGGTATATTTTTTTTTAATTCTCGACTGCTGTGGGATAACGCGTTATTACCTGGGAAATAACTCTGGTGGGTTTTTTTTCTTCAAATTCTCGACTACCGTGGTATAGCCCGTTATTACCCGGGATATAACCCTACCAGTTCAATCAAGAGGAGATAATGCATTCAGTCGTCTGCAGAAACAATAACAGCTGAAGGTCTCCAAACAGCTTGGTCAGTCTTAAATATAGGTATTAAAAGGAAGTCTGCTGAAAGTTGTGTACTCTGGCTAGAATCAGATGCAATTGGCATAATATCAGGTTTGGTTTATGTGGAGTTTCAAAAGTTAGTTTCGGTATCATCGTAAAAACATAGATATCAAATTTAGTGTTTCTGGAATAACCTTCATTGGGTACCCTAAAAGCAAAAATATTTGAAAGCCAAATAATTCTAAAATCTGTGGGAGCAAGAAAACCAAAAGGCTTAAGCAGAGTAACCTAGTTAGGAGGTGGACATCCAAAATTATCTACCCACCAAGGTTATTTCAACTCGGGCTAATGCCTTAGGGGAAAATAACCTTAGATGGGTTATTAGATGATATTATAATTGTCCGTGTGGAGAGATTTATATTACATGTCATTATGTATTTTAATGTCCGAAATATTTTGATCTGTGAAATTGTCTTTTCGGAAAGTATATTTGAACTTTTGAAAATTTACTATTATTGGGCAATCCGATATTACCGTTTAATCTTATGAGTGTAATAAAAATTGTTCGCAAATTAAACGACTTTAATAAAACACAGATACATCGTGTCATTTTGTTGAGTGCAATTCACATTTCCCTTGTACCTATCGTTCAGCTATCAGCTATTAAAATAATGTTAAATGAACTGACTATGGCTTAGTTACTATTTTCAAGACGAGTTTGAAGATACCAAAGGAATAATCATAATCCGTAAATCGAAGAAGGACACTCAACACAATGGCCAAAAGATCGAGTAAAACAACTTATCATAATGTTCAAATTAATCATCCTTGGTAAAACCCACGATTGATTACGATAGTTCCCCTTGTGCCATTAACAGTTGGTTACCGACGACGCTGATTAATTAAATTCAAGTGTTTAGTTTGTTTCTGAGTAACAAGTCCTATTGTCTATTGTTTTATTGAAGCATGTTTGCCAATGTCATATATATGAACGTGATAGCAACAAAAACCCAACATATTTTAAACTTTAACAGGAAGTTTTAGATAATATGAATAACTTTCACAACGGAAATTGATGAAAATTAGATGTTAAAGTATAACACATCGTACCACTCGAGTATTAGACACCTAAATAATGGAGGTATATGTAAGTATATCATTCAGATAAATAATTTACAAATACATGCCTTTCAATTTTTCCTAATATTATATTGCACATTGAAATACATAAAAATGATAGTTTTATAGTAAATTAATACAAAACCATACAGAGAGAAGCATTACTATGGTAAAAATGCGAAAATTAAAGGTTTGGTCAAATACAACTGATTCAACACGACCAAGGTGCCTGTACCAAGCCAGGAAAGTGATCGCTCATGTATTTGTGTGGTAAATTTGACTCTTTGTACGTTTTTTCTATATACAATATTGGTCTGTTGACGGTAAATATAGAATTTATTTGACAAGGCTGAGAAACGGGGTGAAAGACGAGCTTCTATTGTATTTATCCTGCAATCCACGATGTCCTCAAAAATAATCTTAACTCGTAAAAATGCATTTTTTAATGCAACGGAATCCTCACTATTTGGCGTAATAAAATACCAGATTTTTTTTGCTGACAAAAATTCGCGAACAAATAGTTCTCAAAAGGAAGTGAAATAACTTTATTTAAGTGAAGATTTATTGATTAAGGTGAAAATCTATATAGAAAATTGATAGTTTAGAACCTGAAATATATATATTTAATATGTTTTTCATAGATATGAAAACACATTAATTTAGCGATCATACGTCACATGCGGTCATACTTAAATACGCCTGCAGTAGTAACCAGGTAAATATATACGCCTGTGTGAAAAGGTATACGCCTGCAACTATATGGTTCACTTTTATTTTTATTTTTTTATATCAAATAATAAACATCCGATATATTCCTTTTACTAGTTTATATTAAAAAAAATAAAATAAAAAAGAACCATATAGTTGCAGGCGTCCACCTTTGTATGACACACAGGCGTATATATTTGCCTGGTTACTACTGCAGGCGTATTTAAGTATGACCCACACAGTTTGTAAACATGTGAAAGCAATACACACATTCATGTATAGACGATTCGAGCATGTTTTAAGTAAACTAGGTAGAGTAGAGAAAACAGAAAGATTAATCATTTATCTCAACAAACTGAACTGATTCACGGAAATGTATTTAACAACGATGTCAAACACTCAAATGCTCAGTTATTGGGATATTTAGTCATTTGTGAAAATTGTGTACACATTCACCATTTGTTATGGATGACCACTTCAGGGACTTGACATATTTGTATTGGAACTGTAAAAAGGAACATTGGGATTGCTTCGACACGAAACATCAGAAGTGCTACTGGCTGTAGAATTTGTGAAGGTTTTACGAGGTAAGTTTGCTGAAAAGCATTTCTGTTAGTTTCACTTTCAGTGTTGCTGAGGATGTTTGATATTTTCTTGTGTCTTTCCTCACTCAATGTTGAGTAATTATTAATAAATGCCACATTGTTATGCCCTGATATTTGCATAATATCTATCCCCTCCACATTGTTTTCTCTTAACTTCTGGACGGGATAAGATATTTTCTGGCACTGATTGATTAATGTCTAATTTGCAACTATCCTTCATTTTTTTCATTAGACTGGAAAGTTTTCTTTCATGCACTTTTCTACCTGTTTCTAAAGCTCGTACAAATAAATTATGTATTTTGCGACAATGCAAGTATATAAAGGAGGAGAAGCTAATACCAATCTTCTGGACTTTACATAGGTTTCAATGGAAAATTGGAATTTATTTTTATAGAATAAAATAAAACTTTCATATATACATGGTAAATTGAAGAAAATAAAAATAGAGATCAGATTTAGTGTCAACAAGCACCAGATATGATTTTAATTACTATATTTAACTTCTGTTTGTATATCATAATCAAATGAATTAATATTCATTGAAGTCTACATGTATGTAGAATCCCCACCAACTATTTTCTTCATATCAAATTTGCTATTATTAAACCATAATCCATTGATTGGTAAATTACATAATGCGATGTCTCTAAGGAACCAAGAATATTATGGACATAGGTGTTGTGACCAGAAAAATATTAGAGTGAAGGATATATTTTTCTGGAATGAACAATATTTACATGATAATGTTGGTTGTTGCGAGTAATGACTAATGTGCGAATATATTTTCTGAGTCGGATCATACAAAAATGCATTATGAAAGCTTGAAGTTTCAAATATTCAAACATTGCTAATTTAGTCTGCATTTTGTTCCTTTTTTCTTGTTATTTTATTAGTAAATATATAATAACATGTATTTTAACTATAATCAATGCTATATTAATGTCTTTCAGATGAATGGCTGGATTAATGGATTAACAGTGTACAATGTACATGTGATGTTTGAAATAAGTGCAAAGACTATATATGAAAGAAATAATTGCATAAAAACCTATGAACGTTTTATAAAGATCTGATTAAACAAAGGACATTTTTCAATAACTATCACTCAGTTGTTGCATACAGGCCAGGGGTATGTGAATCAGTTTCAAATGGAATTGCACAAAATAAAAAATGTACTGTAATCCTGATCAACAGTGAGTAGAATTCCAGCAGATAAAACACTAGTTTCAACTGACAAATCATACAACTTTGTTGGAATTTTGCAAAAGAAAAAAATGTTTTAAAAAAAGTTGCAAAATGATTGGAGGAAGTGACTGAATACAATTATTCCAAATGGTTAAAACAAATTATATAGATATTTTGTGGTGTCATAAAGAATTCAGAATATAAAAAATTATCTATAATTTTAAAGTGACTTGATGCAATAGCAGGAATATGTGTTATTTTCACCTTGAAGAAATTTACTATCTGATATGTTGAAGTAATTGATGTGAATTAATTGAACATTTAATATGAAGAAATTTTATAATAAAATATATGTAGTAATCTTAGAGTTTGATGTTCAAACTGTACTGAGTTATTTAACCATATAAGTGTGTTTAGTAAAGATTGTGGTGTGTGACTGCCCAGAACATTTCTGTTATAAAGGATGTTAATTTCCTCATCTGTTGGAGGGCATGCCCTCTTTGGTTTATTCCCTTTGTCCTGTAGTTTTAGTTTCTTATGTTTTGTTTTCAAAGCTTCCCTGTCACGTTATAAATGATTCGGATTTGTTTAAGATTTTTGTTTTGTTTTTTATTGACTTCTAGGATTTTTTTATCGTAAAATATGTATAAAAAATATGAAATTTTAGAATTATTGGTTTCATTTTGTCGGTTTGTAAATTTACAAATAGTGAGAACGAAAACAGTTATTAGAAAAAGACGACGTCGATTATTGACATTGGTTACGGTTAATATTTTTAACTCCTTCACAGGAGAGCAAAAACACAAAAAAGTAGTTCCGGAATCTATGGGCGGGGCTTAAAAGTTTATTCGTAGGTTTAAAAGTTTATTCGTAGGCTTCAAAAGTTTATTCGTAGGCTACGAATAAAGCAAAAGTTTATTCGTGTGGTATATTTGTACAGCAAATGTACTGATTGCAGGATAAAGAACTGTTCTGACAGTGTGATATTTGTTATTAGATTATAGAACTGTTCTGACAGTGTGATATTTGTTATTAGATTATAGAACTGTTCTGACAGTGTGGTATTTGTTATTAGATTATAGAACTGTTCTGACAGTGTGATATTTGTTATTAGATTATAGAACTGTTCTGACAGTGTGATATTTGTTATTAGATTATAGAACTGTTCTGACAGTGTGATATTTGTTATTAGATTATAGAACTGTTCTGACAGTGTGATATTTGTTATTAGATTATAGAACTGTTCTGACACTGTGATATTTGTTATTAGATTATAGAACTGTTCTGACACTGTGGTATTTGTTATTAGATTATAGAACTGTTCTGACACTGTGATATTTGTTATTAGATTATAGAACTGTTCTGACAGTGTGATATTTGTTATTAGATTATAGAACTGTTCTGACAGTGTGGTATTTGTTATTAGATTATAGAACTGTTCTGACAGTGTGGTATTTGTTATTAGATTATAGAACTGTTCTGACAGTGTGGTATTTGTTATTAGATTATAGAACTGTTCTGACAGTGTGGTATTTGTTATTAGATTATAGAACTGTTCTGACAGTGTGGTATTTGTTATTAGATTATAGAACTGTTCTGACAGTGTGGTATTTGTTATTAGATTATAGAACTGTTCTGACATTGTGGTATTGTTATTAGATTATAGAACTGTTCTGACAGTGTGGTATTTGTTATTAGATTATAGAACTGTTCTGACAGTGTGGTATTTGTTATTAGATTATAGAACTGTTCTAACATTGTGGTATTTGTTATTAGATTATAGAACTATTCTGACAGTGTGGTATTTGTTATTAGATTATAGAACTGTTCTGACAGTGTGGTATTGTTATTAGATTATAGAACTGTTCTGACAGTGTGATATTTGTTATTAGATTATAGAACTGTTCTGACAGTGTGGTATTTGTTATTAGATTATAGAACTGTTCTGACAGTGTGATATTTGTTATTAGATTATAGAACTGTTCTGACATTGTGGTATTTGTTATTAGATTATAGAACTGTTCTGACAGTGTGGTATTTGTTATTAGATTATAGAACTGTTCTGACAGTGTGATATTTGTTATTAGATTATAGAACTGTTCTGACAGTGTGGTATTTGTTATTAGATTATAGAACTGTTCTGACAGTGTGGTATTTGTTATTAGATTATAGAACTGTTTTGACAGTGTGGTATTTGTTATAGGATTATAGAACTGTTCTGACAGTGTGGTATTTGTTATTAGATTATAGAACTGTTCTGACATTGTGGTATTTGTTATTATATTATAGAACTGTTCTGACAGTGTGATATTCGTTATTAGATTATGTAACTGTTCTGACAGTGTGGTATTTGTTATTAGATTATAGAACTGTTCTGACAGTGTGATATTTGTTATTAGATTATAGAACTGTTCTGACATTGTGGTATTGTTATTAGATTATAGAACTGTTCTGACAGTGTGGTATTTGTTATTAGATTATAGAACTGTTCTGACAGTGTGGTATTTGTTATTAGATTATAGAACTGTTCTAACATTGTGGTATTTGTTATTAGATTATAGAACTGTTCTGACAGTGTGGTATTTGTTATTAGATTATAGAACTGTTCTGACAGTGTGGTATTGTTATTAGATTATAGAACTGTTCTGACAGTGTGATATTTGTTATTAGATTATAGAACTGTTCTGACAGTGTGGTATTTGTTATTAGATTATAGAACTGTTCTGACAGTGTGATATTTGTTATTAGATTATAGAACTGTTCTGACAGTGTGGTATTTGTTATTAGATTATAGAACTGTTCTGACAGTGTGGTATTTGTTATTAGATTATGGAACTGTTCTGACATTGTGGTATTTGTTATTAGATTATAGAACTGTTCTGACAGTGTGGTATTTGTTATAGGATTATAGAACTGTTCTGACAGTGTGGTATTTGTTATTAGATTATAGAACTGTTCTGACATTGTGGTATTTGTTATTATATTATAGAACTGTTCTGACAGTGTGATATTTGTTATTAGATTATAGAACTGTTCTGACAGTGTGATATTTGTTATTAGATTATAGAACTGTTCTGACAGTGTGATATTTGTTATTAGATTATAGAACTGTTCTGACAGTGTGGTATTTGTTATTAGATTATAGAACTGTTCTGACAGTGTGATATTTGTTATTAGATTATAGAACTGTTCTGACAGTGTGGTATTTGTTATTAGATTATAGAACTGTTCTGACATTGTGATATTTGTTATTAGATTATAGAACTGTTCTGACATTGTGATATTTGTTATTAGATTATAGAACTGTTCTGACATTGTGGTATTTGTTATTAGATTATAGAACTGTTCTGACATTGTGGTATTTGTTATTAGATTATAGAACTGTTCTGACAGTGTGGTATTTGTTATTAGATTATAGAACTGTTCTGACAGTGTGGTATTTGTTATAGGATTATAGAACTGTTCTGACAGTGTGGTATTTGTTATTAGATTATAGAACTGTTCTGACATTGTGGTATTTGTTATTATATTATAGAACTGTTCTGACAGTGTGATATTTGTTATTAGATTATAGAACTGTTCTGACAGTGTGATATTTGTTATTAGATTATAGAACTGTTCTGACAGTGTGATATTTGTTATTAGATTATAGAACTGTTCTGACAGTGTGGTATTTGTTATTAGATTATAGAACTGTTCTGACAGTGTGATATTTGTTATTAGATTATAGAACTGTTCTGACAGTGTGGTATTTGGTATTAGATTATAGAACTGTTCTGACATTGTGATATTTGTTATTAGATTATAGAACTGTTCTGACATTGTGATATTTGTTATTAGATTATAGAACTGTTCTGACAGTGTGATATTTGTTATTAGATTATAGAACTGTTCTGACAGTGTGATATTTGTTATTAGATTATAGAACTGTTCTGACAGTGTGGTATTTGTTATTAGATTATAGAACTGTTCTGACATTGTGATATTTGTTATTAGATTATAGAACTGTTCTGACAGTGTGATATTTGTTATTAGATTATAGAACTGTTCTGACAGTGTGATATTTGTTATTAGATTATAGAACTGTTCTGACAGTGTGATATTTGTTATTAGATTATAGAACTGTTCTGACAGTGTGATATTTGTTATTAGATTATAGAACTGTTCTGACAGTGTGGTATTTGTTATTAGATTATAGAACTGTTCTGACAGTGTGATATTTGTTATTAGATTATAGAACTGTTCTGACAGTGTGGTATTTGTTATTAGATTATAGAACTGTTCTGACAGTGTGATATTTGTTATTAGATTATAGAACTGTTCTGACAGTGTGATATTTGTTATTAGATTATAGAACTGTTCTGACAGTGTGATATTTGTTATTAGATTATAGAACTGTTCTGACAGTGTGATATTTGTTATTAGATTATAGAACTGTTCTGACAGTGTGATATTTGTTATTAGATTATAGAACTGTTCTGACAGTGTGGTATTTGTTATTAGATTATAGAACTGTTCTGACAGTGTGATATTTGTTATTAGATTATAGAACTGTTCTGACAGTGTGGTATTTGTTATTAGATTATAGAACTGTTCTGACAGTGTGATATTTGTTATTAGATTATAGAACTGTTCTGACAGTGTGATATTTGTTATTAGATTATAGAACTGTTCTGACAGTGTGATATTTGTTATTAGATTATAGAACTGTTCTGACAGTGTGATATTTGTTATTAGATTATAGAACTGTTCTGACAGTGTGGTATTTGTTATTAGATTATAGAACTGTTCTGACAGTGTGATATTTGTTATTAGATTATAGAACTGTTCTGACAGTGTGGTATTTGTTATTATATTATAGAACTGTTCTGACAGTGTGATATTTGTTATTAGATTATAGAGCTGTTCTGACAGTGTGATATTTGTTATTAGATTATAGAACTGTTCTGACATTGTGGTATTTGTTATTAGATTATAGAGCTGTTCTGACAGTGTGATATTTGTTATTAGATTATAGAACTGTTCTGACAGTGTGATATTTGTTATTATATTATAGAACTGTTCTGACAGTGTGATATTTGTTATTAGATTATAGAACTGTTCTGACAGTGTGATATTTGTTATTAGATTATAGAACTGTTCTGACAGTGTGATATTTGTTATTATATTATAGAACTGTTCTGACAGTGTGATATTTGTTATTAGATTATAGAACTGTTCTGACAGTGTGATATTTGTTATTAGATTATAGAACTGTTTTGACAGTGTGATATTTGTTATTATATTATAGAACTGTTCTGACAGTGTGATATTTGTTATTATATTATAGAACTGTTCTGACAGTGTGATATTTGTTATTAGATTATAGAGCTGTTCTGACAGTGTGGTATTTGTTATTATATTATAGAACTGTTCTGACAGTGTGATATTTGTTATTATATTATAGAACTGTTCTGACAGTGTGATATTTGTTATTATATTATAGAACTGTTCTGACAGTGTGATATTTGTTATTAGATTATAGAACTGTTCTGACAGTGTGATATTTGTTATTAGATTATAGAACTGTTCTGACAGTGTGGTATTTGTTATTATATTATAGAACTGTTCTGACAGTGTGATATTTGTTATTAGATTATAGAGCTGTTCTGACAGTGTGGTATTTGTTATTATATTATAGAACTGTTCTGACATTGTGATATTTGTTATTAGATTATAGAACTGTTCTGACAGTGTGGTATTTGTTATTAGATTATAGAACTGTTCTGACAGTGTGGTATTTGTTATTAGATTATAGAACTGTTTTGACAGTGTGGTATTTGTTATAGGATTATAGAACTGTTCTGACAGTGTGGTATTTGTTATTAGATTATAGAACTGTTCTGACATTGTGGTATTTGTTATTATATTATAGAACTGTTCTGACAGTGTGATATTTGTTATTAGATTATGTAACTGTTCTGACAGTGTGGTATTTGTTATTAGATTATAGAACTGTTCTGACAGTGTGATATTTGTTATTAGATTATAGAACTGTTCTGACAGTGTGGTATTTGTTATTAGATTATAGAACTGTTCTGACAGTGTGATATTTGTTATTAGATTATAGAACTGTTCTGACAGTGTGGTATTTGTTATTATATTATAGAACTGTTCTGACAGTGTGATATTTGTTATTAGATTATAGAGCTGTTCTGACAGTGTGATATTTGTTATTAGATTATAGAACTGTTCTGACATTGTGGTATTTGTTATTAGATTATAGAAGCTGTTCTGACAGTGTGATATTTGTTATTAGATTATAGAACTGTTCTGACAGTGTGGTATTTGTTATTATATTATAGAACTGTTCTGACAGTGTGATATTTGTTATTATATTATAGAACTGTTCTGACAGTGTGATATTTGTTATTATATTATAGAACTGTTCTGACAGTGTGATATTTGTTATTAGATTATAGAACTGTTCTGACAGTGTGATATTTGTTATTAGATTATAGAACTGTTCTGACAGTGTGGTATTTGTTATTATATTATAGAACTGTTCTGACAGTGTGATATTTGTTATTAGATTATAGAGCTGTTCTGACAGTGTGGTATTTGTTATTATATTATAGAACTGTTCTGACATTGTGATATTTGTTATTAGATTATAGAACTGTTCTGACATTGTGATATTTGTTATTAGATTATAGAACTGTTCTGACAGTGTGGTATTTGTTATTAGATTATAGAACTGTTCTGACAGTGTGGTATTTGTTATTAGATTATAGAACTGTTTTGACAGTGTGGTATTTGTTATAGGATTATAGAACTGTTCTGACAGTGTGGTATTTGTTATTAGATTATAGAACTGTTCTGACATTGTGGTATTTGTTATTATATTATAGAACTGTTCTGACAGTGTGATATTTGTTATTAGATTATGTAACTGTTCTGACAGTGTGGTATTTGTTATTAGATTATAGAACTGTTCTGACAGTGTGATATTTGTTATTAGATTATAGAACTGTTCTGACAGTGTGGTATTTGTTATTAGATTATAGAACTGTTCTGACAGTGTGATATTTGTTATTAGATTATAGAACTGTTCTGACAGTGTGGTATTTGTTATTATATTATAGAACTGTTCTGACAGTGTGATATTTGTTATTAGATTATAGAGCTGTTCTGACAGTGTGATATTTGTTATTAGATTATAGAACTGTTCTGACATTGTGGTATTTGTTATTAGATTATAGAAGCTGTTCTGACAGTGTGATATTTGTTATTAGATTATAGAACTGTTCTGACAGTGTGGTATTTGTTATTATATTATAGAACTGTTCTGACAGTGTGATATTTGTTATTATATTATAGAACTGTTCTGACAGTGTGATATTTGTTATTATATTATAGAACTGTTCTGACAGTGTGATATTTGTTATTAGATTATAGAACTGTTCTGACAGTGTGATATTTGTTATTAGATTATAGAACTGTTCTGACAGTGTGGTATTTGTTATTATATTATAGAACTGTTCTGACAGTGTGATATTTGTTATTAGATTATAGAGCTGTTCTGACAGTGTGGTATTTGTTATTATATTATAGAACTGTTCTGACATTGTGATATTTGTTATTAGATTATAGAACTGTTCTGACAGTGTGGTATTTGTTATTATATTATAGAACTGTTCTGACATTGTGATATTTGTTATTAGATTATAGAACTGTTCTGACATTGTGATATTTGTTATTAGATTATAGAGCTGTTCTGACAGTGTGGTATTTGTTATTATATTATAGAACTGTTCTGACAGTGTGATATTTGTTATTATATTATAGAACTGTTCTGACAGTGTGATATTTGTTATTAGATTATAGAGCTGTTCTGACAGTGTGGTATTTGTTATAGGATTATAGAGCTGTTCTGACAGTGTGGTATTTGTTATTAGATTATAGAGCTGTTCTGACAGTGTGGTATTTGTTATTAGATTATAGAGCTGTTCTGACAGTGTGGTATTTGTTATTAGATTATAGAACTGTTCTGACATTGTGGTATTTGTTATTAGATTATAGAGCTGTTCTGACATTGTGGTATTTGTTATTAGATTATAGAACTGTTCTGACATTGTGGTATTTGTTATTAGATTATAGAGCTGTTCTGACATTGTGGTATTTGTTATTAGATTATAGAACTGTTCTGACATTGTGGTATTTGTTATAGGATTATAGAACTGTTCTGACACTGTGGTATTTGTTATTATATTATAGAACTGTTCTGACATTGTGGTATTTGTTATTAGATCATAGAACTGTTCTGACATTGTGGTATTTGTTATTATATTATAGAACTGTTCTGACAGTGTGGTATTTGTTATTAGATTATGGAACTGTTCTGACATTGTGGTATTTGTTATTAGATTATAGAACTGTTCTGACATTGTGGTATTTGTTATTAGATTATGGAACTGTTCTGACAGTGTGGTATTTGTTATTAGATTATGGAACTGTTCTGACAGTGTGGTATTTGTTATTAGATTATGGAACTGTTCTGACATTGTGGTATTTGTTATTAGATTATAGAACTGTTCTGACAGTGTGGTATTTGTTATAGGATTATAGAACTGTTCTGACACTGTGGTATTTGTTATTATATTATAGAACTGTTCTGACAGTGTGGTATTTGTTATTAGATTATGGAACTGTTCTGACATTGTGGTATTTGTTATTAGATTATAGAACTGTTCTGACATTGTGGTATTTGTTATTAGATTATGGAACTGTTCTGACAGTGTGGTATTTGTTATTAGATTATGGAACTGTTCTGACAGTGTGGTATTTGTTATTAGATTATGGAACTGTTCTGACATTGTGGTATTTGTTATTAGATTATAGAACTGTTCTGACATTGTGGTATTTGTTATAGGATTATAGAACTGTTCTGACATTGTGGTATTTGTTATTAGATTATAGAACTGTTCTGACAGTGTGGTATTTGTTATTAGATTATGGAACTGTTCTGACATTGTGGTATTTGTTATAGGATTATAGAACTGTTCTGACACTGTGGTATTTGTTATTAGATTATAGAACTGTTCTGACAGTGTGGTATTTGTTATTAGATTATAGAACTGTTCTGACAGTGTGGTATTTGTTATAGGATTATAGAACTGTTCTGACAGTGTGGTATTTGTTATTAGATTATGGAACTGTTCTGACATTGTGGTATTTGTTATTAGATTATGGAACTGTTCTGACATTGTGGTATTTGTTATTGTATTATGGAACTGTTCTGACATTGTGGTATTTGTTATTAGATTATAGAACTGTTCTGACAATGTGGTATTTGTTATTAGATAATGGAACTGTTCTGACAGTGTGGTATTTGTTATTAGATTATAGAACTGTTCTGACAGTGTGGTATTTGTTATTAGATTATGGAACTGTTCTGACATTGTGGTATTTGTTATTAGATTATGGAACTGTTCTGACATTGTGGTATTTGTTATTGTATTATGGAACTGTTCTGACATTGTGGTATTTGTTATTAGATTATGGAACTGTTCTGACATTGTGGTATTTGTTATTAGATTATGGAACTGTTCTGACATTGTGGTATTTGTTATTAGATTATGGAACTGTTCTGACATTGTGGTATTTGTTATAGGATTATGGAACTGTTCTGACATTGTGATATTTGTTATTGGCAATTGACACCTTTAATATCCAGTTATGAACTACAACTTGATCCATGATTGATATGCAACTGTCGTACAGATAGACCTCTGTATCCACAAATATCAGTTTTATTTGATTGTTATCGTTTATTTTGTGTTTAATGCCACTTACATAGCTGTTTCAACTATATCGTGGTCAGTTTTAATGGTGGAGGAAACAGTAATATACACAGAAAAGAACCGAACAACTGTAAGTTATTGGATAAAAGTCATCACATAAAAGACATGTTTGAAGATTCCAAAATGGAAATCAGAAGCCGTAAATTGAAGGACAGACAAGACAATGGACAACTGAAAAAATACACACTACGCGTTTTAGAACAACATTTATCAGGTACACTCAATGTCAAAAGATTGGGAAGCCAAATAATCCAAAACCCAAACAATCTTAACATGGTTGAAATCAGATGCTTCGGAAGGGTAAACAGTTCCTGTTCCTCTAGTCGCATCCATGGTAAAAGAATATAATTTAGGTTTTATTAGTGATATGTACTGACTGCAAAAGTAGATGTTAATCGAAGTATCATGCCATCGAGCCCACGACAGCCCATGAATGATTTTAATAGCAAACATATGTTTTTTATTATTATTAAATCTATTTTCTTGTTTACATATGACCTCATATATGTTATTTTATTGCAGGTTAAACTCGAGTTGTGCTTGTATATTTTACTTTGTTTAAAACGTAAGTTGTACATTTTTTTTAAATATCAGCATGTGCCACACTTTAGTTATACAAACGCAATATAGAATTTGAATGAATTATCTTAGAAACACAAGTTATTATTGATGAGAGTAGATTTGTTATAAATGGAAAACAATATACCATACAGTATTACTAACGGAACATGTCCAATCGAAATCGACAAATTCTAGAAATAGGCAAAATTGATACCTCTAGCACACACATACATGAATGCTCACTTTCATGACTTGGTACATTCACTTTAATGAAAGGTGGCGGGGCTAAGCTACTCTCATTGTACCAAGCCAAAGTTCAATTATAACAATGTATACATACACCAAGTCATGCTTAATCCAAACAACGCCTTATCTTTAGCAGATTTTATAGTGTTCCAGCAATGGAAAATTTAGGAATATACTTTGGAATGATCTTTTTCTCGTGTTTGTTTTTTTCCGTCACATTCGTCATTTTAGAGATTGATAGCATTACAAAATGTATGCATTACTAATATTGCCAATGTCAATCGGTTAGAAAGGTCAATAACCTTTCTTATTCATTAGTTACTTCCTTATTGACGGATTGTTCAATGGTGTGCAACTAATTTGCATTGGCTAACTAATTGCTTGGATAATTTCAGTTAGTATCGTATCAAACAACATTCCGCATCAGTCACGTCAGAAATCAAATTTGAAGCAACCAATCAGCAACGAGCCTATACATTCTTCATATACTGAACAGCACAGTTGTTTATGAAGGAATAGGGAGCTTCCGATTATGCATGTAACGTCACCTGACGTATTCTAATACATAATTTTGCTAGAAAATTTTGAAGATACCAAATGGATAATCAGAAGCCGTAAACTGCGGAAGCATCGACAATACAATGGTCAAAAGTAAAAGGACAAACAATGATCTACAAAACATTACAGAGAAAACTAGGTAGAGCACAGCGAACTCCTTCATAACCAGTGGTGAACACATGTGCTCCGGAAGTGTTAGATGTTGCCTGATTGGATCGCCAAATAACTTTTTGTTTTAAAGTTTTGGGTGATCTCAAATCTTTAATGAATAATAATTACAAGAGCTGCATCATATTGTAGGTAACCTCATGTATGCAAATTCCACTGGGACATATTACCCTGCTGCAAATTCCATTGTGACATCGGAGATGGTCACAACTACTGAAGGATCTACACTCATACTAAAATGTCCTCTCAGCTCCTCAAATCGCACAATATGGAAGAAATCACCACCAACTGATTGTCGTTTTACGAAATATACACAAGAAAACAAGATTAATCCTTCAATTGAACACGCTGATAGATTACGTGTAGTGGGGAACTTCAGTATAGGTATTTATAACCTACAGATACTGAATGTATCTCTAGTCGATGAGGGTCTATATAGGTGTAGCTATTCAAATAATAACACTAGCCATACTAAAGAAATACGAGTGTCACTAAAAAGTAAGTATTTTGTTTTAACAATTTCTAATTGTATTGTATTACAAACGACATATGTCATGGTCTTTTTTATGTTCAATATTTTGAGGTGAGAAGTGATTGTTCACTTTGTTGACTGTGTTGACCATCACTGTTTGAGCTTTTGTTTTCTTAATTAAGGAAAGTTTCAAGATACCAAAGGGGTAATTAGAATCCGTAAATCGTAGGACTGACAATAAAATGGCCAAAGAAAAAGGAGAAACAACGATATATAGAACTAAAAATCGAGCAACACCAATGAAATACCATTATTTTATATTTCACCTGTAGAATATTAACAATGTTATGATAATTCTCGAGCCTTTGTGCGTTGCAAATGACATTATAATTAATTATTGTTAACATTCTGTGAGGCACAAGCAACGTGAAATTCTATATATAATACACAGTACATACTATTTGTTTCCGATTTCAAAAATATTCCACTCATGACTGAAAAGTCTCTAGAATTCGCTCGTGAGATATATTTTGATCATCGAAAATCACGATTATTTATAAAGGAAGGCCCAGAAACGCCAAGGAAATCGTAAATTAATAAAGAAAGTCAAATTCGAATCAAATAAAAATGTAGATATCAAATTAGGTGCACACGAGGCGTTTCTGGAATAACCTTCATAAGGTACGTACGCTCAAAGACGAAAGCTTGGAAAGCCAAATATTTTGTTTCAATTTGGGAGCTAGCCAGCCAAAGGGCATACGCATCTGTCACGCTGAAACCAAAGTAGGAAAGGGAACAGCAAATATTTCCGTAACTATGCAATGCAAATATATCTATTTCACACAAATAAATAAAACTGCGTAGGTTTATGGTGCATTATATTGATGTGAATTTAAAGTTCTTTTTTATATTGATTATGAATATGCTTAATAAACATGAAATAAAAAAGGTATTAACAATACTTCTCAATACCATGGCCCATCTATTCAAGCTAATATACGATAGCAGTACTCTCAGACTTAGTCCGAGATTCCTCTGCCGTCCGACTGCTTTTACTTCGACTTGCTGGAGCTGTGGGACGTCAGAGAGCTCTACATACGGAAAACAGCGGATTTGCCTCTCCAACTTCGGGTCAGCACATTTCCACGTTTCGTGGCTATAAGATTTTATTTTCTATCCGAAACCCTTATATAAATGGCTTCACCAATCATTTTTCTATTCATTCATAATCATCTTACCCTGAGAAAGTGGTGTTACACTCGATTACAGCACGATTTTCCCTTAGAGCCTATGATTTCGTCATTTCACATCCATTTTGGAAAATTTGTCACGTGACTTCGAGAAAACTACGATTACTGCAATGTATCATGGGAGATGATTTGCATATAAACAAACAAACAAATATTTGTATTGCCAATCATAGGCGCCTGTTAAGGCAGAACAATTAACATAAAATTGAATACAGTTGATTACATTGATTGGTAATGATTTTAACAGCAATAGTGAATTACAGATAACCATAAGAAAAAAAAATATGATCTTACCTTGTCCAAAAAGGGGGGGCTGAGAACGTAACACTTGCTCTTTCCGAATCCCGTGGGTAACATTGCCATTGAATCTTTTCTTTCCAACACATTTTGTATTTTTTCTTTCTGCTCTAGATGGAACTGTTTGTTCTGCAGAATACGCTTGATATCTATGTTGTTGTTTACGTATGCAAATAATTTGGCACGCTGCATTAAGTAGCTCCCATCATGCAATACGTTGCTGTCATCATTCAGTTAGTATTGCGAGATCACGTTTGTAGATTCAAAAATGGAAGTCAAATGGAGGAGTAATAGGATCTAAGGCAAAATCGTGCTGTAATGGAGTGTAACACCACTTTCTGAGGGTAAGATGGTTATGAATGAATAGAAAAATGATTGGTGAAGCGATTTATATAAGGGTTTCTGATAGAAAATAAAATCCGATAGACACGAAACGTGGAAATGTGCCGACTCAGAGTTGGAGAGGCAAATCCGCTGTTCTCCTTATGTAGAGCTCTCTGACGTCCCACTGCTCCAGCAAGTTGAAGAAAAAGCCGTCGGACGGCAGAGGAATCTCGGACTATCTCAGACTGAACTCTCATGTCTAAAGCTAAATGCCAACCATGTGTTTTGTTTATTTGATGTCATTTTAAACTTAGATTAGCACGAAGCATTATCAATGACGAAATACATTTTTTTAAAAGAACAATTAAATGTACCTACTACGTGGTAGTTGGTTGTCATGACATTTGTTGACAACAATCAGTACGATTCCATCTGCCTCGGTATTCGATGCATAATTAATTAGATTCTAATGATTGCTATAGAGGTATTATCATTAAACTGTGTATATCTTAGGAAATCTTGTGAACGTAAACAGTCTTATTATAGCATACCGTGACATCATTATTAATCGTGGAGTTATAATTTTTGCTGATTTCGTGGTTTGCTTAAGGTGCTACCATACACTACAGGGAGATAACTCTTTAAAATCAGTTGAACGTTTTGAACATATGATGTTTGTATGCAGATTTCAAGCATCTCGGTGATCAAAACCACAGAGAGAAAAGCTGCTATGTGGCTATTGAATTTATAGCTCTGAGTCTGTTGATTGGAATTTGTTAAACTTTTGATATTTATTATAATCGATATATTCAAACACACTGCCAAAAAAATAAGAAAATTAAACGAGCAGATCAAATTTTACCTGAAGTGTATGGTACCACCTTAAACTACAAAAAATAAAATCTAACCAAATACAAGTTCCCCATTGACTGTTGCCTGTAGTGTTTGAAATCACAAATTCAAGAACCCGTGGATCAATGCATTTTGCAGAAACCACGAACACTGGTGCCAATGAATAAAAGTACGTTCATAGTAGTTATAATCTGAGATCAAAATAACTCCATTTTAGCTAAATAAATTGAAATATATTTATTCTTATATTCTAAAGAAAAAACACTACAACACAAATTAACAGATAACCCTCCATTTATGTATATTTTTGCAGAGCCACCTAAGGTGACAGTTATAAATGTAACCAACCATTTTGGGAAGACGAGACTGGATTGTCTTGCACGAGGAATACCCGAATTATATAATTTTTCCAGATGGGAACACAAGTCGATGTTCGGAGAACATATTCGTTACCTTGATGGCTTCGATAATGGAACGCTCTTAATACAAAATAAATCTAAAATAAAAGGCTACCAAGATAATGGACTATATGTGTGCCATGTTAGTAACGGTGTTTTAAATAGTAATGGTAGTGTGGTACAAATGGGAGAATATGTTCTTAGAGTAGAAAGTAAGTTCATGTAATATATTTGTTTGTTGATCTCAAACCATGTAATTGAATAATGAAATTGAAGAGTATAATATTTTTATATACAATGTATTATAATCAATCGAATTGTCACTAAACAGATCTGCCAAATGCTCCACGAAACCTCTTTCCAAATTATTAACATGTATTCTATCGACGGACAAAACCGGGCTTTAGAGTTACTGTGACATTAGCTACTCGAGGAGTGGTATGAATCAGATGTGGATTCTGACGAACTCTAAAGATCTGTTAGAGTACATGATACAATCTAGGTTTCTCTCCTCCTACAATCGCTTTAAAAATTGGACTTCTCTACCCTCTACACAACTATTCCTCACTCTAAGCGAAGGACAGATTAAGGGAGTTGGTCCAACTCTGTTTCATAAAAAGAATGGTCAATGCAGATACAAATATCTTGTTCTAGGCAGGGACATATCTATCAAACAGTTCTCTGAAACTAATATCATCAACATGCTCGAGTTTTATTGACAACATATTTATCCTTGGTGGACTTTTTTTTCAACAGACAGTCGGCATACCTATGGGTACAAACTGTACTCCTCTTTTCGCCGACTTGTTCCTTTATTCGTATGAGGCAGACGTCATACAGGGGCTTCTCAAGAAAAATAAAAAAAAAGCTAGCCCGATCCTTTAATTTCACGCTCCGCTATATAGATGATGTCCTTTCACTAAATAATTCTAGGTGTGGTGATTTCGTTGATCGCATATATCCCATTGAGCTTGAAATAAAGGATACCACAGATACAGATAGATCTGCTTCATGCCTTGACCTACACCTCGAAATTGACAGTGAGTGGCGGTTAAGAACACAACATTACGATAAAAGAGATGATTTCAATATTCTCATTGTGAACTTTCCATTTATATGTAGCAACTTTCCAGCAGCACCTGCATATGAAGTATATATCTCTCAGTTGATACGATATTCCAGAGCTTGTGGTTCCTATCAGGATTTCCTTGATAGAGGGTTGCTACTAACGAGGAAGCTACTGAACCAAGGGTTCCCTTGGTTAAGTTGAAGTCATCACTTCGAATGCTTTACGGTCGCCACCATGACTTGGTTGACCAGTATGGAATATCGGTGTCACAAAAGACCACGGATATGTTCCACCTGTCGTAAATATTTACCGGTCTTTTCTCTGTGATGACTTGTCACCGGATTTGTAACTAGATTAACACGACGGGTGCCACTACTAGTGGAGCAGGAACTGCCTACCCTTCCGAAGCACTTGAGTTCACCCCCGGTTTTTAGTGGGGTTCGTGTTACTCGATCTTTAGTTTTATGTGTACGTTTTGTAGATCGTTGTTTGGCCTTTTGTACTTTTTCTTTTGGCCATTGTGTTGTTTGTTCTTCTTCGATATACGGATTCGGATTACCCTTTTGGTATCTTCAAACTCTTCTTTGAGTAAGAAAGGTTAGACGATGCATTAAAAGCCGTCACCCATGAATCAGTTTGACTAATTGATATCGTCCATGAATTTTGTTAGAAAACCAATGAAAAAAGACTCGTGTGTACAAAGGTTTTCAAGGAATTAATTTATTTGTAATGGGGGAGAAACGAGTGTAAGAAATCATTCGTGGGTTACAGACGATGGAGAGACATTTATTGACTTATTTAAAATTGATTTTGTTTATGTAGGTCAACCAGTATTTGTTATGCAAACAAAGAGAACCCAATTTGGAGTAGATGGGCAAACGGCATCATTAATATTCCACTTGTATGGATATCCACCTGCCGGGGAGGTGTATGTTTTTGAAGGAGACGATACAACGGAAAAAATTAAAATAGACGAATTGGAAAGAAAAACTGCAACTGTTCTGGACAGTTTTCATGGCGTAGTAATCCATGCAATAGGATATACTATAAATTTGGAATTTGATCGGTTGAATGGGATGGATTTCCGGAACTATACCATCATCGCTTACAATGATTATGGTAAAAGCAAATTTGACTTTGAGATAATACCTGCCTTTGGTGGTACGTTTTTGTTTGTTGTTGTTTGTTTACTTTTAAAAAGATAATATGCATATCATACCATTGACACAAATTAATCTATATGCGGGGCATCTTTAGTGATGATAGGCACTGATTGCACAGGTAATTGTAAATTCAACTACCACAGGACCACGACAAGAATAATTGTATTAATAGAAGATAAATATACAACAAATTTAAACAAAGTTTGCAAATTCGGTATGTACAATTTACCCTCTTCGAGATAATACATTCAGGATCGATTTATTGCTAAATTATGTTAATCACTCCTAAAAATGTATTGACACTATTTTTTTCTTTCAAATGATTTCGGTTGGGTTGGATTTAGTTGTATAACAATATTTCAGTCATATCTTTGGTTTATTGGAGGCGGAAATGGGAGTATACTGACAAATCTAACCGACCCTTCTGTTCCCAGTCAGTGAACAACGCTATCACATTAAGTTGTATCGAGTAAAACTCACTATGGACAGGAATATAACTCAAAATTTGAGTGGTGATACGTCCTGATTGAATGGACAGAGTTTATTTAAATTACTCTACGATCGCGGCCACGATGGCATCTTTTTTTTTATGTTCGTGTACTTTGTCCTATATATGTGGGGGCCGTCGTGGTCGTGATCGTATGGCAGTACTACCTGTGCAATCAGTTCGAATCCCGAATGGCGAGGTGTACTCGATACAACAATATATGATAAAGTTTGTCAGTGACTTGCGACAGGTCAGTGATTTTCTCCGGTTTCCTCCACCAATAAAGGTGACCACCACGATATAACTGAAATATTGTTGAAAGTGGCGTTAATCACCATAAACCAAGCAAACCAACCTATAGATATGATTTTATTTCTTTTACAGAAGAACATAAGACATCTGGAATATCTTTTCCTAACATTGTATTGTTGATATCTATTGTCGCTGGAATAGTAGTCTTTGTAATACCTACGATCATCATTTATAGAACTTGTAAGTATTTAAACTTACGTCTCAAATTTACTTGTAAGTGTTTAAATCTACGTCACAAATTTACTTGTAAGTGTTTAAATCTACGTCACAAATTTACTTGTAAGTGTTTAAATCTACGTCACATATTTACTTGTAAGTGTTTAAATCTACGTCACATATTTACTTGTAAGTGTTTAAATCTACGTCACATATTTACTTGTAAGTGTTTAAATCTACGTCACATATTTACTTGTAAGTGTTTAAATCTACTTCACATATTTACTTGTAAGTATTTAAATCTACCTCACACATTTACTTGTAAGTGTTTAAATATACTTCACATATTTACTTTCTAAGGGTTTAAATCTACGTCACATATTTACTTGTAAGTGTTTAAATCTACGTCACATATTTACTTGTAAGTGTTTAAATCTACGTCACATATTTGCTTGTAAGTGTTTAAATCTACGTCACATATTTACTTGTAAGTGTTTAAATCTACTTCACATATTTACTTTATAAGTGTTTAAATCTACTTCACATATTTACTTGTAAGTGTTTAAATCTACGTCACATATTTACTTGTAAGTGTTTAAATCTACGTCACATATTTACTTGTAAGTGTTTAAATCTAGGTTATATATTACATGTAAGTGTTTAAATCTACGTCACACATTTACTTGTAAGTGTTTAAATCTACGTCACAAATTTACTTGTAAGTGTTTAAATCTAGATCACACATTACTTGTAAGTGTTTAAATCTAGATCACAAATTTACTTGTAAGTGTAATCTAAATCTAGGTCACATATTTACTTGTAAGTGTTTAAATCTAGGTCACATATTTACTTGTAAGTGTTTAAATCTACGTCACAAATTTACTTGTAAGTGTTTAAATCTACGTCACATATTTACTTGTAAGTGTTTAAATCTACGTCACATATTTACTTGTAAGTGTTTAAATCTACGTCACATATTTACTTGTAAGTGTTTAAATCTACCTCACATATTTACTTGTAAGTGTTTAAATCTACTTCACATATATACTTGTAAGTATTTAAATCTACCTCACACATTTACTTGTAAGTGTTTAAATATACTTCACATATTTACTTTCTAAGGGTTTAAATCTACGCCACATATTTACTTGTAAGTGTTTAAATCTACGTCACATATTTACTTGTAAGTGTTTAAATCTACGTCACATATTTGCTTGTAAGTGTTTAAATCTACGTCACATATTTACTTGTAAGTGTTTAAATCTACTTCACATATTTACTTTATAAGTGTTTAAATCTACGTCACATATTTACTTGTAAGTGTTTAAATCTACGTCACATATTTACTTGTAAGTGTTTAAATCTACGTCACATATTTACTTGTACGTGTTTAAATCTAGGTTATATATTACTTGTAAGTGTTTAAATCTACGTCACACATTTACTTGTAAGTGTTTAAATCTACGTCACAAATTTACTTGTAAGTGTTTAAATCTAGGTCACACATTACTTGTAAGTGTAATCTAAATCTAGGTCACATATTTACTTGTAAGTGTTTAAATCTAGGTCACATATTTACTTGTAAGTGTTTAAATATAGGTCACATATTTACTTGTAAGTGTAACCTAAATATAGGTCACATATTTACTTGTAAGTGTTTAAATCTAGGTCACAAATTTACTTGTAAGTGTTTAAATCTACGTCACAAATTTACTTGTAAGTATTTAAATCTACGTCACAAATTTACTTGTAAATGTTTAAATCTAGATCACAAATTTACTTGTAAATGTAACCTAATTCTAGGTCACATATTTACTTGTAAGTGTAACCTAAATCTAGGTCACATATTTACTTGTAAGTGTTTAAATCTACGTCACAAATTTACTTGTAAGTGTTTAAATCTAGATCACAAATTTACTTGTAAATGTAACCTTATTCTATGTCACATATTTACTTGTAAGTGTAACCTAAATCTAGGTCACACATTTACTTGTAAGTGTTTAAATCTACGTCACAAATTTACTTGTAGGTGTTTAAATTTAGATCACAAATTGTATCAAAACTAATAAAACAATTGGAAAACTTTGGTTGATGAGAGAACTGTGAGGTATGGAATTAAAAAGTATATTTCAATCTAAGATTAAATATCCCACTAGATTGAAAAAATATGCTGAAAATAGCATTTACGACTATCTGGAAACATAAATATAGCCATCCGCGGATCAGAATATAGCCCCAAACATGTAGCATTTATATTTCATAATTATATTAGTTCACAGTTCATATTATGTTGAGAGAGGCTTCTCTACAAATAGCTCAATTTTCTACTTTTGAAAAGCGAAAACATGTCTACATATCTCAGAAAAATATTGCATGTATACTTTTAACTGTTCCCTTAATTATTTTTTTTCTTTTAAAAAAGATTTGAAGAAGAATGAAAATGAATCAGCGTGAGTTTTTATATTAATTATTAGCTGGTAATGTGTATTTAATGAATATATCCTGCAAGCAGGACCGGAATTCAGTCAATTGGACTAATTGCTTCCAATGCTGGAGTTATCTACTCTCAGCTGTTCAAGTAAAAAACAACACACTGTATGTTTTACAGAGAACAATTGGGCCCTGCCCCTCCTAAGACCGTACCTGCCTGTAATCATTACATTTAGTGTACACATATAGTATACGAATAAATGTTTGCTTTATTGTCTAGAATACGAATAACCTTTTAAGCCTATTATGGACTCCTGTACTCCTTGTTTATGTTCTCTGTTCGACAGACCAGTACATAAATAAACAATCGGCCGTTGGTGTTGTTTATTAGTGTTCTCTTTTGACTTTCTAAATACAAGGTGCCGTCGTGGTCGTGATCGTATATAAGTTGGATTTATAACTTCCTATGCAATTAGTGCATATCATTACTAAAGTTGTGAGTTCGAATTTCATTTGTTATACATGTACATTTGTATCGCAATCAATTATACCTGGGGGACTGCAATGAATCAAATTGTATTTTCTGTCAGGGTAAACAATTATACTGCAGCAATATTTCTTCTTTTTCTCCTTGATGCCTTTTACTCATTTGCAAAAATTAAGGAAATGATACACGTCGACTTAAATGAGGGGACAACATTTCTTTCCGAACACTGCTCATATAAGAAAATGTTCGGTCACTTAGCACAAAAACATTCGCTCCCATTTCTGACAAAAATGAACTCAATAATAATTATTTATTATTTGTTTGACTCTTGATAGAATTATACCACACATATGCAGTTTACCAGTTGCTTGCCCATGGTCGATGGTTCTCTCCGGGTACTCCGGCTTCTTCTACCACTAAAACTGGTCGCCATGATATAGCTGAAATATTGCTGAAAGTGGCGTTAAACACCAAAAATCAATCAAATCATGTAAAGGAAAATGACATGTGCACATATTGTGATACTCCCGTTCCTTTGAAGGGTGGTCGTGATCGTATGATAGTTGGATTTGCAACTACCTGTGCAATCAGTGCTTATCACCACTAAAGTTGTGAGTTCGAACCCCGTTCAGGGCGAGGTGTACTCGATGCAACATTATGTGATAAAGTTTATCAGTGACATGCGACAGGTCGGTGGTTTTCTCCGGGTACTTCGGTTTCCTCCACCAATAAAACAGACCCTCACGATATAACCTAAATATTGTTGAAAGTGACATTAAACACCATAAACCAAGCTCATCCATTTGAACTGCAATAACAGTACAACAAACTGTATTATCCAGCCGTTACAAAATTCTAATGATAAATTTTATATTACAGAGATGTGGAGGAAGTTCAGATGAATGTAATAAATCAAGGTATGTCTAATTTGAAATCTTATTCTACGAATATCTTAAAACGTCACCCATTTTCGACGGTCCCCTTTTTCGACGGTTTGTTTCATGTGATAAAATCTCAAATTCTTTTGATCACTTCATAAGTCAGATTTTATTATGTAACTTTGAAATAATGTAAAACGATCCAATAAATATGAGCTTGAAATGTTATATTAAAAGGTAGGAACTGCAATATCTTTTATTTCAGATTGAAAAACGTACTTTTTCGATATTCCATTTTTTCTTTACCCTGAAACTAGCTTTAATTATTTTGGTAAACTCAGTGTTGTAGTCCATTTTCGGTTTTATCAACTAACAAGTATGTAAATATTGATGTCATATCCACAGAGTAACACACCATCTATGTTTTATTTACTTTGAGAGTCGACAACTGGTGACGTAGTCCATTATTTTATGAATAAGCATGCGCTGTTGTTTTTCTCCACGCTGTCTTTTGGAAACGACAAGAAAATACATGGTTTTTCATCTAGTAAATCAAATACGTATGACCAATGTTTCATTTATATATATCATAAGCTTCGATTCTGATCACTCTATTGAGATATATTTAATAAGGGTAATAACAAAATTACCGAACTCCGAACAAATTAAGGGGGAGTCGTGGTCGTGATCGTATGGTAGTTGGATTTACAAATACTTGTGCAACCAGTGTCTATCACCACTAAAGTTGTGAGTTCGAACCCCGTTCATGGCGAGGTGAACTCGATACACATTATGTGATAAAGTTTGTCAGTGACTTGCGGCGGGTCGGTGGTTTACTCCGATTTCCTCCACCAATAAAACTGACCGCCACGATATAACTGAAATATTGTTGAAAGTGGCGTTAAGCACCATAAATCTAAACCAACCAACCTCTATTGAAATATTAATATTTGTGTGTTAGATCACCAAAAACCAGTAGCACAAGGATACATGTAGAAATTGACATAAAGCAAACAATATTATATATATTTAAGCGATAGATTAAGATAATGGTAAATTCGGTTTCGAAAAATAGTTAATAAAAAAGATGAACAATGATTACCAAAATCACGGTTGATTACGATCTTTCTGTTCTCATAAACTTGGTGGACCCTCCATACACATCCATACTTCATGAGCCTATTTCCTTGATTACGGAACAAACCCGGAAACGATATTTTATATACATACAAAATATGTACATTGACCCTAGTATGATGGCGGAGGAACGAACATAATCGACCGTTTGCTGTTGATGATGGGTACTAAAGTTCGAAGACATTATACGAGAAAAATTAAAGATCATAATATAAAACCAACTCGAGTACAAAAGCAAACCCTAACAAAAAGTAAGGTACCTCGGAAGTGAGATCATGTTGTATCATAGAAGGCGTTATATCTCATGTCCCATTAATAGCAATCGAAATAAAATCCAAAAATAAAGCTTAAGAAAACAAAGACTCGTACATTTCTTATTGATTGATTATTACTTAACATCCATATATAAAAACTGTATAGAAATGAGGAAGGGTAGGTCAACTGGGTCAACGACTTTTTCCTGCCACAGGAAAAACATGGAGAGTTTTGTAGGACGACAACTTTAGTAGCGAGAACAATGCGCCAACACTTTTTTCGAAACATTTTCTCATTGAAATTACATTGAAAATAGAGTGTGGTATTTTTTTCTCATTATATTACAATCAGCAAGCTAATAAGTTTTTCATATCATTTCCATCATATACGTATATTAGATTTTTCTGTGTTCTTTTTTTCTTTAATAGCTCAGTGTGGACTTAATATACAAACGTTATTGTTCTCACAACATGCACAATAATCAATTATTTATATATTTTTTTTAATTATTTATTCGTAGACCATATTGTACAAAACGCATTGAAAGTTCCTAGGAACAAAAATAATAATAATTAAATACGTAGATTATTTATACTGTTTTCTTAAGGTATAGGTCCAGTAGAAAATGCTTTCCAGTCACATGACCTACAACGTAACACAAGATCGTCCGCTACATATTCTACAATGGAAGGGAGAGGAAAGTCACACACTGGACATTCGGTGGTATCTTATTCCACAGCTGACTTAGACAGTGATGGCGATATATTTTCCGGAGGCGCGATCAACCTTCATACTAAACAACCCCCAATGGATCTGCCAGACAAAGATATAGGTCTCAGTCTCTCCGCTACAGGGTACAACACTCCGAAAGGTTAGACAGCTTGTGACGAATTTTAATTTCATATATACATTGTATAATTTCCTACCAAAATTAATTTAGGATTGACAATCGGTACTCATCACAAACCTCCATATTTGAGTCCACTATGTCCCGTATTACCTGTGGTTGTTTATCGTGTTATTACTTGTTTCTCATGAATAATGCATAAGTACAACTAGCCACTCATCACACGTCCAGGTAAAAAAATACTGGGAGATTTGAATATGCATGCAACTCTCTACACAAGAGAGCCTATATTATGTTGTCGATATTTACACTATGAAAATAAGGTCAACAAAGCTCGTTCATATCTAATTAAAACCAGGGAAATTCACCGTGTATATAGTGACCCACGAAGGAGACGAGGGAGATGTGTTGTAGGATATGTCCAGTAGGTACCAACGATAGTTATGTGCCGACTTTAAATAAAATTTACTTACTTACTTGTCATCAAATATATTTTTCCATTTTAGATACTTGAATTAGTCCCAAGCTTGGTACAAATCAAATATGTGCTTTGCATGTGTTATTCAATCAGTAGCTATAGCCACGATTTATATCCTTCTATATAAATCCTTGCTATAGCCTTTCTTCAGTATGTACTGTTGCCCTGAATGTAGCTAATCATCAGAATAAATAAAATGTTAGAGAAAACCGTAGGGACAATCAAGAATGGACAATCCAGAGAAGCTGGCAATATTGGGTACAAAAGACACAAGACGAAGACAAACAAAACAAAAACGACAACACATTATGTGTGGAGAGCACTATGCGATATACAAGATATCTAGGGAACGGAATCGGAAACTCTTCAAAGATTTATTACAAATGTGCATCGAGAATACAAGAATGAGTTTAATTTTCACTAAATATATATAATGTTCGTTTTTCTTCTTTCATTGCAGACATGTTACGTGAACAGGAACACTTGCAAGCACGTCAGGCAAGGCAATTTGTAAGATATTGTTTAAGTTTTTTTTATATTATAATGTCAAAATGGGACTGAGTATGGCCCCCATGCCATCGTACCTAATCCTTTCTGTACTTTGTAGGGTAGACAAATCAGAAATGAGTTTTTATGTAATTATATATTATGTGAGATGAGCAATCAATTTAAATCTAACGAAATGGTCATAAATCATCTTGATTTAGTTTGAATATGATTTTTTGGGCGGGGGTGTTGGTATTGCTTCATAATTTGTCATTCATAAATCATAATTGCAATAATACTTGTGGCCTTTTTTGGAGTATAATATACATGCAGTGTTGACTGGACCATTGGTAAATGTAAGTAGAAAAAAACTACAGGTCAATATTTAGTTTCTGTGAAGTGTTTTGTAGATCATTGTTTGTCCTTTTTCTTTTGGCCATTGTGTTGTCTGTTCTTCTTCAACCTACGACTTCTGATTAACCCCTTTGATATCTTCAAACTTTTCTTATTAGTTTAATACCTCATCAAGAAAAAGGGGGCTGTACTGTCATGGTTGTGATCGTATGGTAGTTGGATTTACAACTACCTATGCAATTAGTGCCTATCACCACTAAAGTTGTGAGTTCGAATTACGTTCATTGCGAGGTGTACTCGATACAACATTATGTGATCAAATTGGTCATTGACTTGCGACAGTTCGGTGGTTTCTCCAGGTACTCCGGTTTCTTCCACCAATAAAACTGACCGCAATGATATAACTGAAATATTGTTGAAAGTGGCGTTAATCACCATAAACCTAAACCAAACCATCATAGAAAACGTGATATTAAGTTTATTTATCTATCTATACTTGTAGAATAACAAAGAACTACAGTATTCAGAATTGTCATTCAATCCTTCATCTGGTCCAAGATTTATTATCCATGGAAAGAATGACAAAACAGTTTATTCAAATGTTGATTTATCCAGCAGACTTAGTCCTTTGCCGCTTGCAGACAAAGATAGTGATTCTGATGACAAAGATGATGACTTCATGTATGTTGACAATATCAAAAAATATACAATGAAGCGATCAACACAAGTTAAACTGAACACGAAGTAAAACAATATGTAAAGAACACATGTAATGGGAGAATCATGGTTTATGCATGATCTGTTCCCTGACTTTTTTTCTGTTTGTGACATACAGTAAAAAAATGTGATTTTTTTTTTTTGCATACGAGAGGAACAATCCATGTCTGTTTGTAAACAGTTCATGGGGTAAATGTACCTTTACATGTTAACAATTACTTGAGAAAATGTACTTTTACATGTTAACAATTATTGAGAAAATGTATTTTTGCATGTTAACAATTACTTGAGAAAATGCACTTTTACATGTTAACAATTACTTGAGAAAATGTATTTTTGCATGTTAACAATTACTTGAGAAAATGTATTTTTACATATTAACAATTACTGGAGAAAATGTACTTTTACATGTTAACAATTACTTGAGAAAATGTATTTTTGTCTGTTAACAATTACTTGAGAAAATGCACTTTTACATGTTAACAATTACTGGAGAAAATGTATTTTTGCATGTTAACAATTACTTGAGAAAATGTATTTTTACATATTAACAATTACTTGAGAAAATGTACTTTTACATGTTAACAATTACTTGAGAAAATATATTTTTGCCTGTTAACAATTACTTGAGAAAATGTATTTTTGCATGTTAACAATTACTTGAGAAAATTTATTTTTGCATGTTAACAATTACTTGAGAAAATGTACTTTTACATGTTAACAATTACTTGAGAAAATGTATTTTTTCATGTTAACAATTACTTGAGAAAGTGTACTTTTACATGTTAACAATTACTTGAGAAAATGTACTTTTACATATTAACAATTACTTGAGAAAATGTATTTTTGCATGTTAACAATTACTTGAGAAAATGTACTTTTACATATTAACAATTACTTGAGAAAATGTACTTTTACCTATTAATAATTACTTGAGAAAATGTATTTTTACATGTTAACAATTACTTAAGAAAATGTACTTTTACATATTAACAATTACTTGAGAAAATATACTTTTACATATTAACAATTACTTGAGAAAATGTACTTTTACATATTAACAATTACTTGAGAAAATGTACTTTTACATATTAACAATTACTTAAGAAAATGCATTTTTGCATGTTAACAATTACTTGAGAAAATGTACTTTTACATTTTAACAATTACTTGAGAAAATGTACTTTTACATATTAACAATTACTTGAGAAAATGTACTTTTACATGTTAACAATTACTTGAGAAAATGTATTTTTTCATGTTAACAATTACTTGAGAAAATGTACTTTTACATGTTAACAATTACTTGAGAAAATGTATTTTTTCATGTTAACAATTACTTGAGAAAATGTACTTTTACATATTAACAATTACTTGAGAAAATGTATTTTTGCATGTTAACAATTACTTGAGGAAATGTACTTTTACATGTTAACAATTACTTGAGAAAATGTACTTTTACATATTAACAATTACTTAAGAAAATGTATTTTTGCATGTTAACAATTACTTGAGAAAATGTACTTTTACATATTAACAATTACTTGAGAAAATGTACTTTTACATATTAATAATTACTTGAGAAAATGTACTTTTACATATTAACAATTACTTAAGAAAATGTACTTTTACATGTTAACAATTACTTGAGAAAATGTACTTTTACATATTAACAATTACTTGAGAAAATTTATTTTTGCATGTTAACAATTACTTGAGAAAATGTACTTTTACATATTAACAATTACTTGAGAAAATGTACTTTTACATATTAACAATTATTGAGAAAATGTACTTTTACATGTTAACAATTACTTGAGAAAATTTATTTTTGCATGTTAACAATTACTTGAGAAAGTGTACTTTTACATATTAACAATTACTTGAGAAAATGTATTTTTGCATGTTAACAATTACTTGAGAAAATGTACTTTTACATGTTAACAATTACTTGAGAAAATGTACTTTTACATATTAACAATTACTTGAGAAAATGTACTTTTACATATTAACAATTACTTAAGAAAATGTATTTTTGCATGTTAACAATTACTTGAGAAAATGTACTTTTACATATTAACAATTACTTGAGAAAATGTATTTTTTCATGTTAACAATTACTTGAGAAAATGTACTTTTACATGTTAACAATTACTTGAGAAAATGTATTTTTTCATGTTAACAATTACTTGAGAAAATGTACTTTTACATATTAACAATTACTTGAGAAAATGTATTTTTGCATGTTAACAATTACTTGAGAAAATGTACTTTTACATGTTAACAATTACTTGAGAAAATGTACTTTTACATATTAACAATTACTTAAGAAAATGTATCTTTGCATGTTAACAATTACTTGAGAAAATGTACTTTTACATATTAACAATTACTCGAGAAAATGTGCTTTTACATATCAATAATTACTTGAGAAAATGTACTTTTACATATTAACAATTACTTAAGAAAATGTACTTTTACATGTTAACAATTACTTGAGAAAATGTACTTTTACATATTAACAATTACTTGAGAAAATTTATTTTTGCATGTTAACAATTACTTGAGAAAATGTACTTTTACATATTAACAATTACTTGAGAAAATGTACTTTTACATATTAACAATTACTTGAGAAAATGTACTTTTACATGTTAACAATTACTTGAGAAAATTTATTTTTGCATGTTAACAATTACTTGAGAAAATGTACTTTTACATGTCAACAATTACTTGAGAAATAAAATATACTTTTACATGTTAACAACTACTTGAGAAAATGTACTTAATGCAGAAGATTTAATCTATCAATTGCATTTAATTGCTTCAGAAAAAAGGGTATTACTAGTAAGGTTGTATGTTAAACAATGCTCTGCAGTAGTTGCTATCTTTGATTTCATACAGACACAAAAACATCCAACGAAATATTCCTGTGAGAATAATCAAGGTTTTTTTTACATTATTATTTGCCAAGTTTGGTTACATTTGTTAAAGTGATTACTGCGAAAATGATTGATACATGAAACTCTACCATGACAGACACAAAGTAATGTAGAAACCTTTGGTACAGGTCGGCTTAAAATATTAGTTTTATCATTGTGGTAAATGTTATTGGTTGAGTTTACCCCAAGTACACACACAAAAACTGCCAACCAAGATTTAAAAATATGTAGGACATTATTTGGATCTATCTAGTTTTTTGTGTTCAAAATATTCTCTGCTCGATGCATTTATATATCCTAAGAAGAGTTTGCAGATACCAAAGGGGTAATCAGAATACGTAAATCGAAGAAGGACAGAAAACACAGGACAAAAGAAAAAGGACAAATGGACAAACCCCGATCTACAAAACATACACATAAAACTAAAGATCGAGTAACACGAACTCAGGAGCTCCGGAAGGATGAACAGTTCCTCCTCCACTGGTGGCACCCATCGTATTAATCTAGTTACAAACCCGGTAATAAGTCATGAATGAGGAAAGGACTGGGAAGTGTTTACGACAAGTGGAACTTATCTGGTCATTTGTGACACAGATATTCCATAACGGTCAACAAAGTCATGGTGGCGACAGTAAAACTTTCGAAGTGATGAGTTCAACTTAACCACTGTTGACATGTTTTATTTGTTTGACTTAAATTCCCGGGATCGGGCTTAGAAGTTCTAAAGAAAACGGATTTGATGTGGGATACTTTCAAAATCTAGTACATTTTGCAGTCTGCTGGGCATGAACCAAAAGAGCAGCAATTATTATATATGATCAATTGTTGTATTATTTTAAGACCACAATGAAAAGTGGCTTGGTTTAGATTTATGGTGCTTAACGTCACTTTCAACAATATTTCGGTTATATCGTGATGGTCAGTTTTGTTGGTGGAAGAAATCAGTGTCCAGAGAAAACCACCGACCTGTTGCAAGTCACTGACAAACTTTATCAGATAATGTTGTATCGAGTACACCTCGTCATGAACGTGGTTCGAACTCACAACGTTAGTTGTGGTAGGCATTGATAGCATAGGTAGTTGAAAATCCAACTATCATACGATCATGACCACGATGGCCTCGTTACTGAAATAAAAATAGATTTCCATTAAAAGAACAGATAAGTAATATAAAATTTTATTGGTTTGTAAAAATAAAACAAAAAAATCACGAGTATAAAATCCATAGACAAAACATTTCAAAAAAATTGCTGATTATCATAAAAAATAACAGATGTTTCATGAGTAAAATATAACTGATACAGCTAAACCTGCCTTAGTGACCACCTTTATTTTGCAATAACTTGTATTACGTAACCTTAATTTTAATTTCCCTTAACAGTGCATTTCGTATTAATTAAACTTCATGAATAAAATATAACTGATATTTTCTATCCTTTTATAATAATAATACAATGGAATTTATAAATATATATAAAGAATAATTTATTTTTCTGAGTATTCAAATTATGCTCAACTGGAATATATATTATAGAAAACCACTCTTGAAATAGAATAAGAGCCAGTGCAGTCTATTGTTACATCATACATGTAAAAAGAAATATCAATATTTTATGGGATCAATAAAAAAAAAATTCCTCTCCCTAATTGATTTTTTTTATAAAAAAAAATTAATAATTTTAAAGTAAAGGAATGATCTGAATATAAAATACAACAACAAAAGTGAAGACAATTACAAATATAAAGGTAAAATAAAAACAAAAGAACAAAATACTGATAACGTGAATTTCAACAAAAAAACTGACAGCAGAAGCTCCAGAAGAGATAGTACCTCTTTTCTACTAAGATAACCAATCATGTACTGTAATGACAACACAAGAAAAAAAACAATAATATTGGTTGTACCTGCAACAAACATTGTGTCTCCACATCAAACATTGTGGCTATGTCTCCACAACAAACATTGTGGCTATGTCTCCACAACAAACATTGTGGCTATGTCTCCACAACAAACATTGTGGCTATGTCTCCACAACAAACATTGTGGCCATGTCTCCACAACAAACATTGTGGCTATGTCTCCACAACAAACATTGTGGCTATGTCTCCACAACAAACATTGTGGCCATGTCTCCACAACAAACATTGTGGCTATGTCTCCACAACAAACATTTTGTGGGTAACGTCTCCACATCAAAAACTGTCAGTGACGGTAGATAAAACACAATGGTTTATATTTATAGAATATCAATGTAAATCTAACAAATTAAATACATTGAGTATAATTTTTATAAGAGATTCTCAACACCCAGACAAGGTGTACTCAATACAACTTTATGTGATAAAGTTTGTCAGTGACCTGCGACAGGTTGGTGGTTTTCTATGGGTACACGGTTTCCTCCACCAATAAAACTGACCGCCATGATATAACTGAAATATTGTTGAAAGTGGCATTAAACACCATAATCCTAACCCTATAATGAGATTCTGGAAAAATAAATTCTTGTGTATTCTTTCACCACAATTAAGCTTATGTTAAAATAAGAAGCAAGTTTTTGCTAATAACAATGTATGATGCAAGATAAACTGCAACAGGATTTGTGTTCATGAGTATAATCATATTTCCTTGAGAAAAGATACATAGAAAATAGTTGTTTATATATAAACATATAATTTATAAGTAAAAAAGGCACAACTCTGGATAAATTAATTCTTTCAGCTTAAAACATTCACTGAAGATGTGGATTTATCTTGAAAATATTGATTGATTGATTATTGCTTATCGTTCATATGGAGTACTATTTCAGCAATACTAGTAGTCCTCATGATGAGCACTGATCCTAAGGCCCAAGACATGTAAAACTTTGTTCCTCACGATGAGCACTGATCCTAAGGGCCAAGACATGTAAAACTTTGTTCCTCACGATGAGCACTGAACCTAAGGCCCAAGACATGTAAAACTTTGTTCCTCACGATGAGCACTGATCCTAAGGCCCAAGACATATAAAACTTTGTTCCTCACGATGAGCACTGATCCTAAGGCCCAAGACATGTAAAACTTTGTTCCTCACGATGAGCACTGATCCTAAGGCCCAAGACATATAAAACTTTGTTCCTCACGATGAGCACTGATCCTAAGGCCCAAGACATATAAAACTTTGTTCCTCACGATGAGCACTGATCCTAAGGCCCAAGACATGTAAAACTTTGTTCCTCACGATGAGCACTGATCCTAAGGGCCAAGACATGTAAAACTTTGTTCCTCACGATGAGCACTGATCCTAAGGCCCAAGACATGTAAAACTTTGTTCCTCATGATGAGCACTGATCCTAAGGTCCAAGACATATAAAACTTTGTTCCTCACGATGAGCACCGATCCTAAGGCCCAAGACATATAAAACTTTGTTCCTCACGATGAGCACCGATCCTAAGGCCCAAGACATGTAAAACTGTGTTCCTCACGATGAGCACTGATCCTAAGGCCCAAGACATATAAAACTGTGTTCCTCACGATGAGCACTGAACCTAAGGCCCAAGACATATAAAACTTTGTTCCTCACGATGAGCACTGATCCTAAGGCCCAAGACATGTAAAACTGTGTTCCTCACGATGACCACTGATCCTAAGGCCCAAGACATGTAAAACTTTGTTCCTCACGATGAGCACTGATCCTAAGGCCCAAGACATATAAAACTTTGCTCCTCACGATGAGCACTGATCCTAAGGCCCAAGACATATAAAACTCTGTTCCTCACGATGAGCACCGATCCTAAGGCCCAAGACATATAAAACTTTGTTCCTCACGATGAGCACCGATCCTAAGGCCCAAGACATGTAAAACTGTGTTCCTCACGATGAGCACTGATCCTAAGGCCCAAGACATATAAAACTGTGTTCCTCACGATGAGCACTGAACCTAAGGCCCAAGACATATAAAACTTTGTTCCTCACGATGAGCACTGATCCTAAGGCCCAAGACATGTAAAACTTTGTTCCTCACGATGACCACTGATCCTAAGGCCCAAGACATGTAAAACTTTGTTCCTCACGATGAGCACTGATCCTAAGGCCCAAGACATATAAAACTTTGTTCCTCACGATGAGCACTGATCATAAGGCCCAAGACATGTAAAACTCTGTTCCTCACGATGAGCACTGATCATAAGGCCCAAGACATGTAAAACTTTGTTCCTCATGATGAGCACTGATCCTAAGGCCCAAGACATATAAAACTTTGTTCCTCACGATGAGCACTGATCCTAAGGCCTAAGACATGTAAAACTTTGTTCCTCACGATGAGCACTGATCCTAAGGCCCAAGACATATAAAACTTTGTTCCTCACAATGAGCACCGATCCTAAGGCCCAAGACATATAAAACTTTGTTCCTCACGATGAGCACTGATCCTAAGGCCCAAGACATATAAAACTTTGTTCCTCACGATGAGCACCGATCGTAAGGCCCAAGACATGTAAAACTTTGTTCCTCACGATGAGCACTGATCCTAAGGCCCAAGACATATAAAACTTTGTTCCTCACGATGACCACTGATCCTAAGGCCCAAGACATATACAACTTTGTTCCTCATGATGAGCACTGATCCTAAGGCCCAAGACATATACAACTTTGTTCCTCACGATGACCACTGATCCTAAGGCCCAAGACATGTAAAACTTTGTTCCTCACGATGAGCACTGATTGTAAGGCCCAAGACATATACAACTTTGTTCCTCACGATGAGCACTGATCCTAAGGCCCAAGACATGTAAAACTTTGTTCCTCACGATGAGCACTGATCCTAAGGCCCAAGACATGTAAAACTTTGTTCCTCACGATGAGCACTGAACCTAAGGCCCAAGACATATAAAACTTTGTTCCTCACGATGAGCATTGATCCTAAGGCCCAAGACATGTAAAACTTTGTTCCTCACGATGAGCACTGATCCTAAGGGCCAAGACATGTAAAACTTTGTTCCTCACGATGAGCACTGATCCTAAGGCCCAAGACATGTAAAACTTTGTTCCTCATGATGAGCACTGATCCTAAGGCCCAAGACATATAAAACTTTGTTCCTCACGATGAGCACTGATCCTAAGGCCCAAGACATGTAAAACTTTGTTCCTCACGATGAGCACTGATCCTAAGGCCCAAGACATATAAAACTTTGTTCCACACGATGAGCACCGATCCTAAGGCCCAAGACATGTACAACTTTGTTCCTCACGATGAGCACTGAACCTAAGGCCCAAGACATATAAAACTTTGTTCCTCATGATGAGCACTGATCCTAAAGCCCAAACATATAAAACTTTGTTCCTCACGATGAGCACTGATCCTAAGGCCCAAGACATATAAAACTTTGTTCCTCACGATGAGCACTGATCCTAAGGCCCAAGACATATACAACTTTGTTCCTCACGATGAGCACCGATCCTAAGGCCCAAGACATGTAAAACTTTGTTCCTCACGATGAGCACTGAACCTAAGGCCCAAGACATATACAACTTTGTTCCTCATGATGAGCACTGATCCTAAGGCCCAAGACATATAAAACTTTGTTCCTCACGATGAGCACCGATCCTAAGGCCCAAGACATATAAAACTGTGTTCCTCACGATGAGCACTGATCCTAAGGCCCAAGACATATAAAACTTTGTTCCTCACAATGAGCACCGATCCTAAGGCCCAAGACATATAAAACTTTGTTCCTCACGATGAGCACTGATCCTAAGGCCCAAGACATATAAAACTTTGTTCCTCACGATGAGCACCGATCGCAAGGCCCAAGACATGTAAAACTTTGTTCCTCACGATGAGCACTGATCCTAAGGCCCAAGACATATAAAACTTTGTTCCTCACGATGACCACTGATCCTAAGGCCCAAGACATATAAAACTTTGTTCCTCACGATGAGCACTGATCCTAAGGCCCAAGACATATACAACTTTGTTCCTCGCGATGACCACTGATCCTAAGGCCCAAGACATGTAAAACTTTGTTCCTCACGATGAGCACTGATTGTAAGGCCCAAGACATATACAACTCTGTTCCTCACGATGAGCACTGATCCTAAGGCCCAAGACATGTAAAACTTTGTTCCTCACGATGAGCACTGAACCTAAGGCCCAAGACATATACAACTTTGTTCCTCATGATGAGCACTGATCCTAAGGCCCAAGACATATAAAACTTTGTTCCTCACGATGAGCACTGATCCTAAGGCCCAAGACATATAAAACTTTGTTCCTCACGATGAGCACTGATCCTAAGGCCCAAGACATATAAAACTTTGTTCCTCACGATGAGCACCGATCCTAAGGCCCAAGATATATAAAACTTTGTTCCTCACGATGAGCACTGATCCTAAGGCCCAAGACATATAAAACTTTGTTCCTCACGATGAGCACTGATCGCAAGGCCCAAGACATGTAAAACTTTGTTCCTCACGATGAGCACTGATCCTAAGGCCCAAGACATATAAAACTTTGTTCCTCACGATGACCACTGATCCTAAGGCCCAAGACATATAAAACTTTGTTCCTCACGATGAGCACTGATCCTAAGGCCCAAGACATATACAACTTTGTTCCTCGCGATGACCACTGATCCTAAGGCCCAAGACATGTAAAACTTTGTTCCTCACGATGAGCACTGATTGTAAGGCCCAAGACATATACAACTCTGTTCCTCACGATGAGCACTGATCCTAAGGCCCAAGACATGTAAAACTTTGTTCCTCACGATGAGCACTGATCCTAAGGCCCAAGACATATAAAACTTTGTTCCTCACGATGAGCACTGATCCTAAGGCCCAAGACATATAAAACTTTGTTCCTCACGATGAGCACTCATCGTAAAGCCCAAGACATGTAAAACTTTGTTCCTCACGATGAGCACTGATCCTAAGGCCCAAGACATGTAAAACTTTGTTCCTCACGATGAGCACTGAACCTAAGGCCCAAGACATGTAAAACTTTGTTCCTCACGATGAGCACTGATCCTAAGGCCCAAGACATATAAAACTTTGTTCCTCACGATGAGAACTCATCGTAAAGCCCAAGACATGTAAAACTTTGTTCCTCACGATGAGCACTGATCCTAAGGCCCAAGACATGTAAAACTTTGTTCCTCACGATGAGCACTGATCCTAAGGCCCAAGACATGTAAAACTTTGTTCCTCACGATGAGCACCGATCCTAAGGCCCAAGACATGTAAAACTTTGTTCCTCACGATGAGCACTGATCCTAAGGCCCAAGACATATAAAACTTTGTTCCTCACGATGAGCACTGATCCTAAGGCCCAAGACATATAAAACGTTGTTCCTCACGATGAGCACTGATCCTAAGGCCCAAGACATATAAAACTTTGTTCCTCACGATGAGCACTGATCCTAAGGCCCAAGACATATAAAACGTTGTTCCTCACGATGAGCACTGATCCTAAGGCCCAAGACATATAAAACTTTGTTCCTCACGATGAGCACTGATCGTAAGGCCCAAGACATGTAAAACTTTGTTCCTCATGATGACCACTGATGCTAAGGCCCAAGACATATAAAACTTTGTTCGGACCAGTATATTTTTCAGTTTTTATTTTGAAATATATAAAAAAATAAATTCAAGAATTTGATTTGGACCAGTAAATTCAAATTTTCATTTCGAGGACTAGAATACACAAAACACTATAAAGAAATAAGGGAGGGACAGGTCAACCAATGGCAATGCGCTCCAAATGCTAAAGATAACAATATTATCAATAGGAGTTTAAATCAATTTCAAACAAGGTTGTGAGTTCACCAAATGTCATACATTTGGAGTTTAAGTGTGGAAGGAGTAAATATGTTTTTCTCCCTGCATTTTTGAGGTCATCTGGTCAGATTATTTTCTAGAAGATACAAGTAAATCATGATGTATTTGAAAATTAATCTGCTACTTTCATTATGACCAACATGGTGTTATTATTATTTTAGATTCTTTTTAACACTTGTTCCTTTCTAATTCAAAACCCTTGTCTGACAACACTCTAACCTACATGATTGGCGAATAGCATACATGTCTTTACCATGAATACAGCTGAAATATTGCTTACCGGTACATGATCTTAAACAACAATCAATCAATATGTACCCATTGAAAAACAAGGAATAAAGCTTACCCAATTCAGAAAAGATTTTCGAGATAATAACTATATAACAAATACAAAACAATGTTAAATGGTAGCATATATTAGAGTTGACCAGACACAGTTTTCTACAGGCAGTGATCCTTACATATGACCATCAATGTAAAAAGGGGCTTCATACATCTAGAATTTACCAAGGATTTCTACAAACAAAATGATCCCTACATGCTTTGATCAATGTAAAATGGGTAGCATATAGCTGTATTGACCTCTATAGTGATTCATACATGATATAATCAATGTAAATTAGGAAGAATATCTGGGTCGACATTTCTACACAGGTTTTTGGACAAACCTTAATGTAATATAAGAAAGGGACCTGAACACAATAATAAATACAAACAGAGGCATAAAGTATTGCCAGTAATCCAATCTGATGTCATAATAGTCTAATACTAATTCTGATGGTATCGTTGTTGCATTGTCTTCTCTACATATGGTAAATGCTGTAAAATTGTGGTCGATGGAACAACTACAAAGAAGTTAGTTAGTATAAATGTATATCTTATATGGATTTTACTGAAATAAAGCAATCTTAAAGTTAGAACTTTTTTTAATGTGTCTTTTTACTCAAATTTAAGCTAGTGTGTTAAAGCAAGAACTCTTGATAATTTTTTTTTAATCGGGGTCAACCTTGGTCTCTTCATAAATCTAAAGTAAATGAAGGCAATTCTTTCCCGCCTTTCTGGAAATGGATTAACCATTGCGATCGTGTTAAAAAGGGAGTTGGATGATTTTCATTTGACAAATGGTACACGTTACCACTACGATTTGTGGGTTTGACACTTGCCCTTGTCAAGGTGTATTTGATACCATCAAAATTGATGAAGTTTGTCAGTGTCATACAAATGTACAAAATATCAGTGTTTTTCCCCAGGTATTCAGACTTCCTCCCACAATCAAATTGACTGTCGTAATAAAATTGAATAATTTTGTAGTCGTAAAAAATTTGTAAATCAATACCTAGCAAAAATATAATCTTGTTTATTGACAAATTTAAAGACCTACCTTAAAGGTGGGGCATTTTTAAATTCTATGTACATCATCGAATGGAATGAATAATACACAAAAGATAGATATTTGGTCCAGTCTAACCAGACAGGTAATGTACGAGTAAACAATCCACCTGTAAATAAATAAACATGTACCGGTAAATAAAATTGTGTATCAAACAGGTAAATCCATCTATTAATCAAGTGTGCATGTAATCAAGAAAAAGTAATATAAATGAGAAATATGTTGTCAAGATTAGCCAGTAAGACAATTTTTTATGACAACAATTATATACCATATAACTGGTAATTTCTGAGGTATTTTTTTAGGAGGCAAAAAAAATCAGCAGAAAATAAATGTCTTCTTTTTTGTTCAAAACCACAGAAATTTCACACCCCACCAATTATACGGTATATAAAATGAATGGTCTTGATGGTGTAATAACATATTCGCTTCAGTATTCGTAAGATCTTCATTTCAAATCAAAGACAATAATTATGGAATTTGCTGCTTTTCCGCTAAGCATACAGCATTAAAGGATTGATCAGAGTCAGAATCTACCTGACGACTTGTTTTAGTTAGCTAGCACTTAAAATAGCCAGCAGTGTTGGTCTAGAGTAATACATCACTGGAATCTCATAATCTCTAACTTAAGTGGTATTTATTCTAATTTCATCAGTTCTATTCTAATATAAGTAGTTTTTCCCTACAAATAAAAAAAGTGTGGTGAAAATGTACATTTTAAATTAGATGTTTCCTGTATTAAATCAAATGAGCCTCCCACATAACATACCTAACAACATTATGGTCATCTGAATGAGTATAGTTACTGTTATTGCTTGCCTCATCTCTGTATTAATTATACCAAGGAACAGTCCAAGACACTGAAAAAAACATAAACAGGGAATCAGTTCAATTTACATTCAACTTCAACTTCAACTTCAATCAGGTTACTTAGTAACATCTGCAAGCAGACATCTCACTAAGGACTATATTTACACGCGTGCACAGCAGAGCCTCAAAGTTTAAAAGAAACAACATATTTACACTGTACAAGTATATGGAAGTTTAGAATACTCCCTTGACTGCCACCTTGAATGTGTCCAAGTCCGTGACGGCTATCACAGGCGGTGGTAGTTGGTTCCTACATTTAACAGAACCCTAAATAAAATTAAATCCTGTATAAGCCAAACATTAAATAAAGTTCCTTTGTAGGAAACCTTTGTTAATTTAACCTGTATAAACTGAACGACTATATATTCTGAATACAACATTTGGTCTCAAGGAGGTTAAGTTAAGGCATGTTTCACTAAACTACATTGAACCTTTAATAACCTACAATTACAGGACTTTCTCTGCTGTAGTGTGTTTTCAGTGTATTTCAGCAAAACTAGAATTTGGTAGCTTTTTTCCAAAACCTACATTTGAAGTCAATTTTGAAATGTCACAAATTTCTGACAGATTTCTTCTTTACTTCCAAATTAATCATGAAATTAATTATAGCGAACCAACTGATAGTTTACCCATGTTTCAATTGGTATTGTGTTAGGAATCAATCTGGTATTTGTGAGGAATTATTCATCGTAATATTTTTGTTTGTTCATACAGGCGTCTTGAGGATAAAAACAGCATTTAATTTGGAAAAAATACATTAATTATTTCGTATTAAGCTATTGATTTAGTGAAGGGTAATTATTTCTATTTTCGTCGTCCATGTTTTTATCGTTTTTGGGAGACTGAAATATAGGGTATATGATGTGACATTCCCGACTTATGATATTATCCCATGAGGCGCAGCCGAAGGGAATATATATCCTAAGCCGGGAATGTCACATTATATACCCTGTCTGATAGCTGAATAACAAACATATTATGGATTTAACTATTTTTTTAAATACAGAATCCAACTGTCGTATCAAAAAAGGCATCCATGGATTTTTTTTTTTATTGTTTTCTTTTTCTGTTTTGTTTGTTTGTTTGTTTTTTCCTTTTTGTTTTATTTTACCACTTACATAGTTCTAATTCTTGTTTTTATTTTCCTATTTGTTTTATTTTACCACTTACATAGTTCTAATTCTTGTTTTTATTTTCCTATTTGTTTTATTTTACCACTTACATAGTTCTAATTCATGTTTTTATTTTCCTATTTGTTTTATTTTACCACTTACATAGTTCTAATTCTTGTTTTTATTTTCCTATTTGTTTTATTTTACCACTTACATAGTTCTAATTCTTGTTTTTATTTTCCTTTTTGTTTTATTTTACCACTTACATAGTTCTAATTCTTGTTTTTATTTTCCTATTTGTTTTATTTTACCACTTACATAGTTCTAATTCATATGTAAAGCCATATTCAATATTTTGCGTCTTTTATTTTCATTTTTTCTAAATATCGTCATTTCTAGATGACGTCAAAATATGCGTCACGTTATATTTCATGCATGAGGTGTCTCATGAAAGTAACGGGTTTGCAATAATTTAAATGTTAACAACGTCTAACAAAAACTTGGTGTTGCTCCGTTATTTCGAAAGTGTTCAAGGCGCAAAGTTTAACACGCCTTACTCTTAGCTTGTTTATTGCGATGTTCAAGTTTGCTATGGTACAGCCGTGGAACATAGGATTAGGAGTTTGCTGAATCGATCTGGTGTTTTGTGACGGAATTAAGTCAGTAGTAATATATTTTTGTTCATACAGCCGTTTTGAGTATAAAAACAACATTTAATTTGGTAAAAATACATTTATTATTCCGTATTACGCTATTGATTCAGTGAAGCATAATTATTTGTCGTCCATGTTGTTATCGTTCTTGGGAGACTGAAATATATACCCCGTCTGTTTTCCGAATATTATATGCTATTCAGCTATCAGACAGGGTATATAATGTGACATTCCCGGCATATGGTCTATATTCCCTGAGGCACAGCCGAAGGGAATATAGAGCATAAGCCGGGAATGTCACATTATATACCCTGTCTGATAGCTGAATAACAAATATATTACGGATTTAACCATTTTTTTGTTAAATACAGAACCAAACTGTCGTATACAAATTTTTTTAATTTTTTTTTATTTATTTTTGTTTGTTTGTTTCCTTTTTGTTTGTTTATTTTTATTTTCCTTTTGTTTTTTTTTTACCACGTACATAGTCCCAATTCATATTTAAAACCTTATTTAATATTTTGTATCTTTTATTTCCATTTTCCGTATTTCTAGATGTCCCTTTTCGTACCTCTGACATTCTTTGTTCAATGACGTCAAATATTTGTCACGTGATATTTTATGTACTGAGGTGTCTCATAAAGGAAAATCTTGTTCAATATTTCTAAATCAACACAATTTCATGTGCAGTAAATTTCATAAACTTTATAATTATAACATTAATATATTACATAACAAAACAACGGGTTTGTGAAACAATTTCAATAATTAAAATGTTAACAATAAGCAAAAACTTGGTGTGGCCCTGTGACCTCGAAAGTTTTAAAGGCGGAAACTTTAACACACTTTCACTTGTTGATTGTTATGTTCAAATTTGTAATGTTACAGCCGTGGAACATGGGAGTTTGCTGAATTGTTCTGGTGTTTGTGACGGAATTAACTGTTGTAAGAGTGTTATAATCACAAAATAAATCATCATAATTTACATCCAAAATGTCAACGACGTGCGTAACCGACGATGAAACATGTGTATTGGCTCTCATTTGAACAAGTGATGTTGAACTTGAACTGTTTTGCGTCGGCGGCATGAGTTGCAACCGGGAAGTACTGTGCGGTGGCATTATTGAGGATAGTTGAGATGGTTGCTCTCCACGAACAGAACTTGTGATAATGTCTCCCATAACTTGTTTTTCCTTTGATGAAACACGTTGATATACTGCAACTGACGAGGCAGATTTGTGCCCGGTAACTGCCATAATTTGTGCCATTGAACAGTTTCTTCTGAGGATAGTTGCACCCGTTGCACGAATTGAGTGGTTGGTGTAGATTTGTGAAAGGTATATTTTAGTTTTTTATTGAAGAAAAGAATATCTTTTTTGTTCATACAACCGTTTTGAGTTTAAAAACAGCATTTAATTTGGTAAAAATACATTTATTATTCCGTATTATGATATTGATTCAGTGAAGCATAAATATTTCTGTTTTTGTTAAACACGTTGTTATTGTTTTTTGGGGCCCAATTGAGGGAGACTGAAAATGTACATATATACCCCGTCTGTTTTCCGAATATATGCTGACATTCAGGGTTGAATAACCAATGAAAATATGTGTAACAAACTAAATTCGTAATATATGCTGACATTCATGTTTGAAGAACCAATGAAAAATTGTGTAGCAAACTAAATCCGTAATATATGCTGATATTCATGGTTGAAGAACCAATGAGAATTTGTGTAACAAACTAAATCCATAATATATATATTGGGAATAAACTTTTTTTTAAACCAAAGAAGATCAAAATCCTACACCTGAGAGTTTAATTTTTTTAGGGGAGTTTTAATCAATGAGTGATTGACTTCTCTCTTCCGCTTATACAATAAGAAGTTTAAATTCCAACAATAGGATTCACCTGTAAACAAAAGCAATTGTATTTATTCAATAAATGAGTTCCATTCGCAGTTTTTTAAACTCCCAACACAATACCAATTGAAACAAGGGTAAACTATCAGGTGGTTCACTATTATATATTGAAATTATACAACATTATGTCTTTATATTTTTGTGTTTCTTGTTTTATCAAAAGCGATCCTATTTATCAAATGTGTGTACTTCGGTATCAAATGCTACACATTAAATTTTTGAATATTTCACCAAAAGATTTGTTTCCATGGAAACATTCCTAACCAGAGGCTCTCAAGAGCCTGTATCGTTCACCTGGTAATAAAAAAAACCAATTGGTCCTATGTAAAAACTATGTCCTGCGTCATCTTGGAATTACGATCAACATAAAAAACACAAAGTTTGTAAAGGACCTTCCAATGATTGATGCACAGTTTAGGTTCAATCAGTGCAATAGCTTCAGAGAAGAATATATTTCTGTATTTTCCCCATATGGTTCTGTGTTAATACTATGACCTGTGGTGGCAGCCATCTTGGATTTCTGATCGGCATAAAAAACAGGACCTTCCAATGATCATTCCTGGGCAGTTTGGTTTCAATTATCCAAGTGGTTTCAGAGAAGAAGCGTTTTGAAACATTTTTCCCATAGGGTCCAATGTTAAACTAAGTCCTGCCGTAGCCGCCATTTTGAATTTCATATCGGAACAAAAAACGTAAAGTTTGTAGAGGACCATCCAATGTACAGACATATGGACAGTTTGGCTTTAATCATATTTGTAGTTTCTGAGAAGAAGGCATTTGAACATTTTCCCATAGGGTCCAATGTTAATCTATGTCCTGCGGTGGTGGCCATCTTGAATTTTCGATCGGCATAAAAAAACAGAAACTTTGTAGAGGACCTTCCAATGATCATTCCTGGGCAGTTTGGATTCAATTGTCCAAGTGGTTTCAGAGAAGAAGCGTTTTGAAACATTTTTCCCATAGGGTCCAATGTTAAACTAAGTCCTGCCGTAGCCGCCATTTTGAATTTCATATCGGAACAAAAAACCTAACGTTTGTAGAGGACGATCCAATGAACATTCATGTACAGTTTGGCTTTAATAATATTTGTAGTTTCTGAGAAGAAGGCATTTGAACATTTTTCCATAGGGTCCAATGTTAATCTATGTATTGTGGTGGCGGCCATCTTGGATTTCCGATCTGCATAAAAAACATAAAATTTGTAGAGGACCTTCCAATGATCATTCCTGGGCAGTTTGGTTTCAACTGTTCTAGTGGTTTCAGAGAAGAAGCGTTTTCAAACATTTCCCCCATAGGGTCCAATGTTAAACTAAGTCCTGCCGTAGCCGCCATTTTGAATTTCATATCGGAACAAAAACGTAAAGTTTGTAGAGGACCATCCAATGAACATTCATGTACAGTTTGGCTTTAATCATATTTGTAGTTTCTGAGAAGAAGGCATTTGAACATTTTCCCATAGGGTCCAATGTTAATCTATGTCCTGCGGTGGTGGCCATCTTGGATTTCCGATCGGCATAAAAAAAAAACACCTTGTAGAGGACCTTCTAATGATCATTCCTGGGCAGTTTGGTTTCAATTATCCAAGTGGTTTCAGAGAAGAAGCGTTTTGAAACATTTTCCCCATAGGGTCCAATGTTGAACTAAGTCCTGCCGTAGCTGCCATTTTGAATTTTATATCGGAACAAAAAACGCAAAGTTTGTAGAGGACCATCCAATGAACATTCATGTACAGTTTGGCTTTAATCATATTTGTAGTTTCTGAGAAGAAGGCATTTGAACATTTTCCCATAGGGTCCAATGTTAATCTATGTCCTGCGGTGGTGGCCATCTTGGATTTCCGACCGGCATAAAAAACAGAAACTTTGTAGAGGACCTTCCAATGATCATTCCTGGGCAGTTTGGTTTCAACTGTCCAAGTGGTTTCAGAGAAGAAGCATTTTGAAACATTTTTCCCATAGGGTCCAATGTTAAACTAAGTCCTGCCGTAGCCGCCATTTTGAATTTCATATCGGAACAAAAAACGTAAAGTTTGTAGAGGACCATCCAATGAACATTCTTGTACAGTTTGGCTTTAATCATATTTGTAGTTTCTGAGAAGAAGGCATTTGAACATTTTCCCATAGGGTCCAATGTTAATCTATGTCCTGCGGTGGTGGCCATCTTGGATTTCCGATCGGCATAAAAAACACACACCTTGTAGAGGACCTTCCAATGATCATTCCTGGGCAGTTTGGTTTCAATTATCCAAGTGGTTTCAGAGAAGAAGCGTTTTGAAACATTTTTCCCATAGGGTCCAATGTTAAACTAAGTCCTGCCGTAGCTGCCATTTTGAATTTTATATCGGAACAAAAAACGCAAAGTTTGTAGAGGACCATCCAATGAACATTCATGTACAGTTTGGCTTTAATCATATTTGTAGTTTCTGAGAAGAAGGCATTTGAACATTTTCCCATAGGGTCCAATGTTAATCTATGTCCTGCGGTGGTGGCCATCTTGGATTTCCGACCGGCATAAAAAACATAAAATTTGTAGAGGACCTTCCAATGATCATTCCTGGGCAGTTTGGTTTCAACTGTCCAAGTGGTTTCAGAGAAGAAGCATTTTGAAACATTTTTCCCATAGGGTCCAATGTTAAACTAAGTCCTGCCGTAGCCGCCATTTTGAATTTCATATCGGAACAAAAAACGTATTGTTTGTAGAGAATCATCCAATGAACATTCATGTACAGTTTGGCTTTAATCATATTTGTAGTTTCTGAGAAGAAGGCATTTGAACATTTTCCCATAGGGTCCAATGTTAATCTATGTCCTGCGGTGGCGGCCATCTTGAATTTCCGATCGGCATAAAAAAACAGAAACTTTGTAGAGGACCTTCCAATGATCATTCCTGGGCAGTTTGGTTTCAATTATCGAAGTGGTTTCAGAGAAGAAGCGTTTTGAAACATTTTTCCCATAGGGTCCAATGTTAAACTAAGTCCTGCCGTAGCCGCCACTTTGAATTTCATACCAGAACAAAAAACGTACAGTTTGTAGAGGACCATCTAATGAACATTCATGTACAGTTTGGCTTTAATCATATTTGTAGTTTCTGAGTAGAAGGCATTTGAATATTTTCCCATAGGGTCCAATGTTAATCTGTCCTGCGGTGGCAGCCATCTTGGATTTCCGACCGGCATAAAAAACATAAAATTTGTAGAGGACCTTCCAATGATCATTCCTGGGCAGTTTGGTTTCAACTGTCCAAGTGGTTTCAGAGAAGAAGCATTTTGAAACATTTTTCCCATAGGGTCCAATGTTAAACTAAGTCCTGCCGTAGCCGCCATTTTGAATTTCATATCGGAACAAAAAACCTTAAGATTGTAGAGGACCATCCAATGAACATTCATATACAGTTTGGCTTTAATCATATTTGTAGTTTCTGAGAAGAAGGCATTTGAACATTTTCCCATAGGGTCCAATGTTAATCTATGTATTGCGGTAGTGGCCATCTTGGATTTCCGATTGGCATAAAAAACATAAAATTTGTAGAGGACCTTCCAATGATCATTCCTAGGCAGTTTGGTTTCAATTATCCAAGTGGTTTCAGAGAAGAAGCGTTTTGAAACATTTTTCCCATAGGGTCCAATGTTAAACTAAGTCCTGCCGTAGCCGCCATTTTGAATTTCATACCGGAACAAAAAACGTAAAGTTTGTAGAGGACCATCTAATGAACATTCATGTACAGTTTGGCTTTAATCATATTTGTAGTTTCTGAGTAGAAGGCATTTGAATATTTTCCCATAGGGTCCAATGTTAATCTATGTCCTGCGGTGACGGCCATCTTGGATTTCTGACCGGCATAAAAAACGGAAAATTTGTAGAGGACCTTCCAATGATCATTCCTGGGCAGTTTGGTTTCAACTGTCCAAGTGGTTTCAGAGAATAAGCATTTTGAAACATTTTCCCCATAGGGTCCAATGTTAAACTAAGTTCTGCCGTAGCTGCCATTTTGAATTTCATATCGGAACAAAAAACCTTAAGATTGTAGAGGACCATCCAATGAACATTCATGTACAGTTTGGCTTTAATCATATTTGTAGTTTCTGAGAAGAAGGCATTTGAACATTTTCCCATAGGGTCCAATGTTAATCTATGTCCTGCGGTGGCGGCCATCTTGGATTTCCAATCGGCATAAAAAAAATTGAATTTCTAGAGGACCTTCCAATGATCATTCCTAGGCAGTTTGGTTTCAATTATCCAAGTGGTTTCAGAGAAGAAGCGTTTTGAAACATTTTTCCCATAGGGTTCAATGTTAAACTAAGTCCTGCCGTAGCCGCCATTTTGAATTTCATATCGGAACAAAAAACCTTAAGATTGTAGAGGACCATCCAATGAACATTCATGTACAGTTTGGCTTTAATAATATTTGTAGTTTCTGAGAAGAAGACATTTGAACATTTTCCCATAGGGTCCAATGTTAATCTATGTCCTGCGGTGGCGGCCATCTTGGATTTCCGACCGGCATAAAAAACAAAAAATTTGTAGAGGACCTTCCAATGATCATTCCTGGGCAGTTTGGTTTCAACTGTCCAAGTGGTTTCAGAGAAGAAGCATTTTGAAACATTTTTCCCATAGGGTTCAATGTTAAACTAAGTCCTGCCGTAGCCGCCATTTTGAATTTCATATCGGAACAAAAAACCTTAAGATTGTAGAGGACCATCCAATGAACATTCATGTACAGTTTGGCTTTAATAATATTTGTAGTTTCTGAGAAGAAGGCATTTGAACATTTTCCCAAAGGGTCCAATGTTAATCTATGTCCTGCGGTGGCGGCCATCTTGGATTTCCGACCGGCATAAAAAACATAAAATTTGTAGAGGACCTTCCAATGATCATTCCTGGGCAGTTTGGTTTCAACTGTCCAAGTGGTTTCAGAGAAGAAGCATTTTGAAACATTTTTCCCATAGGGTCCAATGTTAAACTAAGTCCTGCCTTAGCCGCCATTTTGAATTTCATATCGGAACAAAAAACCTTAAGATTGTAGAGGACCATCCAATGAACATTCATGTACAGTTTGGCTTTAATCATATTTGTAGTTTCTGAGAAGAAGGCATTTGAACATTTTCCCATAGGGTCCAATGTTAATCTATGTCCTGCGATGGCGGCCATCTTGGATTTCCGATAGGCATAAAAAACAGTAACTTGGTAAAGGACATTCCAATGATCATTCCTTTACAGTTTGGGTTCAGTCAGTTCATTAGTTTCGGAGAAGAAGATCTTTGAAATTTCAGCCAATCAGAGCATATTATTGGCCCTGGCAGCCATATTGAATATCCGACTGGAACGAAAAACAGTAACTTTGTAGAGGACCATCCAAGGAACATTCCTGCTAAGTTCGGTTCCAATCGGCCAAGTGGTTTCGGAGAAGAAGCTTGAAATGTGAAAAGTTTACAGACGACAGACGACAGACGACGGACGCCAAGTGATGGCAATAGTTCACCTGGACCTTTGGTCCAGGTGAACTAAAAAGTAGGAAAAACCTATTTTAATGAAATGTTAGTGTATTATAGAATTGATTGGCAAAAGTTTTAGGAGAAAATTCACCATCTACATGTCGTAGCTAATGATAATAATTAGAATGTTTCCCCATATGGAATTCTTAAAATCTAACATGTTGACAAGTATGATATTACAGATGGCAACTAAAATGACAATACCAAAGAAAAATTACCTGTCCTGTTAATGCAGTTATAAAAATTGTTCCAATGGAGGCTAAGAAAGCTACAAAACCATTAAGTCCTATACACCAATAGACTACCGTTACAAAGAAGAATGGCTGTATTAGAATCAAAGGGAGCTCACTGGTACACTTTCCCAGGAAATATGCAGATAAACGATACCAACCGGCCGCTCTTTCTTTGTTAATGACAATCTTTTCAAAAGGAACTGAAAACATAACAATATTTTTTTTTAATGGAATTTTTCATATAAAGGAAGAAAATGAAGAATTTGACAAAATTCCTGATAACTCTATTTTAGAACTACATACAGGCACTATTTCATTTTTATTAATTCCGTTAAGGGGATGTCGTGGTCGTGATCATATGATGGTTGGATTTACAACTACCTGTGCAATCAGTGACTATCATCACTAAAGTTGTGAGTTTGAATCCCGCTCATGGCAAGGTGTACTTGATACAACTTTATTTGATAAAGTTTGTCAGTGACTTGCGACAGGTCGACGGTTTTCTCCAGTTTCTTCCATCAATAAAACTGACCTCGATATAACTGAAATATTGTTGAAAGTGGTGTTAAACACCATAAACATAAACATATTAGTTCAGTTCAATTATTCTCACCAATAAAACACTCATTTTGTTATAGAAGATAAAGAGTAACTTTTGTTCTTATAAACAATCTTCAGGCTGAATTGTATGCATAGTACCGTCATAAAGGTTTCATAATACCCACTGGTTTACTATTAGCACCCATTTTTGGCCCTGAATATCCCCCAAATAAATCTTGTTCGTGTTTATAATGCACATAGACTTTTGGAAAAAATTGCCATCAGAAATGTAAGCATTACATGTGAATCGTGTATATATTTTTCAATGCTTTGAGCATGTTTTCTCCGCTGAGGGAATTTTAAAGCCATATAATCTCCTTTAAAATTCAATAAAGTTTTAAAATATTAATTGTGTCAGGATTTATTGGCTTCTTCATATGAATTTTTTTATTGTTCGGATGTTGATTAATGGATATGAAATCTGTAAATATTGTTAAATTCGGGATCTCATCAAAATGTGATGCCAGGGGCGGATCCAGAGACTCTGTTGACGGGGGGCTCAGTTATGGAGCAATATTTTCAATAATTGATGGAACCAACTGTAGTCCCAAAGCGGTTCTGGCCTGTAGGTCGGTAAACCTTGTTTTCATTTCATTTAGCATACAGTAGAGAAAAGATACAGTTATTGACTTCCTAAAGTATTCTTCCGGACCCTCTGCTTCAACATTATCTCTCATTATTTGTCTCCCGCATATTCTAGGTTTTTTAACTTCCATGTCTAGCGGTTCACATATTTTAGCACTCCTCTCAAAACACTGGTGGTTGAATTGTTCAACATTTGGTCTGCAGTCTAGTGAGCTCTGAATTAAATTTACGCTTTTTAAGGCTCTGCCTATATCAAGTGATCTTTCTTGTAGTGATCTTGTAGAGGACCTTTGTAAGTTGGAATAACTTGTGTCCGATCCAAATGTTATATAGTTAACAATTTAATCTAAATCTAGGGATCTGCTGAGCCCTTTCTTAAAAGCCAGGCACCTTTGAACAATAACAATGGTTAGGGACCGACCATTTATCTTGGGGAGGGGGTTGGGAATCAGAATATGTTTTTAGAAAAAAAACATAACCCCCCTGGAAGTTAAATGGTCCGTCCCTTACGACAAAATCAAAGTTGCAAATGGAATTCAACAAAGAAGTTACATCAGCTTCTTCTGGTCTAGTGTATGTGTGTTTTGGCAGATTTGCAAAGTGCTCAAGGGTTTGAGCAATAGCAGGAAAAAAATCTAATTTAAGTCTATTTTATTTCTAATTAATTTTAATTATTTTATATGTATTTATATTTTCATTTAGAGTTTAAAATATGCTGTATTCATATATGTTTTTGTAATACAGCAACATTTGCCTTTATTTTTTTTGTAAAAATAAATGATATTTAAAAAAGAATTTCCTTGAAAGAGCCTCAATTTACAGGTGTTGGTGGTTATACCTATATGAAATTGTGACACTAGACATGTTTATATAACGGTTTAGACAATACCTGATTAATTGGTATTTTGACAATGCATTCATAAAAACTTCAAATAAACTTGAAAATTTGATTTAGCATAATTACTTATAATTACCTCTTTGAAGATTAATTCAATACAAAGAAATTAATTTGTATTTTCTTTTACTTTCATCACACAGATCAAAACCTTTCGATTAAAAGCCATATCGTGACGTTAACTAACCTTGAAAAGCGTATGTTAATATATGTGCTTGACTTATTCGACGGGGGGGGCTGAAGCCCCCAAAGCCCCCCCCCCCCCCTGAATCTGCCACTGGATGCAATTGATGGTTAAAGATAAAAGAAAATACTGATATAGAATAAAGAAAAACAAACAATTGTCACTTATTATTACATTGTTGAACATTGCTGAGCTTGTGATGAGTTGTAGGAAATACTGTTGCTACATACATCAAGTAGCGCTGACAATCGGTTATTTTTTGCATCTTTAAAATTTACCAAAGTTCTAATTAATGGTCATTAATGAATTACAAACAAATGCCTTAATATTATATTGGGGAAACAGCATCCAAACCATACAATCATAATTGATATAGTTATATGTTGTAATTCATTGCTAATTGGATTATACCTAACATCACTTGAGATCTAGCTTGTACATTAGCACAGATAACTTATATATTAGTATTGACTTACATGAAGTTACAGCATCAAATAAAGGAATAAATCCCCAGTGTATACTGATGAAAAATACCTGTAACGTAAATAAAGGAATAAATCCCCAGTGTATACTGATGAAAAATACCTGCAATGTAAATAAAGGAATAAATCCCCAATGTATACTGATGAAAAATATCTGTAACGTAAAAAGCAAATAATTTTGAAAAAATTTATTATTTCTGTATGGTGTTCACACAAAAAATACACTATGTTTTCAACTAGAAACTTTCACACTGTCTTTTTGTCACTATCACTAGTCATGAAATTAATTAATAATGGAGTTTTCTGCAAAATTCTTTCACCTCCCTGTATATTTAAACCATCTTAATTTCAGTATAATTGAATTGTGCTGCAATGAAAATAATAGAAATTATAAATGCTGTGAATTTTCTACCAATGTTTTCATTATTAAGCTCCTTTTTTTATTTGGTAAGGAGGGGGTTCCTACTTCTTCATTTCAAGTTCATCCAAATGTGAAATTATGTACCCTAGTCTAATGAAGAAAAAAAAGGATACTCCAGTTTCCTCCACCAATCAAATTGACTGCCACAATATAACTGAAATATTGCTGAAAGTGGTTCTAAACACCCTAATCCTATTACTTCTGACAGTGTTTATACTGCATTTATTAGTTTCTTTTTACTTTTTTTTTATCTAAGGCCAAGCCTTCTATCTCTCTGTATACTTACAGCACCCATTCTGTCTCTTAGTGTTTCCTCTGACCGAGGCAGCTGGAACCATATCGCACTCACAATTAAACATATCAAAATATTCTCTATCAATTTCACTTTATCAAGAATTCTAACTGCTGATAATTTAAATGATCTAAGAGTTAAGTTTTTATATTGAGTCCAGAAACCAGTCGGCCATTTTGTTTTCGCTTCATCAAAAAATTTTCTTTGTTTACATCAATCTCTAATAAACTGGAATGGATATTTCCTAAAAAAAAAAAAGATAACAAATAAATTATTATAGTTTGGTTTGGTTTTATGGTGTTTAATGCCACATTCAACACTATTTCAGTTATATCGTGGCGATCAGTTTTATTGGTGGAGGAAACCGGAGTACCTGGAAAAATACACCGACCTGTCACCAGTCACTGACAAACTTTATCACATAATGCTGTATCGAGTACGCCTCGCCTTGTTGGGATTTTATCTCACAATGTTAGAAATGATAGGCACTGATTGCACATGTAGTTTAAATCCAACTACTATATGATCACGGCACTGACTGCCCCTCAATTATTATAGGGGGCCTGGGTGGCTCAATGAGTTAGGTCATTGGATCTAACAACTCATACAAGCCTATCACCAATACGGCGTGGGTTCGCGCCCGACTTTGTAAATTACAAAAAAGGGTGCACTCGACTCGCAGCCGCATGTGATAAAGCTTACCAGTTGTTTGCCCATGGTCGGTGGTTCTCTACGGGTACTCCGGCTTCCTCCACCATTAAAACTGGTTGCCATCATATAGCTGAAATATTGTTGAAAGTGGTGCTAAAACACAAAATTTTCTAAAAAAAATTAATTATTATAATGGAACATTCAATGTCAATAATGTAAAGTAATTGTAGCGATTTACAAGCTATATAACAATAACATGAGGGACCTCAGAAATTGTTAATTCATGGATTGCCATCCATCTTGGAGATCAGTGCCCATCACTGTTAAGTTTTCACCAATTCAACTTTCTCTTATAGTTATGTGTGTTAGCTAAAACCTTTTTTCAATAAATATTGAAAAAAAATTACAAGTGGAAGGTGGGTGTTTTTTTTTAGTGATCTTCTTTTTCCCTCTCAAAAAAATTTGCTTACATGTATATACAGTCAAAACATGATATTACAAACTCAGAAACTGTGAAATCATTATTAATCATGGGGTTCTAATTTTCGTGGATTTTGTGGTTCACTTAAATACAATTTTCCCATTGATTGTTGCCTGTAATGTATGAAACCACGAATTCAAGAACCCAGGGATCAATGCATTTTGTAGAAACCACGATAATTGGTGCCAAGGAATAAAAGTATTTTCACAGTAAGTTGTTTCTATTGATGACTTGAAGTAAAAAAAATTGTCCCATCGAAGTATCTTTCAGCTTATTGTATCATGGATAATTCTAATATTCAGATATATCACAAAGTGTATGCAATGATTTTTCATATTGACAACAACATAGCTAAATCTTGTCGAAAGTGGCGATCCTAATCTTAAATATAATGTGATACATCTCATATGTAAATCAGCTATAACAAACAATTATCGCCAACTGAGCATTATTTTCAGCTATATGATGGCGAGAACAAATTACATGTACATTCAATGAGTGAATGAATGATTGTTGCTTAATGCCAAATCCAACGAGAACAAGTTACATTCAGTGAGTGAGTGAATGATTGTTGCTTAATGCCAAATCTGACGAGAACATATTACATTCAGTGAGTGAATGAATGATTGTTGCTTAATGACAAATTGGACGAGAACAAGTTACATTCAGTGAGTGAGTGAATGATTGTTGCTTAATGACAAATCTGACAAGAACAAGTTACATTCAGTGAGTGAGTGAATGATTGTTGCTTAATGACAAATCTGACGAGAACAAGATACATTCAGTGAGTGAGTGAATGATTGTTGCTTAATGACAAATCTGACGAGAACAAGTTACATTCAGTGAGTGAGTGAATGATTGTTGCTTAATGCCAAATCTGACGAGAACATATTACATTCAGTGAGTGAATGAATGATTGTTGCTTAATGACAAATCAGACGAGAACAAGTTACATTCAGTGAGTGAGTGAATGATTGTTGCTTAATGACAAATCTGACAAGAACAAGTTACATTCAGTGAGTGAGTGAATGATTGTTGCTTAATGACAAATCTGACGAGAACAAGATACATTCAGTGAGTGAGTGAATGATTGTTGCTTAATGACAAATCTGACGAGAACAAGTTACATTCAGTGTGTGAGTGAATGATTGTTGCTTAATGCCAAATCTGATGAGAACATATTACATTCAGTGAGTGAATGAATGATTGTTGCTTAATGACAAATCTGACGAGAACAAGTTACATTCAGTGAGTGAGTGAATGATTGTTGCTTAATGTCAAATCTGACGAGAACATATTACATTCAGTGAGTGAATGAATGATTGTTGCTTAATGACAAATCTGACGAGAACAAGTTACATTCAGTGAGTGAGTGAATGGCTGTTGCTTAATGCCAAATCCAACGAGAACAAGTTACATTCAGTGAAATGATGATGATGACCACTTTGTACTAGACCAACACCCTTAATTGGATCTTTATAGTGCTAGCACACTGAAAAAACATTTCATGGGTAGAAAAGATTTTTTTTGACTTGGACACATAAACCTGATTCTGAGCCAACCAGTCTTTGCTCCTACTTCTTAATGACCTTAGTGAAGCAACAAATACTAGTTTTATAGTCTTTAGTTTGACAAGAACTCATAATCTACAACACTTGAGGTGACCATCTTCTAACCATTACACTACCCGATCAGTTACATTTGTTTAGACATTTTTATGGCATGTTTAAAGTCAACCAGTCTGTCATTGCACTTTTTTAACAGATGTTTAAAATAGATTTACAGGTATACCAACTACTGCAGTCTTTTTTAATAAATTTAACAATACAATTATATTAGAGAACATGTCTAATTTAATTTTGGAAGAACCAAATATTTGTGTCCATCCAACATTAAATTTATTTTTGATTATTGTTTTATCAAGATTTAATAAACTTCAAATATTATACAAACAAACTAAAAACAGAACATATAGTATTCTATAGTAAATATGTACCTTCTCCCACTTCAGATCTATTTTTCCAGAATTTAAACTTCTCTAGTTTTGAAGGAGTTTTATCTAAATCAAATTCAGATTTCCATTCCATTATCAGTGAACCTGGATCATAGCTTAATACATCCCCGTCATATTGTTTCCTGAAAAATGATAGCTTCATCATAGATTTAAGTCTCAAAACTTTAAATAAACACAAATGTACTTATTAAGACTAAACTCTGACCCTTGTGTGAAGCTACCATCTTTGTGGTGTAATGTTATCTTGAGTGTGGACAATCATGGTTTTTACACCCTGTCAAAACCTTGAGTGTGGACAATCATAGGTTTTACACCCTGTCAGATCAAACCAATGACTATCAAATTGGTATTTGCTGCTTCTCCACTAAGCAAACAACATTAAGAAGTAAGAGCTGTTAACCAGTACCCAGAATAATGTGTGAGAGTTGAGAAATATAGAATCTAACACCGGAAAAAGTGCAAGACAGGGAAATCTCCGACACCCGAGGGTAAGATTTCAATTGAAATCTTACCCGAGGGTGTCAGAGATTTCCCTGTCTTGCACTTTTTGCCAGTGTTTGATTTTATTTCTCACCTTTATCAGCTGTTTTTAATTTCGTGTTTGTTTATGTACTTTTAGCAGATGATCATGTAAACAATGTGAGTTATTTCCCCTTCATGTCAATCAAAAAAGTAGTTTCATATTTTTGTGTATTGCGTGAAGGTTATTATGTAATAATATGGCTGATTGTTAGCATTTGCATGTTTATAAAAGATTGAAAACTTATATACAGTAAATTGTTTATTTTAAAAAGAAAAAGCATGGAGAATTGGGGGGTTGACATAACTGTACAGCATGCATTTGCCGGTAAAATGCACATGATTTTTTTGTCTTGCACTAGTGCAAGATAAGAAAATCTCACATCGCTAAAATTAGGAACTGGTCTGTCTCAAAAGTGAGAAATATGTTTCCTGGAGGACTGTTATTTCTGACAGTGAGTTAGCAAAATACAAATCCAACTCAGCATGTTGTACCTTTCCTCATTCATGACTTACCACCATCTTATTAGACAAGAGTAACACAACAAGAACCACCAGTGAAATAGGACATGATTACCATTTCCAGAGCACCCGAGTTCACCCCTGGGTTTTTGTTGCTCAATCTTTAGTTTTCTGTGTAGTGTTTTGTAGATCATTGTTTGTCCTTTCTTTTGGCCATTGTATTGTCTGTCCTTTCTTTTGGCCATTGTATTGTTTGTCCTTTTATTTGGTCATTGTATTGTCTGTCCTTTCTTTTGGCCATTGTATTGTCTGTCCTTTCTTTTGGCCATTGTATTGTTTGTCCTTTCTTTTGGTCATTCTATTGTCTGTCCTTTCTTTTGGCCATTGTATTGTCTGTCCTTTCTTTTGGCCAGTGTATTGTCTGTCCTTTCATTTGGTCATTGTATTGTCTGTCCTTTCTTTTGGCCATTGTATTGTTTGTCCTTTCTTTTGGCCATTGTATTGTCTGTCCTTTCTTTTGGCCATTGTATTGTTTGTCCTTTCTTTTGGCCATTGTAGTGTCTGTCCTTTCTTTTGGCCATTGTATTGTTTGTCCTTTCTTTTGGCCATTGTATTGTCTGTCCTTTCTGTTGGCCATTGTATTGTCTGTCCTTTCTTTTGGCCATTGCATTGTTTGTCCTTTCTTTTGGCCATTGCATTGTCTGTCCTTTGTTTTGGCCATTGTATTGTCTGTCCTTTCTTTTGGCCAGTGTATTGTCTGTCCTTTCTTTTGGCCAGTGTATTGTCTGTCCTTTCTTTTGGCCAGTGTATTGTCTGTCCTTTATTTTGGCCATTGTATTGTCTGTCCTTTCTTTTGGCCAGTGTATTGTCTGTCCTTTCTTTTGGTCATTGTATTGTCTGTCCTTTCTTTTGGCGATTGTATTGTCTGTCCTTTCTTTTGGCCATTGTATTGTCTGTCCTTTCTTTTGGCCATTGTATTCTGTCCTTTCTTTTGGCCATTGTATTGTTTGTCCTTTCTTTTGGCCATTGTATTGTCTGTCCTTTCTGTTGGCCATTGTATTGTCTGTCCTTTCTTTTGGCCATTGCATTGTTTGTCCTTTCTTTTGGCCATTGCATTGTCTGTCCTTTCTTTTGACCATTGTATTGTCTGTCCTTTCTTTTGGCCATTGTATTGTCTGTCCTTTCTTTTGGCCAGTGTATTGTCTGTCCTTTCTTTTGGCCAGTGTATTGTCTGTCCTTTATTTTGGCCATTGTATTGTCTGTCCTTTCTTTTGGCCATTGTATTTTCTGTCCTTTCTTTTGGTCATTGTATTGTCTGTCCTTTCTTTTGGCCAGTGTATTGTCTGTAATTTCTTTTGGCCATTGTATTGTTTGTCCTTTCTTTTGGCCATTGTATTGTCTGTCCTTTCTTTTGGCTATTGTATTGTCTGTCCTTTCTTTTGGCCATTGTATTGTCTGTCCTTTCTTTTGGCCATTGTATTGTATGTCCTTTCTTTTGGCCATTGTATTGTCTGTCCTTCCTTTTGGCCATTGCATTGTCTGTCCTTTCTTTTGGCCATTGTATTGTCTGTCCTTTCTTTTGGCCATTGCATTGTTTGTTTTCTTCAATTCAGAGCTTCTAATTACCTCTTTGGTATCTTCAAACTTTTCATAAGTTAGATATCATCATCTGATCAAAAGGTAACATATTCTATTCACTCACTAAAACATCTACCAGTAATGATTTATACACAGATAAAGTATACAGTAGTCTCCCTCTTATAAAGCCACATCTTCTGCAATGAAAGGGTGACCTTTAATAAGAGGGGTCACCTCTCTTGAGGGGACAATTTAGTAGTATAACACTCCCTCAGTTTCGTCTGAAATCTGGCCTGTTAAGAGGGGTAACCTTTGGTATGAGTGGTGTTATAAGGGGGGATAAAGGTGCTTAACGTCCCTTTCAATAATATTTCAGTTATATCGTGGCGATCAGTTTTATTGGTGGAGGAAAATGGAGTACCCTGAGAAAACCACCAACCAGCTGCAAGTTACTGACAAACTTTATCACATAACATTGTAGCGTAGCCTTATAAAAAATGGACTACTGTATTACTGTTGTATTTTAAAGCACGAAGTCCTTTTAACGGTAGGCTGTCCGATTTTTCCTCCTATATATTGATAGCCAAATATCTGTTCACCGGAAGTTTAAAAAAATAGATCAATTGATATTCAGAAATGCAAAAGAAATATATTTCAATGAAAAATTCCCAATTCTTTAATTATTTACTCTATGCAAAATCGAAATAAACTTGAAATAAAATTTGAATAAAAAATGATCTTTCTACGAAACTCTCGACGGAAGAGCGGCGTAGGTAAAATGAACGGAACCGCCATAACAAATCGGCTACAAATTCATTCAAAATAAAAGATAATAATGTGTACGGATCATCATATTATTGAAATTTTAGGACTTCGTCCTTCAAACAGGTTGCATGTCTCATATTAAACAGATATACCAAGATTTGAATTCTCATTCACTAGTCCTCATTGTTAGTGTTATGGAAGAGTGAATTTTGACAGTTTGTAAATAATTTAAAGTTTTAGGAATTTTAATTTTCACTATGATCATAATATATCTTTTTGTAAATAAAATATGTTGAAATAATTTCCTTAAGACTTTCCCATTTATTTATAATATTGAAAACCTCTTTGAGTAATAAAATGAATGAGGTCTACAACTTTGTTATGTTTTATAGGGTTATCACCCAAGTTCAGGAAAGGGACCCAAATATGTATCCTTATTTTGCATTTTTGATTAGTTGAGATCAGTTTGACCAGGTATTTCATGTCAGTGGCTATTTGAGTCACATGCATTTTTGGTGGGAAATTATATTGTTCTTTTGAGGCACTCTATAATTTTTCATAAGCTTGGATGGCAGACATATTGTCAACTCCATATACATATTCTTTTTGATGACTATTTGAAACCAGCTTGAACTGATATAATATTTCTATTTGTCACCACTAATATTCATTTAAGGTTGCCATGATATAATACACATTGATGAACAACAGCATGATATTGTGATCCTTGAGGTATATCCTGTATTTTCATTTCAAGACCTTTGCACCCCAGTGTGAGGTAAAGATAGTTGTTTTTTATAGTTTAGCTTATCAATACTAATTTTGCTACTTATTATTTTACTTATTATAATGTTGAGTTTATGCTTATTTTTTGCTTAGCTTATGCTTATTTTTGTTATTATTTTGTTTGGTATTATAATGCTTAGTTTATTCTTATATCTTTCTTGATCCATTATTTATTGGTTTTAATATTGTTATTACAGGGTCTTTTATTTGGAAGTATTTCCAATGCAACTGCAATAAATGCTCGAACTTACAACGTCTTGATTTTTATTATTTCATTGAGAATTTGACACGATGACAGTATGTTAACTTACTTAATTCTGTTTCCAGCAGTGATTATCTTCTCTTGAGTTTCTCCACTCTCCTTCAGCTTTTCCACTGAAAGATGAAAACAATCGTATAAACACAAAGTTTGATTTATATGTGACTTATTTTTATTAGAACTGTCAAGAAACTAGAGGGTCACATGATTCTGTATCGCTCATCTTGTAACAAAAAAGATTCATTGAACTCTTTTCTATCGCAGCATATAATTTTAATGTTCACCTCCAAGGACTTGAACCCAATAGCCTCATGGACACTAGTTGGTACAAAATTGAATCTTCATACAACAATGCTCCTTCAAGCATTATAAGATTGCATTTCCATACTTGTTCTGAAGAATATTCTGGAAATGATGCTTCACATATCAAACAACTTTCAATTGTGCATCACAAAGTCTTTGTAACCATGGTAACTATTGATTTCTAAATGTCTGCATCTTACAATGATTAATGTCTTGTGATTTTTGACATATTCTCCATTGCAGTCTATGTTAAACATTGCATCCTGGGGCTTGTACTCCATAAACCCTTGGTTTTTCATTTGTGTTCATGTTTGAAACTGAATATCACAATGATGATTTATATCACTTTCTATTGTATTTCCATAACTGGTTCTGAGGAAAATAGATTTGTTTAAACATTTTACATAATGGATCCTATGTTAGATATTAGACACACAAGAAACAGTCCCCAAATCCCCTGAGGCCTTCATTTGTGCAAGCTTGATATTTTTTATACCACAATGATTTTTTAAGCACTTTACAATAGCACTGCCATAGCATGTTCTCAGGAAAAGTTCTTAATTGTAGCTATCATCAATGTTAAACTTTGGAGCCCAAGGGCTCATACCTCAATACCCTGGACTGTTTTGGTGTTTAACACCAATTTCAATAATATTTCAGTTATATCATGGTGGTCTGAACTGGGTTGCACAAAACGCAATTAAATTTAAGTATCAATTAAACCTTAAGGGCAAATTAAATTCTTGTACATTTCAAGAACATCTAACTGGAGGAAACCGGATTACCCGGAGAAAACCACCGACCTGCCATAAGTCATTGACAAACTTTATCAAATAATGTTGCATAGAGTACACCTCACCTGAGCTGGGTTCAAACTCGCAAAGTTAGTGGTGATAGGTACTGATTGCATAGGTAGTTATAAATCTAACTACCATATGATCCCGACCACAACAGCCCCTAACAACATATAGAATAAAACAAGATAGACATAAAAATGAATACAGTATAAATGATTTTTTTCGCGGGAGGCAAATTTCGTGATTTTCTTCCAAATTGGTGGAACTTTTTTTTAGCGATTTTTAATTTACACAATCCAGAGTTTTAACCAAATCAAATTTTAGCGGATTGACCATTATATTACACTAACATTATCTGAACTGCAAAATAGGAAATGTTTTTAAATAAATTGAGCAAGAACTTTTTGTATGCGATCGGCGGTATTTTAGAATAGTATACATGTTCATTAATAGAAAATTGTGTAAGGGCATTTAATATAATTTTAACATATATGTATTATTACAACACATTTAAAATTAAGCACAAATGAGTCTCATTAACAGACTTCAAAACAAAATGTGATAAATTAATTAACACCAAAAATTGTCAACTTACAGGTAATTAAAAATCAGTGAATGGAAATGCTAATATTAATTAAAAAAGGTGTATTTACACAACAACAACTATTCATGGTGATTAGTGTTTTAAAGATAAAAGGAAAATTAACTACATGTAAAAAATAATTACCTTTTACATTGTATTTGTCACCAAATGCATTGTTTTCGGGAAGGATTTTTTACTCTTTGTTAGATATTTTAAAAGCGTCATTTCAACACTTTTAAGAATGGCAGTGACCATATAATTGTTAAATATTTGTTATATACAGTCATACTAGGGGAGACAGATCTTGTACGATTATTTAAGAAAATAAAGATATTTATGTAGTAAAGGGCAGAAATTTACGTGGGTTCTTTTTTTCGCTGATCGATGACTATCGCAAATAAAGCGAAAATTAGGTACCCACGAAAAAAACACTTACACAGTATATGATAACGTTCTCTAGTTCTCTGTTTTCAACAAACTTGCACAAATTTTGGAGAAATTCTGTAACTTTGATCAAGCTTATAAGTCAGAACTCTCCTTGTAACTCCCAATTTTCTTATTTATATGCATAGGACAGTATTATATTAAGCCATTCTTACTAATAAAATCTGCAGGGTTGTATCCTAATGGCACTGGAATTCCAATACTTTCAAAATGATCAACTATATCTCTGGTTTCTCCATGAAATGCAAACTGGAAAATAAAACATATTATAGAATTTTTTTGTTTTTTCTTTGAAGTCAAGATTTTGTATTTATATCTTAATGCTTACAAGGGAAACTAAAGTAAAAGATAGAATCCAATACAAAGAAATCGGTCTTTACAGAACTGTGTAAAACTGAAATACTGTGTTATACTGTTTTCCTAAGACAGTTTTAACATGGCACAGAATCATGCCTTCCCTTTCCAGTACCATGCTGTTTACAATGGAAGTGTCTATGTCCTTGTTTAATTTGGGAAATTATTACACCTTAAAAGTACTTCTGTTAATATGGTAGTAAAATAAAAGTATTGAAAGCAATATAAATAGTTTTATCAATGATAATATCTGATAATTATTGAACTTATTCTTGTCCTAAATATACCCCGGTAGCTGAAATACTGCTTGCTAAACATGAAGCAATAATCAATCAATAAAAAGTCTCCTTAGATTTTCTTTTATGCTAGGGGAGAGTGGTAAAATTTCGACCACCCAAAACCTGGACGTATCCAAAAGCCCCTGATTGCATCACTGGTTGCCTGCACTGCTGTACGTTATAAAAACCAGTCACGAGGACATTCGGAATTAAATGTTTCATTTGAATATTGGAAAAAATCTGAAGTATTGCGGGTAATACACATAAAAACAGCCAATCGGCCAGTTTGGGGGAACTTCGACCCCATCCTGGGTATTTTCGACCGCACCATTTATTCCTATTTCAGCATATACCAGTGTTTACCGAAAACCGTCAAAAGCTTTATTTTACATCTGCACTTCTTTTATCAGTATTATTCAGTCCGTTTTCTTTTCTTTTTAAAGAAAGGGGCCCGTTAATGTTTAGGAACAACATCAAAATTTTCGTTTCTTAACTAAGTCACCACCTCTTCCCCCTTAAATGTAACTAAATGAATGCATAGTAATAGGAAAATCGATGTAGGATAGACAATTTTCGTTAATTTTGTTTATCCTACATTGAACTATTGATGTCATCGTTTAATTATAACTTCAATCAAAACATAAAGTAGGTGGTCGAAAATTACACAGGATACAATTTATCTGTATAGGTATCTTCGACCACTTTTAACTTTATAAATATTCTGGAGTTGTAATGATATTTTATTAAATATTTGCATAAAATACATCTCAATGACATAACATTTCAGTGTTTTGTAATTTGCTTTAAATGAAGCAAATTGAATCATGAGGATTTAATGGATACATAACACTTCTCTATTCAGCTTGTATTTGGAATTTACCGTCGCTGTAGCTTTATAACCGAGAATACCGCAAAATCACGCGATATTTTATTCCGAATAAATTTGGAAAGACGGTTTTAGGTTCGAGTATTATTTACTCTTTAATTGGATCAGTAAAACGTTTATTTTGGTAAGAAAGACAACAACTAGTTTATGTTTATTAATGACAAACAATCTACCGGTCGAATTTCCCGTGTGGTCGAAATAACACCACTCTCCCCTACCGTCTGAATTCATAAAATGATGCATTATTGCAATGATTGCACAAATACCATGCCTTACTGAATTTCTGGGGGAAAACAGTTTATTATCAGAGCGACAACTTTAGTCTTTTTTTCATAATTTATTTTGTATTTTCTACTTTCACATTACACACATAATACATTACAGCTATATTTAGCACGACAGTGTCTGTTGTTACCTATTAGCATTATAAAACATTGTCATACAGTGTACATTCAAATACATTATTTGCATGTGTGATCATCATTGTTAGTTTAAATAATTAACTAATAAAAAATAGATCATTTTCAAAAGGTCTAGTTTTCGAAATAGAAATTACATACTTCATAAACTTAAAAGTGGTTTTCAGCAAATTAAATACTTCATAAACTTAAAGGTGGTTTTCATCAATAACTGAACTATAGTTAATATAATATATAATAAAAGACAATATAATAATAGTCATTTTGGATGCTGTCCATTTAGAATTTGTCTAGAACAGTATATATTCTGAGTTACTTCCCTTATACCAATATTATCTTAATATGTATATTCCCATTTCTTCACAATTCTTTCTCTAATTGCAGGGGTCTGATAGAAAGAAGCAGACTGAATTTCAGTTTCATATGTGCGTTTTAATACATTTATTACACCTGATACACATGGATTTTGTCCAGAAATTTACAAGAGAAGATATAATACTTAATGAGAACAATGAATAGATTAATAGAGTAATCAAGCATGTCTGATCCAAGTATTATATGTTGTCTTGAAATAGGAATTTATACATTACACTTGTTTTTTAATATTTCTGCCATTTCCAGCCATAGACTTTTGACAATATTACATTCCCAGAATAAGTGTAAAATTGTTTCTTTTGTTTCATTACAAAAATTACATAGTTGGGTCTCTTTTAATTTACATTTAAACAGGAGGGAATTAGTACTCAAAATTCTATGCAATATTTTGTATTGAAAAACAGTAAATTGATTGTTTTTTGTACAATAGAAAGGAATTTTGTATATCAGATCCCAGTTAACAATTTCTGTATTTATTTCCTCTTTCCATCTTTTTTGTTATTTTGTTGGTAGTTCAAAGTGGCTTAAAAAAAATTTTCTGTAGAAATATTGGCACGATTTCTTGTTTTTTCTTTACATATTCAAAATTTTCACAAGTTATCACTGTGATTTTTTTTGTAAGTTTAATTCTAACCTTCCAAATTTGTGGTATCATATGTAAAATTCCCATATACTGTAAAAAGGTGGTTTCTATCCCATAAATTTCTTTAAATCGATTGAAGGAAAGGAATTCATTGTTCTCATCAAGTAAATCATTTATAAAAAATATTCCTGCATCACACCATTTATAATAAAAAAAAACAATGACATTATCAATTTTAAACTTTTTATTAAACCATATGGATTGGGTTAAATATTTGTAGGAATATCATCACTTTCGGAAGACTTTAGTCTTAATAACTTTAAAACCTGTTTAATTCATACATGAAATTTGGGTCAAAATTGCTGGCCATAGACATGAATGTTTCACAACATCAACAAATTCTGTTATAAGATCAGAAATAGGGTACCGTCGTGATCGTATGGTAGTTAGATTTACAACTACCTGTGCAATCAGTGCTTATCACCACTAAAGATGTGATTTCGAACCCCATTCATGGTGAGGTGTACTCGATACAACATTATGTGATAAAAGTTTGTCAGTGATTTGCGACAGGTCTGTGGTTTTCTCCGGTTTCCTTTACCAATAAAACTGACTGCCACAATATAACTGAAATATTGTTGAAAGTGGCATTAAACATAATAAACCAAACCAAGATCAGAAATATTTGTAGTCCATTCTTAAAATATTAGAAAAAAACTTAAGATTACCTGACCATGACATAAAAGTAATAAATTATCACACAGGTAAAACATCTTAGATGATGGCTGGTGCATGGTGGCTATGATTGTCTTATTGCTAGTTTGTGCCAGTGTCTTTAGTGTATGGACCAAACTGTAAGCTGTACTTGAATCTAAGCCTGTTGTTGGTTCCTGGTACAAAAAACAACATTTTGTAATTCAGATTTAATTATGCAAAGGGATTTATGAAAATAAAGCTTAAACAGTGATGGTCAACAATTCCACCAATATCAACAAAATAAACAATCAGCTCTAATCGTAACTCAAAGAACACAAAAAATGCCATGACATATGACGTTGGAAATCCAGGTCTACAACAAATATTCAGATAATGATAGCACATCACTATTTTCACTGAATCAATCAAGCATAATCTTCTAAATATTAAATGATTCGCTTCCAAGGATAGATCAAAGCTAAAACAAAACATAGATAGAACAAAGCAAAAACAAAACATAGGTATCTAATTTAGATAAGTGTCTGGTATTACCTTCAACAGGTACACACAAAGTCAAAAGATGGTATAACCTTCAACAGGTACACATAGTCAAAAGATGTTATAACCTTCAACAGGTACACACAAAGTCAAAAGATGGTATAACCTTCAACAGGTACACACAAAGTCAAAAGATGGTATAACCTTCAACAGGTACACACAAAGTCAAAAGATGGTATAACCTTCAACAGGTACACACAAAGTCAAAAGATGGTATAACCTTCAATAGGTACACACAAAGTCAAAAGATGGTATAACCTTCAACAGGTACACACATAGTCAAAAGATGGTATAACCTTCAACAGGTACACACAAAGTCAAAAGATGGTATAACCTTCAACAGGTACACACAAAGTCAAAAGATGGTATAACCTTCAACAGGTACACAAAGTCAAAAGATGGTATAACCTTCAACAGGTACACACAAAGTCAAAAGATGGTATAACCTTCAACAGGTACACAAAGTCAAAAGATGGTATAACCTTCAACAGGTACACACAAAGTCAAAAGATGGTATTACCTTCAACAGGTACACACAAAGTCAAAAGATGGTATAACCTTCAACAGAAACACACAAAGTCAAAAGATGGTATAACCTTCAACAGGTACACACAAAGTCAAAAGATGGTATACCCTTCAACAGGTACACACAAAATCAAAAGATGGTATAACCTTCAACAGGTACACACAAAGTCAATAACCTTCATCAGGTACACACAAAGTCAACAGATGTTATAACCTTCAACAGGTACACACAAAGTCAAAAGATGGTATAACCTTCAACAGGTACACACAAAGTCAAAAGATGTTATAACCTTCAACAGGTACACACAAAGTCAAAAGATGGTATAACCTTCAACAGGTACACACAAAGTCAACAGATGGTATAACCTTCAATAGGTACACACAAAGTCAAAAGATGGTATAACCTTCAACAGGTACACACATAGTCAAAAGATGGTATAACCTTCAACAGGTACACACAAAGTCAAAAGATGGTATAACCTTCAACAGGTACACACAAAGTCAAAAGATGGTATAACCTTCAACAGGTACACAAAGTCAAAAGATGGTATAACCTTCAACAGGTACACACAAAGTCAAAAGATGGTATAACCTTCAACAGGTACACAAAGTCAAAAGATGGTATAACCTTCAACAGGTACACACAAAGTCAAAAGATGGTATTACCTTCAACAGGTACACACAAAGTCAAAAGATGGTATTACCTTCAACAGGTACACACAAAGTCAAAAGATGTTATAACCTTCAACAGGTACACACAAAGTCAATAACCTTCAACAGGTACACACAAAGTCAAAAGATGGTATAACCTTCAACAGGTACACACAAAGTCAAAAGATGGTATAACCTTCAACAGGTACACACAAAGTCAAAAGATGGTATAACCATCAACAGGTACACACAAAGTCAAAAGATGGTATTACCTTCAACAGGTACACACAAAGTCAAAAGATGGTATAACCTTCAACAGGTACACACAAAGTCAAAAGATGGTATAACCTTCAACAGGTACACACAAAGTCAAAAGATGGCATAATCTTCAACAGGTACACACAAAGTCAAAAGATGGTATTACCTTCAACAGGTACACACAAAGTCAAAAGATGGTATAACCTTCAACAGAAACACACAAAGTCAAAAGATGGTATAACCTTCAACAGGTACACACAAAGTCAAAAGATGGTATACCCTTCAACAGGTACACACAAAATCAAAAGATGGTATAACCTTCAACAGGTACACACAAAGTCAATAACCTTCATCAGGTACACACAAAGTCAAAAGATGTTATAACCTTCAACAGGTACACACAAAGTCAAAAGATGGTATAACCTTCAACAGGTACACACAAAGTCAAAAGATGGTATAACCTTCAACAGGTACACACAAAGTCAAAAGATGGTATAACCTTCAACAGGTACACAGAAAGTCAACAGATGGTATAACCTTCAACAGGTACACACAAAATCAAAAGATGGTATAACCTTCAACAGGTACACACAAAGTCAATAACCTTCATCAGGTACACACAAAGTCAAAAGATGTTATAACCTTCAACAGGTACACACAAAGTCAAAAGATGGTATAACCTTCAACAGGTACACACAAAGTCAAAAGATGTTATAACCTTCAACAGGTACACACAAAGTCAAAAGATGGTATAACCTTCAACAGGTACACACAAAGTCAACAGATGGTATAACCTTCAACAGGTACACACAAAGTCAAAAGATGGTATAACCTTCAACAGGTACACACAAAGTCAAACGATGTTATAACCTTCAACAGGTACACACAAAGTCAAAAGATGGTATAACCTTCAACAGGTACACACAAAGTCAAAAGATGGTATAACCTTCAACAGGTACACACAAAGTCAAAAGATGTTATAACCTTCAACAGGTACACACAAAGTCAAAAGATGGTATAACCTTCAACAGGTACACACAAAGTCAAAAGATGTTATAACCTTCAACAGGTACACACAAAGTCAAAAGATGTTATAACCTTCAACAGGTACACACAAAGTCAAAAGATGTTATAACCTTCAACAGGTACACACAAAGTCAAAAGATGGTATAACCTTCAACAGGTACACACAAAGTCAAAAGATGGTATAACCTTCAACAGGTACACACAAAGTAAAAAAATGTTATAACCTTCAACAGGTACACACAAAGTCAAAAGATGGTATAACCTTCAACAGGTAAACACAAAGTCAAAAGATGGTATTACCTTCAACAGGTACACACAAAGTCAAAAGATGTTATAACCGTCAACAGGTACACACAAAGTCAAAAGATGGTATAACCTTCAACAGGTACATACAAAGTCAAAAGATGGTATAGCCTTCAACAGGTACACACAAAGTCAAAAGATGTTATAACCTTCAACAGGTACATACAAAGTCAAAAGATGGTATAACCTTCAACAGGTACACACAAAGTCAAAAGATGGTATAACCTTCAACAGGTACACACAAAGTCAAAAGATGGTATAACCTTCAACAGGTACACACAAAGTCAAAAGATGTTATAACCTTCAACAGGTACACACAAAGTCAAAAGATGGTATAACCTTCAACAGGTACACACAAAGTCAAAAGATGGTATAACCTTCAACAGGTACACACAAAGTCAAAAGATGTTATAACCTTCAACAGGTACACACAAAGTCAAAAGATGGTATAACCTTCAACAGGTACACACAAAGTCAAAAGATGTTATAACCTTCAACAGGTACACACAAAGTCAAAAGATGTTATAACCTTCAACAGGTACACACAAAGTCAAAAGATGTTATAACCTTCAACAGGTACACACAAAGTCAAAAGATGGTATAACCTTCAACAGGTACACACAAAGTCAAAAGATGGTATAACCTTCAACAGGTACACACAAAGTAAAAAAATGTTATAACCTTCAACAGGTACACACAAAGTCAAAAGATGGTATAACCTTCAACAGGTACACACAAAGTCAAAAGATGGTATTACCTTCAACAGGTACACACAAAGTCAAAAGATGGTATAACCTTCAACAGGTACACACAAAATCAAAAGATGTTATAACCTTCAACAGGTACACACAAAGTCAAAAGATGGTATAACCTTCAACAGGTACACACAAAGTCAAAAGATGGTATAGCCTTCAACAGGTACACACAAAGTCAAAAGATGGTATAACCTTCAACAGAGACATAAAAAGTCAAAAGATGGTATAACCTTCAACAGGTACACACAAAGTCAAAAGATGGTATAACCTTCAACAGGTACACACAAAGTCAACAGATGGTATAACCTTCAACAGGTACACACAAAGTCAAAAGATGGTATAACCTTCAACAGGTACACACAAAGTCAAAAGATGGTATAACCTTCAACAGGTACACACAAAGTCAAAAGATGGTATAACCTTCAACAGGTACACACAAAGTAAAAAAATGTTATAACCTTCAACAGGTACACACAAAGTCAAAAGATGGTATAACCTTCAACAGGTACACACAAAATCAAAAGATGGTATTACCTTCAACAGGTACACACAAAGTCAAAAGATGGTATAACCTTCAACAGGTACACACAAAGTCAAAAGATGTTATAACCTTCAACAGGTACACACAAAGTCAAAAGATGGTATAACCTTCAACAGGTACACACAAAGTCAAAAGATGGTATAGCCTTCAACAGGTACACACAAAGTCAAAAGATGTTATAACCTTCAACAGGTACATACAAAGTCAAAAGATGGTATAACCTTCAACAGGTACACACAAAGTCAAAAGATGGTATAACCTTCAACAGGTACACACAAAGTCAAAAGATGGTATAACCTTCAACAGGTACACACAAAGTCAAAAGATGGCATAATCTTCAACAGGTACACACAAAGTCAAAAGATGGTATTACCTTCAACAGGTACACACAAAGTCAAAAGATGGTATAACCTTCAACAGAAACACACAAAGTCAAAAGATGGTATAACCTTCAACAGGTACACACAAAGTCAAAAGATGGTATACCCTTCAACAGGTACACACAAAGTCAATAACCTTCATCAGGTACACACAAAGTCAAAAGATGTTATAACCTTCAACAGGTACACACAAAGTCAAAAGATGGTATAACCTTCAACAGGTACACACAAAGTCAAAAGATGTTATAACCTTCAACAGGTACACACAAAGTCAAAAGATGGTATAACCTTCAACAGGTACACACAAAGTCAACAGATGGTATAACCTTCAATAGGTACACACAAAGTCAAAAGATGGTATAACCTTCAACAGGTACACACATAGTCAAAAGATGGTATAACCTTCAACAGGTACACACAAAGTCAAAATATGGTATAACCTTCAACAGGTACACACAAAGTCAAATGATGGTATAACCTTCAACAGGTACACAAAGTCAAAAGATGGTATAACCTTCAACAGGTACACACAAAGTCAAAAGATGGTATAACCTTCAACAGGTACACAAAGTCAAAAGATGGTATAACCTTCAACAGGTACACACAAAGTCAAAAGATGGTATTACCTTCAACAGGTACACACAAAGTCAAAAGATGGTATTACCTTCAACAGGTACACACAAAGTCAAAAGATGTTATAACCTTCAACAGGTACACACAAAGTCAATAACCTTCAACAGGTACACACAAAGTCAAAAGATGGTATAACCTTCAACAGGTACACACAAAGTCAAAAGATGGTATAACCTTCAACAGGTACACACAAAGTCAACAGATGGTATAACCTTCAACAGGTACACACAAAATCAAAAGATGGTATAACCTTCAACAGGTACACACAAAGTCAATAACCTTCATCAGGTACACACAAAGTCAAAAGATGTTATAACCTTCAACAGGTACACACAAAGTCAAAAGATGGTATAACCTTCAACAGGTACACACAAAGTCAAAAGATGTTATAACCTTCAACAGGTACACACAAAGTCAAAAGATGGTATAACCTTCAACAGGTACACACAAAGTCAACAGATGGTATAACCTTCAACAGGTACACACAAAGTCAAAAGATGGTATAACCTTCAACAGGTACACACAAAGTCAAACGATGTTATAACCTTCAACAGGTACACACAAAGTCAAAAGATGGTATAACCTTCAACAGGTACACACAAAGTCAAAAGATGGTATAACCTTCAACAGGTACACACAAAGTCAAAAGATGTTATAACCTTCAACAGGTACACACAAAGTCAAAAGATGGTATAACCTTCAACAGGTACACACAAAGTCAAAAGATGTTATAACCTTCAACAGGTACACACAAAGTCAAAAGATGTTATAACCTTCAACAGGTACACACAAAGTCAAAAGATGTTATAACCTTCAACAGGTACACACAAAGTCAAAAGATGGTATAACCTTCAACAGGTACACACAAAGTCAAAAGATGGTATAACCTTCAACAGGTACACACAAAGTAAAAAAATGTTATAACCTTCAACAGGTACACACAAAGTCAAAAGATGGTATAACCTTCAACAGGTAAACACAAAGTCAAAAGATGGTATTACCTTCAACAGGTACACACAAAGTCAAAAGATGGTATAACCTTCAACAGGTACACACAAAGTCAAAAGATGTTATAACCGTCAACAGGTACACACAAAGTCAAAAGATGGTATAACCTTCAACAGGTACATACAAAGTCAAAAGATGGTATAGCCTTCAACAGGTACACACAAAGTCAAAAGATGTTATAACCTTCAACAGGTACATACAAAGTCAAAAGATGGTATAACCTTCAACAGGTACACACAAAGTCAAAAGATGGTATAACCTTCAACAGGTACACACAAAGTCAAAAGATGGTATAACCTTCAACAGGTACACACAAAGTCAAAAGATGTTATAACCTTCAACAGGTACACACAAAGTCAAAAGATGGTATAACCTTCAACAGGTACACACAAAGTCAAAAGATGGTATAACCTTCAACAGGTACACACAAAGTCAAAAGATGTTATAACCTTCAACAGGTACACACAAAGTCAAAAGATGGTATAACCTTCAACAGGTACACACAAAGTCAAAAGATGTTATAACCTTCAACAGGTACACACAAAGTCAAAAGATGTTTTAACCTTCAACAGGTACACACAAAGTCAAAAGATGGTATAACCTTCAACAGGTACACACAAAGTCAAAAGATGGTATAACCTTCAACAGGTACACACAAAGTAAAAAAATGTTATAACCTTCAACAGGTACACACAAAGTCAAAAGATGGTATAACCTTCAACAGGTACACACAAAGTCAAAAGATGGTATTACCTTCAACAGGTACACACAAAGTCAAAAGATGGTATAACCTTCAACAGGTACACACAAAATCAAAAGATGTTATAACCTTCAACAGGTACACACAAAGTCAAAAGATGGTATAACCTTCAACAGGTACACACAAAGTCAAAAGATGGTATAGCCTTCAACAGGTACACACAAAGTCAAAAGATGGTATAACCTTCAACAGGTACATACAAAGTCAAAAGATGGTATAACCTTCAACAGGTACACACAAAGTCAAAAGATGGTATAACCTTCAACAGGTACACACAAAGTCAACAGATGGTATAACCTTCAACAGGTACACACAAAGTCAAAAGATGGTATAACCTTCAACAGGTACACACAAAGTCAAAAGATGGTATAACCTTCAACAGGTACACACAAAGTCAAAAGATGGTATAACCTTCAACAGGTACACACAAAGTAAAAAAATGTTATAACCTTCAACAGGTACACACAAAGTCAAAAGATGGTATAACCTTCAACAGGTAAACACAAAGTCAAAAGATGGTATTACCTTCAACAGGTACACACAAAGTCAAAAGATGGTATAACCTTCAACAGGTACACACAAAGTCAAAAGATGTTATAACCGTCAACAGGTACACACAAAGTCAAAAGATGGTATAACCTTCAACAGGTACATACAAAGTCAAAAGATGGTATAGCCTTCAACAGGTACACACAAAGTCAAAAGATGTTATAACCTTCAACAGGTACATACAAAGTCAAAAGATGGTATAACCTTCAACAGGTACACACAAAGTCAAAAGATGGTATAACCTTCAACAGGTACACACAAAGTCAAAAGATGGTATAACCTTCAACAGGTACACACAAAGTCAAAAGATGTTATAACCTTCAACAGGTACACACAAAGTCAAAAGATGGTATAACCTTCAACAGGTACACACAAAGTCAAAAGATGGTATAACCTTCAACAGGTACACACAAAGTCAAAAGATGTTATAACCTTCAACAGGTACACACAAAGTCAAAAGATGGTATAACCTTCAACAGGTACACACAAAGTCAAAAGATGTTATAACCTTCAACAGGTACACACAAAGTCAAAAGATGTTTTAACCTTCAACAGGTACACACAAAGTCAAAAGATGTTATAACCTTCAACAGGTACACACAAAGTCAAAAGATGGTATAACCTTCAACAGGTACACACAAAGTCAAAAGATGGTATAACCTTCAACAGGTACACACAAAGTAAAAAAATGTTATAACCTTCAACAGGTACACACAAAGTCAAAAGATGGTATAACCTTCAACAGGTACACACAAAGTCAAAAGATGGTATTACCTTCAACAGGTACACACAAAGTCAAAAGATGGTATAACCTTCAACAGGTACACACAAAATCAAAAGATGTTATAACCTTCAACAGGTACACACAAAGTCAAAAGATGGTATAACCTTCAACAGGTACACACAAAGTCAAAAGATGGTATAGCCTTCAACAGGTACACACAAAGTCAAAAGATGGTATAACCTTCAACAGGTACATACAAAGTCAAAAGATGGTATAACCTTCAACAGGTACACACAAAGTCAAAAGATGGTATAACCTTCAACAGGTACACACAAAGTCAACAGATGGTATAACCTTCAACAGGTACACACAAAGTCAAAAGATGGTATAACCTTCAACAGGTACACACAAAGTCAAAAGATGGTATAACCTTCAACAGGTACACACAAAGTCAAAAGATGGTATAACCTTCAACAGGTACACACAAAGTAAAAAAATGTTATAACCTTCAACAGGTACACACAAAGTCAAAAGATGGTATAACCTTCAACAGGTACACACAAAATCAAAAGATGGTATTACCTTCAACAGGTACACACAAAGTCAAAAGATGGTATAACCTTCAACAGGTACACACAAAGTCAAAAGATGTTATAACCTTCAACAGGTACACACAAAGTCAAAAGATGGTATAACCTTCAACAGGTACACACAAAGTCAAAAGATGGTATAGCCTTCAACAGGTACACACAAAGTCAAAAGATGTTATAACCTTCAACAGGTACATACAAAGTCAAAAGATGGTATAACCTTCAACAGGTACACACAAAGTCAAAAGATGGTATAACCTTCAACAGGTACACACAAAGTCAAAAGATGGTATAACCTTCAACAGGTACACACAAAGTCAAAAGATGGCATAATCTTCAACAGGTACACACAAAGTCAAAAGATGGTATTACCTTCAACAGGTACACACAAAGTCAAAAGATGGTATAACCTTCAACAGAAACACACAAAGTCAAAAGATGGTATAACCTTCAACAGGTACACACAAAGTCAAAAGATGTTATAACCTTCAACAGGTACACACAAAGTCAAAAGATGGTATAACCTTCAACAGGTACACACAAAGTCAACAGATGGTATAACCTTCAACAGGTACACACAAAGTCAAAAGATGGTATAACCTTCAACAGGTACACACAAAGTCAAACGATGTTATAACCTTCAACAGGTACACACAAAGTCAAAAGATGGTATAACCTTCAACAGGTACACACAAAGTCAAAAGATGGTATAACCTTCAACAGGTACACACAAAGTCAAAAGATGTTATAACCTTCAACAGGTACACACAAAGTCAAAAGATGGTATAACCTTCAACAGGTACACACAAAGTCAAAAGATGTTATAACCTTCAACAGGTACACACAAAGTCAAAAGATGTTATAACCTTCAACAGGTACACACAAAGTCAAAAGATGTTATAACCTTCAACAGGTACACACAAAGTCAAAAGATGGTATAACCTTCAACAGGTACACACAAAGTCAAAAGATGGTATAACCTTCAACAGGTACACACAAAGTAAAAAAATGTTATAACCTTCAACAGGTACACACAAAGTCAAAAGATGGTATAACCTTCAACAGGTAAACACAAAGTCAAAAGATGGTATTACCTTCAACAGGTACACACAAAGTCAAAAGATGGTATAACCTTCAACAGGTACACACAAAGTCAAAAGATGTTATAACCGTCAACAGGTACACACAAAGTCAAAAGATGGTATAACCTTCAACAGGTACATACAAAGTCAAAAGATGGTATAGCCTTCAACAGGTACACACAAAGTCAAAAGATGTTATAACCTTCAACAGGTACATACAAAGTCAAAAGATGGTATAACCTTCAACAGGTACACACAAAGTCAAAAGATGGTATAACCTTCAACAGGTACACACAAAGTCAAAAGATGGTATAACCTTCAACAGGTACACACAAAGTCAAAAGATGTTATAACCTTCAACAGGTACACACAAAGTCAAAAGATGGTATAACCTTCAACAGGTACACACAAAGTCAAAAGATGGTATAACCTTCAACAGGTACACACAAAGTCAAAAGATGTTATAACCTTCAACAGGTACACACAAAGTCAAAAGATGTTTTAACCTTCAACAGGTACACACAAAGTCAAAAGATGGTATAACCTTCAACAGGTACACACAAAGTCAAAAGATGGTATAACCTTCAACAGGTACACACAAAGTAAAAAAATGTTATAACCTTCAACAGGTACACACAAAGTCAAAAGATGGTATAACCTTCAACAGGTACACACAAAGTCAAAAGATGGTATTACCTTCAACAGGTACACACAAAGTCAAAAGATGGTATAACCTTCAACAGGTACACACAAAATCAAAAGATGTTATAACCTTCAACAGGTACACACAAAGTCAAAAGATGGTATAACCTTCAACAGGTACACACAAAGTCAAAAGATGGTATAGCCTTCAACAGGTACACACAAAGTCAAAAGATGGTATAACCTTCAACAGGTACATACAAAGTCAAAAGATGGTATAACCTTCAACAGGTACACACAAAGTCAAAAGATGGTATAACCTTCAACAGGTACACACAAAGTCAACAGATGGTATAACCTTCAACAGGTACACACAAAGTCAAAAGATGGTATAACCTTCAACAGGTACACACAAAGTCAAAAGATGGTATAACCTTCAACAGGTACACACAAAGTCAAAAGATGGTATAACCTTCAACAGGTACACACAAAGTAAAAAAATGTTATAACCTTCAACAGGTACACACAAAGTCAAAAGATGGTATAACCTTCAACAGGTAAACACAAAGTCAAAAGATGGTATTACCTTCAACAGGTACACACAAAGTCAAAAGATGGTATAACCTTCAACAGGTACACACAAAGTCAAAAGATGTTATAACCGTCAACAGGTACACACAAAGTCAAAAGATGGTATAACCTTCAACAGGTACATACAAAGTCAAAAGATGGTATAGCCTTCAACAGGTACACACAAAGTCAAAAGATGTTATAACCTTCAACAGGTAAATACAAAGTCAAAAGATGGTATAACCTTCAACAGGTACACACAAAGTCAAAAGATGGTATAACCTTCAACAGGTACACACAAAGTCAAAAGATGGTATAACCTTCAACAGGTACACACAAAGTCAAAAGATGTTATAACCTTCAACAGGTACACACAAAGTCAAAAGATGGTATAACCTTCAACAGGTACACACAAAGTCAAAAGATGGTATAACCTTCAACAGGTACACACAAAGTCAAAAGATGTTATAACCTTCAACAGGTACACACAAAGTCAAAAGATGGTATAACCTTCAACAGGTACACACAAAGTCAAAAGATGTTATAACCTTCAACAGGTACACACAAAGTCAAAAGATGTTTTAACCTTCAACAGGTACACACAAAGTCAAAAGATGTTATAACCTTCAACAGGTACACACAAAGTCAAAAGATGGTATAACCTTCAACAGGTACACACAAAGTCAAAAGATGGTATAACCTTCAACAGGTACACACAAAGTAAAAAAATGTTATAACCTTCAACAGGTACACACAAAGTCAAAAGATGGTATAACCTTCAACAGGTACACACAAAGTCAAAAGATGGTATTACCTTCAACAGGTACACACAAAGTCAAAAGATGGTATAACCTTCAACAGGTACACACAAAATCAAAAGATGTTATAACCTTCAACAGGTACACACAAAGTCAAAAGATGGTATAACCTTCAACAGGTACACACAAAGTCAAAAGATGGTATAGCCTTCAACAGGTACACACAAAGTCAAAAGATGGTATAACCTTCAACAGGTACATACAAAGTCAAAAGATGGTATAACCTTCAACAGGTACACACAAAGTCAAAAGATGGTATAACCTTCAACAGGTACACACAAAGTCAACAGATGGTATAACCTTCAACAGGTACACACAAAGTCAAAAGATGGTATAACCTTCAACAGGTACACACAAAGTCAAAAGATGGTATAACCTTCAACAGGTACACACAAAGTCAAAAGATGGTATAACCTTCAACAGGTACACACAAAGTAAAAAAATGTTATAACCTTCAACAGGTACACACAAAGTCAAAAGATGGTATAACCTTCAACAGGTACACACAAAATCAAAAGATGGTATTACCTTCAACAGGTACACACAAAGTCAAAAGATGGTATAACCTTCAACAGGTACACACAAAGTCAAAAGATGTTACAACCTTCAACAGGTACACACAAAGTCAAAAGATGGTATAACCTTCAACAGGTACACACAAAGTCAAAAGATGGTATAGCCTTCAACAGGTACACACAAAGTCAAAAGATGTTATAACCTTCAACAGGTACATACAAAGTCAAAAGATGGTATAACCTTCAACAGGTACACACAAAGTCAAAAGATGGTATAACCTTCAACAGGTACACACAAAGTCAAAAGATGGTATAACCTTCAACAGGTACACACAAAGTCAAAAGATGGTATTACCTTCAACAGGTACACACAAAGTCAAAAGATGGTATAACCTTCAACAGAAACACACAAAGTCAAAAGATGGTATAACCTTCAACAGGTACACACAAAGTCAAAAGATGGTATACCCTTCAACAGGTACACACAAAATCAAAAGATGGTATAACCTTCAACAGGTACACACAAAGTCAATAACCTTCATCAGGTACACACAAAGTCAAAAGATGTTATAACCTTCAACAGGTACACACAAAGTCAAAAGATGGTATAACCTTCAACAGGTACACACAAAGTCAAAAGATGTTATAACCTTCAACAGGTACACACAAAGTCAAAAGATGGTATAACCTTCAACAGGTACACACAAAGTCAACAGATGGTATAACCTTCAACAGGTACACACAAAGTCAAAAGATGGTATAACCTTCAACAGGTACACACAAAGTCAAACGATGTTATAACCTTCAACAGGTACACACAAAGTCAAAAGATGGTATAACCTTCAACAGGTACACACAAAGTCAAAAGATGGTATAACCTTCAACAGGTACACACAAAGTCAAAAGATGTTATAACCTTCAACAGGTACACACAAAGTCAAAAGATGGTATAACCTTCAACAGGTACACACAAAGTCAAAAGATGTTATAACCTTCAACAGGTACACACAAAGTCAAAAGATGTTATAACCTTCAACAGGTACACACAAAGTCAAAAGATGTTATAACCTTCAACAGGTACACACAAAGTCAAAAGATGGTATAACCTTCAACAGGTACACACAAAGTCAAAAGATGGTATAACCTTCAACAGGTACACACAAAGTAAAAAAATGTTATAACCTTCAACAGGTACACACACAGTCAAAAGATGGTATAACCTTCAACAGGTAAACACAAAGTCAAAAGATGGTATTACCTTCAACAGGTACACACAAAGTCAAAAGATGGTATAACCTTCAACAGGTACACACAAAGTCAAAAGATGTTATAACCGTCAACAGGTACACACAAAGTCAAAAGATGGTATAACCTTCAACAGGTACATACAAAGTCAAAAGATGGTATAGCCTTCAACAGGTACACACAAAGTCAAAAGATGTTATAACCTTCAACAGGTACATACAAAGTCAAAAGATGGTATAACCTTCAACAGGTACACACAAAGTCAAAAGATGGTATAACCTTCAACAGGTACACACAAAGTCAAAAGATGTTATAACCTTCAACAGGTACACACAAAGTCAAAAGATGGTATAACCTTCAACAGGTACACACAAAGTCAAAAGATGGTATAACCTTCAACAGGTACACACAAAGTCAAAAGATGTTATAACCTTCAACAGGTACACACAAAGTCAAAAGATGGTATAACCTTCAACAGGTACACACAAAGTCAAAAGATGGTATAACCTTCAACAGGTACACACAAAGTAAAAAAATGTTATAACCTTCAACAGGTACACACAAAGTCAAAAGATGGTATAACCTTCAACAGGTACACACAAAATCAAAAGATGGTATTACCTTCAACAGGTACACACAAAGTCAAAAGATGGTATAACCTTCAACAGGTACACACAAAGTCAAAAGATGTTATAACCTTCAACAGGTACACACAAAGTCAAAAGATGGTATAACCTTCAACAGGTACACACAAAGTCAAAAGATGGTATAGCCTTCAACAGGTACACACAAAGTCAAAAGATGTTATAACCTTCAACAGGTACATACAAAGTCAAAAGATGGTATAACCTTCAACAGGTACACACAAAGTCAAAAGATGGTATAACCTTCAACAGGTACACACAAAGTCAAAAGATGGTATAACCTTCAACAGGTACACACAAAGTCAAAAGATGGCATAATCTTCAACAGGTACACACAAAGTCAAAAGATGGTATTACCTTCAACAGGTACACACAAAGTCAAAAGATGGTATAACCTTCAACAGAAACACACAAAGTCAAAAGATGGTATAACCTTCAACAGGTACACACAAAGTCAAAAGATGGTATACCCTTCAACAGGTACACACAAAATCAAAAGATGGTATAACCTTCAACAGGTACACACAAAGTCAATAACCTTCATCAGGTACACACAAAGTCAAAAGATGTTATAACCTTCAACAGGTACACACAAAGTCAAAAGATGGTATAACCTTCAACAGGTACACACAAAGTCAAAAGATGTTATAACCTTCAACAGGTACACACAAAGTCAAAAGATGGTATAACCTTCAACAGGTACACACAAAGTCAACAGATGGTATAACCTTCAACAGGTACACACAAAGTCAAAAGATGGTATAACCTTCAACAGGTACACACAAAGTCAAACGATGTTATAACCTTCAACAGGTACACACAAAGTCAAAAGATGGTATAACCTTCAACAGGTACACACAAAGTCAAAAGATGGTATAACCTTCAACAGGTACACACAAAGTCAAAAGATGTTATAACCTTCAACAGGTACACACAAAGTCAAAAGATGGTATAACCTTCAACAGGTACACACAAAGTCAAAAGATGTTATAACCTTCAACAGGTACACACAAAGTCAAAAGATGTTATAACCTTCAACAGGTACACACAAAGTCAAAAGATGTTATAACCTTCAACAGGTACACACAAAGTCAAAAGATGGTATAACCTTCAACAGGTACACACAAAGTCAAAAGATGGTATAACCTTCAACAGGTACACACAAAGTAAAAAAATGTTATAACCTTCAACAGGTACACACACAGTCAAAAGATGGTATAACCTTCAACAGGTAAACACAAAGTCAAAAGATGGTATTACCTTCAACAGGTACACACAAAGTCAAAAGATGGTATAACCTTCAACAGGTACACACAAAGTCAAAAGATGTTATAACCGTCAACAGGTACACACAAAGTCAAAAGATGGTATAACCTTCAACAGGTACATACAAAGTCAAAAGATGGTATAGCCTTCAACAGGTACACACAAAGTCAAAAGATGTTATAACCTTCAACAGGTACATACAAAGTCAAAAGATGGTATAACCTTCAACAGGTACACACAAAGTCAAAAGATGGTATAACCTTCAACAGGTACACACAAAGTCAAAAGATGTTATAACCTTCAACAGGTACACACAAAGTCAAAAGATGGTATAACCTTCAACAGGTACACACAAAGTCAAAAGATGGTATAACCTTCAACAGGTACACACAAAGTCAAAAGATGTTATAACCTTCAACAGGTACACACAAAGTCAAAAGATGGTATAACCTTCAACAGGTACACACAAAGTCAAAAGATGTTATAACCTTCAACAGGTACACACAAAGTCAAAAGATGTTTTAACCTTCAACAGGTACACACAAAGTCAAAAGATGTTATAACCTTCAACAGGTACACACAAAGTCAAAAGATGGTATAACCTTCAACAGGTACACACAAAGTCAAAAGATGGTATAACCTTCAACAGGTACACACAAAGTCAAAAAATGTTATAACCTTCAACAGGTACACACAAAGTCAAAAGATGGTATAACCTTCAACAGGTACACACAAAGTCAAAAGATGGTATTACCTTCAACAGGTACACACAAAGTCAAAAGATGGTATAACCTTCAACAGGTACACACAAAATCAAAAGATGTTATAACCTTCAACAGGTACACACAAAGTCAAAAGATGGTATAACCTTCAACAGGTACACACAAAGTCAAAAGATGGTATAGCCTTCAACAGGTACACACAAAGTCAAAAGATGGTATAACCTTCAACAGGTACATACAAAGTCAAAAGATGGTATAACCTTCAACAGGTACACACAAAGTCAAAAGATGGTATAACCTTCGACAGGTACACACAAAGTCAACAGATGGTATAACCTTCAACAGGTACACACAAAGTCAAAAGATGGTATAACCTTCAACAGGTACACACAAAGTCAAAAGATGGTATAACCTTCAATAGGTACACACAAAGTCAAAAGATGGTATAACCTTCAACAGGTACACACAAAGTAAAAAAATGTTATAACCTTCAACAGGTACACACAAAGTCAAAAGATGGTATAACCTTCAACAGGTAAACACAAAGTCAAAAGATGGTATTACCTTCAACAGGTACACACAAAGTCAAAAGATGGTATAACCTTCAACAGGTACACACAAAGTCAAAAGATGTTATAACCGTCAACAGGTACACACAAAGTCAAAAGATGGTATAACCTTCAACAGGTACATACAAAGTCAAAAGATGGTATAGCCTTCAACAGGTACACACAAAGTCAAAAGATGTTATAACCTTCAACAGGTACATACAAAGTCAAAAGATGGTATAACCTTCAACAGGTACACACAAAGTCAAAAGATGGTATAACCTTCAACAGGTACACACAAAGTCAAAAGATGGTATAACCTTCAACAGGTACACACAAAGTCAAAAGATGTTATAACCTTCAACAGGTACACACAAAGTCAAAAGATGGTATAACCTTCAACAGGTACACACAAAGTCAAAAGATGGTATAACCTTCAACAGGTACACACAAAGTCAAAAGATGTTATAACCTTCAACAGGTACACACAAAGTCAAAAGATGGTATAACCTTCAACAGGTACACACAAAGTCAAAAGATGTTATAACCTTCAACAGGTACACACAAAGTCAAAAGATGTTTTAACCTTCAACAGGTACACACAAAGTCAAAAGATGTTATAACCTTCAACAGGTACACACAAAGTCAAAAGATGGTATAACCTTCAACAGGTACACACAAAGTCAAAAGATGGTATAACCTTCAACAGGTACACACAAAGTAAAAAAATGTTATAACCTTCAACAGGTACACACAAAGTCAAAAGATGGTATAACCTTCAACAGGTACACACAAAGTCAAAAGATGGTATTACCTTCAACAGGTACACACAAAGTCAAAAGATGGTATAACCTTCAACAGGTACACACAAAATCAAAAGATGTTATAACCTTCAACAGGTACACACAAAGTCAAAAGATGGTATAACCTTCAACAGGTACACACAAAGTCAAAAGATGGTATAGCCTTCAACAGGTACACACAAAGTCAAAAGATGGTATAACCTTCAACAGGTACATACAAAGTCAAAAGATGGTATAACCTTCAACAGGTACACACAAAGTCAAAAGATGGTATAACCTTCAACAGGTACACACAAAGTCAACAGATGGTATAACCTTCAACAGGTACACACAAAGTCAAAAGATGGTATAACCTTCAACAGGTACACACAAAGTCAAAAGATGGTATAACCTTCAACAGGTACACACAAAGTCAAAAGATGGTATAACCTTCAACAGGTACACACAAAGTAAAAAAATGTTATAACCTTCAACAGGTACACACAAAGTCAAAAGATGGTATAACCTTCAACAGGTACACACAAAATCAAAAGATGGTATTACCTTCAACAGGTACACACAAAGTCAAAAGATGGTATAACCTTCAACAGGTACACACAAAGTCAAAAGATGTTATAACCTTCAACAGGTACACACAAAGTCAAAAGATGGTATAACCTTCAACAGGTACACACAAAGTCAAAAGATGGTATAGCCTTCAACAGGTACACACAAAGTCAAAAGATGTTATAACCTTCAACAGGTACATACAAAGTCAAAAGATGGTATAACCTTCAACAGGTACACACAAAGTCAAAAGATGGTATAACCTTCAACAGGTACACACAAAGTCAAAAGGTGGTATAACCTTCAACAGGTACACACAAAGTCAAAAGATGGCATAATCTTCAACAGGTACACACAAAGTCAAAAGATGGTATTACCTTCAACAGGTACACACAAAGTCAAAAGATGGTATAACCTTCAACAGAAACACACAAAGTCAAAAGATGGTATAACCTTCAACAGGTACACACAAAGTCAAAAGATGGTATACCCTTCAACAGGTACACACAAAATCAAAAGATGGTATAACCTTCAACAGGTACACACAAAGTCAATAACCTTCATCAGGTACACACAAAGTCAAAAGATGTTATAACCTTCAACAGGTACACACAAAGTCAAAAGATGGTATAACCTTCAACAGGTACACACAAAGTCAAAAGATGTTATAACCTTCAACAGGTACACACAAAGTCAAAAGATGGTATAACCTTCAACAGGTACACACAAAGTCAACAGATAGTATAACCTTCAATAGGTACACACAAAGTCAAAAGATGGTATAACCTTCAACAGGTACACACATAGTCAAAAGATGGTATAACCTTCAACAGGTACACACAAAGTCAAAAGATGGTATAACCTTCAACAGGTACACACAAAGTCAAATGATGGTATAACCTTCAACAGGTACACAAAGTCAAAAGATGGTATAACCTTCAACAGGTACACACAAAGTCAAAAGATGGTATAACCTTCAACAGGTACACAAAGTCAAAAGATGGTATAACCTTCAACAGGTACACACAAAGTGAAAAGATGGTATTACCTTCAACAGGTACACACAAAGTCAAAAGATGGTATTACCTTCAACAGGTACACACAAAGTCAAAAGATGTTATAACCTTCAACAGGTACACACAAAGTCAATAACCTTCAACAGGTACACACAAAGTCAAAAGATGGTATAACCTTCAACAGGTACACACAAAGTCAAAAGATGGTATAACCTTCAACAGGTACACACAAAGTCAAAAGATGGTATAACCGTCAACAGGTACACACAAAGTCAAAAGATGGTATTACCTTCAACAGGTACACACAAAGTCAAAAGATGGTATAACCTTCAACAGGTACACACAAAGTCAACAGATGGTATAACCTTCAACAGGTACACACAAAGTCAAAAGATGGTATAACCTTCAACAGGTACACACAAAGTCAAAAGATGGCATAATCTTCAACAGGTACACACAAAGTCAAAAGATGGTATTACCTTCAACAGGTACACACAAAGTCAAAAGATGGTATAACCTTCAACAGAAACACACAAAGTCAAAAGATGGTATACCCTTCAACAGGTACACACAAAATCAAAAGATGGTATAACCTTCAACAGGTACACACAAAGTCAATAACCTTCATCAGGTACACACAAAGTCAAAAGATGTTATAACCTTCAACAGGTACACACAAAGTCAAAAGATGGTATAACCTTCAACAGGTACACACAAAGTCAAAAGATGTTATAACCTTCAACAGGTACACACAAAGTCAAAAGATGGTATAACCTTCAACAGGTACACACAAAGTCAACAGATGGTATAACCTTCAACAGGTACACACAAAATCAAAAGATGGTATAACCTTCAACAGGTACACACAAAGTCAATAACCTTCATCAGGTACACACAAAGTCAAAAGATGTTATAACCTTCAACAGGTACACACAAAGTCAAAAGATGGTATAACCTTCAACAGGTACACACAAAGTCAAAAGATGTTATAACCTTCAACAGGTACACACAAAGTCAAAAGATGGTATAACCTTCAACAGGTACACACAAAGTCAACAGATGGTATAACCTTCAACAGGTACACACAAAGTCAAAAGATGGTATAACCTTCAACAGGTACACACAAAGTCAAAAGATGTTATAACCTTCAACAGGTACACACAAAGTCAAAAGATGGTATAACCTTCAACAGGTACACACAAAGTCAAAAGATGGTATAACCTTCAACAGGTACACACAAAGTCAAAAGATGTTATAACCTTCAACAGGTACACACAAAGTCAAAAGATGGTATAACCTTCAACAGGTACACACAAAGTCAAAAGATGTTATAACCTTCAACAGGTACACACAAAGTCAAAAGATGGTATAACCTTCAACAGGTACACACAAAGTCAAAAGATGGTATAACCTTCAACAGGTACACACAAAGTAAAAAAATGTTATAACCTTCAACAGGTACACACAAAGTCAAAAGATGGTATAACCTTCAACAGGTAAACACAAAGTCAAAAGATGGTATTACCTTCAACAGGTACACACAAAGTCAAAAGATGGTATAACCTTCAACAGGTACACACAAAGTCAAAAGATGTTATAACCGTCAACAGGTACACACAAAGTCAAAAGATGGTATAACCTTCAACAGGTACACACAAAGTCAAAAGATGGTATAGCCTTCAACAGGTACACACAAAGTCAAAAGATGTTATAACCTTCAACAGGTACATACAAAGTCAAAAGATGGTATAACCTTCAACAGGTACACACAAAGTCAAAAGATGGTATAACCTTCAACAGGTACACACAAAGTCAAAAGATGGCATAATCTTCAACAGGTACACACAAAGTCAAAAGATGGTATTACCTTCAACAGGTACACACAAAGTCAAAAGATGGTATAACCTTCAACAGAAACACACAAAGTCAAAAGATGGTATACCCTTCAACAGGTACACACAAAATCAAAAGATGGTATAACCTTCAACAGGTACACACAAAGTCAATAACCTTCATCAGGTACACACAAAGTCAAAAGATGTTATAACCTTCAACAGGTACACACAAAGTCAAAAGATGGTATAACCTTCAACAGGTACACACAAAGTCAAAAGATGTTATAACCTTCAACAGGTACACACAAAGTCAAAAGATGGTATAACCTTCAACAGGTACACACAAAGTCAACAGATGGTATAACCTTCAACAGGTACACACAAAATCAAAAGATGGTATAACCTTCAACAGGTACACACAAAGTCAATAACCTTCATCAGGTACACACAAAGTCAAAAGATGTTATAACCTTCAACAGGTACACACAAAGTCAAAAGATGGTATAACCTTCAACAGGTACACACAAAGTCAAAAGATGTTATAACCTTCAACAGGTACACACAAAGTCAAAAGATGGTATAACCTTCAACAGGTACACACAAAGTCAACAGATGGTATAACCTTCAACAGGTACACACAAAGTCAAAAGATGGTATAACCTTCAACAGGTACACACAAAGTCAAAAGATGTTATAACCTTCAACAGGTACACACAAAGTCAAAAGATGGTATAACCTTCAACAGGTACACACAAAGTCAAAAGATGGTATAACCTTCAACAGGTACACACAAAGTCAAAAGATGCTATAACCTTCAACAGGTACACACAAAGTCAAAAGATGGTATAACCTTCAACAGGTACACACAAAGTCAAAAGATGTTATAACCTTCAACAGGTACACACAAAGTCAAAAGATGGTATAACCTTCAACAGGTACACACAAAGTCAAAAGATGGTATAACCTTCAACAGGTACACACAAAGTAAAAAAATGTTATAACCTTCAACAGGTACACACAAAGTCAAAAGATGGTATAACCTTCAACAGGTAAACACAAAGTCAAAAGATGGTATTACCTTCAACAGGTACACACAAAGTCAAAAGATGGTATAACCTTCAACAGGTACACACAAAGTCAAAAGATGTTATAACCGTCAACAGGTACACACAAAGTCAAAAGATGGTATAACCTTCAACAGGTACACACAAAGTCAAAAGATGGTATAGCCTTCAACAGGTACACACAAAGTCAAAAGATGTTATAACCTTCAACAGGTACATACAAAGTCAAAAGATGGTATAACCTTCAACAGGTACACACAAAGTCAAAAGATGGTATAACCTTCAACAGGTACACACAAAGTCAAAAGATGGTATAACCTTCAACAGGTACACACAAAGTCAAAAGATGTTATAACCTTCAACAGGTACACACAAAGTCAAAAGATGGTATAACCTTCAACAGGTACACACAAAGTCAAAAGATGGTATAACCTTCAACAGGTACACACAAAGTCAAAAGATGTTATAACCTTCAACAGGTACACACAAAGTCAAAAGATGGTATAACCTTCAACAGGTACACACAAAGTCAAAAGATGTTATAACCTTCAACAGGTACACACAAAGTCAAAAGATGTTATAACCTTCAACAGGTACACACAAAGTCAAAAGATGTTATAACCTTCAACAGGTACACACAAAGTCAAAAGATGGTATAACCTTCAACAGGTACACACAAAGTCAAAAGATGGTATAACCTTCAACAGGTACACACAAAGTAAAAAAATGTTATAACCTTCAACAGGTACACACAAAGTCAAAAGATGGTATAACCTTCAACAGGTACACACAAAGTCAAAAGATGGTATTACCTTCAACAGGTACACACAAAGTCAAAAGATGGTATAACCTTCAACAGGTACACACAAAGTCAAAAGATGTTATAACCTTCAACAGGTACACACAAAGTCAAAAGATGGTATAACCTTCAACAGGTACACACAAAGTCAAAAGATGGTATAGCCTTCAACAGGTACACACAAAGTCAAAAGATGGTATAACCTTCAACAGGTACATACAAAGTCAAAAGATGGTATAACCTTCAACAGGTACACACAAAGTCAAAAGATGGTATAACCTTCAACAGGTACACACAAAGTCAACAGATGGTATAACCTTCAACAGGTACACACAAAGTCAAAAGATGGTATAACCTTCAACAGGTACACACAAAGTCAAAAGATGGTATAACCTTCAACAGGTACACACAAAGTCAAAAGATGGTATAACCTTCAACAGGTACACACAAAGTAAAAAAATGTTATAACCTTCAACAGGTACACACAAAGTCAAAAGATGGTATAACCTTCAACAGGTACACACAAAGTCAAAAGATGGTATTACCTTCAACAGGTACACACAAAGTCAAAAGATGGTATAACCTTCAACAGGTACACACAAAGTCAAAAGATGTTATAACCTTCAACAGGTACACACAAAGTCAAAAGATGGTATAACCTTCAACAGGTACACACAAAGTCAAAAGATGGTATAGCCTTCAACAGGTACACACAAAGTCAAAAGATGTTATAACCTTCAACAGGTACATACAAAGTCAAAAGATGGTATAACCTTCAACAGGTACACACAAAGTCAAAAGATGGTATAACCTTCAACAGGTACACACAAAGTCAAAAGATGGTATAACCTTCAACAGGTACATACAAAGTCAATAACCTTCAACAGGTACACACAAAGTCAATAACCTTCAACAAGTACACACAAAGTCAATAACCTTCAACAGGTACACACAAAGTCAATAACCTCCAACAGGTACACACAAAGTCAATAACCTTCAACAGGTACACACAAAGTCAATAACCTTCAACAGGTACACACAAAGTCAATAACCTCCAACAGGTACACACAAAGTCAATAACCTCCAACAGGTACACACAAAGTCAATAACCTTCAACAGGTACACACAAAGTCAATAACCTTCAACAGGTACACACAAAATTAATAACCTTCAACAGGTACACACAAAGTCAATAACCTCCAACAGGTACACACAAAGTCAATAACCTTCAACAGGTACACACAAAGTCAATAACCTTCAACAGGTACACACAAAGTCAATAACCTTCAACAGGTACACACAAAGTCAAAAGATCAGAAAGTCAAATACATTTGGTCTGTGCATAGTACCTTTCAGCTTAATATATCATGGATAGCTCAAATATTTAGATATTTGTAAGTAACATTATCTGTCCCTTCTACTTTGAAAAAATGAGGTTGAACTATAATTATGTACATGTGTCAGTATTTTTCTCAGCCTGACCAGCCACCTTGTCATTTCACCACATTGTAACCCGATTTGCACTACTGCAACGCCACGAACCAGAATCAATTGTTTTTGGTCCCATGGTTCAAAACATATACAACTCTAATCAAAATATCATAAAATGACTACATCTGAAGCATCAAACTCTTAACATCGCTATTAGTATTGTCTGTACAAAAATCATAGCAAAAGATTATCAATTAACAAATTCATCTTTTTATCTACCAGTTTTCAGAAATACTTCAATATTTCATGCTAAGAGAGCTGCTGGTACACAAACACATACATCTAGTAATATAAGGCTGGGGTCTGTCAATAATTCACAAGCAATATTGGCTCTTTTCCTTTCTCCACCAGATAATCCAGGCATCATGGCTCCTCCTACCACTGAAAAATAATAACAAGCAATTACATTTTTCTTTAATTGAATAAAAACTCATCTCACACTTTCAGATCTGAGTCGGAATTCCGCAAGGTTACAAACGGATGCAATCTGTAATTCTATGGCTCAAATTATCAGTATCTAATGTCCTAAATATGCCATGTATTTTTAATAACTTACTTGTGTCCAGACATTTTCTTAGATCTAATTCATCAATAATCATATCTAATGTCTCCTGTTTCTGTTCATTTGTAAGGTTGTCAGGTAGCCTTATGTTGGCTGCAAACTGTAAAATGAAAATTGGTACTGATGTTAAGATTGAAATGTCAAATTTAAAAACTGTGCAGGCCTTTCAGTAAAGGGCAGTACCAGGTACTTTTACCCAATTAAAATGGTAATTGGTACTTCCTAAGTTCAACTAGAGGCTCCCAGGAGCCTGTAATCGCTCACCTGGTTTTCAATTTGACATCTAATGTTGATAGAAAATGGGGGTGTTACACATAATTTTGAAAGTGGGCCACCCAAAGATCATTTCAACTCAAATTTCTGAACAAAAGATTTTGATGTGATTTTTATCATATAATATTCCTAAACGAAATAAACTGGCTGAAAAAATCTCACAGAAAAACCCAGAATATATGTTAAACTACTCATTGCCATATAGCTGCAATTAAAATTTGAGTTCATTTTGATTTGTAATAGAGCGGAAATTGACAACTAAAGAAATTTCTATTTTTAGTAACAGCATGGAGGGTGGAGCTGTCGGACACAATTTTGAAATGGGACTACCCAAGGACTATCCCTGCCAGGTTTGGTTTAATTTGGTTCAGCGGTTTCAGAGGAAAAGATTTAAATGTAATCTTTTATCAAAATATGTCTAATTTGTATAATCAGTATAAATCGGTTGAAGGAAAAAATTCACGGAAAAACCCAGAATATATGTTAATCTACTCATTGTCATGTAGCTGCAGCTAAAATTTGAGCTCATTTTGATTGATAATAAAGCAGCAATGGCCAATTGAAGAAATTCATATTCTTAGTAACAGCAGCCATCTTGAATGGAGGGTGGAGCTGTCGGACACAATTTTGAAATGGGACTACCCAAGGACTATCCCTGCCAGGTTTAGTTTAATTTGGTTCAGCGGTTTCAGAGGAAAAGATTTAAGTGTGATCTTTTATCAAAATATGCCTAATTTGCATAATCGGTATAAATCAGCTGAAAGAAAAATTTCACAGAAAACCCCGGAATATATATATGCTAAACTACTCATTGCCATGTAGCTGCAGTTAAAATTTGAGCTCATTTTGGTTTATACTAAAGCAGCAATGGACAATAGAAGAAATTTCTATTTTTAGTAACAGTAGCCATCTTGAATGGAAGGTGGGGCTGTCAGACACATTTTTGAAAGGGACCCACCCAAGGACCATTCCTGCCAGGTTTAGTGTAACTTGGTTCAGCGGTTTCAGAGGAGAAGATTTAAATGTGATCCTTTATCAAAATATGCCTAATTTGCATAATCGGTATAAATCGGCTGAAAGAAAAATTTCACAGAAAAACCCAGAATATATGTTAAACTACTCCTTACCATGTAGCTGCAGTTAAAATTTGAGCTCATTTTGACTTATACTAAAGCAGCAATGGACAGTTGAAGAAATTTCTATTTTTAGTAACAGCAGCCATCTTGAATGGAGGGCGGGGCTGTCGGACAAAATTTTGAAAGGGGCCCACCTAGGGACCATCCCTGCCAGGTTTGGTTTAATTTGGTTCAGCGGTTTCAGAGGAGAAGTTTAAATGTGATCTTTTATCAAAATATGCCTAATTTGCATAATCGGTATATATCGGCTGAAAGAAAAATTTCACAGAAAAACGCAGAATATATGTTAAACTACTCCTTGCCATGTAGCTGCAGTTAAAATTTGAGCTCATTTTGACTTCTACTAAAGCAGCAATGAACAATTAAAATTTCATCCCCCCTTTTTTCTATTTTTAGCTTGGCGGCCATCTTGGTTGGAAGTCGGGATCACCGGACACAATTTTGGAAGGGGGCCATCCAAGGACCATTCCACCAAAGTTTGGTTCAAATTGGCCCAGTGGTTTCAGAGGAGTTGATTAAAATGTGAAAAGTTAACGGACGAATGGACGGACGGACGACGGACGACAGACGATGGACGCTCAGTGGTGACAATAGCTCACATGACCCCTTGGGTCAGGTGAGCTAAAAACTGTTTAAGAAAAAGTACTGCCTGTAAATAGTAGTACATTTGAAAAATATTGAAAGCCCTCACTGTGTAGGTTAAATTTTGGAAATATTATCTTGAATGATGCACAGAATCAGTTTTAAAAAATACTATGGCAATATCCATGTACTTATTATCTTATATTAATTTATTGTTTAATATGTGTAATTAGTACACAATAAATCATGCTTAAAGTAAAATTCTAAAATGGGATATTGCAGCCATCATGTATTTTAAGAGAAATAGATATCTGTAATCAGAAAATATCAGAGCCTCCACTTCCAGGAGTTGCAGAGGAAATGAGTATACTTGTATAATAGCACTATTTGTATTCATAATAAAGTTTATGAGTTTGAATCCAGCCGGCTATGGCAAGGTGTACTTGATATACATGTAATTTTATGTGATAAACTTCAACTTAATTTGTCAGTGACATGCTCAATGTCTGTCGCTCTCTATGTAGTGAGGTTTCCTTCAAAACTTACCACCATCATCATTATGATAAGAAATTTTGTTGGAAATGGTGTTAATCACTCATAATACTAATCGGTCCCCCCCACTGATTATAAAAGTGCCTAACTATAAGTGTAAGATTTTAGAAACCTGTAAAGTATCCTTTAGTGTCAAGGTTTCAAAGAATACATCCTGTTGAAGTACATAGCATATTTTTCTTTTAACATCTTTGGTTATTGGTGAATCATTGAGAGTTATCTCCCCTGATGTGATAGACTGTCTTCCTGCCAAGCAGTTCAGTAGAGAGGTTTTTCCTGCTCCTACAAATTAAAAAAATAATTGATTAATATGGACATGATTCTGAGTCAAATAATCTTTACAAAAAGCAATCCAAAATAACTATTTAAATGGATAAAATTTTGTTTCTGCATTAACTTTCAACCTTCTAAACATGCTTGAGGTGGCTCAATGAGTTAGGTAGTTGGATTACCTAACAACTCATACAAGCCTATCACCAATACGGCGCTGGTTCGTGCCCGGCTTTGTAAGTTACAAAAAAGGGTGCACTCGACTCGCAGCCGCAAGTGATAAAGTTTACCAGTTGCATGCCCATGGTAGGTGGTTCTCTCCGGGTACTCCTGCTTCTTCCACCACTAAAACTGGTTGCCATGTTATAGCTGAAATATTGCTGAAAGTGGCATTCAACACAATAAATCAAATCAAATCAAATCAAAATCTAAATATGTTTGCACTACTGTAATATCAAGGTAATTTTATGAAAAATTCAGATTACAATATTATTAAAACTGACTTACTGTCTGCCTTAGACTTACAAATCTAATATTTAGAAAATTGCTGATAGACTTAAACATGGTAAAAATGACTGAGGCATTTGGTAGAGTAAAACACAACATATATTAACATTTTAAATATTTTCAAAAACATAACATTTCCAAAGAAGTAAAAATGTACATTGGTACTGTAGTCATGTATGTTTAGAACAAAAAACAATTGATCGACTGTTTCTTGCTTAACATACAGTGGCAAATATTCAGGACAAAGAACAAAATACAAAAATGATTCCCATGTACTGAAATTATCTTCTTTATAGAATTTCTTTTTTTCTTTAACAGGAAGCACATGCACAATGTACATGTCATATAAGCTTGACATCTCCCACTTAACATGCAATAAACATGTACAGTTCAGTCAAAGACATACAATGTAGCTGTCACATACAATGTAGTGTGATAAATCACTGTGTTTGTGATAGACATCGACACATGTGGTGATATGAATGTACTGTATATCTTTTGCTTTGTTATATCTTTAAAATTGCTTTTGTATTTAGAATGTTAATTGCTATCACCCAAAATGCTTAAGAAAGAAGAAAGTAAATAGATTACATAGAACAAAAGAATATCAGTATAACTAAAAAGAGTGTTTTATCACGTTATGTCTCCGACATCAAGGATTTGTATAGAAGAAAGGATATGAATCTCGGGAGATTTAACATAGATTGTATGCAAGTATGGTGCGTGGCGAGAACAAGTGAGATTACCCATAGTGCAATTCGTTGACGATGTGCATGCCTTGATTAATGGTGGAAATTTTCATCGCTTCAATATTTTAAACCAGTATTTGTAAATATATAAAACCATATTTACAGGTATAAAGTGAAAATATTTGTCATAAATACCAATCAATAATAAAGTATCGACTTTTTGTAGATGTATCACCCATATTTCATCAATAATTGATATTAATCGATTTGCCCTTTTGACCTTCATAGTCCAGCCTATTATGGGCGGTCAAGACTCGAAATAAAATTTTCAACTCCTCTCTTCTCATCATAACGAATATTGAAGCGAAGCCGTCATTTTTGCGATAATATAAATCTTTTTCAATGTATAGAAGGAGTTTTATTGAAAACAGTGCTCCCGATTTGTATTTATTAATGATTGTTTGCCAACATTTGTCAAAATGGTGGCTTTCAGGGTGGAAATGGGGGTGGCCTATTTAGAAATCAATAAACTTTCTTGTTTACATGAAATCGACATACCAAAGTGTATAAATGTGTAGTTTAAGAGTGTATTCGATATATAGAACAAAACTTGGCGTGATTGGTTGCTTTGTTTTATCATTTTTAAAATGTTTTTAGATGTATGAAACTATACTGTACTTTTTTTTATTTTACGTGTACGAGGGGTGATACAGAAATTTTTTTAAAAAACTTTTCCATTGAACCTATATCGGCAAATCCAAGGATTATTTTGTGTAGTGTAGTATATAGACGATGCATAGAATGAACTTTGGTGTAATTGGTTGATTTTCCTACGAATTCTCAAGGCATTTCAAAATGAATGAATTAATTTTTGCTCTGTTGTAGCATAAAACATCGCCACGCGAGAAAATACGAGATTCGTATCCTTTCTACTATACAAATCCTTGCCGACATGTATTTACCACTGGGTCCCATGATGACCAGTAACTTTCCAGGCTCTGCCATGCCACTAACATCATGTAAAATCTGTTTGTTTCCTATATACAGATTGATATTTTGAAATTGGAGCCGATGTCCTTCCATTCCTTCAAAATGTAGATTCTAACAACAGTCAAAAGACCATTGCTATTGATAAGGTTATAAGGTAGATAAGCTGCAAGAAATTTTCATCACATTAATGATCTGTTGTAAATTTCTACATCACCACACCACATTAGCGATTTGTCTGTGGTAAATCCTCGTCACATTAGCGTTTTGTCTGTGATAAATTTCTACTATCAGAAATGCTTTGTCTGTTCTCAATTAGTCAAAATGTAATTATCTTCAATTCTGTCATTTAAATTTTAATAAATTATCTAAATTTTTGCTGTATTTAGGCCTATTCATTTTCAAAGTACCATATAAGAAAACACTGAACACTAAATTTCAAGGTGGTTAGTAAAAGTGGTAACCCAGGCCCGGTTCCGGTTCCAAAAACCCTGGCCCAAATTCGTATTTTCTTGATTACATCTTTATTAAGGCATTAATTTTAATAAAATTTGAACATAATGCATAAAATTATGTATTTTATCACATTTTTTAAACAAATATAAAAAAAAAAAGTTTTATACGAAATATCGGCAATATAAGTTTTCGAAGTTAGTAAAAGTTGTAACCCGGACCAAGGCGAAATTTTCAATTAATCATTGATTACACCTTTATTTCTCGCTAAAACTTCACAATATTCAGAATGAACATTTTTCAGTATTAAAGAAATGTAAAAAATATTTTAAATTCAATGGTAATGTTCTCTTTTGACATTATGGGAGCATTTTAGATTCTGATAAAAGTTGTAACCTTGAAACAATTTACAAAATGTACATACGTCTTAATTCTTACAAAATTACCTGTAAAAATATAATATGTCAAAAATGTATAGAGAGATATATTAAACTTTTTGTTGAATATGATGGGATTGTATTTTTTAGTTAATTTCTTTGCAAAAAATTTATTTTTAAACTCTTTACAAAATATAGTTTAGTTAAATTAAGAATTTGTAATCCATTTTAATTTTTTTGTTATTTTTTTAAACCTTAATTTAATATAAAAAAGAAGATATTGATATTTAAAAAAATAAGAAAAACAATATGTTTAATTCACTTTTTTTTTGTTAATTTCTTTGCAAAAATTTTATTTTTTAATTCTTTATAAAATATAGTTTAGTTAAATTAAGAATTTTTAATCCATTCTAAATTTTTTTTATAATTTTTAAACCTTAATTTAATATAAAAAAGAAGATATTGATATTTAAAAAAATACATTTTTTTTCATAAATTGTTACGGTAACCACATCTCCCAAATCGAATGACTTACAAAATTATTCTTTGGCATTTTTTTCTCTCTCAAAATCATGGCTCTTTGAGGAGGCGTCCACGTCGCAGAGCTGGGCAGTATCCAAAATTGATACTGGCGAACTCCTCAATATTTACCTGTACAATTACCTGTCCTTGTTGGTCACGTGACCAGTCTTTGTTTACAAATCGTAATATATTAATATTGAATCGTGGAGAAAAAAGAAAACTTTTTTTTTAAATTGATAAAACGTATTTGTTGTTGTTGTATTGAAGTATGTCTTTGCAAAATTTCAAGAATTTTAAAGAAGAAACAAAGGTGCAATCATTGATTAACTGAAAATTTCGTCTTGGCCCGGGTTACAACTTTTACGGTACCGGGTCGTTTCGCCCCCTGTGTCGTTTCGCCCCTATTCCTGTTCACCCCGGGTCATTTCGCCCCTATTCCCGTTCGCCTCGGGTTGTTTCGCTCTCATTTATTAATAGTGCTCTAAAAAATGATATATGGAAAATACCATTGCAAATATTCGTATTTTGGATGTTGTAAGGCTTGTTCATGAGTACTTTATTTTTGTCTTCCTCATAATTAACATGCTTTCTTGATGTGTTTAATATTATATATTGCTTCACTCTTTGTTTGACATCTGATTAAATATATACTATTTTAGCATTTGATGCGTAATTCATTAAAAAAGAGGTTACTTGCGCACTTGTACAGCATCTTAGTCATTTCATGCACTTTTGGGTTGGTACAAAAAAAATACAAACTTTTTACTGTTCTTTTGTGGTTTTTTGTAAATTTTGCAAGAAAAGTTTCGCTTGAGATCTTTGACAAAAGTAGACCAAAATTAATGAATTAAAATTTTTTGTTGTATACAACTAATAAAGGACAAAGTCCTTCTAACGGTAAGCTGTCCGATTTTTCCTTCTATATTGATAGCCAAAAATCTGCTCACCGGAAATTTAAAAAATAGATCAATTGATAATTTAGAAACGCAAAAGAAATCTATTTCAATGAAAATTTCCCAATTCTTTGATTATTTACTCTATGCAAAATGGAAATAAACTTTTAATACAATTCTAATAAAAAAATCTGATTCTACGAAACTCCCGACAGGAAGAGCGGCGTACAGTACATGTAGGTAAAATGAGTCATAACAAATCGGCTACAAAATTCATTCAAAATAAAAGATAATAGCCTCACCGGACGCAATTACGAACGAAATAAAAAGTATGTCTCCTAATTGTTCCTTCAAAACATGAATTAAAAAAATGCTTTTATAAATAGATACCCTGCTAAATTACCCGTGTTTTGGGAGAAAATTATTCATGCGCAGTTGTTGAATGTTGCAGACGACGGGTTTTCATATTTGTAAACAGAAAACGATCGACAATTGCACATGGAATCTAATGCTAAAATTCATTGAGGTACGCATATTTTGTTATCTTATGCCTGTAATTGGAAAGAATATGATCTCCTGGTTCTATGCATATGTAGAACAATTAAAACAAAAACAGTCAATATAATACATTTTCCTTACCTTGATCTATCCCAAAATGTCAAAATCCGTGATGTACCTTATTCATTGAAGAGTCCAAGGAATTCCGAATGCAAACTGGCATACATTTATGGTAAGAATAAAGGAAAGGTTTTTATTTCATTTGTATTATATACAAATGGATATGTGAACGTAAATGAATGAATGCTCTTTCAATTTTAACAGTTGTCATTAAATAATTTACACTAGAAAGGTTATTATAATGTCGTTCGAAATTGTGTACGGATCTAAGTCACAGAGTGACTAGAACGAGGTCATGAAAATCTGTTTAAAACCCGTAACAATGCATTGAATAATATGTATGGGCTATGATTCAAAAGGAATATTGGTGTTTAATCTGAAATATGAACATGCAATCAGCTTCATCAATTTGTTCAAATTTATTATCAAATGTCAATATCATCGAAATTGTTCGTAATTGCGTCCGGTGAGGCTAACGTGTATGGATCATCGTATTATTGAAATCTTAGGACTTCGTCCTTCAAACAGGTTGCCTGTCTCATATTAAATAAATAACTAAAGTAGACCAAAATGAATGAATTATCATTTTTTTTTTGCATACAACTAATAAATAAATAATTACCAAAAAATTGTCGAAAAAGACTTCATCTATTATCGCGATTAAGTGGGGCTAATCGATTCACTTTCTGGGGCGAACAAGTAATCAGGCCATCAAAAAACTTTGAAAACTTATTTTGCCGACATTTCATATATAAAAAACAACTATTTTTTTCAAAACAAATTGGAAAATGTGATCAAATATATCATTTTACGTCATGTGTTCAAATTTTATTAAAATTAATGCATTAATAAAGTTGCAATCAAGAAATATCGAATTTGTGCCAGGGTTTTTGGAACAGGACCCGGGTTACCACTTTTACTAAGCACACACACACACAGCATCGGAATATAATCAGTTTTTTGTCTGTGACTGTGTTCGTCGCCTACAACTTGCACCTTTTCGAATGCTTGCAACCAAATTTATTGCTTTTTTTTTACTTATTGCGTGTCTTTACTTGTTAGTTTAGTTTTTTCTTCTTGTTGAAACTTTATAATAAAAAAAATATATCTACCGGAAGTAAATATACTTGATGAAGGGAGACAACACGGAATAGAAAATATCTAGTGACCGAAAGTGTAATAACGGTCTAATGGGAGCGTAAACCAAAAGCTCATGCTTCACATAAATACATCATTCTAAAAGTGTGATCTGGTTGTACTTTCTTATTCCTTCGAAAATTCGAAATTTATAACCGATTTGTAGTAGCAAATTACGGTGTTCGTTGCAGTGTATACTAGCTGTATTTCAGTCAGAGTAAATTTTGGACTACATTTTGTATTTATAAAACCGCATTTGTGATTTCGCATTTTTCCCGTTTGTGATCATTTTTATATATTATCTCAATCCCACAGAAATGTTGAAAAAAAGTAATTTTCAGTCAAAAAGCCACCATGGTGACCTTTCACAGCACAGCTGTCGGTACAATTTCAGATTAAATTCAAAAATTTAAGTGTTGTCTGGTCCATTTCAAGTTTTAGAGTGATTTCAAATCCAATCCAATGAAATCAAATAGTTCGTTGTCTTATACCCCCACCCTCCCCCACACACGTATAGTTTGTTGAATCAAATAGCCTAAATCTGAAGGAAAAACACTAACTAGAAAGGTTGTATACCTAAAAATTTACATATATCAGAGGCGGATTTAGAGAGGGCGTGCGGGGCGTGCCCCCCCCCTAATATTCGCAAAGCATATGTTATGCAACGTTAATTCAGCAGTTCAACAAACAACTTTTGCATGAATGGTTAACTCGTGACCTGTAGTAAAATATTCTCTAATTCAGCAATACAACATGAGATTTAACAGTTTATCACAGAAAGCATTGATTCCAGCCCATCTCCACTTGGCAAACAGTGAAGTAGTAAGTGATTTATTCACTTTCTTCAAGGATGACTTGCCATTACCGTCAATATTTGATCAGGAATTAAATCTCTGGCGAAGGCAATGGAACACAAAGGTGGAAAAAACCAAAGATCTGTCAGATACCTTAACGGACAGTAGAGTTTGTACTTTAATGTACCCAAACATTACCTAAATCTTGCATTTATTGTTGTTGACATCAGCTATGTCTAGTACAGTGGAAAGAACCAACTCATCGCTACGATTTATAAAGAATTCTTTCCGCAGTACAATGGGGGAGGATCGTTTTAAGGCCCTAATTTTGTTATATGCTTATAAAGACATTGAAATTGACATTTCGAAAGTTGTGGAAATGTATGCAAGACAATATCCAAGGCGGGTGCTATTGTTTAATCCATTTTCCGAGTGATTTTTTTAAATGATCTTGAGACAATAGTATATATGTAGCTATAAGTTTTCTAGTTTGCTAACATTTGTTCCAAAAATGATTCATTCTTTTTATTTTGGATATTTTTGTTAAATTTGTAACTTCAAGATAAAAAGCTTGTGATATTTTGACCACAATGAATCCTATTATTACTGTGGCAGCAATCTTATCTAAAACTGTTCAAAAGTCAAAATGAATAGTAATGATATTAGGAGTAAATTTGGGATATCATTCTAAAAAGCTCTACCCATTGATAAATGATCAGTATACTGTCCGTCCGGATGAAGCTTTTCGTTTCGCCGTTGGTTCATTCATTGAAAACGTATGATTCGTTCTTGTTTATACTATAGAAAAACAAATGTGAATATGTTAACATTAATGCTGCATGAAACGATTCTGATCATCTAATTAAGTTACGTTAGCTAATCAGAAATCAACAACAAGTTCATGTATTGACAATTTCCGCTTTTGTTTGTCTATAAACAAGAACGGTCGAATCATACGTTTTCAATGAATGAATCAAACGACGAAAAGAAAACCTCCATCCGGACGGCAATATTAACTAGAACCACCCGAAAGGACAAGCACCGAAAGTACAGACCAACTAGTATTACTGTGAGCTCAGCTCACTAAGATATACCCTCCGCTCCCCACATCTGTCCAACATATTTCCATAACCAAAACATTACTGATTGTTCCGACCAAGAATGAAAGGGACCCCCCTCTCTTCACCGGTAAGCTGCTGATAAAATTTCAAAACATTCTGAGAAACACTACTCAAGTTATCATACGACATAGGGTAAAATCCAATTTTCCGTCATATCAAGTTCAATAACTCAGGAACGGCAAAAGTGAAAATCGTCAAAAATGAACGGGATCCTCCTCTCTTCACCGGTAAGCTGCTGATAAAATTTCAAAAACATTCTGAGAAACACTACTCAAGTTATCATACGACATAGGGTAAAAATCCTATTTTCCGTCATATCAAGTCCAATAACTCTGGCACGGCAAAAGTGAAAATCGTCAAACAAGAAAGGGATCCTCCTCTCTTCACCAGTAAACAGCTGATAAAATTTTAAAAGTTTCCGAGAAACACAACTCAAGTTATCGTACGACATAGGATTTGTCTACAGACGGACGGACGGACGGACGTACATGGTGAAACCAGTATACCCCCCTACAACTTCGTTGCGGGGGGTATAATTAGTGAAATGAGGAATACGTTAAAACTAAAGCAATAGTTCTTTGAAGGGTTAAGATATCTGATAAAAATGGTGTGGTTGGTTCAAAATTGTCGTTCAAATAAATGTCTGTAATTCCTCAAACCCCCAGAGCTTAAGCATAAGCGGTCCCCAGACCCCTCGCCTACTCACGCCCCCTCTAACCACAAATCCTGGATCCGCCCATGTACATGTATATCATCAATTTTGCAGGGGCCGTCTTGGTATTATAGTAGTTGGATTTACAACTACGTGTACAATCAGTGCCTATCACCACTAAAGTTGTGAGTTTTAATCTCGCTCATGGCGAGGTGTACTCGATACACCATTATGTGATACAAGTTTGTCAGTGATTTGCGACAGGTCGGTAGTTTTCTCCGATTTACTTCACTAATATTAGACCTACACTTTAATCTGCCAGGTCTAAATTAATAAAACATCATTTTCAAATTAAACTACTGTATTAGCGAACTAAAAAATAACGTATATACAATCAAACGTTATTTACCAATGAACATGAACAAGTTTTACAGAACTTGGGTACCTTTATTGAAGAATGTTTTTTTACTGCGAGGACACAACTGATACCTACGTGTAGATATCATTAGGTTAGGTGAGTTATTATAGTTATTATATATTAAATGTGAATTGATTTATGATGGTATCTGATAGGCTCTGATCTGGCCGTGCAGTCACTGAACATAAATATGTTTTCGTTTTTTTGTTTTTTTTTGCTTTTTGCTTTTTGTTTTTTTACATGTATCTTTGTATGCCTTCAATCATTTCAATCATTGTATTAAATTGTTTGCCCCTTGTGGGACCTTAATTGGCAATACAAATCCTCATTCTTATTCTTATTCTTATATAAACAAAGAACTAACTAACTAACTAACTAACAAACTCACTAACTAACTAACTAACTAAAGAACACAGACTACACGTGCTTATATCTAATTATCATGATGAATATGCATCATTTCCCTAAGCAGTAAGGAAGCGTGTCATTAAGCATGCAAAAACTGACCGTCACGATAAAGCTGAAATATTGTTGAAAGTGGCGTTAAACACCATAACCCTAACCCTCAATTTTGCACCTTATTATATTAAATTATAATATATAGATATTTACTTTATTTCCTCTTGTACAGAGATTTCATATAAAGAAACAGACATAAAAAAGACGTTTATCATTTAGTTTTCAAATTTTGCGAATTTTGCGAATTGTTCAACTCATGACTGATCGATCACGATATTTTAACCCTTCAAAGAACTATTCAAATTTAAAGTCATTATAAGATGTTAATTTTCAAAATTACGGAAAGTTCATCTATGAAACAATTTGCATATTTTGTTCACATGAAAAACACAACATTTTGAAAAAGCCATACTTTCATCATTGTCCAGTTCGTATTTTGTGTCTCACGATAAAAGTTCTGCTGTAAACTCTAGGGATGTCAGGCTGTCCATATACATAAAAGTATCTTCTTCTTCTTCTTTCTTCGTCTTCTTTTTCTATTCACACTGAAGTCTATTTGGTTAATGTGTCTCCATAAGTCTTCACGAAGCTCGACGATAATGTCACATGAGAACAAAATATGTTCAATGATATTGAAATAGAACATCCCACACTTGTCGCATAATAGCTTCTCGTCCTCGATACGTACTATGGCACAAAGGTCAATCACATATTTTGCAGCGACTCTAATTTCCGGAACCAATTTAGCAACTGCCCATGCTCTGTGTACTTTGATGACAGGGTGAATAAGTTTGAAGCCTCCAAGTAAGGAGGTCCGTGGGAACGACCCCCCACCCCCCCCCCCCCCCCCCCACCCGGCCGAATGACCCAAAATTACGGGGTTTTTTGTTGTTGTTTTTTTTATCGATTTCTATAATTATTGAGTCGCTTTGTAAATAGCGACACGCCGCCGAATCTTCTATGGTAAATTAAACATAACACAACTGATTGATTTTTAAAATAATATTTTAACGAAATTTTCAAATGACAGTACCTAGTTGGTGAATGCAAGATGGATTTTCTCATCTTTTGAAAACATTCTAATACATAAATGTAATAAACAGTATACAAACAAGCAATTTGCAGAAATTAGATTGGTACATAAGTACTAAACATATCTATGTCTCTGATGAGTATAGTATTTGGAAGAGTCCACTGGACAATTACAAAAAACAAAAACAAAACAAAAACTAAATATATATCATTTGTAGATATTTAATAAGTTATTAACTTCTTCTGAACACCGAAATAGAAATAAACCCTTTTTAATAAAAGATTCATGTAAAAAGGCAGTAATTAAGACGAGTGCTGGAGTATAATGGCCACAGCGAAAAATTAAATGTTTGCGTGAACTGGATATGGCAAGATGAAGAGGCAGACCGCCGGATACAGTAATTTGGCAAGCCTGTGCTCTACTGGTAATAGTAGAAGCGAGAATAATCCTCCCGAACCGTGATAACACACGAGCAAGAGAGATAACGGGTACTCGAACCCCGATACGTGAGCAAATATTTTAACCTCAAACCCTGCGGTTTTTACGCAGAAGTTCAATAATATAACCGAAGGATCCGAACTGGTATCAATTCAATCACCGGTCTGTCTGGTGAACAGAGAAGACCATAGAAACTCTGTGGTAACACAGAAGAAAAAACCTTAAAATATAAGCTGACACACATTTTGGGAGACCGACATGTCCCGTCATCATCCTGCCATATCCCGCCAGCGCACTCAAAGAAGCTGTGACATTTTTATTAATCAATTAGTAAAAAAATAAAAATTACAAAGAATTGAGATAGGCAAATAACAATACAATTTTGGTGTTATTATTACGAGTTTTCCTTGAACTTCTGAGAAAATTAAATACTAAAAAATACATAAATGTACAGTCTCATATTAAATCAATTGACATTATAAACTAGGATGCGATTGTTCATAAAAACTTCGGCGAAAGTCATTTTCCGCAGATCGAGTTCTTCATTTAAAAGAGAAAATAAAAAGTCACTTTACATAATACCGACTGATGCGAGAACAAATTAAATAGCATGTGTTATAGTCACTTAAAATGAAATTGTCCTTTTATCAACAACCAAGGGCCTGTTCGGACGACTGTATGGTGGCTTTTTAAGTAGTCTCTGTTCAATTTCCAAGTTCGCCCATTAATTGCCAAGCATCTTACGTCGGTATTTCTCATACATGTACCAGCACCAACAAGCATCACCTGAAAAATTCACAAAACAGCAGCAGAAAAAGAGAATGTTTTGGGGAGGTAACGGGTAAGGTGGTGGGGGTTTCAAAAATGTCAGCCGGCAACTACATACAGGAGCGGTATAATCACGTGATACATGTAACGAGGCAAATAAGGGGGAAAATATGCAGACGTTAGGGGTGCAGAAAGGGGGATTGTAAACTAAAATAAATACTCATTCACTTTAATTAAATCTGTTTATCGGAATAAGATAAACACACATATTTACAAGGGGCTAATTCAATGACAGAAGGCAAATCCAGCGTCCTCCCCATGACCAATGTACATGCATGAGAGCAAAAAGTGAGTAAAGTAATAGTACATGTTAACGTTAAATTAACGTTGAAATACACGTATTATTAATAAAATGCACAAAATTGATAGTTAAAGCTTTTAATTGTAGATTATTTTTTTCTATTTTATTTTCTGACTCTTATAAATTGAGGATAGGAGGAAGTACACTAATTATATACAAATGAGGAAGTAAAAGTGTTCAAGTAGATTTTTTCATCCGGTTAACACCAGTGACCGGTGTTGATTAAGTAGTGTACACTTGAAAATGATATAATTGATGTCCTTTTAATTTCACCTTCGGTTCACGGGAGAAAGTGCATGGTTACTTAGATAAAGCTTGGAATGGTAGCTACTGAAGTTTGAAAAATGCCCCTATTCATGTATTCCATCAGCATGAAAACCATACCCATTCTTATATTCAAAGTACGAAAATAAAACCCATTGATCAATCTCTTAGAAAGTTTATATTCCGATACCAAGATCTTGTCGAAATATATTCCGTCTCTGCAGAGACGATAATAAACGATGCATTTTCAAATAGTAAAAATGTATAAAGATAAGGTAGTCAACAAAAATGTCAATTTTTTTTTTTTTATCAATGTGTGACGTAAAATTGTTTTTGACATTTACTTCACTGAATTTGGTACTGCTTTGACAACTATTTTCCCTATTTTGTTCCAGTATTGTTACACATACTGTTATAGTGACAGCCGGAACCTTTGAGCCGTAATGAAAGCGGGAGGTTTGGCGCTTTGAAATGTGATTCAACCCACCATTTCTTTAGAAATGCCTGTACCAAGTCAGGGTCATTACGGTTTTCACAGTTTTCCGGTTGTTGACTGATTTTGTCTGTTTATATACTTATGAGTTTTGACTTTCCCTTTGTAAGATTGTTCGGAGTTCGATAATTTTGTTATTACCCTTATTTATCATGATGCTGTGTTCACCTTTCTCCCACTTTTAATTTTTTTGGAATATAGGTGGAGAAACATTTGTGAAAGAAACGTGTATAATATTTTAAATTTAATGAAACTACAGAGGTGACAATCAACCGTCTCCTCAATCCTAGTTCATCTCAAGATTTAAATAACATTTGCTTATATTTAAAAGAATCCTACTCACTCAGAGATTCAACTTTTAAAAATATTTAACTTTCCTCAAGTAACTGGCAAAAACTTCCAAATGATAATAATAATTTTAATCTTATACTCCCAAAATGATAATAAACATTATGATATTATTATCTAACTGATGTGCTCATCCCTAAAGATTATAGTCTTATCTGAAGACTTTTAAAATATTATGATATTATATGTATGTGTTATCTCTATGTTTATATATGCTTGTGAATGTATTGGATTACGCAACATTGTGATTATGATGTACATGTACTTAACTATGCTTTATGGGGATTCAAGAAATTTACCTGTAATTAACTTTACAGTGGATTCAGTGTAAACAATTCTCATACTTATATAATGATTGACATATTAATTGATTGATTGGTGTTTAACGCCAACATTAGCAATATTTCAGCTATATCGTGGCGTGAACAAATTGTATTATTAACCCAGACACCTACAAGAGTAACCAGACCCTTAAAAGTAAAACACATTTGTCTTTAAAACAATCGGATGTTATATGTACAAATAAAAAGAAACATTAAAAAGATAAAACACATATGCTTAGAAGGTATGTTATCTAACTATATGTTTGCATACAAATTATTTCTTTTTAATTTCAAAATTGGGTAATCCTATAGAATAGCGGCGTAAATTCGCAATTTTCAAATGGACGTGTAAATTATTTTTAAAATATTTAAGCGCAATTAAGGGTACCGGAGAGAACCACCGACCATGGACAAGCCACTGGTAAACTTTATCACTTGCGGCTGCGCGTTTAAAGCATCCTTTTTGTAATTTACAAAGCCGGACGCGAATCCACGCCGTATTGGGGATTTTTTTTGTCAATATACAACCTTTAAAATTGCTTTGATAATTTACGCCGCTATACTATAGTAGGTGTCTACAAGGTACCCAATTTACGCCGCTAATCTATAGGATTATCCAACATTGTGTCGCCTGCGACATTTGTAAATAAATTATATAAATTGTTGACATTGTAGAATATCTGCCGAACATCGGCAACATCTACGGAGTCAATTAAAACATGTTTTTAAAGTGAATTATTGGAATTACACGGAATACATTCTGGTCGTTCCTCATTATTTAATAGATAATTATGGGTCAATCGACTATGTCCGATACGACATCTGGTCAAGACTACTTAATCTTTCCGATTTTGACCGTAAGGACAAGGAGTTTCGTCAACTAGGGGAGTATTTCGTGTAATTTGTTATGAATTTGCTGGTCCCAGCTGTCTTGCCAGCGTTTTGAAATATATTTCATAATAAAAGATATAAGGTTTAGAACAATTCGATATAGAATCATTCAATGCGTCCTTAATTAGCTTCCCGGTCAACAACTTTGTTCCCATGGATCCATGGATATGACCAGGGATCCATGTGAAAATGACATGTTTACCAATAACAACAATGCTTTTATAAATGTGAACTATTTTTGAAATGAAAGGGTTTTGAGTTTTACAACTCTCAATTGCCAACAGGCAGGAAAGAGAATCTGAACAGATCATGAATTTACTCTTATCAGAAAAGGCAACAAACTTCAAAGCAAGAAGTATTGCATTAGCTTCTACGCTGAAGATTGAACTGGCAGACGGTAATCGGAGAGAATCGACCTGCCGGTGCTACCCTATCACCATCCTTAGAACTGTCCGTATCAATTGCAGAGTATTCAGATGTAATAGATCTAATTACAGCAAAATGTTGCTGACTTAGTAAAGGGTTTGTTTCAGGTTTTTTTGTATTCTATGGATTCTTACTTAAACATTTTCACTGATTTAAAAATGGGAAACTTAAATAATGAAGAAAACATTTATTATCATATATTTTAATTAATAACATCATACTTAACTGTACTTAATAAAATTAATACGACGTAATAACAGTGGTTTATGAAAATAAAGATAGAATAAAAATCAAGCTCATGTCTAAAGTATTTTGTTTTCTTCAAACATATACAAATGGCTTAGTTTATGGTGCTAAATATGCTATGATGCAAAACCTCACCTCTTAGTGAAATGATGATGTCATGCAAAAGCTTTAAAATGTGGTTGGTTTGGTTTGGTTTATGGTCTTTAAAGCCACTTTCAACAATATTTCAGTTATATCGTGGTGGCCAGTTTTATTGTTGGAGGAACATAATGTTTTATAGAGTACACCTCGCCATGAGCGGATTCGAGCTCACAACTTTAGTGGTGATAGCCACTGATTGCACAGATAGTTGTAAATCCAACTACCATACGATCACGACCACGACAGCCCCTATGTATATATTATCTTTAATCTCATAAAGCCAATGTATAACATTGGTACTGAGATATAACAATAGAATCAAAATAACAACTACTATTTACAATATATAGACATACAAGCAAAGGGGAGAGGTTATAAAAGACTAAGATCCTGGAAGACAAACACCAGTATTAATAGCTCTTATGAAATGACAGAGTTTCTTCAATTTTGGTTTTCTTTTGCTTGTCATAAGTTCAGGAAATTTAATAATATTATGTCTATTTATAAAATAATTTGAAAGTGACTGCTTACGTTTTTGGTTGAAATAATTACATTCAAAGATATAAAGGCATTCATCTCCAATTTGCGATCTATTACATAATTACATAATTTGCATTTACGGTTTTATGTTGGTATATTCTGCCATTGCCCTGTCTCGATAGGGAGTTTATTATTAATTGTTCTAAATCTGCAAAGCAAAGTTGCATCTTTTATTTCTAAAATATTTAAATATTCTTCATATCTAAACTCTGTTTTGTTTTAAAAGTTTTATAAATTATAGCCTTAGGTGAATTTTGTTTTAAAATTTTATAAATTATAGCTTTAGGTAAATGTTGTACTACAGAATTCCAACTTTGAAGAAACGGATCCTCTAATCGCTGTTTAATTATACATTTCAAATATTCTATATTGTTAAAATGCTCGGTTTCCCATAAATCTGAGAAGCCACAATCATTAAATATTTGTTTTACAAACAAGATCCAGCTAAACTGCATATTATAATTTTCATTAATTGACGACGTAATCTGTACAATATATTATAATACTTTGCTTACCAGCTAAAAGTTTTGCCCAATAACATACAGTTCTGATTTATATGTCAATATATATAGAATATCGCCCTAGTTCACCATACACCATATAGCTAGGTGATATTGTTTTTAAATTAAAAAGAATCTTACAAAATTTTAGATATATCTTTTATATACAAATGTAATTTAATTGTTCAGCAATCGAAATCTAGCTAGGATTATCTACGTGTCTACCTGTGGGCATTGAGATTGTACCACCCTTCAGCAATACTGTACAACCTCCGGCTTCGCTTCGGGCTATATAGAAGTGCTTCAGGGTGGTACAATCTCAATGTCCACAGGTAGACACGTAGATAACTGATAATGTTATGACGTCTGCTACAAAAAGTCTGACTGGCTGTTATTTCAACCAAGCACTCATATCTGATTTAACTTTTGTTGTAGATGTTTACTGGAATGTCATATTGGTATATCATGGCTACTATTCTAGTTGGATTTACTCAGATAGGTCAAAGTTCATCTGATACAAACTTCCAAAAGAACTGTACCAAACAGGAATTGTATGTATGAAAACAAGTATATATAAATTAAATGAGAGGACTACTAACATGTTAAAGTATTAAAGTACTTGCATGACCGCCATCCTTTCACTAAGAGGGGAAGGAACTGTCATGACCGTGATCGTATGGTAGTTTGATTTACATCTAAATGTGCAATCAATGCATATCATCTCTAAAGTTGCTAGTTCGAATCCCGCTCAGTCGAGGTGTACTCGATACAATGTTATGTTATTAAGTTTGTCAGTGACTTGTGGCAGGTCAGTGGTTTTCTCCGGGTACTCCGGTGTCCTCCATTGATAAAACTGACCGCCACGATATAGCTGAAATATTGTTGAAAGTGGCTTTAAACACCATAAACCAAACCAAACCAACCACATTTTAAAGCTTTTGCATGACCTCATTATTTCACTAAGAGGGGGTTTTTGCATCATAACATCAATTTAACCAGGGCACTTTGTTTTTATTGTAGTGCCTGTACCAAGTCAGGGAAGTGAACTGTCATATATTTGTGTGTTAGGGGTATCATTTTTGACTCTTTCTATGATTTTTCTATTAGATTTTTGAACTGTTCCGACAGTGTGGTATTTTTCTATTAAATGTTTGAACTGTTCCGACAGTGTGGTATTTTTCTATTAGCTTTTTGAACTGTTCCGACAGTGTGGTATTTTTCTATTAGATTTTTGAACTGTTCCGACAGTGTGGTATTTTTTGTTTTTTTATTAGATTTTTGAACTGTTCCGACAGTGTGGTATTTTTCTATTAGATTTTTGAACTGTTCCGACAGTGTGGTATTTTTCTCTAAGATTTTTGAACTGTTCCGACAGTGTGATATTTTTCTATTAGATTTTTGAACTGTTCCGACAGTGTGGTATTTTCCTATTAGATTTTTGAACTGTTCCGACAGTGTGGTATTTTATGTTTTTCTATTATATTTTTGAACTGTTCCGACAGTGTGGTATTTTTCTATTAGATTTTTGAACTGTTCCGACAGTGTGGTATTTTTGTATTATATTTTTGAACTGTTCCGACAGTCTGGTATTTTTCTATAAGATTTTAGAACTGTTCTACAGTGTGGTATTTTTCTATTAGATTTTTGAACTGTTCCGACAGTCTGGTATTTTTTTATTAGATTTTTGAACTGTTCCGACAGTGTGGTATTTTTCTATTAGATTTTTGAACTGTTCCGACAGTGTGGTATTTTTCTATTAGATTTTTGAACTGTTCCGACAGTGTGGTATTTTTCTATTATATTTTTGAACTGTTCCGACAGTGTGGTATTTTTCTATTAGATTTTTGAACTGTTCCGACAGTGTGGTATTTTTCTATTAGATTTTTGAACTGTTCCGACGTATGAGTGGCTGTACATGCATGATTGGCTGTACATGTATGAGTGGCTGTACATGTATGAGTGGCTGTACATGCATGATTGGCTGTACATGTATGAGTGGCTGTACATGTATGAGTGGCTGTACATGTATGAGTTGCTGTACATGCATGAGTGGCTGTACATGTATGAGTGGCTGTACATGTATGAGTGGCTGTCCTGTATGAGTGGCTGTACATGTATGAGTTGCTGTACATGTATGAGTGGCTCTACATGTATGAGTGGCTGTACATGTATGAGTTGCTGTACATGTATGAGTGGCTGTACATGTATGAGTGGCTGTACATGTATGAGTTGCTGTACATGTATGAGTGGCTGTACATGTATGAGTGGCTGTACATGTATGAGTGGCTGTACATGTATGAATGGCTGTACATGTATGAGTTTCTGTACATGTATGAGTGGCTGTAGATGTATGAGTTGCTGTACATGTATGGGTGGCTGTACATGTATCAGTGGCTCTACATGTATGAGTGGCTGTACATGTATGAGTGGCTGTACATGTATGAGTTGTTGTACATGTATGAGTTGCTGTACATGTATGAGTGGCTGTACATGTATGAGTTGCTGTACATGTATGAGTGGCTATGCATGTATGAGTTGCTGTACATGCATGAGTGGCTGTACATGTATGAGTGGCTGTACATGTAAGAGTGGCTGTACATGTATGAGGTGCTGTACATGTATGAGTGGCTGTACATGTATGAGTGGCTGTACATGTATGAGTTGCTGTACATGTATGAGTTGCTGTACATGTATGAGTTGCTGTACATGTATGAGTTGCTGTACATGTATGAGTTGCTGTACATGTATGAGTGGCTGTACATGTATGAGTTGCTGTACATTTATGAGTTGCTGTACATGTATGAGTTGCTGTACATGTATGAGCGGCTGTACATGTATGAGTGGCTGTACATTTATGAGTTGCTGTACATGTATGAGTGGCTGTACATGTATGAGTGGCTGTACATGTATGAGTGGCTGTACATGTATGAGTTGCTGTACATGTATGAGTTGCTGTACATGTATGAGTGGCTGTACATGTATGAGTTGCTGTACATGTATGAGTTGCTGTACATGTATGAGTTGCTGTACATGTATGAGTTGCTGTACATGTATGAGTGGCTGTACATGTATGAGTTGCTGTACATGTATGAGCGGCTGTACATGTATGAGTGGCTGTACATTTATGAGTTGCTGTACATGTATGAGTGGCTGTACATGTATGAGTTGCTGTACATGTATGAGTTGCTGTACATGTATGAGTGGCTGTACATGTATGAGTGGCTGTACATGTATGAGTTGCTGAACATGTATGAGTGGCTGTACATGTATGAGTTGCTGTACATGTATGAGTGGCAGTCAAAGTCATACATGTACCCTCCTCACTTCCTTCATTTCTGTATATTTTTTATCTATTGTTTAGCTTTATTATTAGGTGACGACGTTCCTTTGGTTTTATCATGTTGCGTGTACATTTCTCAGTTTGTTTGTGCACGTATTTGCAATGTTTCAGACTTCAATGTAATCTTGTGATAATAGAACAACGTTTACTCGGATATCGTTTTCAAAAATTTATCAAAATATTTTCACAAAATTGTATTACCCCTACAAAGATCTTGACGTAAATAAATAAATAGAATTCTACATGGAGGGATCTGATCGGAAACAGTATGTCCCATAATCAAATGTTGCTATAGGGGCGATGTTAACAAAGCTAAAAAGTTCAAATATAACACTTCTGAACAATCTTAAACACCTTCAACAAACCTATTTTCAACCTGACAAACCAATAAAAATAGATATTGAATTATTATCATATTTCATTTTCATAATTTCAAAATCGACTTTTAGGTAAATACTGATTTTGCAGCAGATTAGATAGATAAAAAAACCATTGACATTTACATTAGTGCACACCTTCATCAGCCAATCATATTTACTTAATATAGAATTCGACTAATCATATTTTCTTAATTAAGATATTATTCGATCCATCATATTTACTTTATATAGAATTGCAATCATGTATCGTCAAATCGTGATCAGAAAATCACAAAAAGCAAACATGGTCCTTTACCAGAGATAGCTTTATAAGATAAAAATGTAGATATCAAATTTAGTGCGCACATTAAAGCTTATGATATAGTTTACCATAAATCTATCTATATATATATATATATTAAAAAGTCAAATGAAATCCGTATGCTGGTACATATATACGTCTGAAAATTAAACCAAACAGTGTTAGAATTAGATTTTTGAGCTGTCAAATTTTTTTTCTTCCCTCGACGGAATTTGAACTCACACCATTGATACACCGCAGCACCATTCGCTTAATCTTACATCCAGCGCTCTAGACCACTCGACCACATCCACTAATAACACTATTAAATAACCAGGATCTGTTTAGTAATCTAAGTTAATCAGTTAAGATTATTTTTGTTAATTTGTGATTTATGTTTTAAATAACGTTAGAGAAAACCGGAAGGAACGATCAACGGTAAACAATACAGAGACACATGCAACATTGGGCTCAAGACAGAGAACGAAGATAAACAAAACACTACAAAGAAAGCCCAAAAGATGAGCAACACGGACCCCAACATAAAACGGGCAGTGACCGGTGGTGCTCGCGAACGGAAATTAGTTCTTTTTTCTTATAGTTTTACTCATAGTCGGGTCCGGTAAGAGTCCTGTCGGTGATCGGTGATCTAGCAGATAAAATATCTGCACAAAATGTAACATATCCATTATCATTTGAGAAATGGTTATTTCGCACGAAAAGTTTGAAGATACCAAAGAGGTATTCAGAAGCAGTAAATTTAAGAAAGACAAAGTAAAATAGTCAAGTGAAAAAAAGACTAAATGATGATCAACAAAACACTACACGGAAAACTAAAGATCGAGCACCACGAACGGTCAATAGAGCAACACGAATGGTCAATAGAGCAACACGAGTGGTCAATAGAGCAACACGAATGGTCAATAGAGCAACAAGAACGGTCAATAGAGCAACACGAACGGTCAATAGAGCAACACGAATGGTCAATAGAGCAACACGAACGGTCAAAAGAGCAACACCAACGGTATATAGAGCAACACGAATGGTCAATAGAGCAACACTAATGGTCAATAGAGCAACCCGAATGGTCAATAGAGCAACACGAATGGTCAATAGAGCAACACGAACGGTCAATAGAGCAACACGAATGGTCAATAAAGCAACACGAATGTTCAATAGAGCAACACGAATGGTCAATAGAGCAACACGAATGGTCAATAGAGCAACACGAACGGTCAATCGGTTCGTGACGACGACATAAAACGAGCATAATCTGTTGTCTGAAATTTGCTACTTTTTTCCTGGATTTTTTTTTTTCAATTGATATTCCGCCAGATTAGACATTATTGTGTTAGTCGTATCTAATTCGATCAGGGTTGTTTATCATTTTATCACACAACTACCCACATGTATCATTGCCGGAGTATGACCTATGGCAACGACACAAAAGACTAAATGATGATCAACAAAACACTACACGGAAAACTAAAGATCGAGCAACACGAACGGTCAATAGAGCAACACGAATGGTCAATAGAGCAACACGAACAGTCAATCGAGCAACACGAACGGTCAATAGAGCAACACGAACGGTCAATATAGCAACACGAATGGTCAATAGAGCAACACGAGTGGTCAATAGAGCAACACGAGTGGTCAATAGAGCAACACGAATGGTCAATAGAGCAACACGAACGGTCAATAGAGCAACACGAATGGTCAATAGAGCAACACGAATGGTTAATAGCGCAACACGAACGGTCAATAGAGCAACACGAACGGTCAATAGAGCAACACGAATGGTCAATAGAGCAACACGAGTGGTCAATAGAGCAACACGAATGGTCAATAGAGCAACACGAACGGTCAATAGAGCAACATGAATGGTCAATCGAGCAACACGAATGGTCAATAGAGCAACACGAACGGTCAATAGAGCAACACGAACGGTATATAGAGCAACACGAGTGGTCAATAGAGCAACACGAATGGTCAATAGAGCAACACGAACGGTCAATAGAGCAACATGAATGGTCAATCGAGCAACACGAACGGTCAAAAGAGCAACACGAACGGTATATAGAGCAACACGAATGGTCAATAGAGCAACACTAATGGTCAATAGAGCAACACGAATGGTCAATAGAGCAACACGAATGGTCAATAGAGCAACACGAACGGTCAATAGAGCAACACGAATGGTCAATAAAGCAACATGAATGGTCAATAGAGCAACACGAACGGTCAAAAGAGCAACACGAACGGTATATAGAGCAACACGAATGGTCAATAGAGCAACACTAATGGTCAATAGAGCAACACGAATGGTCAATAGAGCAACACGAATGGTCAATAGAGCAACACGAACGGTCAATAGAGCAACACGAATGGTCAATAAAGCAACACGAATGGCCAATAGAGCAACACGAATGGTCAATAGAGCAACACGAATGGTCAATAGAGTAACACGAACGGTCAATCGGTTCGTGACGACGACCTAAAACGAGCATAATCTGTTGTCTGAAATTTGCTACTTTTTTCCTGGATTCTTTTTTTTCAATTGATATTCCGCCAGATTAGACATTATTGTGTTAGTCGTATCTAATTCGATCAGGGTTGTTTATCATTTTATCACACAACTACCCACATGTATCATTGCCGGAGTATGACCTATGGCAACGACACATAGGCAACTATAAATGGAAGCGCGAAAGAATATACTCAAAAGGATGTATCAGTGAAGACAATTTATCATTGCATATGCAAAATACTTCCATGTAGCTGAACTCCATTAAAATGTCTACAAAAGGCCATCTTTCAACCACTATTCACGCCAAATACCCCTTATAAACAAGATATGAACTAGATTAATCCAAATTTTAAGATTGATTCACTGATTTTGTTCCCTTAACGTCCAGTCGAGCTTATTTCATATGTCATGCAGGGACTGATCAGGTCGTCAGGGCTACTACTTTTGACTGTCGCTGTAAAAGTATTGAGAATTGGACATGAACGAGAAATGTAACTTGTAGCAGGATGCAATGTGGCTATTCTCTTACGAAATCTAGAAAAGAGATATTTAACCTACATGGAGCTTGGCACAATCCCACTATTGTCCCTGTAAACTAAGAACCACCTACAATTGAGAGGACATTCTAATCCACCACGTGTTGACGCGTTGGGCAACTGGATTTCACCATAGAAACCGTCATCGATACCATCAAGTTTTAAGCTTTTAAGACTGCGCACAAAACAATTTGTGATACACAAGCAATACTATATAGTGATCAAACGTACTCTAAAATTGACCATTCTGAAAAGTAACCGATGTATGCACGTTCTCAAGACTCATGTGTTAGCGCTAGTATTTAATTAATTACTGTAAACAGTTACCTGATAATTGACCCCATCCTATACCTAATGTTTTTTCTTTAATTACTTAAGTTGACAGTTTTTAATACAATACCAAGTTTACATTTCCTACTATTATAGTCCAAGTAGATAATGATATATATATTAGTAACAAACAGTTAAGGGTGTCTTCTTCGTGTAGCAGACCGCCAATGACCACTGGTAGCAAACTGTTTGGTCTCTAGTATGTGCGACAAGGTAGCCTATATATTACAAGGAGATGGCTATTGATCAACAATGGGTAATGATTAACGAATTACAGGGAGGACGTTTGTTGTGTATTCATACTGGCATTCCGTGCATTCATAGAAAGGCTCCGTAGCAGTATTCATTCTATGTAAACTAGATCCCATGTATTTTGTCGGGGTTAATAAAACCGTATATATCTAAGAAGAGCTTGAAGATACCACAGAGGTAATCAGAGAACGTAAATCAACGAAGAACAGACAACACAATAGCCAAATGAAAAGTACAAAAGGAGAAACAACGATCTACAAAACATAACACATTAAGCTATATATATCTAATTTAGTGCACACAACGCATTTCAGAATATAATCTGCATCGTGTATGATCATAGACAACAAATCGGAAAGGCAGATAATATAAAACTGCTTGAGAGCTAGAAAACCTAAAGCGCCTAAACAGGATAGCCCAAATCTGCTATGCTTACATATGCATTTGAGTGATGAACAATAATTTTAATAGATTATATTATTTAGGAACTGATATTTACGTTACCCTCAAGAACGTGGCAGGTAACGTGCATGTCAGTTCTTAGGTAATATCATGTATTAGCCGATTTTAGATATCCTGTTTAGGCCCTTTGGATTTATTGCTCCCAAAACTTTTAAATTAGTTGGCTTTCCAATCTTTCTATTTTGAGCGTACCTGATGAAGATTTTTCCAGAAACGTGTCGTGCGCACTAAATTTGATATCTACGTTTTTATTAATGATTACACTTTAAACAGTGCTTTTCTTTGGCATTTATAAATAGTACTTTTAATTGGTTAATTAGATATTTTATTATATTGATGACTATTGCGAAGAAAGATCATATGTTTCTAAGACATGTATAAAGTTTACTCATTAAAACATTTTACAATATAACAAAACATTTTCACCAAATGGCCAATTAAAAATATAAAATACCCAATATAAAATACTGCTCCGATAATTATTCCCAACTATTTTTGGTCAGTTACTGGATGTAACGCAACTGAATTCATTTACTAGTAAATATGAAAAATATAGCAATCTTTGTACTAACAATATGTTTTCTTTAAAATTCTTTCGCATCATCCATCCACAATGTCAAGAGACTGTATTCTGATTTAATGAAGGATTATAATGAAAATGTATATCCGGCCAACGATCAGACACAGGACATTAACATATCAGTATCAATGAGTGCATTACAACTGGTAGACCTAGATGAAATATCCGGACGATTTGCAATGGCTGGCGCCTTATATTTTAGTTGGAGAGATGAAAGTTTGACATGGGATCCAAACCAATACAACAACACGTTAGCGATCGAGTTTCCGAAAGAGAATGTATGGATACCGCCACTTCAGCTAGTGAATCCATTCGACCAAGTAATAGACTTCAAGGAAGGACACGATCTGGTAACATACAATAGCAATGGTTGGTCATTATGGACATTGATGGAGCTATTTAGTACTTCTTGTCAAATTGATGTCACAGTGTATCCATATGATACACAGACATGCACGATCACATTTGCTTCTGAAAATTACCATTCGCCGAAAATGAATCTTATAAGTAAGAATGAATACATGAGAACGGACTTGTATCATGAGCATGGTATATGGAGCTTGCTTAATACATCTGCCTGTGTTCATACCATTGAAGTCCGCAAAAACAAAATTATCGAATTTAAGATGACGTTGAAACGAAAATCTTTGTTTTTAACATTTAACGTAATTTTCCCCGTTCTTGTTATAATGGTTCTGAACTTACAAGTGTTTATATTACCTGTAGAATCAGGTGAGCGAGTGTCATACGTTACTACCACGTTGTTAGCACTAACAGTTTTCCTGACTATTATATCGGATGATTTACCCACGATTTCCGACCCGATGCCATCTTTGTGTTTGTTTATAATCACCAACTTGATTATCAGCGTAGTGGTATGTATAGCGACCATCATCCAGTTAAATTTGTACTATAGAGATGAAAGTACGTCACAGATCCCTATATGGATAAAACGTCTATACTTTATTCGGAATTCTCGGACTTCTTCAATGGAACAAATGAACACTAATAAGAAAAATGAATATTATTCTTCCGAAGACACAGTAAAAGTGAAGATTGGTGAGAAATTAACATGGAAACGTGTTGTGGCTTTCTTTGACAGGTGTTTGTTTGTGTTCTTCTTCATAATTTCGTTTATCACGACAGTCGTGTTCTTTGTTGCTGTAATGTAATGATAACAAATTCAGGGAGGAGTGTTCCAATATATAAGCGCAAAATGAGATATATAGAAAATTAATACAAATACACATGTAATATAAAAATAATTTTCCATTAATGTCCATTAAACACTTCACTTAGTCTATAGATGTTTTGTAATGAACATTCTGACGATTGTTGGAAGCACATTTTAAATATACACATACAAGCGCCTCCACGGGATTTACTGATTTCGTAAGGATAAGGGTAATAACAAAATTACCGAACTCCGAACAATCTTACAAAGGGAAAGTCAAAACTCATAATTATATAAACAGACAAAATCAGTCAACAACCGAAAAACTGTGAAAACGTAATGACCCTGACTTGGTACAGGCATTTCTAAAGAAATGGTGGGTTGAATCAGATTTTAAGGCGCCAAACCTTACGGATGCGATGAAAAACCAAAGGATGCGATGAAAAACGCTACGACGGCATATACATATAAGGCACAAGTCTGTATGAAACGCATAGCTCGTGTTCGTAATATTTGCTGCAAGCTTGCAATCAATCTACTACAAGCTTATAGCAAAGATTTGGAAGAAACCTGTCCTCAGTCCTGATTTGTCTCCCTGATAAAGGTTGTTCCAGAAATGTGTTGTCCGCATTAAATTAGATATCTACGTTTTCATAACGTAAGGTCAAGTTTTACATTTCAATGTATGATCTGCATATAGAAATGCAAAATATTAAGATACTTTCACCAGAAATTACTTTTTTCGTCAATCTGTCACGTAGTTTATGAAAAATAAATCAAATTTGTTTTCGAAGATGAGCAATTAGACTGTCTGTCCATTGGTGTCAGATGAGAGGACATTTATTTACAAGAGACCATCATTGGAATAGGAATGTAAGAAATAACTATTTACAATGACACCAACAACAAGGGAAATAACTCATTGACGCACGGTAAGTTTCCCCAACATCCACCAAAGACAAAGACAGATACGATGCTGACTGTAAACATGGTTTGGATTAAGACATACGCAACATCATAGATAATGTGGTGGGAATATAATGTAATTGAACATTTATTATTTCATTGTAATGACTAAATTATAACAAAACCGCTATTGCCTTCTTTATGTCTAACAATTGCATTTCATATCTGATGAATAGATTACTAACCAAAAAATAAACACAAAAACAAAACAAGAAACACAAAACAAAAACAAACATAACAAAACAAAACAAAAAACAAACAAACCAAAAACAAAAATTTAATATTTCACATATTGTTCTTAAGGGAGTTGTTTACTAGACAAAACAAATACCTCTTTTAATCTTCTAACAATTCTACTTAATATCGCAATGAAATTGTTTACCAGCGAAAAAACAAATATTTCTTTTAAAACTCCTGGCAATTGTATTTCATATCGTTCTTTATTGTTCTGTAGTCAAAGCAAATATCAGTCCGAGGCTGATCGATGGAAAAATAACCATCAACACAGGATAATTATAACCATTTTCATTGTATTAAAGTGAAGAACGGAACATTACCTTCTTCTGTTAGTAGTACATCAAACAAGTATTATAATATTATTTAAAGAGGTTGGAGATTTACGTCAATGTCGAAAGCGTTATCATAGCATGTGCGCTATTATGATATTTTGATTTCATAGTGTATAGATACGTATATAAATACGCATAGATAATTATTTCAGTGTCCACAACATGTTTCTGGAATAACCTTCATCGGGTACACTCAAAGTCGAAATATTGGATAGCCAAATAATTTAACAAATTGGACGAGGTATAAAACCAAAGGGCCTAAACAAGATAGCCAACATCGGTTAATGTCACCTTGAAGGAGGTGAACCTTAGTTTTAGCAATAATTAAATAAATTAGTAACTGTAAATTTCCATAATAAATATATCTAATAAACGATGTCTACTGGGATGATGATACACACGGAGACTAATAGTCAACCAACAGAGGTATGTACCCAGTGAAAAAAGGTAAATGATTAACTCAGTGCGCAAGACGCTTTTCTGGAAAAACCTTCCCCATTGACACTCAAAATAGAAAGATTGGAATGCAAAATCATTTAAAGATTTTGGGAGCAAGAAAACGAAAATACCTAAACAGGGTAGCCATGTATCTATAATATATAATGCCAGCTTTTGTTTATTTGTATATGATTTGCCAGACAGTATTTGTTGTTCTCTCTTGAAATATGGGCACATCTATGCGTCTATTCTGCTGTAGACATCGTCTATGCCTACTTTTAACTGATCGAATACGACTATCTAACTCTGCCTTTTCAGACTACAAATGTATGCATATTTGTCAGACGTTTTGGTGTTGATCAACACCCCATATTACTGTGCATGTATGAGTTGCTGTACATGTATGAGTGGCTGTACATGTATGAGTTGCTGTACATGTATGAGTGGCTATACATGTATGAGTGGCTGTTAATGTATGAGTGGCTGTACAAGTATGAGTGGCTGTACATGTATGAGTGGCTGTACATGTATGAGTTGCTGTACATGTATGAGTGGCTGTACATGTATGAATGGCTGTACATGTATGAGTTGCTGTACATGCATGAGTTGCTGTACATGCATGAGTGGCTGTACATGTATGAGTGGCTGTACATGTATGAGTGGCTGTACATGTATGAGTTGCTGTACATGTATGAGTAGCTGTACATGTATGAGTGGCTGTACATGTATGAGTGGCTGTATATGTATGAGTTGCTGTACATGTATGAGTGACTGTACATGTATGAGTTGCTATGCATGTATGAGTTGCTGTACATGTATGAGTTGTTGTACATGTATGAGTGGCTGTACATGTATGAGTTGATGTACATGTATGAGTGGCTGTACATGTATGAGTGGCTGTACATGTATGAGTGGCTGTACATGTATGAGTGGCTGTACATGTATGATTGGCTGTACATGTATGAGTGGCTGTACATGTATGAGTTGCTGTACATATATGAGTTGCTGTACATGTATAGCAACTCATACATGTACAGCCACTCATACATGTACAGCAACTCATACATATACAGCCACTCATACATGTATGAGTGGCTCTACATGTATGAGTGGCTGTACATGTATGAGTTGCTGTACATGTATGAGTGGCTGTACATGTATGAGTGGCTGTACATGTATGATTGGCTGTACATGTATGAGTGGCTGTACATGTATGAGTGGCTGTACATGTATGAGTGGCTGTACATGTATGCGTGGCTATACATGTATGAGTGGCTGTACATGTATGAGTGGCTGTACATGTATGAGTGGCTGTACATGTATGAGTGGCTGTACATGTATGAGTGGCTGTACATGTATGAGTGGCTGTACATGTATGAGTGGCTGTACATGTATGAGTTGCTGGTAGGTAACGTGCATGTCAGTTCCTAGGTAATATCATGTATTAGCCGATTTTAGATATCCTGTTTAGGCCCTTTGGTTTTATTGCTCCCAAAACTTTTAAATTGGTTGGCTTTCCAATCTTTCTATTTTGAGCGTACCTGATGAAGATTTTTCCAGAAACGTGTCGTGCGCACTAAATTTGATATCTACGTTTTAATTAATGATTACACTTTAAACAGTGCTTTTCTTTGGCATTTATAAATAGTACTTTTAATTGGTTAATTAGATATTTTATTATATTGATGACTATTGCGAAGAAAGATCATATGTTTCTAAGACATGTATAAAGTTTACTCATTAAAACATTTTACAATATAACAAAACATTTTCACCAAATGGCCAATTAAAAATATAAAATACCCAATATAAAATACTGCTCCGATAATTATTCCCAACTATTTTTGGTCAGTTACTGGATGTAACGCAACTGAATTCATTTACTAGTAAATATGAAAAATATAGCAATCTTTGTACTAACAATATGTTTTCTTTAAAATTCTTTCTCATCATCCATCCACAATGTCAAGAGACTGTATTCTGATTTAATGAAGGATTATAATGAAAATGTATATCCGGCCAACGATCAGACACAGGACATTAACATATCAGTATCAATGAGTGCATTACAACTGGTAGACCTAGATGAAATATCCGGACGATTTGCAATGGCTGGCGCCTTATATTTTAGTTGGAGAGATGAAAGTTTGACATGGGATCCAAACCAATACAACAACACGTTAGTGATCGAGTTTCCGAAAGAGAATGTATGGATACCGCCACTTCAGCTAGTGAATCCATTCGACCAAGTAATAGACTTCAAGGAAGGACACGATCTGGTAACATACAATAGCAATGGTTGGTCATTATGGACATTGATGGAGCTATTTAGTACTTCTTGTCAAATTGATGTCACAGTGTATCCATATGATACACAGACATGCACGATCACATTTGCTTCTGAAAATTACCATTCGCCGAAAATGAATCTTATAAGTAAGAATGAATACATGAGAACGGACTTGTATCATGAGCATGGTATATGGAGCTTGCTTAATACATCTGCCTGTGTTCATACCATTGAAGTCCGCAAAAACAAAATTATCGAATTTAAGATGACGTTGAAACGAAAATCTTTGTTTTTAACATTTAACGTAATTTTCCCCGTTCTTGTTATAATGGTTCTGAACTTACAAGTGTTTATATTACCTGTAGAATCAGGTGAGCGAGTGTCATACGTTACTACCACGTTGTTAGCACTAACAGTTTTCCTGACTATTATATCGGATGATTTACCCACGATTTCCGACCCGATGCCATCTTTGTGTTTGTTTATAATCACCAACTTGATTATCAGCGTAGTGGTATGTATAGCGACCATCATCCAGTTAAATTTGTACTATAGAGATGAAAGTACGTCACAGATCCCTATATGGATAAAACGTCTATACTTTATTCGGAATTCTCGGACTTCTTCAATGGAACAAATGAACACTAATAAGAAAAATGAATATTATTCTTCCGAAGACACAGTAAAAGTGAAGATTGGTGAGAAATTAACATGGAAACGTGTTGTGGCTTTCTTTGACAGGTGTTTGTTTGTGTTCTTCTTCATAATTTCGTTTATCACGACAGTCGTGTTCTTTGTTGCTGTAATGTAATGATAACAAATTCAGGGAGGAGTGTTCCAATATATAAGCGCAAAATGAGATATATAGAAAATTAATACAAATACACATGTAATATAAAAATAATTTTCCATTAATGTCCATTAAACACTTCACTTAGTCTATAGATGTTTTGTAATGCACATTCTGACGATTGTTGGAAGCACATTTTAAATATACACATACAAGCGCCTCCACGGGATTTACTGATTTCGTAAGGATAAGGGTAATAACAAAATTACCGAACTCCGAACAATCTTACAAAGGGAAAGTCAAAACTCATAATTATATAAACAGACAAAATCAGTCAACAACCGGAAAACTGTGAAAACGTAATGACCCTGACTTGGTACAGGCATTTCTAAAGAAATGGTGGGTTGAATCAGATTTTAAGGCGCCAAACCTTACGGATGCGATGAAAAACCAAAGGATGCGATGAAAAACGTTACGACGGCATATACATATAAGGCACAAGTCTGTATGAAACGCATAGCTCGTGTTCGTAATATTTGCTGCAAGCTTGCAATCAATCTACTACAAGCTTGTAGCAAAGATTTGGAAGAAACCTGTCCTCAGTCCTGATTTGTCTCCCTGATAAAGGTTGTTCCAGAAATGTGTTGTCCGCATTAAATTAGATATCTACGTTTTCATAACGTAAGGTCAAGTTTTACATTTCAATGTATGATCTGCATATAGAAATGCAAAATATTAAGATACTTTCACCAGAAATTACTTTTTTCGTCAATCTGTCACGTAGTTTATGAAAAATAAATCAAATTTGTTTTCGAAGATGAGCAATTAGACTGTCTGTCCATTGGTGTCAGATGAGAGGACATTTATTTACAAGAGACCATCATTGGAATAGGAATGTAAGAAATAACTATTTACAATGTCACCAACAACAAGGGAAATAACTCATTGACGCACGGTAAGTTTCCCCAACATCCACCAAAGACAAAGACAGATACGATGCTGACTGTAAACATGGTTTGGATTAAGACATACGCAACATCATAGATAATGTGGTGGGAATATAATGTAATTGAACATTTATTATTTCATTGTAATGACTAAATTATAACAAAACCGCTATTGCCTTCTTTATGTCTAACAATTGCATTTCATATCTGATGAATAGATTACTAACCAAAAAATAAACACAAAAACAAAACAAGAAACACAAAACAAAAACAAAACATAACAAAACAAAACAAAAAACAAACAAACCAAAAACAAAAATTTAATATTTCACATATTGTTCTTAACGGAGTTGTTTACTAGACAAAACAAATACCTCTTTTAATCTTCTAACAATTCTACTTAATATGGCAATGAAATTGCTTACCAGCGAAAAAACAAATATTTCTTTTAAAACTCCTGGCAATTGTATTTCATATCGTTCTTTATTGTTCTGTAGTCAAAACAAATATCAGTCCGAGGCTGATCGATGGAAAAATAACCATCAACACAGGATAATTATAACCATTTTCATTGTATTACAGTGAAGAACGGAACAATACCTTCTTCTGTTAGTAGTACATCAAACAAGTATTATAATATTATTTAAAGAGGTTGGAGATTTACGTCAATGTCGAAAGCGTTACCATAGCATGTGCGCTATTATGATATTTTGATTTCATAGTGTATAGATACGTATATAAATACGTATAGATAATTAATTCAGTGTCCACGACATGTTTCAGGAATAACCTTCATCGGGTACACTCAAAGTCGAAATATTGGATAGCCAAATCATTTAACAAATTGGACGAGGTATAAAACCAAAGGGCCTAAACAAGATAGCCAACATCGGTTAATGTCACCTTGAAGGAGGAGAACCTTAGTTTTAGCAATAATTAAATAAATTAGTAACTGTAAATTTCCATAATAAATATATCTAATAAACGATGTCTACTGGGAGGATGATACACACGGAGACTAATAGTCCACCAACAGAGGTATGTACCCAGTGAAAAAAGGTAAATGATTAACTCAGTGCGCAAGACGCTTTTCTGGAAAAACCTTCCCCATTGACACTCAAAATAGAAAGATTGGAATGCAAATCATTTAAAGACTTTGGGAGCAAGAAAACGAAAATACCTAAACAGGGTAGCCATGTTTCTATAATATATAATGCCAGCTTTTGTTTATTTGTATATGATTTGCCAGACAGTATTTGTTGTTCTCTCTTGAAATATGGCCACATCTATGCGTCTATTCGGCTGTAGACATCGTCTATGCGTACTTTTAACTGATCGAATACGATTATCTAACTCTGCCTTTTCAGACTACAAATGTATGCATATTTTTCAGACGTTTGAGTGTTGATCAACACCCCATATCACTGTCATTTTAACACTGTTTGCTTGTTGGTACTAATTGGTGTACGTTTCAAATGAGTACTCAATAATGAAATATTCTGTAAATAACAGAACCAATACTGGACAAGAAGGAGTTATATTATGTGCAAAAGTAAACAATCTGTGTGGTGGGTATTTAATGCCTCTACAATATAAATGTATCAATCAACCCGGTTATATGTGAAAGTTGATATTTTATTTACATGTGGAAAGCATTACTTGACAGCATCATTTCACTAAGAGGGGATATTTGGGACCATACAACTAGTTTCCCCTGCAACTTTTTATTGAAGTGTCTGCACACTCCCACCTTGCATACTGATTACCGGTATGTTAATTTGATTAACACACAACCTCACCATGCATACTGATTTTGTTAATTAAATTTAACACGCACCATACCTTGGATAATAATTATGCTAATTAAATTAAAAAAATCTGTCCATGATTATGTAATGTCATGTATGACGAGAGTCGGTCAACATGTGCACAAAGGGGGATAACTCAAGTAAGACATAGTGAGAGGATGTTAACATATCTAATCTACAGGTTAAAGTGTTTTTTTTTGTCAATTTCTGATGCAGTAAATATGTTGAATTAGAGATTTTAGAAATAAATCCGTTCGTCATCACCCATGTTCAAGAGGTATAAAGAGCCTAAGCTCGATAAGATCGCAGTGAGTGGTACTCGATCTCAAAGGTTTTAATGGTAATACACAGTGATTGCATAAATAGATGCCACCCAGCTACTACTCGAACGGTGCCACAGATGCCATATCACTACACTATGTTTACAACATCAATAATAAAATCATCCAATTTACCTACAATGTACAAATGAGAAATAAAAACATAGATATCTAAGTGAATCCACACCAGTCGTTTCTAGAATAACCCACATGTAATATACGTACATGAGCCAAATTAAATAGACAGAATTGAAAGAAACGGTTGTAACTTGAACCGTAATATTTATGATTAGGTCTACAGATTAGAAAACAGATTAATAGTGGAACTGTTCTTTCGATATGATGTCTTGAGAGTTTATTCACGCATTTATACGTAATAAAAACGTAGATATCTAATATTATAATACCTCACATATTATAAATTAATACGACATTTTGTTATTCGGGTAGATCTATATTTTTTAATTCTCGACTGCTGTGGGGTAACGCGTTATTACCTGGGAAATAACTCTGGTGGTTTTTTTTCTTCAAATTCTCGACTACCGTGGTATAGCCCGTTACTACCCGGGATATAACCCTACCAGTTCAATCAAGAGGAGATAATGCATTCAGTCGTCTGCAGAAACAATTACAGCTGAAGTTCTCCAAACAGCTTGGTCAGTCTTCAATTTTGTACTTTTTACATATTTGGAAAACTTTTGAGATGTCATCACTGTTACACATGTTAATATTTTAAAAAAAAGTATTAAAACCATAGTATTTTGTTTATTTACCAAATGGCATGATACTTTCAAAATATTATTAGAATTTGGTAGTTACTCGTCGAAAGATAGTGGTTATCCCTGGGTAATCTGTTTCCTCTAATAAAACTGTCTGTCATAAGATTATATAAACGTGTATAGTAGCATTAAAAATCCAACAATCAAATTAACAAGGTAAATAAAGTAGATATTAAAAGGAAGTCTGCTGAAAGTTGTGTACTCTGGCTAGAATCAGATGCAATTGGCATAATATCAGGTTTGGTTTATGTGGAGTTTCAAAAGTTAGTTTCGGTATCATCGTAAAAACGTAGATATCAAATTTAGTGTTTCTGGAATAACCTTCATTGGGTACCCTAAAAGCAAAAATATTTGAAAGCCAAATAATTCTAAAATCTGTGGGAGCAAGAAAACCAAAAGGCTTAAGCAGAATAACCTAGTTAGGAGGTGGACATCCAAAATTATCTACCCACCAAGGTTATTTCAACTCGGGCTAATGCCTTAGGGGAAAATAACCTTAGATGGGTTATTAGATGATATTATAATTGTCCGTGTGGAGAGATTTATATTACATGTCATTATGTATTTTAATGTCCGAAATATTTTGATCTGTGAAATTGTCTTTTTGGAAAGTCTATTTGAACTTTTGAAAATTCGGATTTCAGAAAATTTACTATTATTGGGCAATCCGATATTACCGTTTAATCTTATGAGTGTAATAAAAATTGTTCGCAAATTAAACGACTTTAATAAAACACAGATACATCGTGTCATTTTGTTGAGTGCAATTCACATTTCCGTTGTACCTATCGTTCAGCTATCAGCTATTAAAATAATGTTAAATGAACTGACTATGGCTTAGTTACTATTTTCAAGACGAGTTTGAAGATACCAAAGGAATAATCAGAATCCGTAAATGGAAGAAGGACACCCAACACAATGGCCAAAAGATCGAGTAACACAACTTATCATAATGTTCAAATTAATCATCCTTGGTAAAACGATAATTACGATAGTTCCCCTTGTGCCATTAACAGTTGGTTACCGACGACGCTGATTATCTAAATTCAAGTGTTTAGTTTGTTTCTGAGTCACAAGTCCTATTGTCTATTGTTTTATTGAAGCATGTTTACCAATGTCATATATATGAACGTGATAGCAACAAAAACCCAACATATTTTAAACTTTAACAGGAAGTTTTAGATAATATGAATAACTTTCACAACGGAAATTGATGAAAATTAGATGTTAAAGTATAACACATCGTACCACTCTAGTATTAGACACCTAAATAATGGAGGTATATGTAAGTACATGCATATCATTCAGTTAAATAATTCACAAATACATGTCTTTGAATTTTTCTAATGTTATATTGCACATTGAAATACATAAAAATGATAGTTTTATAGTAAATTAATACAAAACCATACAGAGAGAAGCATTACTATGGTAAAAATGCTAAAATTAAAGGTTTGGTCAAATACAACTGATTCAACACCGCCACTTTTATTAAAGTGCCTGTACCAAGCCAGGAAAGTGATCGCTCATGTATTTTGTGTGGTAAATTTGACTCTTTTTACGATTTTTCTATTGGATTATGCAACTGTTCTGACAGTGTGATATTTGTTATTATTATATTTCATATACATTTCCTGTCTTCTCATTGGTTAAGGAGCGTGTTCCAATTTAGTCTATCACATGGCAGAGGGTGATAATTTAGTCTATCACATGCCATTATCACATGGCATAACTGACAAAATTGCTCACTTTTCATTTACGAACACCCATCTGTATAAAACATACACCAAAATGGCAGAAAAATATTAACAAATACAAAAAATGTATGTAATTTTATTTATTGCACATCATTGATATCACAGTTTAACACATTTAAAGAGAACAGCAATTAAAATTCAGGGCATCAAAGTCATAAAAAAGAAAGAAACCAGGAGAAACGAACATTCAGTATAATAAAACAAATAACACAAAGCTGAGAGGGTGGTAGAGCAGATTGTTACCCTAGAAATGTCATTGTCAACCTCGGCTTCGCCTCGGTTAACAATGAATTTCTCGGGGTAACATTCTGCTCTACCACCCTCTCAGCTATGGGTGATTTATATATTGGCATTTGGTACCCTTATCGTCAAGTTATGAACTACAACTTTATCCATGATTGATGTGCAACTGTCTTACATGTAAACCTCTGTATCCACAAATACCAGTTTTATTTGATTGTTATCGTTTATTTTGTGTCTAATGTTTCACACAGCTGTTTCAACTATATCGTGGTCAGTTTTATTGTTGGAGGAAACAGGAATATACGCAGAAAAACACCAACCAACTGCAAGTTATTGGAGAAACGTTATCACATAAAAGAAATGTTTGAAGATTCCAAAGTGGAAATCAGAAGCCGTAAGTTAAAGTACAGACAATAAAATGGACAACTTAACAAATACACACTACGCGTTTCAAGAACAACCTTTATCAGGTACACTCAAAGTCAAAAGTAGAACAACATTCAACAGGTACACTCAAAGTCAAAAGTAGAACAACATTCAACAGGTACACTCAAAGTCAAAAGTAGAACAACATTCATCAGGTACACTCAAAGTCCAAAGTAGAACAAAATTCATCAGATACACTCAAAGTCAAAAGTAGAACAACATTCATCAGGTACACTCAATGTCAAAAGTAGAACAACATTCATCAGCTACACTCAAAGTCAAAGGTAGAACAACATTCGTCAGGTACGCTCAATGTCCAAAGTAGAACAACATTCATCAGGTACACTCAGTTAAAAGTAGAACAACATTCATCAGGTACACTCAAAGTCAAAAATAGAACAACATTTATCAGGTACATTCAAAGTCAAAAATAGAACAACATTCATCAGGTACACTCAAAGTCAAAAATAGAACAACATTTATCAGGTACACTCAAAGTCAAAAATAGAACAACATTCATCAGGTACACTCAATGTCAAAAGTAGAACAACATTCATCAGCTACACTCAAAGTCAAAGGTAGAACAACATTCGTCAGGTACGCTCAATGTCCAAAGTAGAACAACATTCATCAGGTACAGTCAGTTAAAAGTAGAACAACACTCATCAGGTACACTCAAAGTCAAAAATGGAACAACATTTATCAGGTACACTCAAAGTCAAAAATAGAACAATATTTATCAGGTACACTCAAAGTCAAAAATAGAACAACATTTATCAGGTACACTCAAAGTCAATAATATAACAACATTCATCAGGTACACTCAAAGTCAAAAGTAGAACAACATTTATCAGGTACACTCAAAGTCAAAAATAGAACAACATTTATCAGGTACACTCAATGTCAAAAGTAGAACAACATTCATCAGGTACACTCAATGTCCAAAGTAGAACAACATTCATCAGGTACACTCAAAGTCAAAGTAGAACAACATTCATCAGATACACTCAATGTCAAAAGTAGAACAACATTCATCAGGTACACTCAATGTCAAAAGTAGAAAAACATTCATCAGGTACACTCAAAGTCAAAAGTAGAACAACATTCAACAGGAACATTCAATGTCAAAAGTAGAACAACATTCATCAGGTACACTCAAAGTCAAAAGTAGAACAATATTCATCAACTGCACTCAAAGTCAAAAGTAGAAAAACATTTATCAAGTAAACTCAAAGTCAAAGGTAGAACAACATTCATCAAGTAAACTCAATGTCAAAAGTAGAACAATATTCATTAGGTACACTCAATGTCGAAAGTAGAACAACATTCATCAGCTACACTCAAAGTCAAAGGTAGAACAACTTTCGTCAGGTACGCTCATTGTCCAAAGTAGAACAACATTCATCAGGTACACTCAGTTAAAAGTAGAACAACATTCATCAGGTACACTCAAAGTCAAAAGTAAAACAACATTCATCAGGTACACTCAATGTCCAAAGTAGAACAACATTCATCAGGTACACTCAAAGTCCAAAGTAGAACAACATTAATCAGGTACACTCAAAGTCAAAGGTAGAAAAACATTCTTCAAGTAAACTCAATGTCAAAAGTAGAACAACATTCATCAGGTACACTCAAAGTCCAAAGTAGAACAACATTCATCAGGTACACTCAGTCAAAAGTAGAACAACATTCATCAGGTACACTCAATGTCAAAAGTAGAACAACATTCATCAGGTACACTCAATGTCAAAAGAAGAACAACATTCATCAGGTACACTCAATGTCAAAAGTAGAACAACATTCATCAGGTACACTCAAAGTCCAAAGTAGAACAACATTCATCAGGTACACTCAAAGTCCAAAGTAGAACAACATTCATCAGCTACACTCAAAGTCAAAGGTAGAACAACATTCGTCAGGTACACTCAAAGTCAAAGGTAGAGCAACATTCGTCAGGTACACTCAAAGTCAAAGGTAGAACAACATTCATCAGGTACACTCAAAATCCAAAGTAGAACAACATTCATCAGGTACACTCAAAGTCAAAAGTAGAACAACATTCATCAGATACACTCAATGTCAAAAGTAGAACAACATTCATCAGGTACACTCAATGTCAAAAGTAGAACAACATTCATCAGCTACACTCAAAGTCAAAAGTAGAACAACATTCATCAGGTACACTCAAAGTCAAAAGTAGAACAACATTCATCAGGTACACTCAAAGTCCAAAGTAGAACAACATTCATCAGGTACACTCAAAGTCAAAAGTAGAACAACATTCATCAGCTACACTCAATGTCCAAAGTAGAACAACATTCATCAAGTAAACTCAATGTCAAAAGTAGAACAACATTCATCAGGTACACTCAATGTCCAAAGTAGAACAACATTCATCAGGTACACTCAATGTCAAAAGAAGAAAAACCTTCATCAGCTACACTCAAAGTCAAAGGTAGAACAACATTCGTCAGGTACGCTCAATGTCCAAAGTAGAACAACATTCATCAGGTACACTCAAAGTCAAAAGTAGAACAACATTCATCAGATACACTCAATGTCAAAAGTAGAACAACATTCATCAGGTACACTCAATGTCAAAAGTAGAACAACATTCATCAGGTACACTCAAAGTCAAAAGTAGAACAACATTCATCAGGAAAACTCAAAGTCAAAAGTAGAACAACATTCATCAGGTACACTCAAAGTCCAAAGTAGAACAACATTCATCAGGTACACTCAAAGTCGAAAGTAGAACAACATTCATCAGCTACACTCAATATCCAAAGTAGAACAACATTCATCAGGTAAACTCAATGTCAAAAGTAGAACAACATTCATCAGGTACACTCAATGTCCAAAGCAGAACAACATTCATCAGGTACACTCAATGTCAAAAGAAGAACAACATTCATCAGCTACACTCAAAGTCAAAGGTAGAACAACATTCGTCAGGTACACTCAATGTCCAAAGTAGAACAACATTCATCAGGTAAACTCAGTTAAAAGTAGAACAACATTCATCAGGTACACTCAAAGTCAAAAGCATAACAACATTCATCAAGTAAACGTAAAGTCAAAGGTAGAACAACATTCGTCAGGTACACTCAAAGTCCAAAGTAGAACAACATTCATCAGGTACACTCAAATCCAAAGTAGAACAACATTCATCAGGTACATTCAAAGTCAAAGGTAGAACAACATTCATCAGTTACACTCAAAGTCCAAAGTAGAACAACATTCATCAGGTACACTCAAAGTCAAAAGTAGAACAACATTCATCAGGTACACTCAATGTCAAAAGTAGAACAACATTCATCAGGTACACTCAATGTCAAAAGTAGAACAACATTCTTTAGGTACACTCAAAGTCAAAAGTAGAACAACATTCATCAGGTACACTCAATGTCAAAAGTAGAACAACATTCATCAGGTACACTCAAAGTCCAAAGTAGAACAACATTCATTAGGTATACTCAAAGTCCAAAGTAGAACAACATTTATCAGGTACACTCAAAGTCCAAAGTAGAACAACATTCATCAGCTACACTCAAAATCAAAGGTAGAACAACATTCATCAGGTACACTCAAAGTTAAAAGTAGAACAACACTCATCAGGTACACTCAAAGTGCAAAGTAAAACAACATTCATCAGATACACTCAAAGTCAAAGGTAGAGCAAGATTCGTCAGGTACACTCAAAGTCAAAGGTAGTACAACATTCATCAGGTACACTCAAAGTCCAAAGTAGAACAACATTCATCAGATACACTCAATGTCAAAATAAGAACAACAGTCATCAGGTACACTCAATGTCAAAAGTAGAACAACATTCATCAGGTACGCTCAAAGTCAAAAGTAGAACAACATTCATCAGGTACACTCAGTCAAAAGTAGAACAACATTCATCAGGTACACTCAAAGTCCAAAGTAGAACAACATTCATCGGGTACACTCAAAGTCCAAAGTAGAACAACATTCATCAGGTAAACTCAATTTCCAAAGTAGAACAACATTCATCAGGTACACTCAAAGTCCAAAGTAGAACAACATTCATCAAGTAAACTTAATGTCAAAAGTAGAACAACATTCATCAGGTACACTCAAAGTCCAAAGTAGAACAACATTCATCAGGTACACTCAAAGTCCAAAGTAGAACAACATTCATCAGGTACACTCAATGTCCAAAGTAGAACAACATTCATCAGGTACACTCAAAGTCAAATGTAGAACAACATTCATCAGGTATACTCAAAGTCAAAAGTAGAACAACATTCATCAGGTACACTCAATGTCGAAAGTAGAACAACATTCATCAGGTACACTCAAAGTCCAAAGTAGAACAACATTCATCAGGTACACTCAAAGTCAAAAGTAGAACAACATTCATCAGGTACACTCAAAGTCCAAAGTAGAACAACATTTATCAGGTACACTCAATGTCCAAAGTAGAACAACATTCATCAGGTACACTCAAAGTCAAAAGTAGAACAACATTCATCGAGTAAACTCAATGTTAAAAGTAGAACAACATTCACCAGGTACATTCAAAGTCAAAAGTAGAACAACATTCATCAGGTACACTCAAAGTCAAAGGTAGAACAACAATCTTCAAGTAAACTTAATGTCCAAAGTAGAACACCATTCATCAGGTACACTCAAATCCAAAGTAGAACAACATTCATCAGGTACATTCAAAGTCAAAGGTAGAACAACATTCATCAGTTACACTCAAAGTCCAAAGTAGAATAACATTCATCAGGTACACTCAAAGTCAAAAGTAGAACAACATTCATCAGGTACACTCAATGTCAAAAGTAGAACAACATTCATCAGGTACACTCAATGTCAAAAGTAGAACAACATTCTTTAGGTACACTCAAAGTCAAAAGTAGAACAACATTCATCAGGTACACTCAATGTCAAAAGTAGAACAACATTCATCAGGTACACTCAAAGTCCAAAGTAGAACAACATTCATTAGGTATACTCAAAGTCCAAAGTAGAACAACATTTATCAGGTACACTCAAAGTCCAAAGTAGAACAACATTCATCAGCTACACTCAAAATCAAAGGTAGAACAACATTCATCAGGGACACTCAAAGTTAAAAGTAGAACAACACTCATCAGGTACACTCAAAGTGCAAAGTAAAACAACATTCATCAGATACACTCAAAGTCAAAGGTAGAGCAAGATTCGTCAGGTACACTCAAAGTCAAAGGTAGTACAACATTCATCAGGTACACTCAAAGTCCAAAGTAGAACAACATTCATCAGATACACTCAATGTCAAAATAAGAACAACAGTCATCAGGTACACTCAATGTCAAAAGTAGAACAACATTCATCAGGTACGCTCAAAGTCAAAAGTAGAACAACATTCATCAGGTAAACTCAAAGTCAAAAGTAGAACAACATTCATCAGGTACACTCAAAGTCCAAAGTAGAACAACATTCATCAGGTACACTCAAAGTCGAAAGTAGAACAACATTCATCAGCTACACTCAATATCCAAAGTAGAACAACATTCATCAGGTAAACTCAATGTCAAAAGTAGAACAACATTCATCAGGTACACTCAATGTCCAAAGCAGAACAACATTCATCAGGTACACTCAATGTCAAAAGAAGAACAACATTCATCAGCTACACTCAAAGTCAAAGGTAGAACAACATTCGTCAGGTACACTCAATGTCCAAAGTAGAACAACATTCATCAGGTAAACTCAGTTAAAAGTAGAACAACATTCATCAGGTACACTCAAAGTCAAAAGCATAACAACATTCATCAAGTAAACGTAAAGTCAAAGGTAGAACAACATTCGTCAGGTACACTCAAAGTCCAAAGTAGAACAACATTCATCAGGTACACTCAAATCCAAAGTAGAACAACATTCATCAGGTACATTCAAAGTCAAAGGTAGAACAACATTCATCAGTTACACTCAAAGTCCAAAGTAGAACAACATTCATCAGGTACACTCAAAGTCAAAAGTAGAACAACATTCATCAGGTACACTCAATGTCAAAAGTAGAACAACATTCATCAGGTACACTCAATGTCAAAAGTAGAACAACATTCTTTAGGTACACTCAAAGTCAAAAGTAGAACAACATTCATCAGGTACACTCAATGTCAAAAGTAGAACAACATTCATCAGGTACACTCAAAGTCCAAAGTAGAACAACATTCATTAGGTATACTCAAAGTCCAAAGTAGAACAACATTTATCAGGTACACTCAAAGTCCAAAGTAGAACAACATTCATCAGCTACACTCAAAATCAAAGGTAGAACAACATTCATCAGGTACACTCAAAGTTAAAAGTAGAACAACACTCATCAGGTACACTCAAAGTGCAAAGTAAAACAACATTCATCAGATACACTCAAAGTCAAAGGTAGAGCAAGATTCGTCAGGTACACTCAAAGTCAAAGGTAGAACAACAATCTTCAAGTAAACTTAATGTCCAAAGTAGAACACCATTCATCAGGTACACTCAAATCCAAAGTAGAACAACATTCATCAGGTACATTCAAAGTCAAAGGTAGAACAACATTCATCAGTTACACTCAAAGTCCAAAGTAGAACAACATTCATCAGGTACACTCAAAGTCAAAAGTAGAAATACATTCATCAGGTACACTCAATGTCAAAAGTAAAACAACATTCATCAGGTACACTCAATGTCAAAAGTAGAACAACATTCTTTAGGTACACTCAAAGTCAAAAGTAGAACAACATTCATCAGGTACACTCAAAGTCCAAAGTAGAACAACATTCATTAGGTATACTCAAAGTCCAAAGTAGAACAACATTTATCAGGTACACTCAAAGTCCAAAGTAGAACAACATTCATCAGCTACACTCAAAATCAAAGGTAGAACAACATTCATCAGGTACACTCAAAGTTAAAAGTAGAACAACACTCATCAGGTACACTCAAAGTGCAAAGTAAAACAACATTCATCAGATACACTCAAAGTCCAAAGTAGAACAACATTCATTAGGTATACTCAAAGTCCAAAGTAGAACAACATTTATCAGGTACACTCAAAGTCCAAAGTAGAACAACATTCATCAGCTACACTCAAAATCAAAGGTAGAACAACATTCATCAGGTACACTCAAAGTTAAAAGTAGAACAACACTCATCAGGTACACTCAAAGTGCAAAGTAAAACAACATTCATCAGATACACTCAAAGTCAAAGGTAGAGCAAGATTCGTCAGGTACACTCAAAGTCAAAGGTAGTACAACATTCATCAGGTACACTCAAAGTCCAAAGTAGAACAACATTCATCAGATACACTCAATGTCAATATAAGAACAACAGTCATCAGGTACACTCAATGTCAAAAGTAGAACAACATTCATCAGGTACGCTCAAAGTCAAAAGTAGAACAACATTCATCAGTTACACTCAGTCAAAAGTAGAACAACATTCATCAGGTACACTCAAAGTCCAAAGTAGAACAACATTCATCGGGTACACTCAAAGTCCAAAGTAGAACAACATTCATCAGGTAAACTCAATTTCCAAAGTAGAACAACATTCATCAGGTACACTCAAAGTCCAAAGTAGAACAACATTCATCAAGTAAACTTAATGTCAAAAGTAGAACAACATTCATCAGGTACACTCAAAGTCCAAAGTAGAACAACATTCATCAGGTACACTCAAAGTCCAAAGTAGAACAACATTCATCAGGTACACTCAATGTCCAAAGTAGAACAACATTCATCAGGTACACTCAAAGTCAAATGTAGAACAACATTCATCAGGTATACTCAAAGTCAAAAGTAGAACAACATTCATCAGGTACACTCAATGTCGAAAGTAGAACAACATTCATCAGGTACACTCAAAGTCCAAAGTAGAACAACATTCATCAGGTACACTCAAAGTCAAAAGTAGAACAACATTCATCAGGTACACTCAAAGTCCAAAGTAGAACAACATTTATCAGGTACACTCAATGTCCAAAGTAGAACAACATTCATCAGGTACACTCAAAGTCAAAAGTAGAACAACATTCATCGAGTAAACTCAATGTTAAAAGTAGAACAACATTCACCAGGTACATTCAAAGTCAAAAGTAGAACAACATTCATCAGGTACACTCAAAGTCAAAGGTAGAACAACAATCTTCAAGTAAACTTAATGTCCAAAGTAGAACACCATTCATCAGGTACACTCAAAGTCCAAAGTAGAACAACATTAATCAGGTACACTCAAAGTCAAAGGTAGAACAACATTCCTCAAGTAAACTCAATGTCAAAAGTAGAACAACATTCATCAGGTACACTCAAAGTCCAAAGTAGAACAACATTCATCAGGTACACTCAAAGTCAAAAGTAGAACAACATTCATCAGGTACACTCAATGTCAAAAGTAGAACAACATTCATCAGCTACACTCAAAGTCAAACGTAGAACAACATTCGTCAGGTACGCTCAATGTCCAAAGTAGAACAACATTCATCAGGTACACTCAGTTAAAAGTAGAACAACATTCATCAGGTACACTCAAAGTCAAAAGCATAACAACATTCATCAAGTAAACTCAAAGTCAAAGGTAGAACAACATTCATCAGGTACACTCAAAGTCCAAAGTAGAACAACATTCATCAGGTACACTCAAAGTCCAAAGTAGAACAACATTCATCAGCTACACTCAAAATCAAAGGTAGAACAACATTCATCAGGTACACTCAAAGTTAAAAGTAGAACAACACTCATCAGGTACACTCAAAGTGCAAAGTAAAACAACATTCATCAGATACACTCAAAGTCAAAGGTAGAACAACATTCGTCAGGTACACTCAAAGTCAAAGGTAGAGCAACATTCGTCAGGTACACTCAAAGTCAAAGGTAGAACAACATTCATCAGGTACACTCAAAGTCCAAAGTAGAACAACATTCATCAGGTACACTCAAAGTCAAAAGTAAAACAACATTCATCAGATACACTCAATGTCAAAATAAGAACAACAGTCATCAGGTACACTCAATGTCAAAAGTAGAACAACATTCATCAGGTACGCTCAAAGTCAAAAGTAGAAAAACATTCATCAGGTACACTCAGTCAAAAGTAGAACAACATTCATCAGGTACACTCAAAGTCAAAAGTAGAACAACATTCATCGGGTACACTCAAAGTCCAAAGTAGAACAACATTCATCAGCTACACTCAAAGTCGAAAGTAGGACAACATTCATCAGGTACACTCAATGTCCAAAGTAGAACAACATTCATCAAGTACACTCAAAGTCCAAAGTAGAACAACATTCATCAGGTACACTCAAAGTCAAAAGTAGAACAACATTCATCAGGTAAACTCAATTTCCAAAGTAAAACAACATTCATCAGGTACACTTAAAGTCAAAAGTAGAACAACATTCATCAAGTAAACTTAATGTCAAAAGTAGAACAACATTCATCAGGTACACTCAAAGTCCAAAGTAGAACAACATTCATCAGGTACACTCAAAGTCCAAAGTAGAACAACATTCATCAGGTACACTCAATGTCCAAAGTAGAACAACATTCATCAGGTACACTCAGTCAAAAGTAGAACAACATTCATCAGGTACACTCAAAGTCAAAAGTAGAACAACATTCATCAGGTACACTCAATGTCAAAAGTAGAACAACATTCATCAGGTACACTCAAAGTCCAAAGTAGATCAACATTCATCGGGTACACTCAAAGTCAAAAGTAGAACAACATTCATCAGGTACACTCAAAGTCCAAAGTAGAACAACATTTATCAGGTACACTCAATGTCCAAAGTAGAACAACATTCATCGAGTAAACTCAATGTCAAAAGTAGAACAACATTCATCAGGTACATTCAAAGTCAAAAGTAGAACAACATTCATCAGGTACACTCAAAGTCAAAGGTAGAACAACAATCTTCAAGTAAACTTAATGTCCAAAGTAGAACACCATTCATCAGGTACACTCAAAGTCCAAAGTAGAACAACATTCATCAGGTACACTCAATGTCCAAAGTAGAACAACATTCATCAGGTACACTCAATCAAAAGTAGAACAACATTCATCAGGTACACTCAAAGTCAAAAGTAGAACAACATTCATCAGGTACACTCAATGTCAAAAGTAGAACAACATTCATCAGGTACACTCAAAGTCCAAAGTAGATCAACATTCATCAGGTACACTCAAAGTCAAAAGTAGAACAACATTCATCAGGTACACTCAAAGTCCAAAGTAGAACAATATTTATCAGGTACACTCAATGTCCAAAGTAGAACAACATTCATCGAGTAAACTCAATGTCAAAAGTAGAACAACATTCATCAGGTACATTCAAAGTCAAAAGTAGTACAACATTCATAAGGTACACTCAAAGTCAAAGGTAGAACAACAATCTTCAAGTAAACTTAATGTCCAAAGTAGAACACCATTCATCAGGTACACTCAAAGTCCAAAGTAGAACAACATTAATCAGGTACACTCAAAGTCAAAGGTAGAACAACATTCCTCAAGTAAACTCAATGTCAAAAGTAGAACAACATTCATCAGGTACACTCAAAGTCCAAAGTAGAACAACATTCATCAGGTTCACTCAAAGTCAAAAGTAGAACAACATTCATCAGGTACACTCAATGTCAAAAGTATTACAACATTCATCAGCTACACTCAAAGTCAAACGTAGAACAACATTCGTCAGGTACGCTCAAAGTCCAAAGTAGAACAACATTCATCAGGTACACTCAGTTAAAAGTAGAACAACATTCATCAGGTACACTCAAAGTCAAAAGCATAACAACATTCATCAAGTAAACTCAAAGTCAAAAGTAGAACAACATTCATCAGCTACACTCAAAGTCAAAGGTAGAACAACATTCATCAGGTACACTCAATGTCAAAAGTATAACAACATTCATCAGGTACACTCAAAGTCCAAAGTAGAACAACATTCATCAGGTACACTCAAAGTCCAAAGTAGAACAACATTCATCAGGTACACTCAAAGTCCAAAGTAGAACAACATTCATCAGCTACACTCAAAATCAAAGGTAGAACAACATTCATCAGGTACACTCAAAGTTAAAAGTAGAACAACACTCATCAGGTACACTCAAAGTGCAAAGTAAAACAACATTCATCAGATACACTCAAAGTCAAAGGTAGAACAACATTCGTCAGGTACACTCAAAGTCAAAGGTAGAGCAACATTCGTCAGGTACACTCAAAGTCAAAGGTAGAACAACATTCATCAGGTACACTCAAAGTCCAAAGTAGAACAACATTCATCAGCTACACTCAAAGTCAAAAGTAAAACAACATTCATCAGATACACTCAATGTCAAAATAAGAACAACAGTCATCAGGTACACTCAATGTCAAAAGTAGAACAACATTCATCAGGTACGCTCAAAGTCAAAAGTAGAAAAACATTCATCAGGTACACTCAGTCAAAAGTAGAACAACATTCATCAGGTACACTCAAAGTCAAAAGTAGAACAACATTCATCGGGTACACTCAAAGTCCAAAGTAGAACAACATTCATCAGCTACACTCAAAGTCGAAAGTAGGACAACATTCATCAGGTACACTCAATGTCAAAAGTAGAACAACATTCATCAAGTAAACTTAATGTCAAAAGTAGAACAACATTCATCAGGTACACTCAAAGTCCAAAGTAGAACAACATTCATCAGGTACACTCAAAGTCCAAAGTAGAACAACATTCATCAGGTACACTCAATGTCCAAAGTAGAACAACATTCATCAGGTACACTCAGTCAAAAGTAGAACAACATTCATCAGGTACACTCAAAGTCAAAAGTAGAACAACATTCATCAGGTACACTCAATGTCAAAAGTAGAACAACATTCATCAGGTACACTCAAAGTCCAAAGTAGATCAACATTCATCAGGTACACTCAAAGTAAAAAGTAGAACAACATTCATCAGGTACACTCAAAGTCCAAAGTAGAACAACATTTATCAGGTACACTCAATGTCCAAAGTAGAACAACATTCATCGAGTAAACTCAATGTCAAAAGTAGAACAACATTCATCAGGTACATTCAAAGTCAAAAGTAGAACAACATTCATCAGGTACACTCAAAGTCAAAGGTAGAACAACAATCTTCAAGTAAACTTAATGTCCAAAGTAGAACACCATTCATCAGGTACACTCAAAGTCAAAAGTAGAACAACATTAATCAGGTACACTCAAAGTCAAAGGTAGAACAACATTCCTCAAGTAAACTCAATGTCAAAAGTAGAACAACATTCATCAGGTACACTCAAAGTCCAAAGTAGAACAACATTCATCAGGTACACTCAAAGTCAAAAGTAGAACAACATTCATCAGGTACACTCAATGTCAAAAGTAGAACAACATTCATCAGCTACACTCAAAGTCAAAGGTAGAACAACATTCGTCAGGTACGCTCAATGTCCAAAGTAGAACAACATTCATCAGGTACACTCAGTTAAAAGTAGAACAACATTCATCAGGTACACTCAAAGTCAAAAGCATAACAACATTCATCAAGTAAACTAAAAGTCAAAAGTAGATCAACATTCATCAGCTACACTCAATGTCAAAGGTAGAACAACATTCATCAGGTACACTCAATGTCAAAAGTAGAACAACATTCATCAGGTACACTCAATGTCAAAAGTAGAACAACATTCATCAGGTACACTCAAAGTCCAAAGTAGAACAACATTCATCAGGTACACTCAAAGTCAAAAGTAGAACAATATTCATCAGGTACACTCAAAGTCCAAAGTAGAACAACATTTATCAGCTACACTCAATGTCCAAAGTAGAACAACATTCATCAGGTACACTCAAAGTCAAAAGTAGAACAACATTCATCGAGTAAACTCAATGTCAAAAGTAGAACAACATTCACCAGGTACATTCAAAGTCAAAAGTAGAACAACATTCATCAGGTACACTCAAAGTCAAGGGTAGAACAACAATCTTCAAGTAAACTTAATGTCCAAAGTAGAACACCATTCATCAGGTACACTCAAAGTCCAAAGTAGAACAACATTAATCAGGTACACTCAAAGTCAAAGGTAGAACAACATTCCTCAAGTAAACTCAATGTCAAAAGTAGAACAACATTCATCAGGTACACTCAAAGTCCAAAGTAGAACAACATTCATCAGGTACACTCAAAGTCCAAAGTAGAACAACATTCATCAGGTACACTCAATGTCCAAAGTAGAACAACATTCATCAGGTACACTCAGTCAAAAGTAGAACAACATTCATCAGGTACACTCAAAGTCAAAAGTAGAACAACATTCATCAGGTACACTCAATGTCAAAAGTAGAACAACATTCATCAGGTACACTCAAAGTCCAAAGTAGATCAACATTCATCGGGTACACTCAAAGTCAAAAGTAGAACAACATTCATCAGGTACACTCAAAGTCCAAAGTAGAACAACATTTATCAGGTACACTCAATGTCCAAAGTAGAACAACATTCATCGAGTAAACTCAATGTCAAAAGTAGAACAACATTCATCAGGTACATTCAAAGTCAAAAGTAGAACAACATTCATCAGGTACACTCAAAGTCAAAGGTAGAACAACAATCTTCAAGTAAACTTAATGTCCAAAGTAGAACACCATTCATCAGGTACACTCAAAGTCCAAAGTAGAACAACATTCATCAGGTACACTCAATGTCCAAAGTAGAACAACATTCATCAGGTACACTCAATCAAAAGTAGAACAACATTCATCAGGTACACTCAAAGTCAAAAGTAGAACAACATTCATCAGGTACACTCAAAGTCCAAAGTAGATCAACATTCATCAGGTACACTCAAAGTCAAAAGTAGAACAACATTCATCAGGTACACTCAAAGTCCAAAGTAGAACAACATTTATCAGGTACACTCAATGTCCAAAGTAGAACAACATTCATCGAGTAAACTCAATGTCAAAAGTAGAACAACATTCATCAGGTACATTCAAAGTCAAAAGTAGAACAACATTCATAAGGTACACTCAAAGTCAAAGGTAGAACAACAATCTTCAAGTAAACTTAATGTCCAAAGTAGAACACCATTCATCAGGTACACTCAAAGTCCAAAGTAGAAGAACATTAATCAGGTACACTCAAAGTCAAAGGTAGAACAACATTCCTCAAGTAAACTCAATGTCAAAAGTAGAACAACATTCATCAGGTACACTCAAAGTCCAAAGTAGAACAACATTCATCATGTACACTCAAAGTCAAAGGTAGAACAACAATCTTCAAGTAAACTTAATGTCCAAAGTAGAACACCATTCATCAGGTACACTCAAAGTCCAAAGTAGAACAACATTCATCAGGTACACTCAATGTCCAAAGTAGAACAACATTCATCAGGTACACTCAATCAAAAGTAGAACAACATTCATCAGGTACACTCAAAGTCAAAAGTAGAACAACATTCATCAGGTACACTCAAAGTCCAAAGTAGATCAACATTCATCAGGTACACTCAAAGTCAAAAGTAGAACAACATTCATCAGGTACACTCAAAGTCCAAAGTAGAACAACATTCATCAGGTACACTCAAAGTCCAAAGTAGAACAACATTCATCAGGTACACTCAATGTCCAAAGTAGAACAACATTCATCAGGTACACTCAGTCAAAGGTAGAACAACATTCATCAGGTACACTCAAAGTCAAAAGTAGAACAACATTCATCAGGTACACTCAATGTCAAAAGTAGAACAACATTCATCAGGTACACTCAAAGTCCAAAGTAGATCAACATTCATCAGGTACACTCAAAGTCAAAAGTAGAACAACATTCATCAGGTACACTCAATGTCAAAAGTAGAACAACATTCATCAGCTACACTCAAAGTCAAAGGTAGAACAACATTCGTCAGGTACGCTCAATGTCCAAAGTAGAACAACATTCATCAGGTACACTCAGTTAAAAGTAGAACAACATTCATCAGGTACACTCAAAGTCAAAAGCATAACAACATTCATCAAGTAAACTAAAAGTCAAAAGTAGATCAACATTCATCAGCTACACTCAATGTCAAAGGTAGAACAACATTCATCAGGTACACTCAATGTCAAAAGTAGAACAACATTCATCAGGTACACTCAATGTCAAAAGTAGAACAACATTCATCAGGTACACTCAAAGTCCAAAGTAGAACAACATTCATCAGGTACACTCAAAGTCAAAAGTAGAACAATATTCATCAGGTACACTCAAAGTCCAAAGTAGAACAACATTTATCAGGTACACTCAATGTCCAAAGTAGAACAACATTCATCAGGTACACTCAAAGTCAAAAGTAGAACAACATTCATCGAGTAAACTCAATGTCAAAAGTAGAACAACATTCACCAGGTACATTCAAAGTCAAAAGTAGAACAACATTCATCAGGTACACTCAAAGTCAAGGGTAGAACAACAATCTTCAAGTAAACTTAATGTCCAAAGTAGAACACCATTCATCAGGTACACTCAAAGTCCAAAGTAGAACAACATTAATCAGGTACACTCAAAGTCAAAGGTAGAACAACATTCCTCAAGTAAACTCAATGTCAAAAGTAGAACAACATTCATCAGGTACACTCAAAGTCCAAAGTAGAACAACATTCATCAGGTACACTCAAAGTCCAAAGTAGAACAACATTCATCAGGTACACTCAATGTCCAAAGTAGAACAACATTCATCAGGTACACTCAGTCAAAAGTAGAACAACATTCATCAGGTACACTCAAAGTCAAAAGTAGAACAACATTCATCAGGTACACTCAATGTCAAAAGTAGAACAACATTCATCAGGTACACTCAAAGTCCAAAGTAGATCAACATTCATCGGGTACACTCAAAGTCAAAAGTAGAACAACATTCATCAGGTACACTCAAAGTCCAAAGTAGAACAACATTTATCAGGTACACTCAATGTCCAAAGTAGAACAACATTCATCGAGTAAACTCAATGTCAAAAGTAGAACAACATTCATCAGGTACATTCAAAGTCAAAAGTAGAACAACATTCATCAGGTACACTCAAAGTCAAAGGTAGAACAACAATCTTCAAGTAAACTTAATGTCCAAAGTAGAACACCATTCATCAGGTACACTCAAAGTCCAAAGTAGAACAACATTCATCAGGTACACTCAATGTCCAAAGTAGAACAACATTCATCAGGTACACTCAATCAAAAGTAGAACAACATTCATCAGGTACACTCAAAGTCAAAAGTAGAACAACATTCATCAGGTACACTCAAAGTCCAAAGTAGATCAACATTCATCAGGTACACTCAAAGTCAAAAGTAGAACAACATTCATCAGGTACACTCAAAGTCCAAAGTAGAACAACATTTATCAGGTACACTCAATGTCCAAAGTAGAACAACATTCATCGAGTAAACTCAATGTCAAAAGTAGAACAACATTCATCAGGTACATTCAAAGTCAAAAGTAGAACAACATTCATAAGGTACACTCAAAGTCAAAGGTAGAACAACAATCTTCAAGTAAACTTAATGTCCAAAGTAGAACACCATTCATCAGGTACACTCAAAGTCCAAAGTAGAACAACATTAATCAGGTACACTCAAAGTCAAAGGTAGAACAACATTCCTCAAGTAAACTCAATGTCAAAAGTAGAACAACATTCATCAGGTACACTCAAAGTCCAAAGTAGAACAACATTCATCAGGTACACTCAAAGTCAAAGGTAGAACAACAATCTTCAAGTAAACTTAATGTCCAAAGTAGAACACCATTCATCAGGTACACTCAAAGTCCAAAGTAGAACAACATTCATCAGGTACACTCAATGTCCAAAGTAGAACAACATTCATCAGGTACACTCAATCAAAAGTAGAACAACATTCATCAGGTACACTCAAAGTCAAAAGTAGAACAACATTCATCAGGTACACTCAAAGTCCAAAGTAGATCAACATTCATCAGGTACACTCAAAGTCAAAAGTAGAACAATATTCATCAGGTACACTCAAAGTCCAAAGTAGAACAACATTTATCAGGTACACTCAATGTCCAAAGTAGAACAACATTCATCAGGTACACTCAAAGTCAAAAGTAGAACAACATTCATCGAGTAAACTCAATGTCAAAAGTAGAACAACATTCACCAGGTACATTCAAAGTCAAAAGTAGAACAACATTCATCAGGTACACTCAAAGTCAAGGGTAGAACAACAATCTTCAAGTAAACTTAATGTCCAAAGTAGAACACCATTCATCAGGTACACTCAAAGTCCAAAGTAGAACAACATTAATCAGGTACACTCAAAGTCAAAGGTAGAACAACATTCCTCAAGTAAACTCAATGTCAAAAGTAGAACAACATTCATCAGGTACACTCAAAGTCCAAAGTAGAACAACATTCATCAGGTACACTCAAAGTCCAAAGTAGAACAACATTCATCAGGTACACTCAATGTCCAAAGTAGAACAACATTCATCAGGTACACTCAGTCAAAAGTAGAACAACATTCATCAGGTACACTCAAAGTCAAAAGTAGAACAACATTCATCAGGTACACTCAATGTCAAAAGTAGAACAACATTCATCAGGTACACTCAAAGTCCAAAGTAGATCAACATTCATCGGGTACACTCAAAGTCAAAAGTAGAACAACATTCATCAGGTACACTCAAAGTCCAAAGTAGAACAACATTTATCAGGTACACTCAATGTCCAAAGTAGAACAACATTCATCGAGTAAACTCAATGTCAAAAGTAGAACAACATTCATCAGGTACATTCAAAGTCAAAAGTAGAACAACATTCATCAGGTACACTCAAAGTCAAAGGTAGAACAACAATCTTCAAGTAAACTTAATGTCCAAAGTAGAACACCATTCATCAGGTACACTCAAAGTCCAAAGTAGAACAACATTCATCAGGTACACTCAATGTCCAAAGTAGAACAACATTCATCAGGTACACTCAATCAAAAGTAGAACAACATTCATCAGGTACACTCAAAGTCAAAAGTAGAACAACATTCATCAGGTACACTCAAAGTCCAAAGTAGATCAACATTCATCAGGTACACTCAAAGTCAAAAGTAGAACAACATTCATCAGGTACACTCAAAGTCCAAAGTAGAACAACATTTATCAGGTACACTCAATGTCCAAAGTAGAACAACATTCATCGAGTAAACTCAATGTCAAAAGTAGAACAACATTCATCAGGTACATTCAAAGTCAAAAGTAGAACAACATTCATAAGGTACACTCAAAGTCAAAGGTAGAACAACAATCTTCAAGTAAACTTAATGTCCAAAGTAGAACACCATTCATCAGGTACACTCAAAGTCCAAAGTAGAACAACATTAATCAGGTACACTCAAAGTCAAAGGTAGAACAACATTCCTCAAGTAAACTCAATGTCAAAAGTAGAACAACATTCATCAGGTACACTCAAAGTCCAAAGTAGAACAACATTCATCATGTACACTCAAAGTCAAAGGTAGAACAACAATCTTCAAGTAAACTTAATGTCCAAAGTAGAACACCATTCATCAGGTGCACTCAAAGTCCAAAGTAGAACAACATTCATCAGGTACACTCAATGTCCAAAGTAGAACAACATTCATCAGGTACACTCAATCAAAAGTAGAACAACATTCATCAGGTACACTCAAAGTCAAAAGTAGAACAACATTCATCAGGTACACTCAAAGTCCAAAGTAGATCAACATTCATCAGGTACAATCAAAGTCAAAAGTAGAACAACATTCATCAGGTACACTCAAAGTCCAAAGTAGAACAACATTCATCAGGTACACTCAAAGTCCAAAGTAGAACAACATTCATCAGGTACACTCAATGTCCAAAGTAGAACAACATTCATCAGGTACACTCAGTCAAAGGTAGAACAACATTCATCAGGTACACTCAAAGTCAAAAGTAGAACAACATTCATCAGGTACACTCAATGTCAAAAGTAGAACAACATTCATCAGGTACACTCAAAGTCCAAAGTAGATCAACATTCATCAGGTACACTCAAAGTCAAAAGTAGAACAACATTCATCAGGTACACTCAAAGTCCAAAGTAGAACAACATTTATCAGGTACACTCAATGTCCAAAGTAGAACAACATTCATCGAGTAAACTCAATGTCAAAAGTAGAACAACATTCATCAGGTACATTCAAAGTCAAAAGTAGAACAACATTCATCAGGTACACTCAAAGTCAAAGGTAGAACAACAATCTTCAAGTAAACTTAATGTCCAAAGTAGAACACCATTCATCAGGTACACTCAAAGTCAAAAGTAGAACAACATTAATCAGGTACACTCAAAGTCAAAGGTAGAACAACATTCCTCAAGTAAACTCAATGTCAAAAGTAGAACAACATTCATCAGGTACACTCAAAGTCCAAAGTAGAACAACATTCATCAGGTACACTCAAAGTCAAAAGTAGAACAACATTCATCAGGTACACTCAATGTCAAAAGTAGAACAACATTCATCAGCTACACTCAAAGTCAAAGGTAGAACAACATTCGTCAGGTACGCTCAATGTCCAAAGTAGAACAACATTCATCAGGTACACTCAGTTAAAAGTAGAACAACATTCATCAGGTACACTCAAAGTCAAAAGCATAACAACATTCATCAAGTAAACTAAAAGTCAAAAGTAGATCAACATTCATCAGCTACACTCAATGTCAAAGGTAGAACAACATTCATCAGGTACACTCAATGTCAAAAGTAGAACAACATTCATCAGGTACACTCAATGTCAAAAGTAGAACAACATTCATCAGGTACACTCAAAGTCCAAAGTAGAACAACATTCATCAGGTACACTCAAAGTCAAAAGTAGAACAATATTCATCAGGTACACTCAAAGTCCAAAGTAGAACAACATTTATCAGGTACACTCAATGTCCAAAGTAGAACAACATTCATCAGGTACACTCAAAGTCAAAAGTAGAACAACATTCATCGAGTAAACTCAATGTCAAAAGTAGAACAACATTCACCAGGTACATTCAAAGTCAAAAGTAGAACAACATTCATCAGGTACACTCAAAGTCAAGGGTAGAACAACAATCTTCAAGTAAACTTAATGTCCAAAGTAGAACACCATTCATCAGGTACACTCAAAGTCCAAAGTAGAACAACATTAATCAGGTACACTCAAAGTCAAAGGTAGAACAACATTCCTCAAGTAAACTCAATGTCAAAAGTAGAACAACATTCATCAGGTACACTCAAAGTCCAAAGTAGAACAACATTCATCAGGTACACTCAAAGTCCAAAGTAGAACAACATTCATCAGGTACACTCAATGTCCAAAGTAGAACAACATTCATCAGGTACACTCAGTCAAAAGTAGAACAACATTCATCAGGTACACTCAAAGTCAAAAGTAGAACAACATTCATCAGGTACACTCAATGTCAAAAGTAGAACAACATTCATCAGGTACACTCAAAGTCCAAAGTAGATCAACATTCATCGGGTACACTCAAAGTCAAAAGTAGAACAACATTCATCAGGTACACTCAAAGTCCAAAGTAGAACAACATTTATCAGGTACACTCAATGTCCAAAGTAGAACAACATTCATCGAGTAAACTCAATGTCAAAAGTAGAACAACATTCATCAGGTACATTCAAAGTCAAAAGTAGAACAACATTCATCAGGTACACTCAAAGTCAAAGGTAGAACAACAATCTTCAAGTAAACTTAATGTCCAAAGTAGAACACCATTCATCAGGTACACTCAAAGTCCAAAGTAGAACAACATTCATCAGGTACACTCAATGTCCAAAGTAGAACAACATTCATCAGGTACACTCAATCAAAAGTAGAACAACATTCATCAGGTACACTCAAAGTCAAAAGTAGAACAACATTCATCAGGTACACTCAAAGTCCAAAGTAGATCAACATTCATCAGGTACACTCAAAGTCAAAAGTAGAACAACATTCATCAGGTACACTCAAAGTCCAAAGTAGAACAACATTTATCAGGTACACTCAATGTCCAAAGTAGAACAACATTCATCGAGTAAACTCAATGTCAAAAGTAGAACAACATTCATCAGGTACATTCAAAGTCAAAAGTAGAACAACATTCATAAGGTACACTCAAAGTCAAAGGTAGAACAACAATCTTCAAGTAAACTTAATGTCCAAAGTAGAACACCATTCATCAGGTACACTCAAAGTCCAAAGTAGAACAACATTAATCAGGTACACTCAAAGTCAAAGGTAGAACAACATTCCTCAAGTAAACTCAATGTCAAAAGTAGAACAACATTCATCAGGTACACTCAAAGTCCAAAGTAGAACAACATTCATCAGGTACACTCAAAGTCAAAGGTAGAACAACAATCTTCAAGTAAACTTAATGTCCAAAGTAGAACACCATTCATCAGGTACACTCAAAGTCCAAAGTAGAACAACATTCATCAGGTACACTCAATGTCCAAAGTAGAACAACATTCATCAGGTACACTCAATCAAAAGTAGAACAACATTCATCAGGTACACTCAAAGTCAAAAGTAGAACAACATTCATCAGGTACACTCAAAGTCCAAAGTAGATCAACATTCATCAGGTACACTCAAAGTCAAAAGTAGAACAACATTCATCAGGTACACTCAAAGTCCAAAGTAGAACAACATTTATCAGGTACACTCAATGTCCAAAGTAGAACAACATTCATCGAGTAAACTCAATGTCAAAAGTAGAACAACATTCATCAGCTACATTCAAAGTCAAAAGTAGAACAACATTCATCAGGTACACTCAAAGTCAAAGGTAGAACAACAATCTTCAAGTAAACTTAATGTCCAAAGTAGAACACCATTCATCAGGTACACTCAAAGTCCAAAGTAGAACAACATTAATCAGGTACACTCAAAGTCAAAGGTAGAACAACATTCCTCAAGTAAACTCAATGTCAAAAGTAGAACAACATTCATCAGGTACACTCAAAGTCCAAAGTAGAACAACATTCATCAGGTACACTCAAAGTCAAAAGTAGAACAACATTCATCAGGTACACTCAATGTCAAAAGTATAACAACATTCATCAGCTACACTCAAAGTCAAACGTAGAACAACATTCGTCAGGTACGCTCAATGTCCAAAGTAGAACAACATTCATCAGGTACACTCAGTTAAAAGTAGAACAACATTCATCAGGTACACTCAAAGTCAAAAGCATAACAACATTCATCAAGTAAACTCAAAGTCAAAAGTAGAACAACATTCATCAGCTACACTCAAAGTCAAAGGTAGAACAACATTCATCAGGTACACTCAATGTCAAAAGTATAACAACATTCATCAGGTACACTCAAAGTCCAAAGTAGAACAACATTCATCAGGTACACTCAAAGTCCAAAGTAGAACAACATTCATCAGGTACACTCAAAGTCCAAAGTAGAACAACATTCATCAGCTACACTCAAAATCAAAGGTAGAACAACATTCATCAGGTACACTCAAAGTTAAAAGTAGAACAACACTCATCAGGTACACTCAAAGTGCAAAGTAAAACAACATTCATCAGATACACTCAAAGTCAAAGGTAGAACAACATTCGTCAGGTACACTCAAAGTCAAAGGTAGAGCAACATTCGTCAGGTACACTCAAAGTCAAAGGTAGAACAACATTCATCAGGTACACTCAAAGTCCAAAGTAGAACAACATTCATCAGGTACACTCAAAGTCAAAAGTAAAACAACATTCATCAGATACACTCAATGTCAAAATAAGGACAACAGTCATCAGGTACACTCAATGTCAAAAGTAGAACAACATTCATCAGGTACGCTCAAAGTCAAAAGTAGAAAAACGTTCATCAGGTACACTCAGTCAAAAGTAGAACAACATTCATCAGGTACACTCAAAGTCAAAAGTAGAACAACATTCATCGGGTACACTCAAAGTCCAAAGTAGAACAACATTCATCAGCTACACTCAAAGTCGAAAGTAGGACAACATTCATCAGGTACACTCAATGTCAAAAGTAGAACAACATTCATCAAGTAAACTTAATGTCAAAAGTAGAACAACATTCATCAGGTACACTCAAAGTCCAAAGTAGAACAACATTCATCAGGTACACTCAAAGTCCAAAGTAGAACAACATTCATCAGGTACACTCAATGTCCAAAGTAGAACAACATTCATCAGGTACACTCAGTCAAAAGTAGAACAACATTCATCAGGTACACTCAAAGTCAAAAGTAGAACAACATTCATCAGGTACACTCAATGTCAAAAGTAGAACAACATTCATCAGGTACACTCAAAGTCCAAAGTAGATCAACATTCATCAGGTACACTCAAAGTCAAAAGTAGAACAACATTCATCAGGTACACTCAAAGTCCAAAGTAGAACAACATTTATCAGGTACACTCAATGTCCAAAGTAGAACAACATTCATCGAGTAAGCTCAATGTCAAAAGTAGAACAACATTCATCAGGTACATTCAAAGTCAAAAGTAGAACAACATTCATCAGGTACACTCAAAGTCAAAGGTAGAACAACAATCTTCAAGTAAACTTAATGTCCAAAGTAGAACACCATTCATCAGGTACACTCAAAGTCAAAAGTAGAACAACATTAATCAGGTACACTCAAAGTCAAAGGTAGAACAACATTCCTCAAGTAAACTCAATGTCCAAAGTAGAACAACATTCATCAGGTACACTCAAAGTCCAAAGTAGAACAACATTCATCAGGTACACTCAAAGTCAAAAGTAGAACAACATTCATCAGGTACACTCAATGTCAAAAGTAGAACAACATTCATCAGCTACACTCAAAGTCAAACGTAGAACAACATTCGTCAGGTACGCTCAATGTCCAAAGTAGAACAACATTCATCAGGTACACTCAGTTAAAAGTAGAACAACATTCATCAGGTACACTCAAAGTCAAAAGCATAACAACATTCATCAAGTAAACTAAAAGTCAAAAGTAGATCAACATTCATCAGCTACACTCAATGTCAAAGGTAGAACAACATTCATCAGGTACACTCAATGTCAAAAGTAGAACAACATTCATCAGGTACACTCAATGTCAAAAGTAGAACAACATTCATCAGGTACACTCAAAGTCCAAAGTAGAACAACATTCATCAGGTACACTCAAAGTCAAAAGTAGAACAATATTCATCAGGTACACTCAAAGTCCAAAGTAGAACAACATTCATCAGGTACACTCAAAGTCAAAAGTAGAACAACATTCATCAGGTACACTCAAAGTCCAAAGTAGAACAACATTCATCAGCTACACTCAAAATCAAAGGTAGAACAACATTCATCAGGTACACTCAAAGTCAAAAGTAGAACAACATTCATCGAGTAAACTCAATGTCAAAAGTAGAACAACATTCACCATGTACATTCAAAGTCAAAAGTAGAACAACATTCATCAGGTACACTCAAAGTTAAAGGTAGAACAACATTCCTCAAGTAAACTCAATGTCAAAAGTAGAACAACATTCATCAGGTACACTCAAAGTCCAAAGTAGAACAACATTCATCAGGTACACTCAAAGTCCAAAGTAGAACAACATTCATCAGGTACACTCAATGTCCAAAGTAGAACAACATTCATCAGGTACACTCAGTCAAAAGTAGAACAACATTCATCAGGTACACTCAAAGTCAAAAGTAGAACAACATTCATCAGGTACACTCAATGTCAAAAGTAGAACAACATTCATCAGGTACACTCAAAGTCCAAAGTAGATCAACATTCATCGGGTACACTCAAAGTCAAAAGTAGAACAACATTCATCAGGTACACTCAAAGTCCAAAGTAGAACAACATTTATCAGGTACACTCAATGTCCAAAGTAGAACAACATTCATCGAGTAAACTCAATGTCAAAAGTAGAACAACATTCATCAGGTACATTCAAAGTCAAAAGTAGAACAACATTCATCAGGTACACTCAAAGTCAAAGGTAGAACAACAATCTTCAAGTAAACTTAATGTCCAAAGTAGAACACCATTCATCAGGTACACTCAAAGTCCAAAGTAGAACAACATTCATCAGGTACACTCAATGTCCAAAGTAGAACAACATTCATCAGGTACACTCAATCAAAAGTAGAACAACATTCATCAGGTACACTCAAAGTCAAAAGTAGAACAACATTCATCAGGTACACTCAAAGTCCAAAGTAGATCAACATTCATCAGGTACACTCAAAGTCAAAAGTAGAACAACATTCATCAGGTACACTCAAAGTCCAAAGTAGAACAACATTTATCAGGTACACTCAATGTCCAAAGTAGAACAACATTCATCGAGTAAACTCAATGTCAAAAGTAGAACAACATTCATCAGGTACATTCAAAGTCAAAAGTAGAACAACATTCATAAGGTACACTCAAAGTCAAAGGTAGAACAACAATCTTCAAGTAAACTTAATGTCCAAAGTAGAACACCATTCATCAGGTACACTCAAAGTCCAAAGTAGAACAACATTAATCAGGTACACTCAAAGTCAAAGGTAGAACAACATTCCTCAAGTAAACTCAATGTCAAAAGTAGAACAACATTCATCAGGTACACTCAAAGTCCAAAGTAGAACAACATTCATCAGGTACACTCAAAGTCAAAGGTAGAACAACAATCTTCAAGTAAACTTAATGTCCAAAGTAGAACACCATTCATCAGGTACACTCAAAGTCCAAAGTAGAACAACATTCATCAGGTACACTCAATGTCCAAAGTAGAACAACATTCATCAGGTACACTCAATCAAAAGTAGAACAACATTCATCAGGTACACTCAAAGTCAAAAGTAGAACAACATTCATCAGGTACACTCAAAGTCCAAAGTAGATCAACATTCATCAGGTACACTCAAAGTCAAAAGTAGAACAACATTCATCAGGTACACTCAAAGTCCAAAGTAGAACAACATTTATCAGGTACACTCAATGTCCAAAGTAGAACAACATTCATCGAGTAAACTCAATGTCAAAAGTAGAACAACATTCATCAGGTACATTCAAAGTCAAAAGTAGAACAACATTCATAAGGTACACTCAAAGTCAAAGGTAGAACAACAATCTTCAAGTAAACTTAATGTCCAAAGTAGAACACCATTCATCAGGTACACTCAAAGTCCAAAGTAGAACAACATTAATAAGGTACACTCAAAGTCAAAGGTAGAACAACATTCCTCAAGTAAACTCAATGTCAAAAGTAGAACAACATTCATCAGGTACACTCAAAGTCCAAAGTAGAACAACATTCATCAGGTACACTCAAAGTCAAAAGTAGAACAACATTCATCAGGTACACTCAATGTCAAAAGTATAACAACATTCATCAGCTACACTCAAAGTCAAACGTAGAACAACATTCGTCAGGTACGCTCAATGTCCAAAGTAGAACAACATTCATCAGGTACACTCAGTTAAAAGTGGAACAACATTCATCAGGTACACTCAAAGTCAAAAGCATAACAACATTCATCAAGTAAACTCAAAGTCAAAAGTAGAACAACATTCATCAGCTACACTCAAAGTCAAAGGTAGAACAACATTCATCAGGTACACTCAATGTCAAAAGTATAACAACATTCATCAGGTACACTCAAAGTCCAAAGTAGAACAACATTCATCAGGTACACTCAAAGTCCAAAGTAGAACAACATTCATCAGGTACACTCAAAGTCCAAAGTAGAACAACATTCATCAGCTACACTCAAAATCAAAGGTAGAACAACATTCATCAGGTACACTCAAAGTTAAAAGTAGAACAACACTCATCAGGTACACTCAAAGTGCAAAGTAAAACAACATTCATCAGATACACTCAAAGTCAAAGGTAGAACAACATTCGTCAGGTACACTCAAAGTCAAAGGTAGAGCAACATTCGTCAGGTACACTCAAAGTCAAAGGTAGAACAACATTCATCAGGTACACTCAAAGTCCAAAGTAGAACAACATTCATCAGGTACACTCAAAGTCAAAAGTAAAACAACATTCATCAGATACACTCAATGTCAAAATAAGGACAACAGTCATCAGGTACACTCAATGTCAAAAGTAGAACAACATTCATCAGGTACGCTCAAAGTCAAAAGTAGAAAAACATTCATCAGGTACACTCAGTCAAAAGTAGAACAACATTCATCAGGTACACTCAAAGTCAAAAGTAGAACAACATTCATCGGGTACACTCAAAGTCCAAAGTAGAACAACATTCATCAGCTACACTCAAAGTCGAAAGTAGGACAACATTCATCAGGTACACTCAATGTCAAAAGTAGAACAACATTCATCAAGTAAACTTAATGTCAAAAGTAGAACAACATTCATCAGGTACACTCAAAGTCCAAAGTAGAACAACATTCATCAGGTACACTCAAAGTCCAAAGTAGAACAACATTCATCAGGTACACTCAATGTCCAAAGTAGAACAACATTCATCAGGTACACTCAGTCAAAAGTAGAACAACATTCATCAGGTACACTCAAAGTCAAAAGTAGAACAACATTCATCAGGTACACTCAATGTCAAAAGTAGAACAACATTCATCAGGTACACTCAAAGTCCAAAGTAGATCAACATTCATCAGGTACACTCAAAGTCAAAAGTAGAACAACATTCATCAGGTACACTCAAAGTCCAAAGTAGAACAACATTTATCAGGTACACTCAATGTCCAAAGTAGAACAACATTCATCGAGTAAACTCAATGTCAAAAGTAGAACAACATTCATCAGGTACATTCAAATTCAAAAGTAGAACAACATTCATCAGGTACACTCAAAGTCAAAGGTAGAACAACAATCTTCAAGTAAACTTAATGTCCAAAGTAGAACACCATTCATCAGGTACACTCAAAGTCAAAAGTAGAACAACATTAATCAGGTACACTCAAAGTCAAAGGTAGAACAACATTCCTCAAGTAAACTCAATGTCAAAAGTAGAACAACATTCATCAGGTACACTCAAAGTCCAAAGTAGAACAACATTCATCAGGTACACTCAAAGTCAAAAGTAGAACAACATTCATCAGGTACACTCAATGTCAAAAGTAGAACAACATTCATCAGCTACACTCAAAGTCAAACGTAGAACAACATTCGTCAGGTACGCTCAATGTCCAAAGTAGAACAACATTCATCAGGTACACTCAGTTAAAAGTAGAACAACATTCATCAGGTACACTCAAAGTCAAAAGCATAACAACATTCATCAAGTAAACTAAAAGTCAAAAGTAGATCAAAATTCATCAGCTACACTCAATGTCAAAGGTAGAACAACATTCATCAGGTACACTCAATGTCAAAAGTAGAACAACATTCATCAGGTACACTCAATGTCAAAAGTAGAACAACATTCATCAGGTACACTCAAAGTCCAAAGTAGAACAACATTCATCAGGTACACTCAAAGTCAAAAGTAGAACAACATTCATCAGGTACACTCAAAGTCCAAAGTAGAACAACATTCATCAGCTACACTCAAAATCAAAGGTAGAACAACATTCATCAGGTACACTCAAAGTCAAAAGTAGAACGACATTCATCGAGTAAACTCAACGTCAAAAGTAGAACAACATTCACCATGTACATTCAAAGTCAAAAGTAGAACAACATTCATCAGGTACACTCAAAGTCAAAGGTAGAACAACAATCTTCAAGTAAACTTAATGTCCAAAGTAGAACACCATTCATCAGGTACACTCAAAGTCCAAAGTAGAACAACATTCATCGAGTAAACTCAACGTCAAAAGTAGAACAACATTCACCATGTACATTCAAAGTCAAAAGTAGAACAACATTCATCAGGTACACTCAAAGTCAAAGGTAGAACAACAATCTTCAAGTAAACTTAATGTCCAAAGTAGAACACCATTCATCAGGTACACTCAAAGTCCAAAGTAGAACAACATTAATCAGGTACACTCAAAGTCAAAGGTAGAACAACATTCCTAAAGTAAACTCAATGTCAAAAGTAGAACAACATTCATCAGGTACACTCAAAGTCAAAAGTAGAACAACATTCATCAGGTACACTCAATGTCAAAAGTAGAACAACATTCATCAGCTACGCTCAAAGTCAAACGTAGAACAACATTCGTCAGGTACGCTCAATGTCCAAAGTAGAACAACATTCATCAGGTACACTCAGTTAAAAGTAGAACAACATTCATCAGGTACACTCAAAGTCAAAAGCATAACAACATTCATCAAGTAAACTCAAAGTCAAAAGTAGAACAACATTAATCAGCTAAACTGAAAGTCAAAGGTAGAACAACATTCATCAGGTACACTCAATGTCAAAAGTATAACAACATTCATCAGGTACACTCAAAGTCCAAAGTAGAACAACATTCATCAGGTACACTCAAAGTCCAAAGTAGAACAACATTCATCAGGTACACTCAAAGTCCAAAGTAGAACAACATTCATCAGCTACACTCAAAATCAAAGGTAGAACAACATTCATCAGGTACACTCAAAGTTAAAAGTAGAACAACACTCATCAGGTACACTCAAAGTGCAAAGTAAAACAACATTCATCAGATACACTCAAAGTCAAAGGTAGAACAACATTCATCAGGTACACTCAAAGTCCAAAGTAGAACAACATTCATCAGGTACACTCAAAGACAAAAGTAAAACAACATTCATCAGATACACTCAAAGTCGAAAGTAGGACAACATTCATCAGGTACACTCAATGTCAAAAGTAGAACAACATTCATCAGGTACACTCAGTCAAAAGTAGAACAACATTCATCAGGTACACTCAAAGTCAAAAGTAGAACAACATTCATCGGGTACACTCAAAGTCCAAAGTAGAACAACATTCATCAGCTACACTCAAAGTCGAAAGTAGGACAACATTCATCAGGTACACTCAATGTCAAAAGTAGAACAACATTCATCAGGTACACTCAAAGTCCAAAGTAGAACAACATTCATCAGGTACACTCAAAGTCAAAAGTAGAAAAACATTCATCAGGTAAACTCAATTTCCAAGGTAAAACAACATTCATCAGGTACACTCAAAGTCAAAAGTAGAACAACATTCATCAAGTAAACTTAATGTCAAAAGTAGAACAACATTCATCAGGTACACTCAAAGTCCAAAGTAGAACAACATTCATCAGGTACACTCAAAGTCCAAAGTAGAACAACATTCATCAGGTACACTCAATGTCCAAAGTAGAACAACATTCATCAGGTAAACTCAATTTCCAAAGTAAAACAACATTCATCAGGTACACTCAAAGTCAAAAGTAGAACAACATTCATCAGGTACACTCAATGTCAAAAGTAGAACAACATTCATCAGGTACACTCAAAGTCCAAAGTAGATCAACATTCATCAGGTACACTCAAAGTCAAAAGTAGAACAACATTCATCAGGTACACTCAAAGTCCAAAGTAGAACAACATTTATCAGGTACACTCAATGTCCAAAGTAGAACAACATTCATCGAGTAAACTCAATGTCAAAAGTAGAACAACATTCATCAGGTACATTCAAAGTCAAAGGTAGAACAACAATCTTCAAGTAAACTTAATGTCCAAAGTAGAACACCATTAATCAGGTACACTCAAAGTCCAAAGTAGAACAACATTAATCAGGTACACTCAAAGTCAAAGGTAGAACAACATTCCTCAAGTAAACTCAATGTCAAAAGTAGAACAACATTCATCAGGTACGCTCAATGTCCAAAGTAGAACAACAATCATCAGGTACACTCAGTTAAAAGTAGAACAACATTCATCAGGTACACTCAAAGTCAAAAGCATAACAACATTCATCAAGTAAACTCAAAGTCAAAAGTAGAACAACATTCATCAGCTACACTCAATGTCAAAGGTAGAACAACATTCATCAGGTACACTCAATGTCAAAAGTAGAACAACATTCATCAGGTACACTCAATGTCAAAAGTAGAACAACATTGATCAGCTACACTCAAAGTCAAAGGTAGAACAACATTCGTCAGGTACACTCAAAGTCCAAAGTAGAACAACATTCATCAGGTACACTCAAAGTCAAAGGTAGAACAAAATTCATCAGGTACAATCAAAGTCCAAAGTAGAACAACATTCATCAAGTAAACTCAATGTCAAAAGTAGAACAACATTCATCAGGTACACTCAATGTCCAAAGTAGAACAACATTCATCAGGTACACTCAGTTAAAAGTAGAACAACATTCATCAGGTACACTCAAAGTCCAAAGTAGAACAACATTCATCAGGTACACTCAATGTCAAAAGTAGAACAACATTCATCAGCCACATTCAAAGTCAAAGGTAGAACAACATTCGTCAGGTACACTCAATGTCCAAAGTAGAACAACATTCATCGGGTAAACTCAGTTAAAAGTAAAAAAACATTCATCAGGTACACTCAAAGTCAAAAGAATAACAACATTCATCAAGTAAACTCAAAGTCAAAGGTAGAACAACATTTGTCAGGTACACTCAAAGTCCAAAGTAGAACAACATTCATCAGGTACACTCAGTCAAAAGTAGAACAACATTCATCAGGTACACTCAATGTCAAAAGTAGAACAACATTCATCAGGTACACTCAGTCAAAAGTAGAACAACATTCATCAGGTACACTCAAAGTCCAAAGTAGAACAACATTCATCAGGTACACTCAAAGTCCAAAGTAGAACAACATTCATCAGCTACACTCAAAGTCAAAAGTAGGACAACATTCATCAGGTAAACTCAATGTCAAAAGTAGAACAACATTCATCAGGTACACTCAAAGTCCAAAGTAGAACAACATTCATCAGCTACACTCAAAGTCAAAAGTAGAACAACATTCATCAGGTAAACTCAATTTCCAAAGTAAAACAACATTCATCAGGTACACTCAAAGTCAAAAGTAGAACAACATTCATCAAGTAAACTTAATGTCAAAAGTAGAACAACATTCATCAGGTACACTCAAAGTCCAAAGTAGAACAACATTCATCAGGTACACTCAAAGTCCAAAGTAGAACAACATTCATCAGGTACACTCAAAGTCCAAAGTAGAACAACATTCATCAGGTACACTCAATGTCCAAAGTAGAACAACATTCATCAGGTAAACTCATTTTCCAAAGTAAAACAACATTCATCAGGTACACTCAAAGTCAAAAGTAGAACAACATTCATCAGGTACACTCAATGTCAAAAGTAGAACAACATTCATCAGGTACACTCAAAGTCCAAAGTAGATCAACATTCATCAGGTACACTCAAAGTCAAAAGTAGAACAACATTCATCAGGTACACTCAAAGTCCAAAGTAGAACAACATTTATCAGGTACACTCAATGTCCAAAGTAGAACAACATTCATCAGGTACACTCAAAGTCCAAAGTAGAACAACATTCATCGAGTAAACTCAATGTCAAAAGTAGAACAACATTCATCAGGTACATTCAAAGTCAAAAGTAGAACAACATTCATCAGGTACACTCAAAGTCAAAGGTAGAACAACAATCTTCAAGTAAACTTAATGTCCAAAGTAGAACACCATTAATCAGGTACACTCAAAGTCCAAAGTAGAACAACATTAATCAGGTACACTCAAAGTCAAAGGTAGAACAACATTCCTCAAGTAAACTCAATGTCAAAAGTAGAACAACATTCATCAGGTACGCTCAATGTCCAAAGAAGAACAACATTCATCAGGTACACTCAGTTAAAAGTAGAACAACATTCATCAGGTACACTCAAAGTCAAAAGCATAACAACATTTATCAAGTAAACTCAAAGTCAAAAGTAGAACAACATTCATCAGCTACACTCAATGTCAAAGGTAGAACAACATTCATCAGGTACACTCAATGTCAAAAGTAGAACAACATTCATCAGGTACACTCAATGTCAAAAGTAGAACAACATTCATCAGCTACACTCAAAGTCAAAGGTAGAACAACATTCGTCAGGTACACTCAAAGTCCAAAGTAGAACAACATTCATCAGGTACACTCAAAGTCAAAGGTAGAACAAAATTCATCAGGTACAATCAAAGTCCAAAGTAGAACAACATTCATCAAGTAAACTCAATGTCAAAAGTAGAACAACATTCATCAGGTACACTCAATGTCCAAAGTAGAACAACATTCATCAGGTACACTCAGTTAAAAGTAGAACAACATTCATCAGGTACACTCAAAGTCCAAAGTAGAACAACATTCATCAGGTACACTCAATATCAAAAGTAGAACAACATTCATCAGCCACATTCAAAGTCAAACGTAGAACAACATTCGTCAGGTACACTCAATGTCCAAAGTAGAACAACATTCATCGGGTAAACTCAGTTAAAAGTAAAAAAACATTCATCAGGTACAATCAAAGTCAAAAGCATAACAACATTCATCAAGTAAACTCAAAGTCAAAGGTAGAACAACATTTGTCAGGTACACTCAAAGTCCAAAGTAGAACAACATTCATCAGGTACACTCAGTCAAAAGTAGAACAACATTCATCAGGTACACTCAATGTCAAAAGTAGAACAACATTCATCAGGTACACTCAGTCAAAAGTAGAACAACATTCATCAGGTACACTCAAAGTCCAAAGTAGAACAACATTCATCAGGTACACTCAAAGTCCAAAGTAGAACAACATTCATCAGCTACACTCAAAGTCAAAAGTAGGACAACATTCATCAGGTACACTCAATGTCAAAAGTAGAACAACATTCATCAGGTACACTCAAAGTCCAAAGTAGAACAACATTCATCAGGTACACTCAAAGTCAAAAGTAGAACAACATTCATCAGGTAAACTCAATTTCCAAAGTAGAACAACATTCATCAGGTACACTCAAAGTCAAAAGTAAAACAACATTCATCAAGTAAACTTAATGTCAAAAGTAGAACAACATTCATCAGGTACACTCAAAGTCCAAAGTAGAACAACATTCATCAGGTACACTCAAAGTCCAAAGTAGAACAACATTCATCAGGTACACTCAAAGTCCAAAGTAGAACAACATTCATCAGGTACACTCAATGTCCAAAGTAGAACAACATTCATCAGGTAAACTCAATTTCCAAAGTAAAACAAAATTCATCAGGTACACTCAAAGTCAAAAGTAGAACAACATTCATCAGGTACACTCAATGTCAAAAGTAGAACAACATTCATCAGGTACACTCAAAGTCCAAAGTAGAACAACATTTATCAGGTACACTCAATGTCCAAAGTAGAACAACATTCATCAGGTACACTCAAAGTCCAAAGTAGAACAACATTCATCGAGTAAACTCAATGTCAAAAGTAGAACAACATTCATCAGGTACATTCAAAGTCAAAAGTAGAACAACATTCATCAGGTACACTCAAAGTCAAAGGTAGAACAACAATCTTCAAGTAAACTTAATGTCCAAAGTAGAACACCATTAATCAGGTACACTCAAAGTCCAAAGTAGAACAACATTAATCAGGTACACTCAAAGTCAAAGGTAGAACATCATTCCTCAAGTAAACTCAATGTCAAAAGTAGAACAACATTCATCAGGTACGCTCAATGTCCAAAGTAGAACAACATTCATCAGGTACACTCAGTTAAAAGTAGAACAACATTCATCAGGTACACTCAAAGTCAAAAGCATAACAACATTCATCAAGTAAACTCAAAGTCAAAAGTAGAACAACATTCATCAGCTACACTCAATGTCAAAGGTAGAACAACATTCATCAGGTACACTCAATGTCAAAAGTAGAACAACATTCATCAGGTACACTCAATGTCAAAAGTAGAACAACATTCATCAGCTACACTCAAAGTCAAAAGTAGAACAACATTCGTCAGGTACACTCAAAGTCCAAAGTAGAACAACATTCATCAGGTACACTCAAAGTCAAAGGTAGAACAAAATTCATCAGGTACAATCAAAGTCCAAAGTAGAACAACATTCATCAAGTAAACTCAATGTCAAAAGTAGAACAACATTCATCAGGTACACTCAATTTCCAAAGTAGAACAACATTCATCAGGTACACTCAATGTCCAAAGTAGAACAACATTCATCAGGTACACTCAGTTAAAAGTAGAACAACATTCATCAGGTACACTCAAAGTCCAAAGTAGAACAACATTCATCAGGTACACTCAATATCAAAAGTAGAACAACATTCATCAGCCACATTTAAAGTCAAACGTATAACAACATTCGTCAGGTACACTCAATGTCCAAAGTAGAACAACATTCATCGGGTAAACTCAGTTAAAAGTAAAAAAACATTCATCAGGTACACTCAAAGTCAAAAGCATAACAACATTCATCAAGTAAACTCAAAGTCAAAGGTAGAACAACATTTGTCAGGTACACTCAAAGTCCAAAGTAGAACAACATTCATCAGGTACACTCAGTCAAAAGTAGAACAACATTCATCAGGTACACTCAATGTCAAAAGTAGAACAACATTCATCAGGTACACTCAGTCAAAAGTAGTACAACATTCATCAGGTACACTCAAAGTCCAAAGTAGAACAACATTCATCAGGTACACTCAAAGTTCAAAGTAGAACAACATTCATCAGCTACACTCAAAGTCAAAAGTAGGACAACATTCATCAGGTACACTCAATATCAAAAGTAGAACAACATTCATCAGGTACACTCAAAGTCCAAAGTAGAACAACATTCATCAGGTACACTCAAAGTCAAAAGTAGTACAACATTCATCAGGTAAACTCAATTTCCAAAGTAGAACAACATTCATCAGGTACACTCAAAGTCAAAAGTAGAACAACATTCATCAAGTAAACTTAATGTCAAAAGTAGAACAACATTCATCAGGTACACTCAAAGTCCAAAGTAGAACAACATTCATCAGGTACACTCAAAGTCCAAAGTAGAACAACATTCATCAGGTACACTCAATGTCCAAAGTAGAACAACATTTATCAGGTACACTCAATGTCCAAAGTAGAACAACATTCATCAGGTACACTCAAAGTCAAAAGTAGAACACCATTCATCGAGTAAACTCAATGTCAAAAGTAGAACAACATTCACCAGGTACATTCAAAGTCAAAAGTAGAACAACATTCATCAGGTACACTCAAAGTCAAAGGTAGAACAACAATCTTCAAGTAAACTTAATGTCCAAAGTAGAACACCATTCATCAGGTACACTCAAAGTCCAAAGTAGAACAACATTAATCAGGTACACTCAAAGTCAAAGGTAGAAAAACATTCCTCAAGTAAACTCAATGTCAAAAGTAGAACAACATTCATCAGGTACACTCAAAGTCCAAAGAAGAACAACATTCATCAGGTACACTCAAAGTCAAAAGTAGAACAACATTCATCAGCTACACTCAAAGTCAAACGTAGAACAACATTCGTCAGGTACGCCCAATGTCCAAAGTAGAACAACATTCATCAGGTACACTCAGTTAAAAGTAGAACAACATTCATCAGGTACACTCAAAGTCAAAAGCATAACAACATTCATCAAGTAAACTCAAAGTCAAAAGTAGAACAACATTCATCAGCTACACTCAAAGTCAAAGGTAGAACAAGATTCATCAGGTACACTCAAGTCAAAAGTAGAACAACATTCATCAGGTACACTCAATGTCCAAAGTAGAACAACATTCATCAGGTACACTCAGTTAAAAGTAGAACAACATTCATCAGGTACACTCAAAGTCCAAAGTAGAACAACATTCATCAGGTACACTCAATATCAAAAGTAGAACAACATTCATCAGCCACATTTAAAGTCAAACGTATAACAACATTCGTCAGGTACACTCAATGTCCAAAGTAGAACAACATTCATCGGGTAAACTCAGTTAAAAGTAAAAAAACATTCATCAGGTACACTCAAAGTCAAAAGCATAACAACATTCATCAAGTAAACTCAAAGTCAAAGGTAGAACAACATTTGTCAGGTACACTCAAAGTCCAAAGTAGAACAACATTCATCAGGTACACTCAGTCAAAAGTAGAACAACATTCATCAGGTACACTCAATGTCAAAAGTAGAACAACATTCATCAGGTACACTCAGTCAAAAGTAGTACAACATTCATCAGGTACACTCAAAGTCCAAAGTAGAACAACATTCATCAGGTACACTCAAAGTCCAAAGTAGAACAACATTCATCAGCTACACTCAAAGTCAAAAGTAGGACAACATTCATCAGGTACACTCAATGTCAAAAGTAGAACAACATTCATCAGGTACACTCAAAGTCCAAAGTAGAACAACATTCATCAGGTACACTCAAAGTCAAAAGTAGAACAACATTCATCAGGTAAACTCAATTTCCAAAGTAGAACAACATTCATCAGGTACACTCAAAGTCAAAAGTAGAACAACATTCATCAAGTAAACTTAATGTCAAAAGTAGAACAACATTCATCAGGTACACTCAAAGTCCAAAGTAGAACAACATTCATCAGGTACACTCAAAGTCCAAAGTAGAACAACATTCATCAGGTACACTCAATGTCCAAAGTAGAACAACATTTATCAGGTACACTCAATGTCCAAAGTAGAACAACATTCATCAGGTACACTCAAAGTCAAAAGTAGAACACCATTCATCGAGTAAACTCAATGTCAAAAGTAGAACAACATTCACCAGGTACATTCAAAGTCAAAAGTAGAACAACATTCATCAGGTACACTCAAAGTCAAAGGTAGAACAACAATCTTCAAGTAAACTTAATGTCCAAAGTAGAACACCATTCATCAGGTACACTCAAAGTCCAAAGTAGAACAACATTAATCAGGTACACTCAAAGTCAAAGGTAGAAAAACATTCCTCAAGTAAACTCAATGTCAAAAGTAGAACAACATTCATCAGGTACACTCAAAGTCCAAAGAAGAACAACATTCATCAGGTACACTCAAAGTCAAAAGTAGAACAACATTCATCAGCTACACTCAAAGTCAAACGTAGAACAACATTCGTCAGGTACGCCCAATGTCCAAAGTAGAACAACATTCATCAGGTACACTCAGTTAAAAGTAGAACAACATTCATCAGGTACACTCAAAGTCAAAAGCATAACAACGTTCATCAAGTAAACTCAAAGTCAAAAGTAGAACAACATTCATCAGCTACACTCAAAGTCAAAGGTAGAACAAGATTCATCAGGTACACTCAATGTCAAAAGTAGAACACCATTCATCGAGTAAACTCAATGTCAAAAGTAGAACAACATTCACCAGGTACATTCAAAGTCAAAAGTAGAACAACATTCATCAGGTACACTCAAAGTCAAAGGTAGAACAACAATCTTCAAGTAAGCTTAATGTCCAAAGTAGAACACCATTCATCAGGTACACTCAATGTCCAAAGTAGAACAACATTAATCAGGTACACTCAAAGTCAAAGGTAGAACAACATTCCTCAAGTAAACTCAATGTCAAAAGTAGAACAACATTCATCTGGTACACTCAAAGTCCAAAGTAGAACAACATTCATCAGGTACACTCAAAGTCAAAAGTAGAACAACATTCATCAGGTACACTCAATGTCAAAAGTAGAACAACATTCATCAGCTACACTCAAAGTCAAACGTAGAACAACATTCGTCAGGTACGCTCAATGTTCAAAGTAGAACAACATTCATCAGGTACACTCAGTTAAAAGTAGAACAACATTTATCAGGTACACTCAAAGTCAAAAGCATAACAACATTCATCAAGTAAACTCAATGTCAAAAGTAGAACAACATTCATCAGCTACACTCAAAGTCAAAGGTAGAACAACATTCATCAGGTACACTCAATGTCAAAAGTAGAACAACATTCATCAGGTACACTCAATGTCAAAAGTAGAACAACATTCATCAGCTACACTCAAAGTCAAAGGTAGAACAACATTCGTCAGGTACACTCAAAGTCCAAAGTAGAACAACATTCATCAGGTACACTCAAAGTCAAAGGTAGAACAAAATTCATCAGGTACAATGAAAGTCCAAAGTAGAACAACATTCATCAAGTAAACTCAATGTCAAAAGTAGAACAACATTCATCAGGTACACTCAATGTCCAAAGTAGAACAACATTCATCAGGTACACTCAGTTAAAAGTAGAACAACACTCATCAGGTACACTCAAAGTCCAAAGTAGAACAACATTCATCAGGTACACTCAATGTCAAAAGTAGAACAACATTCATCAGGTACACTCAAAGTCCAAAGTAGAACAACATTCATCAGATACACTGAAAGTCAAAGGTAGAACAACATTCATCAGGTACACTCAAAGTCCAAAGTAGAACAACATTCATCAGGTACACTCAATGTCCAAAGTAGAACAACATTCATCAGGTACACTCAGTTAAAAATAGAACAACATTCATCAGGTACACTCAAAGTCAAAGGTAGAACAACAATCTTCAAGTAAACTTAATGTCCAAAGTAGAACACCATTCATCAGCTACACTCAATGTCAAAGGTAGAACAACATTCATCAGGTACACTCAATGTCCAAAGTAGAACAAAATTAATCAGGTACACTCAAAGTCAAAGGTAGAACAACATTCCTCAAGTACACTCAATGTCAAAAGTAGAACAACATTCATCAGGTACGCTCAATGTCCAAAGTAGAACAACATTCATCAGGTACACTCAGTTAAAAGTAGAACAACATTCATCAGGTACACTCAAAGTCAAAACCATAACAACATTCATCAAGTAAACTCAAAGTCAAAAGTAGAACAACATTCATCAGCTACACTCAATGTCAAAGGTAGAACAACATTCATCAGGTACACTCAATGTCAAAAGTAGAACAACATTCATCAGGTACACTCAATGTCAAAAGTAGAACAACATTCATCAGCTACACTCAAAGTCAAAGGTAGAACAACATTCGTCAGGTACACTCAAAGTCCAAAGTAGAACATCATTCATTAGGTACACTCAAAGTCAAAGGTAGAACAAAATTCATCAGGTACAATCAAAGTCCAAAGTAGAACAAGATTCATCAGGTAAACTCAATGTCAAAAGTAGAACAACATTCATCAGGTACACTCAATGTCCAAAGTAGAACAACATTCATCAGGTACACTCAGTTAAAAGTAGAACAACATTCATCAGGTACACTCAAAGTCCAAAGTAGAACAACATTCATCAGGTACACTCAATGTCAAAAGTAGAACAACATTCATCAGCCACATTCAAAGTCAAAGGTAGAACAACATTCGTCAGGTACACTCAATGTCCAAAGTAGAACAACATTCATCGGGTAAACTCAGTTAAAAGTAGAAAAACATTCATCAGGTACACTCAAAGTCAAAAGCATAACAACATTCATCAAGTAAACTCAAAGTCAAAGGTAGAACAACATTTGTCAGGTACACTCAAAGTCCAAAGTAGAACAACATTCATCAGTTACACTCAGTCAAAATTAGAACAACATTCATCAGGTACACTCAATGTCAAAAGTAGAACAACATTCATCAGGTACACTCAGTCAAAAGTAGAACAACATTCATCAGGTACACTCAAAGTCCAAAGTAGAACAACATTCATCAGGTACACTCAAAGTCCAAAGTAGAACAACATTCATCAGCTACACTCAAAGTCAAAAGTAGGACAACATTCATCAGGTACACTCAATGTCAAAAGTAGAACAACATTCATCAGGTACACTCAAAGTCCAAAGTAGAACAACATTCATCAGGTACACTCAAAGTCAAAAGTAGAACAACATTCATCAGGTAAACTCAATTTCCAAAGTAGAACAACAATCATCAGGTACACTCAAAGTCAAAAGTAGAACAACATTCATCAAGTAAACTTAATGTCAAAAGTAGAACAACATTCATCAGGTACACTCAAAGTCCAAAGTAGAACAACATTCATCAGTTACACTCAAAGTCCAAAGTAGAACAACATTCATCAGGTACACTCAATGTCCAAAGTAGAACAAGATTTATCAGGTACACTCAAAGTCAAAAGTAGAACACCATTCATCGAGTAAACTCAATGTCAAAAGTAGAACAACATTCACCAGGTACATTCAAAGTCAAAAGTAGAACAACATTCATCAGGTACACTCAAAGTCAAAGGTAGAACAACAATCTTCAAGTAAACTTAATGTCCAAAGTAGAACACCATTCATCAGGTACACTCAAAGTCCAAAGTAGAACAACATTAATCAGGTACACTCAAAGTCAAAGGTAGAAAAACATTCCTCAAGTAAACTCAATGTCAAAAGTAGAACAACATTCATCAGGTACACTCAAAGTCCAAAGAAGAACAACATTCATCAGGTACACTCAAAGTCAAAAGTAGAACAACATTCATCAGCTACACTCAAAGTCAAACGTAGAACAACATTCGTCAGGTACGCCCAATGTCCAAAGTAGAACAACATTCATCAGGTACACTCAGTTAAAAGTAGAACAACATTCATCAGGTACACTCAAAGTCAAAAGCATAACAACATTCATCAAGTAAACTCAAAGTCAAAAGTAGAACAACATTCATCAGCTACACTCAAAGTCAAAGGTAGAACAAGATTCATCAGGTACACTCAATGTCAAAAGTAGAACACCATTCATCGAGTAAACTCAATGTCAAAAGTAGAACAACATTCAACAGGTACATTCAAAGTCAAAAGTAGAACAACATTCATCAGGTACACTCAAAGTCAAAGGTAGAACAACAATCTTCAAGTAAACTTAATGTCCAAAGTAGAACACCATTCATCAGGTACACTCAATGTCCAAAGTAGAACAACATTAATCAGGTACACTCAAAGTCAAAGGTAGAACAACATTCATCAGGTACACTCAAAGTCCAAAGTAGAACAACATTCATCAGCTACACTCAAAGTCAAAGGTAGAACAACATTCATCAGGTACACTCAAAGTTAAAAGTAGAACAACACTCATCAAGTACACTCAAAGTCCAAAGTAGAACAACATTCATCAGATACACTCAAAGTCAAAGATAGAACAACATTCGTCAGGTACACTCAAAGTCAAAGGTAGAGCAACATTCGTCAGGTACACTCAAAGTCAAAGATAGAACAACATTCATCAGGTACACTCAAAGTGCAAAGTAGAACAACATTCATCAGGTACACTCAAAGTCAAAAGTAGAACAACATTCATCAGATACACTCAATGTCAAAAGTAGAACAACATTCATCAGGTACACTCAATGTCAAAAGTAGAACAACATTCATCAGGTACACTCAAAGTCCAAAGTAGAACAACATTCATCAGGTACACTCAAAGTCCAAAGTAGAACAACATTCATCAGGTACACTCAAAGTCCAAAGTAGAACAACATTCATCAAGTAAGCTCAATGTCAAAAGTAGAACAACATTCATCAGGTACACTCAATGTCCAAAGTAGAACAACATTCATCAGGTACACTCAGTTAAAAATAGAACAACATTCATCAGGTACACTCAAAGTCCAAAGTAGAACAACATTCATCAGGTACACTCAATGTCAAAAGTAGAACAACATTCATAAGCTACACTCAAAGTCAAAGGTAGAACAACATTCATTAGGTACACTCAAAGTCCAAAGTAGAACAACATTCATCAGGTACACTCAAAGTCCAAAGTAGAACAACATTCATCAGGTACACTCAAAGTCAAAGGTAGAACAACATTCATCAGGTACACTCAAAGTCAAAGGTAGAACAACATTTATCAGGTACACTCAAAGTTAAAAGTAGTACAACACTCATCAAGTACACTCAAAGTCCAAAGTAGAACAACATTCATCAGATACACTCAAAGTCAAAGATAGAACAACATTCGTCAGGTACACTCAAAGTCAAAGGTAGAACAACATTCATCAGGTACACTCAAAGTGCAAAGTAGAACAACATTCATCAGGTACACTCAAAGTCAAAAGTAGAACAACATTCATCAGATACACTCAATGTCAAAAGTAGAACAACATTCATCAGGTACACTCAATGTCAAAAGTAGAACAACATTCATCAGGTACACTCAAAGTCCAAAGTAGAACAACATTCATCAGGTACACTCAAAGTCCAAAGTAGAACAACATTCATCAGGTACACTCAAAGTCCAAAGTAGAACAACATTCATCAAGTAAGCTCAATGTCAAAAGTAGAACAACATTCATCAGGTACACTCAATGTCCAAAGTAGAACAACATTCATCAGGTACACTCAGTTAAAAATAGAACAACATTCATCAGGTACACTCAAAGTCCAAAGTAGAACAACATTCATCAGGTACACTCAATGTCAAAAGTAGAACAACATTCATAAGCTACACTCAAAGTCAAAGGTAGAACAACATTCATTAGGTACACTCAAAGTCCAAAGTAGAACAACATTCATCAGGTACACTCAAAGTCCAAAGTAGAACAACATTCATCAGGTACACTCAAAGTCAAAGGTAGAACAACATTCATCAGGTACACTCAAAGTCCAAAGTAGAACAACATTCATCAGCTACACTCAAAGTCAAAGGTAGAACAACATTTATCAGGTACACTCAAAGTTAAAAGTAGTACAACACTCATCAAGTACACTCAAAGTCCAAAGTAGAACAACATTCATCAGATACACTCAAAGTCAAAGATAGAACAACATTCGTCAGGTACACTCAAAGTCAAAGGTAGAACAACATTCATCAGGTACACTCAAAGTGCAAAGTAGAACAACATTCATCAGGTACACTCAAAGTCAAAAGTAGAACAACATTCATCAGATACACTCAATGTCAAAAGTAGAACAACATTCATCAGGTACACTCAATGTCAAAAGTAGAACAACATTCATCAGGTACACTCAATGTCAAAAGTAGAACAACATTCATCAGATACACTGAAAGTCAAAGGTAGAACAACATTCATCAGGTACACTCAAAGTCCAAAGTAGAACAACATTCATCAAGTAAACTCAATGTCAAAAGTAGAACAACATTCATCAGGTACACTCAATGTCCAAAGTAGAACAACATTCATCAGGTACACTCAGTTAAAAATAGACCAACATTCATCAGGTACACTCAAAGTCAAAGGTAGAACAACAATCTTCAAGTAAACTTAATGTCCAAAGTAGAACACCATTCATCAGGTACACTCAAAGTCCAAAGTAGAACAACATTCATCAGGTACACTCAATGTCAAAAGTAGAACAACATTCATCAGCCACATTCAAAGTCAAAGGTAGAACAACATTCGTCAGGTACACTCAATGTCCAAAGTAGAACAACATTCATCGGGTAAACTCAGTTAAAAGTAGAAAAACATTCATCAGGTACACTCAAAGTCAAAAGCATAACAACATTCATCAAGTAAACTCAAAGTCAAAGGTAGAACAACATTTGTCAGGTACACTCAAAGTCCAAAGTAGAACAACATTCATCAGGTACACTCAGTCAAAATTAGAACAATATTCATCAGGTACACTCAATGTCAAAAGTAGAACAACATTCATCAGGTACACTCAGTCAAAAGTAGAACAACATTCATCAGGTACACTCAAAGTCCAAAGTAGAACAACATTCATCAGGTACACTCAAAGTCCAAAGTAGAACAACATTCATCAGCTACACTCAAAGTCAAAAGTAGGACAACATTCATCAGGTACACTCAATGTCAAAAGTAGAACAACATTCATCAGGTACACTCAATGTCCAAAGTAGAACAACATTCATCAGGTAAACTCAATTTCCAAAGTAGAACAACATTCATCAGGTACACTCAAAGTCAAAAGTAGAACAACATTCATCAAGTAAACTTAATGTCAAAAGTAGAACAACATTCATCAGGTACACTCAAAGTCCAAAGTAGAACAACATTCATCAGGTACACTCAAAGTCCAAAGTAGAACAACATTCATCAGGTACACTCAATGTCCAAAGTAGAACAAGATTTATCAGGTACACTCAAAGTCAAAAGTAGAACACCATTCATCGAGTAAACTCAATGTCAAAAGTAGAACAACATTCACCAGGTACACTCAAAGTCAAAAGTAGAACAACATTCATCAGCTACACTCAAAGTCAAACGTAGAACAACATTCGTCAGGTACGCCCAATGTCCAAAGTAGAACAACATTCATCAGGTACACTCAGTTAAAAGTAGAACAACATTCATCAGGTACACTCAAAGTCAAAAGCATAACAACATTCATCAAGTAAACTCAAAGTCAAAAGTAGAACAACATTCATCAGCTACACTCAAAGTCAAAGGTAGAACAAGATTCATCAGGTACACTCAATGTCAAAAGTAGAACACCATTCATCGAGTAAACTCAATGTCAAAAGTAGAACAACATTCAACAGGTACATTCAAAGTCAAAAGTAGAACAACATTCATCAGGTACACTCAAATTCAAAGGTAGAACAACAATCTTCAAGTAAACTTAATGTCCAAAGTAGAACACCATTCATCAGGTACACTCAATGTCCAAAGTAGAACAACATTAATCAGGTACACTCAAAGTCAAAGGTAGAACAACATTCATCAGGTACACTCAAAGTCCAAAGTAGAACAACATTCATCAGCTACACTCAAAGTCAAAGGTAGAACAACATTCATCAGGTACACTCAAAGTTAAAAGTAGAACAACACTCATCAAGTACACTCAAAGTCCAAAGTAGAACAACATTCATCAGATACACTCAAAGTCAAAGATAGAACAACATTCGTCAGGTACACTCAAAGTCAAAGGTAGAGCAACATTCGTCAGGTACACTCAAAGTCAAAGGTAGAACAACATTCATCAGGTACACTCAAAGTGCAAAGTAGAACAACATTCATCAGGTACACTCAAAGTCAAAAGTAGAACAACATTCATCAGATACACTCAATGTCAAAAGTAGAACAACATTCATCAGGTACACTCAATGTCAAAAGTAGAACAACATTCATCAGGTACACTCAAAGTCCAAAGTAGAACAACATTCATCAGGTACACTCAAAGTCCAAAGTAGAACAACATTCATCAGATACACTGAAAGCCAAAGGTAGAACAACATTCTTCAGGTACACTCAAAGTCCAAAGTAGAACAACATTCATCAGGTAAACTCAATGTCAAAAGTAGAACAACATTCATCAGGTACACTCAATGTCCAAAGTAGAACAACATTCATCAGGTACACTCAGTTAAAAATAGAACAACATTCATCAGGTACACTCAAAGTCCAAAGTAGAACAACATTCATCAGGTAAACTCAGTTAAAAGTAGAACAACATTCATCAGGTACACTCAAAGTCAAAAGCATAACAACATTCATCAAGTAAACTCAAAGTCAAAGGTAGAACAACATTCGTCAGGTACACTCAAAGTCCAAAGTAGAACAACATTCATCAGCTACACTCAAAGTCCAAAGTAGAACAACATTCATCAGGTACATTCAAAGTCAAAGGTAGAACAACATTCATCAGGTACACTCAAAATCCAAAGTAGAACAACATTCATCAGGTACACTCAGTCAAAAGTAGAACAACATTCATCAGGTACACTCAATGTCAAAAGTAGAACAACATTTATTAGGTACACTCAAAGTCAAAAGTAGAACAACATTCATCAGGTACACTCAATGTCAAAAGTAGAACAACATTCATCAGGTACACTCAAAGTCAAAAGCATAACAACATTCATCAAGTAAACTCAAAGTCAAAGGTAGAACAACATTCGACAGGTACACTCAAAGTCCAAAGTAGAACAACATTCATCAGGTACACTCAAAGTCAAAGGTAGGACAACATTCATCAGGTACACTCAAAGTTAAAAGTAGAACAACACTCATCAAGTACACTCAAAGTCCAAAGTAGAACAACATTCATCAGATACACTCAATGTCAAAAGTAGAACAACATTCATCAGGTACACTCAATGTCAAAAGTAGAACAACATTCATCAGGTACACTCAAAGTCCAAAGTAGAACAACATTCATCAGGTACACTCAAAGTCCAAAGTAGAACAACATTCATCAGATACACTCAATGTCAAAAGTAGAACAACATTCATCAGGTACACTCAATGTCAAAAGTAGAACAACATTCATCAGGTACATTCAAAGTCCAAAGTAGAACAACATTCATCAGGTACACTCAAAGTCCAAAGTAGAACAACATTCATCAGATACACTGAAAGTCAAAGGTAGAACAACATTCATCAGGTACAATCAAAGTCCAAAGTAGAACAACATTCATCAGGTAAACTCAGTTAAAATTAGAACAACATTCATCGGGTACACTCAAAGTCAAAAAGCATAACAACATTCATCAAGTAAACTCAAAGTCAAAGGTAGAACAACATTCGTCAGGTACACTCAAAGTCCAAAGTAGAACAACATTCATCAGGTACACTCAAAGTCCAAAGTAGAAAAACATTCATCAGGTACATTCAAAGTCAAAGGTAGAACAACATTCATCAAGTACACTCAAAGTCCAAAGTAGAACAACATTCATCAGGTACACTCAGTCAAAAGTAGAACAACATTCATCAGGTAAACTCAATGTCAAAAGTAGAACAATATTCATTAGGTACACTCAAAGTCAAAAGTAGAGCATCATTCATCAGGTACACTCAATGTCAAAAGTAGAACAACATTCATCAGGTACTCTCAAAGTCCAAAGTAGAATAACATTCATCAGGTACACTCAAAGTCAAAAGCATAACAACATTCATCAAGTAAACTCAAAGTCAAAGGTAGAACAACATTCGACAGGTACACTCAAAGTCCAAAGTAGAACAACATTCATCAGGTACACTCAAAGTCCAAAGTAGAACAACATTCATCAGCTACACTCAAAGTCAAAGGTAGAACAACATTCATCAGCTACACTCAATGTCAAAAGTAGAACAACATTCATCAGGTACACTCAATGTCAAAAGTAGAACAACATTCATCAGCTACACTCAAAGTCAAAGGTAGAACAACATTTGTCAGGTACACTTAAAGTCCAAAGTAGAACAACATTCATCAGGTACACTCAAAGTCAAAGGTAGAACAAAATTCATCAGGTACATTGAAAGTCCAAAGTAGAACAACATTCATCAAGTAAACTCAATGTCAAAAGTAGAACAACATTCATCAGGTACACTCAATGTCCAAAGTAGAACAACATTCATCAGGTACACTCAGTTAAAAGTAGAACAACATTCATCAGGTACACTCAAAGTCCAAAGTAGAACAACATTCATCAGGTACACTCAATGTCAAAAGTAGAACAACATTCATCAGCTACACTCAAAGTCAAAGGTAGAACAACATTCGTCAGGTACACTCAATGTCCAAAGTAGAACAACTTTCATCGGGTAAACTCAGTTAAAAGTAGAAAAACATTCATCAGGTACACTCAAAGTCAAAAGCATAACAACATTCATCAAGTAAACTCAAAGTTAAAGGTAGAACAACATTCGTCATGTACACTCAAAGTCAAAAGTAGAACAACATTCATCAAGTACACTCAGTCAAAAGTAGAACAACATCCATCAGGTACACTCAATGTCCAAAGTAGAACAACATTCATCAGGTACACTCAAAGTCCAAAGTAGAACAACATTCATCAGGTACACTCAAAGTCCAAAGTAGAACAACATTCATCAGGTACACTCAAAGTCCAAAGTAGAACAACATTCATCAGCTACACTCAAAGTCAAAGGTAGAACAACATTCATCAGGTACACTCAGTTAAAAGTAGAACAACATTCATCAGGTACACTCAAAGTCAAAAGTAGAACAACATTCATCAGCTACAATCAAAGTCAAAGGTAGAACAACATTCGTCAGGTACACTCAATGTCCAAAGTAGAACAACATTCATCGGGTAAACTCAGTTAAAAGTAGAAAAACATTCATCAGGTACACTCAAAGTCAAAAGCATAACAACATTCATCAAGTAAACTCAAAGTCAAAGGTAGAACAACATTCGTCAGGTACACTCAAAGTCCAAAGTAGAACAACATTCATCAAGTACACTCAGTCAAAAGTAGAACAACATTCATTAGATACACTCAATGTCAAAAGTAGAACAACATTCATCAGGTACACTCAAAGTCCAAAGTAGAACAACATTCATCAGGTACACTCAAAGTCCAAAGTAGAACAACATTCATCAGGTACACTCAAAGTCCAAAGTAGAACAACATTCATCAGGTACACTCAAAGTCAAGGGTAGAACAACATTCATCAGGTACACTCAAAGTCCAAAGTAGAACAACATTCATCAGCTACACTCAAAGTCAAAGGTAGATCAACATTCATCAGGTACACTCAAAGTTAAAAGTAGAACAACACTCATCAAGTACACTCAAAGTCCAAAGTAGAACAACATTCATCAGATACACTCAAAGTCAAAGATAGTACAACATTCGTCAGGTACACTCAAAGTCAAAGGTAGAGCAACATTCGTCAGGTACACTCAAAGTCAAAGGTAGAACAACATTCATCAGGTACACTCAAAGTGCAAAGTAGAACAACATTCATCAGGTACACTCAAAGTCAAAAGTAGAACAACATTCATCAGATACACTCAATGTCAAAAGTAGAACAACATTCATCAGGTACACTCAATGTCAAAAGTAGAACAACATTCGTCAGATACACTCAAAGTCCAAAGTAGAACAACATTCATCAGGTACACTCAAAGTCCAAAGTAGAACAACATTCATCAGATACACTGAAAGCCAAAGGTAGAACAACATTCATCAGGTACACTCAAAGTCCAAAGTAGAACAACATTCATCAAGTAAACTCAATGTCAAAAGTAGAACAACATTCATCAGGTACACTCAATGTCCAAAGTAGAACAACATTCATCAGGTACACTCAGTTAAAAATAGAACAACATTCATCAGGTACACTCAAAGTCCAAAGTAGAACAACATTCATCAGGTACACTCAATGTCAAAAGTAGAACAACATTCATAAGCTACACTCAAAGTCAAAGGTAGAACAACATTCGTCAGGTACACTCAATGTCCAAAGTAGAACAACATTCATCAGGTAAACTCAGTTAAAAGTAGAACAACATTCATCAGGTACACTCAAAGTCAAAAGCATAACAACATTCATCAAGTAAACTCAAAGTCAAAGGTAGAACAACATTCGTCAGGTACACTCAAAGTCCAAAGTAGAACAACATTCATCAGCTACACTCAAAGTCCAAAGTAGAACAACATTCATCAGGTACATTCAAAGTCAAAGGTAGAACAACATTCATCAGGTACACTCAAAATCCAAAGTAGAACAACATTCATCAAGTACACTCAAAGTCAAAAGTAGAACAACATTCATCAGGTACACTCAATGTCAAAAGTAGAACAACATTCATTAGGTACACTCAAAGTCAAAAGTAGAACAACATTCATCAGGTACACTCAATGTCAAAAGTAGAACAACATTCATCAGGTACACTCAAAGTCCAAAGTAGAACAACATTCATCAGGTACACTCAAAGTCAAAAGCATAACAACATTCATCAAGTAAACTCAAAGTCAAAGGTAGAACAACATTCGACAGGTACACTCAAAGTCCAAAGTAGAACACATTCATCAGGTACACTCAAAGTCAAAGGTAGAACAACATTCATCAGGTACACTCAAAGTTAAAAGTAGAACAACACTCATCAAGTACACTCAAAGTCCAAAGTAGAACAACATTCATCAGATACACTCAAAGTCAAAGATAGAACAACATTCGTCAGGTACACTCAAAGTCAAAGGTAGAGCAACATTCGTCAGGTACACTCAAAGTCAAAGTTAGAACAACATTCATCAGGTACACTCAAAGTCCAAAGTAGAACAACATTCATCAGCTACACTCAAAGTCAAAAGTAGAACAACATTCATCAGATACACTCAATGTCAAAAGTAGAACAACATTCATCAGGTACACTCAATGTCAAAAGTAGAACAACATTCATCAGGTACACTCAAAGTCCAAAGTAGAACAACATTCATCAGATACACTGAAAGTCAAAGGTAGAACAACATTCATCAGGTACAATCAAAGTCCAAAGTAGAACAACATTCATCAGGTAAACTCAGTTAAAATTAGAACAACATTCATCAGGTACACTCAAAGTCAAAAGCATAACAACATTCATCAAGTAAACTCAAAGTCAAAGGTAGAACAACATTCGTCAGGTACACTCAAAGTCCAAAGTAGAACAACATTCATCAGGTACACTCAAAGTCCAAAGTAGAAAAACATTCATCAGGTACATTCAAAGTCAAAGGTAGAACAACATTCATCAAGTACACTCAAAGTCCAAAGTAGAACAATATTCATCAGGTACACTCAGTCAAAAGTAGAACAACATTCATCAGGTACACTCAATGTCAAAAGTAGAACAACATTCATTAGGTACACTCAAAGTCAAAAGCATAACAACATTCATCAAGTAAACTCAAAGTCAAAGGTAGAACAACATTCGACAGGTACACTCAAAGTCCAAAGTAGAACAACATTCATCAGGTACACTCAAAGTCCAAAGTAGAACAACATTCATCAGCTACACTCAAAGTCAAAGGTAGAACAACATTCATCAGCTACACTCAATGTCAAAAGTAGAACAACATTCATCAGGTACACTCAATGTCAAAAGTAGAACAACATTCATCAGCTACACTCAAAGTCAAAGGTAGAACAACATTCGTCAGGTACACTTAAAGTCCAAAGTAGAACAACATTCATCAGGTACACTCAAAGTCAAAGGTAGAACAAAATTCATCAGGTACAATGAAAGTCCAAAGTAGAACAACATTCATCAAGTAAACTCAATGTCAAAAGTAGAACAACATTCATCAGGTACACTCAATGTCCAAAGTAGAACAACATTCGTCAGGTACACTCAAAGTCAAAGGTAGAGCAACATTCGTCAGGTACACTCAAAGTCAAAGTTAGAACAACATTCATCAGGTACACTCAAAGTCCAAAGTAGAACAACATTCATCAGGTACACTCAAAGTCAAAAGTAGAACAACATTCATCATATACACTCAATGTCAAAAGTAGAACAACATTCATCAGGTACACTCAAAGTCAAAAGTAGAACAACATTCATCAGGTACACTCAAAGTCCAAAGTAGAACAACATTCATCAGGTACACTCAAAGTCCAATGTAGAACAACATTCATCAGATACACTGAAAGTCAAAGGTAGAACAACATTCATCAGGTACAATCAAAGTCCAAAGTAGAACAACATTCATCAGGTAAACTCAGTTAAAATTAGAACAACATTCATCAGGTACACTCAAAGTCAAAAGCATAACAACATTCATCAAGTAAACTCAAAGTCAAAGGTAGAACAACATTCGTCAGGTACACTCAAAGTCCAAAGTAGAACAACATTCATCAGGTACACTCAAAGTCCAAAGTAGAAAAACATTCATCAGGTACATTCAAAGTCAAAGGTAGAACAACATTCATCAAGTACACTCAAAGTCCAAAGTAGAACAACATTCATCAGGTACACTCAGTCAAAATAGAACAACATTCATCAGGTACACTCAATGTCAAAAGTAGAACAACATTCATTAGGTACACTCAAAGTCAAAAGTAGAGCAACATTCATCAGGTACACTCAATGTCAAAAGTAGAACAACATTCATCAGGTACACTCAAAGTCAAAAGCATAACAACATTCATCAAGTAAACTCAAAGTCAAAGGTAGAACAACATTCGACAGGTACACTCAAAGTCCAAAGTAGAACAACATTCATCAGGTACACTCAAAGTCCAAAGTAGAACAACATTCATCAGCTACACTCAAAGTCAAAGGTAGAACAACATTCATCAGCTACACTCAATGTCAAAAGTAGAACAACATTCATCAGGTACACTCAATGTCAAAAGTAGAACAACATTCATCAGCTACACTCAAAGTCAAAGGTAGAACAACATTCGTCAGGTACACTTAAAGTCCAAAGTAGAAAAACATTCATCAGGTACACTCAAAGTCAAAGGTAGAACAAAATTCATCAGGTACAATGAAAGTCCAAAGTAGAACAACATTCATCAAGTAAACTCAATGTCAAAAGTAGAACAACATTCATCAGGTACACTCAATGTCCAAAGTAGAACAACATTCATCAGGTACACTCAGTTAAAAGTAGAACAACATTCATCAGGTACACTCAAAGTCCAAAGTAGAACAACATTCATCAGGTACACTCAATGTCAAAAGTAGAACAACATTCATCAGCTACACTCAAAGTCAAAGGTAGAACAACATTCGTCAGGTACACTCAATGTCCAAAGTAGAACAACTTTCATCGGGTAAACTCAGTTAAAAGTAGAAAAACATTCATCAGGTACACTCAAAGTCAAAAGCATAACAACATTCATCAAGTAAACTCAAAGTTAAAGGTAGAACAACATTCGTCATGTACACTTAAAGTCCAAAGTAGAACAACATTCATCAGGTACACTCAAAGTCAAAGGTAGAACAAAATTCATCAGGTACAATGAAAGTCCAAAGTAGAACAACATTCATCAAGTACACTCAGTCAAAAGTAGAACAACATCCATCAGGTACACTCAATGTCAAAAGTAGAACAACATTCATCAGGTACACTCAAAGTCCAAAGTAGAACAACATTCATCAGGTACACTCAAAGTCCAAAGTAGAACAACATTCATCAGGTACATTCAAAGTCCAAAGTAGAACAACATTCATCAGCTACACTCAAAGTCAAAGGTAGAACAACATTCATCAGGTACACTCAAAGTTAAAAGTAGAACAACACTCATCAAGTACACTCAAAGTCCAAAGTAGAACAACATTCATCAGATACACTCAAAGTCAAAGATAGAACAACATTCGTCAGGTACACTCAAAGTCAAAGGTAGAACAACATTCATCAGGTACACTCAAAGTCCAAAGTAGAACAACATTCATCAGGTACAATCAAAGTCAAAAGTAGAACAACATTCATCAGATACACTCAATGTCAAAAGTAGAACAACATTCATCAGGTACACTCAATGTCAAAAGTAGAACAACATTCATCAGGTACACTCAAAGTCCAAAATAGAACAACATTCATCAGGTACACTCAAAGTCCAAAGTAGGACAACATTCATCAGATACACTGAAAGTCAAAGGTAGAACAACATTCATCAGGTACAATTAAAGTCCAAAGTAGAACAACATTCATCAAGTAAACTCAATGTCAAAAGTAGAACAACATTCATCAGGTGTACTCAATGTCCAAAGTAGAACAACATTCATCAGGTACACTCAGTTAAAAATAGAACAACATTCATCAGGTACACTCAAAGTCCAAAGTAGAACAACATTCATCAGGTACACTCAATGTCAAAAGTAGAACAACATTCATCAGCTACACTCAAAGTCAAAGGTAGAACAACATTCGTCAGGTACATTCAATGTCCAAAGTAGAACAACATTCATCAGGTAAACTCAGTTAAAAGTAGAACAACAGTCATCAGGTACACTCAAAGTCAAAAGCATAACAACATTCATCAAGTAAACTCAAAGTCAAAGGTAGAACAACATTCGTCAGGTACACTCAAAGTCCAAAGTAGAACAACATTCATCAGGTACACTCAAAGTCCAAAGTAGAACAACATTCATCAGGTACATTCAAAGTCAAAGGTAGAACAACATTCATCAGGTACACTCAAAGTCCAAAGTAGAACAACATTCATCAGATACACTCAATGTCAAAAATAGAACAACATTCATCAAGTAAACTTAATGTCAAAAGTAGAACAACATTCATCAGGTACACTCAAAGTCCAAAGTAGAACAACATTCTTCGGCTACACTCAAAGTCAAAAGTAGAAAAACATTCATCAGGTACACTCAATGTCAAAAGTAGAACAACATTCATCATGTACACTCAAAGTCCAAAGTAGAACAACATTCATCAGGTACACTCAAAGTCAAAAGTAGAACAACATTCATCAGGTAAACTCAATTTCCAAAGTAGAACAACATTCATCAGGTACACTCAAAGTCAAAAATAGAACAACATTCATCAAGTAAACTTAATGTCAAAAGTAGAGCAACATTCATCAGGCACATTCAAAGTCCAAAGTAGAACAACATTCATCAGGTACACTCAAAGTCCAAAGTAGAACAAAATTCATCAGGTACACCCAGTCAAAAGTAGAACAACATTCATCAAGTAAACTTAATGTCAAAAGTAGAACAACATTCATCAGGTACACTCAAAGTCCAAAGTAGAACAACATTCATCAGGTACACTCAAAATCCAAAGTAGAACAACATTCATCAGGTACACTCAAAGTCATAAATAGAACAACATTCATCGGGTACACTCAAAGTCCAAAGTAGAACAACATTCATCAGGTACACTCAAATTCAAAAGTAGAACAACATTCATCAGGTAAACTTAATGTCAAAAGTAGAGCAACATTCATCAAGTAAACTCAATGTCAAAAGTAGAACAACATTCATCAGGTACACTCAGTCAAAAGTAGAACAATATTCATTAGGTACACTCAAAGTCAAAAGTAGAACAACATTCATCAGGTACACTCAAAGTCAAAAGTATAACAACATTCATCAGGTACACTCAGTCAAAAGTAGAACAACATTCATCAGGTACACTCAAAGTCAAAGGTAGAACAACATTCGTCAGGTACACTCAATGTCAAAAGTAGAACAACATTCATCAGGTACACTCAATGTCAAAAGTAGAACAACATTCATCAGGTACACTCAAAGTCCAAAATAGAACAACATTCATCAGGTACACTCAAAGTCCAAAGTAGAACAACATTCATCAGATACACTGAAAGTCAAAGGTAGAACAACATTCATCAGGTACAATCAAAGTCCAAAGTAGAACAACATTCATCAAGTAAACTCAATGTCAAAAGTAGAACAACATTCATCAGGTGTACTCAATGTCCAAAGTAGAACAACATTCATCAGGTACACTCAGTTAAAAATAGAACAACATTCATCAGGTACACTCAAAGTCCAAAGTAGAACAACATTCATCAGGTACACTCAATGTCAAAAGTAGAACAACATTCATCAGCTACACTCAAAGTCAAAGGTAGAACAACATTCGTCAGGTACATTCAATGTCCAAAGTAGAACAACATTCATCAGGTACACTCAAAGTCAAAGGTAGAACAAAATTCATCAGGTACAATGAAAGTCCAAAGTAGAACAACATTCATCAAGTACACTCAGTCAAAAGTAGAACAACATCCATCAGGTACACTCAATGTCAAAAGTAGAACAACATTCATCAGGTACACTCAAAGTCCAAAGTAGAACAACATTCATCAGGTACACTCAAAGTCCAAAGTAGAACAACATTCATCAGGTACATTCAAAGTCCAAAGTAGAACAACATTCATCAGCTACACTCAAAGTCAAAGGTAGAACAACATTCATCAGGTACACTCAAAGTTAAAAGTAGAACAACACTCATCAAGTACACTCAAAGTCCAAAGTAGAACAACATTCATCAGATACACTCAAAGTCAAAGATAGAACAACATTCGTCAGGTACACTCAAAGTCAAAGGTAGAGCAACATTCGTCAGGTACACTCAAAGTCAAAGGTAGAACAACATTCATCAGGTACACTCAAAGTCCAAAGTAGAACAACATTCATCAGGTACAATCAAAGTCAAAAGTAGAACAACATTCATCAGATACACTCAATGTCAAAAGTAGAACAACATTCATCAGGTACACTCAATGTCAAAAGTAGAACAACATTCATCAGGTACACTCAAAGTCCAAAATAGAACAACATTCATCAGGTACACTCAAAGTCCAAAGTAGGACAACATTCATCAGATACACTGAAAGCCAAAGGTAGAACAACATTCATCAGGTACAATCAAAGTCCAAAGTAGAACAACATTCATCAAGTAAACTCAATGTCAAAAGTAGAACAACATTCATCAGGTGTACTCAATGTCCAAAGTAGAACAACATTCATCAGGTACACTCAGTTAAAAATAGAACAACATTCATCAGGTACACTCAAAGTCCAAAGTAGAACAACATTCATCAGGTACACTCAATGTCAAAAGTAGAACAACATTCATCAGCTACACTCAAAGTCAAAGGTAGAACAACATTCGTCAGGTACATTCAATGTCCAAAGTAGAACAACATTCATCAGGTAAACTCAGTTAAAAGTAGAACAACAGTCATCAGGTACACTCAAAGTCAAAAGCATAACAACATTCATCAAGTAAACTCAAAGTCAAAGGTAGAACAACATTCGTCAGGTACACTCAAAGTCCAAAGTAGAACAACATTCATCAGGTACACTCAAAGTCCAAAGTAGAACAACATTCATCAGGTACATTCAAAGTCAAAGGTAGAACAACATTCATCAGGTACACTCAAAGTCCAAAGTAGAACAACATTCATCAGATACACTCAATGTCAAAAATAGAACAACATTCATAAAGTAAACTTAATGTCAAAAGTAGAACAACATTCTTCGGCTACACTCAAAGTCAAAAGTAGAAAAACATTCATCAGGTACACTCAATGTCAAAAGTAGAACAACATTCATCATGTACACTCAAAGTCAAAAGTAGAACAACATTCATCAGGTACACTCAAAGTCAAAAGTAGAACAACATTCATCAGGTAAACTCAATGTCCAAAGTAGAACAACATTCATCAGGTACACTCAAAGTCAAAAATAGAACAACATTCATCAAGTAAACTTAATGTCAAAAGTAGAGCAACATTCATCAGGCACATTCAAAGTCCAAAGTAGAACAACATTCATCAGGTACACTCAAAGTCCAAAGTAGAACAAAATTCATCAGGTACACCCAGTCAAAAGTAGAACAACATTCATCAGGTAAACTCAATGTCCAAAGTAGAACAACATTCATCAGGTACACTCAAAGTCAACAGTAGAACAACATTCATCAAGTAAACTTAATGTCAAAAGTAGAACAACATTCATCAGGTACACTCAAAGTCCAAAGTAGAACAACATTCATCAGGTACACTCAAAATCCAAAGTAGAACAACATTCATCAGGTACACTCAAAGTCATAAATAGAACAACATTCATCGGGTACACTCAAAGTCCAAAGTAGAACAACATTCATCAGGTACACTCAAATTCAAAAGTAGAACAACATTCATCAGGTAAACTTAATGTCAAAAGTAGAGCAACATTCATCAAGTAAACTCAATGTCAAAAGTAGAACAACATTCATCAGGTACACTCAGTCAAAAGTAGAACAATATTCATTAGGTACACTCAAAGTCAAAAGTAGAACAACATTCATCAGGTACACTCAAAGTCAAAAGTATAACAACATTCATCAGGTACACTCAGTCAAAAGTAGAACAACATTCATCAGGTACACTCAAAGTCAAAGGTAGAACAACATTCGTCAGGTACACTCAATGTCAAAAGTAGAACAACATTCATCAGGTACACTCAATGTCAAAAGTAGAACAACATTCATCAGGTACACTCAAAGTCCAAAATAGAACAACATTCATCAGGTACACTCAAAGTCCAAAGTAGAACAACATTCATCAGATACACTGAAAGTCAAAGGTAGAACAACATTCATCAGGTACAATCAAAGTCCAAAGTAGAACAACATTCATCAAGTAAACTCAATGTCAAAAGTAGAACAACATTCATCAGGTGTACTCAATGTCCAAAGTAGAACAACATTCATCAGGTACACTCAGTTAAAAATAGAACAACATTCATCAGGTACACTCAAAGTCAAAAGCATAACAACATTCATCAAGTAAACTCAAAGTCAAAGGTAGAACAACATTCGTCAGGTACACTCAAAGTCCAAAGTAGAACAACATTCATCAGGTACACTCAAAGTCCAAAGTAGAACAACATTCATCAGGTACATTCAAAGTCAAAGGTAGAACAACATTCATCAGGTACACTCAAAGTCCAAAGTAGAACAACATTCATCAGATACACTCAATGTCAAAAATAGAACAACATTCATCAAGTAAACTTAATGTCAAAAGTAGAACAACATTCATCAGGTACACTCAAAGTCCAAAGTAGAACAACATTCTTCGGCTACACTCAAAGTCAAAAGTAGAAAAACATTCATCAGGTACACTCAATGTCAAAAGTAGAACAACATTCATCATGTACACTCAAAGTCCAAAGTAGAACAACATTCATCAGGTACACTCAAAGTCAAAAGTAGAACAACATTCATCAGGTAAACTCAATGTCCAAAGTAGAACAACATTCATCAAGTAAACTTAATGTCAAAAGTAGAGCAACATTCATCAGGCACATTCAAAGTCCAAAGTAGAACAACATTCATCAGGTACACTCAAAGTCCAAAGTAGAACAAAATTCATCAGGTACACCCAGTCAAAAGTAGAACAACATTCATCAGGTAAACTCAATGTCCAAAGTAGAACAACATTCATCAGGTACACTCAAAGTCAAAAGTAGAACAACATTCATCAATTAAACTTAATGTCAAAAGTAGAACAACATTCATCAGGTACACTCAAAGTCCAAAGTAGAACAACATTCATCAGGTACACTCAAAATCCAAAGTAGAACAACATTCATCAGGTACACTCAAAGTCATAAATAGAACAACATTCATCGGGTACACTCAAAGTGCAAAGTAGAACAACATTCATCAGGTACACTCAAATTCAAAAGTAGAACAACATTCATCAGGTAAACTTAATGTCAAAAGTAGAGCAACATTCATCAAGTAAACTCAATGTCAAAAGTAGAACAACATTCATCAGGTACACTCAGTCAAAAGTAGAACAACATTCATTAGGTACACTCAAAGTCAAAAGTAGAACAACATTCATCAGGTACACTCAAAGTCAAAAGTATAACAACATTCATCAGGTACACTCAGTCCAAAGTAGAACAACATTCATCAGGTACACTCAAAGTCAAAGGTAGAACAACATTCATCAGGTACACTCAATGTCAAAAGTAGAACAACATTCATCAGGTACACTCAATGTCAAAAGTAGAACAACATTCATCAGGTACACTCAAAGCCCAAAGTAGAACAACATTCATCAGGTACAGTCAAAGTCCAAAGTAGAACAACATTCATCCGCTACACTCAAAGTCAAAGGTAGAACAACATTCATCAGGTACACTCAAAGTTAAAAGTAGAACAACACTCATCAAGTACACTCAAAGTCCAAAGTAGAACAACATTCATCAGATACACTCAAAGTCAAAGATAGAACAACATTCGTCAGGTACACTCAAAGTCAAAGGTAGAGCAACATTCGTCAGGTACACTCAAAGTCAAAGGTAGAACAACATTCATCAGGTACACTCAAAGTCCAAAGTAGAACAACATTCATCAGGTACAATCAAAGTCAAAAGTAGAACAACATTCATCAGATACACTCAATGTCAAAAGTAGAACAACATTCATCAGGTACACTCAATGTCAAAAGTAGAACAACATTCATCAGGTACACTCAAAGTCCAAAATAGAACAACATTCATCATGTACACTCAAAGTCCAAAGTAGGACAACATTCATCAGATACACTGAAAGTCAAAGGTAGAACAACATTCATCAGGTACAATCAAAGTCCAAAGTAGAACAACATTCATGAAGTAAACTCAATGTCAAAAGTAGAACAACATTCATCAGGTGTACTCAATGTCCAAAGTAGAACAACATTCATCAGGTACACTCAGTTAAAAATAGAACAACATTCATCAGGTACACTCAAAGTCCAAAGTAGAACAACATTCATCAGGTACACTCAATGTCAAAAGTAGAACAACATTCATCAGCTACACTCAAAGTCAAAGGTAGAACAACATTCGTCAGGTACATTCAATGTCCAAAGTAGAACAACATTCATCAGGTAAACTCAGTTAAAAGTAGAACAACAGTCATCAGGTACACTCAAAGTCAAAAGCATAACAACATTCATCAAGTAAACTCAAAGTCAAAGGTAGAACAACATTCGTCAGGTACACTCAAAGTCCAAAGTAGAACAACATTCATCAGGTACACTCAAAGTCCAAAGTAGAACAACATTCATCAGGTACATTCAAAGTCAAAGGTAGAACAACATTCATCAGGTACACTCAAAGTCCAAAGTAGAACAACATTCATCAGATACACTCAATGTCAAAAATAGAACAACATTCATCAAGTAAACTTAATGTCAAAAGTAGAACAACATTCATCAGGTACACTCAAAGTCCAAAGTAGAACAACATTCTTTGGCTACACTCAAAGTCAAAAGTAGAAAAACATTCATCAGGTACACTCAATGTCAAAAGTAGAACAACATTCATCATGTACACTCAAAGTCCAAAGTAGAACAACATTCATCAGGTACACTCAAAGTCAAAAGTAGAACAACATTCATCAGGTAAACTCAATGTCCAAAGTAGAACAACATTCATCAGGTACACTCAAAGTCAAAAATAGAACAACATTCATCAAGTAAACTTAATGTCAAAAGTAGAGCAACATTCATCAGGCACATTCAAAGTCCAAAGTAGAACAACATTCATCAGGTACACTCAAAGTCCAAAGTAGAACAAAATTCATCAGGTACACCCAGTCAAAAGTAGAACAACATTCATCAGGTAAACTCAATGTCCAAAGTAGAACAACATTCATCAGGTACACTCAAAGTCAACAGTAGAACAACATTCATCAAGTAAACTTAATGTCAAAAGTAGAACAACATTCTTCAGGTACACTCAAAGTCCAAAGTAGAACAACATTCATCAGGTACACTCAAAATCCAAAGTAGAACAACATTCATCAGGTACACTCAAAGTCATAAATAGAACAACATTCATCGGGTACACTCAAAGTCCAAAGTAGAACAACATTCATCAGGTACACTCAAATTCAAAAGTAGAACAACATTCATCAGGTAAACTTAATGTCAAAAGTAGAGCAACATTCATCAAGAAAACTCAAAGTCAAAAGTAGAACAACATTCATCAGGTACACTCAGTCAAAAGTAGAACAACATTCATTAGGTACACTCAAAGTCAAAAGTAGAACAACATTCATCAGGTACACTCAAAGTCAAAAGTATAACAACATTCATCAGGTACACTCAGTCAAAAGTAGAACAACATTCATCAGGTACACTCAAAGTCAAAGGTAAAACAACATTCGTCAGGTACACTCAATGTCAATAGTAGAACAACATTCATCAGGTACACTCAATGTCAAAAGTAGAACAACATTCATCAGGTACACTCAAAGTCCAAAATAGAACAACATTCATCAGGTACACTCAAAGTCCAAAGTAGAACAACATTCATCAGATACACTGAAAGTCAAAGGTAGAACAACATTCATCAGGTACAATCAAAGTCCAAAGTAGAACAACATTCATCAAGTAAACTCAATGTCAAAAGTAGAACAACATTCATCAGGTGTACTCAATGTCCAAAGTAGAACAACATTCATCAGGTACACTCAGTTAAAAATAGAACAACATTCATCAGGTACACTCAAAGTCCAAAGTAGAACAACATTCATCAGGTACACTCAATGTCAAAAGTAGAACAACATTCATCAGCTACACTCAAAGTCAAAGGTAGAACAACATTCGTCAGGTACATTCAATGTCCAAAGTAGAACAACATTCATCAGGTAAACTCAGTTAAAAGTAGAACAACAGTCATCAGGTACACTCAAAGTCAAAAGCATAACAACATTCATCAAGTAAACTCAAAGTCAAAGGTAGAACAACATTCGTCAGGTACACTCAAAGTCCAAAGTAGAACAACATTCATCAGGTACACTCAAAGTCCAAAGTAGAACAACATTCATCAGGTACATTCAAAGTCAAAGGTAGAACAACATTCATCAGGTACACTCAAAGTCCAAAGTAGAACAACATTCATCAGATACACTCAATGTCAAAAATAGAACAACATTCATCAAGTAAACTTAATGTCAAAAGTAGAACAACATTCATCAGGTACACTCAAAGTCCAAAGTAGAACAACATTCTTCGGCTACACTCAAAGTCAAAAGTAGAAAAACATTCATCAGGTACACTCAATGTCAAAAGTAGAACAACATTCATCATGTACACTCAAAGTCCAAAGTAGAACAACATTCATCAGGTACACTCAAAGTCAAAAGTAGAACAACATTCATCAGGTAAACTCAATGTCCAAAGTAGAACAACATTCATCAAGTAAACTTAATGTCAAAAGTAGAGCAACATTCATCAGGCACATTCAAAGTCCAAAGTAGAACAACATTCATCAGGTACACTCAAAGTCCAAAGTAGAACAAAATTCATCAGGTACACCCAGTCAAAAGTAGAACAACATTCATCAGGTAAACTCAATGTCCAAAGTAGAACAACATTCATCAGGTACACTCAAAGTCCAAAGTAGAACAACATTCATCAGGTACACTCAAAATCCAAAGTAGAACAACATTCATCAGGTACACTCAAAGTCATAAATAGAACAACATTCATCGGGTACACTCAAAGTCCAAAGTAGAACAACATTCATCAGGTACACTCAAATTCAAAAGTAGAACAACATTCATCAGGTAAACTTAATGTCAAAAGTAGAGCAACATTCATCAAGTAAACTCAATGTCAAAAGTAGAACAACATTCATCAGGTACACTCAGTCAAAAGTAGAACAACATTCATTAGGTACACTCAAAGTCAAAAGTAGAACAACATTCATCAGGTAAACTCAAAGTCAAAAGTATAACAACATTCATCAGGTACACTCAGTCCAAAGTAGAACAACATTCATCAGGTACACTCAAAGTCAAAGGTAGAACAACATTCGTCAGGTACACTCAATGTCAAAAGTAGAACAACATTCATCAGGTACACTCAATGTCAAAAGTAGAACAACATTCATCAGGTACACTCAAAGCCCAAAGTAGAACAACATTCATCAGGTACACTCAAAGTCCAAAGTAGAACAACATTCATCAGGTACACTCCAAATCCAAAGTAGAACAACATTCATCAGGTACACTCAATGTCCAAAGTAGAAAAAAATTCATCAGGTACACTCAGTCAAAAGTAGAACAACATTCATCAGGTACACTCAAAGTCAAAAGTAGAACAACATTCATCAGGTACACTCAAAGTCAAAAGTAGAACAACATTCATCAGGTACACTCAAAGTCCAAAGTAGAACAACATTCATCAGGTACACTCAAAGTCATAAGTAGAACAACATTCATCGGGTACACTCAAAGTCCAAAGTAGAACAACATTCATCAGGTACACTCAAAATCAAAAGTAGAACAACATTCATCAAGTAAACTCAATGTCAAAAGTAGAACAACATTCATCAGGTGTACTCAATGTCCAAAGTAGAACAACATTCATCAGGTACACTCAGTTAAAAATAGAACAACATTCATCAGGTACACTCAAAGTCCAAAGTAGAACAACATTCATCAGGTACACTCAATGTCAAAAGTAGAACAACATTCATCAGCTACACTCAAAGTCAAAGGTAGAACAACATTCGTCAGGTACATTCAATGTCCAAAGTAGAACAACATTCATCAGGTACACTCAAAGTCAAAGGTAGAACAAAATTCATCAGGTACAATGAAAGTCCAAAGTAGAACAACATTCATCAAGTACACTCAGTCAAAAGTAGAACAACATCCATCAGGTACACTCAATGTCAAAAGTAGAACAACATTCATCAGGTACACTCAAAGTCCAAAGTAGAACAACATTCATCAGGTACACTCAAAGTCCAAAGTAGAACAACATTCATCAGGTACATTCAAAGTCCAAAGTAGAACAACATTCATCAGCTACACTCAAAGTCAAAGGTAGAACAACATTCATCAGGTACACTCAAAGTTAAAAGTAGAACAACACTCATCAAGTACACTCAAAGTCCAAAGTAGAACAACATTCATCAGATACACTCAAAGTCAAAGATAGAACAACATTCGTCAGGTACACTCAAAGTCAAAGGTAGAGCAACATTCGTCAGGTACACTCAAAGTCAAAGGTAGAACAACATTCATCAGGTACACTCAAAGTCCAAAGTAGAACAACATTCATCAGGTACAATCAAAGTCAAAAGTAGAACAACATTCATCAGATACACTCAATGTCAAAAGTAGAACAACATTCATCAGGTACACTCAATGTCAAAAGTAGAACAACATTCATCAGGTACACTCAAAGTCCAAAATAGAACAACATTCATCAGGTACACTCAAAGTCCAAAGTAGGACAACATTCATCAGATACACTGAAAGTCAAAGGTAGAACAACATTCATCAGGTACAATCAAAGTCCAAAGTAGAACAACATTCATCAAGTAAACTCAATGTCAAAAGTAGAACAACATTCATCAGGTGTACTCAATGTCCAAAGTAGAACAACATTCATCAGGTACACTCAGTTAAAAATAGAACAACATTCATCAGGTACACTCAAAGTCCAAAGTAGAACAACATTCATCAGGTACACTCAATGTCAAAAGTAGAACAACATTCATCAGCTACACTCAAAGTCAAAGGTAGAACAACATTCGTCAGGTACATTCAATGTCCAAAGTAGAACAACATTCATCAGGTAAACTCAGTTAAAAGTAGAACAACAGTCATCAGGTACACTCAAAGTCAAAAGCATAACAACATTCATCAAGTAAACTCAAAGTCAAAGGTAGAACAACATTCGTCAGGTACACTCAAAGTCCAAAGTAGAACAACATTCATCAGGTACACTCAAAGTCCAAAGTAGAACAACATTCATCAGGTACATTCAAAGTCAAAGGTAGAACAACATTCATCAGGTACACTCAAAGTCCAAAGTAGAACAACATTCATCAGATACACTCAATGTCAAAAATAGAACAACATTCATCAAGTAAACTTAATGTCAAAAGTAGAACAACATTCATCAGGTACACTCAAAGTCCAAAGTAGAACAACATTCTTCGGCTACACTCAAAGTCAAAAGTAGAAAAACATTCATCAGGTACACTCAATGTCAAAAGTAGAACAACATTCATCATGTACACTCAAAGTCCAAAGTAGAACAACATTCATCAGGTACACTCAAAGTCAAAAGTAGAACAACATTCATCAGGTAAACTCAATGTCCAAAGTAGAACAACATTCATCAGGTACACTCAAAGTCAAAAATAGAACAACATTCATCAAGTAAACTTAATGTCAAAAGTAGAGCAACATTCATCAGGCACATTCAAAGTCCAAAGTAGAACAACATTCATCAGGTACACTCAAAGTCCAAAGTAGAACAAAATTCATCAGGTACACCCAGTCAAAAGTAGAACAACATTCATCAGGTAAACTCAATGTCCAAAGTAGAACAACATTCATCAGGTACACTCAAAGTCAACAGTAGAACAACATTCATCAAGTAAACTTAATGTCAAAAGTAGAACAACATTCATCAGGTACACTCAAAGTCCAAAGTAGAACAACATTCATCAGGTACACTCAAAATCCAAAGTAGAACAACATTCATCAGGTACACTCAAAGTCATAAATAGAACAACATTCATCGGGTACACTCAAAGTCCAAAGTAGAACAACATTCATCAGGTACACTCAAATTCAAAAGTAGAACAACATTCATCAGGTAAACTTAATGTCAAAAGTAGAGCAACATTCATCAAGTAAACTCAATGTCAAAAGTAGAACAACATTCATCAGGTACACTCAGTCAAAAGTAGAACAATATTCATTAGGTACACTCAAAGTCAAAAGTAGAACAACATTCATCAGGTACACTCAAAGTCAAAAGTATAACAACATTCATCAGGTACACTCAGTCAAAAGTAGAACAACATTCATCAGGTACACTCAAAGTCAAAGGTAGAACAACATTCGTCAGGTACACTCAATGTCAAAAGTAGAACAACATTCATCAGGTACACTCAATGTCAAAAGTAGAACAACATTCATCAGGTACACTCAAAGTCCAAAATAGAACAACATTCATCAGGTACACTCAAAGTCCAAAGTAGAACAACATTCATCAGATACACTGAAAGTCAAAGGTAGAACAACATTCATCAGGTACAATCAAAGTCCAAAGTAGAACAACATTCATCAAGTAAACTCAATGTCAAAAGTAGAACAACATTCATCAGGTGTACTCAATGTCCAAAGTAGAACAACATTCATCAGGTACACTCAGTTAAAAATAGAACAACATTCATCAGGTACACTCAAAGTCCAAAGTAGAACAACATTCATCAGGTACACTCAATGTCAAAAGTAGAACAACATTCATCAGCTACACTCAAAGTCAAAGGTAGAACAACATTCGTCAGGTACATTCAATGTCCAAAGTAGAACAACATTCATCAGGTAAACTCAGTTAAAAGTAGAACAACAGTCATCAGGTACACTCAAAGTCAAAAGCATAACAACATTCATCAAGTAAACTCAAAGTCAAAGGTAGAACAACATTCGTCAGGTACACTCAAAGTCCAAAGTAGAACAACATTCATCAGGTACACTCAAAGTCCAAAGTAGAACAACATTCATCAGGTACATTCAAAGTCAAAGGTAGAACAACATTCATCAGGTACACTCAAAGTCCAAAGTAGAACAACATTCATCAGATACACTCAATGTCAAAAATAGAACAACATTCATCAAGTAAACTTAATGTCAAAAGTAGAACAACATTCATCAGGTACACTCAAAGTCCAAAGTAGAACAACATTCTTCGGCTACACTCAAAGTCAAAAGTAGAAAAACATTCATCAGGTACACTCAATGTCAAAAGTAGAACAACATTCATCATGTACACTCAAAGTCCAAAGTAGAACAACATTCATCAGGTACACTCAAAGTCAAAAGTAGAACAACATTCATCAGGTAAACTCAAAGTCAAAGGTAGAACAACATTCGTCAGGTACACTCAAAGTCCAAAGTAGAACAACATTCATCAGGTACACTCAAAGTCCAAAGTAGAACAACATTCATCAGGTACATTCAAAGTCAAAGGTAGAACAACATTCATCAGGTACACTCAAAGTCCAAAGTAGAACAACATTCATCAGATACACTCAATGTCAAAAATAGAACAACATTCATCAAGTAAACTTAATGTCAAAAGTAGAACAACATTCATCAGGTACACTCAAAGTCCAAAGTAGAACAACATTCTTCGGCTACACTCAAAGTCAAAAGTAGAAAAACATTCATCAGGTACACTCAATGTCAAAAGTAGAACAACATTCATCATGTACACTCAAAGTCCAAAGTAGAACAACATTCATCAGGTACACTCAAAGTCAAAAGTAGAACAACATTCATCAGGTAAACTCAATGTCCAAAGTAGAACAACATTCATCAAGTAAACTTAATGTCAAAAGTAGAGCAACATTCATCAGGCACATTCAAAGTCCAAAGTAGAACAACATTCATCAGGTACACTCAAAGTCCAAAGTAGAACAAAATTCATCAGGTACACCCAGTCAAAAGTAGAACAACATTCATCAGGTAAACTCAATGTCCAAAGTAGAACAACATTCATCAGGTACACTCAAAGTCAAAAGTAGAACAACATTCATCAATTAAACTTAATGTCAAAAGTAGAACAACATTCATCAGGTACACTCAAAGTCCAAAGTAGAACAACATTCATCAGGTACACTCAAAATCCAAAGTAGAACAACATTCATCAGGTACACTCAAAGTCATAAATAGAACAACATTCATCGGGTACACTCAAAGTGCAAAGTAGAACAACATTCATCAGGTACACTCAAATTCAAAAGTAGAACAACATTCATCAGGTAAACTTAATGTCAAAAGTAGAGCAACATTCATCAAGTAAACTCAATGTCAAAAGTAGAACAACATTCATCAGGTACACTCAGTCAAAAGTAGAACAACATTCATTAGGTACACTCAAAGTCAAAAGTAGAACAACATTCATCAGGTACACTCAAAGTCAAAAGTATAACAACATTCATCAGGTACACTCAGTCCAAAGTAGAACAACATTCATCAGGTACACTCAAAGTCAAAGGTAGAACAACATTCATCAGGTACACTCAATGTCAAAAGTAGAACAACATTCATCAGGTACACTCAATGTCAAAAGTAGAACAACATTCATCAGGTACACTCAAAGCCCAAAGTAGAACAACATTCATCAGGTACACTCAAAGTCCAAAGTAGAACAACATTCATCAGCTACACTCAAAGTCAAAGGTAGAACAACATTCATCAGGTACACTCAAAGTTAAAAGTAGAACAACACTCATCAAGTACACTCAAAGTCCAAAGTAGAACAACATTCATCAGATACACTCAAAGTCAAAGATAGAACAACATTCGTCAGGTACACTCAAAGTCAAAGGTAGAGCAACATTCGTCAGGTACACTCAAAGTCAAAGGTAGAACAACATTCATCAGGTACACTCAAAGTCCAAAGTAGAACAACATTCATCAGGTACAATCAAAGTCAAAAGTAGAACAACATTCATCAGATACACTCAATGTCAAAAGTAGAACAACATTCATCAGGTACACTCAATGTCAAAAGTAGAACAACATTCATCAGGTACACTCAAAGTCCAAAATAGAACAACATTCATCAGGTACACTCAAAGTCCAAAGTAGGACAACATTCATCAGATACACTGAAAGTCAAAGGTAGAACAACATTCATCAGGTACAATCAAAGTCCAAAGTAGAACAACATTCATGAAGTAAACTCAATGTCAAAAGTAGAACAACATTCATCAGGTGTACTCAATGTCCAAAGTAGAACAACATTCATCAGGTACACTCAGTTAAAAATAGAACAACATTCATCAGGTACACTCAAAGTCCAAAGTAGAACAACATTCATCAGGTACACTCAATGTCAAAAGTAGAACAACATTCATCAGCTACACTCAAAGTCAAAGGTAGAACAACATTCGTCAGGTACATTCAATGTCCAAAGTAGAACAACATTCATCAGGTAAACTCAGTTAAAAGTAGAACAACAGTCATCAGGTACACTCAAAGTCAAAAGCATAACAACATTCATCAAGTAAACTCAAAGTCAAAGGTAGAACAACATTCGTCAGGTACACTCAAAGTCCAAAGTAGAACAACATTCATCAGGTACACTCAAAGTCCAAAGTAGAACAACATTCATCAGGTACATTCAAAGTCAAAGGTAGAACAACATTCATCAGGTACACTCAAAGTCCAAAGTAGAACAACATTCATCAGATAGACTCAATGTCAAAAATAGAACAACATTCATCAAGTAAACTTAATGTCAAAAGTAGAACAACATTCATCAGGTACACTCAAAGTCCAAAGTAGAACAACATTCTTTGGCTACACTCAAAGTCAAAAGTAGAAAAACATTCATCAGGTACACTCAATGTCAAAAGTAGAACAACATTCATCATGTACACTCAAAGTCAAAAGTAGAACAACATTCATCAGGTAAACTCAATGTCCAAAGTAGAACAACATTCATCAGGTACACTCAAAGTCAAAAATAGAACAACATTCATCAAGTAAACTTAATGTCAAAAGTAGAGCAACATTCATCAGGCACATTCAAAGTCCAAAGTAGAACAACATTCATCAGGTACACTCAAAGTCCAAAGTAGAACAAAATTCATCAGGTACACCCAGTCAAAAGTAGAACAACATTCATCAGGTAAACTCAATGTCCAAAGTAGAACAACATTCATCAGGTACACTCAAAGTCAACAGTAGAACAACATTCATCAAGTAAACTTAATGTCAAAAGTAGAACAACATTCATCAGGTACACTCAAAGTCCAAAGTAGAACAACATTCATCAGGTACACTCAAAATCCAAAGTAGAACAACATTCATCAGGTACACTCAAAGTCATAAATAGAACAACATTCATCGGGTACACTCAAAGTCCAAAGTAGAACAACATTCATCAGGTACACTCAAATTCAAAAGTAGAACAACATTCATCAGGTAAACTTAATGTCAAAAGTAGAGCAACATTCATCAAGAAAACTCAAAGTCAAAAGTAGAACAACATTCATCAGGTACACTCAGTCAAAAGTAGAACAACATTCATTAGGTACACTCAAAGTCAAAAGTAGAACAACATTCATCAGGTACACTCAAAGTCAAAAGTATAACAACATTCATCAGGTACACTCAGTCAAAAGTAGAACAACATTCATCAGGTACACTCAAAGTCAAAGGTAGAACAACATTCGTCAGGTACACTCAATGTCAAAAGTAGAACAACATTCATCAGGTACACTCAATGTCAAAAGTAGAACAACATTCATCAGGTACACTCAAAGTCCAAAATAGAACAACATTCATCAGGTACACTCAAAGTCCAAAGTAGAACAACATTCATCAGATACACTGAAAGTCAAAGGTAGAACAACATTCATCAGGTACAATCAAAGTCCAAAGTAGAACAACATTCATCAAGTAAACTCAATGTCAAAAGTAGAACAACATTCATCAGGTGTACTCAATGTCCAAAGTAGAACAACATTCATCAGGTACACTCAGTTAAAAATAGAACAACATTCATCAGGTACACTCAAAGTCCAAAGTAGAACAACATTCATCAGGTACACTCAATGTCAAAAGTAGAACAACATTCATCAGCTACACTCAAAGTCAAAGGTAGAACAACATTCGTCAGGTACATTCAATGTCCAAAGTAGAACAACATTCATCAGGTAAACTCAGTTAAAAGTAGAACAACAGTCATCAGGTACACTCAAAGTCAAAAGCATAACAACATTCATCAAGTAAACTCAAAGTCAAAGGTAGAACAACATTCGTCAGGTACACTCAAAGTCCAAAGTAGAACAACATTCATCAGGTACACTCAAAGTCCAAAGTAGAACAACATTCATCAGGTACATTCAAAGTCAAAGGTAGAACAACATTCATCAGGTACACTCAAAGTCCAAAGTAGAACAACATTCATCAGATACACTCAATGTCAAAAATAGAACAACATTCATCAAGTAAACTTAATGTCAAAAGTAGAACAACATTCATCAGGTACACTCAAAGTCCAAAGTAGAACAACATTCTTCGGCTACACTCAAAGTCAAAAGTAGAAAAACATTCATCAGGTACACTCAATGTCAAAAGTAGAACAACATTCATCATGTACACTCAAAGTCCAAAGTAGAACAACATTCATCAGGTACACTCAAAGTCAAAAGTAGAACAACATTCATCAGGTAAACTCAATGTCCAAAGTAGAACAACATTCATCAAGTAAACTTAATGTCAAAAGTAGAGCAACATTCATCAGGCACATTCAAAGTCCAAAGTAGAACAACATTCATCAGGTACACTCAAAGTCCAAAGTAGAACAAAATTCATCAGGTACACCCAGTCAAAAGTAGAACAACATTCATCAGGTAAACTCAATGTCCAAAGTAGAACAACATTCATCAGGTACACTCAAAGTCCAAAGTAGAACAACATTCATCAGGTACACTCAAAATCCAAAGTAGAACAACATTCATCAGGTACACTCAAAGTCATAAATAGAACAACATTCATCGGGTACACTCAAAGTCCAAAGTAGAACAACATTCATCAGGTACACTCAAATTCAAAAGTAGAACAACATTCATCAGGTAAACTTAATGTCAAAAGTAGAGCAACATTCATCAAGTAAACTCAATGTCAAAAGTAGAACAACATTCATCAGGTACACTCAGTCAAAAGTAGAACAACATTCATTAGGTACACTCAAAGTCAAAAGTAGAACAACATTCATCAGGTAAACTCAAAGTCAAAAGTATAACAACATTCATCAGGTACACTCAGTCCAAAGTAGAACAACATTCATCAGGTACACTCAAAGTCAAAGGTAGAACAACATTCGTCAGGTACACTCAATGTCAAAAGTAGAACAACATTCATCAGGTACACTCAATGTCAAAAGTAGAACAACATTCATCAGGTACACTCAAAGCCCAAAGTAGAACAACATTCATCAGGTACACTCAAAGTCCAAAGTAGAACAACATTCATCAGGTACACTCCAAATCCAAAGTAGAACAACATTCATCAGGTACACTCAATGTCCAAAGTAGAAAAAAATTCATCAGGTACACTCAGTCAAAAGTAGAACAACATTCATCAGGTACACTCAAAGTCAAAAGTAGAACAACATTCATCAGGTACACTCAAAGTCCAAAGTAGAACAACATTCATCAGGTACACTCAAAGTCATAAGTAGAACAACATTCATCGGGTACACTCAAAGTCCAAAGTAGAACAACATTCATCAGGTACACTCAAAATCAAAAGTAGAACAACATTCATCAAGTAAACTTAATGTCAAAAGTAGAACAACATTCATCAGGTAAACTTAATGTCAAAAGTAGAGCAACATTCATCAAGTAAACTCAATGTCAAAAGTAGAACAACATTCATCAGGTACACTCAGTCAAAAGTAGAACAACATTCATCAGGTACACTCAAAGTCAAAAGTAGAACAACATTCATCAGGTACACTCAAAGTCAAAAGTAGAACACCATTCATCAGGTACACTCAGTCAAAAGTAGAACAACATTCATCAGGTACACTCAAAGTCAAAGGTAGAACAACATTCATCAGGTACACTCAGTTAAAAGTAGAACAACATTCATCAGGTACACTCAATGTCAAAAGTAGAACAACATTCATCAGGTACACTCAATGTCCAAAGTAGAACAATATTCATCAGGTACACTCAGTCAAAAGTAGAACAACATTTATCAGGTACACTCAAAGTCCAAAGTAGAACAACATTCATCAGGTACACTCAATGTCAAAAGTAGAACAACATTCACCAGGTACACTCAAAGTCAAAATTAGAACAACATTCATCAGGTACACTCAATGTCCAAAGTAGAACAACATTCCTCAGGTACACTCAAAGTCCAAAGTAGAACAACATTCATCAGGTACACTCAAAGTCCAAAGTAGAACAACATTCATCAGGTACACTCAGTCAAAAGTAGAACAACATTCATCAGGTACACTCAAAGTCAAAGGTAGAACAACATTCATCAGGTACACTCAGTTAAAAGTAGAACAACATTCATCAGGTACACTCAATGTCAAAAGTAGAACAACATTCATCAGGTACACTCAATGTCCAAAGTAGAACAATATTCATCAGGTACACTCAGTCAAAAGTAGAACAACATTTATCAGGTACACTCAAAGTCCAAAGTAGAACAACATTCATCAGGTACACTCAATGTCAAAAGTAGAACAACATTCACCAGGTACACTCAAAGTCAAAATTAGAACAACATTCATCAGGTACACTCAATGTCCAAAGTAGAACAACATTCCTCAGGTACACTCAAAGTCCAAAGTAGAACAACATTCATCAGGTACACTCAAAGTCCAAAGTAGAACAACATTCATCAGGTACACTCAGTCAAAAGTAGAACAACATTCATCAGGTACACTCAAAGTCAAAAGTAGAACAACATTCATCAGGTACACTCAAAGTCCAAAGTAGAACAACATTCATCAGGTACACTCAATGTCTAAAGTAGAACAACATTCATCAGGTACACTCAAAGTCCAAAGTAGAACAACATTCATCAGGTACACTCAATGTCCAAAGTAGAACAACATTCATCAGGTACACTCAAAGTCCAAAGTAGAACAAAATTCATCAGGTACACCCAGTCAAAAGTAGAACAACATTCATCAGGTAAACTCAATGTCCAAAGTAGAACAACATTCATCAGGTACACTCAAAGTCCAAAGTAGAACAACATTCATCAGGTACACTCAAAATCCAAAGTAGAACAACATTCATCAGGTACACTCAAATTCAAAAGTAGAACAACATTCATCAGGTAAACTTAATGTCAAAAGTAGAGCAACATTCATCAAGTAAACTCAATGTCAAAAGTAGAACAACATTCATCAGGTACACTCAGTCAAAAGTAGAACAACATTCATTAGGTACACTCAAAGTCAAAAGTAGAACAACATTCATCAGGTAAACTCAAAGTCAAAAGTATAACAACATTCATCAGGTACACTCAGTCCAAAGTAGAACAACATTCATCAGGTACACTCAAAGTCAAAGGTAGAACAACATTCGTCAGGTACACTCAATGTCAAAAGTAGAACAACATTCATCAGGTACACTCAATGTCAAAAGTAGAACAACATTCATCAGGTACACTCAAAGCCCAAAGTAGAACAACATTCATCAGGTACACTCAAAGTCCAAAGTAGAACAACATTCATCAGGTACACTCCAAATCCAAAGTAGAACAACATTCATCAGGTACACTCAATGTCCAAAGTAGAAAAAAATTCATCAGGTACACTCAGTCAAAAGTAGAACAACATTCATCAGGTACACTCAAAGTCAAAAGTAGAACAACATTCATCAGGTACACTCAAAGTCAAAAGTAGAACAACATTCATCAGGTACACTCAAAGTCCAAAGTAGAACAACATTCATCAGGTACACTCAAAGTCATAAGTAGAACAACATTCATCGGGTACACTCAAAGTCCAAAGTAGAACAACATTCATCAGGTACACTCAAAATCAAAAGTAGAACAACATTCATCAAGTAAACTTAATGTCAAAAGTAGAACAACATTCATCAGGTAAACTTAATGTCAAAAGTAGAGCAACATTCATCAAGTAAACTCAATGTCAAAAGTAGAACAACATTCATCAGGTACACTCAGTCAAAAGTAGAACAACATTCATCAGGTACACTCAAAGTCAAAAGTAGAACAACATTCATCAGGTACACTCAAAGTCAAAAGTAGAACACCATTCATCAGGTACACTCAGTCAAAAGTAGAACAACATTCATCAGGTACACTCAAAGTCAAAGGTAGAACAACATTCATCAGGTACACTCAGTTAAAAGTAGAACAACATTCATCAGGTACACTCAATGTCAAAAGTAGAACAACATTCATCAGGTACACTCAATGTCCAAAGTAGAACAATATTCATCAGGTACACTCAGTCAAAAGTAGAACAACATTTATCAGGTACACTCAAAGTCCAAAGTAGAACAACATTCATCAGATACACTCAATGTCAAAAATAGAACAACATTCATCAAGTAAACTTAATGTCAAAAGTAGAACAACATTCATCAGGTACACTCAAAGTCCAAAGTAGAACAACATTCTTCGGCTACACTCAAAGTCAAAAGTAGAAAAACATTCATCAGGTACACTCAATGTCAAAAGTAGAACAACATTCATCATGTACACTCAAAGTCCAAAGTAGAACAACATTCATCAGGTACACTCAAAGTCAAAAGTAGAACAACATTCATCAGGTAAACTCAATGTCCAAAGTAGAACAACATTCATCAAGTAAACTTAATGTCAAAAGTAGAGCAACATTCATCAGGCACATTCAAAGTCCAAAGTAGAACAACATTCATCAGGTACACTCAAAGTCCAAAGTAGAACAAAATTCATCAGGTACACCCAGTCAAAAGTAGAACAACATTCATCAGGTAAACTCAATGTCCAAAGTAGAACAACATTCATCAGGTACACTCAAAGTCCAAAGTAGAACAACATTCATCAGGTACACTCAAAATCCAAAGTAGAACAACATTCATCAGGTACACTCAAAGTCATAAATAGAACAACATTCATCGGGTACACTCAAAGTCCAAAGTAGAACAACATTCATCAGGTACACTCAAATTCAAAAGTAGAACAACATTCATCAGGTAAACTTAATGTCAAAAGTAGAGCAACATTCATCAAGTAAACTCAATGTCAAAAGTAGAACAACATTCATCAGGTACACTCAGTCAAAAGTAGAACAACATTCATTAGGTACACTCAAAGTCAAAAGTAGAACAACATTCATCAGGTAAACTCAAAGTCAAAAGTATAACAACATTCATCAGGTACACTCAGTCCAAAGTAGAACAACATTCATCAGGTACACTCAAAGTCAAAGGTAGAACAACATTCGTCAGGTACACTCAATGTCAAAAGTAGAACAACATTCATCAGGTACACTCAATGTCAAAAGTAGAACAACATTCATCAGGTACACTCAAAGCCCAAAGTAGAACAACATTCATCAGGTACACTCAAAGTCCAAAGTAGAACAACATTCATCAGGTACACTCCAAATCCAAAGTAGAACAACATTCATCAGGTACACTCAATGTCCAAAGTAGAAAAAAATTCATCAGGTACACTCAGTCAAAAGTAGAACAACATTCATCAGGTACACTGAAAGTCAAAAGTAGAACAACATTCATCAGGTACACTCAAAGTCCAAAGTAGAACAACATTCATCAGGTACACTCAAAGTCATAAGTAGAACAACATTCATCGGGTACACTCAAAGTCCAAAGTAGAACAACATTCATCAGGTACACTCAAAATCAAAAGTAGAACAACATTCATCAAGTAAACTTAATGTCAAAAGTAGAACAACATTCATCAGGTAAACTTAATGTCAAAAGTAGAGCAACATTCATCAAGTAAACTCAATGTCAAAAGTAGAACAACATTCATCAGGTACACTCAGTCAAAAGTAGAACAACATTCATCAGGTACACTCAAAGTCAAAAGTAGAACAACATTCATCAGGTACACTCAAAGTCAAAAGTAGAACACCATTCATCAGGTACACTCAGTCAAAAGTAGAACAACATTCATCAGGTACACTCAAAGTCAAAGGTAGAACAACATTCATCAGGTACACTCAGTTAAAAGTAGAACAACATTCATCAGGTACACTCAATGTCAAAAGTAGAACAACATTCATCAGGTACACTCAATGTCCAAAGTAGAACAATATTCATCAGGTACACTCAGTCAAAAGTAGAACAACATTTATCAGGTACACTCAAAGTCCAAAGTAGTACAACATTCATCAGGTACACTCAATGTCAAAAGTAGAACAACATTCACCAGGTACACTCAAAGTCAAAATTAGAACAACATTCATCAGGTACACTCAATGTCCAAAGTAGAACAACATTCCTCAGGTACACTCAAAGTCCAAAGTAGAACAACATTCATCAGGTACACTCAAAGTCCAAAGTAGAACAACATTCATCAGGTACACTCAGTCAAAAGTAGAACAACATTCATCAGGTACACTCAAAGTCAAAGGTAGAACAACATTCATCAGGTACACTCAGTTAAAAGTAGAACAACATTCATCAGGTACACTCAATGTCAAAAGTAGAACAACATTCATCAGGTACACTCAATGTCCAAAGTAGAACAATATTCATCAGGTACACTCAGTCAAAAGTAGAACAACATTTATCAGGTACACTCAAAGTCCAAAGTAGAACAACATTCATCAGGTACACTCAATGTCAAAAGTAGAACAACATTCACCAGGTACACTCAAAGTCAAAATTAGAACAACATTCATCAGGTACACTCAATGTCCAAAGTAGAACAACATTCCTCAGGTACACTCAAAGTCCAAAGTAGAACAACATTCATCAGGTACACTCAAAGTCCAAAGTAGAACAACATTCATCAGGTACACTCAGTCAAAAGTAGAACAACATTCATCAGGTACACTCAAAGTCAAAAGTAGAACAACATTCATCAGGTACACTCAAAGTCCAAAGTAGAACAACATTCATCAGGTACACTCAATGTCTAAAGTAGAACAACATTCATCAGGTACACTCAAAGTCCAAAGTAGAACAACATTCATCAGGTACACTCAATGTCCAAAGTAGAACAACATTCATCAGGTACAATCAAAGTCAAAAGTAGAACAACATTCATCAGGTACACTCACAGTCCAAAGTAGAGCAACATTCATCAGGTACACTCAGTCAAAATTAGAACAACATTCATCAGGTACACTCAAAGTCCAAAGTAGAACAACATTCATCAGGTACACTCAATGTCCAAAGTAGAACAACATTCATCAAGTAAACTTAATGTCAAAAGTAGAGCAACATTCATCAGGCACATTCAAAGTCCAAAGTAGAACAACATTCATCAGGTACACTCAAAGTCCAAAGTAGAACAAAATTCATCAGGTACACCCAGTCAAAAGTAGAACAACATTCATCAGGTAAACTCAATGTCCAAAGTAGAACAACATTCATCAGGTACACTCAAAGTCCAAAGTAGAACAACATTCATCAGGTACACTCAAAATCCAAAGTAGAACAACATTCATCAGGTACACTCAAAGTCATAAATAGAACAACATTCATCGGGTACACTCAAAGTCCAAAGTAGAACAACATTCATCAGGTACACTCAAATTCAAAAGTAGAACAACATTCATCAGGTAAACTTAATGTCAAAAGTAGAGCAACATTCATCAAGTAAACTCAATGTCAAAAGTAGAACAACATTCATCAGGTACACTCAGTCAAAAGTAGAACAACATTCATTAGGTACACTCAAAGTCAAAAGTAGAACAACATTCATCAGGTAAACTCAAAGTCAAAAGTATAACAACATTCATCAGGTACACTCAGTCCAAAGTAGAACAACATTCATCAGGTACACTCAAAGTCAAAGGTAGAACAACATTCGTCAGGTACACTCAATGTCAAAAGTAGAACAACATTCATCAGGTACACTCAATGTCAAAAGTAGAACAACATTCATCAGGTACACTCAAAGCCCAAAGTAGAACAACATTCATCAGGTACACTCAAAGTCCAAAGTAGAACAACATTCATCAGGTACACTCCAAATCCAAAGTAGAACAACATTCATCAGGTACACTCAATGTCCAAAGTAGAAAAAAATTCATCAGGTACACTCAGTCAAAAGTAGAACAACATTCATCAGGTACACTCAAAGTCAAAAGTAGAACAACATTCATCAGGTACACTCAAAGTCAAAAGTAGAACAACATTCATCAGGTACACTCAAAGTCCAAAGTAGAACAACATTCATCAGGTACACTCAAAGTCATAAGTAGAACAACATTCATCGGGTACACTCAAAGTCCAAAGTAGAACAACATTCATCAGGTACACTCAAAATCAAAAGTAGAACAACATTCATCAAGTAAACTTAATGTCAAAAGTAGAACAACATTCATCAGGTAAACTTAATGTCAAAAGTAGAGCAACATTCATCAAGTAAACTCAATGTCAAAAGTAGAACAACATTCATCAGGTACACTCAGTCAAAAGTAGAACAACATTCATCAGGTACACTCAAAGTCAAAAGTAGAACAACATTCATCAGGTACACTCAAAGTCAAAAGTAGAACACCATTCATCAGGTACACTCAGTCAAAAGTAGAACAACATTCATCAGGTACACTCAAAGTCAAAGGTAGAACAACATTCATCAGGTACACTCAGTTAAAAGTAGAACAACATTCATCAGGTACACTCAATGTCAAAAGTAGAACAACATTCATCAGGTACACTCAATGTCCAAAGTAGAACAATATTCATCAGGTACACTCAGTCAAAAGTAGAACAACATTTATCAGGTACACTCAAAGTCCAAAGTAGAACAACATTCATCAGGTACACTCAATGTCAAAAGTAGAACAACATTCACCAGGTACACTCAAAGTCAAAATTAGAACAACATTCATCAGGTACACTCAATGTCCAAAGTAGAACAACATTCCTCAGGTACACTCAAAGTCCAAAGTAGAACAACATTCATCAGGTACACTCAAAGTCCAAAGTAGAACAACATTCATCAGGTACACTCAGTCAAAAGTAGAACAACATTCATCAGGTACACTCAAAGTCAAAGGTAGAACAACATTCATCAGGTACACTCAGTTAAAAGTAGAACAACATTCATCAGGTACACTCAATGTCAAAAGTAGAACAACATTCATCAGGTACACTCAATGTACAAAGTAGAACAATATTCATCAGGTACACTCAGTCAAAAGTAGAACAACATTTATCAGGTACACTCAAAGTCCAAAGTAGAACAACATTCATCAGGTACACTCAATGTCAAAAGTAGAACAACATTCACCAGGTACACTCAAAGTCAAAATTAGAACAACATTCATCAGGTACACTCAATGTCCAAAGTAGAACAACATTCCTCAGGTACACTCAAAGTCCAAAGTAGAACAACATTCATCAGGTACACTCAAAGTCCAAAGTAGAACAACATTCATCAGGTACACTCAGTCAAAAGTAGAACAACATTCATCAGGTACACTCAAAGTCAAAAGTAGAACAACATTCATCAGGTACACTCAAAGTCCAAAGTAGAACAACATTCATCAGGTACACTCAATGTCTAAAGTAGAACAACATTCATCAGGTACACTCAAAGTCCAAAGTAGAACAACATTCATCAGGTACACTCAATGTCCAAAGTAGAACAACATTCATCAGGTACAATCAAAGTCAAAAGTAGAACAACATTCATCAGGTACACTCACAGTCCAAAGTAGAGCAACATTCATCAGGTACACTCAGTCAAAATTAGAACAACATTCATCAGGTACACTCAAAGTCCAAAGTAGAACAACATTCATCAGGTACACTCAATGTCCAAAGTAGAACAACATTCATCAGGTACACTCAGTCAAAAGTAGAACAACATTTATCAGGTTAACTCAAAGTCCAAAGTAGAACAACATTCATCAGGTACACTCAAAGTCCAAAGTAGAACAACATTTATCAGGTACACTCAATGTCAAAAGTAGAACATTCATCAGGTACACTCAAAGTCAAAAATAGAACAACATTCATCAGGTACACTCAATGTCCAAAGTAGAACAACATTCATCAGGTACACTCAGTCAAAAGTAGAACAACATTCATCAGGTACCCTCAAAGTCAAAAGTAGAACAACATTCATCAGGTACACTCAATGTCAAAATTAGAACAACATTCATCAGGTACACTCAAAGTCCAAAGTAGAACAACATTCATCAGGTACACTCAATGTCCAAAGTAGAACAACATTCATCAGGTACACTCAAAGTCCAAAGTAGAACAACATTCATCAGGTACACTCACTGTCCAAATTAGAACAACATTCATCAGGTACACTCAAAGTCAAAAGTAGAACAACATTCATCAGGTACACTCACAGTCCAAAGTAGAACAACATTCATCAGGTACACTCAATGTCAAAATTAGAACAACATTCATCAGGTACACTCAAAGTCTAAAGTAGAACAACATTCATCAGGTACACTCAATGTCCAAAGTAGAACAACATTCATCAGGTACACTCAATGTCAAAAGTAGAACAACATTCATCAAGTAAACTTAATGTCAAAAGTAGAACAACATTCATCAGGTAAACTTAATGTCAAAAGTAGAACAAAATTCATCAGGTAAACTCAATGTCAAAAGTAGAACAACATTCATCAGGTACACTCAGTCAAAAGTAGAACAACATTCATCAGGTACACTCAAAGTCCAAAGTAGAACAACATTCATCAGCGACAGTCAAAGTCAAAAGTAGAACAACATTCATCAGGTACACTCAAAGTCCAAAGTAGAACAACATTCATCAGGTACACTCAAAGTCCAAAGTAGAACAACATTCATCAGCTACACTCAAAGTCAAAGGTAGAACAACATTCATCAGGTACACTCAAAGTCAAAAGTAGAACAACATTCATCAGGTACACTCAAAGTCAAAAATAGAACAACATTCATCAGGTAAACTCAATGTCCAAAGTAGAACAACATTCATCAGGTACACTCAATGTCAAAAGTAGAACAACATTCATCAGGTACACTCAAAGTCCAAAGTAGAACAACATTCATCAGGTACACTCAATGTCTAAAGTAGGACAACATTCATCAGGTACACTCAAAGTCCAAAGTAGAACAACATTCATCAGGTACACTCAATGTCCAAAGTAGAACAACATTCATCAGGTACACTCAAAGTCAAAAGTAGAACAACATTCATCAATTAAACTTAATGTCAAAAGTAGAACAACATTCATCAGGTAAACTTAATGTCAAAAGTAGAACAACATTCATCAAGTAAACTCAAAGTCCAAAGTAGAACAACATTCATCAGGTACACTCAAAGTCCAAAGTAAAACAACATTCATCAGCTACACTCAAAGTCAAAAATAGAACAACATTCATCAGGTAAACTCAAAGTCAAAAGTAGAACAACATTCATCAGGTACACTCAATGTCCAAAGTAGAACAACATTCATCAGGTACACTCAAAGTCCAAAGTAGAACAACATTCATCAGGTACACTCAAAGTCCAAAGTAGAACAACATTCATCAGGTACACACAAAGTCAAAAGTAGAACAACATTCATCAGGTACACTCAATGTCAAAAGTAGAACAACATTCATCTAGTAAACTTAATGTCAAAAGTAGAACAACATTCATCAGGTAAATTTAATGTCAAAAGTAGAACAACATTCATCAAGTAAACTCAATGTCAAAAGTAGAACAACATTCATCAGGTACACTCAGTCAAAAGTAGAACAACATTCATCAGGTACACTCAAAGTCAAAAATAGAACAACATTCATCAGGCACACTCAATGTCAAAAGTAGAACAACATTCATCAGGTACACTCAAAGTCCAAAGTAGAACAACATTCATCAGGTACACTGAATGTCAAAAGTAGAACAACATTCATCAGGTACACTCAATGTCCAAAGTAGAACAACATTCATCAGGTACACTCAGTCAAAAGTAGAACAACATTCATCAGGTACACTCAAAGTCAAAAGTAGAACAACATTCATCAGGTACACTCAAAGTCCAAAGTAGAACAACATTCATCAGGTACACTCAATGTCAAAAGTAGAACAACATTCATCAGGTAAACTCAATGTCCAAAGTAGAACAACATTCATCAGGTAAACACTCAAAGTCAAACGATTGGAAAGCCAAATAATCCGAAACCCACACAATCTTATCAGGGGTTGAAATCAGATGCTCCGGAAGGGTAAACAGTGATATGTACTGACTGCAAAAGTAGATGTTAATCGAAGTATCATGCCACGACAGCCCCTGAATAATTTTAATAGCAAACATATATGGGTTTTGTTTTATTATTAAATTTATTTTCCTGTTTATATATGACCTCATATATGTTATTTTATTGCAGGTTAAACTCGAGTTTTGCTTGTATATTTTACTTTGTTTAAAACGTAAGTTGTAAATTTTTTTCTCCTTGTAATTAAAATATCAGCATATATTGATTATTTGTTTCATCTATGTGAGATGCAAAATGTGCAACGCTTTAGTTATGCAAACACATCTACCCTGTGACATAGAATTTGAATGAATTATCTTAGAAACACAGATTATTATTGATGAGAGTAAATCTGCTATAAATGAAAAACAAATATCACACTAACGGAACAAAATCAAAATCGACAAATTCTAGAAATAGGCAAAATAGATACCCCTAACACACACATACATGACTGCTCACTTTCATGACTTGGTACATGCACTTCAGTGAAAGGTGGCGGGGCTAAGCTACTCTCCAAACCAAAGTCCAATTATAGCAATTTACACAAACGTCAAGCCATGCTTAATCCAAACAACGCCTTATCTTTAGCAGATTTCATAGTGTTCGAGCAATCGAAAATTTAGGAATATACTTTGTTATTATCTTTTTCTCGTGTTTTTTTTACGTCACATTCGTCATCTTAGAGATTGATAGCACTACATAATGTATGCATTACGAATATTACCAATGTCAGTAGGTCAGAAAGGTCGACCACTTTTTCTATTCATTAGTTACTTTATGTTCATTCATTTATTGACTGACTAATTGGTAACGGAGTGTTCAATTGTGTGTAACCAATTTGTTGTGGTTGACGAATTGCTCGGTTAAGTTCGGTTAGTATCATATCAAACATTGCGTATCAATCATGGCACGTCAGATGTAAAATTGCAAGCGACCAATCAGCGACGAGCCTATACATTCTTCATATATTGAACAGCACAGTTGTTGAAGGAATAGAGAGCTTCCAATTATGCATGTAACGTCACCTGACGTATTCTAATTCATAATTATGCAAGAAAAGTTTTAGGATAGCAAAGAGGTAATCATAAACCGTAAAGTGAAGAAGTATCGACTATACAATGGTCATAAGAAAAACAACAAACAATGATCTACAAAACATTACACAGAAAACTAAAGGTTGAACAAACCAAACCCCACTAAAACCGGGGATGAACTCATGTGCTCTGGAAGGGTTAGATGTTGCTTGATTAGATCCCCAAATACATAATTTGGTTCATTACACATCAAATTTTAATCAGTTTTGGGTGATCTCACATTTTGAAGAAAAAACAATTACAAAGGTTGTATCATATTGTAGGTAACTTCATGTATGCCAATTCCGCTGCGACAAATTATGCTGTGGCAAATTCCGCTGTAGCAAATTCCACTGGAGCAAATTCCCCTGTGGCAAATTCCATTGTGATATTGGATGAGATCACAACTACTGAAGGAAGTACACTCCTACTCAAATGCTCTACCAGCTTCTCAACTTACAAAAGATGGGAGAAATCAGCACTAACTGATTTTAATTTAACAACATATGCAGATGGTAACCATATTAATCCTTCAATTGAACACGCTAATAGATTACGTGTAGTAGACAACTCCAGTATAGGCATTTATAACCTGCAGATAGTAAATGTATCTCTAGCCGATGAGGGTCTATATAGGTGTAGTTATACAAATAATAAAATTGGCCATACTAAAGATATACGAGTGTCACTAAAAAGAAGTAAGTATTATTTAACAATTTCTAATTGTATTGTATTACAAACGACATATATCATGGTCTTTTTTATGTTCAATAATTTGAGGTGAGAGGTGATTGTTCACTTTGTTGACTGTGTTGACCCATCACTGTTTGAGCTTTTGTTTTCTTAATTAAGGAAAGTTTCAAGATACCAAAGGGGTAATCAGAATCCGTAAATCGTATGACTGACAATACAATGGTCAAAGAAAAAGGAGAAACAACGATATATAGAACTAAATATCGAGCAACACCAATGCAATACCATCATTTTATATTTCACCTGTAGAATATTAACAGTGTCATGATAATTCTCGAGCCTTTGTGCGTTGCAAATGACATTATAATTAATTGTTGTTAACATTCTGTGAGGCACAAGCAACGTGAAATTATATATATTATAATACACAGTACATAATATTTGTTTCCAATTTCAAAAATATTCCACTCATGACCGAAAAGGCTCTAGAACTCGCTCGTGAAATATATTTTAATAACCGAAAATCACGATTATTTATAACGGAATGCCAGGAAGCGCCAAGGAAATCGTAAATTAATACAGAAAGTCAAATTCGAATAAAAGAAAATCGTAGATATCAAATTAGGTGCACACGACGCGTTTCTGGAATAACCTTCATCAGGTACGTAATAACATTCATCAGGTACGTACGCTCAAAGACGAAAGCTTGGAAAGCCAAATATTTTGTTTCAATTTGGGAGCTAGCCGGCCAAAGGGCATAATCATCTGTCACGCTGAAACCAAAGTAGGAAAGGGAACAGCAAATATTTCCGTAACTATACAATGCAAATATATTTATTTCACACAAATAAATAAAACTGCGTAGGTTTATGGTGCATTATATTGATGTGAAATTAAAGTTCTTTTTTATATTGATTATGAATATGTTTAATGATATAAACATGAAATAATAAAGGTAATAACAATATTTCTCAATACCATGGCCCATCTATTCAAGCTAATATACGATAGCAGTACTCTCAGAATTAGTCCGAGATTCCTCTGCCGTCCGACGGCTTTTACTTTGATTTGCTGGAGCCGTGGGACGTCAGAGAGCCCTACACACGGAAAACAGCGGATTTGCCACTCCAACTCCGAGTCAGCACATTTCCACGTTTCGTGGCTATAAGATTTTATTTTCTATCCGAAACCCTTATATAAATGGCTTCACCAATCATTTGTCTATTCATTCATAACCATCTTACCCTCAGAAAGTGGTGTTACACTCGATTACAGCACGATTTTCCCTTAGAGCCTATGATTTCGTCATTTCACATCCATTTTGCAAAATTTGTCACGTGACTTCGAGAAAACTACGATTACCGCAATGTATCATGGGAGATGATTTGCATATAAACAAACAAACAAATATTTGTATTGCCAATCATAGGCGCCTGTTAAGGCAGAACAATTAACATAAAATTGAATACAGTTGATTACATTGATTGGTAATGATTTTAACAGCAATAGTGAATTACAGATAACCATAAGAAAAACAAATATGATCTTACCTTGTCCAAAAAGGGGGCTGAGAACGTAACACATGCTCTTTCCGAAGCCCGTGGGTAACACTGCCATTGAATCTTTTCTTTCCAACACATTTTGTATTATTTCCTTCTGCTCTAGATGGAACTGTTTGTCTTGCAGAATACGCTTGATATCTATGTTGTTGTTTACGTATGCAAATAATTTGGCACACTGCATTAAGTAGCTTCCATCATGCAATGCGTTGCTGTCATCATCCAGTTAGTATCGCGAGATCACGTTTGTAGATTCGAAAATGGAAGTCAAATGGAGGAATAATAGGATCTAAGGCAAAATCGTGCTGTAATGGAGTGTAACACCACTTTCTGAGGGTAAGATGGTTATGAATGAATGGAAAAATGATTGGTGAAGCGATTTATATAAGGGTTTCTGAGAGAAAATAAAACCCGATATCCACGAAACGTGGAAATGTGCCGACTCAGAGTTGGAGAGGCAAATCCGCTGTTCTCCTTATGTAGAGCTCTCTGACGTCCCACGGCTCCAGCAAGTGAAAGAAAAAGCCGTCGGACGGCAGAGGAATCTCGGACTATCTCAGACTGAACTTTCATGTCTGAAACTAAATGCGAACCACGTGTTTTGTTTATTTGACGTCATTTTAAACTTAGATTAGTACGAAACATAATCAATGACAAATACAGTTTTTAAAAGAACTATTAAATGTACCTACTACGTGGTAGTTGGTGGTCATGACATTTGTTGACAACAATCAGTACGATTCCACCTTTGTTAAACATCGACATCGGTATTCGATGCATAATTAATTAGATTCTAATGATTGCTATACAGGTATTATCATTAAACTGTGTATATCTTAGGAAGTCTTGTGAACGTAAACAGTCTTATTATAGCATACTGTGAAATCATTATTAATCGTGGCATTAAAATATTTGCTGATTTCGTGGTTTGCTTAAGGTGGTACCATACACTACAGGGAGATAACTCTTTAAAATCAGTTGAACGTTTTGATCATATGATGTTTGTATGCAGATTTCAAGCATCTCGGTGATCAAAACCACAGAGGGAAAAGCTGCTATGTGGCTATTGAATTTATAGCTCTGAGTCTGTTGATTGGAATTTGTTAAAATTTTGATATTTATTATAGTGGATATATTCAAACACACTGCCAAAAAAATAAGAAAATTAAACGAGCAGATCAAATTTTACCTGAAGTGTATGGTACCACCTTAAACTACAAAAAATAAAATCTAACCAAATACAAGTTCCCCATTGACTGTTGCCTGTAGTGTTTGAAATCACAAATTCAAGAACCCGTGGATCAATGCATTTTGCAGAAACCACGAACACTGGTGCCAATGAATAAAAGTACTTTCATAGTAGTTATAATCTGAGATCAAAATAACTCCATTTTAGCTAAATAAATTGAAATATATTTATTCTTATATTCTAAAGAAAAAACACTACAACACAAATTAACAGATAACCCTCCATTTATGTATATTTTTGCAGAGCCACCTGAGGTGACTGTTATAAATGTAACCAGTCATTTTGGGAAGACGAGACTGGATTGTCTTGCACGAGGAATACCCGCATTATATAATTTTTCCAAATGGGAACACAAGTCGATGTTCGGAAAACATATTCGTTACCTTGATGGCTTCGATAATGGAACGCTCTTAATACAAAGTAAATCTAAGACAAAAAGCTACCAAGATAATGGACTATATGTGTGCCATGTTAGTAACGGTGTTTTAAATAGTAGAGGTAGTGTGGTACAAATGGGAGAATATGTTCTTAGAGTAGAAAGTAAGTTCATGTAATATATTTTTTTGTTGATCTCAAACCATGTAATTGAATAATGAAATTGAAGAGTATAATATTTTTATATACAATGTATTATATTCGATCGAATTGTCACTAAACAGATCTGCCAAATGCTCCACGAAACCTCTTTCCAAATTATTAACGTGTATTCTATCGACGGTCAAAACCGGGCTTTAGAGTTACTGTGACATTAGCTACTCGAGGAGTGGTATGAATCAGATGTGGATTCTGACGAACTCTAAAGATCGGTTAGAGTACATGATACAATCTAGGTTTCTCTCCTCCTGCAATCGCTTTAAAACATTTGACTTCTCTACCCTCTACACAACTATTCCTCACTCTAAGCTGAAGGACAGAATAAGGGAGTTGGTCCAACTCTGTTTCATACAAAGAATGGTCAATGCAGATACAAATATCTTGTGCTAGGTAGGGACATATCTATCAAACATTTCTCTGAAACTGATATCATCAACATGCTCGAGTTTTATTGACAACATATTTATCCTTGGTGGACGTGTTTTTCAACCAGTCGGCATACCTATGGGTACAAACTGTGCTCCTCTTCTCGCCGACTTGTTCCTTTATTCGTATGAGGCAGACGTCATACAGGGGCTTCTCAAGAAAAATAAAAAAAAGCTAGCCCGATCCTTTAATTTCACGCTCCGCTATATAGATGATATCCTTTCACTAAATAATTCTAGGTTTGGTGATTTCGTTGATCGCATCTATCCCATTGAGCTTGAAATAAAGGATACCACAGATACAGATAGATCTGCTTCATGCCTTGACCTACACCTCGAAATTGACAGTGAGGGGCGGTTAAGAAGACAACTTTACGATAAAAGAGATGATTTCAATATTCTCATTGTGAACTTTCCATTTATATGTAGCAACATTCCAGCAGCACCTGCATATGAAGTATATATCTCTCAGTTGATACGATATTCCAGAGCTTGTGGTCCCTATCAGGATTTCCTTGATAGAGGGTTGCTACTAAAGAGGAAGCTACTGAACCAAGGATTCCCTTGGTTAAGTTGAAGTCATCATTTCGAATGCTTTACGGTCGCCACCATGACTTGGTTGACCATTATGGAATATCGGTGTCACAAAAGACCACGGATATGTTCCACCTGTCGTAAATACTTACCGGTCTTTTCTCTGTGATGACTTGTCACCGGATTTGTAACTAGATTAACACGACGGGTGCCACTACTAGTGGAGCAGGAACTGCCTACCCTTCCGAAGCACCTGAGTTCACCCCCGGTTTTTAGTGGGGTTCGTGTTACTCGATCTTTAGTTTTATGTGTACGTTTTGTAGATCGTTGTTTGGCCTTTTGTACTTTTTCTTTTGACCATTGTGTTGTCTGTTCTTCTTCGATTTACGGATTTGGATTACCTCCCTTTGGTATCTTCAAACTCTTCTTTGAGTAAGAAAGGCTTGAAGATGCATTAAAAGCCGTCACCCATGAATCAGTTTAACTAATTGATATCGTCCATGAATTTGTTAGAAAACCAATGAAAAAAGTCTCGTGTGTACAAAGGTTTTCAAGGAATTAATTCATTTGTGATGGAGGAGAAACGAGTGTATGAAATCATTCGTGGGTTACAGACGATGGAAAGAAATATATTGACTTATTTAAAATTGTTTTTGTTTATGTAGGTCAACCAGTATTTGCTATGCAAACCAAGAGAACCCAATTTGGAGTTGATGGGCAGATGGCATCATTACTATTCCACTTGTATGGGTATCCACCTGCCAAGGAGGTGTCCGTGTTTCCAGTAGACGATAAAACGGAAATAACTCAAATAAACGACATCAAAATAAAAACTGCAACTGTTCTGGACAGTTTTCATGACGTAGTAATCCATGCAATAGGATATACTATAAATTTTGAATTAGATCGGTTGAATGAGACGGATGCCCGGAACTATACCATCATCGCGTACAATGATTATGGTAAAAGCACATTTGACTTTGAGATAATACCTGCTTCTGTTGGTACGTTTTTTTCTTGTTGTTTGTTTACTTATAAAGATAATATGCTTATATCATACCATTGGCACAAATTAATCTATATGCGGGGCATCTTTAGTGATGATAGGCACCGATTGCACATGTAATTGTAAATTCAACTACCACAGGACCACGACAAGAATAATAGTATTAATAGAAGATAAATATATAACAAATTTAAACAAAGTTTGCAAATTCGGTATGTACAATTCGCCCTCTTCGAGATAATACATTCAAGATCGTTTTATTGCTAAATTATGTTAATCGCTCCTAAAAATGTATTGACAGTATTTTTTTCTTTCAAATGATTTGGGTTGGGTTGGATTTAGTTGTATAACAATATTTCAGTCATATCTTTGGTTTATTGGAGGCGGAAATGGGAGTATACTGACAAATCTAACCGACCCTTCTGTTCCCAGTCAGTGAACAACGCGATGTTGTATCGAGTAAAACTCACTATGGACAGGAATATAACTCAAAATTTTAGTGGTGATACGGCCCGATTTAATGGACAGAGTTTATTTAAATTACTCTACGATCGCGGCCACGATGGCATCTTTTTTTTAAGTTCGTGTACTTTGTCCTATATATGTGGGGGCCGTCGTGGTCGTGATCGTATGGCAGTACTACCTGTGCAATCAGTTCGAATCCCGAATGGCGAGGTGTACTCGATGCAACAATATATGATAAAGTTTGTCAGTGACTTGCGACAGGTCAGTGATTTTTCCGGTTTCCTCCACCAATAAAGGTGACCACCACGATATAGCTGAAATATTGTTGAAAGTGGCGTTAAACACCATAAACCAACCAAATCAACCTATAGATATGATTTTACTTCTTTTACAGAAGAACATAAGACATCTGGAACATCTTTTCCTAACGTTGTATTGTTGACATCTATTGTCGCTGGAATAGTAGTCTTTGTAATACCTACGATCTTGATTTATAGAACTTGTAAGTATTTAAATTTACGTCACAAATTTATTTGTAAGTGTTTAAATCTACGTCACAAATTTACTTGTAAGTGTTTAAATCTACGTCACATATTTACTTGTAAGTGTTGAAATCTACCTCACAAATTTGTAAGTGTTTAAATATACGTCACAAATTTACTTGTAAGTATTTAAATCTACGTCACATATTTACTTGTAAGTGTTTAAATCTATGTCACAAATTTACTTGTAAGTATTTAAATCTACGTCACATATTTACTTGTAAGTATTTAAATCTACGTCACAAATTTACTTGTAAGTGTTTAAATCTACGTCGCAAATTTACTTGTAAGTGTTTAAATCTATGTCACACATTTACTTGTAAGTGTTTAAATCTACGTCACACATTTACTTGTAAGTGTTTAAATTTACATCACATATTTACTTGTAAGTGTTTAAATCTATGTCACATATTTACTTGTAAGTGTTTAAATCTACCTCACATATTTACTTGTAAGTGTTTAAATCTACGTCACATATTTACTTGTAAATGTTTAAATCTATGTCACATATTTACTTGTAAGTGTTTAAATCTACTTCACAAATTTACTTGTAAGTGTTTAAATCTACGTCACAAATTTACTTGTAAGTATTTAAATCTACGTCACATATTTACTTGTAAGTATTTAAATCTACCTCACATATTTACTTGTAAGTGTTTAAATCTACCTCACATATTTACTTGTAAGTGTTTAAATCTACGTCACAATTTTACTTGTAAGTGTTTAAATCTACGTCACATATTTACTTGTTAGTGTTTAAATCTACCTCACATATTTACTTGTAAGTGTTTAAATCTATGTCACATATTTACTTGTAAGTGTTTAAATCTATTTCACAAATTTACTTGTAAGTGTTTAAATCTACGTCACAAATTTACTTGTAAGTATTTAAATCTACGTCACATATTTACTTGTAAGTATTTAAATCTACCTCACATATTTACTTGTAAGTGTTTAAATCTACCTCACATATTTACTTGTAAGTGTTTAAATCTACGTCACAATTTTACTTGTAAGTGTTTAAATCTACGTCACATATTTACTTGTTAGTGTTTAAATCTACCTCACATATTTACTTGTAAGTGTTTAAATCTATGTCACATATTTACTTGTAAGTGTTTAAATCTACTTCACAAATTTACTTATAAGTGTTTAAATATAGGTCACATATTACTTGTAAGTGTTTAAATCTAGATCACAAATTTACTTGTAAGTGTAACCTAAATCTAGGTCACATATTTACTTGTAAGTGTTTAAATCTAGGTCACATATTTACTTGTAAGTGTTTAAATCTAGGTCACAAATTTACTTGTAAGTGTAACATAGATCTAGGTCACATATTTACTTGTAAGTGTAACCTAAATATAGGTCACATATTTACTTGTAAGTGTTTAAATCTAGGTCGCAAATTTACTTGTAAGTGTTTAAATCTACGTCACAAATTTACTTGTAAGTGTTTAAATCTACGTCACAAATTTACTTGTAAGTGTTTAAATTTAGATCACAAATTTACTTGTAAGTGTAACCTAAATCTAGGTCACATATTTACTTGTAAGTGTAACCTAAATCTAGGTCACATATTTACTTGTAAGTGTTTAAATCTAGGTCACAAATTTACTTGTAAATGTAACCTAATTCTAGGTCACATATTTACTTGTAAGTGTAACCTAAATCTAGGTCACAAATTTACTTGTAAGTGTTTAAATCTACGTCACATATTTACTTGTAAGTGTTTAAATCTAGATCACAAATTGTATCAAAACTAATAAAACAATTGGAAAACTTTGAATTTGGTTGATGAGAGAACTGTGAGGTATGGAATTAAAAAGTATATTTCAATCTAAGATTAAATATCCCACTAGATTGAAAAAATATGCTGAAAATAGCATTTACCACTATCTGGAAACATAAATATAGCCATCCGCGGATCAGAATATAGCCCCAAACATGTAGCATTTATATTTCATAATTATATTAGTTCACAGTTCATATTATGGTGAGAGAGGCTTCTCTACAAATAGCTCAATTTTCTACTTTTGAAAAGCGAAAACATGTCTACATATCTCAGAAAAATATTGCATGTATACTTTTAACTGTTCCCTTAATTATTTTTTTCTTTTAAAAAAGATTTGAAGAAGAATGAAAATGAATCAGCGTGAGTTTTTATATTAATTATTAGCTGGTAATGTGTATTTAATGAATCTATCCTGCAATCAGGACCGGAATTCAGTCAATTGGACTAATTGCTCCCAATGCTGGAGTTATCTACTCTCAGCTGTTTAAGTAAAAAACAACACACTGTAGGTTTTACAGAGAACAATTGGGCCCTGCCCCTCCTAAGACCGTCCCTGCCTGTAATCATTACATTTAGTGTACACATATAGTATACGAATAAATGTTTGCTTTATTGTCTAGAATACGAATAACTTTTTAAGCCTATTATGGACTCCTGTACTCCTTGTTTATGTTCTCTGTTCGACAGACCAGTACATAAATAAACAATCGGCCGTTGGTGTTGTTTATTAGTGTTCTCTTTTGACTTTCTAAATACAAGGTGCCGTCGTGATCGTGATCGTATATAAGTTGGATTTACAACTTCCTATGCAATTAGTGCATATCATTACTAAAGTTGTGAGTTCGAATTTCATTTGTTATACATGTACATTTGTATCGCAATCAATTATACCTGGGGGACTGCAATGAATCAAATTGTATTTCCTGTCAGGGTAAAAAATTATACTGCAGCAATATTTCTTCTTTTTTTCCTTGATGCCTTTTACTCATTTGTAAAAATTAAACAAATGATACACGTCGACTTAAATGAGGGGACAACATTTCTTTCCGAACACTGCTCATATAAGAAAATGTTCGGTCACTTAGCACAAAAACATTCGCTCCCATTTCTGACAAAAATGAACTCAATAATAATTATTCATTATTTGTTTGACTCTTGATAGAATTATACCACACATATGCAGTTTACCAGTTGCTTGTCCATGGTCGATGGTTCTCTCCGGGTACTCCGGCTTCTTCCACCACTAAAACTGGTCGCCATGATATAGCTGAAATATTGCTGAAAGTGGCGTTAAACACAAAAATCAATCAAATCATGTAAAGGAAAATGACATGTGCACATATTGTGATACTCCCGTTCCTTTGAAGGGTGGTCGTGATCGTATGATAGTTGGATTTGCAACTACCTGTGCAATCAGTGCTTATCACCACTAAAGTTGTGAGTTCGAACCCCGTTCAGGGCGAGGTGTACTCGATGCAACATTATGTGATAAAGTTTATCAGTGACATGCGACAGGTCGGTGGTTTTCTCCGGGTACTCCGGTTTCCTCCACCAATAAAACAGACCCTCACGATATAACCTAAATATTGTTGAAAGTGACATTAAACACCATAAACCAAGCTCATCCATTTGAACTGCAATAACAGTACAACAAAATTCTAATGATAAATTTTATATTACAGAGAGGTGGAGGAAGTTCAGATGAATGTAATAAATCAAGGTATGTCTTAATTTGAAATCTTATTCTACGAATATATTAAAACGTCACCCATTTTCGACGGTCCCCTTTTTTCGACGGTTTGTTTCATGTGATAAAATCTCAAATTCTTTTGATCACTTCATAAGTCAGATTTTATTATGTAACTTTGAAATAATGTAAAACGATCCAATAAATATGAGCTTGAAATGTTATATTAAAAGGTAGGAACTGCAATATCTTTTATTTCAGATTGAAAAACGTACTTTTTCGATATTCCATTTTTTCTTTACCCTGAAACTAGCTTTAATTATTTTGGAAAACTCAGTGTTGTAGTCCATTTTCGGTTTTATCAACTAACAAGTATGTAAATATTGATGTCATATCCATAGAGTAACACACCATCTATGTTTTATTTACTTTGAGAGTCGACAACTGGTGACGTAGTCCATTATTTTATGAATAAGCATGCGCTGTTGTTTTTCTCCACGCTGTCTTTTGGAAACGACAAGAAAATACATGGTTTTTTATCTAGTAAATCAAATACGTATGACCAATGTTTCATTTATATATATATCATAAGCTTCGATTCTGATCACTCTATTGAGATATATTCAATAAGGGTAATAACAAAATTACCGAACTCCGAACAAATTAAGGGGGAGTCGTGGTCGTGATCGTATGGTAGTTGGATTTACAAATACCTGTGCAACCAGTGTCTATCACCACTAAAGTTGTGAGTTCGAACCCCGTTCATGGCGAGGTGAACTCGATACACATTATGTGATAAAGTTTGTCAGTGACTTGCGGCGGGTCGGTGGTTTACTCCGATTTCCTCCATCAATAAAACTGACCGCCACGATATAACTGAAATATTGTTGAAAGTGGCGTTAAACACCATAAATCTAAACCAACCAACCTCTATTGAAATATTAATATTTGTGTGTTAGATCACCAAAAACCAGTAGCACAAGGATACATGTAGAAATTGACATAAAGCAAACAATATTATATATATTTAAGCGATAGATTAAGATAATGGTAAATTCGGTTTCGAAAAATAGTTAATAAAAAAGATGAACAATGATTACTCAAAATCACGGTTGATTACGATCTTTCTGTTCTCATAAACTTGGTGGACCCTCCATACACATCCATACTTCATGAGCCTATTTCCTTGATTACGGAACAAACCCGGAAACGATGTTTTATATACATACAAAAAATGTACATTGACCCTAGTATGATGGCGGAGGAACGAACATAATCGACCGTTTGTTGTTGATGATGGGTACTAAAGTTCGGAGACATTATACGAGTAAAATTAAAGATCATAATATAAAAACAACTCGAGTACAAAAGCAAAACCTAGCAAAAAGTAAGGTAACACGGAAGTGAGATCATGTTGTATCATAGGAGGCGTTATATCTCATGTCCCATTAATAGCAATCGAAATAGAATCCAAAAATAAAGTTTAAGAAAACAAAGACTCGTACATTTCTTATTGATTGATTATTACTTAACATCCATATATAAAAACTATATAGAAATGAGGAAGGGTAGGTCAACCGGATCAACGACTTTTTCCTGCCATAGGAAAAACATGGAGAGTTTTGTAGGACGAAAACTTTAGTAGCGAGAACAATGCGCCAACACTTTTTTCGAAACATTTTCTCATTGAAATTACATTGAAAATAGAGTGTGGTATTTTTTTCTCATTATATTACAATCAGCAAGCTAATAAGTTTGTCATATCATTTCCATCATATACGTATATTAGATTTTTCTGTGTTCTTTTTTTCTTTAATAGCTCACTGTGGACTTAATATACAAACGTTATTGTTCTCACAACATGCACAATAATCAATTATTTATATATTTTTTTAATTATTTATTCGTAGACCATATTGTACAAAACGCATTGAAAGTTCCTAGGAACAAAAATAATAATGATTAAATACGTAGATTATTTATACTGTTTTCTTAAGGTATAGGTCCAGTAGAAAATGCTTTATACCAGTCACATGACCTACAACGTAACACAAGATCGTCTGCTACATATTCTACAATGGAAGGGAGAGGAAAGTCACACACTGGACATTCGGTGGTATCTTATTCCACAGCTGACTTAGACGGTAATGGCGATATATTTTCCGGAGGCGCGACCAACCTTCATACTAAACAACCCCCAATGGATCTGCCAGACAAAGATATAGGTCTCAGTCTCTCCGCTACAGGGTACAACACTCCGAAAGGTTAGACAGCTTGTGACGAATTTTAATTTCATATATACATTGTATAATTCCCTACCAAAATCAATTTAGGATTGACAATCGGTACTCATCACAAACCTCCATATTTGAGTCCACTATGTCCCGTATTACCTGTGGTTGTTTGTCGTGTTATTACTTGTTTCTCATGAATAATGCATTAGTACAACTAGCCAATCATTACACGTCCAGGTAAAAAAATACTGGGGGATTTGAATATGCATGCAACACTCTCTACACATGAGAGCCTATATTATGTTGTCGATATTTACACTATGAAAATAAGGTCAACAAAGCTCGTTCATATCTAATTAAAACCAGGGAAATTCACCGTGTCCAGTAGGCACCAACGATAGTTATGTGCAGACTTTAAAAACAATTTACTTACTTACTTATCATCAAATATATTTTTCCATTTTAGATACTTGAATTAGTCCCAAGCTTGGTACAATTCAAATATGTGCTTTGCAAGACGAAGACAAACAAAACAAAAACGACAACACATTATGTGTGGAGAGCACTATACGATATATAAGATATCTAGGGAACGGAATCGGAAACTCTTCAAAGATTTATTACAAATGTGCATCGAGAATACAAGAATGAGTTTAATTTTCACTAAATATATATAATGTTCGTGTTTCTTCTTTCATTGCAGACATGTTACGTGAACAGGAACACTTGCAGGCACGTCAGGCAAGGCAATTTGTAAGATATTGTTTAAGTTTTTTTTATATTATAATGTCAAAATGGGACTGAGTATGGCCCCCATGCCATCGTACCTAATCCTTTCTGTACTTTGTAGGGTGGACAAATCAGAAATGAGTTTTTATGTAATTATATATTATGTGAGATGAGCAATCAATTTAAACCTAACGAAATGGTCATAAATCATCTTGATTTAGTTTGAATATGATTTTTTGGGCGGGGGTGTTGGTATTGCTTCATAATTTGTCATTCATAAATCATAATTGCAATAATACTTGTGGCCTTTTTTGGAGTATAATATACATGCAGTGTTGACTGAACCATTGGTAAATGTAAGTAGAAAAAAACTAAAGGTCAATATTTAGTTTCTGTGAAGTGTTTTGTAGATCATTGTTTGTCCTTTTTCTTTTGGCCATTGTATTGTCTGTTCTTCTTCAACCTACGACTTCTGATTACCCCCCTTTGATATCTTCAAACTTTTCTTATTAGTTTAATACCTCATCAAGAAAAAGGGGGCTGTACTGTCATGGTTGTGATCGTATGGTAGTTGGATTTACAACTACCTATGCAATCAGTGCCTATCACCACTAAAGTTGTGAATTCGAATTACGTTCATTGCGAGGTGTACTCGATACAACATTATATGATCAAATTGGTCATTGACTTGCGACAGTTCGGTGGTTTCTCCAGGTACTCCGGTTTTTTCCACCAAATAAACTGACCGCAATGATATAACTGAAATATTGTTGAAAGTGGCGTTATTCACCATAAACCTAAACCAAACCATCATAAAAAACGTGATATTAAGTTTATTTATCTATCTATACTTGTAGAATAACAAAGAACTACAGTATTCAGAATTGTCATTCAATCCTTCATCTGGTCCAATATTTATTATCCATGGAAAGAATGACAAAACAGTTTATTCAAATGTTGATTTATCCATCAGAGTTAGTCCTTTGCCGCTTGCTGACAAAGATAGTGATTCTGATGACAAAGATGATGACTTCATGTATGTTGACAATATCAAAAAATATACAATGAAGCGATCAACACAAGTTAAACTGAACACGAAGTAAAACAATATGTAAAGAACACATGTAATGGGAGAATCATGGTTTATGCATGATATGTTCCCTGACTTTTTTTCTGTTTGTGACATACAGTAAAAAAATGTGTTTTTTTTTTTGCATACGAGATGAACAATCCATGTCTGTTTGTAAACAGTTCATGGGGAAAATGTACCTTTACATGTTAACAATTACTTGAGAAAATGTACTTTTACATGTTAACAATTACTTGAGAAATAAAATATACTTTTACATGTTAACAATTACTTGAGAAAATGTACTTTTACATATTAACAATTACTTGAGAAAATGTATTTTTGCATGTTAACAATTACTTGAGAAAATGTACTTTTACATATTAACAATTACTTGAGAAAATGTACTTTTACATATTAATAATTACTTGAGAAAATGTACTTTTACATATTAACAATTACTTAAGAAAATGTACTTTTACATGTTAACAATTACTTGAGAAAATGTACTTTTACATATTAACAATTACTTGAGAAAATGTATTTTTGCATGTTAACAATTACTTGAGAAAATGTATTTTTACATGTTAACAATTACTTGAGAAAATGTACTTTTACATATTAACAATTACTTGAGAAAATGTACTTTTACATGTTAAAAATTACTTGAGAAAATTTATTTTTGCATGTTAACAATTACTTGAGAAAATGTACTTTTATATGTTAACAATTACTTGAGAAAATGTATTTTTTCATGTTAACAATTACTTGAGAAAATGTACTTTTACATATGAACAATTACTTGAGAAAATGTATTTTTGCATGTTAACAATTACTTGAGAAAATGTACTTTTACATGTTAACAATTACTTGAGAAAATGTACTTTTACATATTAACAATTACTTGAGAAAATGTATTTTCGCATGTTAACAATTACTTGAGAAAATGTACTTTTACATATTAACAAATACTTGAGAAAATGTACTTTTACATATTAATAATTACTTGAGAAAATGTACTTTTACATATTAACAATTACTTGAGAAAATGTACTTTTACATGTTAACAATTACTTGAGAAAATGTACTTTTACATATTAACAATTACTTGAGAAAATGTATTTTTGCATGTTAACAATTACTTGAGAAAATGTATTTTTGCATGTTAACAATTACTTGAGAAAATGTACATTTACATATTAACAATTACTTGAGAAAATGTACTTTTACATATTAACAATTACTTAAGAAAATGTACTTTTACATGTTAACAATTACTTGAGAAAATTTATTTTTGCATGTTAACAATTACTTGAGAAAATGTACTTTTACATGTTAACAATTACTTGAGAAAATGTATTTTTTAATGTTAACAATTACTTGAGAAAATGTACTTTTACATATTAACAATTACTTGAGAAAATGTACTTTTACACGTTAACAATTACTTGAGAAATAAAATGTACTTTTACATGTTAACAATTACTTGAGAAAATGTACTTTTACATATTAACAATTACTTGAGAAAATGTATTATCGCATGTTAACAATTACTTGAGAAAATGTACTTTTACATATTAACAAATACTTGAGAAAATGTACTTTTACATATTAATAATTACTTGAGAAAATGTACTTTTACATATTAACAATTACTTGAGAAAATGTACTTTTACATGTTAACAATTACTTGAGAAAATGTACTTTTACATATTAACAATTACTTGAGAAAATTTATTTTTGCATGTTAACAATTACTTGAGAAAATGTACTTTTACATATTAACAATTACTGGAGAAAATGTACTTTTACATATTAACAATTACTTAAGAAAATGTACTTTTACATGTTAACAATTACTTGAGAAAATTTATTTTTGCATGTTAACAATTACTTGAGAAAATGTACTTTTACATGTTAACAATTACTTGAGAAAATGTATTTTTTAATGTTAACAATTACTTGAGAAAATGTACTTTTACATATTAACAATTACTTGAGAAAATGTACTTTTACATGTTAACAATTACTTGAGAAATAAAATATACTTTTACATGTTAACAATTACTTGAGAAAATGTACTTAATGCAGAAGATTTAATCTATCAATTGCATTTAATTGCTTCAGAAAAAAGGGTATTACTAGTAAGGTTGTATGTTATACAATGCTCTGCAGTAGTTGCTATCTTTGATTTCATACAGACACAAAAACATCCAACGAAATATTCAAGGTTTTTTTTACATTATTATTTGCCAAGATTGGTTACATTTGTTAAAGTGATTCCTGCGAAAATGATTGATACATGAAACTCTACCACGACAGACACAAAGTAATGTAGAAACCTTTGGTACAGGTCGGCTTAAAATATTAGTTTTATCATTGTGGTAAATGTTATTGGTTGAGTTTACCCCAAGTACACACACAAAAACTGCCAACCAAGATTTAAAAATATGTAGGACATTATTTGGATCTATCTAGTTTTTTGTGTTCAAATTATTCTCTGCTCGATGCATTTATATATCCTAAGAAGAGTTTGCAGATACCAAAGGGGTAATCAGAATACGTAAATCGAAGGACAGAAAACACAGGACAAAAGAAAAAGGACAAATGGACAAACAACGATCTACAAAACATACATATAAAACTAAAGATCGAGTAACACGAACTCAGGAGCTCCGGAAGGATGAACAGTTCCTCCTCCACTGGTGGCACCCATCGTATTAATCTAGTTACAAACCCGGTAATAAGTCATGAATGAGGAAAGGACTGGGAAGTGTTTACGACAAGTGGAACATATCTGTGGTCATTTGTGACACAGATATTCCATAGCGGTCAACAAAGTCATGGTGGCGACAGTAAAACTTTCGAAGTGATGAGTTCAACTTAACCACTGTTGACATGTTTTATTTGTTTGACTTAAATTCCCGGGATAGGGCTTAGAAGTTCTAAAGAAAACGGATTTGATGTGGGATACTTTCAAAATCTAGTACATTTTGCAGTCTGCTGGGCATGAACCAAAAGAGCAGCAATTATTATATATGATCAATTGTTGTATTATTTTAAGACCACAATGAAAAGTGGCTTGGTTTAGATTTATGGTGCTTAACGTCACTTTCAACAATATTTCGGTTATATCGTGATGGTCAGTTTTGTTGGTGGAGGAAATCAGTGTCCAGAGAAAACCACCGACCTGTTGCAAGTCACTGACAAACTTTATCAGATAATGTTGTATCGAGTACACCTCGCCATGAACGTGGTTCGAACTCACAACGTTAGTTGTGGTAGGCATTGATAGCATAGGTAGTTGAAAATCCAACTATCATACGATCATGACCACGATGGCCTCGTTACTGAAATAAAAATAGATTTCCATTAAAAGAACAGATAAGTAATATAAAATTTTATTGGTTTGTAAAAATAAAACAAAAAAATCACGAGTATAAAATCCATAGACAAAACATTTAAAAAAATTTGCTGATTATCAAACAATAACAGATGTTTCATGAGTAAAATATAACTGATACAGCTAAACCTGCCTTAGTGACCACCTTTATTTTGCAATAACTTGTATTACGTAACCTTAATTTTAATTTCCCTTAACAGTGCATTTCGTATTAATTAAATTTCATGAATAAAATATAACTGATATTTTCTATCCTTTTATAATAATAATACAATGGAATTTATAAATATATATAAAAAATAATTTATTTTTCTGAGTATTCAAATTATGCTCAACTGGAATATATATTATAGAAAACCACTCTTGAAATAGAATAAGAGCCAGTGCAGTCTATTGTTACATCATACATGTAAAAAGAAATATCAATATTTTATGGGATCAATAAAAAAAAATTCCTCTCCCCAATTAATTTTTTTTTATAAAAAAAAATTAATAATTTTAAAGTAAAGGAATGATCTGAATATAAAATACAACAACAAATTTGAAGATAATTACAAACAAAAATGTAAAATAAAAACAAAGAACAAAATACTGATAACATGAATTTCAACAAAAAACGGACAGCAGAAGCTCCAGAAGAGATAGTACCTCTTTTCTACTAAGAGAACCCATCATGTACTGTAATGACAACACAAGAAAAAAACAATAATATTGATTGTACCTGCAACAAACATTGTGGCTATGTCTCCACAACAAACATTGTGGCTATGTCTCCACAACAAACATTGTGGTTATGTCTTCACAACAAACATTGTGGCCATGTCTCCACAACAAACATTGTGGCTATGTCTCCACAACAAACATTGTGGCTATGTCTCCACAACAAACATTGTGGCTATGTCTCCACAACAAACATTGTGGCCATGTCTCCACAACAAACATTGTGGCTATGTCCCCACAACAAACATTGTGGCTATGTCTCCACAACAAACATTGTGGCTATGTCTCCATAATAAACATTGTGGCTATGTCTCCACAACAAACATTGTGGCTATGTCTCCACAACAAACATTGTGGCAATGTCTCCACAACAAACATTGTGGCTATGTCTCCACAACAAACATTGTGGCTATGTCTCCACAACAAACATTGTGGCCATGTCTCCACAACAAACATTGTGGCTATGTCTCCACAACAAACATTGTGGCTATGTCTCCACATCAAACATTGTGGCTATGTCTCCACAACAAACATTGTGGCTATGTCTCCACAACAAACATTGTGGCCATGTCTCCACAACAAACATTGTGGCTATGTCTCCACAACAAACATTTTGTGGATACGTCTCCACATCAAAAACTGTCAGTGAGGGTAGATAAAACACTATGGTTTATATTTGTAGAATATCAATGTAAATCTAACAAATTAAATACATTGAGTATAATTTTTATTAGAGATTCTCAACACCCAGACAAGGTGTACTCAATACAACATTATGTGATAGAGTTTGTCAGTGACCTGCGACAGGTTGGTGGTTTTCTACGGGTACACGTTTCCTCCACCAATAAAACTGACCGCCATGATATAACTGAAATATTGTTGAAAGTGGCATTAAACACCATAATCCTAACCCTATAATGAGATTCTGGAAAAAAAAATTCTTGTGTATTCTTTCACCACAATTAAGCTTTTGTTAAAATAAGAAGCAAGTTTTTGCTAATAACAATGTATAATCATATTTCCTTGAGAAAAGATACATAGAAAATAGTTGTTTATATATAAACATATAATTTATAAGTAAAAAAGGCACAACTCTGGATAAATTAATTCTTTCAGCTTAAAACATTCACTGAAGATGTGGATTTATCTTGAAAATATTGATTGATTGATTATTGCTTATCGTTCATATGGAGTACTATTTCAGCAATACTAGTAGTCCTCACGATGAGCACTGATCCTAAGGCCCAAGACATGTAAAACTTTGTTCCTCACGATGAGACTGATCGTAAGGCCCAAGCCATGTAAAACTTTGTTCCTGACGATGAGCAACGATCGTAAGGCCCAAGACATGTAAAACTTTGTTCCTCACGATGAGCACCGATCGTAAGGCCCAAGACATGTAAAACTTTGTTCCTCACGATGACCACTGATCCTAAGGCCCAAGACATATAAAACTTTGTTCAGACCAGTATATTTTTCAGTTTTTATTTTGAAATATATAAAAAAATAAATTCAAGAATTTGATTTGGACCAGTAAATTCAAATTTTCATTTCAAGGACTAGAATACACAAAACACTATAAAGAAATAAGGGAGGGACAGGTCAACCAATGGCAATGCATTTCAAATGCTAAAGTTAACAATATTACCAATAGGAGTTTAAATCAATTTCAAACAAGGTTGTGAGTTCACCAAATGTCATACATTTGGAGTTTATGTGTGGAAGGAGAAAATATGTTTTTCTCCCTGCATTTTTGAGGTCATCTGGTCAGATTATTTTCTAGAAGATACAAATAATTTGAAAATGAATCTGCTACTTTCATTATGACCAACATGGTGTTATTATTATTTTAGATTTTTTTTAACGCTTGTTCCTTTCAAACTCAAAACCCTTGTCTGACAACACTCTAACCTACATGATTGGCGAATTGCATACATGTTTTATCATGAATACAGCTGAAATATTGCTTACCGGTACATGATCTTAAACAACAATCAATCAATATGTACCCATTGAAAAACAAGGAATAAAGCTTACCCAATTCAGAAGAGATTTTCGAGATATAAATATAATAACTATATAACAAATACAAAACAATGTTAAATGGTAGCATATATTAGAGTTGACCAGATTCAACTTTCTACAGGCAGTGACCCTTACATATGACCATCAATGTAAAAAGGGGCTTCATACATTTAGAATTTAACAAGGATTTCTACAGACAAAATGATCCCTACATGCTTTGATCAATGTTAAATGGGTAGCATATAGCTGTATTGACCTCTATAGACAAAGTGATTCATACATGATATAATCAATGTAAATTAGGAAGAATACCTGGGTCGACATTTCTACACAGGTTTTTGGACAAACCTTAATGTAATATAAGAAAGGGACCTGAACACAATAATAAATACAAACAGAGGCATAAAGTATTGCCAGTAATCCAATCTGATGTCATAATAGTCTAATACTAATTCTGATGGTATCGTTGTTGCGTTGTCTTCTCTACATATGGTAAATGCTGTAAAATTGTGGTCAGTGAAACAACTACAAAACAAGTCAATTAGTATAAATGTATATCTTATATGGATTTTACTGAAATAAGGCAATCTTAAAGTTAGAACTTTTTTTAATGTGTCTTTTTACTCAAATTTAAGCTGGTGTGTTAAAGCAAGAACTCTTGATAATTTTTTTTAAATCGGGGTCAACCTTGGTCTCTTCAGAAATCTAAAGTAAATGAAGGCAATTCTTTCCCGCCTTTCTGGAAATGGATTAACCATTGCGATCGTGTTAAAAAGGGAGTTGGATGATTTTCATTTGACAAATGGTACACGTTACCACTACGATTTGTGGGTTTGACACTTGTCAAGGTGTATTTGATACCATCAAAATTGATGAAGTTTGTCAGCGTCATACAAATGTACAAAATATCAGTGTTTTTCCCCAGGTATTCAGACTTCCTCCCACAATCAAATTGACTGTCGTAATAAAATTGAATAATTTTGTAGTCGTAAAAAATTTGTAAATCAATACCTAGCAAAAATATAATCTTGTTTATTGACAAATTTAAAGACCTACCTTAAAGGTGGGGCATTTTTAAATTCTATGTACATCATCGAATGGAATGAATAATACACAAAAGATAGATATTTGGTCCAGTCTAACCAGACAGGTAATGTACGAGTAAACAATCCACCTGTAAATAAATAAACATGTAAATAAAATTATGTATCAAACAGGTAAATCCATCTATTAATCAAGTGTGCATGTAATTAAGAAAAAGTAATATAAATGAGAGATATGTTGTCAAGATTAGCCAGTAAGACAGTTTTTTATGACAATAAACATATACCATATAACTGGTAATTTCTGAGGTATTTTTTTAGGAGGCAAAAAAAGTCAGCAGAAAATAAATGTCTTCTTTTTTGTTCAAAACCACAGAAATTTCACACCCCACCAATTATACGGTATATAAAATGAATGGTCTTGATGGTGTAATGACATGTTCGCCTCAGTATTCGTAAGATCTTCATTTCAAACCAAAGACAATAATTATGGAATTTGCTTCTTTTCCACTAAGCATGCAGCATTAAAGGATTGATCGGAGTCAGAATCTAACTGACGACTGTTGTTTTAGTTAGCTAGCACTTAAAATAGCCAGTAGTGTTGGTCTAGAGTAATACATCACTGGAATCTTAAAATAGCCAGCAGTGTTGGTCTAGAGTAATACATCACTAGAATCTTAAAATAGCCAGCAGTGTTTGTCTAGAGTAATACATCACTGGAATCTCATATTCTCTAACTTAAGTGGTATTTATTCGAATTTCATCAGTTTTATTCTAATATAAGTAGTTTTTCCCTATAAATAAAAAAAAGTGTGGTGAAATTGTACATCTTAAATTAGATGTTTCCTGTATTAAATCAAATGAGCCTCCCACACAACATACCTAACAACATTATGGTCATCTGAATGAGTATAGTTACTGTTATTGCTTGTCTCATCTCTGTATTAATTATACCAAGGAACAGTCCAAGACTCTGAAAAAACATAAACAGGGAATCAGTTCAATTTACATTCAACTTCAACTTCAACTTCAATCAGGTTACTTAGTAACATCTGCAAGCAGACATCTCACTAAGGACTATATTTACACGTGCGCACAGCAGAGCCTCAAAGCTTAAAAGAAACAACATATTTACACTGTACAAGTATATGGAAGTTTAGAATACTCCCTTGACTGCCACCTTGAATGTGTCCAAGTCCGTGACGGCTATCACAGGCGGTGGTAGTTGGTTCCTACATTTAACAGAACCCTAAATAAAATTAAATCCTGTATAAGCCAAACATTAAATAAAGTTCCTTTGTAGGAAACCTTTGTTAATTTAACCTGTATAAACTGAACGACTATATATTCTGAACACAACATTTGGTCCCAAGGAGGTTAAGTTAAGGCATGTTTCACTACACTACATTTAATAACCTACAATTACATGACTTTCTCTGCTGTAGTGGGCTTTCAGTGTATTTCAGCAAAACTAGAATTTGGTAGCTTCTTTTTTCCAAAACCTACATTTGAAGTTAATTTTGAAATGTCACAAATTTCTGACAGATTTCTTCTTTACTTCCAAATTAATCATGAAATTAATTATAGCGAACCAACTGATAGTTTACCCATGTTTCAATTGGTGTTGTGTTAGGAATCGATCTAGTATTTGTGAGGAATTATCCGTCGTAATATTCTTGTTTGTTCATACAGGCGCTTTGAGGATAAAAACAGCATTTAATTTGGTAAAAATACATTTACTATTCCGTATTAAGCTATTGATTTAGTGAAGGGTAATTATTTCTATTTTCGTCGTCCATGTTTTTATCATTTTTGGGAGACTGAAATATAGGGTATATGATGTGACATTCCCGACTTATGATATATATCCCCCGAGGTGCAGCCGAAGGGAATATATATCCTAAGCCGGGAATGTCTCATTATATATACCCTGTCTGATAGCTGAATAACAGATATAATACGGATTTAACTATTTTTTTAAATACAGAATCAAACTGTCGTATAAAAAAGTCATCCATGGATTTTTGTTTTATTGTTTTCTTTTTCTGTTTTGTTTGTTTGTTTGTTTTTTCCTATTTGTTTTATTTTACCACTTACATAGTTCTAATTCTTGTTTTTATTTTCCTATTTGTTTTATTTTACCACTTACATAGTTCTAATTCTTGTTTTTATTTTCCTATTTGTTTTATTTTACCACTTACATAGTTCTAATTCATGTTTTTATTTTCCTTTTTGTTTTATTTTACCACTTACATAGTTCTAATTCTTGTTTTTATTTTCCTATTTGTTTTATTTTACCACTTACATAGTTCTAATTCATATGTAAAGCAATATTCAATATTTTGCGTCTTTTATTTTATTTTTTCTAAACATCGTCATTTCTAGATGACGTCAAAATATACGTCACATTATATTTCATGTATGAGGTGTCTCATGAAAGTAATGGGTTTGCAATAATTTAAATGTTAACAACGTCTAACAAAAACTTGGTGTTGCTCCGTTATTTCGAAAGTGTTCAAGGCGCAAAGTTTAACACGCCTTACTCTTAGCTTGTTTATTGCGATGTTCAAGTTTGCTATGGTACAGCCGTGGAACATAGGATTAGGAGTTTGCTGAATCGATCTGGTGTTTTGTGACGGAATTAAGAGTAGTAATATATTTTTGTTCATACAGCCGTTTTGAGTATAAAAACAGCATTTAATTTGGTAAAAATACATTTATTATTCCGTATTACGCTATTGATTCAGTGAAGCATAATTATTTGTCGTCCATGTTGTTATCGTTCTTGGGAGACTGAAATATATACCCCGTCTGTTTTCCGAATATATTCTGACATTCATGTTTGAAGAACCAATGAAAAATTGTGTAGCAAACTAAATCCGTAATATATGCTGATATTCATGGTTGAAGAACCAATGAGAATTTATGTAACAAACTAAATCCATAAAATATATATTGGGAATAAACTTTTTTTTAAACCAAAGAAGATCAAAATCCTACACCTGAGAGTTGAATTTTTTTAGGGGAGTTTTAATCAATGAGTGATTGACTTCTCTCTTCCGCTTATACAATAAGAAGTTTAAATTCCAACAATAGGATTCACCTGTAAACAAAAGCAATTGTATTTATTCAATAAATGAGTTCCATTCGCAGTTTTTTAAACTCCCAACACAATACCAATTGAAACATGGGTAAACTATCAGGTGGTTCACTATTATATATTGAAATTATGCAACATTATGTCTTTATATTTTTGTGTTTCTTGTTTTATCAAAAGCGATCCTATTTATCAACTGTGTGTACTTCGGTATCAAATGCTACACATTCAATTTTTGAATATTTCACCAAAAGATTTGTTTCCATGGAAACATTCCTAAAAAGTAGGAAAAACCTATTTTAATGAAATGTTAGTGTATTATAGAATTGATTGGCAATAGTTTTAGGAGAAAATTCACCATCTACATGTCGTAGCTAATGATAATAATTACAATGTTTCCCCATATGGAATTCTTAAAATCTAACATGTTGACAAGTATGATATTACAGATGGCAACTAAAATGACAATACCAAAGAAAAATTACCTGTCCTGTTAATGCAGTTATAAAAATTGTTCCAATGGAGGCTAAGAAAGCTACAAAACCATTAAGTCCTATACACCAATAGACTACCGTTACAAAGAAGAATGGCTGTATTAGAATCAAAGGGAGCTCACTGGTACACTTTCCCAGGAAATATGCAGATAAACGATACCAACCGGCCGCTCTTTCTTTGTTAATGACAATCTTTTCAAAAGGAACTGAAAACATAACAATATTTTTTTTAATGGAATTTTTCATATAAAGGAAGAAAATGAAGAATTTGACAAAATTCCTGATAACTCTATTTTAGAACTACATACAGGCACTATTTCATTTTTATTAATTCCGTTAAGGGGATGTCGTGGTCGTGATCATATGATGGTTGGATTTACAACTACCTGTGCAATCAGTGACTATCATCACTAAAGTTGTGAGTTTGAATCCCGCTCATGGCAAGGTGTACTTGATACAACTTTATTTGATAAAGTTTGTCAGTGACTTGCGACAGGTCGATGGTTTTCTCCAGTTTCTTCCATCAATAAAACTGACCTCGATATAACTGAAATATTGTTGAAAGTGGTGTTAAACACCATAAACATAAACCTATTAGTTCAGTTCAATTTTTCTCACCAATAAAACACTCATTTTCTTATAGAAGATAAAGAGTAACTTTTGTTCTTATAAACAATCTTCAGGCTGAATTGTAGGCATAGTACCATCATAAAGGTTTTATAATACCCACTGGTTTACTATTAGCACCCCTTTTTGGCCCAGAATATCCCCCCAAATAAATATTGTTTGTGTTTATAATGCACATAGACTTTTGGAAAAAATTGCCATCAGAAATGTAAGCATTACATGTGAATCGTGTATATATTTTTCAATGCTTTGAGCATGTTTTCTCTGCTGAGAGAATTTTAAAGCCATATAATCTCCTTTAAAATTCAATAAAATTTAAAAATATTAATTGTGTCAGGATTTATTGGCATCTTCATATGAATTTTTTTATTGTCCGGATGTTGATTAATGGATATGAAATCTGTAAATATTTTTAAATTCGGGATCTCATCAAAATGTGATGCAATTGATGGTTTAAGATAAAAGAAAATACTGATATAGAATAAAGAAAAACAAACAATTGTCACTTATTATTACATTGTTGAACATTGCTGAGCTTGTGATGAGTTGTAGGAAATACTGTTGCTACATACATCAAGGAGCGCTGACAATCGGTTATTTTTTGCATCTTTAAAATTTACCAAAGTTCTAATTAATGATCATTAATGAATTACAAACAAATGCCTTAATATTATATTGGGGAAACAGCATCCAAACCATACAATCATAATTGATATAGTTATATGTTGTAATTCATTGCCAATTGGATTATACTTAACATCACTTGAGATCTAGCTTGTACATTAGCACAGATAACTTATTTATTAGCATTGACTTACATGAAGTTACAGAATCAAATAAAGGAATAAATCCCCAGTGTATACTGATGAAAAATACCTGTAACGTAAATAAAGGAATAAATTCCCAATGTATACTGATGAAAAATACCTGTAACGTAAATAAAGGAATAAATCCCCAATGTATACTGATGAAAAATACCTGTAACGTAAATAAAGGAATAAATCCCCAGTGTATACTGATGAAAAATACCTGTAACGTAAATAAAGGAATAAATCCCCAATGTATACTGATGAAAAATACCTGTAACGTAAATAAAGGAATAAATCCCCAGTGTATACTGATGAAAAATACCTGTAACGTAAATAAAGGAATAAATCCCCAGTGTATACTGATGAAAAATACCTGTAACGTAAATAAAGGAATAAATCCCCAGTGTATACTGATGAAAAATACCTGTAACGTAAATAAAGGAATAAATCCCCAATGTATACTGATGAAAAATACCTGTAGCGTAAATAAAGGAATAAATCCCCAATGTATACTGATGAAAAATACCTGTAACGTAAATAAAGGAATAAATCCCCAGTGTATACTGATGAAAAATACCTGTAACGTAAATAAAGGAATAAATCCCCAATGTATACTGATGAAAAATACCTGTAACGTAAATAAAGGAATAAATCCCCAGTGTATACTGATGAAAAATACCTGTAACGTAAATAAAGGAATAAATCCCCAATGTATACTGATGAAAAATACCTGTAACGTAAAAAGCAAATAATTTTGAAAAAATTTAATATTTCTGTATGGTGTTCAAACAAAAAATACACTATGTTTTCAACTAGAAACTTTCACACTGTCTTTTTGTCACTATCACCAGTCATGAAATTAATTAATAATGGAGTTTTATGCAAAATTCTTTCACCTCCCTGTATATTTAAACCATCTTAATTTCAGTATAATTGAATTGTGCTGCAATGAAAATAATAGAAATTATAAATGCTGTGAATTTTCTACCAATGTTTTCATTATTAAGCTCCTTTTTTTATTTGGTAAGGAGGGGGTTCCTACTTCTTCATTTCAAGTTCATCCAAATGTGAAATTATGTACCCTAGTCTAATGAAGAAGAAAAAAGGATACTCCAGTTTCCTCCACCAATCAAATTGACTGCCACAATATAACTGAAATATTCCTGAAAGTGGTTCTAAACACCCTAATCCTATTACTTCTGACAGTGTTTATACTGCATTTATTAGTTTCTTTTTACTTTTTTTTTATCTAAGGCCAAGCCTTCTATCTCTCTGTATACTAACAGCACCCATTCTGTCTCTAAGTGTTTCCTCTGACCGAGGCAGCTGGAACCATATCGCACTCACAATTAAACATATCAAAATATTCTCTATCAATTTCACTTTATCAAGAATTCTAACTGCTAATAATTTAAATGATCTAAGAGTTAAGTTTTTATATTGAGTCTAGAAACCAGTCGGCCATTTTGTTTTCTTCGCTTCATCAAAAACATTTTCTTTGCTTACATCAATCTCTAGTAAACTGGAATGGATATTTCCTAAAAAAAAAAAGATAACAAATAAATTATTATAGTTTGGTTTGGTTTTATGGTGTTTAACGCCACTTTCAACACTATTTCAGTTATATCGTGGCGATCAGTTTTATTGGTGGAGGAAACCGGAGTACCCGGAAAAATACACCGACCTGTCACAAGTCACTGACAAACTTTATCACATAATGCTGTATCGAGTACGCCTCGCCTGGTTGGGATTCGATCTCACATTGTTAGAAATGATAGGCACTGATTGCACATGTAGTTTAAATCCAACTACTATATGATCACGGCACTGACTGCCCCTCAATTATTATAGGGGGCCCGGGTGGCTCAATGAGTTAGGTCATTGGATCTAACAACTCATACAAGCCTATCACCAATACGACGTCGGGTCGCGCCCGACTTTGTAAATTACAAAAAAGGGTGCACTCGACTCACAGCCGCATGTGATAAAGTTTACCAGTTGTTTGCCCATGGTCGGTGGTTCTCTCCGGGTACTACGGCTTCCTCCACCATTAAAACTGGTTGCCATGATATAGCTGAAATATTGTTGAAAGTGGCGCTAAAACACAAAATTAAAAAAAAAAAATCAATTATTATAATGGAACATTCAATGGCATGTCAATAATGTAAAGTAATTGTAGCGATTTACAAGCTATATAACAATAATATGAGGGGCCTCAGAAATTGTTAATTCATGGATTGCCATCTATCTTGGAGATCAGTGCCCATCATGGTTAAGGTTTCACCAATTCAACTTTCTCTTATAGCTATGTGTGTTAGCTAAAACCTTTTTTCAATAAATATTGAAAAAAAATTACAAGTGGAAGGTGGGTGAATTTTTTTTAGTGATCTTCTTTTTTCCCTCTCAAAAAAATTTGCTTACAGTCAAAACATGATATTACAAACTCAGAAACTGTGAAATCATTATTAATCATGGGGTTCTAATTTTCGTGGATTTTGTAGTTCACTTAAATACAATTTTCCCATTGATTGTTGCCTGTAATGTATGAAACCACGAATTCAAGAACCCAGGGATCAATGCATTTTGTAAAAACCACGAAAATTGGTGCCAAGGAATAAAAGTACTTTCACAGTAAGTTGTTTCTATTGATGACTTGAAGTAAAAAAAATTGTCCCATCGAAGTATCTTTCAGCTTATTGTATCATGGATAATTCTAATATTCAGATTATCACAAAGTGTATGCAATGATTTGTCATATTGACAACAACGTAGCTAAATCTTGTCGAAAGTGGCGATCCTAATCTTAAATATAATGTGATACATTTCATATGTAAATCAGCTATAACAAACATTTAACGCCAACTGAGCATTATTTTCAGCTATATGATGGCGAGAACAAATTACATGTACATTCAATGAGTGAATGAATGATTGTTGCTTAATGCCAAATCCAACGAGAACAAGTTACATTTGATGAAATGATGATGATGACCACTTTGTACTAGACCAACACCCTTAATTGGATCTTTATAGTGCTAGCACACTGAAAAAACATTTCATGGGTAGAAAATTTTTTTCGACTCGGACACATGATCCTGATTCTGAGCCAATCAGTCTTTGCTCCTACTCCTTAATGACCTTAGTGAACCAACACTAGTTTTATAGTCTTTAGTTTGACAAGAACTCGTAATCTACAACACTTGAGGCGATCATCTTCTAACCATTACACTACCCGATCAGTTACATTTGCTTAGACATTTTTATGGCATGCTTAAAGTCATCCAGTCTGTCATTGCACTTTTTTAACAGATGTTTAAAATAGATTTACAGGTATACCAACTACTGCAGTCTTTTTTAATAAATTTAACAATACAATTATATTAGAGAACATGTCTAATTTAATTTTGGAAGAACCAAATATTTGTGTCCATCCAACTTTAAATTTATTTTTGATTATTGTTTTATCAAGATTTAATAAACTTCAAATATTATACAAACAAACTAAAAACAGAACATATAGTATTCTATAGTAAATATGTACCTTCTCCCACTTCAGATCTATTTTTCCAGAATTTAAACTTCTCTAGTTTTGAAGGAGTTTTATCTAAATCAAATTCAGATTTCCATTCCATTATCAGTGAACCTGGATCATAGCTTAATACATCCCCGTCATATTGTTTCCTGAAAAATGATAGCTTCATCATAGATTTAAGTCTCAAAACTTTAAATAAACACAAATGTACTTATTAAGACTAAACTCTGACCCTTGTGTGAAGCTACCATCTTTGTGGTGTAATGTTATCTTGAGTGTGGACAATCATGGTTTTTACACCCTGTCAGATCTTGAGTGTGGACAATCATAGGTTTTACATCCTGTCAGATCAAACCAATGACTATCAAATTGGTATTTGCTGCTTCTCCACTAAGCAAACAACATTAAGTAGTAAGAGCTGTTAACCAGTACCCAGAATAATGTGTGAGAGTTGAGAAATATAGAATCTAACACCGGAAAAGTGCAAGACAGGGAAATCTCCGACACCCGAGGGTAAGATTTCAATTGAAATCTTACCTTACCCTCGGGTGTCGGAGATTTCCCTGTCTTGCACTTTTTGCCAGTGTTTGATTTTATTTCTGACTTTTATCAGCTGTTTTTAATTTCGTGTTTGTTTATGTACTTTTAGCAGATGATCATGTAAACAATGTGAGTTATTTCCCCTTCATGTCAATCAAAAAAGTAGTTCCATATTTTTGTGTATTGCGTGAAGGTTATTATGTAATAATATGGCTGATTGTTAGGATTTGCGTGTTTATAAAAGATTGAAAACTTATATACAGTGAATTGTTTATTTTAAAAAGGAAAAGCATGGAGAATTGGGGGCAGTTGACATAAACTGTACAGCATGCATTTGCCGGTAAAACCCATGTGATTTTTTTGTCTTGCACTAGTGCAAGATAAGAAAATCTCACATCGCTAAAATTAGGAACTGGTCTGTCTCAAAAGTGAGAAATATGTTTCCTGGAGGACTGTTATTTCTGACAGTGAGTTAGCAAAATACAAAACACAACAAGAACCACCAGTGAAATAGGACATGATTACCATTTCCAGAGCACCCGAGTTCACCCCTGGGTTTTTGTTGCTCAATCTTTAGTTTTCTGTGTAGTGTTTTGTAGATCATTGTTTGTCCTTTCTTTTGGCCATTGTATTGTCTGTCCTTTCTTTTGGTCATTGTATTGTCTGTCCTTTCTTTTGGTTATTGTATTGTCTGTCCTTTCTTTTGGCCAGTGTATTTTCTGTCCTTTCTTTTGGCCATTGCATTGTCTGTCCTTTCTTTTGGCCATTGTATTGTCTGTCCTTTCTTTTGGCCATTGTATTGTCTGTACTTTCTTTTGGTCATTGTATTGTCTGTCCTTTCTTTTGGTTATTGTATTGTCTGTCCTTTCTTTTGGCCAGTGTATTTTCTGTCCTTTCTTTTGGCCATTGCATTGTCTGTCCTTTCTTTTGGCCATTGTATTGTCTGTCCTTTCTTTTGGCCATTGTATTGTTTGTCCTTTCTTTTGGTCATTGTATTGTCTGTCCTCTCTTTTGGTTATTGTATTGTCTGTCCTTTCTTTTGGCCAGTGTATTGTCTGTCCTCTCTTTTGGTCATTGTATTGTCTGTCCTTTCTTTTGGTTATTGTATTGTCTGTCCTTTCTTTTGGCCATTGTATTGTCTGTCCTTTCTTTTGGTCATTGTATTGTCTGTCCTTTCTTTTGGTTATTGTATTGTCTGTCCTTTCTTTTGGCCAGTGTATTTTCTGTCCTTTCTTTTGGCCATTGCATTGTCTGTCCTTTCTTTTGGCCATTGTATTGTCTGTCCTTTCTTTTGGCCATTGTATTGTTTGTCCTTTCTTTTGGTCATTGTATTGTCTGTCCTCTCTTTTGGTTATTGTATTGTCTGTCCTTTCTTTTGGCCAGTGTATTTTCTGTCCTTTCTTTTGGCCATTGCATTGTCTGTCCTTTCTTTTGGCCATTGTATTGTCTGTCCTTTCTTTTGGCCATTGTATTGTCTGTCCTTTCTTTTGGCCATTGTATTGTTTGTCCTTTCTTTTGGTCATTGTATTGTCTGTCCTCTCTTTTGGTTATTGTATTGTCTGTCCTTTCTTTTGGCCATTGTATTGTCTGTCCTTTCTTTTGGCCATTGTATTGTTTGTCCTTTCTTTTGGCCATTGTATTGTCTGTCCTTTCTTTTGGCCATTGTATTGTTTGTCCTTTCTTTTGGCCATTGTATTGTCTGTCCTTTCTTTTGGCCATTGTATTGTTTGTCCTTTCTTCTGGCCATTGCATTGTCTGTCCTTTCTTTTGGCCATTGTATTGTCTGTCCTTTCTTTTGGCCATTGTATTGTCTGTCCTTTCTTTTGGCCATTGTATTGTTTGTCCTTTCTTTTGGCCATTGTATTGTTTGTCCTTTCTTTTGGCCATTGCATTGTCTGTCCTTTCTTTTGGCCATTGTATTGTCTGTCCTTTCTTTTGGCCATTGTATTGTCTGTCCTTTCTTTTGGCCAGTGTATTTATTGTCTGTCCTTTCTTTTGGCCAGTGTATTGTCTGTCCTTTATTTTGGCCATTGTATTGTCTGTCCTTTCTTTTGGCCATTGTATTGTCTGTCCTTTATTTTGGCCATTCCATTGTCTGTCCTTTATTTTGGCCATTGTATTGTCTGTCCTTTCTTTTGGCCATTGCATTGTCTGTCCTTTCTTTTGGCCATTGTATTGTCTGTCCTTTCTTTTGGTCACTGTATTGTCTGTCCTTTCCTTTGGCCATTCTTTTGGCCATTGTATTGTCTGTCCTTTCTTTTGGCCATTGTATTGTCTGTCCTTTCTTTTGGCCATTGTATTGTTTGTCCTTTTCTTTGGCCATTGTATTGTTTGTCCTTTCTTTTGGCCATTGCATTGTCTGTCCTTTCTTTTGGCCATTGTATTGTCTGTCCTTTCTTTTGGCCATTGTATTGTCTGTCCTTTCTTTTGGCCAGTGTATTTATTGTCTGTCCTTTCTTTTGGCCATTGTATTGTCTGTCCTTTCTTTTGGCCATTGTATTGTCTGTCCTTTCTTTTGGCCAGTGTATTGTTTGTTTTCTTCAATTCAGAGCTTCTAATTACCTCTTTAGTATCTTCAAACTTTTCATAAGTTAGATATCATCATCTGATCAAAAGGTAACATATTCTACTCACTCTCTAAAACATCTACCAGTAATGATTTATACACAGATAAAGTATACAGTAGTCTCCCTCTTATAAAGCCACATCTTGTGCAATGAAAGGGTGACCTTTAATAAGAGGGGTCACCTCTCTTGAGGGGACAATTTAGTAGTATAACACTACCTCAGTTTCGTCTGAAATCTGGCCTGTTAAGAGGGGCAACCTTTGGTATGAGTGGTGTTATAAGGGGGGATAATGGTGCTTAACGTCCCTTTCAATAATATTTCAGTTATATCGTGGCGATCAGTTTTATTGGTGGAGGAAAATGGAGTACCCTGAGAAAACCACCAACCAGCTGCAAGTTACTGACAAACTTTATCACATAACATTGTAGCGTAGCCTTATAAAAAATGAACTACTGTATTACTGTTGTATTTTAAAGCACGAAGTCCTTTTAACGGTAGGCTGTCTGATTTTTCCTCCTATATATTGATAGCCAAATATCTGTTCACCGGAAGTTTAAAAAAATAAATCAATTGATATTCAGAAACGCAAAAGAAATATATTTCAATGAAAAATTCCCAATTCTTTAATTATTTACTCTATGCAAAATCGAAATAAACTTGAAATAAAATTCTAATAAAAAATTATCTTTCTACGAAACTCTCGACGGAAGAGCGGCGTAGGTAAAATGAACGGAACCGCCATAACAAATCGGCTACAAAATTCATTCAAAATAAAAGATAATAACGTGTACGGATCATCGTATTATTGAAATTTTAGGACTTCGTCTTTCAAACAGGTTGCCTGTCTCATATTAAACAGATATACCAAGATTTTAATTCTCATTCACTAGTCCTCATTGTTAGTGTTGTGGAAGAGTGAATTTTGACAGTTTGTAAATAATTTAAAGTTTTAGGAATTTTAATTTTTACTATGATCATAATATATCTTTTTGTAAATAAAATATGTTGAAATAATTTCCTTAAGACTTTCCCATTTATTTATAATATTGAAAACCTCTTTGAGTAATAAAATGAATGAGGTCTACAACTTTGCTATGTTTTATAGGGTTATCACCCAAGTTCAGGAAAGGGACCCAAATATGTATCCTTATTTTGCATTTTTGATTAGTTGAGATCAGTTTGACCAGGTATTTCATGTCAGTGGCTATTTGAGTCACATGCATTTTTGGTGGGAAATTATATTGTTCTTTTGAGGCACTCTATAATTTTTCATAAGCTTGGATGGCAGACATATTGTCAACTCCATATACATATTCTTTTTGATGACTATTTGAAACCAGCTTGAACTGATATAATATTTCTATTTGTCACCACTAATATTCATTTAAGGTTGCCATGATATAATACACATTGATGAACAACAGCATGATATTGTGATCCTTGAGGTATATCCTGTATTTTCATTTCAAGACCTTTGCACCCCAGTGTGAGGTAAAGATAGTTGTTTTTTTATAGTTTAGCTTATCAATACTAATTTTGCTACTTATTATTTTACTTATTATAATGTTGAGTTTATGCTTATTTTTGGCTTAGCTTATGCTTATTTTTGTTATTATTTTGTTTGGTATTATAATGCTTAGTTTATTCTTATTTTTGCTGTTATTGTTTGGTCCGTGTGAAGCTATTTCTTACATGTCTGATATTAGAAAATGTTCATGAGAACCATGAGCAGGTATATAATCCATTCACAGAGAAAGAATATTTTGTTAGAATAATGGAATAGAAACTTGTCAGAATTGTAATTTATTTTATTTTAAATATTCACCTATTATAGTATACATAAGCTATCAGAGTTATCTTTCTTGATCCATTATTTATTGGTTTTAATATTGTTATTACAGGGTCTTTTATTTGGAAGTATTTCCAATGCAACTGCAATAAATGCTCGAACTTACAACGTCTTGATTTTTATTATTTCATTGAGAATTTGACACGATGACAGTGTGTTAACTTACTTAATTCTGTTTCCAGCAGTGATTATCTTCTCTTGAGTTTCTCCACTCTCCTTCAGCTTTTCCACTGAAAGATGAAAACAATCGTATAAACACAAAGTTTGATTTATATGTGACTTATTGTTATTAGAACTGTCAAGAAACTAGAGGGTCACATGATTCTGTATCGCTCATCTTGTAACAAAAAAGATTCATTGAACTCTTTTCTATCACAGCATATAATTTTAATGTTGACCTCCAAGGACTTGAACCCAATAGCCTCTTGGAAACTAGTTGGTACAAAATTGAATCTTCATACAACAATGCTCCTTCAAGCATTATAAGATTGCATTTCCATACTTGTTCTGAAGAATATTCTGGAAATGATGCTTCACATATCAAACAACTTTCAATTGTGCATCACAAAGTCTTTGTAACCATGGTAACTATTGATTTCTAAATGTCTGCATCTTACAATGATTAATGTCTTGTGATTTTTGACATATTCTCCATTGCAGTCTATGTTAAACATTGCATCCTGGGGCTTGTACTCCATAAACCCTTGGTTTTTCATTTGTGTTCATGTTTGAAACTGAATATCACAATGATGATTTATATCACTTTCTATTGTATTTCCATAACTGGTTCTGAGGAAAATAGATTTTTTTAAACATTTTACACAATGGATCCTATGTTAGATATTAGACACGCAAGAAACAGTCCCCAAATCCCCTGAGGCCTTCATTTGTGCAAGCTTGATATTTTTTATACAACAATGATTTTTTAAGCACTTTACAATAGCACTGCCATAGCATGTTCTCAGGAAAAGTTCTTAATTGTAGCTATCATCAATGTTAAACTTTGGAGCCCAAGGGCTCATACCTCAATACCCTGGACTGTTTTGGTGTTTAACATCAATTTCAATAATATTTCAGTTATATCATGGCGGTCTGAACTGGGTTGCACAAAACGCAATTAAATTTAAGTATCAATTAAACCTTAAGTGCAAATTAAATTCTTGTACATTTCAAGAACATCTAACTGGAGGAAACCGGATTACCCGGAGAAAACCACCGACCTGCCATAAGTCATTGACAAACTTTATCAAATAATGTTGCATAGAGTACACCTCACCTGAGCTGGGTTCAAACTCGCAAAGTTAGTGGTGATAGGTACTGATTGCATAGGTAGTTATAAATCTAACTACCATATGATCCCGACCACAACAGCCCCTAACAACATATAGAATAAAACAAGATAGACATAAAAATGAATACAGTATAAATGATTTTTTTCGCGGGAGGCAAATTTCGTGATTTTCTTCCAAATTGGTGGAACTTTTTTTTAGCGATTTTTAATTTACACAATCCAGAGTTTTAACCAAATCAAATTTTAGCGGATTGACCATTATATTACACTAACATTATCTGAACTGCAAAATAGGAAATGTTTTTAAATAAATTGAGCAAGAGCTTTTTGTATGCGATCGGCGGTATTTTAGAATAGTATACATGTTCATTAATAGAAAATTGTGTAAGGGCATTTAATATAATTTTAACATATATGTATTATTACAACACATTTAAAATTAAGCACAAATAAGTCTCATTAACAGACTTCAAAACAAAATGTGATAAATTAATTAACACCAAAAATTGTCAACTTACAGGTAATTAAAAATCAGTGAATGGAAATGCTAATATTAATTAAAAAAGGTGTATTTACACAACAACAACTATTCATGGTGATTAGTGTTTTAAAGATAAAAGGAAAATTAACTACATGTAAAAAATAATTACCTTTTACATTGTATTTGTCACCAAATGCATTGTTTTCGGGAAGGATTTTTTACTCTTTGTTAGATATTTTAAAAGCGTCATTTCAACACTTTTAAGAATGGCAGTGACCATATAATTGTTAAATATTTGTTATATACAGTCATACTAGGGGAGACAGATCTTGTACGATTATTTAAGAAAATAAAGATATTTATGTAGTAAATGTACTTATTAAGACTAAACTCTGACCCTTGTGTGAAGCTACCATCTTTGTGGTGTAATGTTATCTTGAGTGTGGACAATCATGGTTTTTACACCCTGTCAGATCTTGAGTGTGGACAATCATAGGTTTTACATCCTGTCAGATCAAACCAATGACTATCAAATTGGTATTTGCTGCTTCTCCACTAAGCAAACAACATTAAGTAGTAAGAGCTGTTAACCAGTACCCAGAATAATGTGTGAGAGTTGAGAAATATAGAATCTAACACCGGAAAAGTGCAAGACAGGGAAATCTCCGACACCCGAGGGTAAGATTTCAATTGAAATCTTACCTTACCCTCGGGTGTCGGAGATTTCCCTGTCTTGCACTTTTTGCCAGTGTTTGATTTTATTTCTGACTTTTATCAGCTGTTTTTAATTTCGTGTTTGTTTATGTACTTTTAGCAGATGATCATGTAAACAATGTGAGTTATTTCCCCTTCATGTCAATCAAAAAAGTAGTTCCATATTTTTGTGTATTGCGTGAAGGTTATTATGTAATAATATGGCTGATTGTTAGGATTTGCGTGTTTATAAAAGATTGAAAACTTATATACAGTGAATTGTTTATTTTAAAAAGGAAAAGCATGGAGAATTGGGGGCAGTTGACATAAACTGTACAGCATGCATTTGCCGGTAAAACCCATGTGATTTTTTTGTCTTGCACTAGTGCAAGATAAGAAAATCTCACATCGCTAAAATTAGGAACTGGTCTGTCTCAAAAGTGAGAAATATGTTTCCTGGAGGACTGTTATTTCTGACAGTGAGTTAGCAAAATACAAAACACAACAAGAACCACCAGTGAAATAGGACATGATTACCATTTCCAGAGCACCCGAGTTCACCCCTGGGTTTTTGTTGCTCAATCTTTAGTTTTCTGTGTAGTGTTTTGTAGATCATTGTTTGTCCTTTCTTTTGGCCATTGTATTGTCTGTCCTTTCTTTTGGTCATTGTATTGTCTGTCCTTTCTTTTGGTTATTGTATTGTCTGTCCTTTCTTTTGGCCAGTGTATTTTCTGTCCTTTCTTTTGGCCATTGCATTGTCTGTCCTTTCTTTTGGCCATTGTATTGTCTGTCCTTTCTTTTGGCCATTGTATTGTCTGTCCTTTCTTTTGGTCATTGTATTGTCTGTCCTTTCTTTTGGTTATTGTATTGTCTGTCCTTTCTTTTGGCCAGTGTATTTTCTGTCCTTTCTTTTGGCCATTGCATTGTCTGTCCTTTCTTTTGGCCATTGTATTGTCTGTCCTTTCTTTTGGCCATTGTATTGTTTGTCCTTTCTTTTGGTCATTGTATTGTCTGTCCTCTCTTTTGGTTATTGTATTGTCTGTCCTTTCTTTTGGCCAGTGTATTGTCTGTCCTCTCTTTTGGTCATTGTATTGTCTGTCCTTTCTTTTGGTTATTGTATTGTCTGTCCTTTCTTTTGGCCATTGTATTGTCTGTCCTTTCTTTTGGTCATTGTATTGTCTGTCCTTTCTTTTGGTTATTGTATTGTCTGTCCTTTCTTTTGGCCAGTGTATTTTCTGTCCTTTCTTTTGGCCATTGCATTGTCTGTCCTTTCTTTTGGCCATTGTATTGTCTGTCCTTTCTTTTGGCCATTGTATTGTTTGTCCTTTCTTTTGGTCATTGTATTGTCTGTCCTCTCTTTTGGTTATTGTATTGTCTGTCCTTTCTTTTGGCCAGTGTATTTTCTGTCCTTTCTTTTGGCCATTGCATTGTCTGTCCTTTCTTTTGGCCATTGTATTGTCTGTCCTTTCTTTTGGTCATTGTATTGTCTGTCCTTTCCTTTGGCCATTCTTTTGGCCATTGTATTGTCTGTCCTTTCTTTTGGCCATTGTATTGTTTGTCCTTTCTTTTGGCCATTGTATTGTCTGTCCTTTCTTTTGGCCATTGTATTGTTTGTCCTTTCTTCTGGCCATTGCATTGTCTGTCCTTTCTTTTGGCCATTGAATTGTCTGTCCTTTCTTTTGGCCATTGTATTGTCTGTCCTTTCTTTTGGCCATTGTATTGTTTGTCCTTTCTTTTGGCCATTGTATTGTTTGTCCTTTCTTTTGGCCATTGCATTGTCTGTCCTTTCTTTTGGCCATTGTATTGTCTGTCCTTTCTTTTGGCCATTGTATTGTCTGTCCTTTCTTTTGGCCAGTGTATTTATTGTCTGTCCTTTCTTTTGGCCAGTGTATTGTCTGTCCTTTATTTTGGCCATTGTATTGTCTGTCCTTTCTTTTGGCCATTGTATTGTCTGTCCTTTATTTTGGCCATTCCATTGTCTGTCCTTTATTTTGGCCATTGTATTGTCTGTCCTTTCATTTGGCCATTGCATTGTCTGTCCTTTCTTTTGGCCATTGTATTGTCTGTCCTTTCTTTTGGTCACTGTATTGTCTGTCCTTTCCTTTGGCCATTCTTTTGGCCATTGTATTGTCTGTCCTTTCTTTTGGCCATTGTATTGTCTGTCCTTTCTTTTGGCCATTGTATTGTTTGTCCTTTTCTTTGGCCATTGTATTGTTTGTCCTTTCTTTTGGCCATTGCATTGTCTGTCCTTTCTTTTGGCCATTGTATTGTCTGTCCTTTCTTTTGGCCATTGTATTGTCTGTCCTTTCTTTTGGCCAGTGTATTTATTGTCTGTCCTTTCTTTTGGCCATTGTATTGTCTGTCCTTTCTTTTGGCCATTGTATTGTCTGTCCTTTCTTTTGGCCAGTGTATTGTTTGTTTTCTTCAATTCAGAGCTTCTAATTACCTCTTTAGTATCTTCAAACTTTTCATAAGTTAGATATCATCATCTGATCAAAAGGTAACATATTCTACTCACTCTCTAAAACATCTACCAGTAATGATTTATACACAGATAAAGTATACAGTAGTCTCCCTCTTATAAAGCCACATCTTGTGCAATGAAAGGGTGACCTTTAATAAGAGGGGTCACCTCTCTTGAGGGGACAATTTAGTAGTATAACACTACCTCAGTTTCGTCTGAAATCTGGCCTGTTAAGAGGGGTAACCTTTGGTATGAGTGGTGTTATAAGGGGGGATAATGGTGCTTAACGTCCCTTTCAATAATATTTCAGTTATATCGTGGCGATCAGTTTTATTGGTGGAGGAAAATGGAGTACCCTGAGAAAACCACCAACCAGCTGCAAGTTACTGACAAACTTTATCACATAACATTGTAGCGTAGCCTTATAAAAAATGAACTACTGTATTACTGTTGTATTTTAAAGCACGAAGTCCTTTTAACGGTAGGCTGTCTGATTTTTCCTCCTATATATTGATAGCCAAATATCTGTTCACCGGAAGTTTAAAAAAATAAATCAATTGATATTCAGAAACGCAAAAGAAATATATTTCAATGAAAAATTCCCAATTCTTTAATTATTTACTCTATGCAAAATCGAAATAAACTTGAAATAAAATTCTAATAAAAAATTATCTTTCTACGAAACTCTCGACGGAAGAGCGGCGTAGGTAAAATGAACGGAACCGCCATAACAAATCGGCTACAAAATTCATTCAAAATAAAAGATAATAACGTGTACGGATCATCGTATTATTGAAATTTTAGGACTTCGTCTTTCAAACAGGTTGCCTGTCTCATATTAAACAGATATACCAAGATTTTAATTCTCATTCACTAGTCCTCATTGTTAGTGTTGTGGAAGAGTGAATTTTGACAGTTTGTAAATAATTTAAAGTTTTAGGAATTTTAATTTTTACTATGATCATAATATATCTTTTTGTAAATAAAATATGTTGAAATAATTTCCTTAAGACTTTCCCATTTATTTATAATATTGAAAACCTCTTTGAGTAATAAAATGAATGAGGTCTACAACTTTGCTCTGTTTTATAGGGTTATCACCCAAGTTCAGGAAAGGGACCCAAATATGTATCCTTATTTTGCATTTTTGATTAGTTGAGATCAGTTTGACCAGGTATTTCATGTCAGTGGCTATTTGAGTCACATGCATTTTTGGTGGGAAATTATATTGTTCTTTTGAGGCACTCTATAATTTTTCATAAGCTTGGATGGCAGACATATTGTCAACTCCATATACATATTCTTTTTGATGACTATTTGAAACCAGCTTGAACTGATATAATATTTCTATTTGTCACCACTAATATTCATTTAAGGTTGCCATGATATAATACACATTGATGAACAACAGCATGATATTGTGATCCTTGAGGTATATCCTGTATTTTCATTTCAAGACCTTTGCACCCCAGTGTGAGGTAAAGATAGTTGTTTTTTTTATAGTTTAGCTTATCAATACTAATTTTGCTACTTATTATTTTACTTATTATAATGTTGAGTTTATGCTTATTTTTGGCTTAGCTTATGCTTATTTTTGTTATTATTTTGTTTGGTATTATAATGCTTAGTTTATTCTTATTTTTGCTGTTATTGTTTGGTTCGTGTGAAGCTATTTCTTACATGTCTGATATTAGAAAATGTTCATGAGAACCATGAGCAGGTATATAATCCATTCACAGAGAAAGAATATTTTGTTAGAATAATGGAATAGAAACTTGTCAGAATTGTAATTTATTTTATTTTAAATATTCACCTATTATAGTATACATAAGCTATCAGAGTTATCTTTCTTGATCCATTATTTATTGGTTTTAATATTGTTATTACAGGGTCTTTTATTTGGAAGTATTTCCAATGCAACTGCAATAAATGCTCGAACTTACAACGTCTTGATTTTTATTATTTCATTGAGAATTTGACACGATGACAGTGTGTTAACTTACTTAATTCTGTTTCCAGCAGTGATTATCTTCTCTTGAGTTTCTCCACTCTCCTTCAGCTTTTCCACTGAAAGATGAAAACAATCGTATAAACACAAAGTTTGATTTATATGTGACTTATTTTTATTAGAACTGTCAAGAAACTAGAGGGTCACATGATTCTGTATCGCTCATCTTGTAACAAAAAAGATTCATTGAACTCTTTTCTATCACAGCATATAATTTTAATGTTGACCTCCAAGGACTTGAACCCAATAGCCTCTTGGAAACTAGTTGGTACAAAATTGAATCTTCATACAACAATGCTCCTTCAAGCATTATAAGATTGCATTTCCATACTTGTTCTGAAGAATATTCTGGAAATGATGCTTCACATATCAAACAACTTTCAATTGTGCATCACAAAGTCTTTGTAACCATGGTAACTATTGATTTCTAAATGTCTGCATCTTACAATGATTAATGTCTTGTGATTTTTGACATATTCTCCATTGCAGTCTATGTTAAACATTGCATCCTGGGGCTTGTACTCCATAAACCCTTGGTTTTTCATTTGTGTTCATGTTTGAAACTGAATATCACAATGATGATTTATATCACTTTCTATTGTATTTCCATAACTGGTTCTGAGGAAAATAGATTTTTTTAAACATTTTACACAATGGATCCTATGTTAGATATTAGACACGCAAGAAACAGTCCCCAAATCCCCTGAGGCCTTCATTTGTGCAAGCTTGATATTTTTTATACAACAATGATTTTTTAAGCACTTTACAATAGCACTGCCATAGCATGTTCTCAGGAAAAGTTCTTAATTGTAGCTATCATCAATGTTAAACTTTGGAGCCCAAGGGATCATACCTCAATACCCTGGACTGTTTTGGTGTTTAACATCAATTTCAATAATATTTCAGTTATATCATGGCGGTCTGAACTGGGTTGCACAAAACGCAATTAAATTTAAGTATCAATTAAACCTTAAGTGCAAATTAAATTCTTGTACATTTCAAGAACATCTAACTGGAGGAAACCGGATTACCCGGAGAAAACCACCGACCTGCCATAAGTCATTGACAAACTTTATCAAATAATGTTGCATAGAGTACACCTCACCTGAGCTGGGTTCAAACTCGCAAAGTTAGTGGTGATAGGTACTGATTGCATAGGTAGTTATAAATCTAACTACCATATGATCCCGACCACAACAGCCCCTAACAACATATAGAATAAAACAAGATAGACATAAAAATGAATACAGTATAAATGATTTTTTTCGCGGGAGGCAAATTTCGTGATTTTCTTCCAAATTGGTGGAACTTTTTTTTAGCGATTTTTAATTTACACAATCCAGAGTTTTAACCAAATCAAATTTTAGCGGATTGACCATTATATTACACTAACATTATCTGAACTGCAAAATAGGAAATGTTTTTAAATAAATTGAGCAAGAGCTTTTTGTATGCGATCGGCGGTATTTTAGAATAGTATACATGTTCATTAATAGAAAATTGTGTAAGGGCATTTAATATAATTTTAACATATATGTATTATTACAACACATTTAAAATTAAGCACAAATAAGTCTCATTAACAGACTTCAAAACAAAATGTGATAAATTAATTAACACCAAAAATTGTCAACTTACAGGTAATTAAAAATCAGTGAATGGAAATGCTAATATTAATTAAAAAAGGTGTATTTACACAACAACAACTATTCATGGTGATTAGTGTTTTAAAGATAAAAGGAAAATTAACTACATGTAAAAAATAATTACCTTTTACATTGTATTTGTCACCAAATGCATTGTTTTCGGGAAGGATTTTTTACTCTTTGTTAGATATTTTAAAAGCGTCATTTCAACACTTTTAAGAATGGCAGTGACCATATAATTGTTAAATATTTGTTATATACAGTCATACTAGGGGAGACAGATCTTGTACGATTATTTAAGAAAATAAAGATATTTATGTAGTAAAGGGCAGAAATTTACGTGGGTTCTTTTTTTCGCTGATCGATGACTATCGCAAATAAAGCGAAAATTAGGTACCCACGAAAAAAACACTTACACAGTATATGATAACGTTCTCTAGTTCTCTGTTTTCAACAAACTTGCACAAATTTTGGAGAAATTCTGTAACTTTGATCAAGCTTATAAGTCAGAACTCTCCTTGTAACTCCCAAATTTCTTATTTATATGCATAGGACAGTATTATATTAAGCCATTCTTACTAATAAAATCTGCAGGGTTGTATCCTAATGGCACTGGAATTCCAATACTTTCAAAATGATCAACTATATCTCTGGTTTCTCCATGAAATGCAAACTGGAAAATAAAACATATTATAGAATTTTTTTGTTTTTTCTTTGAAGTCAAGATTTTGTATTTATATCTTAATGCTTACAAGGGAAACTAAAGTAAAAGATAGAATCCAATACAAAGAAATCGGTCTTTACAGAACTGTGTAAAACTGAAATACTGTGTTATACTGTTTTCCTAAGACAGTTTTAACATGGCACAGAATCATGCCTTCCCTTTCCAGTACCATGCTGTTTACAATGGAAGTGTCTATGTCCTTGTTTAATTTGGGAAATTATTACACCTTAAAAGTACTTCTGTTAATATGGTAGTAAAATAAAAGTATTGAAAGCAATATAAATAGTTTTATCAATGATAATATCTGATAATTATTGAACTTATTCTTGTCCTAAATATACCCCGGTAGCTGAAATACTGCTTGCTAGACATGAAGCAATAATCAATCAATAAAAAGTCTCCTTAGATTTTCTTTTATGCTAGGGGAGAGTGGTAAAATTTCGACCACCCAAAACCTGGACGTATCCAAAAGCCCCTGATTGCATCACTGGTTGCCTGCACTGCTGTACGTTATAAAAACCAGTCACGAGGACATTCGGAATTAAATGTTTCACTTGAATATTGGAAAAAATCTGAAGTATTGCGGGTAATACACATAAAAACAGCCAATCGGCCAGTTTGGGGGAACTTCGACCCCATCCTGGGTATTTTCGACCGCACCATTTTTTCCTATTTCAGCAAATACCAGTGTTTACCGAAAACCGTCAAAAGCTTTATTTTACATCTGCACTTCTTTTATCAGTATTATTCAGTCCGTTTTCTTTTCTTTTTAAAGAAAGGGGCCCGTTAATGTTTAGGAACAACATCAAAATTTTCGTTTCTTAACTAAGTCACCACCTCTTCCCCCTTAAATGTAACTAAATGAATGCATAGTAATAGGAAAATCGATGTAGGATAGACAATTTTCGTTAATTTTGTTTATCCTACATTGAACTATTGATGTCATCGTTTAATTATAACTTCAATCAAAACATAAAGTAGGTGGTCGAAAATTACACAGGATACAATTTATCTGTATAGGTATCTTCGACCACTTTTAACTTTATAAATATTCTGGAGTTGTAATGATATGTTATTAAATATTTGCATAAAATACATCTCAATGACATAACATTTCAGTGTTTTGTAATTTGCTTTAAATGAAGCAAATTGAATCATGAGGATTTAATGGATACATAACACTTCTCTATTCAGCTTGTATTTGGAATTTACCGTCGCTGTAGCTTTATAACCGAGAATACCGCAAAATCACGCGATATTTTATTCCGAATAAATTTGGAAAGACGGTATTAGGTTCGAGTATTATTTACTCTTTAATTGGATCAGTAAAACGTTTATTTTGGTAAGAAAGACAACAACTAGTTTATGTTTATTAATGACAAACAATCTACCGGTCGAATTTCCCGTGTGGTCGAAATAACACCACTCTCCCCTACCGTCTGAATTCATAAAATGATGCATTATTGCAATGATTGCACAAATACCATGCCTTACTGAATTTCTGGGGGAAAACAGTTTATTATCAGAGCGACAACTTTAGTCTTTTTTTCATAATTTATTTTGTATTTTCTACTTTCACATTACACACATAATACATTACAGCTATATTTAGCACGACAGTGTCTGTTGTTACCTATTAGCATTATAAAACATTGTCATACAGTGTACATTCAAATACATTATTTGCATGTGTGATCATCATTGTTAGTTTAAATAATTAACTAATAAAAAATAGATCATTTTCAAAAGGTCTAATTTTCGAAATAGAAATTACATACTTCATAAACTTAAAAGTGGTTTTCAGCAAATTAAATACTTCATAAACTTAAAGGTGGTTTTCATCAATAACTGAACTATAGTTAATATAATATATAATAAAAGACAATATAATAATAGTCATTTTGGATGCTGTCCATTTAGAATTTGTCTAGAACAGTATATATTCTGAGTTACTTCCCTTATACCAATATTATCTTAATATATTCCCATTTCTTCACAATTCTTTCTCTAATTGCAGGGGTCTGATAGAAAGAGGCAGACTGAATTTCAGTTTCATATGTGCGTTTTAATACATTTATTACACCTGATACACATGGATTTTGTCCAGAAATTTACAAGAGAAGATATAATACTTAATGAGAACAATGAATAGATTAATAGAGTAATCAAGCATGTCTGATCCAAGTATTATATGTTGTCTTGAAATAGGAATTTCTACATTACACTTGTTTTTTAATATTTCTGCCATTTCCAACCATAGACTTTTGACAATATTACATTCCCAGAATAAGTGTAAAATTGTTTCTTTTGTTTCATTACAAAAATTACATAGTTGGGTCTCTTTTAGTTTACATTTAAACAGGAGGGAATTAGTACTCCAAATTCTATGCAATATTTTGTATTGAAAAACAGTAAATTGATAGTTTTTTGTACAATAGAAAGGAATTTTGTATATCAGATCCCAGTTAACAATTTCTGTATTTATTTCCTCTTTCCATCTTTTTTGTTATTTTGTTGGTAGTTCAAAGTGGCTTAACAAAATTTTTCTGTAGAAATATTGGCACGATTTCTTGTTTTTTTTTTACATATTCAAAATTTTCACAAGTTATCACTGTGATTTTTTTTGTAAGTTTAATTCTAACCTTCCAAATTTGTGGTATCATATGTAAAATTCCCATATACTGTAAAAAGGTGGTTTCTATCCCATAAATTTCTTTAAATCGATTGAAGGAAAGGAATTCATTGTTCTCATCAAGTAAATCATTTATAAAAAATATTCCTGCATCACACCATTTATAATAAAAAAAAACAATGACATTATCAATTTTAAACAATTTTTAGTCTTAATAACTTTAAAACCTGTTTAATTTATACATGAAATTTGGGTCAAAATTGCTGGCCATAGACATGAATGTTTCACAACTCAACAAATTCTGTTATAAAATCAGAAATAGGGTACCGTCGTGATCGTATGGTAGTTAGATTTACAACTACCTGTGCAATCAGTGCTTATCACCACTAAAGATGTGATTTCGAACCCCATTCATGGTGAGGTGTACTCGATACAACATTATGTGATAAAAGTTTGTCAGTGATTTGCGACAGGTCTGTGGTTTTCTCCGGTTTCCTTTACCAATAAAACTGACTGCCACAATATAACTGAAATATTGTTGAAAGTGGCATTAAACATAATAAACCAAACCAAGATCAGAAATATTTGTAGTCCATTCTTAAAATATTAGAAAAAAACTTAAGATTACCTGACCATGACATAAAAGTAATAAATTATCACACAGGTAAAACATCTTAGATGATGGCTGGTGCATGGTGGCTATGATTGTCTTATTGCTAGTTTGTGCCAGTGTCTTTAGTGTATGGACCAAACTGTAAGCTGTACTTGAATCTAAGCCTGTTGTTGGTTCCTGGTACAAAAAACAACATTTTGTAATTCAGATTTAATTATGCAAAGGGATTTATGAAAAGAAAGCTTAAACAGTGATGGTCAACAATTCCACCAATATCAACAAAATAAACAATCAGCTCTAATCGTAACTCACAGAACACAAAAAATGCCATGACATATGACGTTGGAAATCCAGGTCTACAACAAATATTCAGATAATGATAGCACATCACTATTTTCACTGAATCAATCAAGCATAATCTTCTAAATATTAAATGATTCGCTTCCAAGGATAGATCAAAGCTAAAACAAAACATAGATAGAACAAAGCTAAAACAAAACATAGATATCTAATTTAGATAAGTGTCTGGTATTACCTTCAACAGGTACACACAAAGTCAAAAGATGGTATAACCTTCAACAGGTACACATAGTCAAAAGATGTTATAACCTTCAACAGGTACACACAAAGTCAAAAGATGGTATAACCTTCAACAGGTACACACAAAGTCAAAAGATGGTATAACCTTCAACAGGTACACACAAAGTCAAAAGATGGTATAACCTTCAACAGGTACATACAAAGTCAAAAGATGGTATAACATTCAACAGGTACACACAAAGTCAAAAGATGTTATAACCTTCAACAGGTACACACAAAGTCAAAAGATGGTATAACCTTCAATAGGTACACACAAAGTCAAAAGATGGTATAACCTTCAACAGGTACACACATAGTCAAAAGATGGTATAACCTTCAACAGGTACACACAAAGTCAAAAGATGGTATAACCTTCAACAGGTACACACAAAGTCAAAAGATGGTATAACCTTCAACAGGTACACAAAGTCAAAAGATGGTATAACCTTCAACAGGTACACACAAAGTCAAAAGATGGTATAACCTTCAACAGGTACACAAAGTCAAAAGATGGTATAACCTTCAACAGGTACACACAAAGTCAAAAGATGGTATTACCTTCAACAGGTACACACAAATGCAAAAGATGGTATTACCTTCAACAGGTACACACAAAGTCAAAAGATGTTATAACCTTCAACAGGTACACACAAAGTCAATAACCTTCATCAGGTACACACAAAGTCAAAAGATGTTATAACCTTCAACAGGTACACACAAAGTCAAAAGATGGTATAACCTTCAACAGGTACACACAAAGTCAATAACCTTCATCAGGTACACACAAAGTCAAAAGATGTTATAACCTTCAACAGGTACACACAAAGTCAAAAGATGGTATAACCTTCAACAGGTACACACAAAGTCAAAAGATGTTATAACCTTCAACAGGTACACACAAAGTCAAAAGATGGTATAACCTTCAACAGATACACACAAAGTCAAAAGATGGTATTACCTTCAACAGGTACACACAAAGTCAAAAGATGGTATAACCTTCAACAGGTACACACAAAGTCAACAGATGGTATAACCTTCAACAGGTACACACAAAGTCAAAAGATGGTATAACCTTCAACAGGTACACACAAAGTCAAAAGATGGCATAATCTTCAACAAGTACACACAAAGTCAAAAGATGGTATTACCTTCAACAGGTACACACAAAGTCAAAAGATGGTATAACCTTCAACAGAAACACACAAAGTCAAAAGATGGTATAACCTTCAACAGGTACACACAAAGTCAAAAGATGGTATAACCTTCAACAGGTACACACAAAGTCAAAAGATGGTATACCCTTCAACAGGTACACACAAAGTCAAAAGATGGTATAACCTTCAACAGGTACACACAAAGTCAACAGATGGTATAACCTTGAACAGGTACACACAAAATCAAAAGATGGTATAACCTTCAACAGGTACACACAAAGTCAATAACCTTCATCAGGTACACACAAAGTCAAAAGATGTTATAACCTTCAACAGGTACACACAAAGTCAAAAGATGGTATAACCTTCAACAGGTACACACAAAGTCAAAAGATGGTATAACCTTCAACAGGTACACACAAAGTCAAAAGATGGTATAACCTTCAACAGGTACACACAAAGTAAAAAAATGTTATAACCTTCAACAGGTACACACAAAGTCAAAAGATGGTATAACCTTCAACAGGTACACACAAGGTCAAAAGATGGTATAACCTTCAACAGGTACACACAAAGTCAAAAGATGTTATAACCTTCAACAGGTACACACAAAGTCAAAAGATGGTATAACCTTCAACAGGTACACACAAAGTCAAAAGATGGTATAACCTTCAACAGGTACACACAAAGTCAAAAGATGTTATAACCTTCAACAGGTACATACAAAGTCAAAAGATGGTATAACTTTCAACAGGTACACACAAAATCAAAAGATGGTATAACCTTCAACAGGTACACACAAAGTCAAAAGATGGTATAACCTTCAACAGGTACATACAAAGTCAATAACCTTCAACAGGTACACACAAAGTCAATAACCTTCAACAAGTACACACAAAGTCAATAACCTTCAACAGGTACACACAAAGTCAATAACCTCCAACAGGTACACACAAAGTCAATAACCTTCAACAGGTACACACAAAGTCAATAACATTCAACAGGTACACACAAAGTCAATAACCTCCAACAGGTACACACAAAGTCAATAACCTCCAACAGGTACACACAAAGTCAATAACCATCAACAGGTACACACAAAGTCAATAACCTTCAACAGGTACACACAAAATTAATAACCTTCAACAGGTACACACAAAGTCAATAACCTCCAACAGGTACACACAAAGTCAATAACCTTCAACAGGTACACACAAAGTCAATAACCTTCAACAGGTACACACAAAGTCAATAACCTTCAACAGGTACACACAAAGTCAAAAGATCAGAAAGTCAAATACATTTGGTCTGTGCATAGTACCTTTCAGCTTAATATATCATGGATAGCTCAAATATTTAGATATTTGTAAGTAACATTATCTGTCCCTTCTACTTTGAAAAATTGAGGTTGAACTATAATTATGTACATGTGTCAGTATTTTTCTCAGCCTGACCAGCCACCTTGTCATTTCACCACATTGTAACCTGATTTGCACTACTGCAACGCCACCAACCAGAATCAATTGTTTTTGGTCCCATGGTTCAAAACATATACAACTCTTATCAAAATATCATAAAATGACTACATCTGAAGCATCAAACTCTTAGCATCGCTAATAGTATTGTCTGTACAAAAATCATAGCAAAAGATTATCAATTAACAAATTCATCTTTTTATCTACCAGTTTTCAGAAATACTTCAATATTTCATGCTAAGAGAGCTGATGGTACACAAACACATACATCTAGTAATATAAGGCTGTGGTCTGTCAATAATTCACAAGCAATATTGGCTCTTTTCCTTTCTCCACCAGATAATCCAGGCATCATGGCTCCTCCTACCACTGAAAAATAATAACAAGCAATTACATTTTTCTTTAATTGAATAAAAACTCATCTCACACTCTCAGATCTGAGTCGGAATTCCACAAGGTTACAAACGGATGCAATCTGTAATTCTATGGCTCAAATTATCAGTATCTAATGTCCTAAATATGCCATGTATTTTTAATAACTTACTTGTGTCCAGACATTTTCTTAGATCTAATTCATCAATAATCATATCTAATGTCTCCTGTTTCTGTTCATTTGTAAGGTTGTCAGGTAGCCTTATGTTGGCTGCAAACTGTAAAATGAAAATTGGTACTGATGTTAAGATTGAAATGTCAAATTTAAAAACTGTGCAGGCCTTTCAGTAAAGGGCAGTACCAGGTACTTTTACCCACTTAAAATGGTAATTGGTACTTCCTAAGTTCAACTAGAGGCTCCCAGGAGCCTGTAATCGCTCACCTGGTTTTCAATTTGACATCTAATGTTGATAGAAAATGGGGGTGTTACACATAATTTTGAAAGTGGGCCACCCAAAGATCATTTCAACTCAAATTTCTGAACAAAAGATTTTGATGTGATTTTTATCATATAATATTCCTAAACGAAATAAACTGGCTGAAAAAATCTCACAGAAAAACCCAGAATATATGTTAAACTACTCATTGCCATATAGCTGCAATTAAAATTTGAGTTCATTTTGATTTGTAATAGAGCGGAAATTGACAACTAAAGAAATTTCTATTTTTAGTAACAGCATGGAGGGTGGAGCTGTCGGACACAATTTTGAAATGGGACTACCCAAGGACTATCCCTGCCAGGTTTGGTTTAATTTGGTTCAGCGGTTTCAGAGGAAAAGATTTAAATGTAATCTTTTATCAAAATATGTCTAATTTGTATAATCAGTATAAATCGGTTGAAGGAAAAAATTCACGGAAAAACCCAGAATATATGTTAATCTACTCATTGTCATGTAGTGCAGCTAAAATTTGAGCTCATTTTGATTGATAATAAAGCAGCAATGGCCAATTGAAGAAATTCATATTCTTAGTAACAGCAGCCATCTTGAATGGAGGGTGGAGCTGTCGGACACAATTTTGAAATGGGACTACCCAAGGACTATCCCTGCCAGGTTTAGTTTAATTTGGTTCAGCGGTTTCAGAGGAAAAGATTTAAATGTGATCTTTTATCAAAATATGCCTAATTTGCATAATCGGTATAAATCGGCTGAAAGAAAAATTTCACAGAAAACCCCGGAATATATATATGCTAAACTACTCATTGCCATGTAGCTGCAGTTAAAATTTGAGCTCATTTTGGTTTATACTAAAGCAGCAATGGACAATAGAAGAAATTTCTATTTTTAGTAACAGTAGCCATCTTGAATGGAAGGTGGGGCTGTCAGACACATTTTTGAAAGGGACCCACCCAAGGACCATCCCTGCCAGGTTTAGTGTAACTTGGTTCAGCGGTTTCAGAGGAGAAGTTTAAATGTGATCTTTTATCAAAATATGCCTAATTTGCATAATCGGTATATATCGGCTGAAAGAAAAATTTCACAGAAAAACGCAGAATATATGTTAAACTACTCCTTGCCATGTAGCTGCAGTTAAAATTTGAGCTCATTTTGACTTCTACTAAAGCAGCAATGAACAATTAAAATTTCATCCCCCCTTTTTTCTATTTTTAGCTTGGCGGCCATCTTGGTTGGAAGTCGGGATCACCGGACACAATTTTGGAAGGGGGCCATCCAAGGACCATTCCACCAAAGTTTGGTTCAAATTGGCCCAGTGGTTTCAGAGGAGTTGATTAAAATGTGAAAAGTTAACGGACGAACGGACGACGGACGACGGACGCTCAGTGGTGACAATAGCTCACATGACCCCTTGGGTCAGGTGAGCTAAAAACTGTTTAAGAAAAAGTACTGCCTGTAAATAGTAGTACATTTGAAAAATATTGAAAGCCCTCACTGTGTAGGTTAAATTTTGGAAATATTATCTTGAATGATGCACAGAATCAGTTTTAAAAAATACTATGGCAATATCCATGTACTTATTATCTTATATTAATTTATTGTTTAATATGTGTAATTAGTACACAATAAATCATGCTTAAAGTAAAATTCTAAAATGGGATATTGCAGCCATCATGTATTTTAAGAGAAATAGATATCTGTAATCAGAAAATATCAGAGCCTCCACTTCCAGGAGTTGCAGAGGAAATGAGTATACTTGTATAATAGCACTATTTGTATTCATAATAAAGTTTATGAGTTTGAATCCAGCCGGCTATGGCAAGGTGTACTTGATATACATGTAATTTTATGTGATAAACTTCAACTTAATTTGTCAGTGACATGCTCAATGTCTGTCGCTCTCTATGTAGTGAGGTTTCCTTCAAAACTTACAACCATCATCATTATGATAAATTTTTTTGTTGGAAATGGTGTTAATCACTCATACTAATCGGTCCTCCCCCCCTCCCCCCCCCCACCCCCTTCTTTCCAAACTGATTATAAAAGTGCCTAACTATAAGTGTAAGATTTTAGAAACCTGTAAAGTATCCTTTAGTGTCAAGGTTTCAAAGAATACATCCTGTTGAAGTACATAGCATATTTTTCTTTTAACATCTTTTGTTATTGGTGAATCATTGAGAGTTATCTCCCCTGATGTGATAGACTGTCTTCCTGCCAAGCAGTTCAGTAGAGAGGTTTTTCCTGCTCCTACAAATTAAAAAAATAATTGATTAATATGGACATGATTCTGAGTCAAATAATCTTTACAAAAAGCAATCCAAAATAACTATTTAAATGGATAAAATTTTGTTTCTGCATTAACTTTCAACCTTCTAAACATGCTTGAGGTGGCTCAATGAGTTAGGTAGTTGGATTACCTAACAACTCATACAAGCCTATCACCAATACGGCGCTGGTTCGTGCCCGGCTTTGTAAGTTACAAAAAAGGGTGCACTCGACTCGCAGCCGCAAGTGATAAAGTTTACCAGTTGCATGCCCATGGTAGGTGGTTCTCTCCGGGTACTCCTGCTTCTTCCACCACTAAAACTGGTCGCCATGTTATAGCTGAAATATTGCTGAAAGTGGCATTCAACACAATAAATCAAATCAAATCAAATCAAAATCTAAATATGTTTGCACTACTGTAATATCAAGGTAATTTTATGAAAAATTCAGATTACAATATTATTAAAACTGACTTACTGTCTGCCTTAGACTTACAAATCTAATATTTAGAAAATTGCTGATAGACTTAAGCATGGTAAAAATGACTGAGGCATTTGGTAGAGTAAAACACAACATATATTAACATTTTAAATATTTTCAAAAACATAACATTTCCAAAGAAGTAAAAATGTACATTGGTACTGTAGTCATGTATGTTTAGAACAAAAAACAATTGATCGACTGTTTCTTGCTTAACATACAGTGGCAAATATTCAGGACAAAGAACAAAATACAAAAATGATTCCCATGTACTGAAATTATCTTCTTTATAGAATTTCTTTTTTTCTTTAACAGGAAGCACATGCACAATGTACATGTCATATAAGCTTGACATCTCCCACTTAACATGCAATAAACATGTACAGTTCAGTCAAAGACATACAATGTAGCTGTCACATACAATGTAGTGTGATAAATCACTGTGTTTGTGATAGACATCGACACATGTGGTGATATGAATGTACTGTATATCTTTTGCTTTGTTATATCTTTAAATTTGCTTTGTATTTAGAGTGTTAATTGCTATCACCCAAAATGCTTAAGAAAGAAGAAAGTAAATAGATTACATAGAACAAAAGAATATCAGTATAACTAAAAAGAGTGTTTTATCACGTTATGTCTCCGACATCAAGGATTTGTATAGAAAAAAGGATATGAATCTCGGGAGATTTAACATAGATTGTATGCAAGTATGGTGCGTGGCGAGAACAAGTGAGATTACCCATAGTGCAATTCGTTGACGATGCACGTGCCTTGATTAATGGTGGAAATTTTCATCGCTTCAATATTTTAAACCAGTATTTGTAAATATATAAAACCATATTTACAGGTATAAAGTGAAAATATTTGTCATAAATACCAATCAATAATAAAGTATCGACTTTTTGTAGATGTATCACCCATATTTCATCAATAATTGATATTAATCGATTTGCCCTTTTGACCTTCATAGTCCAGCCTATTATGGGCGGTCAAGACTCGAAATAAAATTTCAAACTCCTCTCTTCTCATCATAACGAATATTGAAGCGAAGCCGTCATTTTTGCGATAATATAAATCTTTTTCAATGTATAGAAGGAGTTTTATTGAAAACAGTGCTCCCGATTTGTATTTATTAATGATTGTTTGCCAACATTTGTCAAAATGGTGGCTTTCAGGGTGGAAATGGGGGTGGCCTATTTAGAAATCAATAAACTTCCTTGTTTACATGAAATCGACATACCAAAGTGTATAAATGTGTAGTTTAAGAGTGTATTCGATATATAGAACAAAACTTGGCGTGATTGGTTGCTTTGTTTTATAATTTTTAAAATGTTTTTAGATGTATGAAACTATACTGTACTTTTTTTTATTTTACGTGTACGAGGGGTGATACAGAATTTTTTTTAAAAAACTTTTCCATTGAACCTATACCGGCAAATCCAAGGATTATTTTGTGTAGTGTAGTATATAGACGATGCATAGAATGAACTTTGGTGTAATTGGTTGATTTTCCTATGAATTCTCAAGGCATTTCAAAATGAATGAATTAATTTTTGCTCTGTTGTAGCATAAAACATCGCCCGCGAGAAAATACGAGATTCGTATCCTTTCTACTATACAAATCCTTGCCGACATGTATTTACCACTGGGTCCCATGATGACCAGTATCTTTCCAGGCTCTGCCATGCCATTAACATCATGTAAAATCTGTTTGTTTCCTATATACAGATTGATATTTTGAAATTGGAGCCGATGTCCTTCCATTCCTTCAAAATGTAGATTCTAACAACAGTCAAAAGACCATTGCTATTGATAAGGTTATAAGGTAGATAAGCTGCAAGAAATTTTCATCACATTAATGATCTGTTGTAAATTTCTACATCACCACACCACATTAGCGATTTGTCTGTGGTAAATCCTCGTCACATTAGCGTTTTGTCTGTGATAAATTTCTACTATCAGAAATGCTTTGTCTGTTCTCAATTAGTCAAAATGTAATTATCTTCAATTCTGTCATTTAAATTTTAATAAATTATCAAAATTTTTGCTGTATTTAGGCCTATTCATTTTCAAAGTACCATATAAGAAAACACTGAACACTAAATTTCAAGGTGGTTAGTAAAAGTGGTAACCCAGGCCCGGTTTGGTATTTTCTTGATTACATCTTTATTAAGGCATTAATTTTAATAAAATTTGAACATAATGCATAACATTATGTATTTTATCACATTTTTTAAACAAATATAAAAAAAAAAGCTTTTATACGAAATATCGGCAATATAAGTTTTCGAAGTTAGTAAAAGTTGTAACCGGACCAAGGCGAAATGTTCAATTAATCATTGATTACACCTTTATTTCTCGCTAAAACTTCACAATATTCAGAATGAACATTTTTCAGTATTAAAGAAATGTAAAAAATATTTTAAATTCAATGGTAATGTTCTCTTTTGACATTATGGGAGCATTTTAGATTCTGATAAAAGTTGTAACCTTGAATCAATTTACAAAATGTACATACGTCTTAATTCTTACAAAATTACCTGTAAAAATATAATATGTCAAAAATGTATAGAGAGATATATTAAACTTTTTGTTGAATATGATGGGATTGTATTTTTTGGTTAATTTCTTTGCAAAAAAAATATTTTTAATCTCTTTACAAAATATAGTTTAGTTAAATTAAGAATTTGTAATCCATTTTAATTTTTTGTTATTATTTTTAAACCTTAATTTAATATAAAAAAGAAGATATTGATATTTGAAAAAATAAGAAAAACAATATGTTTAATTCACTTTTTTTTTGTTAATTTCTTTGCAAAAATTTTATTTTTTAATTCTTTATAAAATATAGTTTAGTTAAATTAAGAATTTTTAATCCATTGTAAATTTTTTTTATAATTTTTAAACCTTAATTTAATATAAAAAAGAAGATATTGATATTTAAAAAAATACATTTTTTTTCATAAATTGTTACGGTAACCACATCTCCCAAATCGAATGACTTACAAAATTATTCTTTGGCATTTTTTTCTCTCTCAAAATCATGGCTCTTTGAGGAGGCGTCCACGTCGCAGAGCTGGGCAGTATCCAAAATTGATACTGGCGAACTCCTCAATATTTACCTGTACAATTACCTGTCCTTGTTGGTCACGTGACCAGTCTTTGTTTACAAATCGTAATATATTAATATTGAATTGTGGAGAAAAAAGAAAACTGTTTTTTTTTAAATTGATAAAACGTATTTGTTGTTGTTGTATTGAAGTATGTCTTTGCAAAATTTCAAGAATTTTAAAGAAGAAACAAAGGTGCAATCATTGATTAACTGAAAATTTCGTCTTGGCCCGGGTTACAACTTTTACGGTACCGGGTCGTTTCGCCCCCTGTGTCGTTTCGCCCCTATTCCTGTTCGCCCCGGGTCATTTCGCCCCTATTCCCGTTCGCCTCGGGTTGTTTCGCTCTCATTTATTAATAGTGCTCTAAAAAATGATATATGGAAAATACCATTGCAAATATTCGTATTTTGGATGTTGTAAGGCTTGTTCATGAGTACTTTATTTTTGTCTTCCTCATAATTAACATGCTTTCTTGACGTGTTTAATATTATATATTGCTTCACTCTTTGTTTGACATCTGATTAAATATATACTATTTTAGCATTTGATGCGTAATTCATTAAAAAAGAGGTTACTTGCGCACTTGTACAGCATCTTAGTCATTTCATGCACTTTTGGGTTGGTACAAAAAAAATACAACCTTTTTACTGTTCTTTTGTGTTTTTTTGTAAATTTTGCAAGAAAAGTTTCGCTTGAGATCTTTGACAAAAGTAGACCAAAATTAATGAATTATAATTTTTTGTTGTATACAACTAATAAAGGACAAAGTCCTTCTAACGGTAAGCTGTCCGATTTTTCCTTCTATATTGATAGCCAAAAATCTGCTCACCGGAAGTTTAAAAAATAGATCAATTGATAATTTAGAAACGCAAAAGAAATCTATTTCAATGAAAATTTCCCAATTCTTTGATTATTTACTCTATGCAAAATCGAAATAAACTTTTAATACAATTCTAATAAAAAAATCTGATTCTACGAAACTCCCGACAGGAAGAGCGGCGTACAGTACATGTAGGTAAAATGAGTCATAGCAAATCGGCTACAAAATTCATTCAAAATAAAAGATAATAGCCTCACCGGATGCAATTACGAACGAAATAAAAAGTATGTCTCCTAATTGTTCCTTCAAAACATGAATTAAAAAAATGCTTTTATAAATAGATACCCTGCTAAATTACCCGTGTTTTGGGAGAAAATTATTCATGCGCAGTTGTTGAATGTTGCAGACGACGGGTTTTCATATTTGTAAACAGAAAACGATCGACAATTGCACATGGAATCTAATGCTAAAATTCATTGAGGTACACATATTTTGTTATCTTATGCCTGTAATTGGAAAGAATATGATCTCCTGGTTCTATGCATATGTAGAACACATTGAAATTAAAACAAAAACAGTCAATATAATACATTTTCCTTACCTTGATCTATCCCAAAATGTCAAAATCCGTGATGTACCTTATTCATTGAAGAGTCCAAGGAATTCCGAATGCAAACTGGCACACATTTATGGTAAGAATAAAGGAAAGGTTTTTATTTCATTTGTATTATATACAAATGGATATGTGAACGTAAATGAATGAATGCTCTTTCAATTTTAACAGTTGTCATTAAATAATTTACACTAGAAAGGTTATTATAATGTCGTTCGAAATTGTGTACGGATCTAAGTCACAGAGTGACTAGAACGAGGTCATGAAAATCTGTTTAAAACCCGTAACAATGCATTGAATAATATATATGGGCTATGATTCAAAAGGAATATTGGTGTTTAATCTGAAATATGAACATGCAATCAGCTTCATCAATTTGTTCAAATTTATTATCAAATGTCAATATCATCGAAATTGTTCGTAATTGTGTCCGGTGAGGCTAACGTGTATGGATCATCGTATTATTGAAATCTAAGGACTTCGTCCTTCAAACAGGTTGCCTGTCTCATATTAAATAAATAACTAAAGTAGACCAAAATGAATGAATTATCATTTTTTTTTGCATACAACTAATAAATAAATAATTACCAACAAATTGTCGAAAAAGACTTCATCTATTATCGCGATTAAGTGGGGCTAATCGATTCACTTTCCGGGGCAAACAAGTAATCAGGCCATCAAAAAACTTTGAAAACTTATTTTGCCGACATTTCATATATAAAAAACAACTATTTTTTTCAAAACAAATTGGAAAATGTGATCAAATATATCATTTTACGTCATGTATTCAAATTTTATTAAAATTAATGCATTAATAAAGTTGCAATCAAGAAATATCGAATTTGTGCCAGGGTTTTTGGAACAGGACCCGGGTTACCACTTTTACTAAGCACACACACACAGCATCGGAATATAATCAGTTTTTTGTCTGTGACTGTGTTCGTCGCCTACAACTTGCACCTTTTCGAATGCTTGCAACCAAATTTATTGCTTTTTTTTTACTTATTGCGTGTCTTTACTTGTTAGTTTAGTTTTTTCTTCTTGTTGAAACTTTATAATAAAAAAAATATATCTACCGGAAGTAAATATACTTGATGAAGGGAGACAACACGGAATAGAAAATATCTAGTGACCGAAAGTGTAATAACGGTCTAATGGGAGCGTAAACCAAATGCTCATGCTTCACATAAATACATCATTCTAAAAGTGTGATCTGGTTGTACTTTCTTATTCCTTCGAAAATTCGAAATTTATAACCGATTTGTAGTAGTAAATTACGGTGTTCGTTGCAGTGTATACTAGCTGTATTTCAGTCAGAGTAAATTTTGGACTACATTTTGTATTTATAAAACCGCATTTGTGATTTCGCATTTTTCCCGTTTGTGATCATTTTTATATATTATCTCAATCCCACAGAAATGTTGAAAAAAAGTAATTTTCAGTCAAAAAGCCACCATGGTGACCTTTCACAGCACAGCTGTCGGTACAATTTCAGATTAAATTCAAAAATTTAAGTGTTGTCTGGTCCATTTCAAGTTTTAGAGTGATTTCAAATCCAATCCAATGAAATCAAATAGTTCGTTGTCTTATGCCCCCACCCTCCCCCACACACGTATAGTTTGCTGAATCAAATAGCCTAAATCTGAAGGAAAAACACTAACTAGAAAGGTTGACATTTAAAATTACATAGACATATCGAGTGATTTATTTGGTTGTATACCGAAAAACTTACATACATCAGAGGCGGATTTAGAGAGGGCGTGCGGGGCGTGCCCCCCCCTAATATTCGCAAAGCATATGTTATACAACGTTAATTCAGCAGTTCAACAAACAACTTTTGCATGAATGGTTAACTCGTGACCTGTAGTAAAATATTCTCTAATTCAGCAATACAACATGAGATTCAACAGTTTATCACAGAAAGCATTGATTCCAGCCCATCTCCACTTGGCAAACAGTGAAGTAGTAAGTGATTTATTCACTTTCTTCAAGGATGACTTGCCATTATTGTCAATATTTGATCAGGAATTAAATCTCTGGCGAAGGCAATGGAACACAAAGGTGGAAAAAACCAAAGATCTGTTAGATACCTTAACGAACAGTAGAGTTTGTACTTTAATGTACCCAAACATTACCTAAATCTTGCATTTATTGTTGTTGACATCAGCTATGTCTAGTACAGTGGAAAGAACCAACTCATCGCTACGATTTATAAAGAATTCTTTCCGCAGTACAATGGGGGAGGATCGTTTTAAGGCCCTAATTTTGTTATATGTTTATAAAGACATTGAAATTGACATTTCGAAAGTTGTGGAAATGTATGCAAGACAATATCCAAGGCGGGTGCTATTGTTTAATCCATTTTCCGAGTGATTTTTTTAAATGATCTTGAGACAATAGTATATATGTAGCTATAAGTTTTCTAGTTTGCTAACATTTGTTCCAAAAATGATTCATTCTTTTTATTTTGGATATTTTTGTTAAATTTGTAACTTCAAGATAAAAAGCTTGTGATATTTTGACCACGATGAATCCCTATTATTACTGTGGCAGCAATCTTATCTGAAACTGTTCAAAAGTCAAAATGAATAGTAATGATATTAGGAGCAAATTTGGGATATCATTCTAAAAAGCTCTACCCATTGATAAATGATCAGTATACTGTCGTCCGGATGAAGCTTTTCGTTTCGCCGTTGGTTCATTCATTGAAAACGTATGATTCGTTCTTGTTTATACTATAGAAAAACAAATGTGAATATGTTAACATTAATGCTGCATGAAACGATTCTGATCATCTAATTAAGTTACGTTAGCTAATCAGAAATCAACAACAAGTTCATGTATTGACAATTTCCGCTTTTGTTTGTCTATAAACAAGAACGGTCGAATCATACGTTTTCAATGAATGAATCAAACGACGAAAGGAAAACCTCCATCCGGACGGCAATATTAACTAGAACCACCCGAAAGGACAAGCACCGAAAGTACAGACCAACTAGTATTACTGTGAGCACAGCTCACTAAGATATACCCTCCGCTCCCCACATCTGTCCAACATATTTCCATAACCAAAACATTACTGATTGTTTCGACCAAGAATGAAAGGGACCCCCCTCTCTTCACCGGTAAGCTGCTGATAAAATTTCAAAACATTCTGAGAAACACTACTCAAGTTATCATACGACATAGGGTAAAATCCAATTTTCCGTCATATCAAGTTCAATAACTCAGGAACGGCAAAAGTGAAAATCGTCAAAAATGAACGGGATCCTCCTCTCTTCACCGGTAAGCTGCTGATAAAATTTCAAAAACATTCTGAGAAACACTACTCAAGTTATCATACGACATAGGGTAAAAATCCTATTTTCCGTCATATCAAGTCCAATAACTCTGGAACGGCAAAAGTGAAAATCGTCAAACAAGAAAGGGATCCTCCTCTCTTCACCAGTAAACAGCTGATAAAATTTTAAAAGTTTCCGAGAAACACAACTCAAGTTATCGTACGACATAGGATTTGTCTACAGACGGACGGACGGACGGACGGACGGACGTACATGGTGAAACCAGTATACCCCCCTACAACTTCGTTGCGGGGGGTATAATTAGTGAAATGAGGAATACGTTAAAACTAAAGCAATAGTTCTTTGAAGGGTTAAGATATCTGATAAAAATGGTGTGGTTGGTTCAAAATTGTCGTTCAAATAAATGTCTGTACTTCCTCAAACCCCCAGAGCTTAAGCATAAGCGGTCCCCAGACCCCTCGCCTACTCACGCCCCCTCTAACCACAAATCCTGGATCCGCCCATGTACATGTATATCATCAATTTTGCAGGGGCCGTCTTGGTATTATAGTAGTTGGATTTACAACTACCTGTACAATCAGTGCCTATCACCACTAAAGTTGTGAGTTTTAATCTCGCTCATGGCGAGGTGTACTCGATACACCATTATGTGATAAAGGTTTGTCAGTGATTTGCGACAGGTCGGTAGTTTTCTCCGATTTACTTCACTAATATTAGACCTACACTTTAATCTGCCAGGTCTAAATTAATAAAACATCATTTTCAAATTAAACTACTGTATTAGCGAACTAAAAAATAACGTATATACAATCAAACGTTATTTACCAATGAACATGAACAAGTTTTACAAAACTTGGGTACCTTTATTGAAGAATGTTTTTTTACTGCGAGGACACAACTGATACCTACGTGTAGATATCATTAGGTTAGGTGAGTTATTATAGTTATTATATATTAAATGTGAATTGATTTATGATGGTATCTGATAGGCTCTGATCTGGCCGTGCAGTCACTGAACATAAATATGTTTTCGTTTTTTTGTTTTTTTTTGCTTTTTGCTTTTTGTTTTTTTACATGTATCTTTGTATGCCTCCAATCATTTCAATCATTGTATTAAATTGTTTGCCCCTTGTGGGACCTTAATTGGCAATACAAATCCTCATTCTTATTCTTATTCTTATATAAACAAAGAACTAACTAACTAACTAACTAACAAACTCACTAACTAACTAACTAACTAAAGAACACAGACTACACGTGCTTATATCTAATTATCATGATGAATATGCATCATTTCCCTAAGCAGTAAGGAAGCGTGTCATTAAGCATGCAAAAACTGACCGTCACGATAAAGCTGAAATATTGTTGAAAGTGGCGTTAAACACCATAACCCTAACCCTCAATTTTGCACCTTATTATATTAAATTATAATATATAGATATTTACTTTATTTCCTCTTGTACAGAGATTTCATATAAAGAAACAGACATACAAAAGACGTTTATCATTTAGTTTTCAAATTTTGCGAATTTTGCGAATTGTTCAACTCATGACTGATCGATCACGATATTTTAACCCTTCAAAGAACTATTCAAATTTAAAGTCATTATAAGATGTTAATTTTCAAAATTACGGAAAGTTTATCTATGAAACAATTTGCATATTTTGTTCACATGAAAAACACAACATTTTGAAAAAGCCATACTTTCATCATTGTCCAGTTCGTATTTTGTGTCTCACGATAAAAGTTCTGCTGTAAACTCTAGGGATGTCAGGCTGTCCATATACATAAAAGTATCTTCTTCTTCTTCTTTCTTCGTCTTCTTTTTCTATTCACACTGAAGTCTATTTGGTTAATGTGTCTCCATAAGTCTTCACGAAGCTCGACGATAATGTCACATGAGAACAAAATATGTTCAATGATATTGAAATAGAACATCCCACACTTGTCGCATAATAGCTTCTCGTCCTCGATACGTACTATGGCACAAAGGTCAATCACATATTTTGCAGCGACTCTAATTTCCGGAACCAATTTAGCAACTGCCCATGCTCTGTGTACTTTGATGACAGGGTGAATAAGTTTGAAGCCTCCAAGTAAGGAGGTCCGTGGGATCTTTTGAAAACATTCTAATACATAAATGTAATAAACAGTATACAAACAAGCAATTTGCAGAAATTAGATTGGTACATAAGTACTAAACATATCTATGTCTCTTATGAGTATAGTATTTGGAAGAGTCCACTGGACAATTACAAAAAACAAAAACAAAACAAAAACTAAATATATATCATTTGTAGATATTTAATAAGTTATTAACTTCTTCTGAACACCGAAATAGAAATAAACCCTATTTTAATAAAAGATTCATGTAAAAAGGCAGTAATTAAGACGAGTGCTGGAGTATAATGGCCACAGCGAAAAATTAAATGTTTGCGTGAACTGGATATGGCAAGATGAAGAGGCAGACCGCCGGATACAGTAATTTGGCAAGCCTGTGCTCCACTGGTAATAGTAGAAGCGAGAATAATCCTCCCGAACCGTGATAACACACGAGCAAGAGAGATAACGGGTACTCGAACCCCGATACGTGAGCAAATATTTTAACCTCAAACCCTGCGGTTTTTACGCAGAAGTTCAATAATATAACCGAAGGATCCGAACTGGTATCAATTCAATCACCGGTCTGTCTGGTGAACAGAGAAGACCATAGAAACTCTGTGGTAACACAGAAGAAAAAACCTTAAAATATAAGCTGACACACATTTTGGGAGACCGACATGTCCCGTCATCATCTTGCCATATCCCGCCAACGCACTCAAAGAAGCTGTGACATTTTTATTAATCAATTAGTAAAAAAATAAAAATTACAAAGAATTGAGATAGGCAAATAACAATACAATTTTGGTGTTATTATTACGAGTTTTCCTTGAACTTCTGAGAAAATTAAATACTAAAAAATACATAAATGTACAGTCTCATATTAAATCAATTGACATTATAAACTAGGATGCGATTGTTCATAAAAACTTCGGCGAAAGTCATTTTCCGCAGATCGAGTTCTTCATTTAAAAGAGAAAATAAAAAGTCACTTTACATAATACCGACTGATGCGAGAACAAATTAAATAGCATGTGTTATAGTCACTTAAAATGAAATTGTCCTTTTATCAACAACCAAGGGCCTGTTCGGACGACTGTATGATGGCTTTTTAAGTAGTCTCTGTTCAATTTCCAAGTTCGTCCATTAATTGCCAAGCATCTTTCGTCGGTATTTCTCATACATGTACCAGCACCAACAAGCATCACCTGAAAAATTCACAAAACAGCAGCAGAAAAAGAGAATGTTTTGGGGAGGTAACGGGTAAGGTGGTGGGGGTTTCAAAAATGTCAGCCGGCAACTACATACAGGAGCGGTATAATCACGTGATACATGTAACGAGGCAAATAAGGGGGAAAATATGCAGACGTTAGGGGTGCAGAAAGGGGGATTGTAAACTAAAATAAATACTCATTCACTTTAATTAAATCTGTTTATCGGAATAAGATAAACACACATATTTACAAGGGGCTAATTCAATGACAGAAGGCAAATCCAGCGTCCTCCCCATGACCAATGTACATGCATGAGAGCAAAAAGTGAGTAAAGTAATAGTACATGTTAACGTTAAATTAACGTTGAAATACACGTATTATTAATAAAATGCACAAAATTGATAGTTAAAGCTTTTAATTGTAGATTATTTTTTTTTATTTTATTTTCTGACTCTTATAAATTGAGGATAGGAGGAAGTACACTCATTATATACAAATGAGGAAGTAAAAGTGTTCAAGTAGATTTTTTCATCCGGTTAACACCAGTGACCGGTGTTGATTAAGTAGTGTACACTTGAAAATGATATAATTGATGTCCATAGAAACTGGAAATCAACAGAAAGGTAGTTATTTTATTCTTTTAATTTCACCTTCGGTTCACGGGAGAAAGTGCATGGTTACTTAGATAAAGCTTGGTATGGTAGCTACTGAAGTTTGAAAAATGCCCCTATTCATGTATTCCATCAGCATGAAAACCATACCCATTCATATATTCAAAGTACGAAAATAAAACCCATTGATCAATCTCTTAGAAAGTTTATATTCCGATACCAAGATCTTGTCGAAATATATTCCGTCTCTGCAGAGACGATAATAAACGATGCATTTTCAAATAGTGAAAATGTATAAAGATAAGGTAGTCAACAAAAATGTCAAATTTTTTTTTTTTTATCAATGTGTGACGTAATATTGTTTTTGACATTTACTTCACTGAATTTGGTACTGCTTTGACAACTATTTCCCCTATTTTGTTCCAGTATTGTTACACATACTGTTATAGTGACAGCCGGAACCTTTGAGCCGTAATGAAAGCGGGAGGTTTCGCGCTTTGAAATGTGATTCAACCCACCATTTCTTTAGAAATGCCTGTACCAAGTCAGGGTCATTACGGTTTTCACAGTTTTCCGGTTGTTGACTGATTTTGTCTGTTTATATACTTATGAGTTTTGACTTTCCCTTTGTAAGATTGTTCGGAGTTCGATAATTTTGTTATTACCCTTATTTATCATGATGCTGTGTTCACCTTTCTCCCACTTTTAATTTTTTGGGAATATAGGTGGAGAAACATTTGTGAAAGAAACGTGTATAATATTTTTAATTTAATGAAACTACAGAGGTGACAATCAACCATCTCCTCAATCCTAGTTCATCTCAAGATTTAAATAACATTTGCTTATATTTAAAAGAATCCTACTCACTCAGAGATTCAACTTTTAAAAATATTTAACTTTCCTCAAGTAACTGGCAAAAACTTCCAAATGATAATAATAATTTTAACCTTATACTCCCAAAATGATAATACACATTATGATATTATTATCTAACTGATGTGCTCATCCCTAAAGATTATAGTCTTATCTGAAGACTTTTAAAATATTATGATATTATATGTATGTGTTATCTCTATGTTTATATATGCTTGTGAATGTATTGGATTACGCAACATTGTGATTATGATGTACATGTACTTAACTATGCTTTATGGGGATTCAAGAAATTTACCTGTAATTAACTTTACAGTGGATTCAGTGTAAACAATTCTCATACTTATATAATGATTGACATATTAATTGATTGATTGGTGTTTAACGCCAACATTAGCAATATTTCAGCTATATCGTGGCGTGAACAAATTGTATTATTAACCCAGACACCTACAAGAGTAACCAGACCCTTAAAAGTAAAACACATTTGTCTTTAAAACAATCGGATGTTATATGTACAAATAAAAAGAAACATTAAAAAGATAAAACACATATGCTTAGAAGGTATGTTATCTAACTATATGTTTGCATACAAATTATTTCTTTTTGATTTCAAAATTGGGTAATCCTATAGAATAGCGGCGTAAATTCGCAATTTTCAAATGGACGGTGTAAATTATTTTTAAAATATTTAAGCGCAATTAAGGGTACCGGAGAGAACCACCGACCATGGACAAGCCACTGGTAAACTTTATCACTTGCGGCTGCGCGTTTAAAGCACCCTTTTTGTAATTTACAAAGCCGGACGCGAACCCACGCCGTATTGGGGATTTTTTTTGTCAATATACAACCTTTAAAATTGCTTTGATAATTTACGCCGCTATACTATAGTAGGTGTCTACAAGGTACCCAATTTACGCCGCTAATCTATAGGATTATCCAAAATTGTGTCGCCTGCGACATTTGTAAATAAATTATATAAATTGTTGACATTGTAGAATATCTGCCGAACATCGGCAACATCTACGGAGTCAATTAAAACATGTTTTTAAAGTGAATTATTGGAATTACACGGAATACATTCTGGTCGTTCCTCATTATTTAATAGATAATTATGGGTCAATCGACTATGTCCGATACGACATCTGGTCAAGACTACTTAATCTTTCCGATTTTGACCGTAAGGACAAGGAGTTTCGTCAACTAGGGGAGTATTTCGTGTAATTTGTTATGAATTTGCTGGTCCCAGCTGTCTTGCCAGCGTTTTGAAATATATTTCATAATTAAAGATATAAGGTTTAGAACAATTCGATATAGAATCATTCAATGCGTCCTTAATTAGCTTCCCGGTCAACAACTTTGTTCCCATGGATCCATGGATATGACCAGGGATCCATGTGAAAATGACATGTTTACCAATAACAACAATGCTTTTATAAATGTGAACTATTTTTGAAATGAAAGGGTTTTGAGTTTTACAACTCTCAATTGCCAACAGGCAGGAAAGAGAATCTGAACAGATCATGAATTTACTCTTATCAGAAGAGGCAACAAACTTCAAAGCAAGAAGTATTGCATTAGCTTCTACGCTGAAGATTGAACTGGCAGACGGTAATCGGAGAGAATCGACCTGCCGGTGCTACCCTATCACCATCCTTAGAACCGTCCGTATCAATTGCAGAGTATTCAGATGTAATAGATCTAATTACAGCAAAATGTTGCTGACTTAGTAAAGGGTTTGTTTCAGGTTTTTTTGTATTCTATGGATTCTTACTTAAACATTTTCACTGATTTAAAAATGGGAAACTTAAATAATGAAGAAAACATTTATTATCATATATTTTAATTAATAACATCATACTTAACTGTACTTAATAAAATTAATACGAAGTAATAACAGTGGTTTATGAAAATAAAGATAGAATAAAAATCAAGCTCATGTCTAAAGTATTTTGTTTTCTTCAAACATATACAAATGGCTTAGTTTATGGTGCTAAATATGCTATGATGCAAAACCTCACCTCTTAGTGAAATGATGATGTCATGCAAAAGCTTTAAAATGGGGTTGGTTTGGTTTGGTTTATGGTCTTTAAAGCCACTTTCAACAATATTTCAGTTATATCGTGGTGGCCAGTTTTATTGTTGGAGGAACATAATATTATCTTTAATCTCATAAAGCCAATGTATAACAATGGTACTGAGATATAACAATAGAATCAAAATAACAACTACTTTTTACAATATATAGACATACAAGCAAAGGGGAGAGGTTATAAAAGACTAAGATCCTGGAAGACAAACACCAGTATTAATAGCTCTTATGAAATGACAGAGTTTCTTCAATTTTGGTTTTCTTTTGCTTGTCATAAGTTCAGGAAATTTAATAATATTATGTCTATTTATAAAATAATTTGAAAGTGACTGCTTACGTTTTTGGTTGAAATAATTACATTCAAAGATATAAAGGCATTCATCTCCAATTTGCGATCTATTACATAATTACATAATTTGCATTTACGGTTTTATGTTGGTATATTCTGCCATTGCCCTGTCTCGATAGGGAGTTTATTATTAATTGTTCTAAATCTGCAAAGCAAAGTTGCATCTTTTATTTCTAAAATATTTAAATATTCTTCATATTTAAACTCTGTTTTGTTTTAAAAGTTTTATAAATTATAGCCTTAGGTGAATTTTGTTTTAAAAGTTTTATAAATTATAGCTTTAGGTAAATGTTGTACTACAGAATTCCAACCTTGAAGAAACGGATCCTCTAATCGCTGTTTAATTATACATTTCAAATATTCTATATTGTTAAAATGCTCGGTTTCCCATAAATCTGAGAAGCCACAATCATTAAATATTTGTTTTACATACAAGATCCAGCTAAACTGCATATTATAATTTTCATTAATTGACGACGTAATCTGTACAATATATTATAATACTTTGCTTACCAGCTAAAAGTCTTGCCCAATAACATACAGTTCTGATTTTTATGTCAATATATATAGAATATCGCCCTAGTTCACCATACACCATATATCTAGGTGATATTGTTTTTAAATTAAAAAGAATCTTACAAAATTTTAGATATATCTTTTATATACAAATGTAATTTAATTGTTCAGCAATCGAAATCTAGCTAGGATTATCTACGTGTCTACCTGTGGGCATTGAGATTGTACCACCCTTCAGCAATACTGTACAACCTCCGGCTTCGCTTCGGGCTATATAGAAGTGCTTCAGGGTGGTACAATCTCAATGTCCACAGGTAGACACGTAGATAACTGATAATGTTATGACGTCTGCTACAAAAAGTCTGACTGGCTGTTATTTCAACCAAGCACTCATATCTGATTTAACTTTTGTTGTAGATGTTTACTGGAATGTCATATTGGTATATCATGGCTACTATTCTAGTTGGATTTACTCAGATAGGTCAAAGTTCATCTGATACAAACTTCCAAAAGAACTGTACCAAACAGGAATTGTATGTATGAAAACAAGTATATATAAATTAAATGAGAGGACTACTAACATGTTAAAGTATTAAAGTACTTGCATGACCGCCATCCTTTCACTAAGAGGGGAAGGGACTGTCATGACCGTGATCGTATGGTAGTTTGATTTACATCTAAATGTGCAATCAATGCATATCATCTCTAAAGTTGCTAGTTCGAATCCCGCTCAGTCGAGGTGTACTCGATACAATATTATGTTATTAAGTTTGTCAGTGACTTGTGGCAGGTCAGTGGTTTTCTCCGGGTACTCCGGTGTCCTCGATTGATAACACTGACTGCCACGATATAGCTGAAATATTGTTGAAAGTGGCTTTAAACACCATAAACCAAACCAAACCAACCACATTTTAAAGCTTTTGCATGACCTCATTATTTCACTAAGAGGGGGTTTTTGCATCATAACATCAATTTAACCAGGGCACTTTGTTTTTATTGTAGTGCCTGTACCAAGTCAGGGAAGTGAACTGTCATATATTTGTGTGTTAGGGGTATCATTTTTTACTCTTTCTATGATTTTTCTATTAGATTTTTGAACTGTTCCGACAGTGTGGTATTTTTCTATTAAATGTTTGAACTGTTCCGACAGTGCGTATTTTTCTATTAGATTTTTGAACTGTTCCGACAGTGCGGTATTTTTCTATTAGCTTTTTGAACTGTTCCGACAGTGTGGTATTTTTCTATTAGATTTTTGAACTGTTCCGACAGTGTGGTATTTTTTGTTTTTCTATTAGATTTTTGAACTGTTCCGACAGTGTGGTATTTTTCTATTAGATTTTTGAACTGTTCCGACAGTCTGGTATTTTTCTCTAAGATTTTTGAACTGTTCCGACAGTGTGATATTTTTCTATTAGATTTTTGAACTGTTCCGACAGTGTGGTATTTTTTGTTTTTCTATTATATTTTTGAACTGTTCCGACAGTGTGGTATTTTTCTATTAGATTTTTGAACTGTTCCGACAGTGTGGTATTTTTGTATTATATTTTTGAACTGTTCCGACAGTCTGGTATTTTTCTATAAGATTTTTGAACTGTTCTACAGTGTGGTATTTTTCTATTAGATTTTTGAACTGTTCCGACAGTCTGGTATTTTTTTATTAGATTTTTGAACTGTTCCGACAGTGTGGTATTTTTCTATTAGACTTTTGAACTGTTCCGACAGTGTGGTATTTTTCTATTATATTTTTGAACTGTTCCGACAGTGTGGTATTTTTCTATTAGATTTTTGAACTGTTCCGACAGTGTGGTATTTTTCTATTAGATTTTTGAACTGTTCCGACAGTGTGGTATTTTTCTATTAGATTTTTGAACTGTTCCGACAGTGTGGTATTTTTCAATAAGATTTTTGAACTGTTCCGACAGTGTGGTATTTTTTGTTTTTCTATTAGATTTTTGAACTGTTCCGACAGTGTGTTATTTTTCTATTATAATTTTGAACTGTTCCGACAGTGTGGTATTTTTCTATTAGATTTTTGAACTGTTCCGACAGTGTGGTATTTTTCTATTAGATTTTTGAACTGTTCCGACAGTGTGGTATTTTTTGTTTTTCTATTAGATTTTTGAACTGTTCCGACAGTGTGTTATTTTTCTATTATATTTTTGAACTGTTCCGAGGTATGAGTGGCTGTACATGCATGATTGGCTGTACATGTATGAGTGGCTGTACATGTATGAGTGGCTGTACATGTATGAGTTGCTGTACATGCATGAGTGGCTGTACATGTATGAGTGGCTGTACATGTATGAGTGGCTGTCCTGTATGAGTTGCTGTACATGTTAGAGTTGCTGTACATGTATGAGTGGCTCTACATGTATGAGTTGCTGTACATGTATGAGTTGCTGTACATGTATGAGTTGCTGTACATGTATGAGTTGCTGTACATGTATGAGCGGCTGTACATGTATGAGTGGCTGTACATTTATGAGTTGCTGTACATGTATGAGTGGCTGTACATGTATGAGTTGCTGCACATGTATGAGTTGCTGTACATGTATGAGTGGCTGTACATGTATGAGTGGCTGTACATGTATGAATTGCTGTACATGTATGAGTGGCTGTACATGTATGAGTTGCTGTACATGTATGAGTGGCAGTCAAAGTCATTCATGTACCCTCCTCACTTCCTTCATTTCTGTATATCTTTTATCTATTGTTTAGCTTTATTATTAGGTGACGACGTTCCTTTGGTTTTATCATGTTGCGTGTACATTTCTCAGTTTGTTTGTGCACGTATTTGCAATGTTTCAGACTTCAATGTAATCTTGTGATAATAGAACAACGTTTACACGGATATCGTTTTCAAAAATTTATCAAAATATTTTCACGAAATTGTATTACCCCTACACAGATCTTGACGTAAATAAATAAATAGAATTCTACATGGAGGGATCTGATCGGAAACAGTATGTCCCATAATCAAATGCTGCTATAGGGGCGATGTTAACAAAGCTAAAAAGTTCAAATATAACACTTCTGAACAATCTTAAACACCTTCAACAAACCGATTTTCAACCTGACAAACCAATAAAAATAGATATTGAATTATTATCATATTTCATTTTCATAATTTCAAAATCGACTTTTAGGTAAATACTGATTTTGCAGCAGATTAGATAGATAAAAAAAACCATTGACATTTACATTAGTGCACACCTTCATCAGCCAATCATATTTACTTAATATAGAATTCGACTAATCATATTTTATTAATTAAGATATTATTCGATCCATCATATTTACTTTATATAGAATTGCAATCATGTATCGTCAAATCGTGATCAGAAAATCACAAAAAGGAAACATGGTCCTTTACCAGAGATAGCTTTATATGATAAAAATGTAGATATCAAATTTAGTGCGCACATTAAAGCTTATGATATAGTTTACCATAAATCTATCTATATATATATATATTAAAAAGTCAAATGAAATCCGTATGCTGGTACATATATACGTCTGAAAATTAAACCAAACAGTGTTAGAATTAGATTTTTGAGCTGTCAAATTTTTTTTCTTCCCTCGACGGAATTTGAACTCACACCATTGATACACCGCAGCACCATTCGCTTAATCTTACATCCAGCGCTCTAGACCACTCGACCACATCCACTAATAACACCATTAAATAACGAGGATCTGTTTAGTAATCTAAGTTAATCAGTTAAGATCATTTTTGTTAATTTGTGATTTATGTTTTAAATAACGTTAAAGAAAACCGGAAGGAACGATCAACGGTAAACAATACAGAGACACATGCAACATTGGGCTCAAGACAGAGAACGAAGATAAACAAAACACTACAAAGAAAGCCCAAAAGATGAGCAACACGGACCCAACATAAAACGGGCAGTGACCGGTGGTGCTCGCGAACGGAAATTAGTTCTTTTTTCTTATAGTTTTACTCATAGTCGGGTCCGGTAAGAGTCCTGTCGGTGATCGGTGATCTAGCAGATAAAATATCTGCGCAAAATGAAACATATCCATTATCATTTGAGAAATGGTTATTTCGCACGAAAAGTTTGAAGATACCAAAGAGGTATTCAGAAGCAGTAAATTTAAGAAAGACAAAGTAAAATAGTCAAGTGAAAAAAAGACTAAATGATGATCAACAAAACACTACACGGAAAACTAAAGATCGAGCAACACGAACGGTCAATAGAGCAACACGAATGGTCAATAGAGCAACACGAATGGTCAATAGAGCAACAGGAACGGTCAATAGAGCAACACGAATGGTCAATAGAGCAACACGAACAGTCAATCGAGCAACACGAACGGTCAATAGAGCAACACGAACGGTCAATAGAGCAACACGAATGGTCAATAGAGCAACACGAGTGGTCAATAGAGCAACACGAATGGTCAATAGAGCAACACGAACGGTCAATAGAGCAACACGAATGGTCAATAGAGCAACACGAATGGTCAATAGAGCAACACGAACGGTCAATAGAGCAACACGAATGGTCAATAGAGCAACACGAATGGTCAATAGAGCAACACGAGTGGTCAATAGAGCAACACGAACGGTCAATAGAGCAACATGAATGGTCAATCGAGCAACACGAATGGTCAATAGAGCAACACGCACGGTCAATAGAGCAACACGAACGGTATATAGAGCAACACGAATGGTCAATAGAGCAACACTAATGGTCAATAGAGCAACACGAATGGTCAATAGAGCAACACGAATGGTCAATAGAGCAACACGAACGGTCAATAGAGCAACACAAATGGTCAATAAAGCAACACGAATGGTCAATAGAGCAACACGAATGGTCAATAGAGCAACACGAATGGTCAATAGAGCAACACGAACGGTCAATCGGTTCGTGACGACGACCTAAAACGAGCATAATCTGTTGTCTGAAATTTGCTACTTTTTTTCTTGATTTTTTTTTTTCAATTGATATTCCGCCAGATTAGTCATTATTGTATTAGTCGTATCTAATTCGATCAGGGTTGTTTATCATTTTATCACACAACTACCCACATGTATCATTGCCGGAGTATGACCTATGGCAACGACACAAAAGACTAAATGATGATCAACAAAACACTACACGGAAAACTAAAGATCGAGCAACACGAACGGTCAATAGAGCAACACGAATGGTCAATAGAGCAACACGAATGGTCAATAGAGCAACACGAACGGTCAATAGAGCAACACGAATGGTCAATAGAGCAACACGAACAGTCAATCGAGCAACATGAACGGTCAATAGAGCAACACGAACGGTCAATAGAGCAACACGAATGGTCAATAGAGCAACACGAGTGGTCAATAGAGCAACACGAATGGTCAATAGAGCAACACGAACGGTCAATAGAGCAACACGAATGGTCAATAGAGCAACACGAATGGTCAATAGAGCAACACGAACGGTCAATAGAGCAACACGAACGGTCAATAGAGCAACACGAACGGTCAATAGAGCAACACGAGTGGTCAATAGAGCAACACGAATGGTCAATAGAGCAACACGAACGGTCAATAGAGCAACATGAATGGTCAATCGAGCAACACGAATGGTCAATAGAGCAACACGAACGGTCAATAGAGCAACACGAACGGTATATAGAGCAACACGAGTGATCAATAGAGCAACACGAATGGTCAATAGAGCAACACGAATGGTCAATAGAGCAACATGAATGGTCAATCGAGCAACACGAATGGTCAATAGAGCAACACGAACGGTCAATAGAGCAACACGAACGGTATATAGAGCAACACGAATGGTCAATAGAGCAACACTAATGGTCAATAGAGCAACACGAATGGTCAATAGAGCAACACGAATGGTCAATAGAGCAACACGAACGGTCAATAGAGCAACACGAATGGTCAATAAAGCAACACGAATGGCCAATAGAGCAACACGAATGGTCAATAGAGCAACACGAATGGTCAATAGAGCAACACGAACGGTCAATCGGTTCGTGACGACGACCTAAAACGAGCATAATCTGTTGTCTGAAATTTGCTACTTTTTTCCTGGATTTTTTTTTTTCAATTGATATTCCGCCAGATTAGACATTATTGTGTTAGTCGTATCTAATTCGATCAGGGTTGTTTATCATTTTATCACACAACTACCCACATGTATCATTGCCGGAGTATGACCTATGGCAACGACACAAAAGACTAAATGATGATCAACAAAACACTACACGGAAAACTAAAGATCGAGCAACACGAACGGTCAATAGAGCAACACGAATGGTCAATAGAGCAACACGAATGGTCAATAGAGCAACACGAACGATCAATAGAGCAACACGAATGGTCAATAGAGCAACACGAACAGTCAATCGAGCAACACGAACGGTCAATAGAGCAACACGAACGGTCAATAGAGCAACACGAATGGTCAATAGAGCAACACGAGTGGTCAATAGAGCAACACGAATGGTCAATAGAGCAACACGAATGGTCAATAGAGCAACACGAATGGTCAATAGAGCAACACGAATGGTCAATAGAGCAACACGAACGGTCAATAGAGCAACACGAACGGTCAATAGAGCAACCCGAATGGTCAATAGAGCAACACGAGTGGTCAATAGAGCAACACGAATGGTCAATAGAGCAACACGAACGGTCAATAGAGCAACATGAATGGTCAATCGAGCAACACGAATGGTCAATAGAGCAACACGAACGGTCAATAGAGCAACACGAACGGTATATAGAGCAACACGAGTGGTCAATAGAGCAACACGAATGGTCAATAGAGCAACACGAATGGTCAATAGAGCAACATGAATGGTCAATCGAGCAACACGAATGGTCAATAGAGCAACACGAACGGTCAATAGAGCAACACGAACGGTATATAGAGCAACACGAATGGTCAATAGAGCAACACTAATGGTCAATAGAGCAACACGAATGGTCAATAGAGCAACACGAACGGTCAATAGAGCAACACGAATGGTCAATAAAGCAACACGAATGGCCAATAGAGCAACACGAATGGTCAATAGAGCAAAACGAATGGTCAATAGAGCAACACGAACGGTCAATCGGTTCGTGACGACGACCTAAAACGAGCATAATCTGTTGTCTGAAATTTGCTACTTTTTTCCTGGATTTTTTTTTTTCAATTGATATTCCGCCAGATTAGACATTATTGTGTTAGTCGTATCTAATTCGATCAGGGTTGTTTATCATTTTATCACACAACTACCCACATGTATCATTGCCGGAGTATGACCTATGGCAACGACACAAAAGACTAAATGATGATCAACAAAACACTACACGGAAAACTAAAGATCGAGCAACACGAACGGTCAATAGAGCAACACGAATGGTCAATAGAGCAACACGAATAGTCAATAGAGCAACACGAACGATCAATAGAGCAACACGAATGGTCAATAGAGCAACACGAACAGTCAATCGAGCAACACGAACGGTCAATAGAGCAACACGAACGGTCAATAGAGCAACACGAATGGTCAATAGAGCAACACGAGTGGTCAATAGAGCAACACGAATGGTCAATAGAGCAACACGAATGGTCAATAGAGCAACACGAATGGTCAATAGAGCAACACGAATGGTCAATAGAGCAACACGAACGGTCAATAGAGCAACACGAACGGTCAATAGAGCAACACGAATGGTCAATAGAGCAACACGAGTGGTCAATAGAGCAACACGAATGGTCAATAGAGCAACACGAACGGTCAATAGAGCAACATGAATGGTCAATCGAGCAACACGAATGGTCAATAGAGCAACACGAACGGTCAATAGAGCAACACGAACGGTATATAGAGCAACACGAGTGGACAATAGAGCAACACGAATGGTCAATAGAGCAACACGAATGGTCAATAGAGCAACATGAATGGTCAATCGAGCAACACGAATGGTCAATAGAGCAACACGAACGGTCAATAGAGCAACACGAACGGTATATAGAGCAACACGAATGGTCAATAGAGCAACACTAATGGTCAATAGAGCAACACGAATGGTCAATAGAGCAACACGAATGGTCAATAGAGCAACACGAACGGTCAATAGAGCAACACCAATGGTCAATAAAGCAACACGAATGGCCAATAGAGCAACACGAATGGTCAATAGAGCAACACGAATGGTCAATAGAGCAACACGAACGGTCAATCGGTTCGTGACGACGACCTAAAACGAGCATAATCTGTTGTCTGAAATTTGCTACTTTTTTCCTGGATTTTTTTTTTTCAATTGATATTCCGCCAGATTAGACATTATTGTGTTAGTCGTATCTAATTCGATCAGGGTTGTTTATCATTTTATCACACAACTACCCACATGTATCATTGCCGGAGTATGACCTATGGCAACGACACATAGGCAACTATAAATGGAAGCGCGAAAGAATATACTCAAAAGGATGTATCAGTGAAGACAATTTATCATTGCATATGCAAAATACTTCCATGTAGCTGAACTCCATTAAAATGTCTACAAAAGGCCATCTTTCAACCACTATTCACGCCAAATACCCCTTATAAACAAGATATGAACTAGATTAATCCAAATTTTAAGATTGATTCACTGATTTTGTTCCCTTAACGTCCAGTCGAGCTTATTTCATATGTCATGCAGGGACTGATCAGGTCGTCAGGGCTACTACTTTTGACTGTCGCTGTAAAAGTATTGAGAATTGGACATGAACGAGAAATGTAACTTGTAGCAGGATGCAATGTGGCTATTCTCTTACGAAATCTAGAAAAGAGATATTTAACCTACATGGAGCTTGGTACAATCCCACTATTGTCCCTGTAAACTAAGAACCACCTACAATTGAGAGGACATTCTAATCCACCACGTGTTGACGCGTTGGGCAACTGGATTTCACCATGGAAACCGTCATCGATACCATCAAGTTTTAAGCTTTTAAGACTGCGCACAAAATAATTTGTGATACACAAGCAATACTATATAGTGATCAAACATACTCTAAAATTGACCATTCTGAAAAGTAACCGATGTATGCACGTTCTCAAGACTCATGTGTTAGCGCTAGTATTTAATTAATTACTGTAAACAGTTACCTGATAATTGACCCCATCCTATACCTATTGTTTTTTTCTTTAATTACTTAAGTTGACAGTTTTTAATACAATACCAAGTTTACATTTCCTACTATTATAGTCCAAGTAGATAATGATATATATATTAGTAACAAACAGTTAAGGGTGTCTTCTTCGTGTAGCAGACCGTCAATGACCACTGGTAGCAAACTGTTTGGTCTCTAGTATGTGCGACAAGGTAGCCTATATATTACAAGGAGATGGCTATTGATCAACAATGGGTAATGATTAACGAATTACAGAGAGGACGTTTGTTGTGTATTCATACTGACATTCCGTGCATTCATAGAAAGGCTCCGTAGCGTATTCATTCTATGCAAACTAGATCCCATGTATTTTGTCGGGGTTAACAAAACGTATATATCTAAAGAGCTTGAAGATACCATGGAGGTAATCAGAGAACGCAAATCAAAGAAGAACAGACAATATAATAACCAAATGAAAAAGGACAAAAGGACAAACAACGATCTACAAAACATAACACATTAAGCTATATATATCTAATTTAGTGCACACAACGCATTTCAGAATATAACCTGCATCGTGTATGATCATAGACAACAGATCGGAAAGGCAGATAATATAAAACTGCTTGAGAGCTAGAAAACCTAAAGCGCCTAAACAGGATAGCCCAAATCTGCTATGCTTACATATGCATTTGAGTGATGAACAATAATTTTAATAGATTATATTATTTAGGAACTGATATTTACGTTACCCTCAAGAACGTGGCAGGTAACGTGCATGTCAGTTCTTAGGTAATATCATGTATTAGCCGATTTTAGATATCCTGTTTAGGCCCTTTGGATTTATTGCTCCCAAAACTTTTAAATTAGTTGGCTTTCCAATCTTTCTATTTTGAGCGTACCTGATGAAGATTTTTCCAGAAACGTGTCGTGCGCACTAAATTTGATATCTACGTTTTTATTAATGATTACACTTTAAACAGTGCTTTTCTTTGGCATTTATAAATAGTACTTTTAATTGGTTAATTAGATATTTTATTATATTGATGACTATTGCGAAGAAAGATCATATGTTTCTAAGACATGTATAAAGTTTACTCATTAAAACATTTTACAATATAACAAAACATTTTCACCAAATGGCCAATTAAAAATATAAAATACCCAATATAAAATACTGCTCCGATAATTATTCCCAACTATTTTTGGTCAGTTACTGGATGTAACGCAACTGAATTCATTTACTAGTAAATATGAAAAATATAGCAATCTTTGTACTAACAATATGTTTTCTTTAAAATTCTTTCGCATCATCCATCCACAATGTCAAAAGACTGCATTCTGATTTAATGAAGGATTATAATGAAAATGTATATCCGGCCAACGATCAGACACAGGACATTAACATATCAGTATCAATGAGTGCATTACAACTGGTAGACCTAGATGAAATATCCGGACGATTTGCAATGGCTGGCGCCTTATATTTTAGTTGGAGAGATGAAAGTTTGACATGGGATCCAAACCAATACAACAACACGTTAGTGATCGAGTTTCCGAAAGAGAATGTATGGATACCGCCACTTCAGCTAGTGAATCCATTCGACCAAGTAATAGACTTCAAGGAAGGACACGATCTGGTAACATACAATAGCAATGGTTGGTCATTATGGACATTGATGGAGCTATTTAGTACTTCTTGTCAAATTGATGTCACAGTGTATCCATATGATACACAGACATGCACGATCACATTTGCTTCTAAAAATTACCATTCGCCGAAAATGAATTTTATAAGTAAGAATGAATACATGAGAACGGACTTGTATCATGAGCATGGTATATGGAGCTTGCTTAATACATCTGCCTGTGTTCATACCATTGAAGTCCGCAAAAACAAAATTATCGAATTTAAGATGACGTTGAAACGAAAATCTTTGTTTTTAACATTTAACGTAATTTTTCCCGTTCTTGTTATAATGGTTCTGAACTTACAAGTGTTTATATTACCTGTAGAATCAGGTGAGCGAGTGTCATACGTTACTACCACGTTGTTAGCACTAACAGTTTTGCTGACTATTATATCGGATGATTTACCCACGATTTCCGACCCGATGCCATCTTTGTGTTTTTTTATAATCACCAACTTGATTATCAGCGTAGTGGTATGTATAGCGACCATCATCCAGTTAAATTTGTACTATAGAGATGAAAGTACGTCACAGATCCCTATATGGATAAAACGTCTATACTTTATTCGGAATTCTCGGACTTCTTCAATGGAACAAATGAACACTAATAAGAAAAATGAATATTATTCTTCCGAAGACACAGTAAAAGTGAAGATTGGTGAGAAATTAACATGGAAACGTGTTGTGGCTTTCTTTGACAGGTGTTTGTTTGTGTTCTTCTTCATAATTTCGTTTATCACGACAGTCGTGTTCTTTGTTGCTGTAATGTAATGATAACAAATTCAGGGAGGAGTGTTCCAATATATAAGCGCAAAATGAGATATATAGAAAATTAATACAAATACACAAGTAATATAAAAATAATTTTCCATTAATGTCCATTAAACACTTCACTTAGTCTATAGATGTTTTGTAATGAACATTCTGACGATTGTTGGAAGCACATTTTAAATATACACATACAAGCGCCTCCACGGGATTTACTGATTTCGTAAGGATAAGGGTAATAACAAAATTACCGAACTCCGAACAATCTTACAAAGGGAAAGTCAAAACTCATAATTATATAAACAGACAAAATCAGTCAACAACCGGAAAACTGTGAAAACGTAATGACCCTGACTTGGTACAGGCATTTCTAAAGAAATGGTGGGTTGAATCAGATTTTAAGGCGCCAAACCTTACGGATGCGATGAAAAACGTTACAACGGCATATACATATAAGGCACAAGTCTGTATGAAACGCATAGCTCGTGTTCGTAATATTTGCTGCAAGCTTGCAATCAATCTACTACAAGCTTGTAGCAAAGATTTGGAAGAAACCTGTCCTCAGTCCTGATTTGTCTCCCTGATAAAGGTTGTTCCAGAAATGTGTTGTCCGCATTAAATTAGATATCTACGTTTTCATAACGTAAGGTCAAGTTTTACATTTCAAAGTATGATCTGCATATAGAAATGCAAAATATTAAGATACTTTCACCAGAAATTACTTTTTTCGTCAATCTGTCACGTAGTTTATGAAAAATAAATCAAATTTGTTTTCGAAGATGAGCAATTAGACTGTCTGTCCATTGGTGTCAGATGAGAGGACATTTATTTACAAGAGACCATCATTGGAATAGGAATGTAAGAAATAACTATTTACAATGTCACCAACAACAAGGGAAATAACTCATTGACGCACGGTAAGTTTCCCCAACATCCACCAAAGACAAAGACAGATACGATGCTGACTGTAAACATGGTTTGGATTAAGACATACGCAACATCATAGATAATGTGGTGGGAATATAATGTAATTGAACATTTATTATTTCATTGTAATGACTAAATTATAACAAAACCGCTATTGCCTTCTTTATGTCTAACAATTGCATTTCATATCTGATGAATAGATTACTAACCAAAAAATATACACAAAAACAAAACAAGAAACACAAAACAAAAACAAAACATAACAAAACAAAACAAAAAACAAACAAACCAAAAACAAAAATTTAATATTTCACATATTGTTCTTAACGGAGTTGTTTACTATACAAAACAAATACCTCTTTTAATCTTCTAACAATTCTACTTAATATGGCAATGAAATTGTTTACCAGCGAAAAAACAAATATTTCTTTTAAAACTCCTGGCAATTGTATTTCATATCGTTCTTTATTGTTCTGTAGTCAAAACAAATATCAGTCCGAGGCTGATCGATGGAAAAATAACCATCAACACAGGATAATTATAACCATTTTCATTGGATTAAAGTGAAGAACGGAACATTACCTTCTTCTGTTAATAGTACATCAAACAAGTATTATAATATTATCTAAAGAGGTTGGAGATTTACGTCAATGTCGAAAGCGTTATCATAGCATGTGCGCTATTATGATATTTTGATTTCATAGTGTATAGATACGTATATAAATACGCATAGATAATTAATTCAGTGTCCACGACATGTTTCTGGAATAACCTTCATCGGGTACACTCAAAGTCGAAATATTGGATAGCCAAATAATTTAACAAATTGGACGAGGTATAAAACCAAAGGTCCTAAACAAGATAGCCAACATCGGTTAATGTCACCTTGAAGGAGGAGAACCTTAGTTTTAGCAATAATTAAATAAATTAGTAACTGTAAATTTCCATAATAAATATATCTAATAAACGATGTCTACTGGGATGATGATACACACGGAGACTAATAGTCAACCAACAGAGGTATGTACCCAGTGAAAAAAGGTAAATGATTAACTCAGTGCGCAAGACGCTTTTCTGGAAAAACCTTCCCTATTGACACTCAAAATAGAAAGATTGGAATGCAAAATCATTTAAAGATTTTGGGAGCAAGAAAACGAAAATACCTAAACAGGGTAGCCATGTATCTATAATATAAAATGCCAGCTTTTGTTTATTTGTATATGATTTGCCAGACAGTATTTGTTGTTCTCTCTTGAAATATGGCCACATCTATGCGTCTATTCGGCTGTAGACATCGTCTATGCGTACTTTTAACGGATCGAATACGACTATCTAACTCTGCCTTTTCAGACTACAAATGTATGCATATTTTTCAGACGTTTTGGTGTTGATCAACACCCCATATCACTGTCATTTTAACCCTGTTTGCTTGTTGGTACTAATTGGTGTACGTTTCAAATGAGTACTCAATAATGAAATATTCTGTAAATAACAGAACCAATACCGGACAAGAAGGAACTATATTATGTGCAAAAGTAAACAATATGTGTGGTGGGTATTTAATGCCTCTACAATATAAATGTATCAATCAACCCGGTTATATGTGAAAGTTGATATTTTATTTACATGTGGAAAGCATTACTTGACAGCATCATTTCACTAAGAGGGGATATTTGGGACCATAAAACTAGTTTCCCCTGCAACTTTTTATTGAAGTGTCTGCACACTCCCACCTTGCATACTGATTACCGGTATGTTAATTTGATTAACACACAACATCACCATGCATACTGATTTTGTTAATTAAATTTAACACGCACCATACCTTGGATAATAATTATGCAGTGAGAGGATGTTAACATATCTAATTTACAGGTTAAAGTGTTTTTTTTTGGGTCAATTTCTGATGCAGTAAATATGTTGAATTAGAGATTTTAGAAATAAATCCGTTCGTCATCACCCATGTTCAAGAGGGATAAAGAGCCTAAACTCGATAAGATCGCCGTGAGTGGTACTCGATCTCAAAGGTCTTAATGGTAATACACAGTGATTGCATAAATAGATGCCACCCAGCTACTACTCGAACGGTGCCACAGATGCCATATCACTACACTATGTTTACAACATCAATAATGAAATCATCCAATTTACCTACAATGTACAAATGAGAAATAGAAACATAGATATCTAAGTGAATCCACACCAGTCGTTTCTAGAATAACCCACATGTAATATACGTAAATGAGCCAAATTAAATAGACAGAATTGAAAGAAACGGTTGTAACTTGAACCGTAATATTTATGATTAGGTCTACAGATTAGAAAACAGATTAATAGTGGAACTGTTCTTTCGATATGATGTCGTGAGAGTATATTCACGCATTTATACGTAATAAAAACGTAGATATCTAATATTATAATACCTCACATATTATAAATTAATACGACATTTTGTTATTCGGGTATATATTTTTTTAATTCTCGACTGCTGTGGGGTAACGCGTTATTACCTGGGAAATAACTCTGGTGGGTTTTTTTCTTCAAATTCTCGACTACCGTGGTATAGCCCGTTATTACCGGGGTATAACCCTACCAGTTCAATCAAGAGGAGATAATGCATTCAGTCGTCTGCAGAAACAATATTAGCTGAAGGTCTCGAAACAGCTTGGTCAGTCTTCAATTTTGTACTTTTTACATATTTGGAAAATTTTGACATATTATCACTGTTGCACATGTTAATATTTAAAAAAAAGTATTAACACCATAGTATTTTGTTTATTTACCAAATGGCATGATACTTTATATTATTAGAATTTGGTAGTTACTCGTCGAAAGATAGTGGTTATCCCTGGGTAATCTGTTTCCTCTAATAAAACTGTCTGTCATAAGATTATATAAATGTTCATAGTAGCATTCAAAATCCAACAATCAAATTAGCAAGGTAAATAAAGTAGATATTAAAAGGAAGTCTGCTGAAAGTTGTGTACTCTGGCTAGAATCAGATGCAATTGGCATAATATCAGGTTTGGTTCATGTGGGGTTTCAAAAGTTAGTTTCTGTATCATCGTAAAAACGTAGATATCAAATTCAGTACGTACGACGCGTTTCTGGGATAACCTTCATTGGGTACCCTAAAAGCAAAAATATTTGAAAACCAAATAATTCTAAAATCAGTGGGAGCAAGAAAAACAAAGGGCTTAAACAGAATAACCAAAACATGTACGGCCTAGTTAGGAGATGGATATCCAGAATTATCTACCCACCAAGGTTATTTCACCTCGGGCTAATGCCCTAGGGGAAAATAATCTTAGATGGGTTATTAGATTATATTATAATTGTCCGTGTGGAGAGATTTATATTACATGTCATTATTTATTTTAATGTCCGAAATATTTTGATCTATGAAATTGTCTTTTCGGAAAGTCTATTCGAACTTTTGAAAATTCGGATTTCAGAAAATTTACTGTTATTGGGTAATCCGATATTATCGTTTAATTTTATGAGTGTGCATAAAAATTGTTCGCAAGTTAAACGATTTTAATAAAACACAGATACATCGTGTCATTTTGTTGAGTGCCATTCACATTTCCCTTGTACAGGTCTATCGTTCAGCTATCAGCTATTAAAATAATGTTAAATGAACTGACTATGGCTTAGTTACTATTTTCAAGACGAGTTTGAAGATACCAAAGGAATAATCAGAATCGTAAATTGAAGAAGGACACTCAACACAATGGCCAAAAGATCGAGTAACACATCTTATCATAATGTTCAAATTAATCATCCTTGGTAAAACCCACGATTGATTACGATAGTTCCCCTTGTGCCATTAACAGTTTGTTACCGACGACGCTGAATAATTAAAATTGAAGGGTTTAGTTTGTTTCTGAGTCACAAGTCCTATTGTCTATTGTTTTATTCAAGCATGTTTACCAATGTCATATATATGAACGTGATAGCAACAAAAACCCAACATATTTTAAACTTTAACAGGAAGTGATCAAAAAATATGTTTGAACTATAAAGGAAGTTTTAGATAATATGAATAACTTTCACAACGGAAATTGATGAAAATTAGATGTTAAAGTATAACACATCGTTCCACTCGTGTATTAGACACATAAATAATGGAGGTATATGTAAGTATATCATTCAGTTAAATAATTTACAAATACATGCCTTTCAATTTTTCCTAATATTATATTGCACATTGAAATACATAAAAATGATAGTTTTATAGTAAATTAATACAAAACCATACAGAGAGAAACATTACTATGGTAAAAATGCGAAAATTAAAAGTTGGGGCAAATACTACTGATTCAACACGACCAAAGTGCCTGTACCAAGCCAGAAATACTACTGATTCAACACGACCAAAGTGCCTGTACCAAGCCAGAAATACTACTGATTCAACACGACCAAAGTGCCTGTACCAAGCCAGAAATACTACTGATTCAACACGACCAAAGGTTTGGGCAAATACTACTGATTCAACACCGCCACTTTTTATTAAAGTGCCTGTACCAAGCCAGGAAAGTGATCGCTCATGTATTTTGTGTGTTAAATTTGACTCTTTTTACGATTTTTCTATTGGATTATGCAACTGTTCTGACAGTGTGATATTTGTTATTATTATATTTCATATACATTTCCTGTCTTCTCAAATAACACAAAGCTGAGAGGGTGGTAGAGCAGATTGTTACCCTTAGAAATGTACGTTTTTTCTAATGGATTATAGAACTGTTCTGACAGTGTGATATTTGTTATTAGATTATAGAACTGTTCTGACAGTGTGATATTTGTTATTATATTATAGAACTGTTCTGACAGTGTGATATTTGTTATTAGATTATAGAACTGTTCTGACAGTATGATATTTGTTATTAGATTATAGAACTGTTCTGACATTGTGATATTTGTTATTAGATTATAGAACTGTTCTGACAGTGTGATATTTGTTATTAGATTATAGAACTGTTCTGACATTGTGGTATTTGTTATTATATTATAGAACTGTTCTGACAGTGTGATATTTGTTATTAGTTTATAGAACCGTTCTGACAGTGTGATATTTGTTATTAGATTATAGAACTGTTCTGACAGTGTGATATTTGTTATTAGATTATAGAACTGTTCTGACAGTGTGATATTTGTTATTAGATTATAGAACTGTTCTGACATTGTGGTATTTGTTATTAGATTATAGAACTGTTCTGACAGTGTGATATTTGTTATTAGATTATAGAACTGTTCTGACATTGTGGTATTTGTTATTAGATTATAGAACTGTTCTGACAGTGTGATATTTGTTATTAGATTATAGAACTGTTCTGACAGTGTGATATTTGTTATTATATTATAGAACTGTTCTGACAGTGTGGTATTTGTTATTATATTATAGAACTGTTCTGACAGTGTGGTATTTGTTATTAGATTATAGAACTGTTCTGACAGTGTGATATTTGTTATTAGATTATAGAACTGTTCTGACAGTGTGATATTTGTTATTAGATTATAGAACTGTTCTGACATTGTGGTATTTGTTATTAGATTATAGAACTGTTCTGACAGTGTGATATTTGTTATTAGATTATAGAACTGTTCTGACATTGTGGTATTTGTTATTAGATTATAGAACTGTTCTGACAGTGTGATATTTGTTATTAGATTATAGAACTGTTCTGACATTGTGATATTTGTTATTAGATTATAGAACTGTTCTGACAGTGTGGTATTTGTTATTAGATTATAGAACTGTTCTGACAGTGTGATATTTGTTATTATATTATAGAACTGTTCTGACAGTGTGATATTTGTTATTAGATTATAGAACTGTTCTGACAGTATGATATTTGTTATTAGATTATAGAACTGTTCTGACATTGTGATATTTGTTATTAGATTATAGAACTGTTCTGACAGTGTGATATTTGTTATTAGATTATAGAACTGTTCTGACATTGTGGTATTTGTTATTATATTATAGAACTGTTCTGACATTGTGGTATTTGTTATTAGATTATAGAACCGTTCTGACAGTGTGATATTTGTTATTAGATTATAGAACTGTTCTGACAGTGTGATATTTGTTATTAGATTATAGAACTGTTCTGACAGTGTGATATTTGTTATTAGATTATAGAACTGTTCTGACATTGTGGTATTTGTTATTAGATTATAGAACTGTTCTGACAGTGTGATATTTGTTATTAGATTATAGAACTGTTCTGACATTGTGGTATTTGTTATTAGATTATAGAACTGTTCTGACAGTGTGATATTTGTTATTAGATTATAGAACTGTTCTGACAGTGTGATATTTGTTATTATATTATAGAACTGTTCTGACAGTGTGGTATTTGTTATTATATTATAGAACTGTTCTGACAGTGTGGTATTTGTTATTAGATTATAGAACTGTTCTGACAGTGTGATATTTGTTATTAGATTATAGAACTGTTCTGACAGTGTGATATTTGTTATTAGATTATAGAACTGTTCTGACAGTGTGATATTTGTTATTAGATTATAGAACTGTTCTGACATTGTGGTATTTGTTATTAGATTATAGAACTGTTCTGACAGTGTGATATTTGTTATTAGATTATAGAACTGTTCTGACATTGTGGTATTTGTTATTAGATTATAGAACTGTTCTGACAGTGTGATATTTGTTATTAGATTATAGAACTGTTCTGACATTGTGATATTTGTTATTAGATTATAGAACTGTTCTGACAGTGTGGTATTTGTTATTAGATTATAGAACTGTTCTGACATTGTGATATTTGTTATTAGATTATAGAACTGTTCTGACATTGTGATATTTGTTATTAGATTATAGAACTGTTCTGACAGTGTGATATTTGTTATTAGATTATAGAACTGTTCTGACATTGTGGTATTTGTTATTATATTATAGAACTGTTCTGACATTGTGATATTTGTTATTAGATTATAGAACTGTTCTGACATTGTGATATTTGTTATTAGATTATAGAACTGTTCTGACATTGTGGTATTTGTTATTATATTATAGAACTGTTCTGACATTGTGATATTTGTTATTAGATTATAGAACTGTTCTGACAGTATGATATTTGTTATTAGATTATAGAACTGTTCTGACATTGTGATATTTGTTATTAGATTATAGAACTGTTCTGACATTGTGATATTTGTTATTAGATTATAGAACTGTTCTGACAGTGTGATATTTGTTATTAGATTATAGAACTGTTCTGACATTGTGGTATTTGTTATTATATTATAGAACTGTTCTGACATTGTGATATTTGTTATTAGATTATAGAACTGTTCTGACATTGTGATATTTGTTATAGGATTATAGAACTGTTCTGACAGTGTGATATTTGTTATAGGATTATAGAACTGTTCTGACAGTGTGGTATTTGTTATTAGATTATAGAACTGTTCTGACATTGTGGTATTTGTTATTAGATTATAGAACTGTTCTGACATTGTGATATTTGTTATTAGATTATAGAACTGTTCTGACAGTGTGGTATTTGTTATTAGATTATAGAACCGTTCTGACAGTGTGATATTTGTTATTAGATTATAGAACTGTTCTGACATTGTGGTATTTGTTATTATATTATAGAACTGTTCTGACAGTGTGGTATTTGTTATTAGATTATAGAACTGTTCTGACAGTGTGATATTTGTTATTAGATTATAGAACTGTTCTGACATTGTGGTATTTGTTATTAGATTATAGAACTGTTCTGACAGTGTGATATTTGTTATTAGATTATTGAACTGTTCTGACATTGTGGTATTTGTTATTAGATTATAGAACTGTTCTGACAGTGTGATATTTGTTATTAGATTATAGAACTGTTCTGACAGTGTGATATTTGTTATTATATTATAGAACTGTTCTGACAGTGTGGTATTTGTTATTATATTATAGAACTGTTCTGACAGTGTGGTATTTGTTATTAGATTATAGAACTGTTCTGACAGTGTGATATTTGTTATTAGATTATAGAACTGTTCTGACAGTGTGATATTTGTTATTAGATTATAGAACTGTTCTGACAGTGTGATATTTGTTATTAGATTATAGAACTGTTCTGACATTGTGGTATTTGTTATTAGATTATAGAACTGTTCTGACAGTGTGATATTTGTTATTAGATTATAGAACTGTTCTGACATTGTGATATTTGTTATTAGATTATAGAACTGTTCTGACAGTGTGGTATTTGTTATTAGATTATAGAACTGTTCTGACATTGTGATATTTGTTATTAGATTATAGAACTGTTCTGACATTGTGATATTTGTTATTAGATTATAGAACTGTTCTGACAGTGTGGTATTTGTTATTAGATTATAGAACTGTTCTGACATTGTGATATTTGTTATTAGATTATAGAACTGTTCTGACATTGTGATATTTGTTATAGGATTATAGAACTGTTCTGACATTGTGATATTTGTTATAGGATTATAGAACTGTTCTGACATTGTGATATTTGTTATAGGATTATAGAACTGTTCTGACATTGTGATATTTGTTATTAGATTATAGAACTGTTCTGACATTGTGATATTTGTTATTAGATTATAGAACTGTTCTGACAGTGTGATATTTGTTATAGGATTATAGAACTGTTCTGACAGTGTGATATTTGTTATAGGATTATAGAACTGTTCTGACAGTGTGGTATTTGTTATTAGATTATAGAACTGTTCTGACATTGTGGTATTTGTTATTAGATTATAGAACTGTTCTGACAGTGTGGTATTTGTTATTAGATTATAGAACTGTTCTGACATTGTGATATTTGTTATTAGATTATAGAACTGTTCTGACAGTGTGATATTTGTTATTAGATTATAGAACTGTTCTGACAGTGTGATATTTGTTATTAGATTATAGAACTGTTCTGACATTGTGGTATTTGTTATTATATTATAGAACTGTTCTGACAGTGTGGTTTTTGTTATTAGATTATAGAACTGTTCTGACAGTGTGATATTTGTTATTAGATTATAGAACTGTTCTGACATTGTGATATTTGTTATTAGATTATAGAACTGTTCTGACAGTGTGATATTTGTTATTAGATTATAGAACTGTTCTGACATTGTGGTATTTGTTATTAGATTATAGAACTGTTCTGACAGTGTGATATTTGTTATTAGATTATAGAACTGTTCTGACAGTGTGATATTTGTTATTATATTATAGAACTGTTCTGACAGTGTGGTATTTGTTATTATATTATAGAATTGTTCTGACAGTGTGGTATTTGTTATTAGATTATAGAACTGTTCTGACAGTGTGATATTTGTTATTAGATTATAGAACTGTTCTGACAGTGTGATATTTGTTATTAGATTATAGAACTGTTCTGACAGTGTGATATTTGTTATTAGATTATAGAACTGTTCTGACATTGTGGTATTTGTTATTAGATTATAGAACTGTTCTGACAGTGTGATATTTGTTATTATATTATAGAACTGTTCTGACAGTGTGATATTTGTTATTAGATTATAGAACTGTTCTGACAGTATGATATTTGTTATTAGATTATAGAACTGTTCTGACATTGTGATATTTGTTATTAGATTATAGAACTGTTCTGACAGTGTGATATTTGTTATTAGATTATAGAACTGTTCTGACATTGTGGTATTTGTTATTATATTATAGAACTGTTCTGACATTGTGATATTTGTTATAGGATTATAGAACTGTTCTGACAGTGTGATATTTGTTATAGGATTATAGAACTGTTCTGACAGTGTGGTATTTGTTATTAGATTATAGAACTGTTCTGACATTGTGGTATTTGTTATTAGATTATAGAACTGTTCTGACAGTGTGGTATTTGTTATTAGATTATAGAACTGTTCTGACATTGTGATATTTGTTATTAGATTATAGAACTGTTCTGACAGTGTGATATTTGTTATTAGATTATAGAACTGTTCTGACAGTGTGATATTTGTTATTAGATTATAGAACTGTTCTGACATTGTGGTATTTGTTATTATATTATAGAACTGTTCTGACAGTGTGGTTTTTGTTATTAGATTATAGAACTGTTCTGACAGTGTGATATTTGTTATTAGATTATAGAACTGTTCTGACATTGTGATATTTGTTATTAGATTATAGAACTGTTCTGACAGTGTGATATTTGTTATTAGATTATAGAACTGTTCTGACATTGTGGTATTTGTTATTAGATTATAGAACTGTTCTGACAGTGTGATATTTGTTATTAGATTATAGAACTGTTCTGACAGTGTGATATTTGTTATTATATTATAGAACTGTTCTGACAGTGTGGTATTTGTTATTATATTATAGAATTGTTCTGACAGTGTGGTATTTGTTATTAGATTATAGAACTGTTCTGACAGTGTGATATTTGTTATTAGATTATAGAACTGTTCTGACAGTGTGATATTTGTTATTAGATTATAGAACTGTTCTGACAGTGTGATATTTGTTATTAGATTATAGAACTGTTCTGACATTGTGGTATTTGTTATTAGATTATAGAACTGTTCTGACAGTGTGATATTTGTTATTATATTATAGAACTGTTCTGACAGTGTGATATTTGTTATTAGATTATAGAACTGTTCTGACAGTATGATATTTGTTATTAGATTATAGAACTGTTCTGACATTGTGATATTTGTTATTAGATTATAGAACTGTTCTGACAGTGTGATATTTGTTATTAGATTATAGAACTGTTCTGACATTGTGGTATTTGTTATTATATTATAGAACTGTTCTGACATTGTGGTATTTGTTATTAGATTATAGAACCGTTCTGACAGTGTGATATTTGTTATTAGATTATAGAACTGTTCTGACAGTGTGATATTTGTTATTAGATTATAGAACTGTTCTGACAGTGTGATATTTGTTATTAGATTATAGAACTGTTCTGACATTGTGGTATTTGTTATTAGATTATAGAACTGTTCTGACAGTGTGATATTTGTTATTAGATTATAGAACTGTTCTGACATTGTGGTATTTGTTATTAGATTATAGAACTGTTCTGACAGTCTGATATTTGTTATTAGATTATAGAACTGTTCTGACAGTGTGATATTTGTTATTATATTATAGAACTGTTCTGACAGTGTGGTATTTGTTATTATATTATAGAACTGTTCTGACAGTGTGGTATTTGTTATTAGATTATAGAACTGTTCTGACAGTGTGATATTTGTTATTAGATTATAGAACTGTTCTGACAGTGTGATATTTGTTATTAGATTATAGAACTGTTCTGACAGTGTGATATTTGTTATTAGATTATAGAACTGTTCTGACATTGTGGTATTTGTTATTAGATTATAGAACTGTTCTGACAGTGTGATATTTGTTATTAGATTATAGAACTGTTCTGACATTGTGGTATTTGTTATTAGATTATAGAACTGTTCTGACAGTGTGATATTTGTTATTAGATTATAGAACTGTTCTGACATTGTGATATTTGTTATTAGATTATAGAACTGTTCTGACAGTGTGGTATTTGTTATTAGATTATAGAACTGTTCTGACATTGTGATATTTGTTATTAGATTATAGAACTGTTCTGACATTGTGATATTTGTTATTAGATTATAGAACTGTTCTGACAGTGTGATATTTGTTATTAGATTATAGAACTGTTCTGACATTGTGGTATTTGTTATTATATTATAGAACTTTTCTGACATTGTGATATTTGTTATTAGATTATAGAACTGTTCTGACATTGTGATATTTGTTATTAGATTATAGAACTGTTCTGACATTGTGGTATTTGTTATTATATTATAGAACTGTTCTGACAGTGTGATATTTGTTATTAGATTATAGAACTGTTCTGACATTGTGATATTTGTTATTAGATTATAGAACTGTTCTGACATTGTGATATTTGTTATTAGATTATAGAACTGTTCTGACAGTGTGATATTTGTTATTAGATTATAGAACTGTTCTGACATTGTGGTATTTGTTATTATATTATAGAACTGTTCTGACATTGTGATATTTGTTATTAGATTATAGAACTGTTCTGACATTGTGATATTTGTTATAGGATTATAGAACTGTTCTGACAGTGTGATATTTGTTATAGGATTATAGAACTGTTCTGACAGTGTGGTATTTGTTATTAGATTATAGAACTGTTCTGACATTGTGGTATTTGTTATTAGATTATAGAACTGTTCTGACAGTGTGGTATTTGTTATTAGATTATAGAACTGTTCTGACATTGTGATATTTGTTATTAGATTATAGAACTGTTCTGACAGTGTGGTATTTGTTATTAGATTATAGAACCGTTCTGACAGTGTGATATTTGTTATTAGATTATAGAACTGTTCTGACATTGTGGTATTTGTTATTATATTATAGAACTGTTCTGACAGTGTGGTATTTGTTATTAGATTATAGAACTGTTCTGACAGTGTGATATTTGTTATTAGATTATAGAACTTTTCTGACATTGTGGTATTTGTTATTAGATTATAGAACTGTTCTGACAGTGTGATATTTGTTATTAGATTATAGAACTGTTCTGACATTGTGGTATTTGTTATTAGATTATAGAACTGTTCTGACAGTGTGATATTTGTTATTAGATTATAGAACTGTTCTGACAGTGTGATATTTGTTATTATATTATAGAACTGTTCTGACAGTGTGGTATTTGTTATTATATTATAGAACTGTTCTGACAGTGTGGTATTTGTTATTAGATTATAGAACTGTTCTGACAGTGTGATATTTGTTATTAGATTATAGAACTGTTCTGACAGTGTGATATTTGTTATTAGATTATAGAACTGTTCTGACAGTGTGATATTTGTTATTAGATTATAGAACTGTTCTGACATTGTGGTATTTGTTATTAGATTATAGAACTGTTCTGACAGTGTGATATTTGTTATTAGATTATAGAACTGTTCTGACATTGTGGTATTTGTTATTAGATTATAGAACTGTTCTGACAGTGTGATATTTGTTATTAGATTATAGAACTGTTCTGACATTGTGATATTTGTTATTAGATTATAGAACTGTTCTGACAGTGTGGTATTTGTTATTAGATTATAGAACTGTTCTGACATTGTGATATTTGTTATTAGATTATAGAACTGTTCTGACATTGTGATATTTGTTATTAGATTATAGAACTGTTCTGACAGTGTGGTATTTGTTATTAGATTATAGAACTGTTCTGACATTGTGATATTTGTTATTAGATTATAGAACTGTTCTGACATTGTGATATTTGTTATAGGATTATAGAACTGTTCTGACATTGTGATATTTGTTATAGGATTATAGAACTGTTCTGACATTGTGATATTTGTTATAGGATTATAGAACTGTTCTGACATTGTGATATTTGTTATTAGATTATAGAACTGTTCTGACATTGTGATATTTGTTATTAGATTATAGAACTGTTCTGACAGTGTGATATTTGTTATAGGATTATAGAACTGTTCTGACAGTGTGATATTTGTTATAGGATTATAGAACTGTTCTGACAGTGTGGTATTTGTTATTAGATTATAGAACTGTTCTGACATTGTGGTATTTGTTATTAGATTATAGAACTGTTCTGACAGTGTGGTATTTGTTATTAGATTATAGAACTGTTCTGACATTGTGATATTTGTTATTAGATTATAGAACTGTTCTGACAGTGTGATATTTGTTATTAGATTATAGAACTGTTCTGACAGTGTGATATTTGTTATTAGATTATAGAACTGTTCTGACATTGTGGTATTTGTTATTATATTATAGAACTGTTCTGACAGTGTGGTTTTTGTTATTAGATTATAGAACTGTTCTGACAGTGTGATATTTGTTATTAGATTATAGAACTGTTCTGACATTGTGGTATTTGTTATTAGATTATAGAACTGTTCTGACAGTGTGATATTTGTTATTAGATTATAGAACTGTTCTGACATTGTGGTATTTGTTATTAGATTATAGAACTGTTCTGACAGTGTGATATTTGTTATTAGATTATAGAACTGTTCTGACAGTGTGATATTTGTTATTATATTATAGAACTGTTCTGACAGTGTGGTATTTGTTATTATATTATAGAATTGTTCTGACAGTGTGGTATTTGTTATTATATTATAGAACTGTTCTGACAGTGTGATATTTGTTATTAGATTATAGAACTGTTCTGACAGTGTGATATTTGTTATTAGATTATAGAACTGTTCTGACAGTGTGATATTTGTTATTAGATTATAGAACTGTTCTGACATTGTGGTATTTGTTATTAGATTATAGAACTGTTCTGACATTGTGGTATTTGTTATTAGATTATAGAACTGTTCTGACAGTGTGATATTTGTTATTAGATTATAGAACTGTTCTGACATTGTGATATTTGTTATTAGATTATAGAACTGTTCTGACAGTGTGGTATTTGTTATTAGATTATAGAACTGTTCTGACATTGTGATATTTGTTATTAGATTATAGAACTGTTCTGACATTGTGATATTTGTTATTAGATTATAGAACTGTTCTGACAGTGTGGTATTTGTTATTAGATTATAGAACTGTTCTGACATTGTGATATTTGTTATTAGATTATAGAACTGTTCTGACATTGTGATATTTGTTATAGGATTATAGAACTGTTCTGACATTGTGATATTTGTTATAGGATTATAGAACTGTTCTGACATTGTGATATTTGTTATAGGATTATAGAACTGTTCTGACATTGTGATATTTGTTATTAGATTATAGAACTGTTCTGACAGTGTGATATTTGTTATTAGATTATAGAACTGTTCTGACAGTGTGATATTTGTTATAGGATTATAGAACTGTTCTGACAGTGTGATATTTGTTATAGGATTATAGAACTGTTCTGACAGTGTGGTATTTATTATTAGATTATAGAACTGTTCTGACATTGTGGTATTTGTTATTAGATTATAGAACTGTTCTGACAGTGTGGTATTTGTTATTAGATTATAGAACTGTTCTGACATTGTGATATTTGTTATTAGATTATAGAACTGTTCTGACAGTGTGGTATTTGTTATTAGATTATAGAACTGTTCTGACATTGTGGTATTTGTTATTAGATTATAGAACTGTTCTGACAGTGTGGTATTTGTTATTAGATTATAGAACTGTTCTGACATTGTGATATTTGTTATAGGATTATAGAACTGTTCTGACAGTGTGGTATTTGTTATTAGATTATAGAACTGTTCTGACATTGTGGTATTTGTTATTAGATTATAGAACTGTTCTGACAGTGTGGTATTTGTTATTAGATTATAGAACTGTTCTGACATTGTGATATTTGTTATTAGATTATAGAACTGTTCTGACAGTGTGGTATTTGTTATTAGATTATAGAACTGTTCTGACATTGTGGTATTTGTTATTAGATTATAGAACTGTTCTGACAGTGTGGTATTTGTTATTAGATTATAGAACTGTTCTGACATTGTGATATTTGTTATTAGATTATAGAACTGTTCTGACAGTGTGATATTTGTTATTAGATTATAGAACTGTTCTGACATTGTGGTATTTGTTATTAGATTATAGAACTGTTCTGACAGTGTGGTATTTGTTATTAGATTATAGAACTGTTCTGACAGTGTGGTATTTGTTATTAGATTATAGAACTGTTCTGACTGTGTGGTATATGTTATTAGATTATAGAACTGTTCTGACAGTGTGATATTTGTTATTAGATTATAGAACTGTTCTGACAGTGTGGTATTTGTTATTAGATTATAGAACTGTTCTGACATTGTGATATTTGTTATTAGATTATAGAACTGTTCTGACATTGTGATATTTGTTATTAGATTATAGAACTGTTCTGACAGTGTGGTATTTGTTATTAGATTATAGAACTGTTCTGACATTGTGATATTTGTTATTAGATTATAGAACTGTTCTGACATTGTGATATTTGTTATAGGATTATAGAACTGTTCTGACATTGTGATATTTGTTATAGGATTATAGAACTGTTCTGACATTGTGATATTTGTTATAGGATTATAGAACTGTTCTGACATTGTGATATTTGTTATTAGATTATAGAACTGTTCTGACAGTGTGATATTTGTTATTAGATTATAGAACTGTTCTGACAGTGTGATATTTGTTATAGGATTATAGAACTGTTCTGACAGTGTGATATTTGTTATAGGATTATAGAACTGTTCTGACATTGTGGTATTTGTTATTAGATTATAGAACTGTTCTGACATTGTGATATTTGTTATTAGATTATAGAACTGTTCTGACAGTGTGATATTTGTTATAGGATTATAGAACTGTTCTGACAGTGTGGTATTTGTTATTAGATTATAGAACTGTTCTGACATTGTGGTATTTGTTATTAGATTATAGAACTGTTCTGACAGTGTGGTATTTGTTATTAGATTATAGAACTGTTCTGACATTGTGATATTTGTTATTAGATTATAGAACTGTTCTGACAGTGTGGTATTTGTTATTAGATTATAGAACTGTTCTGACATTGTGGTATTTGTTATTAGATTATAGAACTGTTCTGACAGTGTGGTATTTGTTATTAGATTATAGAACTGTTCTGACATTGTGATATTTGTTATTAGATTATAGAACTGTTCTGACAGTGTGATATTTGTTATTAGATTATAGAACTGTTCTGACATTGTGGTATTTGTTATTAGATTATAGAACTGTTCTGACAGTGTGGTATTTGTTATAGGATTATAGAACTGTTCTGACATTGTGGTATTTGTAATAGGATTATAGAACTGTTCTGACATTGTGGTATTTGTTATTAGATTATAGAACTGTTCTGACATTGTGGTATTTGTTATAGGATTATAGAACTGTTCTGACATTGTGGTATTTGTTATAGGATTATAGAACTGTTCTGACATTGTGGTATTTGTTATAGGATTATAGAACTGTTCTAACATTGTGATATTTGTTATAGGATTATAGAACTGTTCTTACATTGTGATATTTGTTATAGGATTATAGAACTGTTCTAACATTGTGATATTTGTTATAGGATTATAGAACTGTTCTAACATTGTGATATTTGTTATAGGATTATAGAACTGTTCTAACATTGTGATATTTGTTATAGGATTATAGAACTGTTCTAACATTGTGATATTTGTTATAGGATTATAGAACTGTTCTAACATTGTGATATTTGTTATAGGATTATAGAACTGTTCTAACATTGTGATATTTGTTATAGGATCATAGAACTGTTCTAACATTGTGATATTTGTTATAGGATTATGGAACTGTTCTAACATTTTGATATTTGTTATAGGATTATAGAACTGTTCTAACATTGTGATATTTGTTATAGGATTATAGAACTGTTCTAACATTGTGATATTTGTTATAGGATTATAGAACTGTTCTGACATTGTGATATTTGTTATAGGATTATAGAACTGTTCTGACATTGTGATATTTGTTATAGGATTATAGAACTGTTCTAACATTGTGATATTTGTTATAGGATTATAGAACTGTTCTGACATTGTGATATTTGTTATAGGATTATAGAACTGTTCTGACATTGTGATATTTGTTATAGGATTATAGAACTGTTCTGACATTGTGATATTTGTTATAGGATTATAGAACTGTTCTGACATTGTGATATTTGTTATAGGATTATAGAACTGTTCTGACATTGTGATATTTGTTATAGGATTATAGAACTGTTCTGACATTGTGATATTTGTTATAGGATTATAGAACTGTTCTGACATTGTGATATTTGTTATAGGATTATAGAACTGTTCTGACATTGTGATATTTGTTATAGGATTATAGAACTGTTCTGACATTGTGATATTTGTTATAGGATTATAGAACTGTTCTGACAATGTGGTATTTGTTGTTAGATTATAGAACTGTTCTGACATTGTGGTATTTGTTATTAGATTATAGAACTGTTCTGACATTGTGGTATTTGTTATTAGATTATAGAACTGTTCTGACACTGTGGTATTTGTTATTAGATTATAGAACTGTTCTGACACTGTGGTATTTGTTATTAGATTATAGAACTGTTCTGACATTGTGGTATTTGTTATTAGATTATAGAACTGTTCTGACATTGTGGTATTTGTTATTGGATTATAGAACTGTTCTGACATTGTGGTATTTGTTATTAGATTATAGAACTGTTCTGACACTGTGGTATTTGTTATTAGATTATAGAACTGTTCTGACAGTGTGGTATTTGTTATTAGATTATAGAACTGTTCTGACAGTGTGGTATTTGTTATTAGATTATAGAACTGTTCTGACACTGTGATATTTGTTATTAGATTATAGAACTGTTCTGACATTGTGGTATTTGTTGTTAGATTATAGAACTGTTCTGACATTGTGGTATTTGTTATTAGATTATAGAACTGTTCTGACATTGTGGTATTTGTTATTAGATTATAGAACTGTTCTGACACTGTGGTATTTGTTATTAGATTATAGAACTGTTCTGACATTGTGGTATTTATTATTAGATTATAGAACTGTTCTGACATTGTGATATTTGTTATAGGATTATAGAACTGTTCTGACATTGTGATATTTGTTATAGGATTATAGAACTGTTCTGACATTGTGATATTTGTTATAGGATTATAGAACTGTTCTGACATTATGATATTTGTTATAGGATTATAGAACTGTTCTGACATTGTGATATTTGTTATAGGATTATAGAACTGTTCTGACATTGTGATATTTGTTATAGGATTATAGAACTGTTCTGACATTGTGATATTTGTTATAGGATTATAGAACTGTTCTGACATTGTGATATTTGTTATAGGATTATAGAACTGTTCTGACATTGTGATATTTGTTATAGGATTATAGAACTGTTCTGACATTGTGATATTTGTTATAGGATTATAGAACTGTTCTGACATTGTGTTATTTGTTATAGGATTATAGAACTGTTCTGACATTGTGATATTTGTTATAGGATTATAGAACTGTTCTGACATTGTGATATTTGTTATAGGATTATAGAACTGTTGTGACAATTTGATATTTGTTATAGGATTATAGAACTGTTCTGACATTGTGATATTTGTTATATGATTATAGAACTGTTCTGACATTGTGATATTTGTTATAGGATTATAGAACTGTTCTGACATTGTGATATTTGTTATAGGGTAATAGAACTGTTCTGACATTGTGATATTTGTTATTAGATTATAGAACTGTTCTGACATTGTGGTATTTGTTATTAGATTATAGAACTGTTCTGACATTGTGGTATTTGTTATTAGATTATAGAACTGTTCTGACATTGTGGTATTTGTTATTAGATTATAGAACAGTTCTGACATTGTGATATTTGTTATAGGGTTATAGAACTGTTCTGACATTGTGATATTTGTTATAGGATTATAGAACTGTTCTGACATTGTGATATTTGTTATAGGATTATAGAACTGTTCTGACATTGTGATATTTGTTATAGGATTATAGAACTGTTCTGACATTGTGATATTTGTTATAGGATTATAGAACTGTTCTGACATTGTGATATTTGTTATAGGATTATAGAACTGTTCTGACATTGTGATATTTGTTATAGGATTATAGAACTGTTCTGACATTGTGATATTTGTTATAGGATTATAGAACTGTTCTGACATTGTGATATTTGTTATAGGATTATAGAACTGTTCTGACATTGTGATATTTGTTATAGGATTATAGAACTGTTCTGACAATGTGGTATTTGTTGTTAGATTATAGAACTGTTCTGACATTGTGGTATTTGTTATTAGATTATAGAACTGTTCTGACATTGTGGTATTTGTTATTAGATTATAGAACTGTTCTGACACTGTGGTATTTGTTATTAGATTATAGAACTGTTCTGACACTGTGGTATTTGTTATTAGATTATAGAACTGTTCTGACATTGTGGTATTTGTTATTAGATTATAGAACTGTTCTGACATTGTGGTATTTGTTATTGGATTATAGAACTGTTCTGACATTGTGGTATTTGTTATTAGATTATAGAACTGTTCTGACACTGTGGTATTTGTTATTAGATTATAGAACTGTTCTGACAGTGTGGTATTTGTTATTAGATTATAGAACTGTTCTGACAGTGTGGTATTTGTTATTAGATTATAGAACTGTTCTGACACTGTGATATTTGTTATTAGATTATAGAACTGTTCTGACATTGTGGTATTTGTTGTTAGATTATAGAACTGTTCTGACATTGTGGTATTTGTTATTAGATTATAGAACTGTTCTGACATTGTGGTATTTGTTATTAGATTATAGAACTGTTCTGACACTGTGGTATTTGTTATTAGATTATAGAACTGTTCTGACATTGTGGTATTTATTATTAGATTATAGAACTGTTCTGACATTGTGATATTTGTTATAGGATTATAGAACTGTTCTGACATTGTGATATTTGTTATAGGATTATAGAACTGTTCTGACATTGTGATATTTGTTATAGGATTATAGAACTGTTCTGACATTATGATATTTGTTATAGGATTATAGAACTGTTCTGACATTGTGATATTTGTTATAGGATTATAGAACTGTTCTGACATTGTGATATTTGTTATAGGATTATAGAACTGTTCTGACATTGTGATATTTGTTATAGGATTATAGAACTGTTCTGACATTGTGATATTTGTTATAGGATTATAGAACTGTTCTGACATTGTGATATTTGTTATAGGATTATAGAACTGTTCTGACATTGTGATATTTGTTATAGGATTATAGAACTGTTCTGACATTGTGTTATTTGTTATAGGATTATAGAACTGTTCTGACATTGTGATATTTGTTATAGGATTATAGAACTGTTCTGACATTGTGATATTTGTTATAGGATTATAGAACTGTTGTGACAATTTGATATTTGTTATAGGATTATAGAACTGTTCTGACATTGTGATATTTGTTATATGATTATAGAACTGTTCTGACATTGTGATATTTGTTATAGGATTATAGAACTGTTCTGACATTGTGATATTTGTTATAGGGTAATAGAACTGTTCTGACATTGTGATATTTGTTATTAGATTATAGAACTGTTCTGACATTGTGGTATTTGTTATTAGATTATAGAACTGTTCTGACATTGTGGTATTTGTTATTAGATTATAGAACTGTTCTGACATTGTGGTATTTGTTATTAGATTATAGAACAGTTCTGACATTGTGATATTTGTTATAGGGTTATAGAACTGTTCTGACATTGTGATATTTGTTATAGGATTATAGAACTGTTCTGACATTGTGATATTTGTTATAGGATTATAGAACTGTTCTGACATTGTGATATTTGTTATAGGATTATAGAACTGTTCTGACATTGTGATATTTGTTATAGGATTATAGAACTGTTCTGACATTGTGATATTTGTAATAGGATTATAGAACTGTTCTGACATTGTGATATTTGTTATATGATTATAGAACTGTTCTGACATTGTGATATTTGTTATAGGATTATAGAACTGTTCTGACATTGTGATATTTGATATAGGGTAATAGAACTGTTCTGACATTGTGATATTTGTTATTAGATTATAGAACTGTTCTGACATTGTGGTATTTGTTATTAGATTATAGAACTGTTCTGACAGTGTGGTATTTGTTATTAGATTATAGAACTGTTCTGACAGTGTGATATTTGTTATTAGATTATATAACTGTTCTGACAGTGTGGTATTTGTTATTAGATTATAGAACTGTTCTGACATTGTGATATTTGTTATAGGATTATAGAACTGTTCTGACATTGTGATATTTGTTATAGGATTATAGAACTGTTCTGACATTGTGATATTTGTTATAGGGTTATAGAACTGTTCTGACATTGTGATATTTGTTATAGGTGTATAGAACTGTTCTGACATTGTGATATTTGTTATAGGATTATAGAACTGTTCTGACATTGTGATATTTGTTATAGGGTTATAGAACTGTTCTGACATTGTGATATTTGTTATTAGATTATAGAACTGTTCTGACAGTGTGGTATTTGTTATTAGATTATAGAACTGTTCTGACATTGTGATATTTGTTATAGGATTATAGAACTGTTCTGACATTGTGATATTTGTTATAGGATTATAGAACTGTTCTGACACTGTGGTATTTGTTGTTAGATTATAGAACTGTTCTGACATTGTGGTATTTGTTATTAGATTATAGAACTGTTCTGACATTGTGGTATTTGTTATTAGATTATAGAACTGTTCTGACACTGTGGTATTTGTTATTAGATTATAGAACTGTTCTGACACTGTGGTATTTGTTATTAGATTATAGAACTGTTCTGACAGTGTGGTATTTGTTATTAGATTATAGAACTGTTCTGACATTGTGGTATTTGTTATTAGATTATAGAACTGTTCTGACATTGTGGTATTTGTTATTAGATTATAGAACTGTTCTGACACTGTGGTATTTGTTATTAGATTATAGAACTGTTCTGACAGTGTGGTATTTGTTATTAGATTATAGAACTGTTCTGACATTGTGGTATTTGCTATTAGATTATAGAACTGTTCTGACATTGTGGTATTTGTTATTAGATTATAGAACTGTTCTGACACTGTGGTATTTTTTATTAGATTATAGAACTGTTCTGACAGTGTGGTATTTGTTATTAGATTATAGAACTGTTCTGACAGTGTGGTATTTGTTATTAGATTATAGAACCGTTCTGACACTGTGATATTTGTTATTAGATTATAGAACTGTTCTGACATTGTGGTATTTGTTGTTAGATTATAGAACTGTTCTGACAATGTGGTATTTGTTGTAGGTCTATAGAACTGTTCTGACATTGTGATATTTGTTATAGGATTATAGAACTGTTCTGACATTGTGATATTTGTTATAGGGTTATAGAACTGTTCTGACATTGTGATATTTGTTATTAGATTATAGAACTGTTCTGACAGTGTGGTATTTGTTATTAGATTATAGAACTGTTCTGACAGTGTGGTATTTGTTATTAGATTATAGAACTGTTCTGACAGTGTGATATTTTTTATTAGATTATATAACTGTTCTGACAGTGTGGTATTTGTTATTAGATTATAGAACTGTTCTGACATTGTGATATTTGTTATAGGATTATAGAACTGTTCTGACATTGTGATATTTGTTATAGGATTATAGAACTGTTCTGACATTGTGATATTTGTTATAGGATTATAGAACTGTTCTGACACTGTGGTATTTGTTGTTAGATTATAGAACTGTTCTGACATTGTGGTATTTGTTATTAGATTATAGAACTGTTCTGACATTGTGGTATTTGTTATTAGATTATAGAACTGTTCTGACACTGTGGTATTTGTTATTAGATTATAGAACTGTTCTGACACTGTGGTATTTGTTATTAGATTATAGAACTGTTCTGACACTGTGGTATTTGTTATTAGATTATAGAACTGTTCTGACAGTGTGGTATTTGTTATTAGATTATATAACTGTTCTGACATTGTGGTATTTGTTATTAGATTATAGAACTGTTCTGACATTGTGGTATTTGTTATTAGATTATAGAACTGTTCTGAAAGTGTGGTATTTGTTATTAGATTATAGAACTGTTCTGACAGTGTGGTATTTGTTATTAGATTATAGAACTGTTCTGACATTGTGGTATTTGTTATTAGATTATAGAACTGTTCTGACATTGTGGTATTTGTTATTAGATTATAGAACTGTTCTGACACTGTGGTATTTGTTATTAGATTATAGAACTGTTCTGACAGTGTGGTATTTGTTATTAGATTATAGAACTGTTCTGACAGTGTGGTATTTGTTATTAGATTATAGAACTGTTCTGACACTGTGATATTTGTTATTAGATTATAGAACTGTTCTGACATTGTGGTATTTGTTGTTAGATTATAGAACTGTTCTGACAATGTGGTATTTGTTATTAGATTATAGAACTGTTCTGACATTGTGGTATTTGTTATTATAAATTATAGAACTGTTCTGACACTGTGGTATTTGTTATTAGATTATAGAACTGTTCTGACACTGTGGTATTTGTTATTAGATTATAGAACTGTTCTGACAGTGTGGTATTTGTTATTAGATTATAGAACTGTTCTGACATTGTGGTATTTGTTATTAGATTATAGAACTGTTCTGACATTGTGGTATTTGTTATTAGATTATAGAACTGTTCTGACATTGTAATATTTGTTATAGGATTATAGAACTGTTCTGACATTGTGATATTTGTTATAGGATTATAGAACTGTTCTGACATTGTGATATTTGTTATAGGATTATAGAACTGTTCTGACACTGTGGTATTTGTTGTTAGATTATAGAACTGTTCTGACATTGTGGTATTTGTTATTAGATTATAGAACTGTTCTGACATTGTGGTATTTGTTATTAGATTATAGAACTGTTCTGACACTGTGGTATTTGTTATTAGATTATAGAACTGTTCTGACACTGTGGTATTTGTTATTAGATTATAGAACTGTTCTGACACTGTGGTATTTGTTATTAGATTATAGAACTGTTCTGACAGTGTGGTATTTGTTATTAGATTATATAACTGTTCTGACATTGTGGTATTTGTTATTAGATTATAGAACTGTTCTGACATTGTGGTATTTGTTATTAGATTATAGAACTGTTCTGACAGTGTGGTATTTGTTATTAGATTATAGAACTGTTCTGACAGTGTGGTATTTGTTATTAGATTATAGAACTGTTCTGACATTGTGGTATTTGTTATTAGATTATAGAACTGTTCTGACATTGTGGTATTTGTTATTAGATTATAGAACTGTTCTGACACTGTGGTATTTGTTATTAGATTATAGAACTGTTCTGACAGTGTGGTATTTGTTATTAGATTATAGAACTGTTCTGACAGTGTGGTATTTGTTATTAGATTATAGAACTGTTCTGACACTGTGATATTTGTTATTAGATTATAGAACTGTTCTGACATTGTGGTATTTGTTGTTAGATTATAGAACTGTTCTGACAATGTGGTATTTGTTATTAGATTATAGAACTGTTCTGACATTGTGGTATTTGTTATTATAAATTATAGAACTGTTCTGACACTGTGGTATTTGTTATTAGATTATAGAACTGTTCTGACACTGTGGTATTTGTTATTAGATTATAGAACTGTTCTGACAGTGTGGTATTTGTTATTAGATTATAGAACTGTTCTGACATTGTGGTATTTGTTATTAGATTATAGAACTGTTCTGACATTGTGGTATTTGTTATTAGATTATAGAACTGTTCTGACACTGTGGTATTTGTTATAGGATTATAGAACTGTTCTGACAGTGTGGTATTTGTTATTAAATTATAGAACTGTTCTGACAGTGTGGTATTTGTTATTAGATTATAGAACTGTTCTGACATTGTGATATTTGTTATAGGATTATAGAACTGTTCTGACATTGTGATATTTGTTATAGGATTATAGAACTGTTCTGACATTGTGATATTTGTTATAGGATTATAGAACTGTTCTGACACTGTGGTATTTGTTGTTAGATTATAGAACTGTTCTGACATTGTGGTATTTGTTATTAGATTATAGAACTGTTCTGACATTGTGGTATTTGTTATTAGATTATAGAACTGTTCTGACACTGTGGTATTTGTTATTAGATTATAGAACTGTTGTGACACTGTGGTATTTGTTATTAGATTATAGAACTGTTCTGACACTGTGGTATTTGTTATTAGATTATAGAACTGTTCTGACATTGTGGTATTTGTTATTAGATTATAGAACTGTTCTGACATTGTGGTATTTGTTATTAGATTATAGAACTGTTCTGACACTGTGGTATTTGTTATTAGATTATAGAACTGTTCTGACATTGTGGTATTTGTTATTAGATTATAGAACTGTTCTGACATTGTGGTATTTGCTATTAGATTATAGAACTGTTCTGACATTGTGGTATTTGTTATTAGATTATAGAACTGTTCTGACACTGTGGTATTTTTTATTAGATTATAGAACTGTTCTGACAGTGTGGTATTTGTTATTAGATTATAGAACTGTTCTGACAGTGTGGTATTTGTTATTAGATTATAGAACCGTTCTGACACTGTGATATTTGTTATTAGATTATAGAACTGTTCTGACATTGTGGTATTTGTTGTTAGATTATAGAACTGTTCTGACAATGTGGTATTTGTTATAGGTCTATAGAACTGTTCTGACATTGTGATATTTGTTATAGGATTATAGAACTGTTCTGACATTGTGATATTTGTTATAGGGTTATAGAACTGTTCTGACATTGTGATATTTGTTATTAGATTATAGAACTGTTCTGACAGTGTGGTATTTGTTATTAGATTATAGAACTGTTCTGACAGTGTGGTATTTGTTATTAGATTATAGAACTGTTCTGACAGTGTGATATTTGTTATTAGATTATATAACTGTTCTGACAGTGTGGTATTTGTTATTAGATTATAGAACTGTTCTGACATTGTGATATTTGTTATAGGATTATAGAACTGTTCTGACATTGTGATATTTGTTATAGGATTATAGAACTGTTCTGACATTGTGATATTTGTTATAGGATTATAGAACTGTTCTGACACTGTGGTATTTGTTGTTAGATTATAGAACTGTTCTGACATTGTGGTATTTGTTATTAGATTATAGAACTGTTCTGACATTGTGGTATTTGTTATTAGATTATAGAACTGTTCTGACACTGTGGTATTTGTTATTAGATTATAGAACTGTTCTGACACTGTGGTATTTGTTATTAGATTATAGAACTGTTCTGACACTGTGGTATTTGTTATTAGATTATAGAACTGTTCTGACAGTGTGGTATTTGTTATTAGATTATAGAACTGTTCTGACATTGTGGTATTTGTTATTAGATTATAGAACTGTTCTGACATTGTGGTATTTGTTATTAGATTATAGAACTGTTCTGACACTGTGGTATTTGTTATTAGATTATAGAACTGTTCTGACAGTGTGGTATTTGTTATTAGATTATAGAACTGTTCTGACATTGTGGTATTTGTTATTAGATTATAGAACTGTTCTGACATTGTGGTATTTGTTATTAGATTATAGAACTGTTCTGACACTGTGGTATTTGTTATTAGATTATAGAACTGTTCTGACAGTGTGGTATTTGTTATTAGATTATAGGACTGTTCTGACAGTGTGGTATTTGTTATTAGATTATAGAACTGTTCTGACACTGTGATATTTGTTATTAGATTATAGAACTGTTCTGACATTGTGGTATTTGTTGTTAGATTATAGAACTGTTCTGACAATGTGGTATTTGTTATTAGATTATAGAACTGTTCTGACATTGTGGTATTTGTTATTATAAATTATAGAACTGTTCTGACACTGTGGTATTTGTTATTAGATTATAGAACTGTTCTGACACTGTGGTATTTGTTATTAGATTATAGAACTGTTCTGACAGTGTGGTATTTGTTATTAGATTATAGAACTGTTCTGACATTGTGGTATTTGTTATTAGATTATAGAACTGTTCTGACATTGTGGTATTTGTTATTAGATTATAGAACTGTTCTGACACTGTGGTATTTGTTATAGGATTATAGAACTGTTCTGACAGTGTGGTATTTGTTATTAGATTATAGAACTGTTCTGACAGTGTGGTATTTGTTATTAGATTATAGAACTGTTCTGACAGTGTGATATTTGTTATTAGATTATATAACTGCTCTGACACTGTGGTATTTGTTATTAGATTATAGAACTGTTCTGACACTGTGGTATTTGTTATTAGATTATAGAACTGTTCTGACAGTTTGGTATTTGTTATTAGATTATAGAACTGTTCTGACATTGTGGTATTTGTTATTAGATTATAGAACTGTTCTGACACTGTGGTATTTGTTATTAGATTATAGAACTGTTCTGACAATGTGGTATTTGTTATTAGATTATAGAACTGTTCTGACAGTGTGATATTTGTTATTAGATTATAGAACTGTTCTGACACTGTGATATTTGTTATTAGATTATAGAACTGTTCTGACAGTGTGGTATTTGTTATTAGATTATAGAACTGTTCTGACAGTGTGGTATTTGTTATTAGATTATAGAACTGTTCTGACAGTGTGGTATTTGTTATTAGATTATAGAACTGTTCTGATAGTGTGGTATTTGTTATTAGATTATGTAACTGTTCTGACAGTGTGGTATTTGTTATTAGATTATAGAACTGTTCTGACATTGTTGTATTTGTTATTAGATTATAGAACTGTTCTGACACTCTGGTATTTGTTATTAGATTATAGAACTGTTCTGACAGTGTGGTATTTGTTATAGGATTATAGAACTGTTCTGACATTGTGGTATTTGTTATTAGATTATAGAACTGTTCTGACAGTGTGGTATTTGTTATTAGATTATAGAACTGTTCTGACATTGTGGTATTTGTTATAGAATTATAGAACTGTTCTGACATTGTGATATTTGTTATAGGATTATAGAACTGTTCTGACATTGTGATATTTGTTATTGGCAATTGACACCTTTAATATCCAGTTATGAACTACAACTTGATCCATGATTGATATGCAACTGCGTACATGTAGACCTCTGTATCCACAAATATCAGTTTTATTTGATTGTTATCGTTTATTTTGTGTTTAATGCCACTTACATAGCTGTTTCAACTATATCGTGGTCAGTTTTAATGGTGGAGGAAACAGGAATATACACAGAAAAGCACCGAACAACTGTAAGTTATTGGAGAAAAGTCATCACATAAAAGACATGTTTGAAGATTCCAAAATGGAAATCAGAAGCCGTAAATTGAAGGACAGACAATACAATGGACAACTGAAAAGATACACACTACGCGTTTTAGAACAACATTTATCAGGTACACTCAATGTCAAAAGATTGGGAAGCCAAATAATCCAAAACCCAAACAATCTTAACATGGTTGAAATCAGATGCTCCGGAAGGGTAAACAGTTCCTGTTCCTCTAGTCGCATCCATGGTAAAAGAATATAATTTAGGTTTTATTAGTGATATGTACTGACTGCAAAAGTAGATGTTAATCGAAGTATCATGCCATTGAGCCCACGACAGCCCATGAATAATTTTAAAAGCAAACATATGTTTTTTATTATTATTAAATCTATTTTCCTGTTTACATATGACCTCATATATGTTATTTTATTGCAGGTTAAACTCGAGTTGTGCTTGTATATTTTACTTTGTTTAAAACGTAAGTTGTACATTTTTTTAAATATCAGCATGTGCCACACTTTAGTTATACAAACGCAATTACCTTGTGTCATAGAATTTGAATGAATTATCTTAGAAACACAAGTTATTATTGATGAGAGTAGATTTGTTATAAATGGAAAACAATATATCATACAGTATTACTAACGGAACATGTCCAATCGAAATCGACAAATTCTAGAAATAGGCAAAATTGATACCCCTAACACACACATACATGACTGCTCACTTTCATGATTTGGTACATGCACTTTAATGAAAGGTGGCGGGGCTAAGCTACTCTCTTTGTACCAAGCCAAAGTTCAATTATAACAATTTATACATACACCAAGTCATGCTTAATCCAAACAACGCCTTATCTTTGGCAGATTTTATAGTGTTCCAGCAATGAAAAATGTAGGAATATACTTTGGAATGATCTTTTTCTCGTGTTTGTTTTTTTCCGTCACATTCGTCATTTTAGAGATTGATAGCATTACAAAATGTATACATTACTGATATTGCCAATGTCAATCGGTTAGAAAGGTCAATAACCTTTCTTATTCATTAGTTACTTCCTTATTGACGGATTGTTCAATGGTGTGGAACTAATTTGCATTGGCTAACTAATTGCGTGGATAATTTCGGTTAGTATCGTATCAAACAACATTCCGCATCAGTCACGTCAGAAGTCAAATTTGAAGCAACCAATCAGCAACGAGCCGATACATTCTGCATATACTGAACAGTACAGTTGTTTATGAAGGAATAGAGAGCTTCCGATTATGCATGTAACGTCACCTGACGTATTCTAATACATAATTTTGCTAGAAAATTTTGAAGATACCAAATGGATAATCAGAAGCCGTTAACTGCGGAAGCATCGACAATACAATGGTCAAAAGTAAAAGGACAAAAATGATCTACAAAACATTACAGAGAAAACTAGGTAGAGCACAGCGAACTCCTTCAAAACCAGTGGTGAACACATGTGCTCCGGAAGTGTTAGATGTTGCCTGATTGGATCGCCAAATAACTTTTGTTTTAAAGTTTTGAGTGATCTCAAATCTTTAATAAATAATAATTACAAGAGCTGCATCATATTGTAGGTAACCTCATGTATGCAAATTCCACTGGGAAAAATTACCCTGTTGCAAATCCCATTGTGACACAGAAGAGGATCACAACTACTGAAGGAAGTACACTCATACTAAGATGTTCTTCCAGCTCCACAATTCGCAAAAGTTGGAAGAAATCAGCACTAACTGATTTTAATTTTACAACATATGCAGATGGTAACCAGATTGATCCTTCACTTGAACACGCTAATAGGATAAGTGTAGTGGGCAACTTCAGTATAGGCATTTATAACCTGCAGATACTAAATGTATCTCTAGTCGATGAGGGTCTATATAGGTGTAGTAATACATATAATAAAATTAGCCATACTAAAGATATACGAGTGTCACTAAAAAGAAGTAAGTATTATTTAACAATTTATAATTGTATTGTATTACAAACGACATATATCATGGTCTTTTTTATGTTCAATAATTTAAAGGTGAGAGGTGATTGTTCACTTTGTTGACTGTGTTGACCCATCACTGTTTGAGCTTTTGTTTTCTTAATTAAGGAAAGTTTCAAGATACCAAAGGGGTAATCAGAATCCGTAAATCGTATGACTGACAATACAATGGTCAAAGAAAAAGGAGAAACAACTATAAATAGAACTAAAGATCGAGCAACACCAGTGAAATACCATCATTTTATATTTCACTTGTAGAATATTAACAATGTCATGATAATTCTCGAGCTTTTATGCGTTGCAAATGACATTATAATTAATTGTTGTTAACATTCTGTGAGGCACAAGCAACGTGAAATTATATATATTATAATACACAGTACATAATATTTGTTTCCAATTTCAAAAATATTCCACTCATGACCGAAAAGGCTCTAGAACTCGCTCGTGAAATATATTTTAATAATCGAAAATCACGATTATTTATAACGGAATGCCAGGAAGCGCCAAGGAAATCGTAAATTAATACAGAAAGTCAAATTCGAATAAAAGAAAAACGTAGATATCAAATTAGGTGCACACGACGCGTTTCTGGAATAACATTCATCAGGTACGTACGCTCAAAGTCGAAAGATTGGAAAGCCAAATATTTTGTTTCAATTTGGGAGCTGGCCAGCCAAAGGACATAAGCATCTGTCACGCTGAAACCAAAGTAGGAAAGGGAACAGCAAATATTTCCGTAACTATACAATGCAAATATATTTATTTCACACAAATAAATAAAACTGCGTAGGTTTATGGTGCATTATATTGATGTGAAATTAAAGTTCTTTTTTATATTGATTATGAATATGTTTAATGATATAAACATGAAATAAAAAAGGTATTAACAATACTTCTCAATACCATGGCCCATCTATTCAAGCTAATATACGATAGCAGTACTCTCAGACTTAGTCCGAGATTCCTCTGCCGTCCGACGGCTTTTACTTTGAATTGCTAGAGCCGTGGGACGTCAGAGAGCTCTACACACGGAAAACAGCGGATTTGCCACTCCAACTCCGAGTCAGCACATTTCCACGTTTCGTGGCTATAAGATTTTATTTTCTATCCGAAACCCTTATATAAATGGCTTCACCAATCATTTGTCTATTCATTCATAACCATCTTACCCTCAGAAAGTGGTGTTACACTCGATTACAGCACGATTTTCCCTTAAAGCCTATGATTTCGTCATTTCACATCCATTTTGGAAAATTTGTCACGTGACTTCGAGAAAACTACGATTACCGCAATGTATCATGGGAGATGATTTGCATATAAACAAACAAGCAAATATTTGTATTGCCAATCATAGGCGCCTGTTAAGGCAGAATAATTAACATAAAATTGAATACAGTTGATTACATTGATTGGTAATGATTTTAACAGCAATAGTGAATTACAGATAACCATAAGAAAAACAAATATGATCTTACCTTGTCCAAAAAGGGGGCTGAGAACGTAACACATGCTCTTTCCGAAGCCCGTGGGTAACACTGCCATTGAATCTTTTCTTTCCAACACATTTTGTATTATTTCCTTCTGCTCTAGATGGAAATGTTTGTCTTGCAGAATACGCTTGATATCTATGTTGTTGTTTACGTATGCAAATAATTTGGCACGCTGCATTAAGTAGCTCCCATCATGCAATGCGTTGCTGTCATCATCCAGTTAGTATCGCGAGATCACGTTGGTAGATTCGAAAATGGAAGTCAAATGGAGGAATAATAGGATCTAAGGCAAAATCGTGCTGTAATGGAGTGTAACACCACTTTCTGAGGGTAAGATGGTTATGAATGAATGGAAAAATGATTGGTGAAGCGATTTATATAAGGGTTTCTGAGAGAAAATAAAATCCGATAGCCACGAAACGTGGAAATGTGCCGACTCAGAGTTGGAGAGGCAAATCCGCTGTTCTCCTTATGTAGAGTTCTCTGACGTCCCACGGCTCCAGCAAGTGAAAGAAAAAGCCGTCGGACGGCAGAGGAATCTCGGACTATCTCAGACTGAACTTTCATGTCTGAAACTAAATGCGAACCACGTGTTTTGTTTATTTGACGTCATTTTAAACTTAGATTAGTACGAAACATAATCAATGACAAATACAGTTTTTAAAAGAACTATTAAATGTACCTACTACGTGGTAGTTGGTTGTCATGACATTTGTTGACAACAATCAGTACCATTCCACCTTTGTTAAACATCGACATCGGTATTCGATGCATAATTAATTAGATTCTAATGATTGCTATACAGGTATTATCATTAAACTGTGTATATCTTAGGAAGTCTTGTGAACGTAAACAGTCTTATTATAGCATACTGTGAAATCATTATTAATCGTGGAGTTAAAATTTTTGCTGATTTCGTGGTTTGCTTAAGGTGGTACCATACACTACAGGGAGATAACTCTTTATTTAAAATCAGTTGAACGTTTTGATCATATGATGTTTGTATGCAGATGTCAAGCATCTCGGTGATCAAAACCACAGAGGGAAAAGCTGCTATGTGGCTATTTAATTTATAGCTCTGAGTCTGTTGATTGGAATTTGTTAAAATTTTGATATTTATTATAGTGGATATATTCAAACACACTGCCAAAAAAATAAGAAAATTAAACGAGCAGATCAAATTTTACCTGAAGTGTATGGTACCACCTTAAACTACAAAAAATAAAATCTAACCAAATACAAGTTCCCCATTGACTGTTGCCTGTAGTGTTTGAAATCACAAATTCAAGAACCCGTGGATCAATGCATTTTGAAGAAACCACGAACACTGGTGCCAACGAATAAAAGTACTTTCACAGTAGTTATAATCTGGATCAAAATAACTCCATTTTAGCTAAATAAATTGAAATATATTTATTCTTATATTCTAAAGAAAAAACACCACAACACAAATTAATAGATGACCTTCCATTTATGTATATTTTAGCAAAGCCACCTGAGGTGAACGTTATAGCTGTAATCAGTCATATTGGGAAGACCACACTGGATTGTCTTGCACGAGGAATACCCGCATCATATACTTTTTCCAGATGGGAACACAAGTCGATGTTCGGAGAACACATACGCTACCTTGATGGCTTCGATAATGGAACGCTCTTAATACAAAGTAAATCTAAGACAAAAAGCTACCAAGATAATGGACTATATGTGTGCCATGTTAGTAACGGTGTTTTAAATAGTAGAGGTAGTGTGGTACAAATGGGAGAATATGTTCTTAGAGTAGAAAGTAAGTTCATGTAATATATTTTTTTGTTGATCTCAAACCATGTAATTGAATAATGAAATTGAAGAGTATAATATTTTTATATACAATGTATTATATTCGATCGAATTGTCACTAAACAGATCTGCCAAATGTTCCACGAAACCTCTTTCCAAATTATTAACGTGTATTCTATCGACGGTCAAAACCGGGCTTTAGAGTTACTGTGACATTAGCTACTCGAGGAGTGGTATGAATCAGATGTGGATTCTGACGAACTCTAAAGATCGGTTAGAGTAGATGATACAATCTAGGTTTCTCTCCTCCTGCAATCGCTTTAAAACATTTGACTTCTCTACCCTCTACACAACTATTCCTCACTCTAAGCTGAAGGACAGATTAAGGGAGTTGGTCCAACTCTGTTTCATACAAAGAATGGTCAATGCAGATACAAATATCTTTTGCTAGGTAGGGACATATCTATCAAACAGTTCTCTGAAACTGATATCATCAACATGCTCGAGTTTTATTGACAACATATTTATCCTTGGTGGACGTGTTTTTCAACCAGTCGGCATACCTATGGGTACAAACTGTGCTCCTCTTCTCGCCGGCTTGTTCCTTTATTCGTATGAGGCAGACGTCATACAGGGGCTTCTCAAGAAAAATAAAAAAAGCTAGCCCGATCCTTTAATTTCACGCTCCGCTATATAGATGATATCCTTTCACTAAATAATTCTAGGTTTGGTGATTTCGTTGATCGCATCTATCCCATTGAGATTGAAATAAAGGATACCACAGATACAGATAGATCTGCTTCATGCCTTGACCTACACCTCGAAATTGACAGTGAGGGGCGGTTAAGAAGACAACTTTACGATAAAAGAGATGATTTCAATATTCTCATTGTGAACTTTCCATTTATATGTAGCAACATTCCAGCAGCACCTGCATATGAAGTATATATCTCTCAGTTGATACGATATTCCAGAGCTTGTGGTCCCTATCAGGATTTCCTTGATAGAGGGTTGCCACTAACGAGGAAGCTACTGAACCAAGGATTCTCTTGGTTAAGTTGAAGTCATCATTTCGAATGTTTTACGGTCGCCACCATGACTTGGTTGACCATTATGGAATATCGGTGTCACAAAAGACCACGGATATGTTCCACCTGTCGTAAATACTTACCGGTCTTTTCTCTGTGATGACTTGTCACCGGATTTGTAACTAGATTAACACGACGGGTGCCACTACTAGTGGAGCAGGAACTGCCTACCCTTCCGAAGCACCTGAGTTCACCCCCGGTTTTTAGTGGGGTTCGTGTTACTCGATCTTTAGTTTTATGTGTACGTTTTGTAGATCGTTGTTTGGCCTTTTGTACTTTTTCTTTTGGCCATTGTGTTGTCTGTTCTTCTTCGATTTACGGATTTGGATTACCTCCCTTTGGTATCTTCAAACTCTTCTTTGAGTAAGAAAGGCTTGAAGATGCATTAAAAGCCGTCACCCATGAATCAGTTTAACTAATTGATATCGTCCATGAATTTTGTTAGAAAACCAATGAAAAAAGTCTCGTGTGTACAAAGGTTTTCAAGGAATTAATTCATTTGTGATGGAGGAGAAACGAGTGTATGAAATCATTCGTGGGTTACAGACGATGGAAAGAAATATATTGACTTATTTAAAATTGTTTTTGTTTATGTAGGTCAACCAGTATTTGCTATGCAAACCAAGAGAACCCAATTTGGAGTAGATGGGCAAACGGCATCATTAATATTCCACTTGTATGGATATCCACCTGCCAAGGAGGTGTTTGTTTTTGCAGGAGACAATACAACGGAAATAATTAAAATAGACGAATTGGAAAGAAAAACTGCAACTGTTCTGGACAGTTTTCATGGCGTAGTAATCCATGCAATAGGATATACTATAAATTTTGAATTTGATCGGTTGAATGGGATGGATTTCCGGAACTATACCATCATCGCTTACAATGATTATGGTAAAAGCACATCATTTGACTTTGAGATAATACCTGCCTCTGGTGGTACGTTTTTGTTTGTTGTTGTTTGTTTACTTTTAAAAAGATAATATGCATATCATACCATTGACACAAATTAATCTATATGCGGGGCATCTTTAGTGATGATAGGCACTGGTTGCACAGGAAATTGTAAATTCAACTACCACAGGACCACGACGAGAATAATTATATTAATAGAAGATAAATATATAACAAATTTAAACAAAGTTTGCAAATTCGGTATGTACAATTTACCCTCTTCGAGATAATACATTCAAGATCGATTTATTGCTAAATTATGTTAATCACTCCTAAAAATGTATTGACACTATTTTTTTCTTTCAAATGATTTGGGTTGGGTTGGATTTAGTTGTATAACAATATTTCAGTCATATCTTTGGTTTATTGGAGGCGGAAATGGGAGTATACTGACAAATCTAACCGACCCTTCTGTTCCCAGTCAGTGAACAACGCGATGTTGTATCGAGTAAAACTCACTATGGACAGGAATATAACTCAAAATTTTAGTGGTGATACGGCCCGATTGAATGGACAGAGTTTATTTAAATTACTCTACGATCGCGGCCACGATGCATCTTTTTTTTAAAGTTCGTGTACTTTGTCCTATATATGTGGGGGCCGTCCTGGTCGTGATCGTATGGCAGTACTACCTGGGCAATCAGTTCGAATCCCGAATGGCGAGGTGTACTCGATACAACAATATATGATAAAGTTTGTCAGTGACTTGCGACAGGTCGGTGATTTTCTCCGGTTTCCTCCACCAATAAAGGTGACCACAACGATATAACTGAAATATTGTTGAAAGTGGCGTTAAACACCATAAGCCAACCAAACCAACCTATAGATATGATTTTATTTCTTTTACAGAAGAACATAAGACATCTGGACCATCTTTTCCTAACGTTGTATTGTTGACATCTATTGTCGCTGGAATAGTAGTCTTTGTAATACCCACGATCTTCATTTATAGAACTTGTAAGTCTTTAAATTTACGTCACAAATTTATTTGTAAGTGTTTAAATCTACGTCACATATTTACTTGTAAGTGTTTAAATGTATGTCACATATTTACTTGTAAGTGTTTAATTCTACGTCACATATTTACTTGTAAGTATTTAAATCTACGTCGCATATTTACTTGTAAGTGTTTAGATCTACCTCACAAATTTACTTGTAAGTATTTAAATTTACGTCACAAATTTATTTGTAAGTGTTTAAATCTAGGTCACAAATTTACTTGTAAGTGTTTAAATCTACGTCACATATTTACTTGTAAGTGTTGAAATCTACCTCACAAATTTGTAAGTGTTTAAATATACGTCACAAATTTACTTGTAAGTATTTAAACCTACGTCACATATTTACTTGTAAGTGTTTAAATCTATGTCACAAATTTACTTGTAAGTATTTAAATCTACGTCACATATTTACTTGTAAGTATCTAAATCTACGTCACAAATTTACTTGTAAGTTATTAAATCTACGTCGCAAATTTACTTGTAAGTGTTTAAATCTATGTCACACATTTACTTGTAAGTGTTTAAATCTACGTCACACATTTACTTGTAAGTGTTTAAATCTACATCACATATTTACTTGTAAGTGTTTAAATCTATATCACATATTTACTTGTAAGTGTTTAAATCTACCTCACATATTTACTTGTAAGTGTTTAAATCTAACTCACAAATTTACTTGTAAGTGTTTAAATTTACGTCACATATTTACTTGTAAGTGTTTAAATCTACGTCACATATTTACTTGTAAATGTTTAAATCTATGTCACATATTTACTTGTAAGTGTTTAAATCTACGTCACAAATTTACTTGTAAGTGTTTAAATCTACGTCACAAATTTTCTTGTAAGTATTTAAATCTACGTCACATATTTACTTGTAAGTATTTAAATCTACCTCACATATTTACTTGTAAGTGTTTAAATCTACCTCACATATTTACTTGTAAGTGTTTAAATCTACGTCACAAATTTACTTGTAAGTGTTTAAATCTACGTCACAAATTGTATCAAAACTAATAAAACAATTGGAAAACTTTGAATTTTGGTTGATGAGAGAACTGTGAGGTATGGAATTAAAAAGTATATTTCAATCTAAGATTAAATATCCCACTAGATTGAAAAAATATGCTGAAAATAGCATTTACCACTATCTGGAAACATAAATATAGCCATCCGCGGATCAGAATATAGCCCCAAACATGTAGCATTTATATTTCATAATTATATTAGTTCACAGTTCATATTATGTTGAGAGAGGCTTCTCTACAAATAGCTCAATTTACATACACATCCATACTTCATGAGCCTATTTTCTTGATTACGGAACAAACCCGGAAACGATGTTTTATATACATACAAACAATGTACATTGACCCTAGTATGATGGCGGAGGAACGAACATAATCGACCGTTTGTTGTTGATGATGGGTACTAAAGTTCGGAGACATTATACGAGTAAAATTAAAGATCATAATATAAAAACAACTCGAGTACAAAAGCAAAACCTAACAAAAAGTAAGGTACCTCGGAAGTGAGATCATGTTGTATCATTGAAGGCGTTATATCTCATGTCCCATTAATAGCAATCGAAATAGAATCCAAAAATAAAGTTTAAGAAAACAAAGACTCGTACGTTTCTTATTGATTGATTATTACTTAACATCCATATATAAAAACTATATAGAAATGAGGAAGGGTAGGTCAACCGGATCAACGACTTTTTCCTGCCATAGGAAAAACCTGGAGAGTTTTGTAGGACGAAAACTTTAGTAGCGAGAACAATGCGCCAACACTTTTTTCGAAACATTTTCTCATTGAAATTACATTGAAAATAGAGTGTGGTATTTTTTTCTCATTATATTACAATCAGCAAGCTAATAAGTTTGTCATATCATTTCCATCATATACGTATATTAGATTTTTCTGTGTTCTTTTTTTCTTTAATAGCTCACTGTGGACTTAATATACAAACGTTATTGTTCTCACAACATGCACAATAATCAATTATTTATATATTTTTTTAATTATTTATTCGTAGACCATATTGTACAAAACGCATTGAAAGTTCCTAGGAACAAAAATAATAATAATTAAATACGTAGATTATTTATACTGTTTTCTTAAGGTATAGGTCCAGTAGAAAATGCTTTATACCAGTCACATGACCTACAACGTAACACAAGATCGTCTGCTACATATTCTACAATGGAAGGGAGAGGAAAGTCACACACTGGACATTCGGTGGTATCTTATTCCACTGCTGACTTAGACAGTGATGGCGATATATTTTCCGGAGGCGCGACCAGCCTTCATACTAAACAACCCCCAATGGATCTGCCAGACAAAGATATAGGTCTCAGTCTCTCCGCTACAGGGTACAACACTCCGAAAGGTTAGACAGCTTGTGACGAATTTTAATTTCATATATACATTGTATAATTCCCTACCAAAATTAATTTAGGATTGACAATCGGTACTCATCACAAACCTCCATATTTGAGTCCACTATGTCCCGTATTACCTGTGGTTGTTTGTCGTGTTATTACTTGTTTCTCATGAATAATGCATTAGTACAACTAGCCAATCATTACACGTCCAGGTAAAAAAATACTGGGGGATTTGAATATGCATGCAACACTCTCTACACAAGAGAGCCTATATTATGTTGTCGATATTTACACTATGAAAATAAGGTCAACAAAGCTCGTTCATATCTAATTAAAACCAGGGAAATTCACCGTGTCCAGTAGGCACCAACGATAGTTATGTGCAGACTTTAAATACAATTTACTTACTTACTTATCATCAAATATATTTTTCCATTTTAGATACTTGAATTAGTCCCAAGCTTGGTACAAATCAAATATGTGCTTTGCATGTGTTATTCAATCAGTAGCTATAGTCAAGATTTATATCCTTCTATATAAATCCTTGCTATAGCCTTTCTTCAGTATGTACTGTTGCCCTGAATGTAGCTAATCATCAGAATAAATATAATGTTAGAGAAAACCGTAGGGACAATCAAGAATGGACAATCCAGAGAAGCTGGCAATATTGGGTACAAAAGACACAAGACGAAGACAAACAAAACAAAAATGACAACACATTATGTGTGGAGAGCACTATACGATATATAAGATATCAAGGGAACGGAATCGGAAACTCTTCAAAGATTTATTACAAATGTGCATCGAGAATACAAGAATGAGTTTAATTTTCACTAAATATATATAATGTTCGTTTTTCTTCTTTCATTGCAGACATGTTACGTGAACAGGAAATAAAGGTAATAACAAAATTACCGAACTCCGAACAATCTTACAAAGGGAAAGTCAAAACTCATAATTATATAAACAGACAAAATGGCAGAACAGGAACACTTGCAGGCACGTCAGGCAAGGCAATTTGTAAGATATTGTTTAAGTTTTTTTTATATTATAATGTCAAAATGGGACTGAGTATGGCCCCCATGCCATCGTACCTAATCCTTTCTGTACTTTGTAGGGTGGACAAATCAGAAATGAGTTTTTATGTAATTATATATTATGTGAGATGAGCAATCAATTTAAACCTAACGAAATGGTCATAAATCATCTTGATTTAGTTTGAATATGATTTTTTGGGCGGGGGTGTTGGTATTGCTTCATAATTTGTCATTCATAATTCATAATTGCAATAATACTTGTGGCCTTTTTTGGAGCATAATATACATGCAGTGTTGACTGGACCATTGGTAAATGTAAGTAGAAAAAAACTACAGGTCAATATTTAGTTTCTGTGAAGTGTTTTGTAGATCATTGTTTGTCCTTTTTCTTTTGGCCATTGTATTGTCTGTTCTTCTTCAACCTACGACTTCTGATTACCCCCCTTTGATATCTTCAAACTTTTCTTATTAGTTTAATACCTCATCAAGAAAAAGGGGGCTGTACTGTCATGGTTGTGATCGTATGGTAGTTGGATTTACAACTACCTATGCAATCAGTGCCTATCACCACTAAAGTTGTGAGTTCGAATTACGTTCATTGCGAGGTGTACTCGATACAACATTATATGATCAAATTGGTCATTGACTTGCGACAGTTCGGTGGTTTCTCCAGGTACTCCGGTTTCTTCCACCAATAAAACTGACCGCAATGATATAACTGAAATATTGTTGAAAGTGGCGTTAATCACCATAAACCTAAACCAAACCATCATAAAAAACGTGATATTAAGTTTATTTATCTATCTATACTTGTAGAATAACAAAGAACTACAGTATTCAGAATTGTCATTCAATCCTTCATCTGGTCCAATATTTATTATCCATGGAAAGAATGACAAAACAGTTTATTCAAATGTTGATTTATCCATAAGAGTTAGTCCTTTGCCGCTTGCAGACAAAGATAGTGATTCTGATGACAAAGATGATGACTTCATGTATGTTGACAATATCAAAAAATATACAATGAAGCGATCAACACAAGTTAAACTGAACACGAAGTAAAACAATATGTAAAGAACACATGTAATGGGAGAATCATGGTTTATGCATGATATGTTCCCTGACTTTTTTCTGTTTGTGACATACAGTAAAATAATGTGGTTTTTTTTTTTGCATACGAGATGAACAATCCATGTCTGTTTGTAAACAGTTCATGGGGAAAATGTACCTTTACATGTTAACAATTACTTGAGAAAATGTACTTTTACATGTTAACAATTACTTGAGAAATAAAATATACTTTTACATGTTAACAATTACTTGAGAAAATGTACTTTTACATATTAACAATTACTTGAGAAAATGTATTTTTGCATGTTAACAATTACTTGAGAAAATGTACTTTTACATATTAACAATTACTTGAGAAAATGTACTTTTACATATTAATAATTACTTGAGAAAATGTACTTTTACATATTAACAATTACTTAAGAAAATGTACTTTTACATGTTAACAATTACTTGAGAAAATGTACTTTTACATATTAACAATTACTTAAGAAAATGTACTTTTACATGTTAACAATTACTTGAGAAAATGTACTTTTACATATTAACAATTACTTGAGAAAATGTATTTTTGCATGTTAACAATTACTTGAGAAAATGTATTTTTGCATGTTAACAATTACTTGAGAAAATGTACTTTTACATATTAACAATTACTTAAGAAAATGTACTTTTACATGTTAACAATTACTTGAGAAAATTTATTTTTGCATGTTAACAATTACTTGAGAAAATGTACTTTTACATGTTAACAATTACTTGAGAAAATGTATTTTTTCATGTTAACAATTACTTGAGAAAATGTACTTTTACATGTTAACAATTACTTGAGAAAATGTATTTTTTCATGTTAACAATTACTTGAGAAAATGTACTTTTACATATTAACAATTACTTGAGAAAATGTACTTTTACATATTAATAATTACTTGAGAAAATGTACTTTTACATATAAACAATTACTTAAGAAAATGTACTTTTACATGTTAACAATTACTTGAGAAAATGTACTTTTACATATTAACAATTACTTGAGAAAATGTATTTTTGCATGTTAACAATTACTTGAGAAAATGTATTTTTGCATGTTAACAATTACTTGAGAAAATGTACTTTTACATATTAATAATTACTTGAGAAAATGTACTTTTACATATTAACAATTACTTGAGAAAATGTACTTTTACATGTTAACAATTACTTGAGAAAATGTATTTTTGCATGTTAACAATTACTTGAGAAAATGTACTTTTACATGTTAACAATTACTTGAGAAAATGTACTTTTACATATTAACAATTACTTGAGAAAATGTATTTTCGCATGTTAACAATTACTTGAGAAAATTTATTTTTGCATGTTAACAATTACTTGAGAAAATGTACTTTTACATGTTAACAATTACTTGAGAAAATGTATTTTTTCATGTTAACAATTACTTGAGAAAATGTACTTTTACATATTAACAATTACTTGAGAAAATGTACTTTTACATATCAATAATTACTTGAGAAAATGTACTTTTACATATTAACAATTACTTAAGAAAATGTACTTTTACATATTAACAATTACTTGAGAAAATGTACTTTTACATATTAACAATTACTTGAGAAAATGTATTTTTGCATGTTAACAATTACTTGAGAAAATGTATTTTTGCATGTTAACAATTACTTGAGAAAATGTACTTTTACATATTAACAATTACTTGAGAAAATGTACTTTTACATATTAACAATTACTTGAGAAAATGTACTTTTACATGTTAACAATTACTTGAGAAAATATATTTTTGCATGTTAACAATTACTTGAGAAAATGTACTTTTATATGTTAACAATTACTTGAGAAAATGTATTTTTTCATGTTAACAATAACTTGAGAAAATGTACCTTTACATATGAACAATTACTTGAGAAAATGTATTTTTGCATGTTAACAATTACTTGAGAAAATGTACTTTTACATGTTAACAATTACTTGAGAAATAAAATATACTTTTACATGTTAACAATTACTTGAGAAAATGTACTTAATGCAGAAGATTTAATCTATCAATTGCATTTAATTGCTTCAGAAAAAAGGGTATTACTAGTAAGGTTGTATGTTAAACAATGCTCTGCAGTAGTTGCTATCTTTGATTTCATACAGACACAAAAACATCCAACGAAATATTCAAGGTTTTTTTTACATTATTATTTGCCAAGTTTGGTTACATTTGTTAAAGTGATTCCTGCGAAAATGATTGATACATGAAACTCTACCACGACAGACACAAAGTAATGTAGAAACCTTTGGTACAGGTCGGCTTAAAATATTAGTTTTATCATTGTGGTAAATGTTATTGGTTGAGTTTACCCCAAGTACACACACAAAAACTGCCAACCAAGATTTAAAAATATGTAGGACATTATTTGGATCTATCTAGTTTTTTGTGTTCAAATTATTCTCTGCTCGATGCATTTATATATCCTAAGAAGAGTTTGCAGATACCAAAGGGGTAATCAGAATACGTAAATCGAAGAAGGACAGAAAACACAGGACAAAAGAAAAAGGACAAATGGACAAACAACGATCTACAAAACATACATATAAAACTAAAGATCGAGTAACACGAACTCAGGAGCTCCGGAAGGATGAACAGTTCCTCCTCCACTGGTGGCACCCATCGTATTAATCTAGTTACAAACCCGGTAATAAGTCATGAATGAGGAAAGGACTGGGAAGTGTTTACGACAAGTGGAACATATCTGTGGTCATTTGTGACACAGATATTCCATAACGGTCAACAAAGTCATGGTGGCGACAGTAAAACTTTCGAAGTGATGAGTTCAACTTAACCACTGTTGACATGTTTTATTTGTTTGACTTAAATTCCCGGGATCGGGCTTAGAAGTTCTAAAGAAAACGGATTTGATGTGGGATACTTTCAAAATCTAGTACATTTTGCAGTCTGCTGGGCATGAACCAAAAGAGCAGCAATTATTATATATGATCAATTGTTGTATTATTTTAAGACCACAATGAAAAGTGGCTTGGTTTAGATTTATGGTGCTTAACGTCACTTTCAACAATATTTCGGTTATATCGTGATGGTCAGTTTTGTTGGTGGAGGAAATCAGTGTCCAGAGAAAACCACCGACCTGTTGCAAGTCACTGACAAACTTTATCAGATAATGTTGTATCGAGTACACCTCGCCATGAACGTGGTTCGAACTCACAACGTTAGTTGTGGTAGGCATTGATAGCATAGGTAGTTGAAAATCCAACTATCATACGATCATGACCACGATGGCCTCGTTACTGAAATAAAAATAGATTTCCATTAAAAGAACAGATAAGTAATATAAAATTTTATTGGTTTGTAAAAATAAAACAAAAAAATCACGAGTATAAAATCCATAGACAAAACATTTAAAAAAATTTGCTGATTATCAAACAATAACAGATGTTTCATGAGTAAAATATAACTGATACAGCTAAACCTGCCTTAGTGACCACCTTTATTTTGCAATAACTTGTATTACGTAACCTTAATTTTAATTTCCCTTAACAGTGCATTTCGTATTAATTAAATTTCATGAATAAAATATAACTGATATTTTCTATCCTTTTATAATAATAATACAATGGAATTTATAAATATATATATAAAATAATTTATTTTTCTGAGTATTCAAATTATGCTCAACTGGAATATATATTATAGAAAACCACTCTTGAAATAGAATAAGAGCCAGTGCAGTCTATTGTTACATCATACATGTAAAAAGAAATATCAATATTTTATGGGATCAATAAAAAAAAATCCTCTCCCCAATTAATTTTTTTTTATAAAAAAAAATTAATAATTTTAAAGTAAAGGAATGATCTGAATATAAAATACAACAACAAATTGAAGATAATTACAAACAAAAAGGTAAAATAAAAACAAAGAACAAAATACTGATAACATGAATTTCAACAAAAAACTGACAGCAGAAGCTCCAGAAGAGATAGTACCTCTTTTCTACTAAGAGAACCCATCATGTACTGTAATGACAACACAAGAAAAAAACAATAATATTGATTGTACCTGCAACAAACATTGTGGCTATGTCTCCACAACAAACATTGTGGCTATGTCTCCACAACAAACATTGTGGTTATGTCTCCACAACAAACATTGTGGCCATGTCTCCACAAAAAACATTGTGGCTATGTCTCCACAACAAACATTGTGGCTATGTCTCCACAACAAACATTGTGGCCATGTCTCCACAACAAACATTGTGGCTATGTCTCCACAACAAACATTTGTGGATACGTCTCCACATCAAAAACTGTCAGTGACGGTAGATAAAACACTATGGTTTATATTTGTAGAATATCAATGTAAATCTAACAAATTAAATACATTGAGTATAATTTTAATAAGAGATTCTCAACACCCAGACAAGGTGTACTCAATACAACATTATGTGATAGAGTTTGTCAGTGACCTGCGACAGGTTGGTGGTTTTCTACGGGTACACGGTTTCCTCCACCAATAAAACTGACCGCCATGATATAACTGAAATATTGTTGAAAGTGGCATTAAACACCATAATCCTAACCCTATAATGAGATTCTGGAAAAAAAAATTCTTGTGTATTCTTTCACCACAATTAAGCTTTTGTTAAAATAAGAAGCAAGTTTTTGCTAATAATAATGTATGATGCAAGATAAACTGCAACATGATTTGTGTTCATGAGTATAATCATATTTCCTTGAGAAAAGATACATAGAAAATAGTTGTTTATATATAAACATATAATTTATAAGTAAAAAAGGCACAACTCTGGATAAATTAATTCTTTCAGCTTAAAACATTCACTGAAGATGTGGATTTATCTTGAAAATATTGATTGATTGATTATTGCTTATCGTTCACATGGAGTACTTTTTCAGCAATACTAGTAGTCCTCACGATGAGCACTGATCCTAAGGCCCAAGACATGTAAAACTTTGTTCCTCACGATGAGACTGATCGTAAGGCCCAAGACATGTAAAACTTTGTTCCTCACGATGAGCACCGATCGTAAGGCCCAAGACATGTAAAACTTTGTTCCTCACGATGAGCACCGATCGTAAGGCCCAAGACATGTAAAACTTTGTTCCTCACGATGACCACTGATCCTAAGGCCCAAGACATATAAAACTTTGTTCAGACCAGTATATTTTTCAGTTTTTATTTTGAAATATATAAAAAAATAAATTCAAGAATTTGATTTGGACCAGTAAATTCAAATTTTCATTTCAAGGACTAGAATACACAAAACACTATAAAGAAATAAGGGAGGGACAGGTCAACCAATGGCAATGCATTTCAAATGCTAAAGTTAACAATATTATCAATAGGAGTTTAAATCAATTTCAAACAAGGTTGTGAGTTCACCAAATGTCATACATTTGGAGTTTAAGTGTGGAAGGAGGAAATATGTTTTTCTCCCTGCATTTTTGAGGTCATCTGGTCAGATTATTTTCTAGAAGATACAAATAATTTGAAAATGAATCTGCTACTTTCATTATGCCCAACATGGTGGCATTATTATTTTAGATTTTTTTTAACGCTTGTTCCTTTCAAACTCAAAACCCTTGTCTGACAACACTCTAACCTACATGATTGGCGAATTGCATACATGTTTTTACCATGAATACAGCTGAAATATTGCTTACCGGTACATGATCTTAAACAACAATCAATCAATATGTACCCATTGAAAAACAAGGAATAAAGCTTACCCAATTCAGAAGAAATTTTCGAGATATAAATATAATAACTATATAACAAATACAAAACAATGTTAAATGGTAGCATATATTAGAGTTGACCAGATTCAACTTTCTACAGGCAGTGACCCTTACATATGACCATCAATGTAAAAAGGGGCTTCATACATTTAGAATTTAACAAGGATTTCTACAGACAAAATGATCCCTACATGCTTTGATCAATGTTAAATGGGTAGCATATAGCTGTATTGACCTCTATAGACAAAGTGATTCATACATGATATAATCAATGTAAATTAGGAAGAATACCTGGGTCGACATTTCTACACAGGTTTTTGGACAAACCTTAATGTAATATAAGAAAGGGACCTGAACACAATAATAAATACAAACAGAGGCATAAAGTATTGCCAGTAATCCAATCTGATGTCATAATAGTCTAATACTAATTCTGATGGTATCGTTGTTGCGTTGTCTTCTCTACATATGGTAAATGCTGTAAAATTGTGGTCAGTGAAATAACTACAAAACAAGTCAGTTAGTATAAATGTATATCTTATATGGATTTTACTGAAATAAGGCAATCTTAAAGTTAGAACTTTTTTTAATGTGTCTTTTTACTCAAATTTAAGCTGGTGTGTTAAAGCAAGAACTCTTGATAATTTTTTTTAAATCGGGGTCAACCTTGGTCTCTTCAGAAATCTAAAGTAAATGAAGGCAATTCTTTCCAGCCTTTCTGGAAATGGATTAACCATTGCGATCATGTTAAAAAGGGATTTGGATGATTTTCATTTGACAAATGGTACACGTTACCACTACGATTTGTGGGTTTGACACTTGTCAAGGTGTATTTGATACGATCAAAATTGATGAAGTTTGTCAGCGTCATACAAATGTAAAAAATATCACTGTTTTTCCCCAGGTATTCAGACTTCCTCCCACAATCAAATTGACTGTCGTAATAAAATTGAATAATTTTGTAGTCGTAAAAAATTTGTAAATCAATACCTAGCAAAAATATAATCTTGTTTATTGACAAATTTAAAGACCTACCTTAAAGGTGGGTCATTTTTAAATTCTATGTACATCATCGAATGGAATGAATAATACACAAAAGATAGATATTTGGTCCAGTCTAACCAGACAGGTAATGTACGAGTAAACAATCCACCTGTAAATAAATAAACATGTAAATAAAATTATGTATCAAACAGGTAAATCCATCTATTAATCAAGTGTGCATGTAATTAAGAAAAAGTAATATAAATGAGAGATATGTTGTCAAGATTAGCCAGTAAGACAGTTTTTTATGACAATAAACATATACCATATAACTGGTAATTTCTGAGGTATTTTTTTAGGAGGCAAAAAAAGTCAGCAGAAAATAAATGTCTTCTTTTTTGTTCAAAACCACAGAAATTTCACACCCCACCAATTATACGGTATATAAAATGAATGGTCTTGATGGTGTAATGACATGTTCGCCTCAGTATTCGTAAGATCTTCATTTCAAACCAAAGACAATAATTATGGAATTTGCTTCTTTTCCACTAAGCATGCAGCATTAAAGGATTGATCGGAGTCAGAATCTAACTGACGATTGTTGTTTAGTTAGCTAGCACTTAAAATAGCCAGCAGTGTTGGTCTAGAGTAATACATCACTGGAATCTTAAAATAGCCAGTAGTGTTGGTCTAGAGTAATACATCACTGGAATCTTAAAATAGCCAGTAGTGTTGGTCTAGAGTAATACATCACTGGAATCTTAAAATAGCCAGCAGTGTTGGTCTAGAGTAATACATCACTGGAATCTTAAAATAGCCAGCCATGTTGGTCTAGAGTAATACATCACTGGAATCTTAAAATAGCCAGCAGTGTTGGTCTAGAGTAATACATCACTGGAATCTTAAAATAGCCAGCAGTGTTGGTCTAGAGTAATACATCACTGGAATCTCATAATCTCTAACTTAAGTGGTATTTATTCGAATTTCATCAGTTTTATTCTAATATAAGTAGTTTTTCCCTATAAATAAAAAAAAGTGTGGTGAAAATGTACATCTTAAATTAGATGTTTCCTGTATTAAATCAAATGAGCCTCCCACACAACATACCTAACAACATTATGGTCATCTGAATGAGTATAGTTACTGTTATTGCTTGTCTCATCTCTGTATTAATTATACCAAGGAACAGTCCAAGACTCTGAAAAAACGTAAACAGGGAATCAGTTCAATTTACATTCAACTTCAACTTCAACTTCAATCAGGTAACTTAGTAACATCTGCAAGCAGACATCTCACTAAGGACTATATTTACACGTGTGCACAGCAGAGCCTCAAAGCTTAAAAGAAACAACATATTTACACTGTACAAGTATATGGAAGTTTAGAATACTCCCTTGACTGCCACCTTGAATGTGTCCAAGTCCGTGACGGCTATCACAGGCGGTGGTAGTTGGTTCCTACATTTAACAGAACCCTAAATAAAATTAAATCCTGTATAAGCCAAACATTAAATAAAGTTCCTTTGTAGGAAACCTTTGTTAATTTAACCTGTATAAACTGAACGACTATATATTCTGAACACAACATTTGGTCCCAAGGAGGTTAAGTTAAGGCATGTTTCACTACACTACATTTAATAACCTACAATTACATGACTTTCTCTGCTGTAGTGGGCTTTCAGTGTATTTCAGCAAAACTAGAATTTGGTAGCTTCTTTTTTCCAAAACCTACATTTGAAGTTAATTTTGAAATGTCACAAATTTCTGACAGATTTCTTCTTTACTTCCAAATTAATCATGAAATTAATTATAGCGAACCAACTGATAGTTTACCCATGTTTCAATTGGTATTGTGTTAGGAATCGATCTAGTATTTGTGAGGAATTATCCGTTGTAATATTCTTGTTTGTTCATACAGGCGCTTTGAGGATAAAAACAGCTTTTAATTTGGTAAAAATACATTTATTATTCCGTATTAAGCTATTGATTTAGTGAAGGGTAATTATTTCCATTTTCGTCGTCCATGTTTTTATCATTTTTGGGAGACTGAAATATAGGGTATATGAAGTGACATTCCCGACTTATGATATATATCCCCTGAGGTGCAGCCGAAGGGAATATATATCCTAAGCCGGGAATGTCTCATTATATATACCCTGTCTGATAGCTGAATAACAGATATATTACGGATTTAACTATTTTTTTAAATACAGAATCAAACTGTCGTATAAAAAAGTCATCCATGGATTTTTGTTTTATTGTTTTCTTTTTCTGTTTTGTTTGTTTGTTTGTTTTTTCCTTTTTGTTTTATTTTACCACTTACATAGTTCTAATTCTTGTTTTTATTTTCCTATTTGTTTTATTTTACCACTTACATAGTTCTAATTCATGTTTTTATTTTCCTATTTGTTTTATTTTACCACTTACATAGTTCTAATTCATGTTTTTATTTTCCTATTTGTTTTATTTTACCACTTACATAGTTCTAATTCATGTTTTTATTTTCCTATTTGTTTTATTTTACCACTTACATAGTTCTAATTCTTGTTTTTATTTTCCTATTTGTTTTATTTTACCACTTACATAGTTCTAATTCATGTTTTTATTTTCCTATTTGTTTTATTTTACCACTTACATAGTTCTAATTCTTGTTTTTATTTTCCTATTTGTTTTATTTTACCACTTACATAGTTCTAATTCTTGTTTTTATTTTCCTATTTGTTTTATTTTACCACTTACATAGTTCTAATTCTTGTTTTTATTTTCCTATTTGTTTTATTTTACCACTTACATAGTTCTAATTCTTGTTTTTATTTTCCTATTTGTTTTATTTTACCACTTACATAGTTCTAATTCATGTTTTTATTTTCCTATTTGTTTTATTTTACCACTTACATAGTTCTAATTCATGTTTTTATTTTCCTATTTGTTTTATTTTACCACTTACATAGTTCTAATTCATGTTTTTATTTTCCTATTTGTTTTATTTTACCACTTACATAGTTCTAATTCTTGTTTTTATTTTCCTATTTGTTTTATTTTACCACTTACATAGTTCTAATTCTTGTTTTTATTTCCCTATTTGTTTTATTTTACCACTTACATAGTTCTAATTCTTGTTTTTATTTTCCTATTTGTTTTATTTTACCACTTACATAGTTCTAATTCTTGTTTTTATTTTCCTATTTGTTTTATTTTACCACTTACATAGTTCTAATTCTTGTTTTTATTTTCCTATTTGTTTTATTTTACCACTTACATAGTTCTAATTCATGTTTTTATTTTCCTTTTTGTTTTATTTTACCACTTACATAGTTCTAATTCTTGTTTTTATTTTCCTTTTTGTTTTATTGTTTTCTTTTTCTGTTTTGTTTGTTTGTTTGTTTTTTCCTATTTGTTTTATTTTACCACTTACATAGTTCTAATTCATGTTTTTATTTTCCTATTTGTTTTATTTTACCACTTACATAGTTCTAATTCTTGTTTTTATTTTCTTATTTGTTTTATTTTACCACTTACATAGTTCTAATTCTTGTTTTTATTTTCCTATTTGTTTTATTTTACCACTTACATAGTTCTAATTCTTGTTTTTATTTTCCTATTTGTTTTATTTTACCACTTACATAGTTCTAATTCATGTTTTTATTTTCCTTTTTGTTTTATTTTACCACTTACATAGTTCTAATTCTTGTTTTTATTTTCCTATTTGTTTTATTTTACCACTTACATAGTTCTAATTCATGTTTTTATTTTCCTTTTTGTTTTATTTTACCACTTACATAGTTCTAATTCATGTTTTTATTTTCCTTTTTGTTTTATTTTACCACTTACATAGTTCTAATTCTTGTTTTTATTTTCCTATTTGTTTTATTTTACCACTTACATAGTTCTAATTCATATGTAAAGCCATATTCAATATTTTGCGTCTTTTATTTTATTTTTTCTAAACATCGTCATTTCTAGATGACATCAAAATATACGTCACATTATATTTCATGTATGAGGTGTCTCATGAAAGTAATGGGTTTGCAATAATTTAAATGTTAACAACGTCTAACAAAAACTTGGTGTTGCTCCGTTATTTCGAAAGTGTTCAAGGCGCAAAGTTTAACACGCCTTACTCTTAGCTTGTTTATTGCGATGTTCAAGTTTGCTATGGTACAGCCGTGGAACATAGGATTAGGAGTTTGCTGAATCGATCTGGTGTTTTGTGACGGAATTAAGAGTAGTAATATATTTTTGTTCATACAGCCGTTTTGAGTATAAAAACAGCATTTAATTTGGTAAAAATACATTTATTATTCCGTATTACGCTATTGATTCAGTGAAGCATAATTATTTGTCGTCCATGTTGTTATCGTTCTTGGGAGACTGAAATATATACCCCGTCTGTTTTCCGAATATATGCTGACATTCATGTTTGAAGAACCAATGAAAAATTGTGTAGCAAACTAAATCCGTAATATATGCTGATATTCATGGTTGAAGAACCAATGAGAATTTGTGTAACAAACTAAATCCATAATATATATATTGGGAATAAACTTTTTTTTAAACCAAAGAAGATCAAAATCCTACACCTGAGAGTTAAATTTTTTTAGGGGAGTTTTAATCAATGAGTGATTGACTTCTCTCTTCCGCTTATACAATAAGAAGTTTAAATTCCAACAATAGGATTCACCTGTAAACAAAAGCAATTGTATTTATTCAATAAATGAGTTCCATTCGCAGTTTTTTAAACTCCCAACACAATACCAATTGAAACATGGGTAAACTATCAGGTGGTTCACTATTATATATTGAAATTATGCAACATTATGTCTTTATATTTTTGTGTTTCTTGTTTTATCAAAAGCGATCCTATTTATCAACTGTGTGTACTTCGGTATCAAATGCTACACATTCAATTTTTGAATATTTCACCAAAAGATTTGTTTCCATGGAAACATTCCTAAAAAGTAGGAAAAACCTATTTTAATGAAATGTTAGTGTATTATAGAATTGATTGGCAATAGTTTTAGGAGAAAATTCACCATCTACATGTCGTAGCTAATGATAATAATTACAATGTTTCGCCATATGGAATTCTTAAAATCTAACATGTTGTCAAGTATGATATTACAGATGGCAACTAAAATGACAATACCAAAGAAAAATTACCTGTCCTGTTAATGCAGTTATAAAAATTGTCCCAATGGAGGCTAAGAAAGCTACAAAACCATTAAGTCCTATACACCAATACACTACCGTTACAAAGAAGAATGGCTGTATTAGAATCAAAGGGAGCTCACTGGTACACTTTCCCAGGAAATATGCAGATAAACGATACCAACCGGCCGCTCTTTCTTTGTTAATGACAATCTTTTCAAAAGGAACTGAAAACATAACAACATTTTTTTTTAATGGAATTTTTCATATAAAGGAAGAAAATGAAGAATTTGACAAAATTCCTGATAACTCTATTTTAGAACTACATACAGGCACTATTTCATTTTTATTAATTCCGTTAAGGGGATGTCGTGGTCGTGATCATATGATGGTTGGATTTACAACTACCTGTGCAATCAGTGACTATCATCACTAAAGTTGTGAGTTTGAATCCCGCTCATGGCAAGGTGTACTTGATGCAACTTTATTTGATAAAGTTTGTCAGTGACTTGCGACAGGTCGATGGTTTTCTCCAGTTTCTTCCATCAATAAAACTGACCTCGATATAACTGAAATATTGTTGAAAGTGGTGTTAAACACCATAAACATAAACCTATTAGTTCAGTTCAATTTTTCTCACCAATAAAACACTCATTTTGTTATAGAAGATAAAGAGTAACTTTTGTTCTTATAAACAATCTTCAGGCTGAATTGTAGGCATAGTACCATCATAAAGGTTTCATAATACCCACTGGTTTACTATTAGCACCCTTTTTGGCCCAGAATATCCCCCCAAATAAATCTTGTTTGTGTTTATAATGCACATAGACTTTTGGAAAAAATTGCCATCAGAAATGTAAGCATTACATGTGAATCGTGTATATATTTTTCAATCCTTTGAGCATGTTTTCTCTGCTGAGAGAATTTTAAAGCCATATAATCTCCTTTAAAATTCAATAAAATTTAAAAATATTAATTGTGTAAGGATTTATTGGCATCTTCATATGAATTTTTTTATTGTCCGGATGTTGATTAATGGATATGAAATCTGTAAATATTTTTAAATTCGGGATCTCATCAAAATGTGATGCAATTGATGGTTTAAGATAAAAGAAAATACTGATATAAAATAAAGAAAAACAAACAATTGTCACTTATTATTACATTGTTGAACATTGCTGAGCTTGTGATGAGTTGTAGGAAATACTGTTGCTACATACATCAAGGAGCGCTGACAATCGGTTATTTTTTGCATCTTTAAAATTTACCAAAGTTCTAATTAATGATCATTAATGAATTACAAACAAATGCCTTAATATTATATTGGGGAAACAGCATCCAAACCATACAATCATAATTGATATAGTTATATGTTGTAATTCATTGCCAATTGGATTATACTTAACATCACTTGAGATCTAGCTTGTACATTAGCACAGATAACTTATTTATTAGCATTGACTTACATGAAGTTACAGCATCAAATAAAGGAATAAATCCCCAGTGTATACTGATGAAAAATACCTGTGACGTAAGTAAAGGAATAAATTCCCAATGTATACTGATGAAAAATACCTGTAACGTAAATAAAGGAGTAAATCCCCAATGCATACTGATGAAAAATACCTGTAACGTAAATAAAGGAATAAATCCCCAATGTATACTGATGAAAAATACCTGTAACGTAAATAAAGGAATAAATCCCCAGTGTATACTGATGAAAAATACCTGTAACGTAAATAAAGGAATAAATTCCCAGTGTATACTGATGAAAAATACCTGTAACGTAAATAAAGGAATAAATTCCCAGTGTATACTGATGAAAAATACCTGCAATGTAAATAAAGGAATAAATCCCCAATGTATACTGATGAAAAATACCTGTAACGTAAAAAGCAAATAATTTTGAAAAAATTTAATATTTCTGTATGGTGTTCAAACAAAAAATACACTATGTTTTCAACTAGAAACTTTCACACTGTCTTTTTGTCACTATCACCAGTCATGAAATTAATTAATAATGGAGTTTTCTGCAAAATTCTTTCACCTCCCTGTATATTCAAACCATCTTAATTTCAGTATAATTGAATTGTGCTGCAATGAAAATAATAGAAATTATAAATGCTGTGAATTTTCTACCAATGTTTTCATTATTAAGCTCCTTTTTTTATTTGGTAAGGAGGGGGTTCCTACTTCTTCATTTCAAGTTCATCCAAATGTGAAATTATGTACCCTAGTCTAATGAAGAAAAAAAGGATACTCCAGTTTCCTCCACCAATCAAATTGACTGCCACAATATAACTGAAATATTGCTGAAAGTGGTTCTAAACACCCTAATCCTATTACTTCTGACAGTGTTTATACTGCATTTATTAGTTTCTTTTTACTTTTTTTTTTATCTAAGGCCAAGCCTTCTATCTCTCTGTATACTTACAGCACCCATTCTGTCTCTAAGTGGTTCCTCTGACCGAGGCAGCTGGAACCATATCGCACTCACAATTAAACATATCAAAATATTCTCTATCAATTTCACTTTATCAAGAATTCTAACTGCTGATAATTTAAATGATCTAAGAGTTAAGTTTTTATATTGAGTCCAGAAACCAGTCGGCCATTTTGTTTTCTTCGCTTCATCAAAAACATTTTCTTTGCTTACATCAATCTCTAGTAAACTGGAATGGATATTTCCTAAAAAAAAAAAGATAACAAATCAATTATTATAGTTTGGTTTAGTTTTATGGTGTTTAACGCCACTTTCAACACTATTTCAGTTATATCGTGGTGATCAATTTTATTGGTGGAGGAAACCGGAGTACCCGGAAAAATACACCGACCTGTCACAAGTCACTGACAAACTTTATCACATAATGCTGTATCGAGTACGCCTCGCCTGGTTGGGATTCGATCTCACATTGTTAGAAATGATAGGCACTGATTGCACATGTAGTTTAAATCCAACTACTATATGATCACGGCACTGACTGCCCCTCAATTATTATAGGGGGCCCGGGTGGCTCAATGAGTTAGGTCATTGGATCTAACAACTCATACAAGCCTATCACCAATACGACGTCGGGTCGCACCCGACTTTGTAAATTACAAAAAAGGGTGCACTCGACTCACAGCCGCATGTGATAAAGTTTACCAGTTGTTTGCCCATGGTCGGTGGTTCTCTCCGGGTACTACGGCTTCCTCCACCATTAAAACTGGTTGCCATGATATAGCTGAAATATTGTTGAAAGTGGCGCTAAAACACAAAATTAAAAAAAAAAAATCAATTATTATAATGGAACATTCAATGGCATGTCAATAATGTAAAGTAATTGTAGCGATTTACAAGCTATATAACAATAATATGAGGGGCCTCAGAAATTGTTAATTCATGGATTGCCATCTATCTTGGAGATCAGTGCCCATCATGGTTAAGGTTTCACCAATTCAACTTTCTCTTATAGCTATGTGTGTTAGCTAAAACCTTTTTTCAATAAATATTGAAAAAAAATTACAAGTGGAAGGTGGGTGAATTTTTTTTAGTGATCTTCTTTTTTCCCTCTCAAAAAAATTTGCTTACAGTCAAAACATGATATTACAAACTCAGAAACTGTGAAATCATTATTAATCATGGGGTTCTAATTTTCGTGGATTTTGTAGTTCACTTAAATACAATTTTCCCATTGATTGTTGCCTGTAATGTATGAAACCACGAATTCAAGAACCCAGGGATCAATGCATTTTGTAAAAACCACGAAAATTGGTGCCAAGGAATAAAAGTACTTTCACAGTAAGTTGTTTCTATTGATGACTTGAAGTAAAAAAAATTGTCCCATCGAAGTATCTTTCAGCTTATTGTATCATGGATAATTCTAATATTCAGATTATCACAAAGTGTATGCAATGATTTGTCATATTGACAACAACGTAGCTAAATCTTGTCGAAAGTGGCGATCCTAATCTTAAATATAATGTGATACATCTCATATGTAAATCAGCTATAACAAACATTTAACGCCAACTGAGCATTATTTTCAGCTATATGATGGCGAGAACAAATTACATGTACATTCAATGAGTGAATGAATGATTGTTGCTTAATGCCAAATCCAACGAGAACAAGTTACATTTGATGAAATGATGATGATGACCACTTTGTACTAGACCAACACCCTTAATTGGATCTTTATAGTGCTAGCACACTGAAAAAACATTTCATGGGTAGAAAATTTTTTTCGACTCGGACACATGATCCTGATTCTGAGCCAATCAGTCTTTGCTCCTACTCCTTAATGACCTTAGTGAACCAACACTAGTTTTATAGTCTTTAGTTTGACAAGAACTCGTAATCTACAACACTTGAGGCGATCATCTTCTAACCATTACACTACCCGATCAGTTACATTTGCTTAGACATTTTTATGGCATGCTTAAAGTCATCCAGTCTGTCATTGCACTTTTTTAACAGATGTTTAAAATAGATTTACAGGTATACCAACTACTGCAGTCTTTTTTAATAAATTTAACAATACAATTATATTAGAGAACATGTCTAATTTAATTTTGGAAGAACCAAATATTTGTGTCCATCCAACTTTAAATTTATTTTTGATTATTGTTTTATCAAGATTTAATAAACTTCAAATATTATACAAACAAACTAAAAACAGAACATATAGTATTCTATAGTAAATATGTACCTTCTCCCACTTCAGATCTATTTTTCCAGAATTTAAACTTCTCTAGTTTTGAAGGAGTTTTATCTAAATCAAATTCAGATTTCCATTCCATTATCAGTGAACCTGGATCATAGCTTAATACATCCCCGTCATATTGTTTCCTGAAAAATGATAGCTTCATCATAGATTTAAGTCTCAAAACTTTAAATAAACACAAATGTACTTATTAAGACTAAACTCTGACCCTTGTGTGAAGCTACCATCTTTGTGGTGTAATGTTATCTTGAGTGTGGACAATCATGGTTTTTACACCCTGTCAGATCTTGAGTGTGGACAATCATAGGTTTTACATCCTGTCAGATCAAACCAATGACTATCAAATTGGTATTTGCTGCTTCTCCACTAAGCAAACAACATTAAGTAGTAAGAGCTGTTAACCAGTACCCAGAATAATGTGTGAGAGTTGAGAAATATAGAATCTAACACCGGAAAAGTGCAAGACAGGGAAATCTCCGACACCCGAGGGTAAGATTTCAATTGAAATCTTACCTTACCCTCGGGTGTCGGAGATTTCCCTGTCTTGCACTTTTTGCCAGTGTTTGATTTTATTTCTGACTTTTATCAGCTGTTTTTAATTTCGTGTTTGTTTATGTACTTTTAGCAGATGATCATGTAAACAATGTGAGTTATTTCCCCTTCATGTCAATCAAAAAAGTAGTTCCATATTTTTGTGTATTGCGTGAAGGTTATTATGTAATAATATGGCTGATTGTTAGGATTTGCGTGTTTATAAAAGATTGAAAACTTATATACAGTGAATTGTTTATTTTAAAAAGGAAAAGCATGGAGAATTGGGGGCAGTTGACATAAACTGTACAGCATGCATTTGCCGGTAAAACCCATGTGATTTTTTTGTCTTGCACTAGTGCAAGATAAGAAAATCTCACATCGCTAAAATTAGGAACTGGTCTGTCTCAAAAGTGAGAAATATGTTTCCTGGAGGACTGTTATTTCTGACAGTGAGTTAGCAAAATACAAATCCAACTCAGCATGTTGTACCTTTCCTCATTCATGACTTACCACCATCTTATTAGACAAGAGTAACACAACAAGAACCACCAGTGAAATAGGACATGATTACCATTTCCAGAGCACCCGAGTTCACCCCTGGGTTTTTGTTGCTCAATCTTTAGTTTTCTGTGTAGTGTTTTGTAGATCATTGTTTGTCCTTTCTTTTGGCCATTGTATTGTCTGTCCTTTCTTTTGGCCATTGTATTGTTTGTCCTTTCTTTTGGTCATTGTATTGTCTGTCCTTTCTTTTGGTTATTGTATTGTCTGTCCTTTCTTTTGGCCAGTGTATTTTCTGTCCTTTCTTTTGGCTATTGCATTGTCTGTCCTTTCTTTTGGCCATTGTATTGTCTGTCCTTTCTTTTGGTCATTGTATTGTCTGTCCTTTCCTTTGGCCATTGTATTGTTTGTCCTTTCTTTTGGCCATTGTATTGTCTGTCCTTTCTTTTGGCCATTGTATTGTTTGTCCTTTCTTTTGGCCATTGTATTGTATGTCCTTTCTTTTGGCCATTGTATTGTTTGTCCTTTCTTTTGGCCATTGTATTGTCTGTCCTTTCTTTTGGCCATTGTATTGTCTGTCCTTTCTTTTGGCCATTGTATTGTTTGTCCTTTCTTTTGGCCATTGTAGTGTTTGTCCTTTCTTTTGGTCATTGTATTGTCTGTCCTTTCTTTTGGCCATTGTATTGTTTGTCCTTTCTTTTGGCCATTGTATTGTTTGACCTTTCTTTTGGCCATTGCATTGTCTGTCCTTTCTTTTGGCCATTGTATTGTCTGTCCTTTCTTTTGGCCATTGTATTGTCTGTCCTTTCTTTTGGCCAGTGTATTGTCTGTCCTTTCTTTTGGCCAGTGTATTGTCTGTCCTTTATTTTGGCCAGTGTATTGTCTGTCCTTTCTTTTGGCCATTGTATTTTCTGTCCTTTCTTTTGGCCAGTGTATTGTCTGTCCTTTATTTTGGCCAGTGTATTGTCTGTCCTTTCTTTTGGCCAGTGTATTGTCTGTAATTTCTTTTGGCCATTGTATTGTTTGTCCTTTCTTTTGGCCATTGTATTGTTTGTCCTTTCTTTTGGCTATTGTATTGTCTGTCCTTTCTTTTGGCCATTGTATTGTCTGTCCTTTCTTTTGGCCGTTGTATTGCCTGTCCTTTCTTTTGGCCAGTGTATTGTCTGTCCTTCCTTTTGGCCATTGCATTGTCTGTCCTTTCTTTTGGCCATTGTATTGTCTGTCCTTTCTTTTGGCCATTGTATTGTTTGTTTTCTTCAATTCAGAGCTTCTAATTACCTCTTTAGTATCTTCAAACTTTTCATAAGTTAGATATCATCATCTGATCAAAAGGTAACATATTCTACTCACTCTCTAAAACATCTACCAGTAATGATTTATACACAGATAAAGTATACAGTAGTCTCCCTCTTATAAAGCCACATCTTCTTCAATGAAAGGGTGACCTTTAATAAGAGGGGTCACCTCTCTTGAGGGGACAATTTAGTAGTATAACACTACCTCAGTTTCGTCTGAAATCTGGCCTGTTAAGAGGGGTAACCTTTGGTATGAGTGGTGTTATAAGGGGGGATAATGGTGCTTAACGTCCCTTTCAATAATATTTCAGTTATATCGTGGCGATCAGTTTTATTGGTGGAGGAAAATGGAGTACCCTGAGAAAACCACCAACCAGCTGCAAGTTACTGACAAACTTTATCACATAACATTGTAGCGTAGCCTTATAAAAAATGAACTACTGTATTACTGTTGTATTTTAAAGCACGAAGTCCTTTTAACGGTAGGCTGTCTGATTTTTCTTCCTATATATTGATAGCCAAATATCTGTTCACCGGAAGTTTAAAAAAATAAATCAATTGATATTCAGAAACGCAAAAGAAATATATTTCAATGAAAAATTCCCAATTCTTTAATTATTTACTCTATGCAAAATCGAAATAAACTTGAAATAAAATTTTAATAAAAAATCATCTTTCTACGAAACTCTCGACGGAAGAGCGGCGTAGGTAAAATGAACGGAACCGCCATAACAAATCGGCTACAAAATTCATTCAAAATAAAAGATAATAACGTGTACGGATCATCGTATTATTGAAAATTTTAGGACTTCGTCCTTCAAACAGGTTGCCTGTCTCATATTAAACAGATATACCAAGATTTGAATTCTCATTCACTAGTCCTCATTGTTAGTGTTGTGGAAGAGTGAATTTTGACAGTTTGTAAATAATTTAAAGTTTTAGGAATTTTAATTTTTACTATGATCATAATATATCTTTTTGTAAATAAAATATGTTGAAATAATTTCCTTAAGACTTTCCCATTTATTTATAATATTGAAAACCTCTTTGAGTAATAAAATGAATGAGGTCTACAACTTTGCTATGTTTTATAGGGTTATCACCCAAGTTCAGGAAAGGGACCCAAATATGTATCCTTATTTTGCATTTTTGATTAGTTGAGATCAGTTTGACCAGGTATTTCATGTCAGTGGCTATTTGAGTCACATGCATTTTTGGTGGGAAATTATATTGTTCTTTTGAGGCACTCTATAATTTTTCATAAGCTTGGATGGCAGACATATTGTCAACTTCATATACATATTCTTTTTGATGACTATTTGAAACCAGCTTGAACTGATATAATATTTCTATTTGTCACCACTAATATTCATTTAAGGTTGCCATGATATAATACACATTGATGAACAACAGCATGATATTGTGATCCTTGAGGTATATCCTGTATTTTCATTTCAAGACCTTTGCACCCCAGTGTGAGGTAAAGATAGTTGTTTTTTATAGTTTAGCTTATCAATACTAATTTTGCTACTTATTATTTTACTTATTATAATGTTGAGTTTATGCTTATTTTTTGCTTAGCTTATGCTTATTTTTGTTATTATTTTGTTTGGTATTATAATGCTTAGTTTATTCTTATTTTTGCTGTTATTGTTTGGTTCATGTGAAGCTATTTCTTACATGTCTGATATTAGAAAATGTTCATGAGAACCATGAGCAGGTATATAATCCATTCACAGAGAAAGAATATTTTGTTAGAATAATGGAATAGAAACTGGTCAGAATTGTAATTTATTTTATTTTAAATATTCACCTATTATAGTATACATAAGCTATCAGAGTTATCTTTCTTGATCCATTATTTATTGGTTTTAATATTGTTATTACAGGGTCTTTTATTTGGAAGTATTTCCAATGCAACTGCAATAAATGCTCGAACTTACAACGTCTTGATTTTTATTATTTCATTGAGAATTTGACACGATGACAGTGTGTTAACTTACTTAATTCTGTTTCTAGCAGTGATTATCTTCTCTTGAGTTTCTCCACTCTCCTTCAGCTTTTCCACTGAAAGATGAAAACAATCGTATAAACACAAAGTTTGATTTATATGTGACTTATTTTTATTAGAACTGTCAAGAAACTAGAGGGTCACATGATTCTGTATCGCTCATCTTGTAACAAAAAAGATTCATTGAACTCTTTTCTATCACAGCATATAATCTTAATGTTGACCTCCAAGGACTTGAACCCAATAGCCTCTTGGACACTAGTTGGTACAAAATTGAATCTTCATACAACAATGCTCCTTCAAGCATTATAAGATTGCATTTCCATACTTGTTCTGAAGAATATTCTGGAAATGATGCTTCACATATCAAACAGCTTTCAATTGTGCATCACAAAGTCTTTGTAACCATGGTAACTATTGATTTCTAAATGTCTGCATCTTACAATGATTAATGTCTTGTGATTTTTGACATATTCTCCATTGCAGTCTATGTTAAACATTGCATCCTGGGGCTTGTACTCCATAAACCCTTGGTTTTTCATTTGTGTTCATGTTTGAAACTGAATATCACAATGATGATTTATATCACTTTCTATTGTATTTCCACAACTGGTTCTGAGGAAAATAGATTTTTTTAAACATTTTACACAATGGATCCTATGTTAGATATTAGACACGCAAGAAACAGTACCCAAATCCCCTGAGGCCTTCATTTGTGCAAGGTTGATATTTTTTATACCACAATGATTTTTTAAGCACTTTACAATAGCACTGCCATAGCATGTTCTCAGGAAAAGTTCTTAATTGTAGCTATCATCAATGTTAAGCTTTGGAGCCCAAGGGCTCATACCTCAATACCCTGGACTGTTTTGGTGTTTAACACCAATTTCAATAATATTTCAGTTATATCATGGCGGTCTGAACTGGGTTGCACAAAACGCAATTAAATTTAAGTATCAATTAAACCTTAAGTGCAAATTAAATTCTTGTACATTTCAAGAACATCTAACTGGAGGAAACCGGATTACCCGGAGAAAACCACCGACCTGCCATAAGTCATTGACAAACTTTATCAAATAATGTTGCATAGAGTACACCACACCTGAGCTGGGTTCAAACTCGCAAAGTTAGTGGTGATAGGTACTGATTGCATAGGTAGTTATAAATCTAACTACCATATGATCCCGACCACAACAGCCCCTAACAACATATAGAATAAAACAAGATAGACATAAAAATGAATACAGTATAAATGATATTTTTCGCGGGAGGCAAATTTCGTGATTTTCTTCCAAATTGGTGGAACTTTTTTTTTAGCGATTTTTAATTTACACAATCCAGAGTTTTAACCAAATCAAATTTTAGCGGATTGACCATTATATTACACTAACATTATCTGAACTGCAAAATAGGAAATGTTTTTAAATAAATTGAGCAAGAGCTTTTTGTATGCGATCGGCGGTATTTTAGAATAGTATACATGTTCATTAATAGAAAATTGTGTAAGGGCATTTAATATAATTTTAACATATATGTATTATTACAACACATTTAAAATTAAGCACAAATAAGTCTCATTAACAGACTTCAAAACAAAATGTGATAAATTAATTAACACCAAAAATTGTCAACTTACAGGTAATTAAAAATCAGTGAATGGAAATGCTAATATTAATTAAAAAAGGTGTATTTACACAACAACAACTATTCATGGTGATTAGTGTTTTAAAGATAAAAGGAAAATTAACTACATGTAAAAAATAATTACCTTTTACATTGTATTTGTCACCAAATGCATTGTTTTCGGGAAGGATTTTTTACTCTTTGTTAGATATTTTAAAAGCGTCATTTCAACACTTTTAAGAATGGCAGTGACCATATAATTGTTAAATATTTGTTATATACAGTCATACTAGGGGAGACAGATCTTGTACGATTATTTAAGAAAATAAAGATATTTATGTAGTAAAGGGCAGAAATTTACGCGGGTTCTTTTTTTCGCTGATCGATGACTATCGCAAATAAAGCGAAAATTAGGTACCCACGAAAAAAACACTTACACAGTATATGATAACGTTCTCTAGTTCTCTGTTTTCAACAAACTTGCACAAATTTTGGAGAAATTCTGTAACTTTGATCAAGCTTATAAGTCAGAACTCTCCTTGTAACTCCCAAATTTCTTATTTATATGCATAGGACAGTATTATATTAAGCCATTCTTACTAATAAAATCTGCAGGGTTGTATCCTAATGGCACTGGAATTCCAATACTTTCAAAATGATCAACTATATCTCTGGTTTCTCCATGAAATGCAAACTGGAAAATAAAACATATTATAGATTTTTTTTGTTTTTTCTTTGAAGTCAAGATTTTGTATTTATATCTTAATGCTTACAAGGGAAACTAAAGTAAAAGATAGAATCCAATACAAAGAAATCGGTCTTTACAGAACTGTGTAAAACTGAAATACTGTGTTATACTGTTTTCCTAAGACAGTTTTAACATGGCACAGAATCATGCCTTCCCTTTCCAGTACCATGCTGTTTACAATGGAAGTGTCTATGTCCTTGTTTAATTTGGGAAATTATTACACCTTAAAAGTACTTCTGTTAATATGGTAGTAAAATAAAAGTATTGAAAGCAATATAAATAGTTTTATCAATGATAATATCTGATAATTATTGAACTTATTCTTGTCCTAAATATACCCCGGTAGCTGAAATACTGCTTGCTAGACATGAAGCAATAATCAATCAATAAAAGTCTCCTTAGATTTTCTTTTATGCTAGGGGAGAGTGGTAAAATTTCGACCACCCAAAACCTGGACGTATCCAAAAGCCCCTGATTGCATCACTGGTTGCCTGCACTGCTGTACGTTATAAAAACCAGTCACGAGGACATTCGGAATTAAATGTTTCATTTGAATATTGGAAAAAATCTGAAGTATTGCGGGTAATACACATAAAAACAGCCAATCGGCCAGTTTGGGGGAACTTCGACCCCATCCTGGGTATTTTCGACCGCACCATTTATTCCTATTTCAGCATATACCAGTGTTTACCGAAAACCGTCAAAAGCTTTATTTTACATCTGCACTTCTTTTATCAGTATTATTCAGTCCGTTTTCTTTTCTTTTTAAAGAAAGGGGCCCGTTAATGTTTAGGAACAACATCAACATTTTCGTTTCTTAACTAAGTCACCACCTCTTCCCCCTTAAATGTAACTAAATGAATGCATAGTAATAGGAAAATCGATGTAGGATAGACAATTTTCGTTAATTTTGTTTATCCTACATTGAACTATTGATGTCATCGTTTAATTATAACTTCAATCAAAACATAAAGTAGGTGGTCGAAAATTACACAGGATACAATTTATCTGTATAGGTATCTTCGACCACTTTTAACTTTATAAATATTCTGGAGTTGTAATGATATTTTATTAAATATTTGCATAAAATACATCTCAATGACATAACATTTCAGTGTTTTGTAATTTGCTTTAAATGAAGCAAATTGAATCATGAGGATTTAATGGATACATAACACTTCTCTATTCAGCTTGTATTTGGAATTTACCGTCGCTGTAGCTTTATAACCGAGAATACCGCAAAATCACGCGATATTTTATTCCGAATAAATTTGGAAAGACGGTATTAGGTTCGAGTATTATTTACTCTTTAATTGGATCAGTAAAACGTTTATTTTGGTAAGAAAGACAACAACTAGTTTATGTTTATTAATGACAAACAATCTACCGGTCGAATTTCCCGTGTGGTCGAAATAACACCACTCTCCCCTACCGTCTGAATTCATAAAATGATGCATTATTGCAATGATTGCACAAATACCATGCCTTACTGAATTTCTGGGGGAAAACAGTTTATTATCAGAGCGACAACTTTAGTCTTTTTTCATAATTTATTTTGTATTTTCTACTTTCACATTACACACATAATACATTACAGCTATATTTAGCACGACAGTGTCTGTTGTTACCTATTAGCATTATAAAACATTGTCATACAGTGTACATTCAAATACATTATTTGCATGTGTGATCATCATTGTTAGTTTAAATAATTAACTAATAAAAAATAGATCATTTTCAAAAGGTCTAGTTTTCGAAATAGAAATTACATACTTCATAAACTTAAAAGTGGTTTTCAGCAAATTAAATACTTCATAAACTTAAAGGTGGTTTTCATCAATAACTGAACTATAGTTAATATAATATATAATAAAAGACAATATAATAATAGTCATTTTGGATGCTGTCCATTTAGAATTTGTCTAGAACAGTATATATTCTGAGTTACTTCCCTTATACCAATATTATCTTAATATATTCCCATTTCTTCACAATTCTTTCTCTAATTGCAGGGGTCTGATAGAAAGAAGCAGACTGAATTTCAGTTTCATATGTGCGTTTTAATACATTTATTACACCTGATACACATGGATTTTGTCCAGAAATTTACAAGAGAAGATATAATACTTAATGAGAACAATGAATAGATTAATAGAGTAATCAAGCATGTCTGATCCAAGTATTATATGTTGTCTTGAAATAGGAATTTATACATTACACTTGTTTTTTAATATTTCTGCCATTTCCAGCCATAGACTTTTGACAATATTACATTCCCAGAATAAGTGTAAAATTGTTTCTTTTGTTTCATTACAAAAATTACATAGTTGGGTCTCTTTTAATTTACATTTAAACAGGAGGGAATTAGTACTCAAAATTCTATGCAATATTTTGTATTGAAAAACAGTAAATTGATTGTTTTTTGTACAATAGAAAGGAATTTGGTATATCAGATCCCAGTTAACAATTTCTGTATTTATTTCCTCTTTCCATCTTTTTTGTTATTTTGTTGGTAGTTCAAAGTGGCTTAACAAAATTTTTCTGTAGAAATATTGGCACGATTTCTTGTTTTTTTTTTACATATTCAAAATTTTCACAAGTTATCACTGTGATTTTTTTTGTAAGTTTAATTCTAACCTTCCAAATTTGTGGTATCATATGTAAAATTCCCATATACTGTAAAAAGGTGGTTTCTATCCCATAAATTTCTTTAAATCGATTGAAGGAAAGGAATTCATTGTTCTCATCAAGTAAATCATTTATAAAAAATATTCCTGCATCACACCATTTATAATAAAAAAAAACAATGACATTATCAATTTTAAACTTTTTATTAAACCATATGGATTGGGTTAAATATTTGTAGGAATATCATCACTTTCGGAAGACTTTAGTCTTAATAACTTTAAAACCTGTTTAATTCATACATGAAATTTGGGTCAAAATTGCTGGCCATAGACATGAATGTTTCACAACATCAACAAATTCTGTTATAAGATCAGAAATAGGGTACCGTCGTGATCGTATGGTAGTTAGATTTACAACTACCTGTGCAATCAGTGCTTATCACCACTAAAGATGTGATTTCGAACCCCATTCATGGTGAGGTGTACTCGATACAACATTATGTGATAAAAGTTTGTCAGTGATTTGCGACAGGTCTGTGGTTTTCTCCGGTTTCCTTTACCAATAAAACTGACTGCCACAATATAACTGAAATATTGTTGAAAGTGGCATTAAACATAATAAACCAAACCAAGATCAGAAATATTTGTAGTCCATTCTTAAAATATTAGAAAAAAACTTAAGATTACCTGACCATGACATAAAAGTAATAAATTATCACACAGGTAAAACATCTTAGATGATGGCTGGTGCATGGTGGCTATGATTGTCTTATTGCTAGTTTGTGCCAGTGTCTTTAGTGTATGGACCAAACTGTAAGCTGTACTTGAATCTAAGCCTGTTGTTGGTTCCTGGAACAAAAAACAACATTTTGTAATTCAGATTTAATTATGCAAAGGGATTTATGAAAAGAAAGCTTAAACAGTGATGGTCAACAATTCCACCAATATCAACAAAATAAACAATCAGCTCTAATCGTAACTCAAAGAACACAAAAAATGCCATGACATATGACATTGGAAATCCAGGTCTACAACAAATATTCAGATAATGATAGCACATCACTATTTTCACTGAATCAATCAAGCATAATCTTCTAAATATTAAATGATTCGCTTCCAAGGATAGATCAAAGCTAAAACAAAACATAGATAGAACAAAGCTAAAACAAAACATAGGTATCTAATTTAGATAAGTGTCTGGTATTACCTTCAACAGGTACACACAAAGTCAAAAGATGGTATAACCTTCAACAGGTACACATAGTCAAAAGATGTTATAACCTTCAACAGGTACACACAAAGTCAAAAGATGGTATAACCTTCAATAGGTACACACAAAGTCAAAAGATGGTATAACCTTCAACAGGTACACACATAGTCAAAAGATGGTATAACCTTCAACAGGTACACACAAAGTCAAAAGATGGTATAACCTTCAACAGGTACACACAAAGTCAAAAGATGGTATAACCTTCAACAGGTACACAAAGTCAAAAGATGGTATAACCTTCAACAGGTACACACAAAGTCAAAAGATGGTATAACCTTCAACAGGTACACAAAGTCAAAAGATGGTATAACCTTCAACAGGTACACACAAAGCCAAAAGATGGTATTACCTTCAACAGGTACACACAAAGTCAAAAGATGGTATTACCTTCAACAGGTACACACAAAGTCAAAAGATGTTATAACCTTCAACAGGTACACACAAAGTCAATAACCTTCAACAGGTACACACAAAGTCAAAAGATGGTATAACCTTCAACAGGTACACACAAAGTCAAAAGATGGTATAACCTTCAACAGGTACACACAAAGTCAAAAGATGGTATTACCTTCAACAGGTACACACAAAGTCAAAAGATGGTACAACCTTCAACAGGTACACACAAAGTCAACAGATGGTATAACCTTCAACAGGTACACACAAAGTCAAAAGATGGTATAACCTTCAACAGGTACACACAAAGTCAAAAGATGGTATTACCTTCAACAGGTACACACAAAGTCAAAAGATGGTATAACCTTCAACAGAAACACACAAAGTCAAAAGATGGTATAACCTTCAACAGGTACACACAAAGTCAAAAGATGGTATAACCTTCAACAGGTACACACAAAGTCAAAAGATGGTATACCCTTCAACAGGTACACACAAAGTCAAAAGATGGTATAACCTTCAACAGGTACACACAAAGTCAACAGATGGTATAACCTTCAACAGGTACACACAAAATCAAAAGATGGTATAACCTTCAACAGGTACACTCAAAGTCAATAACCTTCATCAGGTACACACAAAGTCAAAAGATGTTATAACCTTCAACAGGTACACACAAAGTCAAAAGATGGTATAACCTTCAACAGGTACACACAAAGTCAAAAGATGTTATAACCTTCAACAGGTACACAGAAAGTCAAAAGATGGTATAACCTTCAACAGGTACACACAAAGTCAACAGATGGTATAACCTTCAACAGGTACACACAAAGTCAAAAGATGGTATAACCTTCAACAGGTACACACAAAGTCAAAAGATGTTATAACCTTCAACAGGTACACACAAAGTCAAAAGATGGTATAACCTTCAACAGGTACACACAAAGTCAAAAGATGGTATAACCTTCAACAGGTACACACAAAGTCAAAAGATGTTATAACCTTCAACAGGTACACACAAAGTCAAAAGATGGTATAACCTTCAACAGGTACACACAAAGTCAAAAGATGTTATAACCTTCAACAGGTACACACAAAGTCAAAATATGTTATAACCTTCAACAGGTACACACAAAGTCAAAAGATGGTATAACCTTCAACAGGTACATACAAAGTCAATAACCTTCAACAGGTACACACAAAGTCAATAACCTTCAACAAGTACACACAAAGTCAATAACCTTCAACAGGTACACACAAAGTCAATAACCTTCAACAGGTACACACAAAGTCAATAACCTTCAACAGGTACACACAAAGTCAATAACCTTCAACAGGTACACACAAAGTCAATAACCTCCAACAGGTACACACAAAGTCAATAACCTCCAACAGGTACACACAAAGTCAATAACCTTCAACAGGTACACACAAAGTCAATAACCTTCAACAGGTACACACAAAGTCAATAACCTTCAACAGGTACACACAAAGTCAATAACCTTCAACAGGTACACACAAAATTAATAACCTTCAACAGGTACACACAAAATCAATAACCTCCAACAGGTACACACAAAGTCAATAACCTTCAACAGGTACACACAAAGTCAATAACCTTCAACAGGTACACACAAAGTCAATAACCTTCAACAGGTACACACAAAGTCAAAAGATCAGAAAGTCAAATACATTTGGTCTGTGCATAGTACCTTTCAGCTTAATATATCATGGATAGCTCAAATATTTAGATATTTGTAAATAACATTATCTGTCCCTTCTACTTTGAAAAAATGAGGTTGAACTATAATTATGTACATGTGTCAGTATTTTTCTGAGCCTGACCAGCCACCTTGTCATTTCACCACATTGTAACCTGATTTGCACTACTGCAACGCCACCAACCAGAATCAATTGTTGTTGGTCCCATGGTTCAAAACATATACAACTCTTATCAAAATATCATAAAATGACTACATCTGAAGCATCAAACTCTTAACATCGCTATTAGTATTGTCTGTACAAAAATCATAGCAAAAGATTATCAATTAACAAATTCATCTTTTTATCTACCAGTTTTCAGAAATACTTCAATATTTCATGCTAAGAGAGCTGCTGGTACACAAACACATACATCTAGTAATATAAGGCTGGGGTCTGTCAATAATTCACAAGCAATATTGGCTCTTTTCCTTTCTCCACCAGATAATCCAGGCATCATGGCTCCTCCTACCACTGAAAAATAATAACAAGCAATTACATTTTTCTTTAATTGAATAATAACTCATCTCACACTTTCAGATCTGAGTCGGAATTCCGCAAGGTTACAAACGGATGCAATCTGTAATTCTATGGCTCAAATTATCAGTATCTAATGTCCTAAATATGCCATGTATTTTTAATAACTTACTTGTGTCCAGACATTTTCTTAGATCTAATTCATCAATAATCATATCTAATGTCTCCTGTTTCTGTTCATTTGTAAGGTTGTCAGGTAGCCTTATGTTGGCTGCAAACTGTAAAATGAAAATTGGTACTGATGTTAAGATTGAAATGTCAAATTTAAAAACTGTGCAGGCCTTTCAGTGAAGGGCAGTACCAGGTACTTTTACCCACTTAAAATGGTAATTGGTACTTCCTAAGTTCAACTAGAGGCTCCCAGGAGCCTGTAATCGCTCACCTGGTTTTCAATTTGACATCTAATGTTGATAGAAAATGGGGGTGTTACACATAATTTTGAAAGTGGGCCACCCAAAGATCATTTCAACTCAAATTTCTGAACAAAAGATTTTGATGTGATTTTTATCATATAATATTCCTAAACGAAATAAACTGGCTGAAAAAATCTCACAGAAAAACCCAGAATATATGTTAAACTACTCATTGCCATATAGCTGCAACTAAAATTTGAGTTCATTTTGATTTGTAATAGAGCGGAAATTGACAACTAAAGAAATTTCTATTTTTAGTAACAGCATGGAGGGTGGAGCTGTCGGACACAATTTTGAAATGGGACTACCCAAGGACTATCCCTGCCAAGTTTGGTTTAATTTGGTTCAGCGGTTTCAGAGGAAAAGATTTAAATGTAATCTTTTATCAAAATATGTCTAATTTGTATAATCAGTATAAATCGGTTGAAGGAAAAAATTCACGGAAAAACCCAGAATATATGTTAATCTACTCATTGTCATGTAGCTGCAGCTAAAATTTAAGCTCATTTTGAATGATAATAAAGCAGCAATGGCCAATTGAAGAAATTCATATTCTTAGTAACAGCAGCCATCTTGAATGGAGGGTGGAGCTGTCGGACACAATTTTGAAATGGGACTACCCAAGGACTATCCCTGCCAGGTTTAGTTTAATTTGGTTCAGCGGTTTCAGAGGAAAAGATTTAAATGTGATCTTTTATCAAAATATGCCTAATTTGCATAATCGGTATAAATCGGCTGAAAGAAAAATTTCACAGAAAACCCCGGAATATATATATGCTAAACTACTCATTGCCATGTAGCTGCAGTTAAAATTTGAGCTCATTTTGGTTTATACTAAAGCAGCAATGAACAATAGAAGAAATTTCTATTTTTAGTAACAGTAGCCATCTTGAATGGAAGGTGGGGCTGTCAGACACATTTTTGAAAGGTACCCACCCAAGGACCATCCCTGCCAGGTTTAGTGTAACTTGGTTCAGCGGTTTCAGAGGAGAAGATTTAAATGTGATCCTTTATCAAAATATGCCTAATTTGCATAATCGGTATAAATCGGCTGAAAGAAAAATTTCACAGAAAAACGCAGAATATATGTCAAACTACTCCTTACCATGTAGCTGCAGTTAAAATTTGAGCTCATTTTGACTTATACTAAAGCAGCAATGGACAGTTGAAGAAATTTCTATTTTTAGTAACAGCAGCCATCTTGAATGGAGGGCGGGGCTGTCGGACAAAATTTTGAAAGGGGCCCACCTAGGGACCATCCCTGCCAGGTTTGGTTTAATTTGGTTCAGCGGTTTCAGAGGAGAAGTTTAAATGTGATCTTTTATCAAAATATGCCTAATTTGCATAATCGGTATATATCGGCTGAAAGAAAAATTTCACAGAAAAACGCAGAATATATGTTAAACTACTCCTTGCCATGTAGCTGCAGTTAAAATTTGAGCTCATTTTGACTTCTACTAAAGCAGCAATGAACAATTAAAATTTCATCCCCCCTTTTTTCTATTTTTAGCTTGGCGGCCATCTTGGTTGGAAGTCGGGATCACCGGACACAATTTTGGAAGGGGGCCATCCAAGGACCATTCCACCAAAGTTTGGTTCAAATTGGCCCAGTGGTTTCAGAGGAGTTGATTAAAATGTGAAAAGTTAACGGACGAACGGACGGACGGACGGACGACGGACGACAGACGATGGACGCTCAGTGGTGACAATAGCTCACATGACCCCTTGGGTCAGGTGAGCTAAAAACTGTTTAAGAAAAAGTACTGCCTGTAAATAGTAGTACATTTGAAAAATATTGAAAGCCCTCACTGTGTAGGTTAAATTTTGGAAATATTATCTTGAATGATGCACAGAATCATAGTTTTAAAAAATACTATGGCAATATCCATGTACTTATTATCTTATATTAATTTATTGTTTAATATGTGTAATTAGTACACAATAAATCATGCTTAAAGTAAAATTCTAAAATGGGATATTGCAGCCATCATGTATTTTAAGAGAAATAGATATCTGTAATCAGAAAATATCAGAGCCTCCACTTCCAGGAGTTGCAGAGGAAATGAGTATACTTGTATAATAGCACTATTTGTATTCATAATAAAGTTTATGAGTTTGAATCCAGCCGGCTATGGCAAGGTGTACTTGATATACATGTAATTTTATGTGATAAACTTCAACTTAATTTGTCAGTGACATGCTCAATGTCTGTCTCTCTCTATGTAGTGAGGTTTCCTTCAAAACTTACCATATGATAAGAAATTTTGTTGGAAATGGTGTTAATCACTCATAATACTAATCGGTCCCCCCCACTGATTATAAAAGTGCCTAACTATAAGTGTAAGATTTTAGAAACCTGTAAAGTATCCTTTAGTGTCAAGGTTTCAAAGAATACATCCTGTTGAAGTACATAGCATATTTTTCTTTTAACATCTTTGGTTATTGGTGAATCATTGAGAGTTATCTCCCCTGATGTGATAGACTGTCTTCCTGCCAAGCAGTTCAGTAGAGAGGTTTTTCCTGCTCCTACAAATTAAAAAAAAAATTGATTAATATGGACATGATTCCGAGTCAAATAATCTTTACAAAAAGCAATCCAAAATAACTATTTAAATGGATAAAATTTTGTTTCTGCATTAACTTTCAACCTTCTAAACATGCTTGAGGTGGCTCAATGAGTTAGGTAGTTGGATTACCTAACAACTCATACAAGCCTATCACCAATACGGCGCTGGTTCGTGCCCGGCTTTGTAAGTTACAAAAAAGGGTGCATTCGACTCGCAGCCGCAAGTGATAAAGTTTATCAGTTGCATGCCCATGGTAGGTGGTTCTCTCCGGGTACTCCTGCTTCTTCCACCACTAAAACTGGTCGCCATGTTATAGCTGAAATATTGCTGAAAGTGGCATTCAACACAATAAATCAAATCAAATCAAATCAAAATCTAAATATGTTTGCAATATTTAATACTGTAATATCAAGGTAATTTTATGAAAAATTCAGATTACAATATTATTAAAACTGACTTACTGTCTGCCTTAGACTTACAAATCTAATATTTAGAAAATTGCTGATAGACTTAAACATGGTAAAAATGACTGAGGCATTTGGTAGAGTAAACACAACATATATTAACATTTTAAATATTTTCAAAAACATAACATTTCCAAAGAAGTAAAAATGTACATTGGTACTGTAGTCATGTATGTTTAGAACAAAAAACAATTGATCGACTGTTTCTTGCTTAACATACAGTGGCAAATATTCAGGACAAAGAACAAAATACAAAAATGATTCCCATGTACTGAAATTATCTTCTTTATAGAATTTCTTTTTTTCTTTAACAGGAAGCACATGCACAATGTACATGTCATATAAGCTTGACATCTCCCACTTAACATGCAATAAACATGTACAGTTCAGTCAAAGACATACAATGTAGCTGTCACATACAATGTAGTGTGATAAATCACTGTGTTTGTGATAGACATCGACACATGTGGTGATATGAATGTACTGTATATCTTTTGCTTTGTTATATCTTTAAAATTGCTTTTGTATTTAGAGTGTTAATTGCTATCACCCAAAATGCTTAAGAAAGAAGAAAGTAAATAGATTACATAGAACAAAAGAATATCAGTATAACTAAAAAGAGTGTTTTATCACGTTATGTCTCCGACATCAAGGATTTGTATAGAAAAAAGGATATGAATCTCGGGAGATTTAACATAGATTGTATGCAAGTATGGTGCGTGGCGAGAACAAGTGAGATTACCCATAGTGCAATTCGTTGACGATGCACGTGCCTTGATTAATGGTGGAAATTTTCATCGCTTCAATATTTTAAACCAGTATTTGTAAATATATAAAACCATATTTACAGGTATAAAGTGAAAATATTTGTCATAAATACCAATCAATAATAAAGTATCGACTTTTTGTAGATGTATCACCCATATTTCATCAATAATTGATATTAATCGATTTGCCCTTTTGACCTTCATAGTCCAGCCTATTATGGGCGGTCAAGACTCGAAATAAAATTTCAAACTCCTCTCTTCTTATCATAACGAATATTGAAGCGAAGCCGTCATTTTTGCGATAATATAAATCTTTTTCAATGTATAGAAGGTGTTTTATTGAAAACAGTGCTCCCGATTTGTATTTATTAATGATTGTTTGCCAACATTTGTCAAAATGGTGGCTTTCAGGGTGGAAATGGGGGTGGCCTATTTAGAAATCAATAAACTTCCTTGTTTACATGAAATCGACATACCAAAGTGTATAAATGTGTAGTTTAAGAGTGTATTCGATATATAGAACAAAACTTGGTGTGATTGGTTGCTTTGTTTTATCATTTTTAAAATGTTTTTAGATGTATGAAACTATACTGTACTTTTTTTTATTTTACGTGTACGAGGGGTGATACAGAAATTTTTTTAAAAAACTTTTCCATTGAACCTATATCGGCAAATCCAAGGATTATTTTGTGTAGTGTAGTATATAGACGATGCATAGAATGAACTTTGGTGTAATTGGTTGATTTTCCTACGAATTCTCAAGGCATTTCAAAATGAATGAATGAATTTTTGCTCTGTTGTAGCATAAAACATCGCCACGCGAGAAAATACGAGATTCGTATCCTTTCTACTATACAAATCCTTGCCGACATGTATTTACCACTGGGTCCCATGATGACCAGTAACTTTCCAGGCTCTGCCATGCCACTAACATCATGTAAAATCTGTTTGTTTCCTATATACAGATTGATATTTTGAAATTGGAGCCGATGTCCTTCCATTCCTTCAAAATGTAGATTCTAACAACAGTCAAAAGACCATTGCTATTGATAAGGTTATAAGGTAGATAAGCTGCAAGAAATTTTCATCACATTAATGATCTGTTGTAAATTTCTACATCACCACACCACATTAGCGATTTGTCTGTGGTAAATCCTCGTCACATTAGCGTTTTGTCTGTGATAAATTTCTACTATCAGAAATGCTTTGTCTGTTCTCAATTAGTCAAAATGTAATTATCTTCAATTCTGTCATTTAAATTTTAATAAATTATCTAAATTTTTGCTGTATTTAGGCCTATTCATTTTCAAAGTACCATATAAGAAAACACTGAGCACTAACTTTCAAGGTGGTTAGTAAAAGTGGTAACCCAGGCCCGGTTCCGGTTCCAAAAACCCTGGCCCAAATTCGTATTTTCTTGATTACATCTTTATTAAGGCATTAATTTTAATAAAATTTGAACATAATGCATAAAATTATGTATTTTATCACATTTTTTAAACAAATATAAAAAAAAAAGCTTTTATACGAAATATCGGCAATATAAGTTTTCGAAGTTAGTAAAAGTTGTAACCCGGACCAAGGCGAAATTTTCAATTAATCATTGATTGCACCTTTATTTCTCGCTAAAACTTCACAATATTCAGAATGAACATTTTTCAGTATTAAAGAAATGAAAAAAATATTTTAAATTCAATGGTAATGTTCTCTTTTGACATTATGGGAGCATTTTAGATTCTGATAAAAGTTGTAACCTTGAATCAATTTACAAAATGTACATACATGTACGTCTTAATTCTTACAAAATTACCTGTAAAAATATAATATGTCAAAAATGCATAGAGAGATATATTAAACTTTTTGTTGAATATGATGGGATTGTATTTTTTGGTTAATTTCTTTGCAAAAAAAATATTTTTAAACTCTTTACAAAATATAGTTTAGTTAAATTAAGAATTTGTAATCCATTTTAATTTTTTTGTTATTATTTTTAAACCTTAATTTAATATAAAAAAGAAGATATTGATATTTAAAAAAATAAGAAAAACAATGCTTAATTCACTTTTTTTTTGTTAATTTCTTTGCAAAATTTTATTTTTTAATCCATTGTAAATTTTTTTTATAATTTTTAAACCTTAATTTAATATAAAAAAGAAGATATTGATATTTAAAAAAATACATTTTTTTTCATAAATTGTTACGGTAACCACATCTCCCAAATCGAATGACTTGCAAAATTATTCTTTGGCATTTTTTTCTCTCTCAAAATCATGGCTCTTTGAGGAGGCGTCCACGTCGCAGAGCTGGGCAGTATCCAAAATTGATACTGGCGAACTCCTCAATATTTACCTGTACAATTACCTGTCCTTGTTGGTCACGTGACCAGTCTTTGTTTACAAATCGTAATATATTAATATTGAATCGTGGAGAAAAATGAAAACTTTTTTTTAAATTGATAAAACGTATTTGTTGTTGTTGTATTGAAGTATGTCTTTGCAAAATTTCAAGAATTTTAAAGAAGAAACAAAGGTGCAATCATTGATTAACTGAAAATTTCGTTTTGGCTCGGGTTACAACTTTTACGGTACCGGGTCGTTTCGCCCCCTGTGTCGTTTCGCCCCATGTGTCATTTCGCCCCCTGTGTCGTTTCGCCCCTATTCCTGTTCGCCCCGGGTCATTTCGCCCCTATTCCCGTTCGCCTCGGGTTGTTTCGCTCTCATTTATTAATAGTGCTCTAAAAAATGATATATGGAAAATACCATTGCAAATATTCGTATTTTGGATGTTGTAAGGCTTGTTCATGAGTACTTTATTTTTGTCTTCCTCATAATTAACATGCTTTCTTGACGTGTTTAATATTATATATTGCTTCACTCTTTGTTTGACATCTGATTAAATATATACTATTTTAGCATTTGATGCGTAATTCATTAAAAAAGAGGTTACTTGCGCACTTGTACAGCATCTTAGTCATTTCATGCACTTTTGGGTTGGTACAAAAAAAATACAACCTTTTTACTGTTCTTTTGTGGTTTTTTGTAAATTTTGCAAGAAAAGTTTCGCTTGAGATCTTTGACAAAAGTAGACCAAAATTAATGAATTATAATTTTTTGTTGTATACAACTAATAAAGGACAAAGTCCTTCTAACGGTAAGCTGTCCGATTTTTCCTTCTATATTGATAGCCAAAAATCTGCTCACCGGAAGTTTAAAAAATAGATCAATTGATAATTTAGAAACGCAAAAGAAATCTATTTCAATGAAAATTTCCCAATTCTTTGATTATTTACTCTATGCAAAATGGAAATAAACTTTTAATACAATTCTAATAAAAAAATCTGATTCTACGAAACTCCCGACAGGAAGAGCGGCGTACAGTACATGTAGGTAAAATGAGTCATAACAAATCGGCTACAAAATTCATTCAAAATAAAAGATAATAGCCTCACCGGACGCAATTACGAACGAAATAAAAAGTATGTCTCCTAATTGTTTCTTTAAAACATGAATTAAAAAAATGCTTTTATAAATAGATACCCTGCTAAATTACCCGTGTTTTGGGAGAAAATTATTCATGCGCAGTTGTTGAATGTTGCAGACGACGGGTTTTCATATTTGTAAACAGAAAACGATCGACAATTGCACATGGAATCTAATGCTAAAATTCATTGAGGTACGCATATTTTGTTATCTTATGCCTGTAATTGGAAAGAATATGATCTCCTGGTTCTATGCATATGTAGAACACATTGAAATTAAAACAAAAACAGTCAATATAATACATTTTCCTTACCTTGATCTATCCCAAAATGTCAAAATCCGTGATGTACCTTATTCATTGAAGAGTCCAAGGAATTCCGAATGCAAACTGGCACACATTTATGGTAAGAATAAAGGAAAGGTTTTTATTTCATTTGTATTATATACAAATGGATATGTGAACGTAAATGAATGAATGCTCTTTCAATTTTAACAGTTGTCATTAAATAATTTACACTAGAAAGGTTATTATAATGTCGTTCGAAATTGTGTACGGATCTAAGTCACAGAGTGACTAGAACGAGGTCATGAAAATCTGTTTAAAACCGTAACAATGCATTGAATAATATATATGGGCTATGATTCAAAAGGAATATTGGTGTTTAATCTGAAATATGAACATGCAATCAGCTTCATCAATTTGTTCAAATTTATTATCAAATGTCAATATCATCGAAATTGTTCGTAATTGCGTCCGGTGAGGCTAACGTGTATGGATCATCGTATTATTGAAATCTTAGGACTTCGTCCTTCAAACAGGTTGCCTGTCTCATATTAAATAAATAACTAAAGTAGACCAAAATGAATGAATTGTCATTTTTTTTTGCATACAACTAATAAATAAATAATTACCAAAAAATTGTCGAAAAAGACTTCATCTATTATCGCGATTAAGTGGGGCTAATCGATTCACTTTTCGGGGCGAACAAGTAATCAGGCCATCAAAAAACTTTGAAAACTTATTTTGCCGACATTTCATATATAAAAAACAACTATTTTTTTCAAAACAAATTAGAAAATGTGATCAAAAATATCATTTTACGTCATGTGTTCAAATTTTATTAAAATTAATGCATTAATAAAGTTGCAATCAAGAAATATCGAATTTGTGCCAGGGTTTTTGGAACAGGACCCGGGTTACCACTTTTACTAAGCACACACACACAGCATCGGAAAATAATCAGTTTTTTGCCTGTGACTGTGTTCGTCGCCTACAACTTGCACCTTTTCGAATGCTTGCAACCAAATTTATTGCTTTTTTTTTACTTATTGCGTGTCTTTACTTGTTAGTTTAGTTTTTTCTTCTTGTTGAAACTTTATAATAAAAAAAAATATATCTACCGGAAGTAAATATACTTGATGAAGGGAGACAACACGGAATAGAAAATATCTAGTGACCGAAAGTGTAATAACGGTCTAATGGGAGCGTAAACCAAAAGCTCATGCTTCACATAAATACATCATTCTAAAAGTGTGATCTGGTTGTACTTTCTTATTCCTTCGAAAATTCGAAATTTATAACCGATTTGTAGTAGTAAATTACGGTGTTCGTTGCAGTGTATACTAGCTGTATTTCAGTCAGAGTAAATTTTGGACTACATTTTGTATTTATAAAACCGCATTTGTGATTTCGCATTTTCCCCGTTTGTGATCATTTTTATATATTATCTCAATCCCACAGAAATGTTGAAAAAAAGTAATTTTCAGTCAAAAAGCCACCATGGTGACCTTTCAAAACACAGCTGTCGGTACAATTTCAGATTAAATTCAAAAATTAAGTGTTGTCTGGTCCATTTCAAGTTTTAGAGTGATTTCAAATCCAATCCAATGATTTAGAGAGGGCGTGCGGGGCGTGCCCCCCCCTAATATTCGCAAAGCATATGTTATACAACGTTAATTCAGCAGTTCAACAAACAACTTTTGCATGAATGGTTAACTCGTGACCTGTAGTAAAATATTCTCTAATTCAGCAATACAACATGAGATTTAACAGTTTATCACAGAAAGCATTGATTCCAGCCCATCTCCACTTGGCAAACAGTGAAGTAGTAAGTGATTTATTCACTTTCTTCAAGGATGACTTGCCATTACCGTCAATATTTGATCAGGAATTAAATCTCTGGCGAAGGCAATGGAACACAAAGGTGGAAAAAACCAAAGATCTGTCAGATACCTTAACGGACAGTAGAGTTTGTACTTTAATGTACCCAAACATTACCTAAATCTTGCATTTATTGTTGTTGACATCAGCTATGTCTAGTACAGTGGAAAGAACCAACTCATCGCTACGATTTATAAAGAATTCTTTCCGCAGTACAATGGGGGAGGATCGTTTTAAGGCCCTAATTTTGTTATATGTTTATAAAGACATTGAAATTGACATTTCGAAAGTTGTGGAAATGTATGCAAGACAATATCCAAGGCGGGTGCTATTGTTTAATCCATTTTCCGAGTGATTTTTTTAAATGATCTTGAGACAATAGTATATATGTAGCTATAAGTTTTCTAGTTTGCTAACATTTGTTCCAAAAATGATTCATTCTTTTTATTTTGGATATTTTTGTTAAATTTGTAACTTCAAGATAAAAAGCTTGTGATATTTTGACCACAATGAATCCCTATTATTACTGTGGCAGCAATCTTATCTGAAACTGTTCAAAAGTCAAAATGAATAGTAATGATATTAGGAGTAAATTTGGGATATCATTCTAAAAAGCTCTACCCATTGATAAATGATCAGTATACTGTCCGTCCGGATGAAGCTTTTCGTTTCGCCGTTGGTTCATTCATTGAAAACGTATGATTCGTTCTTGTTTATACTATAGAAAAACAAATGTGAATATGTTAACATTAATGCTGCATGAAACGATTCTGATCATCTAATTAAGTTACGTTATCTAATCAGAAATCAACAACAAGTTCATGTATTGACAATTTCCGCTTTTGTTTGTCTATAAACAAGAACGGTCGAATCATACGTTTTCAATGAATGAATCAAACGACGAAAAGAAAACCTCCATCCAGACGGCAATATTAACTAGAACCACCCGAAAGGACAAGCACCGAAAGTACAGACCAACTAGTATTACTGTGAGCACAGCTCACTAAGATATACCCTCCGCTCCCCACATCTGTCCAACATATTTCCATAACCAAAACATTACTGATTGTTCCGACCAAGAATGAAAGGGATCCCCCTCTCTTCACCGGTAAGCTGCTGATAAAATTTCAAAACATTCTGAGAAACACTACTCAAGTTATCATACGACATAGGGTAAAATCCAATTTTCCGTCATATCAAGTTCAATAACTCAGGAACGGCAAAAGTGAAAATCGTCAAAAATGAACGGGATCCTCCTCTCTTCACCGGTAAGCTGCTGATAAAATTTCAAAAACATTCTGAGAAACACTACTCAAGTTATCATACGACATAGGGTAAACATCCTATTTTCCGTCATATCAAGTCCAATAACTCTGGCACGGCAAAAGTGAAAATCGTCAAACAAGAAAGGGATCCTCCTCTCTTCACCAGTAAACAGCTGATAAAATTTTAAAAGTTTCCGAGAAACACAACTCAAGTTATCGTACGACATAGGATTTGTCTACAGACGGACGGACGGACGGACGGACGGACGTACATGGTGAAACCAGTATACCCCCCTACAACTTCGTTGCGGGGGGTATAATTAGTGAAATGAGGAATACGTTAAAACTAAAGCAATAGTTCTTTGAAGGGTTAAGATATCTGATAAAAATGGTGTGGTTGGTTCAAAATTGTCGTTCAAATAAATGTCTGTAATTCCTCAAACCCCCAGAGCTTAAGCATAAGCGGTCCCCAGACCCCTCGCCTACTCACGCCCCCTCTAACCACAAATCCTGGATCCGCCCATGTACATGTATATCATAAATTTTGCAGGGGCCGTCTTGGTATTATAGTAGTTGGATTTACAACTACCTGTACAATCAGTGCCTATCACCACTAAAGTTGTGAGTTTTAATCTCGCTCATGGCGAGGTGTACTCGATACACCATTATGTGATAAAAGTTTGTCAGTGATTTGCGACAGGTCGGTAGTTTTCTCCGATTTACTTCACTAATATTAGACCTACACTTTAATCTGCCAGGTCTAAATTAATAAAACATCATTTTCAAATTAAACTACTGTATTAGCGAACTAAAAAATAACGTATATACAATCAAACGTTATTTACCAATGAACATGAACAAGTTTTACAGAACTTGGGTACCTTTATTGAAGAATGTTTTTTTTACTGCGAGGACACAACTGATACCTACGTGTAGATATCATTAGGTTAGGTGAGTTATTATAGTTATTATATATTAAATGTGAATTGATTTATGATGGTATCTGATAGGCTCTGATCTGGCGTGCAGTCACTGAACATAAATATGTTTTCGTTTTTTTGTTTTTTTTTGCTTTTTGCTTTTTGTTTTTTTACATGTATCTTTGTATGCCTCCAATCATTTCAATCATTGTATTAAATTGTTTGCCCCTTGTGGGACCTTAATTGGCAATACAAATCCTCATTCTTATTCTTATTCTTATATAAACAAAGAACTAACTAACTAACTAACTAACAAACTCACTAACTAACTAACTAACTAAAGAACACAGACTACACGTGCTTATATCTAATTATCATGATGAATATGCATCATTTCCCTAAGCAGTAAGGAAGCGTGTCATTAAGCATGCAAAAACTGACCGTCACGATAAAGCTGAAATATTGTTGAAAGTGGCGTTAAACACCATAACCCTAACCCTCAATTTTGCACCTTATTATATTAAATTATAATATATAGATATTTACTTTATTTCCTTTTGTACAGAGATTTCATATAAAGAAACAGACATAAAAAAGACGTTTATCATTTAGTTTTCAAATTTTGCGAATTTTGCGAATTGTTCAACTCATGACTGATCGATCACGATATTTTAACCCTTCAAAGAACTATTCAAATTTAAAGTCATTATAAGATGTTAATTTTCAAAATTACGGAAAGTTCATCTATGAAACAATTTGCATATTTTGTTCACATGAAAAACACAACATTTTGAAAAAGCCATACTTTCATCATTGTCCAGTTCGTATTTTGTGTCTCACGATAAAAGTTCTGCTGTAAACTCTAGGGATGTCAGGTTGTCCATATACATAAAAGTATCTTCTTCTTCTTCTTTCTTCGTCTTCTTTTTCTATTCACACTGAAGTCTATTTGGTTAATGTGTCTCCATAAGTCTTCACGAAGCTCGACGATAATGTCACATGAGAACAAAATATGTTCAATGATATTGAAATAGAACATCCCACACTTGTCGCATAATAGCTTCTCGTCCTCGATATGTACTATGGCACAAAGGTCAATCACATATTTTGCAGCGACTCTAATTTCCGGAACCAATTTAGCAACTGCCCATGTCCTGTATACTTTGATGACAGGGTGAATAAGTTTGAAGCATCCAAGTAAGGAGGTCCGTGGGAGCGACCCCCCCCCCCCCCCCACCCGGCCGAATGACTCAAAATTACGGGGTTTTTTGTTGTTTTGTTTTTATCGATTTCTATAATTATTGAGTCGCTTTGTAAATAGCGACACGCCGCCGAATCTTCTATGGTAAATTAAACATAACACAACTGATTGATTTTTAAAATAATATTTTAACGAAATTTTCAAATGACAGTACCTAGTTGGTGAATGCAAGATGGATTTTCCCATCTTTTGAAAACATTCTAATACATAAATGTAATAAACAGTATACAAACAAGCAATTTGCAGAAATTAGATTGGTACATAAGTACTAAACATATCTATGTCTCTGATGAGTATAGTATTTGGAAGAGTCCACTGGACAATTACAAAAAACAAAAACAAAACAAAAACTAAATATATATCATTTGTAGATATTTAATAAGTTATTAACTTCTTATGAACACCGAAATAGAAATAAACCCTTTTTTAATAAAAGATTCATGTAAAAAGGCAGTAATTAAGACGGGTGTTGGAGTATAATGGCCACAGCGAAAAATTAAATGTTTGCGTGAACTGGATATGGCAAGATGAAGAGGCAGACCGCCGGATACAGTAATTTGGCAAGCCTGTGCTCTACTGGTAATAGTAGAAGCGAGAATAATCCTCCCGAACCGTGATAACACACGAGCAAGAGAGATAACGGGTACTCGAACCCCGATACGTGAGCAAATATTTTAACCTCAAACCCTGCGGTTTTTACGCAGAAGTTCAATAATATAACCGAAGGATCCGAACTGGTATCAATTCAATCACCGGTCTGTCTGGTGAACAGAGAAGACCATAGAAACTCTGTGGTAACACAGAAGAAAAAACCTTAAAATATAAGCTGACACACATTTTGGGAGACCGACATGTCCCGTCATCATCTTGCCATATCCCGCCAGCGCACTCAAAGAAGCTGTGACATTTTTATTAATCAATTAGTAAAAAAATAAAAATTACAAAGAATTGAGATAGGCAAATAATAATACAATTTTGGTGTTATTATTACGAGTTTTCCTTGAACTTCTGAGAAAATTAAATACTAAAAAATACATAAATGTACAGTCTCATATTAAATCAATTGACATTATAAACTAGGATGCGATTGTTCATAAAAACTTCGGCGAAAGTCATTTTCCGCAGATCGAGTTCTTCATTTAAAAGAGAAAATAAAAAGTCACTTTACATAATACCGACTGATGCGAGAACAAATTAAATAGCATGTGTTATAGTCACTTAAAATGAAATTGTCCTTTTATCAACAACCAAGGGCCTGTTCGGACGACTGTATGATGGCTTTTTAAGTAGTCTCTGTTCAATTTCCAAGTTCGTCCATTAATTGCCAAGCATCTTTCGTCGGTATTTCTCATACATGTACCAGCACCAACAAGCATCACCTGAAAAATTCACAAAACAGCAGCAGAAAAAGAGAATGTTTTGGGGAGGTAACGGGTAAGGTGGTGGGGGTTTCAAAAATGTCAGCCGGCAACTACATACAGGAGCGGTATAATCACGTGATACATGTAACGAGGCAAATAAGGGGGGAAAATATGCAGACGTTAGGGATGCAGAAAGGGGGATTGTAAACTAAAATAAATACTCATTCACTTTAATTAAATCTGTTTATCGGAATAAGATAAACACACATATTCACAAGGGGCTAATTCAATGACAGAAGGCAAATCCAGCGTCCTCCCCATGACCAATGTACATGCATGAGAGCAAAAAGTGAGTAAAGTAATAGTACATGTTAACGTTAAATTAACGTTGAAATACACGTATTATTAATAAAATGCACAAAATTGATAGTTAAAGCTTTTAATTGTAGATTATTTTTTCTATTTTATTTTCTGACTCTTATAAATTGAGGATAGGAGGAAGTACACTCATTATATACAAATGAGGAAGTAAAAGTGTTCAAGTAGATTTTTTCATCCGGTTAACACCAGTGACCGGTGTTGATTAAGTAGTGTACACTTGAAAATGATATAATTGATGTCCATAGAAACTGGAAATCAACAGAAAGGTAGTTATTTTGTTCTTTTAATTTCACCTTCGGTTCACGGGAGAAAGTGCATGGTTACTTAGATAAAGCTTGGTATGGTAGCTACTGAAGTTTGAAAAATGCCCCTATTCATGTATTCCATCAGCATGAAAACCATATCCATTCATATATTCAAAGTACGAAAATAAAACCCATTGATCAATCTCTTAGAAAGTTTATATTCCGATACCAAGATCTTGTCGAAATATATTCCGTCTCTGCAGAGACGATAATAAACGATGCATTTTCAAATAGTGAAAATGTATAAATAAAGGTAATAACAAAATTACCGAACTCCGAACAATCTTACAAAGGGAAAGTAGTCAACAAAAATGTCAAAATTATTTTTTTTATCAATGTGTGACGTAAAATTGTTTTTGACATTTACTTCACTGAATTTGGTACTGCTTTGACAACTATTTTCCCTATTTTGTTCCAGTATTGTTACACATACTGTTATAGTGACCGCCGGAACCTTTGAGCCGTAATGAAAGCGGGAGGTTTGGCGCTTTGAAATGTGATTCAACCCACCATTTCTTTAGAAATGCCTGTACCAAGTCAGGGTCATTACGGTTTTCACAGTTTTCCGGTTGTTGACTGATTTTGTCTGTTTATATACTTATGAGTTTTGACTTTCCCTTTGTAAGATTGTTCGGAGTTCGATAATGTTGTTATTACCCTTATTTATCATGATGCTGTGTTCACCTTTCTCCCACTTTTAATTTTTTTGGAATATAGGTGGAGAAACATTTGTGAAAGAAACGTGTATAATATTTTAAATTTAATGAAACTACAGAGGTGACAATCAACCGTCTCCTCAATCCTAGTTCATCTCAAGATTTAAATAACATTTGCTTATATTTAAAAGAATCCTACTCACTCAGAGATTCAACTTTTAAAAATATTTAACTTTCCTCAAGTAACTGGCAAAAACTTCCAAATGATAATAATAATTTTAATCTTATACTCCCAAAATGATAATAAACATTATGATATTATTATCTAACTGATGTGCTCATCCCTAAAGATTATAGTCTTATCTGAAGACTTTTAAAATATTATGATATCATATGTATGTGTTATCTCTATGTTTATATATGCTTGTGAATGTATTGGATTACGCAACATTGTGATTATGATGTACATGTACTTAACTATGCTTTATGGGGATTCAAGAAATTTACCTGTAATTAACTTTACAGTGGATTCAGTGTAAACAATTCTCATACTTATATAATGATTGACATATTAATTGATTGATTGGTGTTTAACGCCAACATTAGCAATATTTCAGCTATATCGTGGCGTGAACAAATTGTATTATTAACCCAGACACCTACAAGAGTAACCAGACCCTTAAAAGTAAAACACATTTGTCTTTAAAACAATCGGATGTTATATGTACAAATAAAAAGAAACATTAAAAAGATAAAACACATATGCTTAGAAGGTATATTATCTAACTATATGTTTGTATACAAATTATTTCTTTTTAATTTCAAAATTGGGTAATCCTATAGAATAGCGGCGTAAATTTGCAATTTTCAAATGGACGGTGTAAATTATTTTTAAAATATTTAAGCGCAATTAAGGGTACCGGAGAGAACCACCGACCATGGACAAGCCACTGGTAAACTTTATCACTTGTGGCTGCGCGTTTAAAGCACCCTTTTTGTAATTTACAAAGCCGGACGCGAACCCACGCCGTATTGGGGATTTTTTTTGTCAATATACAACCTTTAAAATTGCTTTGATAATTTACGCCGCTATACTATAGTAGGTGTCTACAAGGTACCCAATTTACGCCGCTAATCTATAGGATTATCCAAAATTGTGTCGCCTGCGACATTTGTAAATAAATTATATAAATTGTTGACATTGTAGAATATCTGCCGAACATCGGCAACATCTACGGAGTCAATTAAAACATGTTTTTAAAGTGAATTATTGGAATTACACGGAATATATTCTGGTCGTTCCTCATTATTTAATAGATAATTATGGGTCAATCGACTATGTCCGATACGACATCTGGTCAAGACTACTTAATCTTTCCGATTTTGACCGTAAGGACAAGGAGTTTCGTCAACTAGGGGAGTATTTCGTGTAATTTGTTATGAATTTGCTGGTCCCAGCTGTCTTGCCAGCGTTTTGAAATATATTTCATAATAAAAGATATAAGGTTTAGAACAATTCGATATAGAATCATTCAATGCGTCCTTAATTAGCTTCCCGGTCAACAACTTTGTTCCCATGGATCCATGGATAATACCAGGGATCCATGTGAAAATGACATGTTTACCAATAACAACAATGCTTTTATAAATGTGAACTATTTTTGAAATGAAAGGGTTTTGAGTTTTACAACTCTCAATTGCCAACAGGCAGGAAAGATAATCTGAACAGATCATGAATTTACTCTTATCAGAAGAGGCAACAAACTTCAAAGCAAGAAGTATTGCATTAGCTTCTACGCTGAAGATTGAACTGGCAGACGGTAATCGGAGAGAATCGACCTGCCGGTGCTACCCTATCACCATCCTTAGAACCGTCCGTATCAATTGCAGAGTATTCAGATGTAATAGATCCAATTACAGTAAAATGTTGCTGACTTAGTAAAGGGTTTGTTTCAGGTTTTTTTGTATTCTATGGATTCTTACTTCAACATTTTCACTGATTTAAAAATGGGAAACTTAAATAATGAAGAAAACATTTATTATCATATATTTTAATTAATAACATCATACTTAACTGTACTTAATAAAATTAATACGACGTAATAACAGTGGTTTATGAAAATAAAGATAGAATAAAAATCAAGCTCATGTCTAAAGTATTTTGTTTTCTTCAAACATATACAAATGGCTTAGTTTATGGTGCTAAATATGCTATGATGCAAAACCTCACCTCTTAGTGAAATGATGATGTCATGCAAAAGCTTTAAAATGTGGTTGGTTTGGTTTGGTTTATGGTCTTTAAAGCCACTTTCAACAATATTTCAGTTATATCGTGGTGGCCAGTTTTATTGTTGGAGGAACATAATGTTTTATAGAGTACACCTCGCCATGAGCGGATTCGAGCTCACAACTTTAGTGGTGATAGCCACTGATTGCACAGATAGTTGTAAATCCAACTACCATACGATCACGACCACGACAGCCCCTATGTATATATTATCTTTAATCTCATAAAGCCAATGTATAACAATGGTACTGAGATATAACAATAGAATCAAAATAACAACTACTATTTACAATATATAGACATACAAGCAAAGGGGAGAGGTTATAAAAGACTAAGATCCTGGAAGACAAACACCAGTATTAATAGCTCTTATGAAATGACAGAGTTTCTTCAATTTTGGTTTTCTTTTGCTTGTCATAAGTTCAGGAAATTTAATAATATTATGTCTATTTATAAAATAATTTGAAAGTGACTGCTTACGTTTTTGGTTGAAATAATTACATTCAAAGATATAAAGGCATTCATCTCCAATTTGCGATCTATTACATAATTACATAATTTGCATTTACGGTTTTATGTTGGTATATTCTGCCATTGCCCTGTCTCGATAGGGAGTTTATTATTAATTGTTCTAAATCTGCAAAGCAAAGTTGCATCTTTTATTTCTAAAATATTTAAATATTCTTCATATTTAAACTCTGTTTTGTTTTAAAAGTTTTATAAATTATAGCCTTAGGTGAATTTTGTTTTAAAAGTTTTATAAATTATAGCTTTAGGTAAATGTTGTACTACAGAATTCCAACTTTGAAGAAACGGATCCTCTAATCGCTGTTTAATTATACATTTCAAATATTCTATATTGTTAAAATGCTCGGTTTCCCATAAATCTGAGAAGCCACAATCATTAAATATTTGTTTTACAAACAAGATCCAGCTAAACTGCATATTATAATTTTCATTAATTGACGACGTAATCTGTACAATATATTATAATACTTTGCTTACCAGCTAAAAGTCTTGCCCAATAACATACAGTTCTGATTTTTATGTCAATATATATAGAATATCGCCCTAGTTCACCATACACCATATAGCTAGGTGATATTGTTTTTAAATTAAAAAGAATCTTACAAAATTTTAGATATATCTTTTATATACAAATGTAATTTAATTGTTCAGCAATCGAAATCTAGCTAGGATTATCTACGTGTCTACCTATGGGCATTGAGATTGTACCACCCTTTAGCAATACTGTTCAACCTCCGGCTTCGCTTCGGGCTATATAGAAGTGCTTCAGGGTGGTACAATCTCAATGTCCACAGGTAGACACGTAGATAACTGATAATGTTATGACGTCTGCTACAAAAAGTCTGACTGGCTGTTATTTCAACCAAGCACTCATATCTGATTTAACTTTTGTTGTAGATGTTTACTGGAATGTCATATTGGTATATCATGGCTACTATTCTAGTTGGATTTACTCAGATAGGTCAAAGTTCATCTGATACAAACTTCCAAAAGAACTGTACCAAACAGGAATTGTATGTATGAAAACAAGTATATATAAATTAAATGAGAGGACTACTAACATGTTAAAGTATTAAAGTACTTGCATGACCGCCATCCTTTCACTAAGAGGGGAAGGGACTGTCATGACCGTGATCGTATGGTAGTTTGATTTACATCTAAATGTGCAATCAATGCATATCATCTCTAAAGTTGCTAGTTCGAATCCCGCTCAGTCGAGGTGTACTCGATACAATATTATGTTATTAAGTTTGTCAGTGACTTGTGGCAGGTCAGTGGTTTTCTCCGGGTACTCCGGTGTCCTCCATTGATAAAACTGACCGCCACGATATAGCTGAAATATTGTTGAAAGTGGCTTTAAACACCATAAACCAAATCAAACCAACCACATTTTAAAGCTTTTGCATGACCTCATTATTTCACTAAGAGGGGGTTTTTGCATCATAACATCAATTTAACCAGGGCACTTTGTTTTTATTGTAGTGCCTGTACCAAGTCAGGGAAGTGAACTGTCATATATTTGTGTGTTAGGGGTATCATTTTTGACTCTTTCTATGATTTTTCTATTAGATTTTTGAACTGTTCCGACAGTGTGGTATTTTTCTATTAAATGTTTGAACTGTTCCGACAGTGCGGTATTTTTCTATTAGATTTTTGAACTGTTCCGACAGTGTGGTATTTTTCTATTAGCTTTTTGAACTGTTCCGACAGTGTGGTATTTTTCTATTAGATTTTTGAACTGTTCCGACAGTGTGGTATTTTTTGTTTTTCTATTAGATTTTTGAACTGTTCCGACAGTGTGGTATTTTTCTATTAGATTTTTGAACTGTTCCGACAGTCTGGTATTTTTCTCTAAGATTTTTGAACTGTTCCGACAGTGTGATATTTTTCTATTAGATTGTTTAACTGTTCCGACAGTGTGGTATTTTCCTATTAGATTTTTGAACTGTTCCGACAGTGTGGTATTTTTTGTTTTTCTATTATAATTTTGAACTGTTCCGACAGTGTGGTATTTTTCTATTAGATTTTTGAACTGTTCTACAGTGTGGTATTTTTCTATTAGATTTTTGAACTGTTCCGACAGTCTGGTATTTTTTTATTAGATTTTTGAACTGTTCCGACAGTGTGGTATTTTTCTATTAGATTTTTGAACTGTTCCGACAGTGTGGTATTTTTCTATTAGATTTTTGAACTGTTCTACAGTGTGGTATTTTTCTATTAGATTTTTGAACTGTTCCGACAGTCTGGTATTTTTTTATTAGATTTTTGAACTGTTCCGACAGTGTGGTATTTTTCTATTAGATTTTTGAACTGTTCCGACAGTGTGGTATTTTTCTATTATATTTTTGAACTGTTCCGACAGTGTGGTATTTTTCTATTAGATTTTTGAACTGTTCCGACAGTGTGGTATTTTTCTATTAGATTTTTGAACTGTTCCGACAGTGTGGTATTTTTCTATTAGATTTTTGAACTGTTCCGACAGTGTGGTATTTTTCTATAAGATTTTTGAACTGTTCCGACAGTGTGGTATTTTTTGTTTCTCTATTAGATTTTTGAACTGTTCCGACAGTGTGTTATTTTTCTATTATATTTTTGAACTGTTCCGACAGTGTGGTATTTTTCTATTAGATTTTTGAACTGTTCCGACAGTGTGGTATTTTTCTATTATATTTTTGAACTGTTCCGACAGTGTGGTATTTTTCTATTAGATTTTTGAACTGTTCCGACAGTGTGGTATTTTTTGTTTTTCTATTAGATTTTTGAACTGTTCCGACAGTGTGTTATTTTTCTATTATATTTTTGAACTGTTCCGACGTATGAGTGGCTGTACATGCATGATTGGCTGTACATGTATGAGTGGCTGTACATGTATGAGTGGCTGTACATGTATGAGTTGCTGTACATGCATGAGTGGCTGTACATGTATGAGTGGCTGTACATGTATGAGTGGCTGTCCTGTATGAGTGGCTGTACATGTATGAGTTGCTGTACATGTATGAGTGGCTCTACATGTATGAGTGGCTGTACATGTATGAGTTGCTGTACATGTATGAGTGGCTGTACATGTATGAGTGGCTGTTCATGTATGAGTGGCTGTACATGTATGAGTTGCTGTACATGTATGAGTGGCTGTACATGTATGAGTGGCTGTACATGTATGAGTGGCTGTACATGTATGAGTGGCTGTACATGTATGAGTTGCTGTACATGTATGAGTGGCTGTAGATGTATGAGTTGCTGTACATGTATGGGTGGCTGTACATGTATGAGTGGCTGTACATGTATGAGTGGCTGTACATGTATGAGTGGCTGTACATGTATGAGTGGCTGTACATGTATGAGTTGCTGTACATGTATGAGTTGCTGTACATGTATGAGTTGCTGTACATGTATGAGTTTCTATGCATGTATGAGTTGCTGTACATGCATGAGTGGCTGTACATGTATGAGTGGCTGTACATGTAAGAGTGGTTGTACATGTATGAGGTGCTGTACATGTATGAGTGGATGTACATGTATGAGTGGCTGTACATGTATGAGTTGCTGTACATGTATGAGTTGCTGTACATGTATGAGTTGCTGTACATGTATGAGTTGCTGTACATGTATGAGTGGCTGTACATGTATGAGTGGCTGTACATGTATGAGTTGCTGTACATGTATGAGTTGCTGTACATGTATGAGTTGCTGTACATGTATGAGCGGCTGTACATGTATGAGTGGCTGTACATTTATGAGTTGCTGTACATGTATGAGTGGCTGTACATGTATGAATTGCTGTACATGTATGAGTGGCTGTACATGTATGAGTGGCTGTACATGTATGAGTTGCTGTACATGTATGAGTGGCTGTACATGTATGAGTGGCTGTACATGTATGAGTTGCTGTACATGTATGAGTTGCTGTACATGTATGAGTTGCTGTACATGTATGAGTTGCTGTACATGTATGAGTTGCTGTACATGTATGAGTTGCTGTACATGTATGAGCGGCTGTACATGTATGAGTGGCTGTACATTTATGAGTTGCTGTACATGTATGAGTGGCTGTACATGTATGAATTGCTGTACATGTATGAGTTGCTGTACATGTATGAGTGGCTGTACATGTATGAGTGGCTGTACATGTATGAATTGCTGTACATGTATGAGTGGCTGTACATGTATGAGTTGCTGTACATGTATGAGTTGCTGTACATGTATGAGTGGCTGTACATGTATGAGTTGCTGTACATGTATGAGTTGCTGTACATGTATGAGTTGCTGTACATGTATGAGTTGCTGTACATGTATGAGTTGCTGTACATGTATGAGTTGCTGTACATGTATGAGTTGCTGTACAGGTATGAGCGGCTGTACATGTATGAGTGGCTGTACATTTATGAGTTGCTGTACATGTATGAGTGGCTGTACATGTATGAGTTGCTGTACATGTATGAGTTGCTGTACATGTATCAGTGGCTGTACATGTATGAGTGGCTGTACATGTATGAGTTGCTGTACATGTAGGAGTGGCTGTACATGTATGAGTTGCTGTACATGTATGAGTGGCTGTACATGTATGAGTTGCTGTACATGTATGAGTGGCAGTCAAAGTCATACATGTACCCTCCTCACTTCCTTCATTTCTGTATATTTTTTATCTATTGTTTAGCTTTATTATTAGGTGACGACGTTCCTTTGGTTTTATCATGTTGCGTGTACATTTCTCAGTTTGTTTGTGCACGTATTTGCAATGTTTCAGACTTCAATGTAATCTTGTGATAATAGAACAACGTTTACACGGATATCGTTTTCAAAAATTTATCAAAATATTTTCACGAAATTGTATTACCCCTACAAAGATCTTGACGTAAATAAATAAATAGAATTCTACATGGAGGGATCTGATCGGAAACAGTATGTCCCATAATCAAATGTTGCTATAGGGGCGATGTTAACAAAGCTAAAAAGTTCAAATATAACACTTCTGAACAATCTTAAACACCTTCAACAAACCGATTTTCAACCTGACAAACCAATAAAAATAGATATTGAATTATTATCATATTTCATTTTCATAATTTCAAAATCGACTTTTAGGTAAATACTGATTTTGCAGCAGATTAGATAGATAAAAACCCATTGACATTTACATTAGTGCACACCTTCATCAGCCAATCATATTTAATTAATATAGAATTCGACTAATCATATTTTCTTAATTAAGATATTATTCGATCCATCATATTTACTTTATATATAATTGCAATCATGTATCGTCAAATCGTGATCAGAAAATCACAAAAAGCAAACATGGTCCTTTACCAGAGATAGCTTTATATGATAAAAATGTAGATATCAAATTTAGTGCGCACATTAAAGCTTATGATATAGTTTACCATAAATCTATCTATATATATATATATTAAAAAGTCAAATGAAATCCGTATGCTGGTACATATATACGTCTGAAAATTAAACCAAACAGTGTTAGAATTAGATTTTTGAGCTGTCAAATTTTTTTTCTTCCCTCGACGGAATTTGAACTCACACCATTGATACACCGCAGCACCATTCGCTTAATCTTACATCCAGCGCTCTAGACCACTCGACCACATCCACTAATAACACTATTAAATAACCAGGATCTGTTTAGTAATCTAAGTTAATCAGTTAAGATTATTTTTGTTAATTTGTGATTTATGTTTTAAATAACGTTAAAGAAAACCGGAAGGAACGATCAACGGTAAACAATACAGAGACACATGCAACATTGGGCTCAAGACAGAGAACGAAGATAAACAAAACACTACAAAGAAAGCCCAAAAGATGAGCAACACGGACCCCAACATAAAACGGGCAGTGACCGGTGGTGCTCGCGAACGGAAATTAGTTCTTTTTTCTTATAGTTTTACTCATAGTCGGGTCCGGTAAGAGTCCTGTCGGTGATCGGTGATCTAGCAGATAAAATATCTGCGCAAAATGAAACATATCCATTATCATTTGAGAAATGGTTATTTCGCACGAAAAGTTTGAAGATATCAAAGAGGTATTCAGAAGCAGTAAATTTAAGAAAGACAAAGTAAAATAGTCAAGTGAAAAAAAGACTAAATGATGATCAACAAAACACTACACGGAAAACTAAAGATCGAGCAACACGAACGGTCAATAGAGCAACACGAATGGTCAATAGAGCAACACGAATGGTCAATAGAGCAACAGGAACGGTCAATAGAGCAGCACGAATGGTCAATAGAGCAACACGAACAGTCAATCGAGCAACACGAACGGTCAATAGAGCAACACGAACGGTCAATAGAGCAACACGAATGGTCAATAGAGCAACACGAGTGGTCAATAGAGCAACACGAATGGTCAATAGAGCAACACGAACGGTCAATAGAGCAACACGAATGGTCAATAGAGTAACACGAACGGTCAATAGAGCAACACGAATGGTCAATAGAGCAACACGAATGGTCAATAGAGCAACACGAGTGGTCAATAGAGCAACTCGAACGGTCAATAGAGCAACATGAATGGTCAATCGAGCAACACGAATGGTCAATAGAGCAACACGAACGGTCAATAGAGCAACACGAACGGTATATAGAGCAACACGAATGGTCAATAGAGCAACACTAATGGTCAATAGAGCAACACGAATGGTCAATAGAGCAACACGAATGGTCAATAGAGCAACACGAACGGTCAATAGAGCAACACAAATGGTCAATAAAGCAACACGAATGGTCAATAGAGCAACACGAATGGTCAATAGAGCAACACGAATGGTCAATAGAGCAACACGAACGGTCAATCGGTTCGTGACGACGACCTAAAACGAGCATAATCTGTTGTCTGAAATTTGCTACTTTTTTCCTGGATTTTTTTTTTCAATTGATATTCCGCCAGATTAGACATTATTGTGTTAGTCGTATCTAATTCGATCAGGGTTGTTTATCATTTTATCACACAACTACCCACATGTATCATTGCCGAAGTATGACCTATGGCAACGACACAAAAGACTAAATGATGATCAACAAAACACTACACGAAAACTAAAGATCGAGCAACACGAACGGTCAATAGAGCAACACGAATGGTCAATAGAGCAACACGAATGGTCAATAGAGCAACACGAACGGTCAATAGAGCAACACGAATGGTCAATAGGGCAACACGAACAGTCAATCGAGCAACACGAACGGTCAATAGAGCAACACGAACGGTCAATAGAGCAACACGAATGGTCAATAGAGCAACACGAGTGGTCAATAGAGCAACACGAATGGTCAATAGAGCAACACGAACGGTCAATAGAGCAACACGAATGGTCAATAGAGCAACACGAATGGTCAATAGAGCAACACGAACGGTCAATAGAGCAACACGAACGGTCAATAGAGCAACACGAATGGTCAATAGAGCAACACGAGTGGTCAATAGAGCAACACGAATGGTCAATAGAGCAACACGAACGGTCAATAGAGCAACATGAATGGTCAATCGAGCAACACGAATGGTCAATAGAGCAACACGAATGGTCAATAGAGCAACACGAACGGTATATAGAGCAACACGAGTGGTCAATAGAGCAACACGAATGGTCAATAGAGCAACACGAATGGTCAATAGAGCAACATGAATGGTCAATCGAGCAACACGAATGGTCAATAGAGCAACACGAATGGTCAATAGAGCAACACGAACGGTATATAGAGCAACACGAGTGGTCAATAGAGCAACACGAATGGTCAATAGAGCAACACGAATGGTCAATAGAGCAACATGAATGGTCAATCGAGCAACACGAATGGTCAATAGAGCAACACGAACGGTCAATAGAGCAAAACGAACGGTATATAGAGCAACACGAATGGTCAATAGAGCAACACTAATGGTCAATAGAGCAACACGAATGGTCAATAGAGCAACACGAATGGTCAATAGAGCAACACGAACGGTCAATAGAGCAACACGAATGGTCAATAAAGCAACACGAATGGCCAATAGAGCAACACGAATGGTCAATAGAGTAACACGAATGGTCAATAGAGCAACACGAACGGTCAATCGGTTCGTGACGACGACCTAAAACGAGCATAATCTGTTGTCTGAAATTTGCTACTTTTTTCCTGGATTTTTTTTTTCAATTGATATTCCGCCAGATTAGACATTATTGTGTTAGTCGTATCTAATTCGATCAGGGTTGTTTATCATTTTATCACACAACTACCCACATGTATCATTGCCGGAGTATGACCTATGGCAACGACACATAGGCAACTATAAATGGAAGCGCGAAAGAATATACTCAAAAGGATGTATCAGTGAAGACAATTTATCATTGCATATGCAAAATACTTCCATGTAGCTGAACTCCATTAAAATGTCTACAAAAGGCCATCTTTCAACCACTATTCACGCCAAATACCCCTTATAAACAAGATATGAACTAGATTAATCCAAATTTTAAGATTGATTCACTGATTTTGTTCCCTTAACGTCCAGTCGAGCTTATTTCATATGTCATGCAGGGACTGATCAGGTCGTCAGGGCTACTACTTTTGACTGTCGCTGTAAAAGTATTGAGAATTGGACATGAACGAGAAATGTAACTTGTAGCAGGATGCAATGTGGCTATTCTCTTACGAAATCTAGAAAAGAGATATTTAACCTACATGGAGCTTGGTACAATCCCACTATTGTCCCTGTAAACTAAGAACCACCTACAATTGAGAGGACATTCTAATCCACCACGTGTTGACGCTTTGGGCAACTGGATTTCACTATGGAAACCGTCATCGATACCATCAAGTTTTAAGCTTTTAAGACTGCGCACAAAACAATTTGTGATACACAAGCAATACTATATAGTGATCAAACATACTCTAAAATTGACCATTCTGAAAAGTAACCGATGTATGCACGTTCTCAAGACTCATGTGTTAGCGCTAGTATTTAATTAATTACTGTAAACAGTTACCTGATAATTGACCCCATCCTATACCTATTGTTTTTTTCTTTAATTACTTAAATTGACAGTTTTTAATACAATACCAAGTTTACATTTCCTACTATTATAGTCCAAGTAGATAATGATATATCTATTAGTAACAAACAGTTAAGGGTGTCTTCTTCGTGTAGCAGACCGCCAATGACCACTGGTACCAAACTGTTTGGTCTCTAGTATGTGCGACAAGGTAGCCTATATATTACAAGGAGATGGCTATTGATCAACAATGGGTAATGATTAACGAATTACAGAGAGGACGTTTGTTGTGTATTCATACTGACATTCCGTGCATTCATAGAAAGGCTCCGTAGCGTATTCATTCTATGCAAACTAGATCCCATGTATTTTGTCGGGGTTAATAAAACCGTATATATCTAAAGAGCTTGAAGATACCACGGAGGTAATCAGAGAACGCAAATCAAAGAAGAACAGACAATACAATGACCAAATGAAAAAGGACAAAAGGACAAATAACGATCTACAAAACATAACACATTAAGCTATATATATCTAATTTAGTGCACACAACGCATTTCAGAATATAACCTGCATCGTGTATGATCATAGACAACAGATCGGAAAGGCAGATAATATAAAACTGCTTGAGAGCTAGAAAACCTAAAGCGCCTAAACAGGATAGCCCAAATCTGCTATGATTACATATACATTTGAGTGATGAACAATAATTTTAATAGATTATATTATTTAGGAACTGATATTTACGTTACCCTCAAGAACGTGGCAGGTAACGTGCATGTCAGTTCCTAGGTAATATCATGTATTAGCCGATTTTAGATATCCTGTTTAGGCTCTTTGGTTTTATTGCTCCCAAAACTTTTAAATTAGTTGGCTTTCCAATCTTTCTATTTTGAGCGTACTTGATGAAGATTTTTCCAGAAACGTGTCGTGCGCACTAAATTTGATATCTACGTTTTTATTAATGATTACACTTTAAACAGTGCTTTTCTTTGGCATTTATAAATAGTATTTTTAATTGGTTAATTAGATATTTTATTATATTGATGACTATTGCGAAGAAAGATCATATGTTTCTAAGACATGTATAAAGTTTACTCATTAAAACATTTTACAATATAACAAAACATTTTCACCAAATGGCCAATTAAAAATATAAAATACTGCTCCGATAATTATTCCCAACTATTTTTGGTCAGTTACTGGATGTAACGCAACTGAATTCATTTACTAGTAAATATGAAAAATATAGCAATCTTTGTACTAACAATATGTTTTCTTTAAAATTCTTTCGCATCATCCATCCACAATGTCAAGAGACTGTATTCTGATTTAATGAAGGATTATAATGAAAATGTATATCCGGCCAACGATCAGACACAGGACATTAACATATCAGTATCAATGAGTGCATTACAGCTGGTAGACCTAGATGAAATATCCGGACGATTTGCAATGGCTGGCGCCTTATATTTTAGTTGGAGAGATGAAAGTTTGACATGGGATCCAAACCAATACAACAACACGTTAGTGATCGAGTTTCCGAAAGAGAATGTATGGATACCGCCACTTCAGCTAGTGAATCCATTCGACCAAGTAATAGACTTCAAGGAAGGACACGATCTGGTAACATACAATAGCAATGGTTGGTCATTATGGACATTGATGGAGCTATTTAGTACTTCTTGTCAAATTGATGTCACAGTGTATCCATATGATACACAGACATGCACGATCACATTTGCTTCTGAAAATTACCATTCGCCGAAAATGAATTTTATAGGTAAGAATGAATACATGAGAACGGACTTGTATCATGAGCATGGTATGTGGAGCTTGCTTAATACATCTGCCTGTGTTCATACCATTGAAGTCCGCAAAAACAAAATTATCGAATTTAAGATGACGTTGAAACGAAAATCTTTGTTTTTAACATTTAACGTAATTTTCCCCGTCCTTGTTATAATGGTTCTGAACTTACAAGTGTTTATATTACCTGTAGAATCAGGTGAGCGAGTGTCATACGTTACTACCACGTTGTTAGCACTAACAGTTTTCCTGACTATTATATCGGATGATTTACCCACGATTTCCGACCCGATGCCATCTTTGTGTTTGTTTATAATCACCAACTTGATTATCAGCGTAGTGGTATGTATAGCGACCATCATCCAGTTAAATTTGTACTATAGAGATGAAAGTACGTCACAGATCCCTATATGGATAAAACGTCTATACTTTATTCGGAATTCTCGGACTTCTTCAATGGAACAAATGAACACTAATAAGAAAAATGAATATTATTCTTCCGAAGACACAGTAAAAGTGAAGATTGGTGAGAAATTAACATGGAAACGTGTTGTGGCTTTCTTTGACAGGTGTTTGTTTGTGTTCTTCTTCATAATTTCGTTTATCACGACAGTCGTGTTCTTTGTTGCTGTAATGTAATGATAACAAATTCAGGGAGGAGTGTTCCAATATATAAGCGCAAAATGAGATATATAGAAAATTAATACAAATACACATGTAATATAAAAATAATTTTCCATTAATGTCCATTAAACACTTCACTTAGTCTATAGATGTTTTGTAATGAACATTCTGACGATTGTTGGAAGCACATTTTAAATATACACATACAAGCGCCTCCACGGGATTTACTGATTTCGTAAGGATAAGGGTAATAACAAAATTACCGAACTCCGAACAATCTTACAAAGGGAAAGTCAAAACTCATAATTATATACCCTACTAGCCAAATTACGTTGTCAAAACGTTGTGACAACGTAACGTTTTCGTTGTTACAACGTAATAATTTTACGTTTTAACTACGCCGATTTGTAGACTCCCCTATACGTAAATACCACGTTGTGGTACTACGTAGTAAAAGACCATTCTACAACCAAAGGACAACCATGACCATGTAAGGACGTTTACACAACGTAACCACCAACCATCAAAAGACCTTTATACGAGGTAATTACAACTAATTAAGGACGTTTACACAACGTAACTACCAACCATCATAAGACCTTTATACGACGTATTTATAACCACCAAAGGACCTTTACATGACGTAATTACAACCACATAGGGACCTTTCGACAACGTAACTACAACCACCTAATGGATCTTTACACAACGTAACTACGACCACCTAGGGATCTTTACACAACGTAACTACGCCTTTAGACGACGCAACTACAACCATCTCTTTATAGTTATACAACTACAATATACAACCCTAAAAGGACTTTTATAGCCAAATTACGTTGTCGAAGCATTGTGACAACGTAATTTGGATAATAGGGTAACTATAATCACATTAAGACCGTTACACCATGCAACTACCAACTACATTATTTTTTGTGCATTTAAGGACCTTTTGTGATGTTCTTATTTCCATCCCAGGTTCTTAATTTTTTTGAGTTAACTAATAAAATATAAAGTTCTAAACATTTATTAATCCAAATTATTGCAATTTTTACAGATGATGAAACACTCTTTCTACTCTCAGACTCCTCCCATCATAATCTATTTTAAAGATGCCAAAATGTTTAGATGTAATTATTATACAAATATAAATATGTCCGGTAATAATAAATATATCAAATTAAAAAACATGTATAATAAATGTACTAAAAATCTTTATCTTGTGAAAGTTGCATTTGATAAAAATTAAAGATGTATATAGATAACATGTCTAGAAGTAATGAACAGGTACACATCCAGTGGAGGACCTACATTTTAAGCTCCCTGAACTATTATGTGGGCCCTTTTGCAGCCAGCAAGAATAACCAACAAGGTCAAAAGGGCCATGAACAGGGTGTTGGGGTGGAGTCCTTGACAATGGGCCAAACATTGATCCCTTTCCCACCTGCAAAGAGGTCTGGGTAACGGAAGGTATCTTCTTCAATGGTGTTGTTCCATGGGAGATCCTGATAATTGTTTTTTTTAAATTTAACCACTATATCTCAGATTTTTATTTAAATTGCTGTACTGGGATATAAGCATTTTATGCTAGAAAACAGAAATATCTCAATAAATATGGGAACTGAAGCACTAGTTGCTAGCTAAGGAAACAGCAGAAATACATGTATACATATAAAAATATCACCCTGCTTAGGCCTGCTAACTATGGACCAAACTTGACTTATACATCTATTCTTTAGTTTAACATTAAACATTAAAAAAGATATAATAGAAAATTACCAAAAAACGAAGAAAAATTTGTAGGAACCAAGATCACACCACCCAACATCAATACACAGAAAAAAGAATTTGTTCATTCTTTTTATTACTAGAGAGGAAGGTCATTAGAGGGGGATCATTAGGATAAAGAGGTGAGTCTTGATTTTTGGTGTTTGAATGCACAAGCCAGATGAGTGCAGCCTGAATTAAGAATTCATATGTCTGTTTGTGGTTCCGATTGGTTCTAGCATAAGGACTGAGCTGTCAAACTATTAAGCTGTGCACCAACGAAGGATTCGAGGATCCAACTGCCAAAATGTAGGCTATGAATAGATTCTGGCTAAGTCAAGGAGCCCATACAGCTTGGGATTCAAGTGCTGAAACCCCTCATACAAGTTTGGAAATTTTACTAATTACAGGGACATTTTGAGGCCATATGAAATTGGAACATATTCTAAGGTCAATATTAAGTACTTTAACCCATTGACTTATGATTCTATTACTAAAATAGCCTTATTTTAATAACAAAGACTTAAAAAAACTCGATTAATTTTGTTGAAAAGTTAGTTCATTAAAAAAGTTGTTTCCGGGATATAAGGGGCCCTGAAGCATAAGCTTCATAGTAAGATCTACCAGTGTACACATCCCAATCCTGAAAAAGCTGTAACCCCAAAATTTTCTTGTTAATTGTATATAAAAATATAGCAAAGAACAATAATCTTTTAAACTTAGCAATTCAAAATAAAAATATCAAAACCAATATCTCGCATCCCCTACAGAGAAAAAATATAACCCTAATTTTTCTTTCTTTCTTAAAGAAATAAAAGAACTGCCTAGCGCATAAATGCACGACGTATCCCCTAGCACTTGCATAATATTTAGTTTTATATATTTATAGAAAGCAGCCTTGCAGTCTTAATGTATAACATACTTTATTGAAGGATGGAGTATATTGCAGCATGACCTGAATAATATACAGGAAGTACTCCACTTTGAACACTGTAAACCTCTGATGTAAATATAGATTTTCTCCCAAAACCCTTGCTTCAAATATTTCCATGTAAAAACCCATCCAAGATAATGATAATTACAAGCCACATGCAAAAAATTATTCCAATCTATCCATGTTTACTAAAGTTATCGCATAAACAAGACACAATTCTCAAAATTGTTGATTTTTCAACCAAAAACTATGATTTCCCCCCAAAACCCTTGCTTCAAATATTACCATGTAAGAACCCATCTAAGATAATGATAATTACAAGCCACATGCAAAAAATTATTCAAATCCATCCATGTTTACTAAGTTATCGCATAAACAAGAAAGTGTGACGGCGGACAGTCGCTATTTCTATATCCCCCACCGCTATCGCGGGGGGATAAAAATATATATTATTAAATATGGGGGCAGTCGTGATTGTATGGTAGTTGGATTTATAACTACCTATGCAATCAGTGCGCATCACCACTAATGTTGTGAGTTCCAATCCGCTTAGACGAGGTGTACTTGATACAACATTAATTATGTGATAAAGTTTGTCAGTGACTTACGGCAGGTCAGTGATTTTCTCTGGGTACTCCGGTTTTTCAACCAATAAAACTGACCGCCATGATATAAATTAAATATCGTCGAAAGTGGTGTTAAATACCATATGGCATAACCCTAACTCTATCTATTAATTATCCGTTTAACATGATAAATCCAATAAGAAAAACATGAAACTTGTATAAATACACACAATTATATAAATCTGAAAAAAAATCAAATACATTTGTACTTTAAATGTTAAATTTCAATTTATATACTGGCATACAAATCATGATTCTCATTCAACCAATCAACTTTCAATCAACATTATATTATATCATACTATCCTGGGTACGTCTGGTTTCCTCTACCATTATAAACATAACCTTATAATTAACTCTAACCCACATTATCTCAACCATACTGATACTGATATAAATCACAAAACTTGCATACAAAAAAAAACCACATACAAATTCTAACATTTGGTCAGCAAAAAAATGTAAGATATAAAAAACAACAAAGTTAAATGAACAATGAAAGGTTTCCTTAAACTATAAAGTTTTTTTTCTCCATCAAGCATCTGGAAAGCTCCCTTCATTGGTGGATTGGTTCTGAAAAAAATAATATGATATTAACATTTTCAGCTAAATCGAACAACTTTAGCTTAGGGGTGAAAGTATTTTTAGTAACTATTTTGATCATGATCAGAAGCTTGAAATTATTATATTTAGGAGATAACTGTATTGTATTTTAAGCTTTGTGGATGTAAATCGTGGGTTTTACAGTTGCAAAATGTGTTTACCTAGCGACGCATAGCAGAGTTAGGTAAACAGATATTTGCGACTGTAAGTGAAGACACATTGTAAACCTATAATTAATTGATTATAACTCAGAAATATATTGCATGGATATATATTACAGAGCTAAAGAAAGAAATCCAAAAACAGTGACCAAACATATAGTTATGTTAAATTTTATTGATAAGACAAATCTAGAAAAGATACACCTCCATTTATGTAAAAAAAAAAAAACACCATGGGAACAGAGGAGAATTGGAAGAGAAATAGTACAAAAAAAGTGCAGTTCAAACATTTAGATCTATTGCAAGACTACAATATTATCAAAATTAAAACTTAATTTTAGAAGAAGCATTACAGTATGTAAAACATTAGACTCGGAAAGGAACTTACACTTAATATGCAACAAACTTATATCTCTATATTAAAAATTGATTTAAGACAGCACTTATCTTGCAGTTTTTGATATAAACATATCATGTAAAATGTTTTTCATGATCTCATTTCATTAATGAGAAATTACGAAAATTACAAAAGCACATATAAGCAGTCAGTGGGGAGAAAATTTATATTGATCAATCAGTGGTGTGATCTAATTAAATAGCAATTAAGCTGCATAATCACCCATGCCCAGTACTTCTCTACTGACCAATATTACAAAAAAAAATGTATCTTCATTTATTATACTTTTATTATTTCTACACTTAATATAGAAAACTTTAAAAAGAAAAGAAGAAATGAACCAAAAAATTAAGTCCATGTTACAAAGCTCTGACAAAGGATCATACTTATTTACTCTTGGGAATTTTAGGCATTTTTTCTGCAGTTTTTATTACATAACTATATTCCTTATTAATTGATTTCTCAAAATTTCATTACAGGTACTGTACAGTTAATTTGTCTTTGGGGTGGGATCTCTATCAGATAGGTTGACCTTTTTAAAATTTGTTTATTTTGATTTTATAGTCAACTGTAACTCATGATATCTAACATACATGTAAATCTCTTCTTAAGAAATGTTCTGTATTTGAAGTAGATTGTGTACATGTAATTAAATGTAACAAGTTCATCTAAAGAACCCTTTGTTTCTGTGATAGCCACACACTGTAAATATGGGAGGAGTTCTATTGGTATAAGTGTATGCATGTACAAATAATGTATCATTATTTACCGTAACTTACTTTCATTAATTTTATATACAGGTATATCAATATGTCTTTTGTGCATGAAGTCTAATTTCTGGTTCATCATGGTAGCTTTCGTGATCTGATAGTTTAATCCCTATAAAATTGCCTCAGGACTAGATTATTTGATGTAAAATATAATGTTGTTGACTTGTCTGGCTAGAAGAACATGAAATTGATTACCTCTGATTACATGATGGTGAAATTTGCTGTTGTCTAGCTATAGCTATGTGTTGATCGGTCTGACATTACAGGACATGAAGCAGGTGACATCTGTGGTTTCCAATATTACATGGGGGCAGGAATTATTTCGACTGGTTTGCTATGTTGAAAAGTCACATGGTCATGATCAATTACATTTGTATACATGTGCCTATAACAGTTTATAACCTCAAATCCAATTGTACTTGTTTACCACTTTAACAGAAATGAACCAGCTCTGAAATTATAAAGAAGAAATTTAAGTTATTTTATTCAGTCTCATTTATATATATCATTACTGTCTTAACAATAAAAAAAAAAGAAAGGCTACTGCCCCCTGCCTCCTAATACAAATGTAGTATAGCCAGAAATGAGGTGCCATTTGATAATTTGCATATCTAAGATGTGGACAACATAAGGAAGTCTGCAATTTTCATATGATCTACATTAAAGACATAATTTTTAATGGGGATCATTCACCAAATTTCTTTCGACAGACGTCGCTGTTGTTCCATAAGTGGTTAGCAGAACGTTTTAATCTCGAGGACGCTTGAATTGTTAACGTTGGGTACAGGTGTCAAACCACTAATTCACCAATCAGAGCTTGGAACATATACGAAAGTAGTCACTTTTCAAGAAAAAAGTTCCTTTCACTTTGTAGTATTGTGAAAACTACTGAATAGAATGGACTAATTAAAATTGATAATTGAAGTTAAATAAATAGGGATTATTGTGAGCCCAAATTTGATGGATTTAGTTGTATTTCAATACCTATATGGAGGATTTGATGCATGACCTATACATACTGAATTTCTTGGGGATGACCGAGCTATTTTTAGAGTAGGTGTTTTCCGTAGCATGGCATTTCACTACAAGATTTTAAACATGCCCTGATATTTTGACAGAACGTAGAGGAATCATGCACGTTTCAGAAAATATATGGTCTTGGAAAGGTTAAACTTAAGATAAAATGACCAGGTAGGCTTGAAAAAACACAAATTTAGTAGAAAACCTTAAAGAAATTAATTAGTGGTTTTACACCTACAAGGACACGTCAATTAAATGAATTTGCTGTGTTCCTGTGTATTGTACATTATGGTTTTAATTTTTTACCCTTTTACCCAGATTTTTATTATTGGTCATAAAGGGAAAACAAATTTCCCAGAAAAAAAATTCTGCTTCAGAGTGCATTTTTTTTTCAGTTACAAAAATGTAGCATCGAAATCTTTTTATAAGAGTTAAATACACCCTTTTCCCCTATAGTACTAATGTTCATGTAAGAAATGAAATGTGATACACGTATACACCGTTAGGAATTTAATTAATAACCTAATATACCTGTCGTTCTATTGTCAACTGTTCAAGCGAAATGGTTTTAAGTATAAAATACATGTACAGTTCTATTTTAAACAAAAGAGAAGCGGCCCGTATTGAATATCCCGCAATAGGTGCAACTTCTTTTGTTTCAATAGTAGTTTATCTAACTTGTACAATAATGTTATAATTTATAAAATAAATAGTCGTGAGAACAGTTTTGTTTGAGAACGAGTTTACAGAATTTTCCTATTCATGTTATAAGGGCATTACATGAATAGGAAAATTCTGTATTTTTTTTTAAATAGTACTGTATCTTATACTTAAAACCATTTCGCTTGAACAGTTGACAATAGAACGACAGGTATATTAGGTTATTAATTAAATTCCTAACGGTGTATACGTGTATCACATTTCATTTCTTACATGAACATTAGTACTATAGGGGAAAAGGGTGTATTTAACTCTTATAAAAAGATTTCGATGCTACATTTTTGTAACTGAAAAAAAAATGCACTCTGAAGCAGAATTTTTGTTCTAACTTCTGGGAAATTTGTTAACCACTTATGACCAATAATAAAAATCTGGGTAAAAGGGTAAAAAATCAAAACCAAAATGTACAATACACAGGAACACAACAAATTCATTTTAGGCAGTAATATAAAATTTTAATAATTTAAAAAAAACTTGTATTAATGAACAAATGGACTATCTGTGTGTGTAGACACTTTTTCAAGTAACATAGTTGGTACTTCATATCTTTGAAAGGGGAGTTTATTCAAAATAAATCCAAAAACGGCTAATGATTAAAAAAAAATAATAATAATAAATTTATGTTTGTAATAAACAATCCAAAGGGAAGATATTTGTGATTATTTTCCAAACTTTTCCAACAAAAAATATTCTTTATCTGTATGATATATCCAGTTTAAAGAAAGAAAAAACTAAACTGACATTCCCTACAATATTTAACTCAGTAGTCCGTTAGGGGTTTTCGTGGACGTGATCGTTTGGTAGTTGGATTTACAACTACCTATGCAATCAGTACCTATCAACACTAATGTTATGAGTTTGAATCTCGCCCAGGCGATACAACATTATGTGATAAATTTTGCCAGTGACTTGTGGCAGGTACGTGGTTTTCTCTGTGCACTCCGTTTTCCTCCACCAATAAAACTGACCCCAACGATATAATTGAAATTTGTTGAAAGTGGTGTTAAGCACCAAACCCAGTAGTCCGTACATTTCCAATCGTGTAGTTTACATTTTATCTATGGTTTTTTTAATTGTATAGAACGCTGGGTTTTATGCAAATTCCGATTTTTTCGTAGCATTTCTGAAATTGTAATTCAAATCGTTTGACTGTTCATTTCAATAACATGCAGCTAACTTAAGTTATAAATAACGTTTTTACCTGCATTAGAATGGAATAAACCCACAAAAAATAATGTGGCATATGGGCAGTTTCAAAATAAATGGCTCCTACTGCTATAGCTGTCTAATTTACTCATTTTTATGATTTTATTGGATCTAAATAGTTCAAAAGATCTGTAATGATTTGATGTTTGTTACTGCAAAAAATCTTTATGATATCTAGAATAACAAAAAAAAATATGTCCAAAAAACATGTCAAAATTGTCAGGAGTGCAACACTTTTTTGTGACACTTTAAAAAATCCTTAATTTTCAACAACCTACCACAGTGCTAAATCAAACAATATGTTATCAAAATCTATTTCATCACAAACTTTGATATGTTGACATACTTTAAGATAGCAATAGATCATGCTTCACATTTATTATTGCATAAAAATATGGCTTTGTAAAAAAGATGTACCTAGTCAGGAGTGCAACAAACATTTATGCAAGTTAATTCCTAAATTACATTGTAGAAATGTCGTCTTTTAGTTTTCAAAGATATGGGGTATAAATAAACCTTAATACATCATTGCTGCTTCAAAACCATAGTTAAAGGATACACTAAAATCAGTAGTAAGGCCAAGAATGTCACATTAAAGGCAGCACCCTCAAATGTCAGGAGTGCAACATTTGATATTTTCTTAGACATATTTTCTTTTAAATGTAACTAAAATCACATTTGTCTTTCTATTTCAACAGAGACTGACCAAGAGAACAGATAAAACCCATTTACCTGTTTGAGATACATAAAATATCTCTCACAGAAGCATTTGATTCATGTCAGGAGTGCAACTAGTTTTAAGTGATCTTCTACACAGTCTAAATTATAGCTTTTTATATGGATGATTTAAATAAAATGAGATTCTGTCAAGTTTAGAATAATGTTTGAAAAAATTAAAAGTGCCAATAGCATTTTATGTGCTTTTAATTTTATGTAATAAAGCATTTTTGTTCATTTTAAATGGTCTCATGCTTTAATATCTATTAGGTATTAATACTAGAGACATTCTCTGACAAGGGAACATGTTTTCTAGGTTCATTAGCTATTGGAGATTAATTGACTTGATAAAGTTTATGATAAATGCATTTATCTATTTTCTTATAGATAATTTATAGTTGACCATGTAAATGTTGCACTCCTGACATAAATATTTAAAAATCATTGAAATTTGATATAATCAATTTTCTAAGTATCCAAAAAATACTTGTAATTGTACATTAAACATCTATTTTCAATATTAATTTAGATTAATACATGTTTTAAATGTTTTTGTATAGTATACAATGTATTTCAAAAATAAGTTGGAATTTTCGAGAAGTATGGCTGTAAACAAGTTACAAATAACTAAAAAAATGTTACTTTAAGAAACAATTACGTATCATTAAAACTTGGTAAAACTAATGCGTGAAAGAACACCCAACTGATTTTTTCCCCTGTGAATTGTTTTTAAGTTAATAACTCTTCTTTTTCTTGATGGCAATATAATGTCAGGAGTGCAACATATCCTGATAAAATAGTACCATTGATAAAATAATGATAATTTATAATAAATTGCCTTTTCTAGCCTATAAAAATATTCTAATTATTTCTTTATGATTTATCTAATATATTAGAGTGGTATAATACAAATTTTCAAATGTAATTAAAAATATTGCTGCTAAAACTGGGTATTAAAGAAGTGTGTATGGCAAACAATTGTTACAAATTTCCAAATACTGTCATTTCTGTACAAATATTTCATTGAAACATGTAAAGTTTATTGTATGAGTTAACAGTAACATCACTGTTCAATATTGGCATTTTAAAATGTGATATTTTCTTCTTTTTTTTCTTTATTATAAAATGTCAGGAGTGCAACAAAAATAGACAAAATGTTTTTTCTACAACCAATTATTGGTTGTAGAATTGGTTGTAGAAAAAACATTGTGATTTTTTTTTACAAATGGCTACTTATCTTTAAAGTTTGACAATTTTGCTGTCTTAAGTAAAAATATTCGTTATCATTTTGATAATAAAAACTTTATCAGGTAGATTGGACAAAAAATATTGAGAATTTTTCATAAAAAATAGCTTTTAAGAAAAACTACAACTACCAATAACCCAATATTTTGCACAAAAAGTCATTTATATCAGTTACATTGTTTGAGAAACCATTATACAAAATAATGGAGACTAAAGATTGTTTAACTGATATAGAATAAGTATGTGTTTTACATGTTTTTCATGCCAATTTGTGTTCAATAAAAGGTTCTTAAAAATTTATTGCTTAACTGTTCATAGTTTCTTTCTTGTTTCATTTACTTCAATGTATACAACATTGAAAATTATCAGCAGAAAGTTTTTAGGAGTGAGTTTAATTTGGACATTTTTTTCACATGTTGGAACCATTTTTTTTTAAACAGCCCATACATGTATATACTACAATGAAATAAATTTGATAATGGGGATAGTATAGTGGTGCGTGAATAGGTCAACAGATAAGAAAAGTTTGTTTGTAGATGCCAAAAGAGTTATCGGAAGTCATAAATCGAAGACGGGCAGGCAATGCAATGGCCAATCGAAAAAAGGTAAAAATGATAAACAGTGGTCTAATAAAAACTACACAGAAAACTGAAGATTGAGCAGCACGAATTCCACTTAAAACCCAGACGGAATTCTGTCGGTGACAATTTGAGTCTTTAGTTTTACATTGTATGGCAGTTCCAGGCTTTGTACCATGATCCGCCAGTCTGATTGTACAAACTATTTGAGTGCTACCAAAATCTGTCGAAAATAATTTAAAATAGTAAGAAACAGCGAATTTTCTTTATTTAACTATTCATAATACATCTGCTCAAAATCTTTCCAAAATAAATGCTATGATTAATCCGCTTGTTGTCGAATCTTTAACAGTTAATAACACTACACAAAGAAGGAATATATTATATGTATAATTTTGTACCAACTAATTTTAAAGAGTGTGATTTAGATTTGAAGATTACTTAAATATAGATAGACCTAACATCATGTACACTAGGCTACACCAACGTACATGGCCATATGGCTTGTAAACGTCTGTTGTATTTCTTAATATGTTCATAATAAAACTCTTTTCATATGACTTTAAGACTTATACTTTTATTTTACATACCGTATACTCGTCAACTAAATCTATACTTCTAACTGTTAACAAGTAATACCACCCGCGCTGTACTAGTTAAACCTTTGCACTGTCCAAGTTTGTGCCGTCATTAGGTTAACGTTAGATACAAGCGTCTTTGTGATTCAAGCGCACATGTAACCACTTATGGAACAGCAGCGTCACCAAACGGGAAAAGCGGTGAATGATCCCTATTGCATGCATGTTATTATCTGAACTTGAAAATGATACCTTTGGCTTAAAATTTAAGTTAAATCAAGCTGAATTAATAAATGAAATAAAAATTAAATGTTCGAGGTTCCTAGACAAAATGAAAATCGGATGCCTCTAACCTTCATCTGATCTTAAGAGTCTATGTAAAAATGTCTGTAATACATGCAATTGACACAGGGGCTCGCAGTTATATTTTCACATCGCCAGGTATATGCTCTTTTTACATATACCTGGCGATGTGAAAATATAAATGCGAGCCCCTGTGGCAATTGAGGCCAATGAGGCTCAGGGAGCTCGACACAAAATTTAACAATGATTGAAATTCTGAATGACAATTGGCGTCAACACAGTATTTTCTTAAATCAATTTGGATTGCTCATTCATAGATGTAATTCTATTGACTAACCTATATTTCTAGCTTCTAAACTCGAGGTTGTTGTATGTTCGGGACATCAAAGAAATTGTTAAAATTGTCACAAAACATCAAAATGATTTGAATTTTGGTAGCAAATTCAAACTCCGGAAATAGCAATAACTTTCTATTATCGAATCGTTGACGGACACACTGAATTTCCGCATTGTAGGAAAAGTACTTCTAATTTTTGGATATGATAATTTTATTGCAAGTAATTAAATCTTGGAGATACAGACAATGAACAAAAGTATTCACACGCTTCCAATTTACCCTATATATTTCATATAAAACTACAGTTTTTCAAAATATTATCTTGAAATCAATTCACGTCCGATTTTAATCATTATTTCATCAAGGAAAGCAGAAAGATATGTAGTTTATAGTAGTAATTTTGAAATAACTTTTTGAAGCATGTTTTTCAAATCGCCATGATTTAAACACAAACTTAAATATTTTTTCTACAAAGGTACTATCTATTAAAGCATTGTATTTCGAAAGAAATTAATTCAGTTGTGTATTTAGCTTGTATATTCTCAAAATGTTTATCATAGAAAATTATTTTGAAATTATACAGTAAAACTACATACAATTCTGTTTTTATTGATATAAAAATTATCGAAATCGGGTGTGAATTGACTTCAGGAAAAGCTTCTGAAAAATTGTAGTTTTATATGAAATATATAGGGAAAATTGGAAGCATGCGAATACTTTTGTCCATTGTCTGTACATTTGTATATATTACCTTATACATCACGTTCTACTAAGTTCAGTGGAAAGATTAACGATCAAGAGGTCACATTTGTCTTTGTCTTTGTCACCGATTCGATCCTCGTACATGGCGTTTTAAAAAAAATTATTATGTTTTTTTTTATTGCTATTGATATACAACTATAGCCAGTTGTATCATCTTAACGCAAAAATGTAGCTAAATAGCAACACAACTTAGTCACATTTTTACTGATGAACCTGGAAATGCAAAAAGTCGTCACATTTTTACTGATGAACCTGGAAATGCAAAAAGTCCCTATCAACCATGCATTTTTGGAATCAGGAGATCAACTACTATCAAATTCAAAGTCATGTCTAGGGAATACCTTCCAATTTGAACAATTCACTTTTAATTAAGATCCTTTCCCTTTTCCAGTGATATACCTTAATGATTTATCTTTATATTAAAATACGGTTGTCTGACAACGACTTGCATATAAAATATATCCTGAAATACGTTACCAGGACGTAAAAATTACGTTTGAGCTTTTACGTTAACATCAAGACCATATCCGTACGTAACAAAAACGTTCAAACTACAGTGTCACAATGACTTGCATATAACGTATTCTGAATACGTTACCAGGACGTAATAATTACGTTTGAGTTTTTACGTTAGCATCAAAACCATATCCGTACGTAACAAAAACGTTGGAAAGTACGTTGTCACAACGTCTTGCATATAACGTATTCTGAATACGTTACCAGGACGTACACATTACGTTTGAGCTTTTACGTTAGCATCAAGACCATATCCGTACGTAACAAAAACGTTGGAAAATACGTTGTCACAACGACTTGCACATCACGTATCTAAAATACGTTGTGGCAACGTAATTTTCACGTAAGAAAGGGACCTGACCAAACAGCAACCATACTGCAACGTTGTGAATACGTAGTGTGCCAGCTGGGTAAACAGACAAAATCAGTCAACAACCGGAAAACTGTGAAAACGTAATGACCCTGACTTGGTACAGGCATTTCTAAAGAAATGGTGGGTTGAATCAGATTTTAAGGCGCCAAACCTTACGGATGCGATGAAAAACCAAAGGATGCGATGAAAAACGTTACGACGGCATATACATATAAGGCACAAGTCTGTATGAAACGCATAGCTCGTGTTCGTAATATTTGCTGCAAGCTTGCAATCAATCTACTACAAGCTTGTAGCAAAGATTTGGAAGAAACCTGTCCTCAGTCCTGATTTGTCTCCCTGATAAAGGTTGTTCCAGAAATGTGTTGTCCGCATTAAATTAGATATCTACGTTTTCATAACGTAAGGTCAAGTTTTACATTTCAATGTATGATCTGCATATAGAAATGCAAAATATTAAGATACTTTCACCAGAAATTACTTTTTTCGTCAATTTGTCACGTAGTTTATGAAAAATAAATCAAATTTGTTTTCGAAGATGAGCAATTAGACTGTCTGTCCATTGGTGTCAGATGAGAGGACATTTATTTACAAGAGACCATCATTGGAATAGGAATGTAAGAAATAACTATTTACAATGACACCAACAACAAGGGAAATAACTCATTGACGCACGGTAAGTTTCCCCAACATCCACCAAAGACAAAGACAGATACGATGCTGACTGTAAACATGGTTTGGATTAAGACATACGCAACATCATAGATAATGTGGTGGGAATATAATGTAATTGAACATTTATTATTTCATTGTAATGACTAAATTATAACAAAACCGCTATTGCCTTCTTTTTGTCTAACAATTGCATTTCATATCTGATGAATAGATTACTAACCAAAAAATAAACACAAAAACAAAACAAGAAACACAAAACAAAAACAAAACATAACAAAACAAAACAAAAAACAAACAAACCAAAAACAAAAATTTAATATTTCACTTAACGGAGTTGTTTACTAGACAAAACAAATACCTCTTTTAATCTTCTAACAATTCTACTTAATATCGCAATGAAATTGTTTACCAGCGAAAAAACAAATATTTCTTTTAAAACTCCTGGCAATTGTATTTCATATCGTTCTTTATTGTTCTGTAGTCAAAACAAATATCAGTCCGAGGCTGATCGATGGAAAAATAACCATCAACACAGGATAATTATAACCATTTTCATTGTATTACAGTGAAGAACGGAACAATACCTTCTTCTGTTAGTAGTACATCAAACAAGTATTATAATATTATTTAAAGAGGTTGGAGATTTACGTCAATGTCGAAAGCGTTATCATAGCATGTGCGCTATTATGATATTTTGATTTCATAGTGTATAGATACGTATATAAATACGTATAGATAATTAATTCAGTGTCCACGACATGTTTCTGGAATAACCTTGATCGGGTACACTCAAAGTCGAAATATTGGATAGCCAAATAATTTAACAAATTGGACGAGGTATAAAACCAAAGGGCCTAAACAAGATAGCCAACATCGGTTAATGTCACCTTGAAGGAGGAGAACCTTAGTTTTAGCAATAATTAAATAAATTAGTAACTGTAAATTTCCATAATAAATATATCTAATAAACGATGTCTACTGGGAGGATGATACACACGGAGACTAATAGTCCACCAACAGAGGTATGTACCCAGTGAAAAAAGGTAAATGATTAACTCAGTGCGCAAGACGCTTTTCTGGAAAAACCTTCCCCATTGACACTCAAAATAGAAAGATTGGAATGCAAAATCATTTAAAGACTTTGGGAGCAAGAAAACGAAAATACCTAAACAGGGTAGCCATGTATCTATAATATATAATGCCAGCTTTTGTTTATTTGTATATGATTTGCCAGACAGTATTTGTTGTTCTCTCTTGAAATATGGCCACATCTATGCGTCTATTCGGCTGTAGACATCGTCTATGCGTACTTTTAACGAATCGAATACGATTATCTAACTCTGCCTTTTCAGACTACAAATGTATGCATATTTTTCAGACGTTTGGGTGTTGATCAACACCCCATATCACTGTCATTTTAACACTGTTTGCTTGTTGGTACTAATTGGTGTACGTTTCAAATGAGTACTCAATAATGAAATATTCTGTAAATTACAGAACCAATACCGGACAAGAAGGAGTTATATTATGTGCAAAAGTAAACAATCTGTGTGGTGGGTATTTAATGCCTCTACAATATAAATGTATCAATCAACCCGGTTATATGTGAAAGTTGATATTTTATGTACATGTGGAAAGCATTACTTGACAGCATCATTTCACTAAGAGGGGATATTTGGGACCATAAAACTAGTTTCCCCTGCAACTTTTAAGGTGTGAAACCTATAATTAATTTCTTTAAGGTTTTCTACTAAATTTGTGTTTTTTCGAGCCTACCTGGCCATTTTATCTTAAGTTTAACCTTTCGAAGACCATACATTTTCTGAAACGTCCATGATTCCTCTACGTTCTGTCAAAATATCAGGCCATGTTTAAAGTCTTGCAGTGAAATGCCAGGCTATGGAAAATACCTACTCTAAAAATAGCTCTGTCATCCCCCAGAAATTCCCTATTTATAGGTCATGCATCAAATCCTCCATATCCATATTAAAATACAATTAAATCAATCAAATTTGGGCTCAAAATAATCCTTATACATTTAACTTCAATTATCAATTTAATTATTCCATTCCATTCAGTATTTGTCACAATACAACAAAGTGAAAGGAACTTTTCTTTTAAAAGGGACTACTTTTGTTCTTAGCTCTGATTGGTTGAATTACTGGTTTGACACCTTTATTGAAGTGTCTGCACACTCCCACCTTGCATACTGATTACCGGTATGTTAATTTGATTAACACACAACCTCACCATGCATACTGATTTTGTTAATTAAATTTAACACGCACCATACCTTGGATAATAATTATGCTAATTAAATTAAAAAAATCTGGCCATGATTATGTAATGTCATGTATGACGAGAGTCGGTCAACATGTGCACAAAGGGGGATAACTCAAGTAAGACATAGTGAGAGGATGTTAACATATCTAATTTACAGGTTAAAGTGTTTTTTTTTTGTCAATTTCTGATGCAGTAAATATGTTGAATTAGAAATTTTAGAAATAAATCCGTTCGTCATCACCCATGTTCAAGAGGGATAAAGAGCCTAAGCTCGATATGATCGCAGTGAGTGGTACTCGATCTCAAAAGTTTTAAAGGTAATACACAGTGATTGCATAAATAGATGCCACCCAGCTACTACTCGAACGGTGCCACAGATGCCATATCACTACACTATGTTTACAACATCAATAATAAAATCATCCAATTTACCTACAATGTACAAATGAGAAATAAAAACATAGATATCTAAGTGAATCCACACCAGTCGTTTCTAGAATAACCCACATGTAATATACGTACATGAGCCAAATTAAATAGACAGAATTGAAAGAAACGGTTGTAACTTGAACCGTAATATTTATGATTAGGTCTACAGATTAGAAAACAGATTAATAGTGGAACTGTTCTTTCGATATGATGTCGTGAGAGTATATTCACGCATTTATACGTAATAAAAACGTAGATATCTAATATTATAATACCTCACATATTATAAATTAATACGATTGGTATTAATAGCACCACGCGACATTTTGTTATTCGGGTATATTTTTTTTCAATTCTCGACTGCTGTGGGGTAACGCGTTATTACCTGGGAAATAACTCTGGTGGGTTTTTTTCCTCAAATTCTCGACTACCGTGGTATAGCCCGTTACTACCCGGGATATAACCCTACCAGTTCAATCAAGAGGAGATAATGCATTCAGTCGTCTGCAGAAACAATAACAGCTGAAGGTCTCCAAACAGCTTGGTCAGTCTTAAATTTTGTACTTTTTACATATTTGGAAAACTTTTGAGATGTCATCACTGTTACACATGTTAATATTTAAAAAAAAAGTATAAAAACCATAGTATTTTGTTTATTTACCAAATGGCATGATACTTTCAAAATATTATTAGAATTTGGTAGTTACTCGTCGAAAGATAGTGGTTATCCCTGGGTAATCTGTTTCCTCTAATAAAACTGTCTGTCATAAGATTATATAAATGTTCATAGTAGCATTAAAAATCCAACAATCAAATTAACAAGGTAAATAAAGTAGATATTAAAAGGAAGTCTGCTGAAAGTTGTGTACTCTGGCTAGAATCAGATGCAATTGGCATAATATCAGGTTTGGTTCATGTGGAGTTTCAAAAGTTAGTTTCGGTATCATCGTAAAAACGTAGATATCAAATTTAGTGTTTCTGGAATAACCTTCATTGGGTACCCTAAAAGCAAAAATATTTGAAAGCCAAATAATTATAAAATCTGTGGGAGCAAGAAAACCAAAAGGCTTAAGCAGAATAACCTAGTTAGGAGGTGGACATCCAAAATTATCTACCCACCAAGGTTATTTCAACTCGGGCTAATGCCTTAGGGGAAAATAACCTTAGATGGGTTATTAGATGATATTATAATTGTCCGTGTGGAGAGATTTATATTACATGTCATTATGTATTTTAATGTCCGAAATATTTTGATCTGTGAAATTGTCTTTTCGGAAAGTCTATTTGAACTTTTGAAAATTAGGATTTCAGAAAATTTACTATTATTGGGCAATCCGATATTACCGTTTAATCTTATGAGTGTAATAAAAATTGTTCGCAAATTAAACGATTTTAATAAAACACAGATACATCGTGTCATTTTGTTGAGTGCAATTCACATTTCCCTTGTACCTATCGTTCAGCTATCAGCTATTAAAATAATGTTAAATGAACTGACTATGGCTTAGTTACTATTTTCAAGACGAGTTTGAAGATACCAAAGGAATAATCAGAATCCGTAAATGGAAGAAGGACACCCAACACAATAGCCAAAAGATCGAGTAAAACAAATTAATCATCCTTGGTAAAACCCACGATTGATTACGATAGTTCCCTTTGTGCCATTAACAGTTGGTTACCGATGACGCTGAGTAATTAAATTCAAGTGTTTAGTTTGTTTCTGAGTCACAAGTCCTATTGTCTATTGTTTTATTCAAGCATGTTTACCAATGTCATATATATGAACGTGATAGCAACAAAAACCCAACATATTTTAAACTTTAACAGGAAGTTTTAGATATTATGAATAACTTTCACAACGGAAATTGATAAAAATTAGATGTTAAAGTATAACACATCGTACCACTCTAGTATTAGACACCTAAATAATGGAGGTATATGTAAGTACATGCATATCATTCAGTTAAATAATTTGCAAATACATGTCTTTGAATTTTTCCTAATGTTATATTGCACATTGAAATACATAAAAATGATAGTTTTATAGTAAATTAATACAAAACCATACAGAGAGAAGCATTACTATGGTAAAAATGCGAAAATTAAAGGTTTGGTCAAATACTACTGATTCAACACGACCAAGATGCCTGTACCAAGCCAGGAAAGTGATCGCTCATGTATTTTGTGTGTTAAATTTGACTCTTTTTTACGATTTTTCTATTGGATTATGCAACTGTTCTGACAGTGTGATATTTGTTATTATTATATTTCATATACATTTCCTGTCTTCTCATTGGTTAAGGAGCGTGTTCCAATTTAGTCTATCACATGGCAGAGGGTGATAATTTAGTCTATCACATGCCATTATCACATGGCATAACTGACAAAATTGCTCACTTTTCATTTACGAACACCCATCTGTATAAAACATACACCAAAATGGCAGAAAAATATTAACAAATACAAAAAATGTATGTAATTTTATTTATTACACATCATTGATATCACAGTTTAACACATTTAAAGAGAACAGCAATTGGAATTCAGGGCATCAAAGTCATAAAAAAAAGGAAACCAGGAGAAACGAACATTCAGTATAATAAAACAAATAACACAAAGCTGAGAGGGTGGTAGAGCAGATTGTTACCCTTAGAAATGTCATTATCAACCTCGGCTTCGCCTCGGTTGACAATGAATTTCTCGGGGTAACATTCTGCTCTACCACCCTCTCAGCTATGGGTGATTTATATATTGGCATTTGGTACCTTTAGCGTCAAGTTATGAACTACAACTTTATCCATGATTAATGTGTAACTGTCTTACATGTAAACCTCTGTATCCACAAATACCAGTTTTATTTGATTGTTATCGTTTATTTTGTGTCTAATGCCACTTACACAGCTGTTTCCACTATATCGTGGTCAGTTTTATTGGTGGAGGAAATAGGAATATACGCAGAAATGCACCGACCAACTGCAAGTTATTGGAGAAACGTTATCACATAAAAGAAATGTTTGAAGATTCCAAAGTGGAAATCAGAGGCCGTAAGTTAATGTACAGACAATACAATGGACAACTGAACAAATACACACTACGTGTTTCTAGAATAACCTTTACCAGGTATACTCAAAGTCAAAAGTAGAACAACATTCATCAGGTACACTCAAAGTCAAAAGTAGAACAACATTTATCAGGTACACTCAAAGTCAAAAGTAGAACAACATTCATCAGGTACACTCAAAGTCAAAAGTAGAACAACATTCATCAGGTACACTCAATGTCAAAAGTAGAACAACATTCATCGGGTACACTCAAAGTCAAAAGTAGAACAACATTTATCAGGTACACTCAAAGTCAAAAGAAGAACAACATTCATCAGGTACACTCAATGTCAAAAGTAGAACAACATTCATCAGGTACACTCAAAGTCCAAAGTAGAAAAACATTCATCAGGTACACTCAGCTAAAAGTATAACAACACTCATCAGGTACACTCAAAGTCAAAAGTAGAACAACATTCATCAGGTACACTCAAAGTCAAAAGTAGAACAACATTCATCAGGTACACTCAGTCAAAAGTAGAACAACATTCATCAGGTACACTCAAAGTCCAAAGTAGAACAACATTTATCAGGTACACTCAAAGTCAAAAGTAGAACAACATTCACCAGGTACGCTCAATGTCAAAAGTAGAATAACATTTATCAGGTACACTAAAAGTCCAAAGTCGAACAACATTCATCAGGTCCACTCAAAGTCAAAAGTAGAACAACATTTATCAGCTACACTCAAAGTCAAAAGTAGAACAACATTCATCAGGTACACTCAAAGTCAAAAGTAGAACAACATTCATCAGGTAAACGCAATGTCAAAAGTAGAACATCATTCATCAGGTACACTCAAAGTAAAAAGTAGAACAACATTCATCAGGTACACTCAAAGTAAAAAGTAGAACAACATTCATCAGGTACAATCAGTCAAAAGTAGAACAACATTCATCAGGTACATTCAAAGTCAAAAATAGAACAACATTCATCAGGTACACTCAATGTCAAAAATAGAACAACATTCATCAGGTACACTCAGTCAAAAGTAGAACAACATTCATCAGGTACACTCAATCAAAAGTAGAACAGCATTCATCAGCTACACTCAAAGTCAAAAGTAGAACAACATTCATCAGGTACACTCAAAGTCAAAAATAGAACAACATTCATCAGGTACACTAAAAGTCAAAAGAAGAACAACATTCATCAGGTACACTAAAAGTTAAAAGTAGAACAACACTCATCAGGTACACTCAAAGTCAAAAGTAGAACAACATTCATCAGGAACACTCAAAGTCAAAAGTAGAACAACATTTATCAGGTACACTCAAAGTCAAAAGTAGAACAACATTCATCAGGTACACTCAAAGTCAAAAGTAGAACAACATTCATCAGGTACACTCAATGTCAAAAGTAGAACAACATTCATCAGGTACACTCAAAGTCAAAAGTAGAACAACATTTATCAGGTACACTCAAAGTCAAAAGTAGAACAACATTCATCAGGTACGCTCAATGTCAAAAGAAGAACAACATTCATCAGGTACACTCAAAGTCCAAAGTAGAAAAACATTCATCAGGTACACTCAGCTAAAAGTAGAACAACACTCATCAGGTACACTCAAAGTCATAAGTAGAACAACATTCATCAGGTACGCTCAATGTCAAAAGTAGAATAACATTTATCAGGTACCCTCAAAGTCCAAAGTAGAACAACATTCATCAAGTCCACTCAAAGTTAAAAGTAGAACAACATTTATCAGCTACACTCAAAGTCAAAAGTAGAACAACATTCATCAGGTACACTCAGTCAAAAGTAGAACAACATTCATCAGGTACACTCAAAGTCCAAAGTAGAACTACATTTATCAGGTACACTCAAAGTCAAAAGTAGAACAACATTCATCAGGTACGCTCAATGTCAAAAGTAGAATAACATTTATCAGGTACACTCAAAGTCCAAAGTAGAACAACATTCATCAGGTCCACTCAAAGTCAAAAGTAGAATAACATTTATCAGGTACACTCAAAGTCCAAAGTAGAACAACATTCATCAGGTAAACGCAATGTCAAAAGTAGAACATCATTCATCAGGTACACTCAAAGTAAAAAGTAGAACAACATTCATCAGGTACACTCAAAGTAAAAAGTAGAACAACATTCATCAGGTACAATCAGTCAAAAGTAGAACAACATTCATCAGGGACATTCAAAGTCAAAAATAGAACAACATTCATCAGGTACACTCAATGTCAAAAATAGAACAACATTCATCAGGTACACTCAGTCAAAAGTAGAACAACATTCATCAGGTACACTCAATCAAAAGTAGAACAGCATTCATCAGCTACACTCAAAGTCAAAAGTAGAACAACATTCATAAGGTACACTCAAAGTCAAAAGAAGAACAACATTCATCAGGTACACTCAAAGTCAAAAGAAGAACAACATTCATCAGGTACACTCAAAGTCAAAAATAGAACAACATTCATCAGGTACACTCAATGTCAAAAATAGAACAACATTCATCAGGTACACTCAAAGTCAAAAGTAGAACAACATTCATCAGGTACACTCAAAGTCAAAAATAGAACAACATTCATCAGGTACATTCAAAGTCAAAAATAGAACAACATTCATCAGGTACACTCAATGTCAAAAATAGAACAACATTCATCAGGTACACTCAGTCAAAAGTAGAACAACATTCATCAGGTACACTCAATCAAAAGAAGAACAGCATTCATCAGCTACACTCAAAGTCAAAAGTAGTACAACATTCATCAGGTACACTCAAAGTCAAAAATAGAACAACATTCATCAGGTACACTAAAAGTCAAAAGAAGAACAACATTCATCAGGTACACTAAAAGTTAAAAGTAGAACAACACTCATCAGGTACACTCAAAGTCAAAAGTAGAACAACATTCATCAGGTACACTCAAAGTCAAAAGTAGAACAACATTTATCAGGTACACTCAAAGTCAAAAGTAGAACAACATTCATCAGGTACACTCAAAGTCAAAAGTAGAACAACATTCATTAGGTACACTCAATGTCAAAAGTAGAACAACATTCATCAGGTACACTCAAAGTCAAAAGTAGAACAACATTTATCAGGTACACTCAAAGTCAAAAGTAGAAAAACATTCATCAGGTACACTCAGCTAAAAGTAGAACAACACTCATCAGGTACACTCAAAGTCAAAAGTAGAACAACATTCATCAGGTACGCTCAATGTCAAAAGTAGAATAACATTTATCAGGTACCCTCAAAGTCCAAAGTAGAACAACATTCATCAGGTCCACTCAAAGTTAAAAGTAGAACAACATTTATCAGCTACACTCAAAGTCAAAAGTAGAACAACATTCATCAGGTACACTCAGTCAAAAGTAGAACAACATTCATCAGGTACACTCAAAGTCCAAAGTAGAACTACATTTATCAGGTACACTCAAAGTCAAAAGTAGAACAACATTCATCAGGTACGCTCAATGTCAAAAGTAGAATAACATTTATCAGGTACACTCAAAGTCCAAAGTAGAACAACATTCATCAGGTCCACTAAAGTCAAAAGTAGAACAACATTTATCAGCTACACTCAAAGTCAAAAGTAGAACAACATTCACCAGGTACACTCAAAGTCAAAAGTAGAACAACATTCATCAGGTAAACGCAATGTCAAAAGTAGAACATCATTCATCAGGTACACTCAAAGTAAAAAGTAGAACAACATTCATCAGGTACACTCAAAGTAAAAAGTAGAACAACATTCATCAGGTACAATCAGTCAAAGGTAGAACAACATTCATCAGGTACATTCAAAGTCAAAAATAGAACAACATTCATCAGGTACACTCAATGTCAAAAATAGAACAACATTCATCAGGTACACTCAGTCAAAAGTAAAACAACATTCATCAGGTACACTCAATCAAAAGTAGAACAGCATTCATCAGCTACACTCAAAGTCAAAAGTAGAACAACATTCATCAGGTACACTCAAAGTCAAAAGAAGAACAACATTCATCAGGTACACTCAAAGTCAAAAGAAGAACAACATTCATCAGGTACACTCAAATGCAAAAATAGAACAACATTCATCAGGTACACTCAATGTCAAAAATAGAACAACATTCATCAGGTACACTCAAAGTCAAAAGTAGAACAACATTCATCAGGTACACTCAAAGTCAAAAATAGAACAACATTCATCAGGTACACTCAAAGTCAAAAATAGAACAACATTCATCAGGTACACTCAAAGTCAAAAATAGAACAACATTCATCAGGTACACTCAAAGTCAAAAATAGAACAACATTCATCAGGTACACTCAAAGTCAAAAGTAGAACAACATTCATCAGGTACACTCAGTTAAAAGTAAAACAACATTCATCAGGTACACTCAGTCAAAAGTAGAACAACATTCATCAGGTACACTCAGTCAAAAATAGAACAACATTCATCAGGCACAGTCAAAGTAAAAAATAGAACAACATTCATCAGGTACACTCAAATTCAAAAGTAGAACAACATTCATCAGGTACACTCAAAGTCCAAAGTAGAACAACATTCATCAGGTACATTCAATGGCAAAAGTAGAACAGCATTTATCAGGTACACCCAATGTCAAAAGTAGAACAACACTCATCAGGTACACTCAAAGTAAAAAGTAGAACAACATTCATCAGGTACGCTCAATGTCAAAAGTAGAACAACATTCATCAGGTACACTCAAAGTCCAAAGTAGAACAACATTTATCAGGTACACTCAAAGTCCAAAGTAGAACAACATTCATCAGGTACGCTCAATGTCAAAAGTAGAACAACATTCATCAGGTACACGCAAAGTCCAAAGTAGAACAACATTCATCAGGTACACTCAGTCCAAAGTAGAACAACATTCATCAGGTACACTCAATGTCAAAAGTAGAACAACATTCATCTGGTACACTGAAAGTCCAAAAGTAGAACAACATTTATCAGGTACACTCAAAGTCAAAAGTAGAACAACATTCATAAGGTACACTCAAAGTCAAAAGTAGAACAACATTTATCAGGTACACTCAAAGTCAATAGTAGAACAACATTTATCAGGTACACTCAAAGTCAAAAGTAGAACAACATTTATCAGGTACACTCAATGTCAACAGTAGAACAACATTCATAAGGTACACTCAAAGTAAAAAGTAGAACAACATTCATCAGGTACACTCAAAGTCCAAAGTAGAACAACATTCATCAGGTACACTCAAAGTCAAAAGTAGAACAACATTCATTAGGTACACTCAGTCAAAAGTAGAACAACATTCATCAGGTACACTTAAAGTCAAAAGTAGAACAACATTCATCATGTACGCTCAATGTCAAAAGTAGAATAACATTTATCAGGTACACTCAAAGTCCAAAGTAGAACAACATTCATCAGGTACACTCAAAGTCAAAAGTAGAACAACATTTATCAGCTACACTCAAAGTCAAAAGTAGAACAACATTCATCAGGTACATTCAAAGTCAAAAGTAGAACAACATTCATCAGGTAAACGCAATGTCAAAAGTAGAACATCATTCATCAGGTACACTCAAAGTAAAAAGTAGAACAACATTCATCAGGTACACTCAAAGTCCAAAGTAGAACAACATTCATCAGGTACACTCAAAGTCAAAAGTAGAACAACATTTATCAGGTACTCTCAAAGTCAAAAGTAGAACAACATTCATCAGGTACAATCAGTCAAAAGTAGAACAACATTCATCAGGTACATTCAAAGTCAAAAATAGAACAACATTCATCAGGTACACTCAATGTCAAAAATAGAACAACATTCATCAGGTACACTCAAAGTCAAAAGTAGAACAACATTCATCAGGTACACTCAGTTAAAAGTAAAACAACATTCATCAGGTACACTCAGTCAAAAGTAGAACAACATTCATCAGGTACACTCAATCAAAAGTAGAACAGCATTCATCAGCTACACTCAAAGTCAAAAGTAGAACAACATTCATCAGGTACACTCAAAGTCAAAAATAGAACAACATTCATCAGGTACACTCAAAGTCAAAAGAAGAACAACATTCATCAGGTACACTCAAAGTCAAAAGAAGAACAACATTCATCAGGTACACTCAAAGTCAAAAATAGAACAACATTCATCAGGTACACTCAATGTCAAAAATAAAACAACATTCATCAGGTACACTCAAAGTCAAAAGTAGAACAACATTCATCAGGTACACTCAGTTAAAAGTAAAACAACATTCATCAGGTACACTCAGTCAAAAGTAGAACAACATTCATCAGGTACACTCAATCAAAAGTAGAACAGCATTCATCAGCTACACTCAAAGTCAAAAGTAGAACAACATTCATAAGGTACACTCAAAGTCAAAAATAGAACAACATTCATCAGGTACACTCAAAGTCAAAAGAAGAACAACATTCATCAGGTACACTCAAAGTCAAAAGAAGAACAACATTCATCAGGTACACTCAAAGTCAAAAATAGAACAACATTCATGAGGTACACTCAGTCAAAAGTAGAACAACATTCATCAGGTACACTCAAAGTCAAAAATAGAACAACATTCATCAGGTACACTCAAAGTCAAAAATAGAACAACATTCATCAGGTACACTCAAAGTCAAAAGAAGAACAACATTCATCAGGTACACTCAAAGTCAAAAGAAGAACAACATTCATCAGGTACACTCAAAGTCAAAAATAGAACAACATTCATCAGGTACACTCAAAGTCCAAAGTAGAACAACATTTATCAGGTACGCTCAAAGTCAAAAGTAGAACAACATACATCAGGTACACTCAGTCAATAGTAGAACAACATTTATCAGGTACACTCAAAGTCAAAAGTAGAACAACATTTATCAGGTACACTCAAAGTCAAAAGTAGAACAACATTCATCAGGTACATTCAAAGTCAAAAGTAGAACAACATTCATCAGGTAAACGCAATGTCAAAAGTAGAACATCATTCATCAGGTACACTCAAAGTAAAAAGTAGAACAACATTCATCAGGTACACTCAAAGTAAAAAGTAGAACAACATTCATCAGGTACACTCAAAGTCAAAAGTAGAACAACATTTATCAGGTACGCTCAAAGTCAAAAGTAGAACAACATTCATCAGGTACATTCAAAGTCAAAAATAGAACAACATTCATCAGGTACACTCAATGTCAAAAATAGAACAACATTCATCAGGTACACTCAAAGTCAAAAGTAGAACAACATTCATCAGGTACACTCAGTTAAAAGTAAAACAACATTCATCAGGTACACTCAGTCAAAAGTAGAACAACATTCATCAGGTACACTCAATCAAAAGTAGAACAGCATTCATCAGCTACACTCAAAGTCAAAAGTAGAACAACATTCATCAGGTACACTCAAAGTCAAAAATAGAACAACATTCATCAGGTACACTCAAAGTCAAAAGAAGAACAACATTCATCAGGTACACTCAAAGTCAAAAGAAGAACAACATTCATCAGGTCCACTCAAAGTCAAAAATAGAACAACATACATCAGGTACACTCAGTCAAAAGTAGAACAACATTCATCAGGTACACTCAAAGTCAAAAATAGAACAACATTCATCAGGTACACTCAAAGTCAAAAATAGAACAACATTCATCAGGTACACTCAAAGTCAAAAGAAGAACAACATTCATCAGGTACACTCAAAGTCAAAAGAAGAACAACATTCATCAGGTACACTCAAAGTCAAAAATAGAACAACATTCATCAGGTACACTCAAAATCCAAAGTAGAACAACATTTATCAGGTACGCTCAAAGTCAAAAGTAGAACAACATTCATCAGGTACACTCAGTCAAAAGTAGAACAAAATTTATCAGGTACACTCAAAGTCAAAAGTAGAACAACATTTATCAGCTACACTCAAAGTCAAAAGTAGAACAACATTCATCAGGTACATTCAAAGTCAAAAGTAGAACAACATTCATCAGATAAACGCAATGTCAAAAGTAGAACATCATTCATCAGGTACACTCAAAGTAAAAAGTAGAACAACATTCATCAGGTACACTCAAAGTAAAAAGTAGAACAACATTCATCAGGTACACTCAAAGTCAAAAGTAGAACAACATTTATCAGGTACGCTCAAAGTCAAAAGTAGAACAACATTCATCAGGTACAATCAGTCAAAAGTAGAACAACATTCATCAGGTACATTCAAAGTCAAAAATAGAACAACATTCATCAGGTACACTCAATGTCAAAAATAGAACAACATTCATCAGGTACACTCAAAGTCAAAAGTAGAACAACATTCATCAGGTACACTCAGTTAAAAGTAAAACAACATTCATCAGGTACACTCAGTCAAAAGTAGAACAACATTCATCAGGTACACTCAATCAAAAGTAGAACAGCATTCATCAGCTACACTCAAAGTCAAAAGTAGAACAACATTCATCAGGTACACTCAAAGTCAAAAATAGAACAACATTCATCAGGTACACTCAAAGTCAAAAGAAGAACAACATTCATCAGGTACACTCAAAGTCAAAAGAAGAACAACATTCATCAGGTACACTCAAAGTCAAAAATAGAACAACATTCATCAGGTACACTCAGTCAAAAGTAGAACAACATTCATCAGGTACACTCAAAGTCAAAAATAGAACAACATTCATCAGGTACACTCAAAGTCAAAAATAGAACAACATTCATCAGGTACACTCAAAGTCAAAAGAAGAACAACATTCATCAGGTACACTCAAAGTCAAAAGAAGAACAACATTCATCAGGTACACTCAAAGTCAAAAATAGAACAACATTCATCAGGTACACTCAAAGTCCAAAGTAGAACAACATTTATCAGGTACGCTCAAAGTCAAAAGTAGAACAACATTCATCAGGTACACTCAGTCAAAAGTAGAACAACATTTATCAGGTACACTCAAAGTCAAAAATAGAACAACATTCATCAGGTACACTCAAAGTCAAAAGTAGAACAACATTCATCAGGTACACTCAGTCAAAAGTAGAACAACATTCATCAGGTACACTCAGTCAAAAGTAGAACAACATTCATCAGGTACACAGTCAAAGTCAAAAATAGAACAACATTCATCAGGTACACTCAAATTCAAAAGTAGAACAACATTCATAAGGTACACTCAAAGTCCAAAGAAGAACAACATTCATCAGGTACATTCAATGGCAAAAGTAGAACAACATTTATCAGGTACACCCAATGTCAAAAGTAGAACAACATTCATCAGGTACACTCAAAGTAAAAGGTAGAACAACATTCATCAGGTACGCCCAATGTCAAAAGTAGAACAACATTCATCAGGTACACTCAAAGTCCAAAGTAGAACAACATTCATCAGGTACACTCAGTTAAAAGTAGAACAACACTCATCAGGTACACTCAAAGTCAAAAGTAGAACAGCATTCATCAGGTACACTCAAAGTCAAAAGTAGAACAACATTTATCAGGTACACTCAAAGTCAAAAGTAGAACAACATTCATCAGGTACGCTCAATGTCAAAAGTAGAACAACATTCATCAGGTACACGCAAAGTCCAAAGTAGAACAACATTCATCAGGTACACTCAGTTAAAAGTAGAACAACACTCATCAGGTACACTCAATGTCAAAAGTAGAACAACATTCATCTGGTACACTGAAAGTCCAAAGTAGAACAACATTTATCAGGTACACTCAAAGTCAAAAGTAGAACAACATTCATAAGGTACACTCAAAGTCAAAAGTAGAACAACATTTATCAGGTACACTCAAAGTCAAAAGTAGAACAACATTTATCAGGTACACTCAAAGTCAAAAGTAGAACAACATTTATCAGGTACACTCAATGTCAACAGTAGAACAACATTCATCAGGTACACTCAAAGTAAAAAGTAGAACAACATTCATCAGGTACACTCAAAGTCCAAAGTAGAACAACATTCATCAGGTACACTCAATGTCTAAAGTAGAACAATATTTATCAGGTACACTCAAAGTCAAAAGTAGAACAACATTTATCAGGTACGCTCAAAGTCAAAAGTAGAACAACATTCATCAGGTACAATCAGTCAAAAGTAGAACAACATTCATCAGGTACATTCAAAGTCAAAAATAGAACAACATTCATCAGGTACACTCAATGTCAAAAATAGAACAACATTCATCAGGTACACTCAAAGTCAAAAGTAGAACAACATTCATCAGGTACACTCAGTTAAAAGTAAAACAACATTCATCAGGTACACTCAGTCAAAAGTAGAACAACATTCATCAGGTACACTCAATCAAAAGTAGAACAGCATTCATCAGGTACACTCAAAGTCAAAAGTAGAACAACATTCATCAGGTACACTCAAAGTCAAAAATAGAACAACATTCATCAGGTACACTCAAAGTCAAAAGAAGAACAACATTCATCAGGTACACTCAAAGTCAAAAGAAGAACAACATTCATCAGGTACACTCAAAGTCAAAAATAGAACAACATTCATCAGGTACACTCAAAGTCCAAAGTAGAACAACATTTATCAGGTACGCTCAAAGTCAAAAGTAGAACAACATTCATCAGGTACACTCAAAGTCAAAAATAGAACAACATTGATCAGGTACACTCAAAGTCAAAAATAGAACAACATTCATCAGGTACACTCAAAGTCAAAAATAGAACAACATTCATCAGGTACACTCAAAGTCAAAAGTAGAACAACATTCATCAGGTACACTCAGTTAAAAGTAAAACAACATTCATCAGGTACACTCAGTCAAAAGTAGAACGACATTCATCAGGTACACTCAGTCAAAAGTAGAACAACATTCATCAGGCACAGTCAAAGTCAAAAATAGAACAACATTCATCAGGTACACTCAAATTAAAAAGTAGAACAACATTCATCAGGTACACTCAAAGTCCAAAGTAGAACAACATTCATCAGGTACATTCAATGGCAAAAGTAGAACAACATTTATCAGGTACACCCAATGTCAAAAGTAGAACAACACGCATCAGGTACACTCAAAGTAAAAAGTAGAACAACATTCATCAGGTACGCTCAATGTCAAAAGTAGAACAACATTCATCAGGTACACTCAAAGTCCAAAGTAGAACAACATTCATCAGGTACACTCAGTTAAAAGTAGAACAACACTCATCAGGTACACTCAAAGTCAAAAGTAGAACAGCATTCATCAGGTACACTCAAAGTCAAAAGAAGAACAACATTCATCAGGTACACTCAAAGTCAAAAGAAGAACAACATTCATCAGGTACACTCAAAGTCAAAAATAGAACAACATTCATCAGGTACACTCAAAGTCCAAAGTAGAACAACATTTATCAGGTACGCTCAAAGTCAAAAGTAGAACAACATTCATCAGGTACACTCAAAGTCAAAAATAGAACAACATTGATCAGGTACACTCAAAGTCAAAAATAGAACAACATTCATCAGGTACACTCAAAGTCAAAAATAGAACAACATTCATCAGGTACACTCAAAGTCAAAAGTAGAACAACATTCATCAGGTACACTCAGTTAAAAGTAAAACAACATTCATCAGGTACACTCAGTCAAAAGTAGAACGACATTCATCAGGTACACTCAGTCAAAAGTAGAACAACATTCATCAGGCACAGTCAAAGTCAAAAATAGAACAACATTCATCAGGTACACTCAAATTAAAAAGTAGAACAACATTCATCAGGTACACTCAAAGTCCAAAGTAGAACAACATTCATCAGGTACATTCAATGGCAAAAGTAGAACAACATTTATCAGGTACACCCAATGTCAAAAGTAGAACAACACGCATCAGGTACACTCAAAGTAAAAAGTAGAACAACATTTATCAGGTACACTCAAAGTCAAAAATAGAACAACATTCATCAGGTACACTCAGTTAAAAGTAGAACAACACTCATCAGGTACACTCAAAGTCAAAAGTAGAACAGCATTCATCAGGTACACTCAAAGTCAAAAGTAGAACAACATTTATCAGGTACACTCAAAGTCAAAAATAGAACAACATTCATCAGGTACACTCAGTTAAAAGTAGAACAACACTCATCAGGTACACTCAATGTCAAAAGTAGAACAACATTCATCTGGTACACTGAAAGTCCAAAGTAGAACAACATTTATCAGGTACACTCAAAGTCAAAAGTAGAACAACATTCATAAGGTACACTCAAAGTCAAAAGTAGAACAACATTTATCAGGTACACTCAAAGTCAAAAGTAGAACAACATTTATCAGGTACACTCAAAGTCAAAAGTAGAACAACATTTATCAGGTACACTCAATGTCAACAGTAGAACAACATTCATCAGGTACACTCAAAGTAAAAAGTAGAACAACATTCATCAGGTACACTCAAAGTCCAAAGTAGAACAACATTCATCAGGTACACTCAATGTCTAAAGTAGAACAATATTTATCAGGTACACTCAAAGTCAAAAGTAGAACAACATTTATCAGGTACGCTCAAAGTCAAAAGTAGAACAACATTCATCAGGTACAATCAGTCAAAAGTAGAACAACATTCATCAGGTACATTCAAAGTCAAAAATAGAACAACATTCATCAGGTACACTCAATGTCAAAAATAGAACAACATTCATCAGGTACACTCAAAGTCAAAAGTAGAACAACATTCATCAGGTACACTCAGTTAAAAGTAAAACAACATTCATCAGGTACACTCAGTCAAAAGTAGAACAACATTCATCAGGTACACTCAATCAAAAGTAGAACAGCATTCATCAGGTACACTCAAAGTCAAAAGTAGAACAACATTCATCAGGTACACTCAAAGTCAAAAATAGAACAACATTCATCAGGTACACTCAAAGTCAAAAGAAGAACAACATTCATCAGGTACACTCAAAGTCAAAAGAAGAACAACATTCATCAGGTACACTCAAAGTCAAAAATAGAACAACATTCATCAGGTACACTCAAAGTCCAAAGTAGAACAACATTTATCAGGTACGCTCAAAGTCAAAAGTAGAACAACATTCATCAGGTACACTCAAAGTCAAAAATAGAACAACATTGATCAGGTACACTCAAAGTCAAAAATAGAACAACATTCATCAGGTACACTCAAAGTCAAAAATAGAACAACATTCATCAGGTACACTCAAAGTCAAAAGTAGAACAACATTCATCAGGTACACTCAGTTAAAAGTAAAACAACATTCATCAGGTACACTCAGTCAAAAGTAGAACGACATTCATCAGGTACACTCAGTCAAAAGTAGAACAACATTCATCAGGCACAGTCAAAGTCAAAAATAGAACAACATTCATCAGGTACACTCAAATTAAAAAGTAGAACAACATTCATCAGGTACACTCAAAGTCCAAAGTAGAACAACATTCATCAGGTACATTCAATGGCAAAAGTAGAACAACATTTATCAGGTACACCCAATGTCAAAAGTAGAACAACACGCATCAGGTACACTCAAAGTAAAAAGTAGAACAACATTCATCAGGTACGCTCAATGTCAAAAGTAGAACAACATTCATCAGGTACACTCAAAGTCCAAAGTAGAACAACATTCATCAGGTACACTCAGTTAAAAGTAGAACAACACTCATCAGGTACACTCAAAGTCAAAAGTAGAACAGCATTCATCAGGTACACTCAAAGTCAAAAGTAGAAAAACATTCATCAGGTACACTCAGTTAAAAGTAAAACAACATTCATCAGGTACACTCAGTCAAAAGTAGAACGACATTCATCAGGTACACTCAGTCAAAAGTAGAACAACATTCATCAGGCACAGTCAAAGTCAAAAATAGAACAACATTCATCAGGTACACTCAAATTAAAAAGTAGAACAACATTCATCAGGTACACTCAAAGTCCAAAGTAGAACAACATTCATCAGGTACATTCAATGGCAAAAGTAGAACAACATTTATCAGGTACACCCAATGTCAAAAGTAGAACAACACGCATCAGGTACACTCAAAGTAAAAAGTAGAACAACATTCATCAGGTACGCTCAATGTCAAAAGTAGAACAACATTCATCAGGTACACTCAAAGTCCAAAGTAGAACAACATTCATCAGGTACACTCAGTTAAAAGTAGAACAACACTCATCAGGTACACTCAAAGTCAAAAGTAGAACAGCATTCATCAGGTACACTCAAAGTCAAAAGAAGAACAACATTCATCAGGTACACTCAAAGTCAAAAGAAGAACAACATTCATCAGGTACACTCAAAGTCAAAAATAGAACAACATTCATCAGGTACACTCAAAGTCCAAAGTAGAACAACATTTATCAGGTACGCTCAAAGTCAAAAGTAGAACAACATTCATCAGGTACACTCAAAGTCAAAAATAGAACAACATTGATCAGGTACACTCAAAGTCAAAAATAGAACAACATTCATCAGGTACACTCAAAGTCAAAAATAGAACAACATTCATCAGGTACACTCAAAGTCAAAAGTAGAACAACATTCATCAGGTACACTCAGTTAAAAGTAAAACAACATTCATCAGGTACACTCAGTCAAAAGTAGAACGACATTCATCAGGTACACTCAGTCAAAAGTAGAACAACATTCATCAGGCACAGTCAAAGTCAAAAATAGAACAACATTCATCAGGTACACTCAAATTAAAAGTAGAACAACATTCATCAGGTACACTCAAAGTCCAAAGTAGAACAACATTCATCAGGTACATTCAATGGCAAAAGTAGAACAACATTTATCAGGTACACCCAATGTCAAAAGTAGAACAACACGCATCAGGTACACTCAAAGTAAAAAGTAGAACAACATTCATCAGGTACGCTCAATGTCAAAAGTAGAACAACATTCATCAGGTACACTCAAAGTCCAAAGTAGAACAACATTCATCAGGTACACTCAGTTAAAAGTAGAACAACACTCATCAGGTACACTCAAAGTCAAAAGTAGAACAGCATTCATCAGGTACACTCAAAGTCAAAAGTAGAACAACATTTATCAGGTACACTCAAAGTCAAAAATAGAACAACATTCATCAGGTACACTCAGTTAAAAGTAGAACAACACTCATCAGGTACACTCAATGTCAAAAGTAGAACAACATTCATCTGGTACACTGAAAGTCCAAAGTAGAACAACATTTATCAGGTACACTCAAAGTCAAAAGTAGAACAACATTCATAAGGTACACTCAAAGTCAAAAGTAGAACAACATTTATCAGGTACACTCAAAGTCAAAAGTAGAACAACATTTATCAGGTACACTCAAAGTCAAAAGTAGAACAACATTTATCAGGTACACTCAATGTCAACAGTAGAACAACATTCATCAGGTACACTCAAAGTAAAAAGTAGAACAACATTCATCAGGTACACTCAAAGTCCAAAGTAGAACAACATTCATCAGGTACACTCAATGTCTAAAGTAGAACAATATTTATCAGGTACACTCAAAGTCAAAAGTAGAACAACATTTATCAGGTACGCTCAAAGTCAAAAGTAGAACAACATTCATCAGGTACAATCAGTCAAAAGTAGAACAACATTCATCAGGTACATTCAAAGTCAAAAATAGAACAACATTCATCAGGTACACTCAATGTCAAAAATAGAACAACATTCATCAGGTACACTCAAAGTCAAAAGTAGAACAACATTCATCAGGTACACTCAGTTAAAAGTAAAACAACATTCATCAGGTACACTCAGTCAAAAGTAGAACAACATTCATCAGGTACACTCAATCAAAAGTAGAACAGCATTCATCAGGTACACTCAAAGTCAAAAGTAGAACAACATTCATCAGGTACACTCAAAGTCAAAAATAGAACAACATTCATCAGGTACACTCAAAGTCAAAAGAAGAACAACATTCATCAGGTACACTCAAAGTCAAAAGAAGAACAACATTCATCAGGTACACTCAAAGTCAAAAGTAGAACAACATTCATCAGGTACACTCAGTTAAAAGTAAAACAACATTCATCAGGTACACTCAGTCAAAAGTAGAACAACATTCATCAGGTACACTCAATCAAAAGTAGAACAGCATTCATCAGGTACACTCAAAGTCAAAAGTAGAACAACATTCATCAGGTACACTCAAAGTCAAAAATAGAACAACATTCATCAGGTACACTCAAAGTCAAAAGAAGAACAACATTCATCAGGTACACTCAAAGTCAAAAGAAGAACAACATTCATCAGTTACACTCAAAGTCAAAAATAGAACAACATTCATCAGGTACACTCAAAGTCCAAAGTAGAACAACATTTATCAGGTACGCTCAAAGTGAAAAGTAGAACAACATTCATCAGGTACACTCAAAGTCAAAAATAGAACAACATTGATCAGGTACACTCAAAGTCAAAAATAGAACAACATTCATCAGGTACACTCAAAGTCAAAAATAGAACAACATTCATCAGGTACACTCAAAGTCAAAAGTAGAACAACATTCATCAGGTACACTCAGTTAAAAGTAAAACAACATTCATCAGGTACACTCAGTCAAAAGTAGAACGACATTCATCAGGTACACTCAGTCAAAAGTAGAACAACATTCATCAGGCACAGTCAAAGTCAAAAATAGAACAACATTCATCAGGTACACTCAAATTAAAAAGTAGAACAACATTCATCAGGTACACTCAAAGTCCAAAGTAGAACAACATTCATCAGGTACATTCAATGGCAAAAGTAGAACAACATTTATCAGGTACACCCAATGTCAAAAGTAGAACAACACGCATCAGGTACACTCAAAGTAAAAAGTAGAACAACATTCATCAGGTACGCTCAATGTCAAAAGTAGAACAACATTCATCAGGTACACTCAAAGTCCAAAGTAGAACAACATTCATCAGGTACACTCAGTTAAAAGTAGAACAACACTCATCAGGTACACTCAAAGTCAAAAGTAGAACAGCATTCATCAGGTACACTCAAAGTCAAAAGTAGAAAAACATTCATCAGGTACACTCAGTTAAAAGTAAAACAACATTCATCAGGTACACTCAGTCAAAAGTAGAACGACATTCATCAGGTACACTCAGTCAAAAGTAGAACAACATTCATCAGGCACAGTCAAAGTCAAAAATAGAACAACATTCATCAGGTACACTCAAATTAAAAAGTAGAACAACATTCATCAGGTACACTCAAAGTCCAAAGTAGAACAACATTCATCAGGTACATTCAATGGCAAAAGTAGAACAACATTTATCAGGTACACCCAATGTCAAAAGTAGAACAACACGCATCAGGTACACTCAAAGTAAAAAGTAGAACAACATTCATCAGGTACGCTCAATGTCAAAAGTAGAACAACATTCATCAGGTACACTCAAAGTCCAAAGTAGAACAACATTCATCAGGTACACTCAGTTAAAAGTAGAACAACACTCATCAGGTACACTCAAAGTCAAAAGTAGAACAGCATTCATCAGGTACACTCAAAGTCAAAAGAAGAACAACATTCATCAGGTACACTCAAAGTCAAAAGAAGAACAACATTCATCAGGTACACTCAAAGTCAAAAATAGAACAACATTCATCAGGTACACTCAAAGTCCAAAGTAGAACAACATTTATCAGGTACGCTCAAAGTCAAAAGTAGAACAACATTCATCAGGTACACTCAAAGTCAAAAATAGAACAACATTGATCAGGTACACTCAAAGTCAAAAATAGAACAACATTCATCAGGTACACTCAAAGTCAAAAATAGAACAACATTCATCAGGTACACTCAAAGTCAAAAGTAGAACAACATTCATCAGGTACACTCAGTTAAAAGTAAAACAACATTCATCAGGTACACTCAGTCAAAAGTAGAACGACATTCATCAGGTACACTCAGTCAAAAGTAGAACAACATTCATCAGGCACAGTCAAAGTCAAAAATAGAACAACATTCATCAGGTACACTCAAATTAAAAAGTAGAACAACATTCATCAGGTACACTCAAAGTCCAAAGTAGAACAACATTCATCAGGTACATTCAATGGCAAAAGTAGAACAACATTTATCAGGTACACCCAATGTCAAAAGTAGAACAACACGCATCAGGTACACTCAAAGTAAAAAGTAGAACAACATTCATCAGGTACGCTCAATGTCAAAAGTAGAACAACATTCATCAGGTACACTCAAAGTCCAAAGTAGAACAACATTCATCAGGTACACTCAGTTAAAAGTAGAACAACACTCATCAGGTACACTCAAAGTCAAAAGTAGAACAGCATTCATCAGGTACACTCAAAGTCAAAAGTAGAACAACATTTATCAGGTACACTCAAAGTCAAAAATAGAACAACATTCATCAGGTACACTCAGTTAAAAGTAGAACAACACTCATCAGGTACACTCAATGTCAAAAGTAGAACAACATTCATCTGGTACACTGAAAGTCCAAAGTAGAACAACATTTATCAGGTACACTCAAAGTCAAAAGTAGAACAACATTCATAAGGTACACTCAAAGTCAAAAGTAGAACAACATTTATCAGGTACACTCAAAGTCAAAAGTAGAACAACATTTATCAGGTACACTCAAAGTCAAAAGTAGAACAACATTTATCAGGTACACTCAATGTCAACAGTAGAACAACATTCATCAGGTACACTCAAAGTAAAAAGTAGAACAACATTCATCAGGTACACTCAAAGTCCAAAGTAGAACAACATTCATCAGGTACACTCAATGTCTAAAGTAGAACAATATTTATCAGGTACACTCAAAGTCAAAAGTAGAACAACATTTATCAGGTACGCTCAAAGTCAAAAGTAGAACAACATTCATCAGGTACAATCAGTCAAAAGTAGAACAACATTCATCAGGTACATTCAAAGTCAAAAATAGAACAACATTCATCAGGTACACTCAATGTCAAAAATAGAACAACATTCATCAGGTACACTCAAAGTCAAAAGTAGAACAACATTCATCAGGTACACTCAGTTAAAAGTAAAACAACATTCATCAGGTACACTCAGTCAAAAGTAGAACAACATTCATCAGGTACACTCAATCAAAAGTAGAACAGCATTCATCAGGTACACTCAAAGTCAAAAGTAGAACAACATTCATCAGGTACACTCAAAGTCAAAAATAGAACAACATTCATCAGGTACACTCAAAGTCAAAAGAAGAACAACATTCATCAGGTACACTCAAAGTCAAAAGAAGAACAACATTCATCAGGTACACTCAAAGTCAAAAATAGAACAACATTCATCAGGTACACTCAAAGTCCAAAGTAGAACAACATTTATCAGGTACGCTCAAAGTCAAAAGTAGAACAACATTCATCAGGTACACTCAAAGTCAAAAATAGAACAACATTGATCAGGTACACTCAAAGTCAAAAATAGAACAACATTCATCAGGTACACTCAAAGTCAAAAATAGAACAACATTCATCAGGTACACTCAAAGTCAAAAGTAGAACAACATTCATCAGGTACACTCAGTTAAAAGTAAAACAACATTCATCAGGTACACTCAGTCAAAAGTAGAACGACATTCATCAGGTACACTCAGTCAAAAGTAGAACAACATTCATCAGGCACAGTCAAAGTCAAAAATAGAACAACATTCATCAGGTACACTCAAATTAAAAAGTAGAACAACATTCATCAGGTACACTCAAAGTCCAAAGTAGAACAACATTCATCAGGTACATTCAATGGCAAAAGTAGAACAACATTTATCAGGTACACCCAATGTCAAAAGTAGAACAACACGCATCAGGTACACTCAAAGTAAAAAGTAGAACAACATTCATCAGGTACGCTCAATGTCAAAAGTAGAACAACATTCATCAGGTACACTCAAAGTCCAAAGTAGAACAACATTCATCAGGTACACTCAGTTAAAAGTAGAACAACACTCATCAGGTACACTCAAAGTCAAAAGTAGAACAGCATTCATCAGGTACACTCAAAGTCAAAAGTAGAACAACATTTATCAGGTACACTCAAAGTCAAAAATAGAACAACATTCATCAGGTACACTCAAAGTCAAAAGAAGAACAACATTCATCAGGTACACTCAAAGTCAAAAGAAGAACAACCTTCATCAGGTACACTCAAAGTCAAAAATAGAACAACATTCATCAGGTACACTCAAAGTCAAAAGTAGAACAACATTCATCAGGTACACTCAAAGTCAAAAATAGAACAACATTCATCAGGTACACTCAAAGTCAAAAGAAGAACAACATTCATCAGGTACACTCAAAGTCAAAAGAAGAACAACATTCATCAGGTACACTCAAAGTCAAAAATAGAACAACATTCATCAGGTACACTCAAAGTCCAAAGTAGAACAACATTTATCAGGTACGCTCAAAGTCAAAAGTAGAACAACATTCATCAGGTACACTCAAAGTCAAAAATAGAACAACATTGATCAGGTACACTCAAAGTCAAAAATAGAACAACATTCATCAGGTACACTCAAAGTCAAAAATAGAACAACATTCATCAGGTACACTCAAAGTCAAAAGTAGAACAACATTCATCAGGTACACTCAGTTAAAAGTAAAACAACATTCATCAGGTACACTCAGTCAAAAGTAGATCGACATTCATCAGGTACACTCAGTCAAAAGTAGAACAACATTCATCAGGCACAGTCAAAGTCAAAAATAGAACAACATTCATCAGGTACACTCAAATTAAAAAGTAGAACAACATTCATCAGGTACACTCAAAGTCCAAAGTAGAACAACATTCATCAGGTACATTCAATGGCAAAAGTAGAACAACATTTATCAGGTACACCCAATGTCAAAAGTAGAACAACACGCATCAGGTACACTCAAAGTAAAAAGTAGAACAACATTCATCAGGTACGCTCAATGTCAAAAGTAGAACAACATTCATCAGGTACACTCAAAGTCCAAAGTAGAACAACATTCATCAGGTACACTCAGTTAAAAGTAGAACAACACTCATCAGGTACACTCAAAGTCAAAAGTAGAACAGCATTCATCAGGTACACTCAAAGTCAAAAGAAGAACAACATTCATCAGGTACACTCAAAGTCAAAAGAAGAACAACATTCATCAGGTACACTCAAAGTCAAAAATAGAACAACATTCATCAGGTACACTCAAAGTCCAAAGTAGAACAACATTTATCAGGTACGCTTAAAGTCAAAAGTAGAACAACATTCATCAGGTACACTCAAAGTCAAAAATAGAACAACATTGATCAGGTACACTCAAAGTCAAAAATAGAACAACATTCATCAGGTACACTCAAAGTCAAAAATAGAACAACATTCATCAGGTACACTCAAAGTCAAAAGTAGAACAACATTCATCAGGTACACTCAGTTAAAAGTAAAACAACATTCATCAGGTACACTCAGTCAAAAGTAGAACGACATTCATCAGGTACACTCAGTCAAAAGTAGAACAATATTCATCAGGCACAGTCAAAGTCAAAAATAGAACAACATTCATCAGGTACACTCAAATTAAAAAGTAGAACAACATTCATCAGGTACACTCAAAGTCCAAAGTAGAACAACATTCATCAGGTACATTCAATGGCAAAAGTAGAACAACATTTATCAGGTACACCCAATGTCAAAAGTAGAACAACACGCATCAGGTACACTCAAAGTAAAAAGTAGAACAACATTCATCAGGTACGCTCAATGTCAAAAGTAGAACAACATTCATCAGGTACACTCAAAGTCCAAAGTAGAACAACATTCATCAGGTACACTCAGTTAAAAGTAGAACAACACTCATCAGGTACACTCAAAGTCAAAAGTAGAACAGCATTCATCAGGTACACTCAAAGTCAAAAGTAGAACAACATTTATCAGGTACACTCAAAGTCAAAAATAGAACAACATTCATCAGGTACACTCAAAGTCAAAAGAAGAACAACATTCATCAGGTACACTCAAAGTCAAAAGAAGAACAACATTCATCAGGTACACTCAAAGTCAAAAATAGAACAACATTCATCAGGTACACTCAGTCAAAAGTAGAACAACATTCATCAGGTACACTCAAAGTCAAAAATAGAACAACATTCATCAGGTACACTCAAAGTCAAAAATAGAACAACATTCATCAGGTACACTCAAAGTCAAAAGAAGAACAACATTCATCAGGTACACTCAAAGTCAAAAGTAGAACAACATTCATCAGGTAAACGCAATGTCAAAAGTAGAACATCATTCATCAGGTACACTCAAAGTAAAAAGTAGAACAACATTCATCAGGTACACTCAAAGTAAAAAGTAGAACAACATTCATCAGGTACACTCAAAGTCAAAAGTAGAAAAACATTTATCAGGTACGCTCAAAGTCAAAAGTAGAACAACATTCATCAGGTACATTCAAAGTCAAAAATAGAACAACATTCATCAGGTACACTCAATGTCAAAAATAGAACAACATTCATCAGGTACACTCAAAGTCAAAAGTAGAACAACATTCATCAGGTACACTCAGTTAAAAGTAAAACAACATTCATCAGGTACACTCAGTCAAAAGTAGAACAACATTCATCAGGTACACTCAAAGTCAAAAATAGAACAACATTCATCAGGTACACTCAAAGTCAAAAGAAGAACAACATTCATCAGGTACACTCAAAGTCAAAAGAAGAACAACATTCATCAGGTACACTCAGTCAAAAGTAGAACAACATTCATCAGGTACACTCAAAGTCAAAAATAGAACAACATTCATCAGGTACACTCAAAGTCAAAAATAGAACAACATTCATCAGGTACACTCAAAGTCAAAAGAAGAACAACATTCATCAGGTACACTCAAAGTCAAAAGAAGAACAACATTCATCAGGTACACTCAAAGTCAAAAATAGAACAACATTCATCAGGTACACTCAAAGTCCAAAGTAGAACAACATTTATCAGGTACGCTCAAAGTCAAAAATAGAACAACATTCATCAGGTACACTCAGTCAAAAGTAGAACAACATTTATCAGGTACACTCAAAGTCAAAAGTAGAACAACATTCATCAGGTACATTCAAAGTCAAAAGTAGAACAACATTCATCAGATAAACGCAATGTCAAAAGTAGAACATCATTCATCAGGTACACTCAAAGTAAAAAGTAGAACAACATTCATCAGGTACACTCAAAGTAAAAAGTAGAACACCATTCATCAGGTACACTCAAAGTCAAAAGTAGAACAACATTCATCAGGTACACTCAAAGTCAAAAATAGAACAACATTCATCAGGTACACTCAAAGTCAAAAGAAGAACAACATTCATCAGGTACACTCAAAGTCAAAAGAAGAACAACATTCATCAGGTACACTCAAAGTCAAAAATAGAACAACATTCATCAGGTACACTCAAAGTCCAAAGTAGAACAACATTTATCAGGTACGCTCAAAGTCAAAAGTAGAACAACATTCATCAGGTACACTCAAAGTCTAAAATAGAACAACATTGATCAGGTACACTCAAAGTCAAAAATAGAACAACATTCATCAGGTACACTCAAAGTCAAAAATAGAACAACATTCATCAGGTACACTCAAAGTCAAAAGTAGAACAACATTCATCAGGTACACTCAGTTAAAAGTAAAACAACATTCATCAGGTACACTCAGTCAAAAGTAGAACGACATTCATCAGGTACACTCAGTCAAAAGTAGAACAACATTCATCAGGCACAGTCAAAGTCAAAAATAGAACAACATTCATCAGGTACACTCAAATTAAAAAGTAGAACAACATTCATCAGGTACACTCAAAGTCCAAAGTAGAACAACATTCATCAGGTACATTCAATGGCAAAAGTAGAACAACATTTATCAGGTACACCCAATGTCAAAAGTAGAACAACACGCATCAGGTACACTCAAAGTAAAAAGTAGAACAACATTCATCAGGTACGCTCAATGTCAAAAGTAGAACAACATTCATCAGGTACACTCAAAGTCCAAAGTAGAACAACATTCATCAGGTACACTCAGTTAAAAGTAGAACAACACTCATCAGGTACACTCAAAGTCAAAAGTAGAACAGCATTCATCAGGTACACTCAAAGTCAAAAGAAGAACAACATTCATCAGGTACACTCAAAGTCAAAAGAAGAACAACATTCATCAGGTACACTCAAAGTCAAAAGAAGAACAACATTCATCAGGTACACTCAAAGTCAAAAATAGAACAACATTCATCAGGTACACTCAAAGTCCAAAGTAGAACAACATTCATCAGGTACACTCAAAGTCAAAAATAGAACAACATTGATCAGGTACACTCAAAGTCAAAAATAGAACAACATTCATCAGGTACACTCAAAGTCAAAAATAGAACAACATTCATCAGGTACACTCAAAGTCAAAAGTAGAACAACATTCATCAGGTACACTCAGTTAAAAGTAAAACAACATTCATCAGGTACACTCAGTCAAAAGTAGAACAACATTCATCAGGCACAGTCAAAGTCAAAAATAGAACAACATTCATCAGGTACACTCAAATTAAAAAGTAGAACAATATTCATCAGGTACACTCAAAGTCCAAAGTAGAACAACATTCATCAGGTACATTCAATGGCAAAAGTAGAACAACATTTATCAGGTACACCCAATGTCAAAAGTAGAACAACACGCATCAGGTACACTCAAAGTAAAAAGTAGAACAACATTCATCAGGTACGCTCAATATCAAAAGTAGAACAACATTCATCAGGTACACTCAAAGTCCAAAGTAGAACAACATTCATCAGGTACACTCAGTTAAAAGTAGAACAACACTCATCAGGTACACTCAAAGTCAAAAGTAGAACAGCATTCATCAGGTACACTCAAAGTCAAAAGAAGAACAACATTCATCAGGTACACTCAAAGTCAAAAGAAGAACAACATTCATCAGGTACACTCAAAGTCAAAAATAGAACAACATTCATCAGGTACACTCAAAGTCCAAAGTAGAACAACATTTATCAGGTACGCTCAAAGTCAAAAGTAGAACAACATTCATCAGGTACACTCAAAGTCAAAAATAGAACAACATTGATCAGGTACACTCAAAGTCAAAAATAGAACAACATTCATCAGGTACACTCAAAGTCAAAAATAGAACAACATTCATCAGGTACACTCAAAGTCAAAAGTAGAACAACATTCATCAGGTACACTCAGTTAAAAGTAAAACAACATTCATCAGGTACACTCAGTCAAAAGTAGAACGACATTCATCAGGTACACTCAGTCAAAAGTAGAACAACATTCATCAGGCACAGTCAAAGTCAAAAATAGAACAACATTCATCAGGTACACTCAAATTAAAAAGTAGAACAACATTCATCAGGTACACTCAAAGTCCAAAGTAGAACAACATTCATCAGGTACATTCAATGGCAAAAGTAGAACAACATTTATCAGGTACACCCAATGTCAAAAGTAGAACAACACGCATCAGGTACACTCAAAGTAAAAAGTAGAACAACATTCATCAGGTACGCTCAATGTCAAAAGTAGAACAACATTCATCAGGTACACTCAAAGTCCAAAGTAGAACAACATTCATCAGGTACACTCAGTTAAAAGTAGAACAACACTCATCAGGTACACTCAAAGTCAAAAGTAGAACAGCATTCATCAGGTACACTCAAAGTCAAAAGTAGAACAACATTTATCAGGTACACTCAAAGTCAAAAATAGAACAACATTCATCAGGTACACTCAAAGTCAAAAGAAGAACAACATTCATCAGGTACACTCAAAGTCAAAAGAAGAACAACATTCATCAGGTACACTCAAAGTCAAAAATAGAACAACATTCATCAGGTACACTCAGTCAAAAGTAGAACAACATTCATCAGGTACACTCAAAGTCAAAAATAGAACAACATTCATCAGGTACACTCAAAGTCAAAAGAAGAACAACATTCATCAGGTACACTCAAAGTCAAAAGTAGAACAACATTCATCAGGTAAACGCAATGTCAAAAGTAGAACATCATTCATCAGGTACACTCAAAGTAAAAAGTAGAACAACATTCATCAGGTACACTCAAAGTAAAAAGTAGAACAACATTCATCAGGTACACTCAAAGTCAAAAGTAGAACAACATTTATCAGGTACGCTCAAAGTCAAAAGTAGAACAACATTCATCAGGTACATTCAAAGTCAAAAATAGAACAACATTCATCAGGTACACTCAATGTCAAAAATAGAACAACATTCATCAGGTACACTCAAAGTCAAAAGTAGAACAACATTCATCAGGTACACTCAGTTAAAAGTAAAACAACATTCATCAGGTACACTCAGTCAAAAGTAGAACAACATTCATCAGGTACACTCAAAGTCAAAAATAGAACAACATTCATCAGGTACACTCAAAGTCAAAAGAAGAACAACATTCATCAGGTACACTCAAAGTCAAAAGAAGAACAACATTCATCAGGTACACTCAAAGTCAAAAATAGAACAACATTCATCAGGTACACTCAAAGTCCAAAGTAGAACAACATTCATCAGGTACACTCAGTTAAAAGTAAAACAACATTCATCAGGTACACTCAGTCAAAAGTAGAACGACATTCATCAGGTACACTCAGTCAAAAGTAGAACAACATTCATCAGGCACAGTCAAAGTCAAAAATAGAACAACATTCATCAGGTACACTCAAATTAAAAAGTAGAACAACATTCATCAGGTACACTCAAAGTCCAAAGTAGAACAACATTCATCAGGTACATTCAATGGCAAAAGTAGAACAACATTTATCAGGTACACCCAATGTCAAAAGTAGAACAACACGCATCAGGTACACTCAAAGTAAAAAGTAGAACAACATTCATCAGGTACGCTCAATGTCAAAAGTAGAACAACATTCATCAGGTACACTCAAAGTCCAAAGTAGAACAACATTCATCAGGTACACTCAGTTAAAAGTAGAACAACACTCATCAGGTACACTCAAAGTCAAAAGTAGAACAGCATTCATCAGGTACACTCAAAGTCAAAAGAAGAACAACATTCATCAGGTACACTCAAAGTCAAAAGAAGAACAACATTCATCAGGTACACTCAAAAGTCAAAAGTAGAACAACATTCATCAGGTACACTCAAAGTCAAAAATAGAACAACATTCATCAGGTACACTCAAAGTCAAAAGAAGAACAACATTCATCAGGTACACTCAAAGTCAAAAGAAGAACAACATTCATCAGGTACACTCAAAGTCAAAAATAGAACAACATTCATCAGGTACACTCAAAGTCCAAAGTAGAACAACATTTATCAGGTACGCTCAAAGTCAAAAGTAGAACAACATTCATCAGGTACACTCAAAGTCAAAAATAGAACAACATTGATCAGGTACACTCAAAGTCAAAAATAGAACAACATTCATCAGGTACACTCAAAGTCAAAAATAGAACAACATTCATCAGGTACACTCAAAGTCAAAAGTAGAACAACATTCATCAGGTACACTCAGTTAAAAGTAAAACAACATTCATCAGGTACACTCAGTCAAAGGTAGAACGACATTCATCAGGTACACTCAGTCAAAAGTAGAACAACATTCATCAGGCACAGTCAAAGTCAAAAATAGAACAACATTCATCAGGTACACTCAAATTAAAAAGTAGAACAACATTCATCAGGTACACTCAAAGTCCAAAGTAGAACAACATTCATCAGGTACATTCAATGGCAAAAGTAGAACAACATTTATCAGGTACACCCAATGTCAAAAGTAGAACAACACGCATCAGGTACACTCAAAGTAAAAAGTAGAACAACATTCATCAGGTACGCTCAATGTCAAAAGTAGAACAACATTCATCAGGTACACTCAGTTAAAAGTAAAACAACATTCATCAGGTACACTCAGTCAAAAGTAGAACAACATTCATCAGGTACACTCAAAGTCAAAAATAGAACAACATTCATCAGGTACACTCAAAGTCAAAAGAAGAACAACATTCATCAGGTACACTCAAAGTCAAAAGAAGAACAACATTCATCAGGTACACTCAAAGTCAAAAATAGAACAACATTCATCAGGTACACTCAAAGTCCAAAGTAGAACAACATTTATCAGGTACGCTCAAAGTCAAAAGTAGAACAACATTCATCAGGTACACTCAAAGTCAAAAATAGAACAACATTGATCAGGTACACTCAAAGTCAAAAATAGAACAACATTCATCAGGTACACTCAAAGTCAAAAGTAGAACAACATTCATCAGGTACACTCAGTTAAAAGTAAAACAACATTCATCAGGTACACTCAGTCAAAAGTAGAACGACATTCATCAGGTACACTCAGTCAAAAGTAGAACAACATTCATCAGGCACAGTCAAAGTCAAAAATAGAACAACATTCATCAGGTACACTCAAATTAAAAAGTAGAACAACATTCATCAGGTACACTCAAAGTCCAAAGTAGAACAACATTCATCAGGTACATTCAATGGCAAAAGTAGAACAACATTTATCAGGTACACCCAATGTCAAAAGTAGAACAACACGCATCAGGTACACTCAAAGTAAAAAGTAGAACAACATTCATCAGGTACGCTCAATGTCAAAAGTAGAACAACATTCATCAGGTACACTCAAAGTCCAAAGTAGAACAACATTCATCAGGTACACTCAGTTAAAAGTAGAACAACACTCATCAGCTACACTCAAAGTCAAAAGTAGAACAGCATTCATCAGGTACACTCAAAGTCAAAAGAAGAACAACATTCATCAGGTACACTCAAAGTCAAAAGAAGAACAACATTCATCAGGTACACTCAAAGTCAAAAGTAGAACAACATTCATCAGGTACACTCAAAGTCAAAAATAGAACAACATTCATCAGGTACACTCAAAGTCAAAAGAAGAACAACATTCATCAGGTACACTCAAAGTCAAAAGAAGAACAACATTCATCAGGTACACTCAAAGTCAAAAATAGAACAACATTCATCAGGTACACTCAAAGTCCAAAGTAGAACAACATTTATCAGGTACGCTCAAAGTCAAAAGTAGAACAACATTCATCAGGTACACTCAAAGTCAAAAATAGAACAACATTGATCAGGTACACTCAAAGTCAAAAATAGAACAACATTCATCAGGTACACTCAAAGTCAAAAATAGAACAACATTCATCAGGTACACTCAAAGTCAAAAGTAGAACAACATTCATCAGGTACACTCAGTTAAAAGTAAAACAACATTCATCAGGTACACTCAGTCAAAAGTAGAACGACATTCATCAGGTACACTCAGTCAAAAGTAGAACAACATTCATCAGGCACAGTCAAAGTCAAAAATAGAACAACATTCATCAGGTACACTCAAATTAAAAAGTAGAACAATATTCATCAGGTACACTCAAAGTCCAAAGTAGAACAACATTCATCAGGTACATTCAATGGCAAAAGTAGAACAACATTTATCAGGTACACCCAATGTCAAAAGTAGAACAACACGCATCAGGTACACTCAAAGTAAAAAGTAGAACAACATTCATCAGGTACGCTCAATGTCAAAAGTAGAACAACATTCATCAGGTACACTCAAAGTCCAAAGTAGAACAACATTCATCAGGTACACTCAGTTAAAAGTAGAACAACACTCATCAGGTACACTCAAAGTCAAAAGTAGAACAGCATTCATCAGGTACACTCAAAGTCAAAAGAAGAACAACATTCATCAGGTACACTCAAAGTCAAAAGAAGAACAACATTCATCAGGTACACTCAAAGTCAAAAATAGAACAACATTCATCAGGTACACTCAAAGTCCAAAGTAGAACAACATTTATCAGGTACGCTCAAAGTCAAAAGTAGAACAACATTCATCAGGTACACTCAAAGTCAAAAATAGAACAACATTGATCAGGTACACTCAAAGTCAAAAATAGAACAACATTCATCAGGTACACTCAAAGTCAAAAATAGAACAACATTCATCAGGTACACTCAAAGTCAAAAGTAGAACAACATTCATCAGGTACACTCAGTTAAAAGTAAAACAACATTCATCAGGTACACTCAGTCAAAATTAGAACGACATTCATCAGGTACACTCAGTCAAAAGTAGAACAACATTCATCAGGCACAGTCAAAGTCAAAAATAGAACAACATTCATCAGGTACACTCAAATTAAAAAGTAGAACAACATTCATCAGGTACACTCAAAGTCCAAAGTAGAACAACATTCATCAGGTACATTCAATGGCAAAAGTAGAACAACATTTATCAGGTACACCCAATGTCAAAAGTAGAACAACACGCATCAGGTACACTCAAAGTAAAAAGTAGAACAACATTCATCAGGTACGCTCAATGTCAAAAGTAGAACAACATTCATCAGGTACACTCAAAGTCCAAAGTAGAACAACATTCATCAGGTACACTCAGTTAAAAGTAGAACAACACTCATCAGGTACACTCAAAGTCAAAAGTAGAACAGCATTCATCAGGTACACTCAAAGTCAAAAGTAGAACAACATTTATCAGGTACACTCAAAGTCAAAAATAGAACAACATTCATCAGGTACACTCAAAGTCAAAAGAAGAACAACATTCATCAGGTACACTCAAAGTCAAAAGAAGAACAACATTCATCAGGTACACTCAAAGTCAAAAATAGAACAACATTCATCAGGTACACTCAGTCAAAAGTAGAACAACATTCATCAGGTACACTCAAAGTCAAAAATAGAACAACATTCATCAGGTACACTCAAAGTCAAAAATAGAACAACATTCATCAGGTACACTCAAAGTCAAAAGAAGAACAACATTCATCAGGTACACTCAAAGTCAAAAGTAGAACAACATTCATCAGGTAAACGCAATGTCAAAAGTAGAACATCATTCATCAGGTACACTCAAAGTAAAAAGTAGAACAACATTCATCAGGTACACTCAAAGTAAAAAGTAGAACAACATTCATCAGGTACACTCAAAGTCAAAAGTAGAACAACATTTATCAGGTACGCTCAAAGTCAAAAGTAGAACAACATTCATCAGGTACATTCAAAGTCAAAAATAGAACAACATTCATCAGGTACACTCAATGTCAAAAATAGAACAACATTCATCAGGTACACTCAAAGTCAAAAGTAGAACAACATTCATCAGGTACACTCAGTTAAAAGTAAAACAACATTCATCAGGTACACTCAGTCAAAAGTAGAACAACATTCATCAGGTACACTCAAAGTCAAAAATAGAACAACATTCATCAGGTACACTCAAAGTCAAAAGAAGAACAACATTCATCAGGTACACTCAAAGTCAAAAGAAGAACAACATTCATCAGGTCCACTCAAAGTCAAAAATAGAACAACATTCATCAGGTACAGTCAGTCAAAAGTAGAACAACATTCATCAGGTACACTCAAAGTCAAAAATAGAACAACATTCATCAGGTACACTCAAAGTCAAAAATAGAACAACATTCATCAGGTACACTCAAAGTCAAAAGAAGAACAACATTCATCAGGTACACTCAAAGTCAAAAGAAGAACAACATTCATCAGGTACACTCAAAGTCAAAAATAGAACAACATTCATCAGGTACACTCAAAGTCCAAAGTAGAACAACATTTATCAGGTACGCTCAAAGTCAAAAGTAGAACAACATTCATCAGGTACACTCAGTCAAAAGTAGAACAACATTTATCAGGTACACTCAAAGTCAAAAGTAGAACAACATTTATCAGCTACACTCAAAGTCAAAAGTAGAACAACATTCATCAGGTACATTCAAAGTCAAAAGTAGAACAACATTCATCAGATAAACGCAATGTCAAAAGTAGAACATCATTCATCAGGTACACTCAAAGTAAAAAGTAGAACAACATTCATCAGGTACACTCAAAGTAAAAAGTAGAACACCATTCATCAGGTACACTCAAAGTCAAAAGTAGAACAACATTTATCAGGTACGCTCAAAGTCAAAAGTAGAACAACATTCATCAGGTACAATCAGTCAAAAGTAGAACAACATTCATCAGGTACATTCAAAGTCAAAAATAGAACAACATTCATCAGGTACACTCAATGTCAAAAATAGAACAACATTCATCAGGTACACTCAAAGTCAAAAGTAGAACAACATTCATCAGGTACACTCAGTTAAAAGTAAAACAACATTCATCAGGTACACTCAGTCAAAAGTAGAACAACATTCATCAGGTACACTCAATCAAAAGTAGAACAGCATTCATCAGCTACACTCAAAGTCAAAAGTAGAACAACATTCATCAGGTACACTCAAAGTCAAAAATAGAACAACATTCATCAGGTACACTCAAAGTCAAAAGAAGAACAACATTCATCAGGTACACTCAAAGTCAAAAGAAGAACAACATTCATCAGGTACACTCAAAGTCAAAAATAGAACAACATTCATCAGGTACACTCAGTCAAAAGTAGAACAACATTCATCAGGTACACTCAAAGTCCAACATAGAACAACATTCATCAGGTACACTCAAAGTCAAAAATAGAACAACATTCATCAGGTACACTCAAAGTCAAAAGAAGAACAACATTCATCAGGTACACTCAAAGTCAAAAGAAGAACAACATTCATCAGGTACACTCAAAGTCAAAAATAGAACAACATTCATCAGGTACACTCAAAGTCCAAAGTAGAACAACATTTATCAGGTACGCTCAAAGTCAAAAGTAGAACAACATTCATCAGGTACACTCAGTCAAAAGTAGAACAACATTTATCAGGTACACTCAAAGTCAAAAATAGAACAACATTCATCAGGTACACTCAAAGTCAAAAGTAGAACAACATTCATCAGGTACACTCAGTCAAAAGTAGAACAACATTCATCAGGTACACTCAGTCAAAAGTAGAACAACATTCATCAGGTACACAGTCAAAGTCAAAAATAGAACAACATTCATCAGGTACACTCAAATTCAAAAGTAGAACAACATTCATAAGGTACACTCAAAGTCCAAAGAAGAACAACATTCATCAGGTACATTCAATGGCAAAAGTAGAACAACATTTATCAGGTACACCCAATGTCAAAAGTAGAACAACATTCATCAGGTACACTCAAAGTAAAAGGTAGAACAACATTCATCAGTTACGCTCAATGTCAAAAGTAGAACAACATTCATCAGGTACACTCAAAGTCCAAAGTAGAACAACATTCATCAGGTACACTCAGTTAAAAGTAGAACAACACTCATCAGGTACACTCAAAGTCAAAAGTAGAACAGCATTCATCAGGTACACTCAAAGTCAAAAGTAGAACAACATTTATCAGGTACACTCAAAGTCAAAAGTAGAACAACATTCATCAGGTACGCTCAATGTCAAAAGTAGAACAACATTCATCAGGTACACGCAAAGTCCAAAGTAGAACAACATTCATCAGGTACACTCAGTTAAAAGTAGAACAACACTCATCAGGTACACTCAATGTCAAAAGTAGAACAACATTCATCTGGTACACTGAAAGTCCAAAGTAGAACAACATTTATCAGGTACACTCAAAGTCAAAAGTAGAACAACATTCATAAGGTACACTCAAAGTCAAAAGTAGAACAACATTTATCAGGTACACTCAAAGTCAAAAGTAGAACAACATTTATCAGGTACACTCAAAGTCAAAAGTAGAACAACATTTATCAGGTACACTCAATGTCAACAGTAGAACAACATTCATCAGGTACACTCAAAGTAAAAAGTAGAACAACATTCATCAGGTACACTCAAAGTCCAAAGTAGAACAACATTCATCAGGTACACTCAATGTCTAAAGTAGAACAATATTTATCAGGTACACTCAAAGTCAAAAGTAGAACAACATTTATCAGGTACGCTCAAAGTCAAAAGTAGAACAACATTCATCAGGTACAATCAGTCAAAAGTAGAACAACATTCATCAGGTACATTCAAAGTCAAAAATAGAACAACATTCATCAGGTACACTCAATGTCAAAAATAGAACAACATTCATCAGGTACACTCAAAGTCAAAAGTAGAACAACATTCATCAGGTACACTCAGTTAAAAGTAAAACAACATTCATCAGGTACACTCAGTCAAAAGTAGAACAACATTCATCAGGTACACTCAATCAAAAGTAGAACAGCATTCATCAGGTACACTCAAAGTCAAAAGTAGAACAACATTCATCAGGTACACTCAAAGTCAAAAATAGAACAACATTCATCAGGTACACTCAAAGTCAAAAGTAGAACAACATTCATCAGGTACATTCAAAGTCAAAAGTAGAACAACATTCATCAGATAAACGCAATGTCAAAAGTAGAACATCATTCATCAGGTACACTCAAAGTAAAAAGTAGAACAACATTCATCAGGTACACTCAAAGTAAAAAGTAGAACACCATTCATCAGGTACACTCAAAGTCAAAAGTAGAACAACATTTATCAGGTACGCTCAAAGTCAAAAGTAGAACAACATTCATCAGGTACAATCAGTCAAAAGTAGAACAACATTCATCAGGTACATTCAAAGTCAAAAATAGAACAACATTCATCAGGTACACTCAATGTCAAAAATAGAACAACATTCATCAGGTACACTCAAAGTCAAAAGTAGAACAACATTCATCAGGTACACTCAGTTAAAAGTAAAACAACATTCATCAGGTACACTCAGTCAAAAGTAGAACAACATTCATCAGGTACACTCAATCAAAAGTAGAACAGCATTCATCAGCTACACTCAAAGTCAAAAGTAGAACAACATTCATCAGGTACACTCAAAGTCAAAAATAGAACAACATTCATCAGGTACACTCAAAGTCAAAAGAAGAACAACATTCATCAGGTACACTCAAAGTCAAAAGAAGAACAACATTCATCAGGTACACTCAAAGTCAAAAATAGAACAACATTCATCAGGTACACTCAGTCAAAAGTAGAACAACATTCATCAGGTACACTCAAAGTCCAACATAGAACAACATTCATCAGGTACACTCAAAGTCAAAAATAGAACAACATTCATCAGGTACACTCAAAGTCAAAAGAAGAACAACATTCATCAGGTACACTCAAAGTCAAAAGAAGAACAACATTCATCAGGTACACTCAAAGTCAAAAATAGAACAACATTCATCAGGTACACTCAAAGTCCAAAGTAGAACAACATTTATCAGGTACGCTCAAAGTCAAAAGTAGAACAACATTCATCAGGTACACTCAGTCAAAAGTAGAACAACATTTATCAGGTACACTCAAAGTCAAAAATAGAACAACATTCATCAGGTACACTCAAAGTCAAAAGTAGAACAACATTCATCAGGTACACTCAGTCAAAAGTAGAACAACATTCATCAGGTACACTCAGTCAAAAGTAGAACAACATTCATCAGGTACACAGTCAAAGTCAAAAATAGAACAACATTCATCAGGTACACTCAAATTCAAAAGTAGAACAACATTCATAAGGTACACTCAAAGTCCAAAGAAGAACAACATTCATCAGGTACATTCAATGGCAAAAGTAGAACAACATTTATCAGGTACACCCAATGTCAAAAGTAGAACAACATTCATCAGGTACACTCAAAGTAAAAGGTAGAACAACATTCATCAGTTACGCTCAATGTCAAAAGTAGAACAACATTCATCAGGTACACTCAAAGTCCAAAGTAGAACAACATTCATCAGGTACACTCAGTTAAAAGTAGAACAACACTCATCAGGTACACTCAAAGTCAAAAGTAGAACAGCATTCATCAGGTACACTCAAAGTCAAAAGTAGAACAACATTTATCAGGTACACTCAAAGTCAAAAGTAGAACAACATTCATCAGGTACGCTCAATGTCAAAAGTAGAACAACATTCATCAGGTACACGCAAAGTCCAAAGTAGAACAACATTCATCAGGTACACTCAGTTAAAAGTAGAACAACACTCATCAGGTACACTCAATGTCAAAAGTAGAACAACATTCATCTGGTACACTGAAAGTCCAAAGTAGAACAACATTTATCAGGTACACTCAAAGTCAAAAGTAGAACAACATTCATAAGGTACACTCAAAGTCAAAAGTAGAACAACATTTATCAGGTACACTCAAAGTCAAAAGTAGAACAACATTTATCAGGTACACTCAAAGTCAAAAGTAGAACAACATTTATCAGGTACACTCAATGTCAACAGTAGAACAACATTCATCAGGTACACTCAAAGTAAAAAGTAGAACAACATTCATCAGGTACACTCAAAGTCCAAAGTAGAACAACATTCATCAGGTACACTCAATGTCTAAAGTAGAACAATATTTATCAGGTACACTCAAAGTCAAAAGTAGAACAACATTTATCAGGTACGCTCAAAGTCAAAAGTAGAACAACATTCATCAGGTACAATCAGTCAAAAGTAGAACAACATTCATCAGGTACATTCAAAGTCAAAAATAGAACAACATTCATCAGGTACACTCAATGTCAAAAATAGAACAACATTCATCAGGTACACTCAAAGTCAAAAGTAGAACAACATTCATCAGGTACACTCAGTTAAAAGTAAAACAACATTCATCAGGTACACTCAGTCAAAAGTAGAACAACATTCATCAGGTACACTCAATCAAAAGTAGAACAGCATTCATCAGGTACACTCAAAGTCAAAAGTAGAACAACATTCATCAGGTACACTCAAAGTCAAAAATAGAACAACATTCATCAGGTACACTCAAAGTCAAAAGAAGAACAACATTCATCAGGTACACTCAAAGTCAAAAGAAGAACAACATTCATCAGGTACACTCAAAGTCAAAAATAGAACAACATTCATCAGGTACACTCAAAGTCCAAAGTAGAACAACATTTATCAGGTACGCTCAAAGTCAAAAGTAGAACAACATTCATCAGGTACACTCAAAGTCAAAAATAGAACAACATTGATCAGGTACACTCAAAGTCAAAAATAGAACAACATTCATCAGGTACACTCAAAGTCAAAAATAGAACAACATTCATCAGGTACACTCAAAGTCAAAAATAGAACAACATTCATCAGGTACACTCAAAGTCAAAAGTAGAACAACATTCATCAGGTACACTCAGTTAAAAGTAAAACAACATTCATCAGGTACACTCAGTCAAAAGTAGAACGACATTCATCAGGTACACTCAGTCAAAAGTAGAACAACATTCATCAGGCACAGTCAAAGTCAAAAATAGAACAACATTCATCAGGTACACTCAAATTAAAAAGTAGAACAACATTCATCAGGTACACTCAAAGTCCAAAGTAGAACAACATTCATCAGGTACATTCAATGGCAAAAGTAGAACAACATTTATCAGTTACACCCAATGTCAAAAGTAGAACAACACGCATCAGGTACACTCAAAGTAAAAAGTAGAACAACATTCATCAGGTACGCTCAATGTCAAAAGTAGAACAACATTCATCAGGTACACTCAAAGTCCAAAGTAGAACAACATTCATCAGGTACACTCAGTTAAAAGTAGAACAACACTCATCAGGTACACTCAAAGTCAAAAGTAGAACAGCATTCATCAGGTACACTCAAAGTCAAAAGTAGAACAACATTTATCAGGTACACTCAAAGTCAAAAATAGAACAACATTCATCAGGTACACTCAAAGTCAAAAGAAGAACAACATTCATCAGGTACACTCAAAGTCAAAAGAAGAACAACATTCATGAGGTACACTCAAAGTCAAAAATAGAACAACATTCATCAGGTACACTCAGTCAAAAGTAGAACAACATTCATCAGGTACACTCAAAGTCAAAAATAGAACAACATTCATCAGGTACACTCAAAGTCAAAAATAGAACAACATTCATCAGGTACACTCAAAGTCAAAAGAAGAACAACATTCATCAGGTACACTCAAAGTCAAAAGAAGAACAACATTCATCAGGTACACTCAAAGTCAAAAATAGAACAACATTCATCAGGTACACTCAAAGTCCAAAGTAGAACAACATTTATCAGGTACGCTCAAAGTCAAAAGTAGAACAACATTCATCAGGTACACTCAGTCAAAAGTAGAACAACATTTATCAGGTACACTCAACGTCAAAAATAGAACAACATTCATCAGGTACACTCAAAGTCAAAAGTAGAACAACATTCATCAGGTACACTCAGTCAAAAGTAGAACAACATTCATCAGGTACACTCAGTCAAAAGTAGAACAACATTCATCAGGCACAGTCAAAGTCAAAAATAGAACAACATTCATCAGGTACACTCAAATTCAAAAGTAGAACAACATTCATAAGGTACACTCAAAGTCCAAAGAAGAACAACATTCATCAGGTACATTCAATGGCAAAAGTAGAACAACATCTATCAGGTACACCCAATGTCAAAAGTAGAACAACACTCATCAGGTACACTCAAAGTAAAAGGTAGAACAACATTCATCAGGTACGCTCAATGTCAAAAGTAGAACAACATTCATCAGGTACACTCAAAGTCCAAAGTAGAACAACATTCATCAGGTACACTCAGTTAAAAGTAGAACAACACTCATCAGGTACACTCAAAGTCAAAAGTAGAACAGCATTCATCAGGTACACTCAAAGTCAAAAATAGAACAACATTTATCAGGTACACTCAAAGTCAAAAGTAGAACAACATTCATCAGGTACGCTCAATGTCAAAAGTAGAACAACATTCATCAGGTACACGCAAAGTCCAAAGTAGAACAACATTCATCAGGTACACTCAGTTAAAAGTAGAACAACACTCATCAGGTACACTCAATGTCAAAAGTAGAACAACATTCATCTGGTACACTGAAAGTCCAAAGTAGAACAACATTTATCAGGTACACTCAAAGTCAAAAGTAGAACAACATTCATAAGGTACACTCAAAGTCAAAAGTAGAACAACATTTATCAGGTACACTCAAAGTCAAAAGTAGAACAACATTTATCAGGTACACTCAAAGTCAAAAGTAGAACAACATTTATCAGGTACACTCAATGTCAACAGTAGAACAACATTCATCAGGTACACTCAAAGTAAAAAGTAGAACAACATTCATCAGGTACACTCAAAGTCCAAAGTAGAACAACATTCATCAGGTACACTCAATGTCTAAAGTAGAACAATATTTATCAGGTACACTCAAAGTCAAAAGTAGAACAACATTTATCAGGTACGCTCAAAGTCAAAAGTAGAACAACATTCATCAGGTACAATCAGTCAAAAGTAGAACAACATTCATCAGGTACATTCAAAGTCAAAAATAGAACAACATTCATCAGGTACACTCAATGTCAAAAATAGAACAACATTCATCAGGTACACTCAAAGTCAAAAGTAGAACAACATTCATCAGGTACACTCAGTTAAAAGTAAAACAACATTCATCAGGTACACTCAGTCAAAAGTAGAACAACATTCATCAGGTACACTCAATCAAAAGTAGAACAGCATTCATCAGCTACACTCAAAGTCAAAAGTAGAACAACATTCATCAGGTACACTCAAATTCAAAAATAGAACAACATTCATCAGGTACACTCAAAGTCAAAAGAAGAACAACATTCATCAGGTACACTCAAAGTCAAAAGAAGAACAACATTCATCAGGTACACTCAAAGTCAAAAATAGAACAACATTCATCAGGTACACTCAAAGTCCAAAGTAGAACAACATTTATTAGGTACGCTCAAAGTCAAAAGTAGAACAACATTCATCAGGTACACTCAAAGTCAAAAATAGAGCAACATTGATCAGGTACACTCAAAGTCAAAAATAGAACAACATTCATCAGGTACACTCAAAGTCAAAAATAGAACAACATTCATCAGGTACACTCAAAGTCAAAAATAGAACAACATTCATCAGGTACACTCAAAGTCAAAAGTAGAACAACATTCATCAGGTACACTCAGTTAAAAGTAAAACAACATTCATCAGGTACACTCAGTCAAAAGTAGAACGACATTCATCAGGTACACTCAGTCAAAAGTAGAACAACATTCATCAGGCACAGTCAAAGTCAAAAATAGAACAACATTCATCAGGTACACTCAAATTAAAAAGTAGAACAACATTCATCAGGTACACTCAAAGTCCAAAGTAGAACAACATTCATCAGGTACATTCAATGGCAAAAGTAGAACAACATTTATCAGGTACACCCAATGTCAAAAGTAGAACAACACGCATCAGGTACACTCAAAGTAAAAAGTAGAACAACATTCATCAGGTACGCTCAATGTCAAAAGTAGAACAACATTCATCAGGTACACTCAAAGTCCAAAGTAGAACAACATTCATCAGGTACACTCAGTTAAAAGTAGAACAACACTCATCAGGTACACTCAAAGTCAAAAGTAGAACAGCATTCATCAGGTACACTCAAAGTCAAAAGTAGAACAACATTTATCAGGTACACTCAAAGTCAAAAGTAGAACAACATTCATCAGGTACGCCCAATGTCAAAAGTAGAACAACATTCATCAGGTACACGCAAAGTCCAAAGTAGAACAACATTCATCAGGTACACTCAGTTAAAAGTAAAACAACATTCATCAGGTACACGCAAAGTCCAAAGTAGAACAACATTCATCAGGTACACTCAATGTCAAAAGTAGAACAACATTCATCTGGTACACTGAAAGTCCAAAGTAGAACAACATTTATCAGGTACACTCAAAGTCAAAAGTAGAACAACATTCATAAGGTACACTCAAAGTCAAAAGTAGAACAACATTTATCAGGTACACTCAAAGTCAATAGTAGAAAAACATTTATCAGGTACACTCAAAGTCAAAAGTAGAACAACATTTATCAGGTACACTCAATGTCAACAGTAGAACAACATTCATAAGGTACACTCAAAGTAAAAAGTAGAACAACATTCATCAGGTACACTCAAAGTCAAAAGTAGAACAACATTCATCAGGTACACTCAGTCAAAAGTAGAACAACATTCATCAGGTACACTTAAAGTCAAAAGTAGAACAACATTCATCAGGTACGCTCAATGTCAAAAGTAGAATAACATTTATCAGGTACACTCAAAGTCCAAAGTAGAACAGCATTCATCAGATCCACTCAAAGTCAAAAGTAGAACAACATTTATCAGCTACACTCAAAGTCAGAAGTAGAACAACATTCATAAGGTACACTCAAAGTCAAAAGTAGAACAACATTCATCAGGTAAACGCAATGTCAAAAGTAGAACATCATTCATCAGGTACACTCAAAGTAAAAAGTAGAACATCATTCATCAGGTACACTCAAAGTAAAAAGTAGAACAACATTCATCAGGTACACTCAAAGTCAAAAGTAGAACAACATTTATCAGGTACGCTCAAAGTCAAAAGTAGAACAACATTCATCAGGTACAATCAGTCAAAAGTAGAACAACATTCATCAGGTACATTCAAAGTCAAAAATAGAACAACATTCATCAGATACACTCAATGTCAAAAATAGAACAACATTCATCAGGAACACTCAATGTCAAAAGTAGAACAACATTCATCAGGTACACTCAGTTAAAAGTAAAACAACATTCATCAGGTACACTCAGTCAAAAGTAGAACAACATTCATCAGGTACACTCAATCAAAAGTAGAACAGCATTCATCAGCTACACTCAATGTCAAAAGTAGAACAACATTCATCAGGTACACTCAAAGTCAAAAATAGAACAACATTCATCAGGTACACTCAAAGTCAAAAGAAGAACAACATTCATCAGGTACACTCAAAGTCAAAAGAAGAACAACATTCATCAGGTACACTCAAAGTCAAAAATAGAACAACATTCATCAGGTACACTCAGTCAAAAGTAGAACAACATTCATCAGGTACACTCAAAGTCAAAAATAGAACAACATTCATCAGGTACACTCAAAGTCAAAAATAGAACAACATTCATCAGGTACACACAAAGTCAAAAGAAGAACAACATTCATCAGGTACACTCAAAGTCAAAAGAAGAACAACATTCATCAGGTACACTCAAAGTCAAAAATAGAACAACATTCATCAGGTACACTCAAAGACCAAAGTAGAACAACATTTATCAGGTACGCTCAAAGTCAAAAGTAGAACAACATTCATCAGGTACACTCAGTCAAAAGTAGAACAACATTCATCAGGTACACTCAAAGTCAAAAATAGAACAACATTCATCAGGTACACTCAAAGTCAAAAGTAGAACAACATTCATCAGGTACACTCAGTTAAAAGGAAAACAACATTCATCAGGTACACTCAGTCAAAAGTAGAACAACATTCATCAGGTACACTCAGTCAAAAGTAGAACAACATTCATCAGGCACAGTCAAAGTCAAAAATAGAACAACATTCATCAGGTACACTCAAATTCAAAAGTAGAACAACATTCATCAGGTACACTCAAAGTCCAAAGAAGAACAACATTCATCAGTTACATTCAATGACAAAAGTAGAACAACATTTATCAGGTACACCCAATGTCAAAAGTAGAACAACACTCATCAGGTACACTCAAAGTAAAAAGTAGAACAACATTCATCAGGTACGCTCAATGTCAAAAGTAGAACAACATTCATCAGGTACACTCAAAGTCCAAAGTAGAACAACATTTATCAGGTACACTCAAAGTCAAAAGTAGAACAACATTCATCAGGTACGCTCAATGTCAAAAGTAGAACAACATTCATCAGGTACACGCAAAGTCGAAAGTAGAACAACATTCATCAGGTACACTCATTTAAAAGTAGAACAACACTCATCAGGTACACTCAATGTCAAAAGTAGAACAACATTCATCTGGTACACTGAAAGTCCAAAGTAGAACAACATTTATCAGGTACACTCAAAGTCAAAAGAAGAACAACATTCATAAGGTACACTCAAAGTCAAAAGTAGAACAACATTTATCAGGTACACTCAAAGTCAAAAGTAGAACAACATTTATCAGGTACACTCAAAGTCAAAAGTAGAACAACATTTATCAGGTACACTCAATGTCAACAGTAGAACAACATTCATCAGGTACACTCAAAGTAAAAAGTAGAACAACATTCATCAGGTACACTCAAAGTAAAAAGTAGAACAACATTTATCAGGTACACTCAAAGTCCAAAGTAGAACAACATTCATCAGGTACACTCAATGTCTAAAGTAGAACAATATTTATCAGGTACACTCAAAGTCAAAAGTAGAACAACATTCATCAGGTACGCTCAATGTCAAAAGTAGAACAACATTCATCAGGTACACTCAAAGTCCAAAGTAGAACAACATTCATCAGGTACACTCAAAGTCCAAACTAGAACAACATTCATCAGGTACACTCAATGTCAATAATAGAACAACATTCACCAGGTACACTCAAAGTCAAAGGTAGAACAACATTCATCAGGTACACTCAAAGTCAAAAGTAGAACAACATTCATCAGATAAACGCAATGTCAAAAGTAGAACATCATTCATCAGGTACACTCAAAGTGAAAAGTAGAACAACATTCATCAGGTACACTCAAAGTCAAAAGTAGAACAACGTTCATCAGGTACACTCAAAGTCAACAGTAGAACAACATTTATCAGGTACGCTCAAAGTCAAAAGTAGAACAACATTCATCAGGTACAATCAGTCAAAAGTAGAACAACATTCATCAGGTACATTCAAAGTCAAAAATAGAACAACATTCATCAGGTACACTCAATGTCAAAAATAGAACAACATTCATCAGGTACACTCAAAGTCAAAAGTAGAACAACATTCATCAGGTACACTCAGTTAAAAGTAAAACAACATTCATCAGGTACACTCAGTCAAAAGTAGAACAACATTCATCAGGTACACTCAATCAAAAGTAGAACAGCATTCATCAGCTACACTCAAAGTCAAAAGTAGAATAACATTCATCAGGTACACTCAAAGTCAAAAATAGAACAACATTCATCAGGTACACTCAAAGTCAAAAGAAGAACAACATTCATCAGGTACACTCAAAGTCAAAAGAAGAACAACATTCATCAGGTACACTCAAAGTCAAAAATAGAACAACATTCATCAGGTACACTCAGTCAAAAGTAGAACAACATTCATCAGGTACACTCAAAGTCAAAAATAGAACAACATTCATCAGGTACACTCAAAGTCAAAAATAGAACAACATTCATCAGGTACACTCAAAGTCAAAAGAAGAACAACATTCATCAGGTACACTCAAAGTCAAAAGAAGAACAACATTCATCAGGTACACTCAAAGTCAAAAATAGAACAACATTCATCAGGTACACTCAAAGTCCAAAGTAGAACAACATTTATCAGGTACGCTCAAAGTCAAAAGTAAAACAACATTCATCAGGTACACTCAGTCAAAAGTAGAACAACATTTATCAGGTACACTCAAAGTCAAAAATAGAACAACATTCATCAGCTACACTCAAAGTCAAAAGTAGAACAACATTCATCAGGTACACTCAGTCAAAAGTAGAACAACATTCATCAGGTACACTCAGTCAAAAGTAGAACAACATTCATCAGGTACACAGTCAAAGTCAAAAATAGAACAACATTCATCAGGTACACTCAAATTCAAAAGTAGAACAACATTCATAAGGTACACTCAAAGTCCAAAGAAGAACAACATTCATCAGGTACATTCAATGGCAAAAGTAGAACAACATTTATCAGGTACACCCAATGTCAAAAGTAGAACAACATTCATCAGGTACACTCAGTTAAAAGTAGAACAACACTCATCAGGTACACTCAAAGTCAAAAGTAGAACAGCATTCATCAGGTACACTCAAAGTCAAAAGTAGAACAACATTTATCAGGTACACTCAAAGTCAAAAGTAGAACAACATTCATCAGGTACGCTCAATGTCAAAAGTAGAACAACATTCATCAGGTACACGCAAAGTCCAAAGTAGAACAACATTCATCAGGTACGCTCAGTTAAAAGTAGAACAACACTCATCAGGTACACTCAATGTCAAAAGTAGAACAACATTCATCTGGTACACTGAAAGTCCAAAGTAGAACAACATTTATCAGGTACACTCAAAGTCAAAAGTAGAACAACATTCATAAGGTACACTCAAAGTAAAAAGTAGAACAACATTCATCAGGTACACTCAAAGTCCAAAGTAGAACAACATTCATCAGGTACACTCAATGTCTAAAGTAGAACAATATTTATCAGGTACACTCAAAGTCAAAAGTAGAACAACATTTATCAGGTACGCTCAAAGTCAAAAGTAGAACAACATTCATCAGGTACAATCAGTCAAAAGTAGAACAACATTCATCAGGTACATTCAAAGTCAAAAATAGAACAACATTCATCAGGTACACTCAATGTCAAAAATAGAACAACATTCATCAGGTACACTCAAAGTCAAAAGTAGAACAACATTCATCAGGTACACTCAGTTAAAAGTAAAACAACATTCATCAGGTACACTCAGTCAAAAGTAGAACAACATTCATCAGGTACACTCAATCAAAAGTAGAACAGCATTCATCAGGTACACTCAAAGTCAAAAGTAGAACAACATTCATCAGGTACACTCAAAGTCAAAAATAGAACAACATTCATCAGGTACACTCAAAGTCAAAAGAAGAACAACATTCATCAGGTACACTCAAAGTCAAAAGAAGAACAACATTCATCAGGTACACTCAAAGTCAAAAATAGAACAACATTCATCAGGTACACTCAAAGTCCAAAGTAGAACAACATTTATCAGGTACGCTCAAAGTCAAAAGTAGAACAACATTGATCAGGTACACTCAAAGTCAAAAATAGAACAACATTCATCAGGTACACTCAAAGTCGAAAATAGAACAACATTCATCAGGTACACTCAAAGTCAAAAATAGAACAACATTCATCAGGTACACTCAAAGTCAAAAGTAGAACAACATTCATCAGGTACACTCAGTTAAAAGTAAAACAACATTCATCAGGTACACTCAGTCAAAAGTAGAACGACATTCATCAGGTACACTCATTCAAAAGTAGAACAACATTCATCAGGCACAGTCAAAGTCAAAAATAGAACAACATTCATCAGGTACACTCAAATTAAAAAGTAGAACAACATTCATCAGGTACACTCAAAGTCCAAAGTAGAACAACATTCATCAGGTACATTCAATGGCAAAAGTAGAACAACATTTATCAGGTACACCCAATGTCAAAAGTAGAACAACACGCATCAGGTACACTCAAAGTAAAAAGTAGAACAACATTCATCAGGTACGCTCAATGTCAAAAGTAGAACAACATTCATCAGGTACACTCAAAGTCCAAAGTAGAACAACATTCATCAGGTACACTCAGTTAAAAGTAGAACAACACTCATCAGGTACACTCAAAGTCAAAAGTAGAACAGCATTCATCAGGTACACTCAAAGTCAAAAGTAGAACAACATTTATCAGGTACACTCAAAGTCAAAAGTAGAACAACATTCATCAGGTACGCCCAATGTCAAAAGTAGAACAACATTCATCAGGTACACGCAAAGTCCAAAGTAGAACAACATTCATCAGGTACACTCAGTTAAAAGTAAAACAACATTCATCAGGTACACGCAAAGTCCAAAGTAGAACAACATTCATCAGGTACACTCAATGTCAAAAGTAGAACAACATTCATCTGGTACACTGAAAGTCCAAAGTAGAACAACATTTATCAGGTACACTCAAAGTCAAAAGTAGAACAACATTCATAAGGTACACTCAAAGTCAAAAGTAGAACAACATTTATCAGGTACACTCAAAGTCAATAGTAGAAAAACATTTATCAGGTACACTCAAAGTCAAAAGTAGAACAACATTTATCAGGTACACTCAATGTCAACAGTAGAACAACATTCATAAGGTACACTCAAAGTAAAAAGTAGAACAACATTCATCAGGTACACTCAAAGTCAAAAGTAGAACAACATTCATCAGGTACACTCAGTCAAAAGTAGAACAACATTCATCAGGTACACTTAAAGTCAAAAGTAGAACAACATTCATCAGGTACGCTCAATGTCAAAAGTAGAATAACATTTATCAGGTACACTCAAAGTCCAAAGTAGAACAGCATTCATCAGATCCACTCAAAGTCAAAAGTAGAACAACATTTATCAGCTACACTCAAAGTCAGAAGTAGAACAACATTCATAAGGTACACTCAAATTCAAAAGTAGAACAACATTCATCAGGTAAACGCAATGTCAAAAGTAGAACATCATTCATCAGGTACACTCAAAGTAAAAAGTAGAACATCATTCATCAGGTACACTCAAAGTAAAAAGTAGAACAACATTCATCAGGTACACTCAAAGTCAAAAGTAGAACAACATTTATCAGGTACGCTCAAAGTCAAAAGTAGAACAACATTCATCAGGTACAATCAGTCAAAAGTAGAACAACATTCATCAGGTACATTCAAAGTCAAAAATAGAACAACATTCATCAGATACACTCAATGTCAAAAATAGAACAACATTCATCAGGGACACTCAATGTCAAAAGTAGAACAACATTCATCAGGTACACTCAGTTAAAAGTAAAACAACATTCATCAGGTACACTCAGTCAAAAGTAGAACAACATTCATCAGGTACACTCAATCAAAAGTAGAACAGCATTCATCAGCTACACTCAATGTCAAAAGTAGAACAACATTCATCAGGTACACTCAAAGTCAAAAATAGAACAACATTCATCAGGTACACTCAAAGTCAAAAGAAGAACAACATTCATCAGGTACACTCAAAGTCAAAAGAAGAACAACATTCATCAGGTACACTCAAAGTCAAAAATAGAACAACATTCATCAGGTACACTCAGTCAAAAGTAGAACAACATTCATCAGGTACACTCAAAGTCAAAAATAGAACAACATTCATCAGGTACACTCAAAGTCAAAAATAGAACAACATTCATCAGGTACACACAAAGTCAAAAGAAGAACAACATTCATCAGGTACACTCAAAGTCAAAAGAAGAACAACATTCATCAGGTACACTCAAAGTCAAAAATAGAACAACATTCATCAGGTACACTCAAAGACCAAAGTAGAACAACATTTATCAGGTACGCTCAAAGTCAAAAGTAGAACAACATTCATCAGGTACACTCAGTCAAAAGTAGAACAACATTCATCAGGTACACTCAAAGTCAAAAATAGAACAACATTCATCAGGTACACTCAAAGTCAAAAGTAGAACAACATTCATCAGGTACACTCAGTTAAAAGGAAAACAACATTCATCAGGTACACTCAGTCAAAAGTAGAACAACATTCATCAGGTACACTCAGTCAAAAGTAGAACAACATTCATCAGGCACAGTCAAAGTCAAAAATAGAACAACATTCATCAGGTACACTCAAATTCAAAAGTAGAACAACATTCATCAGGTACACTCAAAGTCCAAAGAAGAACAACATTCATCAGTTACATTCAATGACAAAAGTAGAACAACATTTATCAGGTACACCCAATGTCAAAAGTAGAACAACACTCATCAGGTACACTCAAAGTAAAAAGTAGAACAACATTCATCAGGTACGCTCAATGTCAAAAGTAGAACAACATTCATCAGGTACACTCAAAGTCCAAAGTAGAACAACATTTATCAGGTACACTCAAAGTCAAAAGTAGAACAACATTCATCAGGTACGCTCAATGTCAAAAGTAGAACAACATTCATCAGGTACACGCAAAGTCGAAAGTAGAACAACATTCATCAGGTACACTCATTTAAAAGTAGAACAACACTCATCAGGTACACTCAATGTCAAAAGTAGAACAACATTCATCTGGTACACTGAAAGTCCAAAGTAGAACAACATTTATCAGGTACACTCAAAGTCAAAAGAAGAACAACATTCATAAGGTACACTCAAAGTCAAAAGTAGAACAACATTTATCAGGTACACTCAAAGTCAAAAGTAGAACAACATTTATCAGGTACACTCAAAGTCAAAAGTAGAACAACATTTATCAGGTACACTCAATGTCAACAGTAGAACAACATTCATCAGGTACACTCAAAGTAAAAAGTAGAACAACATTCATCAGGTACACTCAAAGTAAAAAGTAGAACAACATTTATCAGGTACACTCAAAGTCCAAAGTAGAACAACATTCATCAGGTACACTCAATGTCTAAAGTAGAACAATATTTATCAGGTACACTCAAAGTCAAAAGTAGAACAACATTCATCAGGTACGCTCAATGTCAAAAGTAGAACAACATTCATCAGGTACACTCAAAGTCCAAAGTAGAACAACATTCATCAGGTACACTCAAAGTCCAAACTAGAACAACATTCATCAGGTACACTCAATGTCAATAATAGAACAACATTCACCAGGTACACTCAAAGTCAAAGGTAGAACAACATTCATCAGGTACACTCAAAGTCCAAAGTAGAACAACATTTATCAGGTACGCTCAAAGTCAAAAGTAGAACAACATTCATCAGGTACACTCAGTCAAAAGTAGAACAACATTTATCAGGTACACTCAAAGTCAAAAGTAGAACAACATTTATCAGGTACACTCAAAGTCAAAAGTAGAACAACATTCATCAGGTACATTCAAAGTCAAAAGTAGAACAACATTCATCAGGTAAACGCAATGTCAAAAGTAGAACATCATTCATCAGGTACACTCAAAGTAAAAAGTAGAACAACATTCATCAGGTACACTCAAAGTAAAAAGTAGAACAACATTCATCAGGTACACTCAAAGTCAAAAGTAGAACAACATTTATCAGGTACGCTCAAAGTCAAAAGTAGAACAACATTCATCAGGTACATTCAAAGTCAAAAATAGAACAACATTCATCAGGTACACTCAATGTCAAAAATAGAACAACATTCATCAGGTACACTCAAAGTCAAAAGTAGAACAACATTCATCAGGTACACTCAGTTAAAAGTAAAACAACATTCATCAGGTACACTCAGTCAAAAGTAGAACAACATTCATCAGGTACACTCAATCAAAAGTAGAACAGCATTCATCAGCTACACTCAAAGTCAAAAGTAGAACAACATTCATCAGGTACACTCAAAGTCAAAAATAGAACAACATTCATCAGGTACACTCAAAGTCAAAAGAAGAACAACATTCATCAGGTACACTCAAAGTCAAAAGAAGAACAACATTCATCAGGTCCACTCAAAGTCAAAAATAGAACAACATTCATCAGGTACACTCAGTCAAAAGTAGAACAACATTCATCAGGTACACTCAAAGTCAAAAATAGAACAACATTCATCAGGTACACTCAAAGTCAAAAATAGAACAACATTCATCAGGTACACTCAAAGTCAAAAGAAGAACAACATTCATCAGGTACACTCAAAGTCAAAAGAAGAACAACATTCATCAGGTACACTCAAAGTCAAAAATAGAACAACATTCATCAGGTACACTCAAAGTCCAAAGTAGAACAACATTTATCAGGTACGCTCAAAGTCAAAAGTAGAACAACATTCATCAGGTACACTCAGTCAAAAGTAGAACAACATTTATCAGGTACACTCAAAGTCAAAAGTAGAACAACATTTATCAGCTACACTCAAAGTCAAAAGTAGAACAACATTCATCAGGTACATTCAAAGTCAAAAGTAGAACAACATTCATCAGATAAACGCAATGTCAAAAGTAGAACATCATTCATCAGGTACACTCAAAGTGAAAAGTAGAACAACATTCATCAGGTACACTCAAAGTCAAAAGTAGAACAACGTTCATCAGGTACACTCAAAGTCAACAGTAGAACAACATTTATCAGGTACGCTCAAAGTCAAAAGTAGAACAACATTCATCAGGTACAATCAGTCAAAAGTAGAACAACATTCATCAGGTACATTCAAAGTCAAAAATAGAACAACATTCATCAGGTACACTCAATGTCAAAAATAGAACAACATTCATCAGGTACACTCAAAGTCAAAAGTAGAACAACATTCATCAGGTACACTCAGTTAAAAGTAAAACAACATTCATCAGGTACACTCAGTCAAAAGTAGAACAACATTCATCAGGTACACTCAATCAAAAGTAGAACAGCATTCATCAGCTACACTCAAAGTCAAAAGTAGAATAACATTCATCAGGTACACTCAAAGTCAAAAATAGAACAACATTCATCAGGTACACTCAAAGTCAAAAGAAGAACAACATTCATCAGGTACACTCAAAGTCAAAAGAAGAACAACATTCATCAGGTACACTCAAAGTCAAAAATAGAACAACATTCATCAGGTACACTCAGTCAAAAGTAGAACAACATTCATCAGGTACACTCAAAGTCAAAAATAGAACAACATTCATCAGGTACACTCAAAGTCAAAAATAGAACAACATTCATCAGGTACACTCAAAGTCAAAAGAAGAACAACATTCATCAGGTACACTCAAAGTCAAAAGAAGAACAACATTCATCAGGTACACTCAAAGTCAAAAATAGAACAACATTCATCAGGTACACTCAAAGTCCAAAGTAGAACAACATTTATCAGGTACGCTCAAAGTCAAAAGTAAAACAACATTCATCAGGTACACTCAGTCAAAAGTAGAACAACATTTATCAGGTACACTCAAAGTCAAAAATAGAACAACATTCATCAGCTACACTCAAAGTCAAAAGTAGAACAACATTCATCAGGTACACTCAGTCAAAAGTAGAACAACATTCATCAGGTACACTCAGTCAAAAGTAGAACAACATTCATCAGGTACACAGTCAAAGTCAAAAATAGAACAACATTCATCAGGTACACTCAAATTCAAAAGTAGAACAACATTCATAAGGTACACTCAAAGTCCAAAGAAGAACAACATTCATCAGGTACATTCAATGGCAAAAGTAGAACAACATTTATCAGGTACACCCAATGTCAAAAGTAGAACAACATTCATCAGGTACACTCAAAGTAAAAGGTAGAACAACATTCATCAGGTACGCTCAATGTCAAAAGTAGAACAACATTCATCAGGTACACTCAAAGTCCAAAGTAGAACAACATTCATCAGGTACACTCAGTTAAAAGTAGAACAACACTCATCAGGTACACTCAAAGTCAAAAGTAGAACAGCATTCATCAGGTACACTCAAAGTCAAAAGTAGAACAACATTTATCAGGTACACTCAAAGTCAAAAGTAGAACAACATTCATCAGGTACGCTCAATGTCAAAAGTAGAACAACATTCATCAGGTACACGCAAAGTCCAAAGTAGAACAACATTCATCAGGTACGCTCAGTTAAAAGTAGAACAACACTCATCAGGTACACTCAATGTCAAAAGTAGAACAACATTCATCTGGTACACTGAAAGTCCAAAGTAGAACAACATTTATCAGGTACACTCAAAGTCAAAAGTAGAACAACATTCATAAGGTACACTCAAAGTAAAAAGTAGAACAACATTCATCAGGTACACTCAAAGTCCAAAGTAGAACAACATTCATCAGGTACACTCAATGTCTAAAGTAGAACAATATTTATCAGGTACACTCAAAGTCAAAAGTAGAACAACATTTATCAGGTACGCTCAAAGTCAAAAGTAGAACAACATTCATCAGGTACAATCAGTCAAAAGTAGAACAACATTCATCAGGTACATTCAAAGTCAAAAATAGAACAACATTCATCAGGTACACTCAATGTCAAAAATAGAACAACATTCATCAGGTACACTCAAAGTCAAAAGTAGAACAACATTCATCAGGTACACTCAGTTAAAAGTAAAACAACATTCATCAGGTACACTCAGTCAAAAGTAGAACAACATTCATCAGGTACACTCAATCAAAAGTAGAACAGCATTCATCAGGTACACTCAAAGTCAAAAGTAGAACAACATTCATCAGGTACACTCAAAGTCAAAAATAGAACAACATTCATCAGGTACACTCAAAGTCAAAAGAAGAACAACATTCATCAGGTACACTCAAAGTCAAAAGAAGAACAACATTCATCAGGTACACTCAAAGTCAAAAATAGAACAACATTCATCAGGTACACTCAAAGTCCAAAGTAGAACAACATTTATCAGGTACGCTCAAAGTCAAAAGTAGAACAACATTGATCAGGTACACTCAAAGTCAAAAATAGAACAACATTCATCAGGTACACTCAAAGTCAAAAATAGAACAACATTCATCAGGTACACTCAAAGTCAAAAATAGAACAACATTCATCAGGTACACTCAAAGTCAAAAGTAGAACAACATTCATCAGGTACACTCAGTTAAAAGTAAAACAACATTCATCAGGTACACTCAGTCAAAAGTAGAACGACATTCATCAGGTACACTCATTCAAAAGTAGAACAACATTCATCAGGCACAGTCAAAGTCAAAAATAGAACAACATTCATCAGGTACACTCAAATTAAAAAGTAGAACAACATTCATCAGGTACACTCAAAGTCCAAAGTAGAACAACATTCATCAGGTACATTCAATGGCAAAAGTAGAACAACATTTATCAGGTACACCCAATGTCAAAAGTAGAACAACACGCATCAGGTACACTCAAAGTAAAAAGTAGAACAACATTCATCAGGTACGCTCAATGTCAAAAGTAGAACAACATTCATCAGGTACACTCAAAGTCCAAAGTAGAACAACATTCATCAGGTACACTCAGTTAAAAGTAGAACAACACTCATCAGGTACACTCAAAGTCAAAAGTAGAACAGCATTCATCAGGTACACTCAAAGTCAAAAGTAGAACAACATTTATCAGGTACACTCAAAGTCAAAAATAGAACAACATTCATCAGGTACACTCAAAGTCAAAAGAAGAACAACATTCATCAGGTACACTCAAAGTCAAAAGAAGAACAACATTCATCAGGTACACTCAAAGTCAAAAATAGAACAACATTCATCAGGTACACTCAGTCAAAAGTAGAACAACATTCATCAGGTACACTCAAAGTCAAAAATAGAACAACATTCATCAGGTACACTCAAAGTCAAAAATAGAACAACATTCATCAGGTACACTCAAAGTCAAAAGAAGAACAACATTCATCAGGTACACTCAAAGTCAAAAGTAGAACAACATTCATCAGGTAAACGCAATGTCAAAAGTAGAACATCATTCATCAGGTACACTCAAAGTAAAAAGTAGAACAACATTCATCAGGTACACTCAAAGTAAAAAGTAGAACAACATTCATCAGGTACACTCAGAGTCAAAAGTAGAACAACATTTATCAGGTACGCTCAAAGTCAAAAGTAGAACAACATTCATCAGGTACACTCAGTTAAAAGTAAAACAACATTCATCAGGTACACTCAGTCAAAAGTAGAACAACATTCATCAGGTACACTCAATCAAAAGTAGAACAGCATTCATCAGCTACACTCAAAGTCAAAAGTAGAACAACATTCATCAGGTACACTCAAAGTCAAAAATAGAACAACATTCATCAGGTACACTCAAAGTCAAAAGAAGAACAACATTCATCAGGTACACTCAAAGTCAAAAGAAGAACAACATTCATCAGGTCCACTCAAAGTCAAAAATAGAACAACATTCATCAGGTACACTCAGTCAAAAGTAGAACAACATTCATCAGGTACACTCAAAGTCAAAAATAGAACAACATTCATCAGGTACACTCAAAGTCAAAAATAGAACAACATTCATCAGGTACACTCAAAGTCAAAAGAAGAACAACATTCATCAGGTACACTCAAAGTCAAAAGAAGAACAACATTCATCAGGTACACTCAAAGTCAAAAATAGAACAACATTCATCAGGTACACTCAAAGTCCAAAGTTGAACAACATTTATCAGGTACGCTCAAAGTCAAAAGTAGAACAACATTCATCAGGTACACTCAGTCAAAAGTAGAACAACATTTATCAGGTACACTCAAAGTCAAAAGTAGAACAACATTTATCAGCTACACTCAAAGTCAAAAGTAGAACAACATTCATCAGGTACATTCAAAGTCAAAAGTAGAACAACATTCATCAGATAAACGCAATGTCAAAAGTAGAACATCATTCATCAGGTACACTCAAAGTGAAAAGTAGAACAACATTCATCAGGTACACTCAAAGTCAAAAGTAGAACAACGTTCATCAGGTACACTCAAAGTCAACAGTAGAACAACATTTATCAGGTACGCTCAAAGTCAAAAGTAGAACAACATTCATCAGGTACAATCAGTCAAAAGTAGAACAACATTCATCAGGTACATTCAAAGTCAAAAATAGAACAACATTCATCAGGTACACTCAATGTCAAAAATAGAACAACATTCATCAGGTACACTCAAAGTAAAAAGTAGAACAACATTCATCAGGTACACTCAGAGTCAAAAGTAGAACAACATTTATCAGGTACGCTCAAAGTCAAAAGTAGAACAACATTCATCAGGTACACTCAGTTAAAAGTAAAACAACATTCATCAGGTACACTCAGTCAAAAGTAGAACAACATTCATCAGGTACACTCAATCAAAAGTAGAACAGCATTCATCAGCTACACTCAAAGTCAAAAGTAGAACAACATTCATCAGGTACACTCAAAGTCAAAAATAGAACAACATTCATCAGGTACACTCAAAGTCAAAAGAAGAACAACATTCATCAGGTACACTCAAAGTCAAAAGAAGAACAACATTCATCAGGTCCACTCAAAGTCAAAAATAGAACAACATTCATCAGGTACACTCAGTCAAAAGTAGAACAACATTCATCAGGTACACTCAAAGTCAAAAATAGAACAACATTCATCAGGTACACTCAAAGTCAAAAATAGAACAACATTCATCAGGTACACTCAAAGTCAAAAGAAGAACAACATTCATCAGGTACACTCAAAGTCAAAAGAAGAACAACATTCATCAGGTACACTCAAAGTCAAAAATAGAACAACATTCATCAGGTACACTCAAAGTCCAAAGTTGAACAACATTTATCAGGTACGCTCAAAGTCAAAAGTAGAACAACATTCATCAGGTACACTCAGTCAAAAGTAGAACAACATTTATCAGGTACACTCAAAGTCAAAAGTAGAACAACATTTATCAGCTACACTCAAAGTCAAAAGTAGAACAACATTCATCAGGTACATTCAAAGTCAAAAGTAGAACAACATTCATCAGATAAACGCAATGTCAAAAGTAGAACATCATTCATCAGGTACACTCAAAGTGAAAAGTAGAACAACATTCATCAGGTACACTCAAAGTCAAAAGTAGAACAACGTTCATCAGGTACACTCAAAGTCAACAGTAGAACAACATTTATCAGGTACGCTCAAAGTCAAAAGTAGAACAACATTCATCAGGTACAATCAGTCAAAAGTAGAACAACATTCATCAGGTACATTCAAAGTCAAAAATAGAACAACATTCATCAGGTACACTCAATGTCAAAAATAGAACAACATTCATCAGGTACACTCAAAGTCAAAAGTAGAACAACATTCATCAGGTACACTCAGTTAAAAGTAAAACAACATTCATCAGGTACACTCAGTCAAAAGTAGAACAACATTCATCAGGTACACTCAATCAAAAGTAGAACAGCATTCATCAGCTACACTCAAAGTCAAAAGTAGAATAACATTCATCAGGTACACTCAAAGTCAAAAATAGAACAACATTCATCAGGTACACTCAAAGTCAAAAGAAGAACAACATTCATCAGGTACACTCAAAGTCAAAAGAAGAACAACATTCATCAGGTACACTCAAAGTCAAAAATAGAACAACATTCATCAGGTACACTCAGTCAAAAGTAGAACAACATTCATCAGGTACACTCAGTCAAAAGTAGAACAACATTCATCAGGTACACAGTCAAAGTCAAAAATAGAACAACATTCATCAGGTACACTCAAATTCAAAAGTAGAACAACATTCATAAGGTACACTCAAAGTCCAAAGAAGAACAACATTCATCAGGTACATTCAATGGCAAAAGTAGAACAACATTTATCAGGTACACCCAATGTCAAAAGTAGAACAACATTCATCAGGTACACTCAAAGTAAAAGGTAGAACAACATTCATCAGGTACGCTCAATGTCAAAAGTAGAACAACATTCATCAGGTACACTCAAAGTCCAAAGTAGAACAACATTCATCAGGTACACTCAATGTCTAAAGTAGAACAATATTTATCAGGTACACTCAAAGTCAAAAGTAGAACAACATTTATCAGGTACGCTCAAAGTCAAAAGTAGAACAACATTCATCAGGTACAATCAGTCAAAAGTAGAACAACATTCATCAGGTACATTCAAAGTCAAAAATAGAACAACATTCATCAGGTACACTCAATGTCAAAAATAGAACAACATTCATCAGGTACACTCAAAGTCAAAAGTAGAACAACATTCATCAGGTACACTCAGTTAAAAGTAAAACAACATTCATCAGGTACACTCAGTCAAAAGTAGAACAACATTCATCAGGTACACTCAATCAAAAGTAGAACAGCATTCATCAGGTACACTCAAAGTCAAAAGTAGAACAACATTCATCAGGTACACTCAAAGTCAAAAATAGAACAACATTCATCAGGTACACTCAAAGTCAAAAGAAGAACAACATTCATCAGGTACACTCAAAGTCAAAAGAAGAACAACATTCATCAGGTACACTCAAAGTCAAAAATAGAACAACATTCATCAGGTACACTCAAAGTCCAAAGTAGAACAACATTTATCAGGTACGCTCAAAGTCAAAAGTAGAACAACATTGATCAGGTACACTCAAAGTCAAAAATAGAACAACATTCATCAGGTACACTCAAAGTCAAAAATAGAACAACATTCATCAGGTACACTCAAAGTCAAAAATAGAACAACATTCATCAGGTACACTCAAAGTCAAAAGTAGAACAACATTCATCAGGTACACTCAGTTAAAAGTAAAACAACATTCATCAGGTACACTCAGTCAAAAGTAGAACGACATTCATCAGGTACACTCATTCAAAAGTAGAACAACATTCATCAGGCACAGTCAAAGTCAAAAATAGAACAACATTCATCAGGTACACTCAAATTAAAAAGTAGAACAACATTCATCAGGTACACTCAAAGTCCAAAGTAGAACAACATTCATCAGGTACATTCAATGGCAAAAGTAGAACAACATTTATCAGGTACACCCAATGTCAAAAGTAGAACAACACGCATCAGGTACACTCAAAGTAAAAAGTAGAACAACATTCATCAGGTACGCTCAATGTCAAAAGTAGAACAACATTCATCAGGTACACTCAAAGTCCAAAGTAGAACAACATTCATCAGGTACACTCAGTTAAAAGTAGAACAACACTCATCAGGTACACTCAAAGTCAAAAGTAGAACAGCATTCATCAGGTACACTCAAAGTCAAAAGTAGAACAACATTTATCAGGTACACTCAAAGTCAAAAATAGAACAACATTCATCAGGTACACTCAAAGTCAAAAGAAGAACAACATTCATCAGGTACACTCAAAGTCAAAAGAAGAACAACATTCATCAGGTACACTCAAAGTCAAAAATAGAACAACATTCATCAGGTACACTCAGTCAAAAGTAGAACAACATTCATCAGGTACACTCAAAGTCAAAAATAGAACAACATTCATCAGGTACACTCAAAGTCAAAAATAGAACAACATTCATCAGGTACACTCAAAGTCAAAAGAAGAACAACATTCATCAGGTACACTCAAAGTCAAAAGTAGAACAACATTCATCAGGTAAACGCAATGTCAAAAGTAGAACATCATTCATCAGGTACACTCAAAGTAAAAAGTAGAACAACATTCATCAGGTACACTCAAAGTAAAAAGTAGAACAACATTCATCAGGTACACTCAGAGTCAAAAGTAGAACAACATTTATCAGGTACGCTCAAAGTCAAAAGTAGAACAACATTCATCAGGTACACTCAGTTAAAAGTAAAACAACATTCATCAGGTACACTCAGTCAAAAGTAGAACAACATTCATCAGGTACACTCAATCAAAAGTAGAACAGCATTCATCAGCTACACTCAAAGTCAAAAGTAGAACAACATTCATCAGGTACACTCAAAGTCAAAAATAGAACAACATTCATCAGGTACACTCAAAGTCAAAAGAAGAACAACATTCATCAGGTACACTCAAAGTCAAAAGAAGAACAACATTCATCAGGTCCACTCAAAGTCAAAAATAGAACAACATTCATCAGGTACACTCAGTCAAAAGTAGAACAACATTCATCAGGTACACTCAAAGTCAAAAATAGAACAACATTCATCAGGTACACTCAAAGTCAAAAATAGAACAACATTCATCAGGTACACTCAAAGTCAAAAGAAGAACAACATTCATCAGGTACACTCAAAGTCAAAAGAAGAACAACATTCATCAGGTACACTCAAAGTCAAAAATAGAACAACATTCATCAGGTACACTCAAAGTCCAAAGTTGAACAACATTTATCAGGTACGCTCAAAGTCAAAAGTAGAACAACATTCATCAGGTACACTCAGTCAAAAGTAGAACAACATTTATCAGGTACACTCAAAGTCAAAAGTAGAACAACATTTATCAGCTACACTCAAAGTCAAAAGTAGAACAACATTCATCAGGTACATTCAAAGTCAAAAGTAGAACAACATTCATCAGATAAACGCAATGTCAAAAGTAGAACATCATTCATCAGGTACACTCAAAGTGAAAAGTAGAACAACATTCATCAGGTACACTCAAAGTCAAAAGTAGAACAACGTTCATCAGGTACACTCAAAGTCAACAGTAGAACAACATTTATCAGGTACGCTCAAAGTCAAAAGTAGAACAACATTCATCAGGTACAATCAGTCAAAAGTAGAACAACATTCATCAGGTACATTCAAAGTCAAAAATAGAACAACATTCATCAGGTACACTCAATGTCAAAAATAGAACAACATTCATCAGGTACACTCAAAGTAAAAAGTAGAACAACATTCATCAGGTACACTCAGAGTCAAAAGTAGAACAACATTTATCAGGTACGCTCAAAGTCAAAAGTAGAACAACATTCATCAGGTACACTCAGTTAAAAGTAAAACAACATTCATCAGGTACACTCAGTCAAAAGTAGAACAACATTCATCAGGTACACTCAATCAAAAGTAGAACAGCATTCATCAGCTACACTCAAAGTCAAAAGTAGAACAACATTCATCAGGTACACTCAAAGTCAAAAATAGAACAACATTCATCAGGTACACTCAAAGTCAAAAGAAGAACAACATTCATCAGGTACACTCAAAGTCAAAAGAAGAACAACATTCATCAGGTCCACTCAAAGTCAAAAATAGAACAACATTCATCAGGTACACTCAGTCAAAAGTAGAACAACATTCATCAGGTACACTCAAAGTCAAAAATAGAACAACATTCATCAGGTACACTCAAAGTCAAAAATAGAACAACATTCATCAGGTACACTCAAAGTCAAAAGAAGAACAACATTCATCAGGTACACTCAAAGTCAAAAGAAGAACAACATTCATCAGGTACACTCAAAGTCAAAAATAGAACAACATTCATCAGGTACACTCAAAGTCCAAAGTTGAACAACATTTATCAGGTACGCTCAAAGTCAAAAGTAGAACAACATTCATCAGGTACACTCAGTCAAAAGTAGAACAACATTTATCAGGTACACTCAAAGTCAAAAGTAGAACAACATTTATCAGCTACACTCAAAGTCAAAAGTAGAACAACATTCATCAGGTACATTCAAAGTCAAAAGTAGAACAACATTCATCAGATAAACGCAATGTCAAAAGTAGAACATCATTCATCAGGTACACTCAAAGTGAAAAGTAGAACAACATTCATCAGGTACACTCAAAGTCAAAAGTAGAACAACGTTCATCAGGTACACTCAAAGTCAACAGTAGAACAACATTTATCAGGTACGCTCAAAGTCAAAAGTAGAACAACATTCATCAGGTACAATCAGTCAAAAGTAGAACAACATTCATCAGGTACATTCAAAGTCAAAAATAGAACAACATTCATCAGGTACACTCAATGTCAAAAATAGAACAACATTCATCAGGTACACTCAAAGTCAAAAGTAGAACAACATTCATCAGGTACACTCAGTTAAAAGTAAAACAACATTCATCAGGTACACTCAGTCAAAAGTAGAACAACATTCATCAGGTACACTCAATCAAAAGTAGAACAGCATTCATCAGCTACACTCAAAGTCAAAAGTAGAATAACATTCATCAGGTACACTCAAAGTCAAAAATAGAACAACATTCATCAGGTACACTCAAAGTCAAAAGAAGAACAACATTCATCAGGTACACTCAAAGTCAAAAGAAGAACAACATTCATCAGGTACACTCAAAGTCAAAAATAGAACAACATTCATCAGGTACACTCAGTCAAAAGTAGAACAACATTCATCAGGTACACTCAGTCAAAAGTAGAACAACATTCATCAGGTACACAGTCAAAGTCAAAAATAGAACAACATTCATCAGGTACACTCAAATTCAAAAGTAGAACAACATTCATAAGGTACACTCAAAGTCCAAAGAAGAACAACATTCATCAGGTACATTCAATGGCAAAAGTAGAACAACATTTATCAGGTACACCCAATGTCAAAAGTAGAACAACATTCATCAGGTACACTCAAAGTAAAAGGTAGAACAACATTCATCAGGTACGCTCAATGTCAAAAGTAGAACAACATTCATCAGGTACACTCAAAGTCCAAAGTAGAACAACATTCATCAGGTACACTCAGTTAAAAGTAGAACAACACTCATCAGGTACACTCAAAGTCAAAAGTAGAACAGCATTCATCAGGTACACTCAAAGTCAAAAGTAGAACAACATTTATCAGGTACACTCAAAGTCAAAAGTAGAACAACATTCATCAGGTACGCTCAATGTCAAAAGTAGAACAACATTCATCAGGTACACGCAAAGTCCAAAGTAGAACAACATTCATCAGGTACGCTCAGTTAAAAGTAGAACAACACTCATCAGGTACACTCAATGTCAAAAGTAGAACAACATTCATCTGGTACACTGAAAGTCCAAAGTAGAACAACATTTATCAGGTACACTCAAAGTCAAAAGTAGAACAACATTCATAAGGTACACTCAAAGTAAAAAGTAGAACAACATTCATCAGGTACACTCAAAGTCCAAAGTAGAACAACATTCATCAGGTACACTCAATGTCTAAAGTAGAACAATATTTATCAGGTACACTCAAAGTCAAAAGTAGAACAACATTTATCAGGTACGCTCAAAGTCAAAAGTAGAACAACATTCATCAGGTACACTCAGTTAAAAGTAAAACTACATTCATCAGGTACACTCAGTCAAAAGTAGAACAACATTCATCAGGTACACTCAATCAAAAGTAGAACAGCATTCATCAGGTACACTCAAAGTCAAAAGTAGAACAACATTCATCAGGTACACTCAAAGTCAAAAATAGAACAACATTCATCAGGTACACTCAAAGTCAAAAGAAGAACAACATTCATCAGGTACACTCAAAGTCAAAAGAAGAACAACATTCATCAGGTACACTCAAAGTCAAAAATAGAACAACATTCATCAGGTACACTCAAAGTCCAAAGTAGAACAACATTTATCAGGTACGCTCAAAGTCAAAAGTAGAACAACATTGATCAGGTACACTCAAAGTCAAAAATAGAACAACATTCATCAGGTACACTCAAAGTCAAAAATAGAACAACATTCATCAGGTACACTCAAAGTCAAAAATAGAACAACATTCATCAGGTACACTCAAAGTCAAAAGTAGAACAACATTCATCAGGTACACTCAGTTAAAAGTAAAACAACATTCATCAGGTACACTCAGTCAAAAGTAGAACGACATTCATCAGGTACACTCATTCAAAAGTAGAACAACATTCATCAGGCACAGTCAAAGTCAAAAATAGAACAACATTCATCAGGTACACTCAAATTAAAAAGTAGAACAACATTCATCAGGTACACTCAAAGTCCAAAGTAGAACAACATTCATCAGGTACATTCAATGGCAAAAGTAGAACAACATTTATCAGGTACACCCAATGTCAAAAGTAGAACAACACGCATCAGGTACACTCAAAGTAAAAAGTAGAACAACATTCATCAGGTACGCTCAATGTCAAAAGTAGAACAACATTCATCAGGTACACTCAAAGTCCAAAGTAGAACAACATTCATCAGGTACACTCAGTTAAAAGTAGAACAACATTCATCAGGTACACTCAAAGTCAAAAATAGAACAACATTCATCAGGTACACTCAAAGTCAAAAATAGAACAACATTCATCAGGTACACTCAAAGTCAAAAGAAGAACAACATTCATCAGGTACACTCAAAGTCAAAAGAAGAACAACATTCATCAGGTACACTCAAAGTCAAAAATAGAACAACATTCATCAGGTACACTCAAAGTCCAAAGTAGAACAACATTTATCAGGTACGCTCAAAGTCAAAAGTAGAACAACATTCATCAGGTACACTCAGTCAAAAGTAGAACAACATTTATCAGGTACACTCAAAGTCAAAAGTAGAACAACATTTATCAGCTACACTCAAAGTCAAAAGTAGAACAACATTCATCAGGTACATTCAAAGTCAAAAGTAGAACAACATTCATCAGATAAACGCAATGTCAAAAGTAGAACATCATTCATCAGGTACACTCAAAGTGAAAAGTAGAACAACATTCATCAGGTACACTCAAAGTCAAAAGTAGAACAACGTTCATCAGGTACACTCAAAGTCAAAAGTAGAACAACATTTATCAGGTACGCTCAAAGTCAAAAGTAGAACAACATTCATCAGGTACAATCAGTCAAAAGTAGAACAACATTCATCAGGTACATTCAAAGTCAAAAATAGAACAACATTCATCAGGTACACTCAATGTCAAAAATAGAACAACATTCATCAGGTACACTCAAAGTCAAAAGTAGAACAACATTCATCAGGTACACTCAGTTAAAAGTAAAACAACATTCATCAGGTACACTCAGTCAAAAGTAGAACAACATTCATCAGGTACACTCAATCAAAAGTAGAACAGCATTCATCAGCTACACTCAAAGTCAAAAGTAGAATAACATTCATCAGGTACACTCAAAGTCAAAAATAGAACAACATTCATCAGGTACACTCAAAGTCAAAAGAAGAACAACATTCATCAGGTACACTCAAAGTCAAAAGAAGAACAACATTCATCAGGTACACTCAAAGTCAAAAATAGAACAACATTCATCAGGTACACTCAGTCAAAAGTAGAACAACATTCATCAGGTACACTCAAAGTCAAAAATAGAACAACATTCATCAGGTACACTCAAAGTCAAAAATAGAACAACATTCATCAGGTACACTCAAAGTCAAAAGAAGAACAACATTCATCAGGTACACTCAAAGTCAAAAGAAGAACAACATTCATCAGGTACACTCAAAGTCAAAAATAGAACAACATTCATCAGGTACACTCAAAGTCCAAAGTAGAACAACATTTATCAGGTACGCTCAAAGTCAAAAGTAAAACAACATTCATCAGGTACACTCAGTCAAAAGTAGAACAACATTTATCAGGTACACTCAAAGTCAAAAATAGAACAACATTCATCAGCTACACTCAAAGTCAAAAGTAGAACAACATTCATCAGGTACACTCAGTCAAAAGTAGAACAACATTCATCAGGTACACTCAGTCAAAAGTAGAACAACATTCATCAGGTACACAGTCAAAGTCAAAAATAGAACAACATTCATCAGGTACACTCAAATTCAAAAGTAGAACAACATTCATAAGGTACACTCAAAGTCCAAAGAAGAACAACATTCATCAGGTACATTCAATGGCAAAAGTAGAACAACATTTATCAGGTACACCCAATGTCAAAAGTAGAACAACATTCATCAGGTACACTCAAAGTAAAAGGTAGAACAACATTCATCAGGTACGCTCAATGTCAAAAGTAGAACAACATTCATCAGGTACACTCAAAGTCCAAAGTAGAACAACATTCATCAGGTACACTCAGTTAAAAGTAGAACAACACTCATCAGGTACACTCAAAGTCAAAAGTAGAACAGCATTCATCAGGTACACTCAAAGTCAAAAGTAGAACAACATTTATCAGGTACACTCAAAGTCAAAAGTAGAACAACATTCATCAGGTACGCTCAATGTCAAAAGTAGAACAACATTCATCAGGTACACGCAAAGTCCAAAGTAGAACAACATTCATCAGGTACGCTCAGTTAAAAGTAGAACAACACTCATCAGGTACACTCAATGTCAAAAGTAGAACAACATTCATCTGGTACACTGAAAGTCCAAAGTAGAACAACATTTATCAGGTACACTCAAAGTCAAAAGTAGAACAACATTCATAAGGTACACTCAAAGTAAAAAGTAGAACAACATTCATCAGGTACACTCAAAGTCCAAAGTAGAACAACATTCATCAGGTACACTCAATGTCTAAAGTAGAACAATATTTATCAGGTACACTCAAAGTCAAAAGTAGAACAACATTTATCAGGTACGCTCAAAGTCAAAAGTAGAACAACATTCATCAGGTACAATCAGTCAAAAGTAGAACAACATTCATCAGGTACATTCAAAGTCAAAAATAGAACAACATTCATCAGGTACACTCAATGTCAAAAATAGAACAACATTCATCAGGTACACTCAAAGTCAAAAGTAGAACAACATTCATCAGGTACACTCAGTTAAAAGTAAAACTACATTCATCAGGTACACTCAGTCAAAAGTAGAACAACATTCATCAGGTACACTCAATCAAAAGTAGAACAGCATTCATCAGGTACACTCAAAGTCAAAAGTAGAACAACATTCATCAGGTACACTCAAAGTCAAAAATAGAACAACATTCATCAGGTACACTCAAAGTCAAAAGAAGAACAACATTCATCAGGTACACTCAAAGTCAAAAGAAGAACAACATTCATCAGGTACACTCAAAGTCAAAAATAGAACAACATTCATCAGGTACACTCAAAGTCCAAAGTAGAACAACATTTATCAGGTACGCTCAAAGTCAAAAGTAGAACAACATTGATCAGGTACACTCAAAGTCAAAAATAGAACAACATTCATCAGGTACACTCAAAGTCAAAAATAGAACAACATTCATCAGGTACACTCAAAGTCAAAAATAGAACAACATTCATCAGGTACACTCAAAGTCAAAAGTAGAACAACATTCATCAGGTACACTCAGTTAAAAGTAAAACAACATTCATCAGGTACACTCAGTCAAAAGTAGAACGACATTCATCAGGTACACTCATTCAAAAGTAGAACAACATTCATCAGGCACAGTCAAAGTCAAAAATAGAACAACATTCATCAGGTACACTCAAATTAAAAAGTAGAACAACATTCATCAGGTACACTCAAAGTCCAAAGTAGAACAACATTCATCAGGTACATTCAATGGCAAAAGTAGAACAACATTTATCAGGTACACCCAATGTCAAAAGTAGAACAACACGCATCAGGTACACTCAAAGTAAAAAGTAGAACAACATTCATCAGGTACGCTCAATGTCAAAAGTAGAACAACATTCATCAGGTACACTCAAAGTCCAAAGAAGAACAACATTCATCAGGTACACTCAGTTAAAAGTAGAACAACACTCATCAGGTACACTCAAAGTCAAAAGTAGAACAGCATTCATCAGGTACACTCAAAGTCAAAAGTAGAACAACATTTATCAGGTACACTCAAAGTCAAAAATAGAACAACATTCATCAGGTACACTCAAAGTCAAAAGAAGAACAACATTCATCAGGTACACTCAAAGTCAAAAGAAGAACAACATTCATCAGGTACACTCAAAGTCAAAAATAGAACAACATTCATCAGGTACACTCAGTCAAAAGTAGAACAACATTCATCAGGTACACTCAAAGTCAAAAATAGAACAACATTCATCAGGTACACTCAAAGTCAAAAATAGAACAACATTCATCAGGTACACTCAAAGTCAAAAGAAGAACAACATTCATCAGGTACACTCAAAGTCAAAAGTAGAACAACATTCATCAGGTAAACGCAATGTCAAAAGTAGAACATCATTCATCAGGTACACTCAAAGTAAAAAGTAGAACAACATTCATCAGGTACACTCAAAGTAAAAAGTAGAACAACATTCATCAGGTACACTCAAAGTCAAAAGTAGAACAACATTTATCAGGTACGCTCAAAGTCAAAAGTAGAACAACATTCATCAGGTACATTCAAAGTCAAAAATAGAACAACATTCATCAGGTACACTCAATGTCAAAAATAGAACAACATTCATCAGGTACACTCAAAGTCAAAAGTAGAACAACATTCATCAGGTACACTCAGTTAAAAGTAAAACAACATTCATCAGGTACACTCAGTCAAAAGTAGAACAACATTCATCAGGTACACTCAATCAAAAGTAGAACAGCATTCATCAGCTACACTCAAAGTCAAAAGTAGAACAACATTCATCAGGTACACTCAAAGTCAAAAATAGAACAACATTCATCAGGTACGCTCAAAGTCAAAAGTAGAACAACATTCATCAGGTACATTCAAAGTCAAAAATAGAACAACATTCATCAGGTACACTCAATGTCAAAAATAGAACAACATTCATCAGGTACACTCAAAGTCAAAAGTAGAACAACATTCATCAGGTACACTCAGTTAAAAGTAAAACAACATTCATCAGGTACACTCAGTCAAAAGTAGAACAACATTCATCAGGTACACTCAATCAAAAGTAGAACAGCATTCATCAGCTACACTCAAAGTCAAAAGTAGAACAACATTCATCAGGTACACTCAAAGTCAAAAATAGAACAACATTCATCAGGTACACTCAAAGTCAAAAGAAGAACAACATTCATCAGGTACACTCAAAGTCAAAAATAGAACAACATTCATTAGGTACACTCAAAGTCAAAAGAAGAACAACATTCATCAGGTACACTCAAAGTCAAAAGAAGAACAACATTCATCAGGTACACTCAAAGTCAAAAATAGAACAACATTCATCAGGTACACTCAAAGTCCAAAGTAGAACAACATTTATCAGGTACGCTCAAAGTCAAAAGTAGAACAACATTCATCAGGTACACTCAGTCAAAAGTAGAACAACATTTATCAGGTACACTCAAAGTCAAAAGTAGAACAACATTTATCAGCTACACTCAAAGTCAAAAGTAGAACAACATTCATCAGGTACTTTCAAAGTCAAAAGTAGAACAACATTCATCAGATAAACGCAATGTCAAAAGTAGAACATCATTCATCAGGTACACTCAAAGTAAAAAGTAGAACAACATTCATCAGGTACACTCAAAGTAAAAAGTAGAACAACATTCATCAGGTACACTCAAAGTCAAAAGTAGAACAACATTTATCAGGTACGCTCAAAGTCAAAAGTAGAACAACATTCATCAGGTACAATTAGTCAAAAGTAGAACAACATTCATCAGGTACATTCAAAGTCAAAAATAGAACAACATTCATCAGGTACAATCAATGTCAAAAATAGAACAACATTCATCAGGTACACTCAAATTCAAAAGTAGAACAACATTCATCAGGTACACTCAGTTAAAAGTAAAACAACATTCATCAGGTACACTCAGTCAAAAGTAGAACAACATTCATCAAGTACACTCAATCAAAAGTAGAACAACATTCATCAGGTACACTCAAAGTCCAAAATAGAACAACATTCATCAGGTACACTCAAAGTCAAAAATAGAACAACATTCATCAGGTACACTCAAAGTCAAAAGAAGAACAACATTCATCAGGTACACTCAAAGTCAAAAGAAGAACAACATTCATCAGGTACACTCAAAGTCAAAAATAGAACAACATTCATCAGGTACACTCAAAGTCCAAAGTAGAACAACATTTATCAGGTACGCTCAAAGTCAAAAGTAGAACAACATTCATCAGGTACACTCATTCAAAAGTAGAACAACATTTATCAGGTACACTCAAAGTCAAAAATAGAACAACATTCATCAGGTACACTCAAAGTCAAAAGTAGAACAACATTCATCAGGTACACTCAGTCAAAAGTAGAACAACATTCATCAGGTACACTCAGTCAAAAGTAGAACAACATTCATCAGGTACACAGTCAAAGTCAAAAATAGAACAACATTCATCAGGTACACTCAAATTCAAAAGTAGAACAACATTCATAAGGTACACTCAAAGTCCAAAGAAGAACAACATTCATCAGGTACATTCAATGGCAAAAGTAGAACAACATTTATCAGGTACACCCAATGTCAAAAGTAGAACAACATTCATCAGGTACACTCAAAGTAAAAGGTAGAACAACATTCATCAGTTACGCTCAATGTCAAAAGTAGAACAACATTCATCAGGTACACTCAAAGTCCAAAGTAGAACAACATTCATCAGGTACACTCAGTTAAAAGTAGAACAACACTCATCAGGTACACTCAAAATCAAAAGTAGAACAGCATTCATCAGGTACACTCAAAGTCCAAAGTAGAACAACATTTATCAGGTACACTCAAAGTCAAAAGTAGAACAACATTCATCAGGTACGCTCAATGTCAAAAGTAGAACAACATTCATCAGGTACACGCAAAGTCCAAAGTAGAACAACATTCATCAGGTACACTCAGTTTAAAGTAGAACAACACTCATCAGGTACACTCAATGTCAAAAGTAGAACAACATTCATCTGGTACACTGAAAGTCCAAAGTAGAACAACATTTATCAGGTACACTCAAAGTCAAAAGTAGAACAACATTCATAAGGTACACTCAAAGTCAAAAGTAGAACAACATTTATCAGGTACACTCAAAGTCAAAAGTAGAACAACATTTATCAGGTACACTCAAAGTCAAAAGTAGAACAACATTTATCAGGTACACTCAATGTCAACAGTAGAACAACATTCATCAGGTACACTCAAAGTAAAAAGTAGAACAACATTCATCAGGTACACTCAAAGTCCAAAGTAGAACAACATTCATCAGGTACACTCAATGTCTAAAGTAGAACAATATTTATCAGGTACACTCAAAGTCAAAAGTAGAACAACATTTATCAGGTACGCTCAAAGTCAAAAATAGAACAACATTCATCAGGTACAATCAGTCAAAAGTAGAACAACATTCATCAGGTACACTCAGTTAAAAGTAAAACAACATTCATCAGGTACACTCAGTCAAAAGTAGAACAACATTCATCAGGTACACTCAATCAAAAGTAGAACAGCATTCATCAGGTACACTCAAAGTCAAAAGTAGAACAACATTCATCAGGTACACTCAATGTCTAAAGTAGAACAATATATATCAGGTACATTCAAAGTCAAAAATAGAACAACATTCATCAGGTACACTCAATGTCAAAAATAGAACAACATTCATCAGGTACACTCAATCAAAAGTAGAACAGCATTCATCAGGTACACTCAAAGTCAAAAGTAGAACAACATTCATCAGGTACACTCAAAGTCAAAAATAGAACAACATTCATCAGGTACACTCAAAGTCAAAAGAAGAACAACATTCATCAGGTACACTCAAAGTCAAAAGAAGAACAACATTCATCAGGTACACTCAAAGTCAAAAATAGAACAACATTCATCAGGTACACTCAAAGTCCAAAGTAGAACAACATTTATCAGGTACGCTCAAAGTCAAAAGTAGAACAACATTCATCAAGTACACTCAAAGTCAAAAATAGAACAACATTCATCAGGTACACTCAAAGTCAAAAATAGAACAACATTCATCAGGTACACTCAAAGTCAAAAATAGAACAACATTCATCAGGTACACTCAAAGTCAAAAATAGAACAACATTCATCAGGTACACTCAAAGTCAAAAGTAGAACAACATTCATCAGGTACACTCAGTTAAAAGTAAAACAACATTCATAGGTACACTCAGTCAAAAGTAGAACGACATTCATCAGGTACACTCAGTCAAAAGTAGAACAACATTCATCAGGCACAGTCAAAGTCAAAAATAGAACAACATTCATCAGGTACACTCAAATTAAAAAGTAGAACAACATTCATCAGGTACACTCAAAGTCCAAAGTAGAACAACATTCATCAGGTACATTCAATGGCAAAAGTAGAACAACATTTATCAGGTACACCCAATGTCAAAAGTAGAACAACACGCATCAGGTACACTCAAAGTAAAAAGTAGAACAACATTCATCAGGTACGCTCAATGTCAAAAGTAGAACAACATTCATCAGGTACACTCAAAGTCCAAAGTAGAACAACATTCATCAGGTACACTCAGTTAAAAGTAGAACAACACTCATCAGGTACACTCAAAGTCAAAAGTAGAACAGCATTCATCAGGTACACTCAAAGTCAAAAGTAGAACAACATTTATCAGGTACACTCAAAGTCAAAAATAGAACAACATTCATCAGGTACACTCAAAGTCAAAAGAAGAACAACATTCATCAGGTACACTCAAAGTCAAAAGAAGAACAACATTCATGAGGTACACTCAAAGTCAAAAATAGAACAACATTCATCAGGTACACTCAGTCAAAAGTAGAACAACATTTATCAGGTACACTCAAAGTCAAAAATAGAACAACATTCATCAGGTACACTCAAAGTCAAAAATAGAACAACATTCATCAGGTACACTCAAAGTCAAAAGAAGAACAACATTCATCAGGTACACTCAAAGTCAAAAGAAGAACAACATTCATCAGGTACACTCAAAGTCAAAAATAGAACAACATTCATCAGGTACACTCAAAGTCCAAAGTAGAACAACATTTATCAGGTACGCTCAAAGTCAAAAGTAGAACAACATTCATCAGGTACACTCAGTCAAAAGTAGAACAACATTTATCAGGTACACTCAAAGTCAAAAATAGAACAACATTCATCAGGTACACTCAAAGTCAAAAGTAGAACAACATTCATCAGGTACACTCAGTCAAAAGTAGAACAACATTCATCAGGTACACTCAGTCAAAAGTAGAACAACATTCATCAGGCACAGTCAAAGTCAAAAATAGAACAACATTCATCAGGTACACTCAAATTCAAAAGTAGAACAACATTCATAAGGTACACTCAAAGTCCAAAGAAGAACAACATTCATCAGGTACATTCAATGGCAAAAGTAGAACAACATTTATCAGGTACACCCAATGTCAAAAGTAGAACAACACTCATCAGGTACACTCAAAGTAAAAGGTAGAACAACATTCATCAGGTACGCTCAATGTCAAAAGTAGAACAACATTCATCAGGTACACTCAAAGTCCAAAGTAGAACAACATTCATCAGGTACACTCAGTTAAAAGTAGAACAACACTCATCAGGTACACTCAATGTCTAAAGTAGAACAATATTTATCAGGTACACTCAAAGTCAAAAGTAGAACAACATTTATCAGGTACGCTCAAAGTCAAAAATAGAACAACATTCATCAGGTACAATCAGTCAAAAGTAGAACAACATTCATCAGGTACATTCAAAGTCAAAAATAGAACAACATTCATCAGGTACACTCAATGTCAAAAATAGAACAACATTCATCAGGTACACTCAAAGTCAAAAGTAGAACAACATTCATCAGGTACACTCAGTTAAAAGTAAAACAACATTCATCAGGTACACTCAGTCAAAAGTAGAACAACATTCATCAGGTACACTCAATCAAAAGTAGAACAGCATTCATCAGGTACACTCAAAGTCAAAAGTAGAACAACATTTATCAGGTACACTCAAAGTCAAAAATAGAACAACATTCATCAGGTACACTCAATGTCAAAAGAAGAACAACATTCATCAGGTACACTCAAAGTCAAAAGAAGAACAACATTCATCAGGTACACTCAAAGTCAAAAATAGAACAACATTCATCAGGTACACTCAAAGTCCAAAGTAGAACAACATTTATGAGGTACGCTCAAAGTCAAAAGTAGAACAACATTCATCAGGTACACTCAAAGTCAAAAATAGAACAACATTGATCAGGTACACTCAAAGTCAAAAATAGAACAACATTCATCAGGTACACTCAAAGTCAAAAATAGAACAACATTCATCAGGTACATTCAAAGTCAAAAATAGAACAACATTCATCAGGTACACTCAATGTCAAAAATAGAACAACATTCATCAGGTACACTCAAAGTCAAAAGTAGAACAACATTCATCAGGTACACTCAGTTAAAAGTAAAACAACATTCATCAGGTACACTCAGTCAAAAGTAGAACAACATTCATCAGGTACACTCAATCAAAAGTAGAACAGCATTCATCAGGTACACTCAAAGTCAAAAGTAGAACAACATTCATCAGGTACACTCAGTTAAAAGTAAAACAACATTCATCAGGTACACTCAGTCAAAAGTAGAACAACATTCATCAGGTACACTCAATCAAAAGTAGAACAGCATTCATCAGGTACACTCAAAGTCAAAAGTAGAACAACATTCATCAGGTACACTCAAAGTCAAAAATAGAACAACATTCATCAGGTACACTCAAAGTCAAAAGAAGAACAACATTCATCAGGTACACTCAAAGTCAAAAGAAGAACAACATTCATCAGGTACACTCAAAGTCAAAAATAGAACAACATTCATCAGGTACACTCAAAGTCCAAAGTAGAACAACATTTATCAGGTACGCTCAAAGTCAAAAGTAGAACAACATTCATCAGGTACACTCAAAGTCAAAAATAGAACAACATTGATCAGGTACACTCAAAGTCAAAAATAGAACAACATTCATCAGGTACACTCAAAGTCAAAAATAGAACAACATTCATCAGGTACACTCAAAGTCAAAAATAGAACAACATTCATCAGGTACACTCAAAGTCAAAAGTAGAACAACATTCATCAGGTACACTCAAAGTCAAAAGTAGAACAGCATTCATCAGGTACACTCAAAGTCAAAAGTAGAACAACATTTATCAGGTACACTCAAAGTCAAAAATAGAACAACATTCATCAGGTACACTCAAAGTCAAAAGAAGAACAACATTCATCAGGTACACTCAAAGTCAAAAGAAGAACAACATTCATGAGGTACACTCAAAGTCAAAAATAGAACAACATTTATCAGGTACACTCAGTCAAAAGTAGAACAACATTTATCAGGTACACTCAAAGTCAAAAATAGAACAACATTCATCAGGTACACTCAAAGTCAAAAATAGAACAACATTCATCAGGTACACTCAAAGTCAAAAATAGAACAACATTCATCAGGTACACTCAAAGTCAAAAGAAGAACAACATTCATCAGGTACACTCAAAGTCAAAAGAAGAACAACATTCATCAGGTACACTCAAAGTCAAAAATAGAACAACATTCATCAGGTACACTCAAAGTCCAAAGTAGAACAACATTTATCAGGTACGCTCAAAGTCAAAAGTAGAACAACATTCATCAGGTACACTCAGTCAAAAGTAGAACAACATTTATCAGGTACACTCAAAGTCAAAAATAGAACAACATTCATCAGGTACACTCAAAGTCAAAAGTAGAACAACATTCATCAGGTACACTCAGTCAAAAGTAGAACAACATTCATCAGGTACACTCAGTCAAAAGTAGAACAACATTCATCAGGCACAGTCAAAGTCAAAAATAGAACAACATTCATCAGGTACACTCAAATTCAAAAGTAGAACAACATTCATAAGGTACACTCAAAGTCCAAAGAAGAACAACATTCATCAGGTACATTCAATGGCAAAAGTAGAACAACATTTATCAGGTACACCCAATGTCAAAAGTAGAACAACACTCATCAGGTACACTCAAAGTAAAAGGTAGAACAACATTCATCAGGTACGCTCAATGTCAAAAGTAGAACAACATTCATCAGGTACACTCAAAGTCCAAAGTAGAACAACATTCATCAGGTACACTCAGTTAAAAGTAGAACAACACTCATCAGGTACACTCAATGTCTAAAGTAGAACAATATTTATCAGGTACACTCAAAGTCAAAAGTAGAACAACATTTATCAGGTACGCTCAAAGTCAAAAATAGAACAACATTCATCAGGTACAATCAGTCAAAAGTAGAACAACATTCATCAGGTACATTCAAAGTCAAAAATAGAACAACATTCATCAGGTACACTCAATGTCAAAAATAGAACAACATTCATCAGGTACACTCAAAGTCAAAAGTAGAACAACATTCATCAGGTACACTCAGTTAAAAGTAAAACAACATTCATCAGGTACACTCAGTCAAAAGTAGAACAACATTCATCAGGTACACTCAATCAAAAGTAGAACAGCATTCATCAGGTACACTCAAAGTCAAAAGTAGAACAACATTCATCAGGTACACTCAAAGTCAAAAATAGAACAACATTCATCAGGTACACTCAATGTCAAAAGAAGAACAACATTCATCAGGTACACTCAAAGTCAAAAGAAGAACAACATTCATCAGGTACCCTCAAAGTCAAAAATAGAACAACATTCATCAGGTACACTCAAAGTCCAAAGTAGAACAACATTTATGAGGTACGCTCAAAGTCAAAAGTAGAACAACATTCATCAGGTACACTCAAAGTCAAAAATAGAACAACATTGATCAGGTACACTCAAAGTCAAAAATAGAACAACATTCATCAGGTACACTCAAAGTCAAAAATAGAACAACATTCATCAGGTACATTCAAAGTCAAAAATAGAACAACATTCATCAGGTACACTCAATGTCAAAAATAGAACAACATTCATCAGGTACACTCAAAGTCAAAAGTAGAACAACATTCATCAGGTACACTCAGTTAAAAGTAAAACAACATTCATCAGGTACACTCAGTCAAAAGTAGAACAACATTCATCAGGTACACTCAATCAAAAGTAGAACAGCATTCATCAGGTACACTCAAAGTCAAAAGTAGAACAACATTCATCAGGTACACTCAAAGTCAAAAATAGAACAACATTCATCAGGTACACTCAAAGTCAAAAGAAGAACAACATTCATCAGGTACACTCAAAGTCAAAAGAAGAACAACATTCATCAGGTACACTCAAAGTCAAAAATAGAACAACATTCATCAGGTACACTCAAAGTCCAAAGTAGAACAACATTTATCAGGTACGCTCAAAGTCAAAAGTAGAACAACATTCATCAGGTACACTCAAAGTCAAAAATAGAACAACATTGATCAGGTACACTCAAAGTCAAAAATAGAACAACATTCATCAGGTACACTCAAAGTCAAAAATAGAACAACATTCATCAGGTACACTCAAAGTCAAAAATAGAACAACATTCATCAGGTACACTCAAAGTCAAAAGTAGAACAACATTCATCAGGTACACTCAAAGTCAAAAGTAGAACAGCATTCATCAGGTACACTCAAAGTCAAAAGTAGAACAACATTTATCAGGTACACTCAAAGTCAAAAATAGAACAACATTCATCAGGTACACTCAAAGTCAAAAGAAGAACAACATTCATCAGGTACACTCAAAGTCAAAAGAAGAACAACATTCATGAGGTACACTCAAAGTCAAAAATAGAACAACATTTATCAGGTACACTCAGTCAAAAGTAGAACAACATTTATCAGGTACACTCAAAGTCAAAAATAGAACAACATTCATCAGGTACACTCAAAGTCAAAAATAGAACAACATTCATCAGGTACACTCAAAGTCAAAAGAAGAACAACATTCATCAGGTACACTCAAAGTCAAAAGAAGAACAACATTCATCAGGTACACTCAAAGTCAAAAATAGAACAACATTCATCAGGTACACTCAAAGTCCAAAGTAGAACAACATTTATCAGGTACGCTCAAAGTCAAAAGTAGAACAACATTCATCAGGTACACTCAGTCAAAAGTAGAACAACATTTATCAGGTACACTCAAAGTCAAAAATAGAACAACATTCATCAGGTACACTCAAAGTCAAAAGTAGAACAACATTCATCAGGTACACTCAGTCAAAAGTAGAACAACATTCATCAGGTACACTCAGTCAAAAGTAGAACAACATTCATCAGGCACAGTCAAAGTCAAAAATAGAACAACATTCATCAGGTACACTCAAATTCAAAAGTAGAACAACATTCATAAGGTACACTCAAAGTCCAAAGAAGAACAACATTCATCAGGTACATTCAATGGCAAAAGTAGAACAACATTTATCAGGTACACCCAATGTCAAAAGTAGAACAACACTCATCAGGTACACTCAAAGTAAAAGGTAGAACAACATTCATCAGGTACGCTCAATGTCAAAAGTAGAACAACATTCATCAGGTACACTCAAAGTCCAAAGTAGAACAACATTCATCAGGTACACTCAGTTAAAAGTATAACAACACTCATCAGGTACACTCAATGTCTAAAGTAGAACAATATTTATCAGGTACACTCAAAGTCAAAAGTAGAACAACATTTATCAGGTACGCTCAAAGTCAAAAATAGAACAACATTCATCAGGTACAATCAGTCAAAAGTAGAACAACATTCATCAGGTACATTCAAAGTCAAAAATAGAACAACATTCATCAGGTACACTCAATGTCAAAAATAGAACAACATTCATCAGGTACACTCAAAGTCAAAAGTAGAACAACATTCATCAGGTACACTCAGTTAAAAGTAAAACAACATTCATCAGGTACACTCAGTCAAAAGTAGAACAACATTCATCAGGTACACTCAAAGTCAAAAATAGAACAACATTCATCAGGTACACTCAAAGTCAAAAGAAGAACAACATTCATCAGGTACACTCAAAGTCAAAAGAAGAACAACATTCATCAGGTACACTCAAAGTCAAAAATAGAACAACATTCATCAGGTACACTCAAAGTCCAAAGTAGAACAACATTTATCAGGTACGCTCAAAGTCAAAAGTAGAACAACATTCATCAGGTACACTCAAAGTCAAAAATAGAACAACATTGATCAGGTACACTCAAAGTCAAAAATAGAACAACATTCATCAGGTACACTCAAAGTCAAAAATAGAACAACATTCATCAGGTACACTCAAAGTCAAAAATAGAACAACATTCTTCAGGTACAATCAAAGTCAAAAGTAGAACAACATTCATCAGGTACACTCAGTTAAAAGTAAAACAACATTCATCAGGTACACTCAGTCAAAAGTAGAACGACATTCATCAGGTACACTCAGTCAAAAGTAGAACAACATTCATCAGGCACAGTCAAAGTAAAAAATAGAACAACATTCATCAGGTACACTCAAATTAAAAAGTAGAACAACATTCATCAGGTACACTCAAAGTCCAAAGTAGAACAACATTCATCAGGTACATTCAATGGCAAAAGTAGAACAACATTTATCAGGTACACCCAATGTCAAAAGTAGAACAACACGCATCAGGTACACTCAAAGTAAAAAGTAGAACAACATTCATCAGGTACGCTCAATGTCAAAAGTAGAACAACATTCATCAGGTACACTCAAAGTCCAAAGTAGAACAACATTCATCAGGTACACTCAGTTAAAAGTAGAACAACACTCATCAGGTACACTCAAAGTCAAAAGTAGAACAGCATTCATCAGGTACACTCAAAGTCAAAAGTAGAACAACATTTATCAGGTACACTCAAAGTCAAAAATAGAACAACATTCATCAGGTACACTCAAAGTCAAAAGAAGAACAACATTCATCAGGTACACTCAAAGTCAAAAGAAGAACAACATTCATGAGGTACACTCAAAGTCAAAAATAGAACAACATTCATCAGGTACACTCAGTCAAAAGTAGAACAACATTTATCAGGTACACTCAAAGTCAAAAATAGAACAACATTCATCAGGTACACTCAAAGTCAAAAATAGAACAACATTCATCAGGTACACTCAAAGTCAAAAGAAGAACAACATTCATCAGGTACACTCAAAGTCAAAAGAAGAACAACATTCATCAGGTACACTCAAAGTCAAAAATAGAACAACATTCATCAGGTACACTCAAAGTCCAAAGTAGAACAACATTTATCAGGTACGCTCAAAGTCAAAAGTAGAACAACATTCATCAGGTACACTCAGTCAAAAGTAGAACAACATTTATCAGGTACACTCAAAGTCAAAAATAGAACAACATTCATCAGGTACACTCAAAGTCAAAAGTAGAACAACATTCATCAGGTACACTCAGTCAAAAGTAGAACAACATTCATCAGGTACACTCAGTCAAAAGTAGAACAACATTCATCAGGCACAGTCAAAGTCAAAAATAGAACAACATTCATCAGGTACACTCAAATTCAAAAGTAGAACAACATTCATAAGGTACACTCAAAGTCCAAAGAAGAACAACATTCATCAGGTACATTCAATGGCAAAAGTAGAACAACATTTATCAGGTACACCCAATGTCAAAAGTAGAACAACACTCATCAGGTACACTCAAAGTAAAAGGTAGAACAACATTCATCAGGTACGCTCAATGTCAAAAGTAGAACAACATTCATCAGGTACACTCAAAGTCCAAAGTAGAACAACATTCATCAGGTACACTCAGTTAAAAGTAGAACAACACTCATCAGGTACACTCAAAGTCAAAAGTAGAACAGCATTCATCAGGTACACTCAAAGTCAAAAGTAGAACAACATTTATCAGGTACACTCAAAGTCAAAAGTAGAACAACATTCATCAGGTACGCTCAATGTCAAAAGTAGAACAACATTCATCAGGTACACGCAAAGTCCAAAGTAGAACAACATTCATCAGGTACACTCAGTTAAAAGTAGAACAACACTCATCAGGTACACTCAATGTCAAAAGTAGAACAACATTCATCTGGTACACTGAAAGTCCAAAGTAGAACAACATTTATCAGGTACACTCAAAGTCAAAAGTAGAACAACATTCATAAGGTACACTCAAAGTCAAAAGTAGAACAACATTTATCAGGTACACTCAAAGTCAAAAGTAGAACAACATTTATCAGGTACACTCAAAGTCAAAAGTAGAACAACATTTATCAGGTACACTCAATGTCAACAGTAGAACAACATTCATCAGGTACACTCAAAGTAAAAAGTAGAACAACATTCATCAGGTACACTCAAAGTCCAAAGTAGAACAACATTCATCAGGTACACTCAATGTCTAAAGTAGAACAATATTTATCAGGTACACTCAAAGTCAAAAGTAGAACAACATTTATCAGGTACGCTCAAAGTCAAAAGTAGAACAACATTCATCAGGTACAATCAGTCAAAAGTAGAACAACATTCATCAGGTACATTCAAAGTCAAAAATAGAACATCATTCATCAGGTACACTCAATGTCAAAAATAGAACAACATTCATCAGGTACACTCAAAGTCAAAAGTAGAACAACATTCATCAGGTACACTCAGTTAAAAGTAAAACAACATTCATCAGGTACACTCAGTCAAAAGTAGAACAACATTCATCAGGTACACTCAATCAAAAGTAGAACAGCATTCATCAGCTACACTCAAAGTCAAAAGTAGAACAACATTCATCAGGTACACTCAAAGTCAAAAATAGAACAACATTCATCAGGTACACTCAAAGTCAAAAGAAGAACAACATTCATCAGGTACACTCAAAGTCAAAAGAAGAACAACATTCATCAGGTACACTCAAAGTCAAAAATAGAACAACATTCATCAGGTACACTCAAAGTCCAAAGTAGAACAACATTTATCAGGTACGCTCAAAGTCAAAAGTAGAACAACATTCATCAGGTACACTCAAAGTCAAAAATAGAACAACATTGATCAGGTACACTCAAAGTCAAAAATAGAACAACATTCATCAGGTACACTCAAAGTCAAAAATAGAACAACATTCATCAGGTACACTCAAAGTCAAAAATAGAACAACATTCATCAGGTACACTCAAAGTCAAAAGTAGAACAACATTCATCAGGTACACTCAGTTAAAAGTAAAACAACATTCATCAGGTACACTCAGTCAAAAGTAGAACGACATTCATCAGGTACACTCAGTCAAAAGTAGAACAACATTCATCAGGCACAGTCAAAGTCAAAAATAGAACAACATTCATCAGGTACACTCAAATTAAAAAGTAGAACAACATTCATCAGGTACACTCAAAGTCCAAAGTAGAACAACATTCATCAGGTACATTCAATGGCAAAAGTAGAACAACATTTATCAGGTACACCCAATGTCAAAAGTAGAACAACACGCATCAGGTACACTCAAAGTAAAAAGTAGAACAACATTCATCAGGTACGCTCAATGTCAAAAGTAGAACAACATTCATCAGGTACACTCAAAGTCCAAAGTAGAACAACATTCATCAGGTACACTCAGTTAAAAGTAGAACAACACTCATCAGGTACACTCAAAGTCAAAAGTAGAACAGCATTCATCAGGTACACTCAAAGTCAAAAGTAGAACAACATTTATCAGGTACACTCAAAGTCAAAAGTAGAACAACATTCATCAGGTACGCCCAATGTCAAAAGTAGAACAACATTCATCAGGTACACGCAAAGTCCAAAGTAGAACAACATTCATCAGGTACACTCAGTTAAAAGTAAAACAACATTCATCAGGTACACGCAAAGTCCAAAGTAGAACAACATTCATCAGGTACACTCAATGTCAAAAGTAGAACAACATTCATCTGGTACACTGAAAGTCCAAAGTAGAACAACATTTATCAGGTACACTCAAAGTCAAAAGTAGAACAACATTCATAAGGTACACTCAAAGTCAAAAGTAGAACAACATTTATCAGGTACACTCAAAGTCAATAGTAGAAAATCATTTATCAGGTACACTCAAAGTCAAAAGTAGAACAACATTTATCAGGTACACTCAATGTCAACAGTAGAACAACATTCATAAGGTACACTCAAAGTAAAAAGTAGAACAACATTCATCAGGTACACTCAAAGTCCAAAGTAGAACAACATTCATCAGGTACACTCAAAGTCAAAAGTAGAACAACATTCATCAGGTACACTCAGTCAAAAGTAGAACAACATTCATCAGGTACACTTAAAGTCAAAAGTAGAACAACATTCATCAGGTACGCTCAATGTCAAAAGTAGAATAACATTTATCAGGTACACTCAAAGTCCAAAGTAGAACAGCATTCATCAGATCCACTCAAAGTCAAAAGTAGAACAACATTTATCAGCTACACTCAAAGTCCGAAGTAGAACAACATTCATCAGGTACACTCAAAGTCAAAAGTAGAACAACATTCATCAAGTAAACGCAATGTCAAAAGTAGAACATCATTCATCAGGTACACTCAAAGTAAAAAGTAGAACATCATTCATCAGGTACACTCAAAGTAAAAAGTAGAACAACATTCATCAGGTACACTCAAAGTCAAAAGTAGAACAACATTTATCAGGTACGCTCAAAGACAAAAGTAGAACAACATTCATCAGGTACAATCAGTCAAAAGTAGAACAACATTCATCAGGTACATTCAAAGTCAAAAATAGAACAACATTCATCAGATACACTCAATGTCAAAAATAGAACAACATTCATCAGGTACACTCAATGTCAAAAGTAGAACAACATTCATCAGGTACACTCAGTTAAAAGTAAAACAACATTCATCAGGTACACTCAGTCAAAAGTAGAACAACATTCATCAGGTACACTCAATCAAAAGTAGAACAGCATTCATCAGCTACACTCAATGTCAAAAGTAGAACAACATTCATCAGGTACACTCAAAGTCAAAAATAGAACAACATTCATCAGGTACACTCAAAGTCAAAAGAAGAACAACATTCATCAGGTACATTCAATGGCAAAAGTAGAACAACATTTATCAGGTACACCCAATGTCAAAAGTAGAACAACACTCATCAGGTACACTCAAAGTAAAAGGTAGAACAACATTCATCAGGTACGCTCAATGTCAAAAGTAGAACAACATTCATCAGGTACACTCAAAGTCCAAAGTAGAACAACATTCATCAGGTACACTCAGTTAAAAGTAGAACAACACTCATCAGGTACACTCAAAGTCAAAAGTAGAACAGCATTCATCAGGTACACTCAAAGTCAAAAGTAGAACAACATTTATCAGGTACACTCAAAGTCAAAAGTAGAACAACATTCATCAGGTACGCTCAATGTCAAAAGTAGAACAACATTCATCAGGTACACGCAAAGTCCAAAGTAGAACAACATTCATCAGGTACACTCAGTTAAAAGTAGAACAACACTCATCAGGTACACTCAATGTCAAAAGTAGAACAACATTCATCTGGTACACTGAAAGTCCAAAGTAGAACAACATTTATCAGGTACACTCAAAGTCAAAAGTAGAACAACATTCATAAGGTACACTCAAAGTCAAAAGTAGAACAACATTTATCAGGTACACTCAAAGTCAAAAGTAGAACAACATTCATCAGGCACAGTCAAAGTCAAAAATAGAACAACATTCATCAGGTACACTCAAATTCAAAAGTAGAACAACATTCATAAGGTACACTCAAAGTCCAAAGAAGAACAACATTCATCAGGTACATTCAATGGCAAAAGTAGAACAACATTTATCAGGTACACCCAATGTCAAAAGTAGAACAACACTCATCAGGTACACTCAAAGTAAAAGGTAGAACAACATTCATCAGGTACGCTCAATGTCAAAAGTAGAACAACATTCATCAGGTACACTCAAAGTCCAAAGTAGAACAACATTCATCAGGTACACTCAGTTAAAAGTAGAACAACACTCATCAGGTACACTCAAAGTCAAAAGTAGAACAGCATTCATCAGGTACACTCAAAGTCAAAAGTAGAACAACATTTATCAGGTACACTCAAAGTCAAAAGTAGAACAACATTCATCAGGTACGCTCAATGTCAAAAGTAGAACAACATTCATCAGGTACACGCAAAGTCCAAAGTAGAACAACATTCATCAGGTACACTCAGTTAAAAGTAGAACAACACTCATCAGGTACACTCAATGTCAAAAGTAGAACAACATTCATCTGGTACACTGAAAGTCCAAAGTAGAACAACATTTATCAGGTACACTCAAAGTCAAAAGTAGAACAACATTCATAAGGTACACTCAAAGTCAAAAGTAGAACAACATTTATCAGGTACACTCAAAGTCAAAAGTAGAACAACATTTATCAGGTACACTCAAAGTCAAAAGTAGAACAACATTTATCAGGTACACTCAATGTCAACAGTAGAACAACATTCATCAGGTACACTCAAAGTAAAAAGTAGAACAACATTCATCAGGTACACTCAAAGTCCAAAGTAGAACAACATTCATCAGGTACACTCAATGTCTAAAGTAGAACAATATTTATCAGGTACACTCAAAGTCAAAAGTAGAACAACATTTATCAGGTACGCTCAAAGTCAAAAGTAGAACAACATTCATCAGGTACAATCAGTCAAAAGTAGAACAACATTCATCAGGTACATTCAAAGTCAAAAATAGAACATCATTCATCAGGTACACTCAATGTCAAAAATAGAACAACATTCATCAGGTACACTCAAAGTCAAAAGTAGAACAACATTCATCAGGTACACTCAGTTAAAAGTAAAACAACATTCATCAGGTACACTCAGTCAAAAGTAGAACAACATTCATCAGGTACACTCAATCAAAAGTAGAACAGCATTCATCAGCTACACTCAAAGTCAAAAGTAGAACAACATTCATCAGGTACACTCAAAGTCAAAAATAGAACAACATTCATCAGGTACACTCAAAGTCAAAAGAAGAACAACATTCATCAGGTACACTCAAAGTCAAAAGAAGAACAACATTCATCAGGTACACTCAAAGTCAAAAATAGAACAACATTCATCAGGTACACTCAAAGTCCAAAGTAGAACAACATTTATCAGGTACGCTCAAAGTCAAAAGTAGAACAACATTCATCAGGTACACTCAAAGTCAAAAATAGAACAACATTGATCAGGTACACTCAAAGTCAAAAATAGAACAACATTCATCAGGTACACTCAAAGTCAAAAATAGAACAACATTCATCAGGTACACTCAAAGTCAAAAATAGAACAACATTCATCAGGTACACTCAAAGTCAAAAGTAGAACAACATTCATCAGGTACACTCAGTTAAAAGTAAAACAACATTCATCAGATACACTCAGTCAAAAGTAGAACGACATTCATCAGGTACACTCAGTCAAAAGTAGAACAACATTCATCAGGCACAGTCAAAGTCAAAAATAGAACAACATTCATCAGGTACACTCAAATTAAAAAGTAGAACAACATTCATCAGGTACACTCAAAGTCCAAAGTAGAACAACATTCATCAGGTACATTCAATGGCAAAAGTAGAACAACATTTATCAGGTACACCCAATGTCAAAAGTAGAACAACACGCATCAGGTACACTCAAAGTAAAAAGTAGAACAACATTCATCAGGTACGCTCAATGTCAAAAGTAGAACAACATTCATCAGGTACACTCAAAGTCCAAAGTAGAACAACATTCATAAGGTACACTCAGTTAAAAGTAGAACAACACTCATCAGGTACACTCAAAGTCAAAAGTAGAACAGCATTCATCAGGTACACTCAAAGTCAAAAGTAGAACAACATTTATCAGGTACACTCAAAGTCAAAAGTAGAACAACATTCATCAGGTACGCCCAATGTCAAAAGTAGAACAACATTCATCAGGTACACGCAAAGTCCAAAGTAGAACAACATTCATCAGGTACACTCAGTTAAAAGTAAAACAACATTCATCAGGTACACGCAAAGTCCAAAGTAGAATAACATTCATCAGGTACACTCAATGTCAAAAGTAGAACAACATTCATCTGGTACACTGAAAGTCCAAAGTAGAACAACATTTATCAGGTACACTCAAAGTCAAAAGTAGAACAACATTCATAAGGTACACTCAAAGTCAAAAGTAGAACAACATTTATCAGGTACACTCAAAGTCAATAGTAGAAAATCATTTATCAGGTACACTCAAAGTCAAAAGTAGAACAACATTTATCAGGTACACTCAATGTCAACAGTAGAACAACATTCATAAGGTACACTCAAAGTAAAAAGTAGAACAACATTCATCAGGTACACTCAAAGTCCAAAGTAGAACAACATTCATCAGGTACACTCAAAGTCAAAAGTAGAACAACATTCATCAGGTACACTCAGTCAAAAGTAGAACAACATTCATCAGGTACACTTAAAGTCAAAAGTAGAACAACATTCATCAGGTACGCTCAATGTCAAAAGTAGAATAACATTTATCAGGTACACTCAAAGTCCAAAGTAGAACAGCATTCATCAGATCCACTCAAAGTCAAAAGTAGAACAACATTTATCAGCTACACTCAAAGTCCGAAGTAGAACAACATTCATCAGGTACACTCAAAGTCAAAAGTAGAACAACATTCATCAAGTAAACGCAATGTCAAAAGTAGAACATCATTCATCAGGTACACTCAAAGTAAAAAGTAGAACATCATTCATCAGGTACACTCAAAGTAAAAAGTAGAACAACATTCATCAGGTACACTCAAAGTCAAAAGTAGAACAACATTTATCAGGTACGCTCAAAGACAAAAGTAGAACAACATTCATCAGGTACAATCAGTCAAAAGTAGAACAACATTCATCAGGTACATTCAAAGTCAAAAATAGAACAACATTCATCAGATACACTCAATGTCAAAAATAGAACAACATTCATCAGGTACACTCAATGTCAAAAGTAGAACAACATTCATCAGGTACACTCAGTTAAAAGTAAAACAACATTCATCAGGTACACTCAGTCAAAAGTAGAACAACATTCATCAGGTACACTCAATCAAAAGTAGAACAGCATTCATCAGCTACACTCAATGTCAAAAGTAGAACAACATTCATCAGGTACACTCAAAGTCAAAAATAGAACAACATTCATCAGGTACACTCAAAGTCAAAAGAAGAACAACATTCATCAGGTACATTCAATGGCAAAAGTAGAACAACATTTATCAGGTACACCCAATGTCAAAAGTAGAACAACACTCATCAGGTACACTCAAAGTAAAAGGTAGAACAACATTCATCAGGTACGCTCAATGTCAAAAGTAGAACAACATTCATCAGGTACACTCAAAGTCCAAAGTAGAACAACATTCATCAGGTACACTCAGTTAAAAGTAGAACAACACTCATCAGGTACACTCAAAGTCAAAAGTAGAACAGCATTCATCAGGTACACTCAAAGTCAAAAGTAGAACAACATTTATCAGGTACACTCAAAGTCAAAAGTAGAACAACATTCATCAGGTACGCTCAATGTCAAAAGTAGAACAACATTCATCAGGTACACGCAAAGTCCAAAGTAGAACAACATTCATCAGGTACACTCAGTTAAAAGTAGAACAACACTCATCAGGTACACTCAATGTCAAAAGTAGAACAACATTCATCTGGTACACTGAAAGTCCAAAGTAGAACAACATTTATCAGGTACACTCAAAGTCAAAAGTAGAACAACATTCATAAGGTACACTCAAAGTCAAAAGTAGAACAACATTTATCAGGTACACTCAAAGTCAAAAGTAGAACAACATTCATCAGGCACAGTCAAAGTCAAAAATAGAACAACATTCATCAGGTACACTCAAATTCAAAAGTAGAACAACATTCATAAGGTACACTCAAAGTCCAAAGAAGAACAACATTCATCAGGTACATTCAATGGCAAAAGTAGAACAACATTTATCAGGTACACCCAATGTCAAAAGTAGAACAACACTCATCAGGTACACTCAAAGTAAAAGGTAGAACAACATTCATCAGGTACGCTCAATGTCAAAAGTAGAACAACATTCATCAGGTACACTCAAAGTCCAAAGTAGAACAACATTCATCAGGTACACTCAGTTAAAAGTAGAACAACACTCATCAGGTACACTCAAAGTCAAAAGTAGAACAGCATTCATCAGGTACACTCAAAGTCAAAAGTAGAACAACATTTATCAGGTACACTCAAAGTCAAAAGTAGAACAACATTCATCAGGTACGCTCAATGTCAAAAGTAGAACAACATTCATCAGGTACACGCAAAGTCCAAAGTAGAACAACATTCATCAGGTACACTCAGTTAAAAGTAGAACAACACTCATCAGGTACACTCAATGTCAAAAGTAGAACAACATTCATCTGGTACACTGAAAGTCCAAAGTAGAACAACATTTATCAGGTACACTCAAAGTCAAAAGTAGAACAACATTCATAAGGTACACTCAAAGTCAAAAGTAGAACAACATTTATCAGGTACACTCAAAGTCAAAAGTAGAACAACATTTATCAGGTACACTCAAAGTCAAAAGTAGAACAACATTTATCAGGTACACTCAATGTCAACAGTAGAACAACATTCATCAGGTACACTCAAAGTAAAAAGTAGAACAACATTCATCAGGTACACTCAAAGTCCAAAGTAGAACAACATTCATCAGGTACACTCAATGTCTAAAGTAGAACAATATTTATCAGGTACACTCAAAGTCAAAAGTAGAACAACATTTATCAGGTACGCTCAAAGTCAAAAGTAGAACAACATTCATCAGGTACAATCAGTCAAAAGTAGAACAACATTCATCAGGTACATTCAAAGTCAAAAATAGAACATCATTCATCAGGTACACTCAATGTCAAAAATAGAACAACATTCATCAGGTACACTCAAAGTCAAAAGTAGAACAACATTCATCAGGTACACTCAGTTAAAAGTAAAACAACATTCATCAGGTACACTCAGTCAAAAGTAGAACAACATTCATCAGGTACACTCAATCAAAAGTAGAACAGCATTCATCAGCTACACTCAAAGTCAAAAGTAGAACAACATTCATCAGGTACACTCAAAGTCAAAAATAGAACAACATTCATCAGGTACACTCAAAGTCAAAAGAAGAACAACATTCATCAGGTACACTCAAAGTCAAAAGAAGAACAACATTCATCAGGTACACTCAAAGTCAAAAATAGAACAACATTCATCAGGTACACTCAAAGTCCAAAGTAGAACAACATTTATCAGGTACGCTCAAAGTCAAAAGTAGAACAACATTCATCAGGTACACTCAAAGTCAAAAATAGAACAACATTGATCAGGTACACTCAAAGTCAAAAATAGAACAACATTCATCAGGTACACTCAAAGTCAAAAATAGAACAACATTCATCAGGTACACTCAAAGTCAAAAATAGAACAACATTCATCAGGTACACTCAAAGTCAAAAGTAGAACAACATTCATCAGGTACACTCAGTTAAAAGTAAAACAACATTCATCAGGTACACTCAGTCAAAAGTAGAACGACATTCATCAGGTACACTCAGTCAAAAGTAGAACAACATTCATCAGGCACAGTCAAAGTCAAAAATAGAACAACATTCATCAGGTACACTCAAATTAAAAAGTAGAACAACATTCATCAGGTACACTCAAAGTCCAAAGTAGAACAACATTCATCAGGTACATTCAATGGCAAAAGTAGAACAACATTTATCAGGTACACCCAATGTCAAAAGTAGAACAACACGCATCAGGTACACTCAAAGTAAAAAGTAGAACAACATTCATCAGGTACGCTCAATGTCAAAAGTAGAACAACATTCATCAGGTACACTCAAAGTCCAAAGTAGAACAACATTCATCAGGTACACTCAGTTAAAAGTAGAACAACACTCATCAGGTACACTCAAAGTCAAAAGTAGAACAGCATTCATCAGGTACACTCAAAGTCAAAAGTAGAACAACATTTATCAGGTACACTCAAAGTCAAAAGTAGAACAACATTCATCAGGTACGCCCAATGTCAAAAGTAGAACAACATTCATCAGGTACACGCAAAGTCCAAAGTAGAACAACATTCATCAGGTACACTCAGTTAAAAGTAAAACAACATTCATCAGGTACACGCAAAGTCCAAAGTAGAACAACATTCATCAGGTACACTCAATGTCAAAAGTAGAACAACATTCATCTGGTACACTGAAAGTCCAAAGTAGAACAACATTTATCAGGTACACTCAAAGTCAAAAGTAGAACAACATTCATAAGGTACACTCAAAGTCAAAAGTAGAACAACATTTATCAGGTACACTCAAAGTCAATAGTAGAAAATCATTTATCAGGTACACTCAAAGTCAAAAGTAGAACAACATTTATCAGGTACACTCAATGTCAACAGTAGAACAACATTCATAAGGTACACTCAAAGTAAAAAGTAGAACAACATTCATCAGGTACACTCAAAGTCCAAAGTAGAACAACATTCATCAGGTACACTCAAAGTCAAAAGTAGAACAACATTCATCAGGTACACTCAGTCAAAAGTAGAACAACATTCATCAGGTACACTTAAAGTCAAAAGTAGAACAACATTCATCAGGTACGCTCAATGTCAAAAGTAGAATAACATTTATCAGGTACACTCAAAGTCCAAAGTAGAACAGCATTCATCAGATCCACTCAAAGTCAAAAGTAGAACAACATTTATCAGCTACACTCAAAGTCCGAAGTAGAACAACATTCATCAGGTACACTCAAAGTCAAAAGTAGAACAACATTCATCAAGTAAACGCAATGTCAAAAGTAGAACATCATTCATCAGGTACACTCAAAGTAAAAAGTAGAACATCATTCATCAGGTACACTCAAAGTAAAAAGTAGAACAACATTCATCAGGTACACTCAAAGTCAAAAGTAGAACAACATTTATCAGGTACGCTCAAAGTCAAAAGTAGAACAACATTCATCAGGTACAATCAGTCAAAAGTAGAACAACATTCATCAGGTACATTCAAAGTCAAAAATAGAACAACATTCATCAGATACACTCAATGTCAAAAATAGAACAACATTCATCAGGTACACTCAATGTCAAAAGTAGAACAACATTCATCAGGTACACTCAGTTAAAAGTAAAACAACATTCATCAGGTACACTCAGTCAAAAGTAGAACAACATTCATCAGGTACACTCAATCAAAAGTAGAACAGCATTCATCAGCTACACTCAATGTCAAAAGTAGAACAACATTCATCAGGTACACTCAAAGTCAAAAATAGAACAACATTCATCAGGTACACTCAAAGTCAAAAGAAGAACAACATTCATCAGGTACACTCAAAGTCAAAAGAAGAACAACATTCATCAGGTACACTCAAAGTCAAAAATAGAACAACATTCATCAGGTACACTCAGTCAAAAGTAGAACAACATTCATCAGGTACACTCAAAGTCAAAAATAGAACAACATTCATCAGGTACACTCAAAGTCAAAAATAGAACAACATTCATCAGATACACACAAAGTCAAAAGAAGAACAACATTCATCAGATACACTCAAAGTCAAAAGAAGAACAACATTCATCAGGTACACTCAAAGTCAAAAATAGAACAACATTCATCAGGTACACTCAAAGTCAAAAGTAGAACAACATTCATCAGGTACACTCAGTTAAAAGGAAAACAACATTCATCAGGTACACTCAGTCAAAAGTAGAACAACATTCATCAGGTACACTCAGTCAAAAGTAGAACAACATTCATCAGGCACAGTCAAAGTCAAAAATAGAACAACATTCATCAGGTACACTCAAAGTCCAAAGAAGAACAACATTCATCAGTTACATTCAATGACAAAAGTAGAACAACATTTATCAGGTACACCCAATGTCAAAAGTAGAACAACACTCATCAGGTACACTCAAAGTAAAAGGTAGAACAACATTCATCAGGTACGCTCAATGTCAAAAGTAGAACAACATTCATCAGGTACACTCAAAGTCCAAAGTAGAACAACATTCATCAGGTACACTCAGTTAAAAGTAGAACAAAACTCATCAGGTACACTCAAAGTCAAAAGTAGAACAGCATTCATCAGGTACACTCAAAGTCAAAAGTAGAACAACATTTATCAGGTACACTCAAAGTCAAAAGTAGAACAACATTCATCAGGTACGCTCAATGTCAAAAGTAGAACAACATTCATCAGGTACACGCAAAGTCCAAAGTAGAACAACATTCATCAGGTACACTCAGTTAAAAGTAGAACAACACTCATCAGGTACACTCAATGTCAAAAGTAGAACAACATTCATCTGGTACACTGAAAGTCCAAAGTAGAACAACATTTATCAGGTACACTCAAAGTCAAAAGAAGAACAACATTTATAAGGTACACTCAAAGTCAAAAGTAGAACAACATTTATCAGGTACACTCAAAGTCAAAAGTAGAACAACATTTATCAGGTACACTCAAAGTCAAAAGTAGAACAACATTTATCAGGTACACTCAATGTCAACAGTAGAACAACATTCATCAGGTACACTCAAAGTAAAAAGTAGAACAACATTCATCAGGTACACTCAAAGTAAAAAGTAGAACAACATTTATCAGGTACACTCAAAGTCCAAAGTAGAACAACATTCATCAGGTACACTCAATGTCTAAAGTAGAACAATATTTATCAGGTACACTCAAAGTCAAAAGTAGAACAACATTCATTAGGTACGCTCAATGTCAAAAGTAGAACAACATTCATCAGGTACACTCAAAGTCCAAAGTAGAACAACATTCATCAGGTACACTCAAAGTCCAAACTAGAACAACATTCATCAGGTACACTCAATGTCAATAGTAGAACAACATTCACCAGGTACACTCAAAGTCAAAGGTAGAACAACATTCATCAGGTACACTCAAAGTCCAAAGTAGAACAACATTCATCAGGTACACTCAAAGTCAAAAGTAGAACAACATTCATCAGGTACTCTCAAAGTCCAAAGTAGAACAACATTCACCAGGTACACTCAATGTCAAAAGTAGAACAACATTCATCAGGTACACTCAAAGTCCAAAGTAGAACAACATTCATCAGCTACACTCAAAGTCAAAAGTAGAACAACATTCATCAGGTACACTCAAAGTCAAAAGTAGAACAACATTCATCTGGTACACTGAAAGTCCAAAGTAGAACAACATTTATCAGGTACACTCAAAGTCAAAAGAAGAACAACATTCATAAGGTACACTCAAAGTCAAAAGTAGAACAACATTTATCAGGTACACTCAAAGTCAAAAGTAGAACAACATTTATCAGGTACACTCAAAGTCAAAAGTAGAACAACATTTATCAGGTACACTCAATGTCAACAGTAGAACAACATTCATCAGGTACACTCAAAGTAAAAAGTAGAACAACATTCATCAGGTACACTCAAAGTAAAAAGTAGAACAACATTTATCAGGTACACTCAAAGTCCAAAGTAGAACAACATTCATCAGGTACACTCAATGTCTAAAGTAGAACAATATTTATCAGGTACACTCAAAGTCAAAAGTAGAACAACATTAATCAGGTACGCTCAATGTCAAAAGTAGAACAACATTCATCAGGTACACTCAAAGTCCAAAGTAGAACAACATTCATCAGGTACACTCAAAGTCCAAACTAGAACAACATTCATCAGGTACACTCAATGTCAATAGTAGAACAACATTCACCAGGTACACTCAAAGTCAAAGGTAGAACAACATTCATCAGGTACACTCAAAGTCCAAAGTAGAACAACATTCATCAGGTACACTCAAAGTCAAAAGTAGAACAACATTCATCAGGTACACTCAAAGTCCAAAGTAGAACAACATTCATCAGGTACACTCAGTCAAAAGTAGAACAACATTCATCAGGTACACTCAATGTCAAAAGTAGAACAACATTCATTTGATACACTCAATGTCAAAAGTAGAACAACATTCATCAGCTACACTCAAAGTCAAAAGTAGAACAACATGCATCAGGTACACTCAGTCCAAAGTAGAACAACATTCATCAGGTACACTCAATGTCTAAAGTAGAACAATATTTATCAGGTACACTCAAAGTCAAAAGTAGAACAACATTCATCAGGTACGCTCAATGTCAAAAGTAGAACAACATTCATCAGGTACACTCAAAGTCCAAAGTAGAACAACATTCATCAGGTACACTCAAAGTCCAAACTAGAACAACATTCATCAGGTACACTCAATGTCAATAGTAGAACAACATTCACCAGGTACACTCAAAGTCAAAGGTAGAACAACATTCATCAGGTACACGCAAAGTCCAAAGTAGAACAACATTCATCAGGTACACTCAAAGTCAAAAGTAGAACAACATTCATCAGGTACACTCAAAGTCCAAAGTAGAACAACATTCACCAGGTACACTCAATGTCAAAAGTAGAACAACATTCATCAGGTACACTCAAAGTCCAAAGTAGAACAACATTCATCAGCTACACTCAAAGTCAAAAGTAGAACAACATTCATCAGGTACACTCAATGTCAAAAGTAGAACAACATTCATCTGGTACACTGAAAGTCCAAAGTAGAACAACATTTATCAGGTACACTCAAAGTCAAAAGAAGAACAACATTCATAAGGTACACTCAAAGTCAAAAGTAGAACAACATTTATCAGGTACACTCAAAGTCAAAAGTAGAACAACATTTATCAGGTACACTCAAAGTCAAAAGTAGAACAACATTTATCAGGTACACTCAATGTCAACAGTAGAACAACATACATCAGGTACACTCAAAGTAAAAAGTAGAACAACATTCATCAGGTACACTCAAAGTAAAAAGTAGAACAACATTTATCAGGTACACTCAAAGTCCAAAGTAGAACAACATTCATCAGGTACACTCAATGTCTAAAGTAGAACAATATTTATCAGGTACACTCAAAGTCAAAAGTAGAACAACATTCATCAGGTACGCTGAATGTCAAAAGTAGAACAACATTCATCAGGTACACTCAAAGTCCAAAGTAGAACAACATTCATCAGGTACACTCAAAGTCCAAACTAGAACAACATTCATCAGGTACACTCAATGTCAAAAGTAGAACAACATTCACCAGGTACACTCAAAGTCAAAGGTAGAACAACATTCATCAGGTACACTCAAAGTCCAAAGTAGAACAACATTCATCAGGTACACTCAAAGTCAAAAGTAGAACAACATTCATCAGGTACACTCAAAGTCCAAAGTAGAACAACATTCACCAGGTACACTCAATGTCAAAAGTAGAACAACATTCATCAGGTACACTCAAAGTCCAAAGTAGAACAACATTCATCAGCTACACTCAAAGTCAAGAGTAGAACAACATTCATCAGGTACACTCAAAGTCAAAAGTAGAACAACATTCATCAGGTACACTCAGTCAAAAGTAGAACAACATTCATCAGGTACACTCAATGTCAAAAGTAGAACAACATTCATTTGATACACTCAATGTCAAAAGTAGAACAACATTCATCAGCTACACTCAAAGACAAAAGTAGAACAACATGCATCAGGTACACTCAGTCAAAAGTAGAACAACATTGATCAGTTACACTCAAAGTCAAAAGTAAAACAACATTCATCTGGTACACTCAATGTCAAAAGTAGAACAACATTTATCAGGTACACTCAATGTCAAAGTAGAACAACATTCATCAGGTAAACTCAATGTCAAAAGTAGAACAACATTCATCAGGTACACTCAAAGTCAAAAGTAGAACAACATTCATCAGGTACACTCAAAGTCCAAAGTAGAACAACATTCATCAGGTACACTCAAAGTCCAAAGTAGAACAACATTCATCAGGTACACTCAGTCAAAAGTAGAACAACATTCATCAGGTACACTCAATGTCAAAAGTAGAACAACATTCATCAGGTACACTCAATGTCAAAAGTAGAACAACATTCATCAGGTACACTCAAAGTCAAAAGTAGAACAACGTTGATCTGGTACACTCAGTCAAAAGTAGAACAACATTGATCGGGTACACTCAAAGTCAAAAGTAAAACAACATTCATTTGGTACACTCAATGTCAAAAGTAGGACAACATTTATCAGGTACACTCAATGTCCAAGGTAGAACAACATCTATCAGGTACGCTCAAAGTCAAAAGTAGAACAACATTCATCAGGTACAATCAGTCAAAAGTAGAACAACATTCAACAGGTACATTCAAAGTCAAAAATAGAACAACATTCATCAGGTACACTCAATGTCAAAAATAGAACAACATTCATCAGGTACACTCAAAGTCAAAAGTAGAACAAGATTCATCAGGTACACTCAGTTAAAAGTAAAACAACATTCATCAGGTACACTCAGTCAAAAGTAGAACAACATTCATCAGGTACACTCAATCAAAAGTAGAACAGCATTCATCAGCTACACTCAAAGTCAAAAGTAGAACAACATTCATCAGGTACACTCAAAGTAAAAAGTAGAACAACATTTATCAGGTACACTCAAAGTCCAAAGTAGAACAACATTCATCAGGTACACTCAATGTCTAAAGTAGAACAATATTTATCAGGTACACTCAAAGTCAAAAGTAGAACAACATTCATTAGGTACGCTCAATGTCAAAAGTAGAACAACATTCATCAGGTACACTCAAAGTCCAAAGTAGAACAACATTCATCAGGTACACTCAAAGTCCAAACTAGAACAACATTCATCAGGTACACTCAAAGTCCAAAGTAGAACAACATTCACCAGGTACACTCAATGTCAAAAGTAGAACAACATTCATCAGGTACACTCAAAGTCCAAAGTAGAACAACATTCATCAGCTACACTCAAAGTCAAAAGTAGAACAACATTCATCAGGTACACTCAAAGTCAAAAGTAGAACAACATTCATCTGGTACACTGAAAGTCCAAAGTAGAACAACATTTATCAGGTACACTCAAAGTCAAAAGAAGAACAACATTCATAAGGTACACTCAAAGTCAAAAGTAGAACAACATTTATCAGGTACACTCAAAGTCAAAAGTAGAACAACATTTATCAGGTACACTCAAAGTCAAAAGTAGAACAACATTTATCAGGTACACTCAATGTCAACAGTAGAACAACATTCATCAGGTACACTCAAAGTAAAAAGTAGAACAACATTCATCAGGTACACTCAAAGTAAAAAGTAGAACAACATTTATCAGGTACACTCAAAGTCCAAAGTAGAACAACATTCATCAGGTACACTCAATGTCTAAAGTAGAACAATATTTATCAGGTACACTCAAAGTCAAAAGTAGAACAACATTCATCAGGTACGCTCAATGTCAAAAGTAGAACAACATTCATCAGGTACACTCAAAGTCCAAAGTAGAACAACATTCATCAGGTACACTCAAAGTCCAAACTAGAACAACATTCATCAGGTACACTCAATGTCAATAGTAGAACAACATTCACCAGGTACACTCAAAGTCAAAGGTAGAACAACATTCATCAGGTACACTCAAAGTCCAAAGTAGAACAACATTCATCAGGTACACTCAAAGTCAAAAGTAGAACAACATTCATCAGGTACACTCAAAGTCCAAAGTAGAACAACATTCACCAGGTACATTCAATGTCAAAAGTAGAACAACATTCATCAGGTACACTCAAAGTCCAAAGTAGAACAACATTCATGGGCTACACTCAAAGTCAAGAGTAGAACAACATTCATCAGGTACACTCAAAGTCAAAAGTAGAACAACATTCATGAGGTACACTCAGTCAAAAGTAGAACAACATTCATCAGGTACACTCAATGTCAAAAGTAGAACAACATTCATTTGATACACTCAATGTCAAAAGTAGAACAACATTCATCAGCTACACTCAAAGTCAAAAGTAGAACAACATGCATCAGGTACACTCAGTCCAAAGTAGAACAACATTCATCAGGTACACTCAATGTCTAAAGTAGAACAATATTTATCAGGTACACTCAAAGTCAAAAGTAGAACAACATTCATCAGGTACGCTCAATGTCAAAAGTGGAACAACATTCATCAGGTACACTCAAAGTCCAAAGTAGAACAACATTCATCAGGTACACTCAAAGTCCAAACTAGAACAACATTCATCAGGTACACTCAATGTCAATAGTAGAACAACATTCACCAGGTACACTCAAAGTCAAAGGTAGAACAACATTCATCAGGTACACGCAAAGTCCAAAGTAGAACAACATTCATCAGGTACACTCAAAGTCAAAAGTAGAACAATATTCATCAGGTACACTCAAAGTCCAAAGTAGAACAACATTCACCAGGTACACTCAATGTCAAAAGTAGAACAACATTCATCAGGTACACTCAAAGTCCAAAGTAGAACAACATTCATCAGCTACACTCAAAGTCAAAAGTAGAACAACATTCATCAGGTACACTCAATGTCAAAAGTAGAACAACATTCATCTGGTACACTGAAAGTCCAAAGTAGAACAACATTTATCAGGTACACTCAAAGTCAAAAGAAGAACAACATTCATAAGGTACACTCAAAGTCAAAAGTAGAACAACATTTATCAGGTACACTCAAAGTCAAAAGTAGAACAACATTTATCAGGTACACTCAAAGTCAAAAGTAGAACAACATTTATCAGGTACACTCAATGTCAACAGTAGAACAACATTCATCAGGTACACTCAAAGTAAAAAGTAGAACAACATTCATCAGGTACACTCAAAGTAAAAAGTAGAACAACATTTATCAGGTACACTCAAAGTCCAAAGTAGAACAACATTCATCAGGTACACTCAATGTCTAAAGTAGAACAATATTTATCAGGTACACTCAAAGTCAAAAGTAGAACAACATTCATCAGGTACGCTGAATGTCAAAAGTAGAACAACATTCATCAGGTACACTCAAAGTCCAAAGTAGAACAACATTCATCAGGTACACTCAAAGTCCAAACTAGAACAACATTCATCAGGTACACTCAATGTCAATAGTAGAACAACATTCACCAGGTACACTCAAAGTCAAAGGTAGAACAACATTCATCAGGTACACTCAAAGTCCAAAGTAGAACAACATTCATCAGGTACACTCAAAGTCAAAAGTAGAACAACATTCATCAGGTACACTCAAAGTCCAAAGTAGAACAACATTCACCAGGTACACTCAATGTCAAAAGTAGAACAACATTCATCAGGTACACTCAAAGTCCAAAGTAGAACAACATTCATCAGCTACACTCAAAGTCAAGAGTAGAACAACATTCATCAGGTACACTCAAAGTCAAAAGTAGAACAACATTCATCAGGTACACTCAGTCAAAAGTAGAACAACATTCATCAGGTACACTCAATGTCAAAAGTAGAACAACATTCATTTGATACACTCAATGTCAAAAGTAGAACAACATTCATCAGCTACACTCAAAGTCAAAAGTAGAACAACATGCATCAGGTACACTCAGTCAAAAGTAGAACAACATTGATCAGGTACACTCAAAGTCAAAAGTAAAACAACATTCATCTGGTACACTCAATGTCAAAAGTAGAACAACATTTATCAGGTACACTCAATGTCCAAAGTAGAACAACATTCATCAGGTAAACTCAATGTCAAAAGTAGAACAACATTCATCAGGTACACTCAAAGTCAAAAGTAGAACAACATTCATCAGGTACACTCAAAGTCCAAAGTAGAACAACATTCATCAGGTACACTCAAAGTCCAAAGTAGAACAACATTCATCAGGTACACTCAATGTCTAAAGTAGAACAATATTTATCAGGTACACTCAAAGTCAAAAGTAGAACAACATTCATCAGGTACGCTGAATGTCAAAAGTAGAACAACATTCATCAGGTACACTCAAAGTCCAAAGTAGAACAACATTCATCAGGTACACTCAAAGTCCAAACTAGAACAACATTCATCAGGTACACTCAATGTCAATAGTAGAACAACATTCAACAGGTACACTCAAAGTCAAAGGTAGAACAACATTCATCAGGTACACTCAAAGTCCAAAGTAGAACAACATTCATCAGGTACACTCAAAGTCAAAAGTAGAACAACATTCATCAGGTACACTCAAAGTCCAAAGTAGAACAACATTCACCAGGTACACTCAATGTCAAAAGTAGAACAACATTCATCAGGTACACTCAAAGTCCAAAGTAGAACAACATTCATCAGCTACACTCAAAGTCAAGAGTAGAACAACATTCATCAGGTACACTCAAAGTCAAAAGTAGAACAACATTCATCAGGTACACTCAGTCAAAAGTAGAACAACATTCATCAGGTACACTCAATGTCAAAAGTAGAACAACATTCATTTGATACACTCAATGTCAAAAGTAGAACAACATTCATCAGCTACACTCAAAGTCAAAAGTAGAACAACATGCATCAGGTACACTCAGTCAAAAGTAGAACAACATTGATCAGGTACACTCAAAGTCAAAAGTAAAACAACATTCATCTGGTACACTCAATGTCAAAAGTAGAACAACATTTATCAGGTACACTCAATGTCCAAAGTAGAACAACATTCATCAGGTAAACTCAATGTCAAAAGTAGAACAACATTCATCAGGTACACTCAAAGTCAAAAGTAGAACAACATTCATCAGGTACACTCAAAGTCCAAAGTAGAACAACATTCATCAGGTACACTCAAAGTCCAAAGTAGAACAACATTCATCAGGTACACTCAGTCAAAAGTAGAACAACATTCATCAGGTACACTCAATGTCAAAAGTAGAACAACATTCATCAGGTACACTCAATGTCAAAAGTAGAACAACATTCATCAGGTACACTCAAAGTCAAAAGTAGAACAACGTTGATCTGGTACACTCAGTCAAAAGTAGAACAACATTGATCGGGTACACTCAAAGTCAAAAGTAAAACAACATTCATTTGGTACACTCAATGTCAAAAGTAGGACAACATTTATCAGGTACACTCAATGTCCAAGGTAGAACAACATTTATCAGGTACGCTCAAAGTCAAAAGTAGAACAACATTCATCAGGTACAATCAGTCAAAAGTAGAACAACATTCAACAGGTACATTCAAAGTCAAAAATAGAACAACATTCATCAGGTACACTCAATGTCAAAAATAGAACAACATTCATCAGGTACACTCAAAGTCAAAAGTAGAACAAGATTCATCAGGTACACTCAGTTAAAAGTAAAACAACATTCATCAGGTACACTCAGTCAAAAGTAGAACAACATTCATCAGGTACACTCAATCAAAAGTAGAACAGCATTCATCAGCTACACTCAAAGTCAAAAGTAGAACAACATTCATCAGGTACACTCAAAGTCAAAAATAGAACAACATTCATCAGGTACACTCAAAGTCAAAAGAAGAACAACATTCATCAGGTACACTCAAAGTCAAAAGAAGAACAACATTCATCAGGTACACTCAAAGTCAAAAATAGAACAACATTCATCAGGTACACTCAATGTCAAAAATAGAACAACATTCATCAGGTACACTCAAAGTCAAAAGTAGAACAACATTCATCAGGTACACGCAAAGTCAAAAATAGAACAACATTCATCAGGTACACTCAAAGTCAAAAATAGAACAACATTCATCAGGTACACTCAAAGTCAAAAATAGAACAACATTCATCAGGTACACTCAAAGTCAAAAATAGAACAACATTCATCAGGTACACTCAAAGTCAAAAGTAGAACAACATTCATCAGGTACACTCAGTTAAAAGTAAAACAACATTCATCAGGTACACTCAGTCAAAAGTAGAACAACATTCATCAGGTACACTCAGTCAAAAATAGAACAACATTCATCAGGCACAGTCAAAGTCAAAAATAGAACAACATTCATCAGGTATACTCAAATTCAAAAGTAGAACAACATTCATCAGGTACACTCAAAGTCCAAAGTAGAACAACATTCATCAGGTACATTCAATGGCAAAAGTAGAACAACATTTATCAGGTACACCCAATATCAAAAGTAGAACAACACTCATCAGGTACACTCAAAGTAAAAAGTAGAACAACATTCATCAGGTACGCTCAATGTCAAAAGTAGAACAACATTCATCAGGTACACTCAAAGTCCAAAGTAGAACAACATTCATCAGGTACACTCAGTTAAAAGTAGAACAACACTCATCAGGTACACTCAAAGTCAAAAGTAGAACAGCATTCATCAGGTACACTCAAAGTCAAAAGTAGAACAACATTTATCAGGTACACTCAAAGTCAAAAGTAGAACAACATTCATCAGGTACGCTCAATGTCAAAAGTAGAACAACATTCATCAGGTACACGCAAAGTCCAAAGTAGAACAACATTCATCAGGTACACTCAGTTAAAAGTAGAACAACATTCATCAGGTACACGCAAAGTCCAAAGTAGAACAACATTCATCAGGTACACTCAATGTCAAAAGTAGAACAACATTCATCTGGTACACTGAAAGTCCAAAGTAGAACAACATTTATCAGGTACACTCAAAGTCAAAAGTAGAACAACATTCATAAGGTACACTCAAAGTCAAAAGTAGAACAACATTTATCAGGTACACTCAAAGTCAATAGTAGAACAACATTTATCAGGTACACTCAAAGTCAAAAGTAGAACAACATTTATCAGGTACACTCAATGTCAACAGTAGAACAACATTCATAAGGTACACTCAAAGTAAAAAGTAGAACAACATTCATCAGGTACACTCAAAGTCCAAAGTAGAACAACATTCATCAGGTACACTCAAAGTCAAAAGTAGAACAACATTCATCAGGTACACTCAGTCAAAAGTAGAACAACATTCATCAGGTACACTTAAAGTCAAAAGTAGAACAACATTCATCAGGTACGCTCAATGTCAAAAGTAGAATAACTTTTATCAGGTACACTCAAAGTCCAAAGTAGAACAACATTCATCAGGTACACTCAAAGTCAAAAGTAGAACAACATTTATCAGCTACACTCAAAGTCAAAAGTAGAACAACATTCATCAGGTACATTCAAAGTCAAAAGTAGAACAACATTCATCAGGTAAACTCAATGTCAAAAGTAGAACATCATTCATCAGGTACACTCAAAGTAAAAAGTAGAACAACATTCATCAGGTACACTCAAAGTAAAAAGTAGAACAACATTCATCAGGTACACTCAAAGTCAAAAGTAGAACAACATTTATCAGGTACGCTCAAAGTCAAAAGTAGAACAACATTCATCAGGTACAATCAGTCAAAAGTAGAACAACATTCATCAGGTACATTCAAAGTCAAAAGTAGAACAACATTCATCAGGTACACTCAGTTAAAAGTAAAACAACATTCATCAGGTACACTCAGTCAAAAGTAGAACAACATTCATCAGGTACACTCAAAGTCAAAAGTAGAACAACATTCATCAGGTACACTCAGTTAAAAGTAAAACAACATTCATCAGGTACACTCAGTCAAAAGTAGAACAACATTCATCAGGTACACTCAATCAAAAGTAGAACAGCATTCATCAGCTACACTCAAAGTCAAAAGTTGAACAACATTCATCAGGTACACTCAAAGTCAAAAATAGAACACCATTCATCAGGTACACTCAAAGTCAAAAGAAGAACAACATTCATCAGGTACACTCAAAGTCAAAAGAAGAACAACATTCATCAGGTACACTCAAAGTCAAAAATAGAACAACATTCATCAGGTACACTCAGTCAAAAGTAGAACAACATTCATCAGGTACACTCAAAGTCAAAAATAGAACAACATTCATCAGGTACACTCAAAGTCAAAAATAGAACAACATTCATCAGGTACACTCAAAGTCAAAAGAAGAACAACATTCATCAGGTACACTCAAAGTCAAAAGAAGAACAACATTCATCAGGTACACTCAAAGTCAAAAATAGAACAACATTCATCAGGTACACTCAAAGTCCAAAGTAGAACAATATTTATCAGGTACGCTCAAAGTCAAAAGTAGAACAACATTTATCAGGTACACTCAGTCAAAAGTAGAACAACATTTATCAGGTACACTCAAAGTCAAAAATAGAACAACATTCATCAGGTACACTCAAAGTCAAAAGTAGAACAACATTCATCAGGTACACTCAGTCAAAAGTAGAACAACATTCATCAGGTACACTCAGTCAAAAGTAGAACAACATTCATCAGGCACAGTCAAAGTCAAAAATAGAACAACATTCATCAGGTACACTCAAATTCAAAAGTAGAACAACATTCATAAGGTACACTCAAAGTCCAAAGAAGAACAACATTCATCAGGTACATTCAATGGCAAAAGTAGAACAACATTTATCAGGTACACCCAATGTCAAAAGTAGAACAACACTCATCAGGTACACTCAAAGTAAAAGGTAGAACAACATTCATCAGGTACGCTCAATGTCAAAAGTAGACCAACATTCATCAGGTACACTCAAAGTCCAAAGTAGAACAACATTCATCAGGTACACTCAGTTAAAAGTAGAACAACACTCATCAGGTACACTCAAAGTCAAAAGTAGAACAGCATTCATCAGGTACACTCAAAGTCAAAAGTAGAACAACATTTATCAGGTACACTCAAAGTCAAAAGTAGAACAACATTCATCAGGTACGCTCAATGTCAAAAGTAGAACAACATTCATCAGGTACACGCAAAGTCCAAAGTAGAACAACATTCATCAGGTACACTCAGTTAAAAGTAGAACAACATTCATCAGGTAAACGCAAAGTCCAAAGTAGAACAACATTCATCAGGTACACTCAATGTCAAAAGTAGAACAACATTCATCTGGTACACTGAAAGTCCAAAGTAGAACAACATTTATCAGGTACACTCAAAGTCAAAAGTAGAACAACATTTATCAGGTACACTCAAAGTCAATAGTAGAACAACATTTATCAGGTACACTCAAAGTCAAAAGTAGAACAACATTTATCAGGTACACTCAATGTCAACAGTAGAACAACATTCATAAGGTACACTCAAAGTAAAAAGTAGAACAACATTCATCAGGTACACTCAAAGTCCAAAGTAGAACAACATTCATCAGGTACACTCAAAGTCAAAAGTAGAACAACATTCATCAGGTACACTCAGTCAAAAGTAGAACAACATTCATCAGGTACACTTAAAGTCAAAAGTAGAACAACATTCATCAGGTACGCTCAATGTCAAAAGTAGAATAACATTTATCAGGTACACTCAAAGTCCAAAGTAGAACAACATTCATCAGGTACACTCAAAGTCAAAAGTAGAACAACATTTATCAGCTACACTCAAAGTCAAAAGTAGAACAACATTCATCAGGTACATTCAAAGTCAAAAGTAGAACAACATTCATCAGGTAAACTCAATGTCAAAAGTAGAATATCATTCATCAGGTACACTCAAAGTAAAAAGTAGAACAACATTCATCAGGTACACTCAAAGTAAAAAGTAGAACAACATTCATCAGGTACACTCAAAGTCAAAAGTAGAACAACATTTATCAGGTACGCTCAAAGTCAAAAGTAGAACAACATTCATCAGGTACAATCAGTCAAAAGTAGAACAACATTCATCAGGTACATTCAAAGTCAAAAGTAGAACAACATTCATCAGGTACACTCAGTTAAAAGTAAAACAACATTCATCAGGTACACTCAGTCAAAAGTAGAACAACATTCATCAGGTACACCCAAAGTCAAAAGTAGAACAACATTCATCAGGTACACTCAGTTAAAAGTAAAACAACATTCATCAGGTACACTCAGTCAAAAGTAGAACAACATTCATCAGGTACACTCAATCAAAAGTAGAACAGCATTCATCAGCTACACTCAAAGTCAAAAGTAGAACAACATTCATCAGGTACACTCAAAGTCAAAAATAGAACACCATTCATCAGGTACACTCAAAGTCAAAAGAAGAACAACATTCATCAGGTACACTCAAAGTCAAAAGAAGAACAACATTCATCAGGTACACTCAAAGTCAAAAATAGAACAACATTCATCAGGTACACTCAGTCAAAAGTAGAACAACATTCATCAGGTACACTCAAAGTCAAAAATAGAACAACATTCATCAGGTACACTCAAAGTCAAAAATAGAACAACATTCATCAGGTACACTCAAAGTCAAAAGAAGAACAACATTCATCAGGTACACTCAAAGTCAAAAGAAGAACAACATTCATCAGGTACACTCAAAGTCAAAAATAGAACAACATTCATCAGGTACACTCAAAGTCCAAAGTAGAACAACATTTATCAGGTACGCTCAAAGTCAAAAGTAGAACAACATTCATCAGGTACACTCAGTCAAAAGTAGAACAACATTTATCAGGTACACTCAAAGTCAAAAATAGAACAACATTCATCAGGTACACTCAAAGTCAAAAGTAGAACAACATTCATCAGGTACACTCAGACAAAAGTAGAACAACATTCATCAGGTACACTCAGTCAAAAGTAGAACAACATTCATCAGGCACAGTCAAAGTCAAAAATAGAACAACATTCATCAGGTACACTCAAATTCAAAAGTAGAACCACATTCATAAGGTACACTCAAAATCCAAAGAAGAACAACATTCATCAGGTACATTCAATGGCAAAAGTAGAACAACATTTATCAGGTACACCCAATGTCAAAAGTAGAACAACACTCATCAGGTACACTCAAAGTAAAAGGTAGAACAACATTCATCAGGTACGCTCAATGTCAAAAGTAGAACAACAATCATCAGGTACACTCAAAGTCCAAAGTAGAACAACATTCATCAGGTACACTCAGTTAAAAGTAGAACAACACTCATCAGGTACACTCAAAGTCAAAAGTAGAACAGCATTCATCAGGTACACTCAAAGTCAAAAGTAGAACAACATTTATCAGGTACACTCAAAGTCAAAAGTAGAACAACATTCATCAGGTACGCTCAATGTCAAAAGTAGAACAACATTCATCAGGTACACGCAAAGTCCAAAGTAGAACAACATTCATCAGGTACACTCAGTTAAAAGTAGAACAACACTCATCAGGTACACTCAATGTCAAAAGTAGAACAACATTCATCTGGTACACTGAAAGTCCAAAGTAGAACAACATTTATCAGGTACACTCAAAGTCAAAAGTAAAACAACATTCATAAGGTACACTCAAAGTCAAAAGTAGAACAACATTTATCAGGTACACTCAAAGTCCAAAGTAGAACAACATTTATCAGGTACACTCAAAGTCCAAAGTAGAACAACATTTATCAGGTACACTCAATGTCAACAGTAGAACAACATTCATCAGGTACACTCAAAGTAAAAAGTAGAACAACATTCATCAGGTACACTCAAAGTCCAAAGTAGAACAACATTCATCAGGTACACTCAATGTCTAAAGTAGAACAATATTTATCAGGTACACTCAAAGTCAAAAGTAGAACAACATTTATCAGGTACGCTCAAAGTCAAAAGTAGAACAACATTCATCAGGTACAATCAGTCAAAAGTAGAACAACATTCATCAGGTACATTCAAAGTCAAAAATAGAACAACATTCATCAGGTACACTCAAAGTCAAAAATATAACAACATTCATCAGGTACACTCAAAGTCAAAAGTAGAACAACATTCATCAGGTACACTCAGTTAAAAGTAAAACAACATTCATCAGGTACACTCAGTCAAAAGTAGAACAACATTCATCAGGTACACTCAATCAAAAGTAGAACAGCATTCATCAGCTACACTCAAAGTCAAAAGTAGAACAACATTCATCAGGTACACTCAAAGTCAAAAATAGAACAACATTCATCAGGTACACTCAAAGTCAAAAGAAGAACAACATTCATCAGGTACACTCAAAATCAAAAGAAGAACAACATTCATCAGGTACACTCAAAGTCAAAAATAAAACAACATTCATCAGGTACACTCAAAGTCCAAAGTAGAACAACATTTATCAGGTACGCTCAAAGTCAAAAGTAGAACAACATTCATCAGGTACACTCAAAGTCAAAAATAGAACAACATTCATCAGGTACACTCAAAGTCAAAAATAGAACAACATTCATCAGGTACACTCAAAGTCAAAAATAGAACAACATTCATCAGGTACACTCAAAGTCAAAAATAGAACAACATTCATCAGGTACACTCAAAGTCAAAAGTAGAACAACATTCATCAGGTACACTCAGTTAAAAGTAAAACAACATTCATCAGGTACACTCAGTCAAAAGTAGAACGACATTCATCAGGTACACTCAGTCAAAAGTAGAACAACATTCATCAGGCACAGTCAAAGTCAAAAATAGAACAACATTCATCAGGTACACTCAAATTAAAAAGTAGAACAACATTCATCAGGTACACTCAAAGTCCAAAGTAGAACAACATTCATCAGGTACATTCAATGGCAAAAGTAGAACAACATTTATCAGGTACACCCAATGTCAAAAGTAGAACAACACTCATCAGGTACACTCAAAGTAAAAAGTAGAACAATATTCATCAGGTACGCTCAATGTCAAAAGTAGAACAACATTCATCAGGTACACTCAAAGTCCAAAGTAGAACAACATTCATCAGGTACACTCAGTTAAAAGTAGAACAACACTCATCAGGTACACTCAAAGTCAAAAGTAGAACAGCATTCATCAGGTACACTCAAAGTCAAAAGTAGAACAAAATTTATCAGGTACACTCAAAGTCAAAAGTAGAACAACATTCATCAGGTACGCTCAATGTCAAAAGTAGAACAACATTCATCAGGTACACGCAAAGTCCAAAGTAGAACAACATTCATCAGGTACACTCAGTTAAAAGTAAAACAACATTCATCAGGTACACGCAAAGTCCAAAGTAGAACAACATTCATCAGGTACACTCAATGTCAAAAGTAGAACAACATTCATCTGGTACACTGAAAGTCCAAAGTAGAACAACATTGATCAGATACACTCAAAGTCAAAAGTAGAACAACATTCATAAGGTACACTCAAAGTCAAAAGTAGAACAACATTTATCAGGTACACTCAAAGTCAATAGTAGAACAACATTTATCAGGTACACTCAAAGTCAAAAGTAGAACAACATTTATCAGGTACACTCAATGTCAACAGTAGAACAACATTCATAAGGTACACTGAAAGTCCAAAGTAGAACAACATTCATCAGGTACACTCAAAGTCAAAAGTAGAACAACATTCATCAGGTACACTCAAAGTCAAAAGTAGAACAACATTCATCAGGTACACTCAGTCAAAAGTAGAACAACATTCATCAGGTACACTTAAAGTCAAAAGTAGAACAACATTCATCAGGTACGCTCAATGTCAAAAGTAGAATAACATTTATCAGGTACACTCAAAGTCCAAAGTAGAACAACATTCATCAGGTCCAATCAAAGTCAAAAGTAGAACAATATTTATCAGGTAAACGCAATGTCAAAAGTAGAACATCATTCATCAGGTACACTCAAAGTAAAAAGTAGAACATCATTCATCAGGTACACTCAAAGTAAAAAGTAGAACAACATTCATCAGGTACACTCAAAGTCAAAAGTAGAACAACATTTATCAGGTACGCTCAAAGTCAAAAGTAGAACAACATTCATCAGGTACAATCAGTCAAAAGTAGAACAACATTCATCAGGTACATTCAAAGTCAAAAATAGAACAACATTCATCAGATACACTCAATGTCAAAAATAGAACAACATTCATCAGGTACACTCAATGTCAAAAGTAGAACAACATTCATCAGGTACACTCAGTTAAAAGTAATACAACATTCATTAGGTACACTCAGTCAGAAGTAGAACAACATTCATCAGGTAAACTCAATCAAAAGTAGAACAGCATTCATCAGCTACACTCAAAGTCAAAAGTAGAACAACATTCATCAGGTACACTCAAAGTCAAAAATAGAACAACATTCATCAGGTACACTCAAAGTCAAAAGAAGAACAACATTCATCAGGTACACTCAAAGTCGAAAGAAGAACAACATTCATCAGGTACACTCAAAGTCAAAAATAGAACTACATTCATCAGGTACGCTCAGTCAAAAGTAGAACAACATTCATCAGGTACACTCAAAGTCAAAAATAGAACAACATTCATCAGGTACACTCAAAGTCAAAAATAGAACAACATTCATCAGGTACACACAAAGTCAAAAGAAGAACAACATTCTCAGGTACACTCAAAGTCAAAAGAAGAACAACATTCATCAGGTACACTCAAAGTCAAAAATAGAACAACATTCATCAGGTACACTCAAAGTCCAAAGTAGAACAACATTTATCAGGTACGCTCAAAGTCAAAAGTAGAACAACATTCATCAGGTACACTCAGTCAAAAGTAGAACAACATTCATCAGGTACACTCAAAGTCAAAAATAGAACAACATTCATCAGGTACACTCAAAGTCAAAAGTAGAACAACATTCATCAGGTACACTCAGTTAAAAGGAAAACAACATTCATCAGGTACACTCAATCAAAAGTAGAACAACATTCATCAGGTACACTCAAAGTCAAAAGTAGAACAACATTTATCAGGTACACTCAAAGTCAAAAGTAGAACAACATTCATCAGGTACGCTCAATGTCAAAAGTAGAACAACATTCATCAGGTACACGCAAAGTCCAAAGTAGAACAACATTCATCAGGTACACTCAGTTAAAAGTAGAACAACACTCATCAGGTACACTCAATGTCAAAAGTAGAACAACATTCATCTGGTACACTGAAAGTCCAAAGTAGAACAACATTTATCAGGTACACTCAAAGTCAAAAGAAGAACAACATTCATAAGGTACACTCAAAGTCAAAAGTAGAACAACATTTATCAGGTACACTCAAAGTCAAAAGTAGAACAACATTTATCAGGTACACTCAAAGTCAAAAGTAGAACAACATTTATCAGGTACACTCAATGTCAACAGTAGAACAACATTCATCAGGTACACTCAAAGTAAAAAGTAGAACAACATTCATCAGGTACACTCAAAGTAAAAAGTAGAACAACATTTATCAGGTACACTCAAAGTCCAAAGTAGAACAACATTCATCAGGTACACTCAATGTCTAAAGTAGAACAATATTTATCAGGTACACTCAAAGTCAAAAGTAGAACAACATTCATCAGGTACGCTCAATGTCAAAAGTAGAACAACATTCATCAGGTACACTCAAAGTCCAAAGTAGAACAACATTCATCAGGTACACTCAAAGTCCAAACTAGAACAACATTCATCAGGTACACTCAATGTCAATAGTAGAACAACATTCACCAGGTACACTCAAAGTCAAAGGTAGAACAACATTCATCAGGTACACTCAAAGTCCAAAGTAGAACAACATTCATCAGGTACACTCAAAGTCAAAAGTAGAACAACATTCATCAGGTACACTCAAAGTCAAAAGTAGAACAACATTCACCAGGTACACTCAATGTCAAAAGTAGAACAACATTCATCAGGTACACTCAAAGTCCAAAGTAGAACAACATTCATCAGCTACACTCAAAGTCAAAAGTAGAACAACATTCATCAGGTACACTCAAAGTCAAAAGTAGAACAACATTCATCAGGTACACTCAGTCAAAAGTAGAACAACATTCATCAGGTACACTCAATGTCAAAAGTAGAACAACATTCATTTGATACACTCAATGTCAAAAGTAGAACAACATTCATCAGCTACACTCAAAGTCAAAAGTAGAACAACATGCATCAGGTACACTCAGTCAAAAGTAGAACAACATTGATCAGGTACACTCAAAGTCAAAAGTAAAACAACATTCATCTGGTACACTCAATGTCAAAAGTAGAACAACATTTATCAGGTACACTCAATGTCCAAAGTAGAACAACATTCATCAGGTAAACTCAATGTCAAAAGTAGAACAACATTCATCAGGTACACTCAAAGTCAAAAGTAGAACAACATTCATCAGGTACACTCAAAGTCCAAAGTAGAACAACATTCATCAGGTACACTCAAAGTCCAAAGTAGAACAACATTCATCAGGTACACTCAGTCAAAAGTAGAACAACATTCATCAGGTACACTCAATGTCAAAAGTAGAACAACATTCATCAGGTACACTCAATGTCAAAAGTAGAACAACATTCATCAGGTACACTCAAAGTCAAAAGTAGAACAACGTTGATCTGGTACACTCAGTCAAAAGTAGAACAACATTGATCAGGTCCACTCAAAGTCAAAAGTAGAACAATATTTATCAGCTACACTCAAAGTCAGAAGTAGAACAACATTCATCAGGTACACTCAAAGTCAAAAGTAGAACAACATTCATCAGGTAAACGCAATGTCAAAAGTAGAACATCATTCATCAGGTACACTCAAAGTAAAAAGTAGAACATCATTCATCAGGTACACTCAAAGTAAAAAGTAGAACAACATTCATCAGGTACACTCAAAGTCAAAAGTAGAACAACATTTATCAGGCACGCTCAAAGTCAAAAGTAGAACAACATTCATCAGGTACAATCAGTCAAAAGTAGAACAACATTCATCAGGTACATTCAAAGTCAAAAATAGAACAACATTCATCAGATACACTCAATGTCAAAAATAGAACAACATTCATCAGGTACACTCAATGTCAAAAGTAGAACAACATTCATCAGGTACACTCAGTTAAAAGTAATACAACATTCATCAGGTACACTCAGTCAAAAGTAGATCAACATTCATCAGGTAAACTCAATCAAAAGTAGAACAGCATTCATCAGCTACACTCAAAGTCAAAAGTAGAACAACATTCATCAGGTACACTCAAAGTCAAAAATAGAACAACATTCATCAGGTACACTCAAAGTCAAAAGAAGAACAACATTCATCAGGTACACTCAAAGTCAAAAGAAGAACAACATTCATCAGGTACACTCAAAGTCAAAAATAGAACAACATTCATCAGGTACACTCAGTCAAAAGTAGAACAACATTCATCAGGTACACTCAAAGTCAAAAATAGAACAACATTCATCAGGTACACTCAAAGTCAAAAATAGAACAACATTCATCAGGTACACACAAAGTCAAAAGAAGAACAACATTCATCAGGTACACTCAAAGTCAAAAGAAGAACAACATTCATCAGGTACACTCAAAGTCAAAAATAGAACAACATTCATCAGGTACACTCAAAGTCCAAAGTAGAACAACATTTATCAGGTACGCTCAAAGTCAAAAGTAGAACAACATTCATCAGGTACACTCAGTCAAAAGTAGAACATCATTCATCAGGTACACTCAAAGTCAAAAATAGAACAACATTCATCAGGTACACTCAAAGTCAAAAGTAGAACAACATTCATCAGGTACACTCAGTTAAAAGGAAAACAACATTCATCAGGTACACTCAGTCAAAAGTAGAACAACATTCATCAGGTACACTCAGTCAAAAGTAGAACAACATTCATCAGGCACAGTCAAAGTCAAAAATAGAACAACATTCATCAGGTACACTCAAATTCAAAAGTAGAACAACATTCATCAGGTACACTCAAAGTCCAAAGAAGAACAACATTCATCAGGTACACTCAAAGTCAAAAATAGAACACCATTCATCAGGTACACTCAAAGTCAAAAGAAGAACAACATTCATCAGGTACACTCAAAGTCAAAAGAAGAACAACATTCATCAGGTACACTCAAAGTCAAAAATAGAACAACATTCATCAGGTACACTCAGTCAAAAGTAGAACAACATTCATCAGGTACACTCAAAGTCAAAAATAGAACAACATTCATCAGGTACACTCAAAGTCAAAAATAGAACAACATTCATCAGGTACACTCAAAGTCAAAAGAAGAACAACATTCATCAGGTACACTCAAAGTCAAAAGAAGAACAACATTCATCAGGTACACTCAAAGTCAAAAATAGAACAACATTCATCAGGTACACTCAAAGTCCAAAGTAGAACAACATTTATCAGGTACGCTCAAAGTCAAAAGTAGAACAACATTCATCAGGTACACTCAGTCAAAAGTAGAACAACATTTATCAGGTACACTCAAAGTCAAAAATAGAACAACATTCATCAGGTACACTCAAAGTCAAAAGTAGAACAACATTCATCAGGTACACTCAGACAAAAGTAGAACAACATTCATCAGGTACACTCAGTCAAAAGTAGAACAACATTCATCAGGCACAGTCAAAGTCAAAAATAGAACAACATTCATCAGGTACACTCAAATTCAAAAGTAGAACCACATTCATAAGGTACACTCAAAATCCAAAGAAGAACAACATTCATCAGGTACATTCAATGGCAAAAGTAGAACAACATTTATCAGGTACACCCAATGTCAAAAGTAGAACAACACTCATCAGGTACACTCAAAGTAAAAGGTAGAACAACATTCATCAGGTACGCTCAATGTCAAAAGTAGAACAACAATCATCAGGTACACTCAAAGTCCAAAGTAGAACAACATTCATCAGGTACACTCAGTTAAAAGTAGAACAACACTCATCAGGTACACTCAAAGTCAAAAGTAGAACAGCATTCATCAGGTACACTCAAAGTCAAAAGTAGAACAACATTTATCAGGTACACTCAAAGTCAAAAGTAGAACAACATTCATCAGGTACGCTCAATGTCAAAAGTAGAACAACATTCATCAGGTACACGCAAAGTCCAAAGTAGAACAACATTCATCAGGTACACTCAGTTAAAAGTAGAACAACACTCATCAGGTACACTCAATGTCAAAAGTAGAACAACATTCATCTGGTACACTGAAAGTCCAAAGTAGAACAACATTTATCAGGTACACTCAAAGTCAAAAGTAAAACAACATTCATAAGGTACACTCAAAGTCAAAAGTAGAACAACATTTATCAGGTACACTCAAAGTCCAAAGTAGAACAACATTTATCAGGTACACTCAAAGTCCAAAGTAGAACAACATTTATCAGGTACACTCAATGTCAACAGTAGAACAACATTCATCAGGTACACTCAAAGTAAAAAGTAGAACAACATTCATCAGGTACACTCAAAGTCCAAAGTAGAACAACATTCATCAGGTACACTCAATGTCTAAAGTAGAACAATATTTATCAGGTACACTCAAAGTCAAAAGTAGAACAACATTTATCAGGTACGCTCAAAGTCAAAAGTAGAACAACATTCATCAGGTACAATCAGTCAAAAGTAGAACAACATTCATCAGGTACATTCAAAGTCAAAAATAGAACAACATTCATCAGGTACACTCAAAGTCAAAAATAGAACAACATTCATCAGGTACACTCAAAGTCAAAAGTAGAACAACATTCATCAGGTACACTCAGTTAAAAGTAAAACAACATTCATCAGGTACACTCAGTCAAAAGTAGAACAACATTCATCAGGTACACTCAATCAAAAGTAGAACAGCATTCATCAGCTACACTCAAAGTCAAAAGTAGAACAACATTCATCAGGTACACTCAAAGTCAAAAATAGAACAACATTCATCAGGTACACTCAAAGTCAAAAGAAGAACAACATTCATCAGGTACACTCAAAATCAAAAGAAGAACAACATTCATCAGGTACACTCAAAGTCAAAAATAAAACAACATTCATCAGGTACACTCAAAGTCCAAAGTAGAACAACATTTATCAGGTACGCTCAAAGTCAAAAGTAGAACAACATTCATCAGGTACACTCAAAGTCAAAAATAGAACAACATTCATCAGGTACACTCAAAGTCAAAAATAGAACAACATTCATCAGGTACACTCAAAGTCAAAAATAGAACAACATTCATCAGGTACACTCAAAGTCAAAAATAGAACAACATTCATCAGGTACACTCAAAGTCAAAAGTAGAACAACATTCATCAGGTACACTCAGTTAAAAGTAAAACAACATTCATCAGGTACACTCAGTCAAAAGTAGAACGACATTCATCAGGTACACTCAGTCAAAAGTAGAACAACATTCATCAGGCACAGTCAAAGTCAAAAATAGAACAACATTCATCAGGTACACTCAAATTAAAAAGTAGAACAACATTCATCAGGTACACTCAAAGTCCAAAGTAGAACAACATTCATCAGGTACATTCAATGGCAAAAGTAGAACAACATTTATCAGGTACACCCAATGTCAAAAGTAGAACAACACTCATCAGGTACACTCAAAGTAAAAAGTAGAACAATATTCATCAGGTACGCTCAATGTCAAAAGTAGAACAACATTCATCAGGTACACTCAAAGTCCAAAGTAGAACAACATTCATCAGGTACACTCAGTTAAAAGTAGAACAACACTCATCAGGTACACTCAAAGTCAAAAGTAGAACAGCATTCATCAGGTACACTCAAAGTCAAAAGTAGAACAAAATTTATCAGGTACACTCAAAGTCAAAAGTAGAACAACATTCATCAGGTACGCTCAATGTCAAAAGTAGAACAACATTCATCAGGTACACGCAAAGTCCAAACTAGAACAACATTCATCAGGTACACTCAGTTAAAAGTAAAACAACATTCATCAGGTACACGCAAAGTCCAAAGTAGAACAACATTCATCAGGTACACTCAATGTCAAAAGTAGAACAACATTCATCTGGTACACTGAAAGTCCAAAGTAGAACAACATTGATCAGATACACTCAAAGTCAAAAGTAGAACAACATTCATAAGGTACACTCAAAGTCAAAAGTAGAACAACATTTATCAGGTACACTCAAAGTCAATAGTAGAACAACATTTATCAGGTACACTCAAAGTCAAAAGTAGAACAACATTTATCAGGTACACTCAATGTCAACAGTAGAACAACATTCATAAGGTACACTGAAAGTCCAAAGTAGAACAACATTCATCAGGTACACTCAAAGTCAAAAGTAGAACAACATTCATCAGGTACACTCAAAGTCAAAAGTAGAACAACATTCATCAGGTACACTCAGTCAAAAGTAGAACAACATTCATCAGGTACACTTAAAGTCAAAAGTAGAACAACATTCATCAGGTACGCTCAATGTCAAAAGTAGAATAACATTTATCAGGTACACTCAAAGTCCAAAGTAGAACAACATTCATCAGGTCCAATCAAAGTCAAAAGTAGAACAATATTTATCAGGTAAACGCAATGTCAAAAGTAGAACATCATTCATCAGGTACACTCAAAGTAAAAAGTAGAACATCATTCATCAGGTACACTCAAAGTAAAAAGTAGAACAACATTCATCAGGTACACTCAAAGTCAAAAGTAGAACAACATTTATCAGGTACGCTCAAAGTCAAAAGTAGAACAACATTCATCAGGTACAATCAGTCAAAAGTAGAACAACATTCATCAGGTACATTCAAAGTCAAAAATAGAACAACATTCATCAGATACACTCAATGTCAAAAATAGAACAACATTCATCAGGTACACTCAATGTCAAAAGTAGAACAACATTCATCAGGTACACTCAGTTAAAAGTAATACAACATTCATTAGGTACACTCAGTCAGAAGTAGAACAACATTCATCAGGTAAACTCAATCAAAAGTAGAACAGCATTCATCAGCTACACTCAAAGTCAAAAGTAGAACAACATTCATCAGGTACACTCAAAGTCAAAAATAGAACAACATTCATCAGGTACACTCAAAGTCAAAAGAAGAACAACATTCATCAGGTACACTCAAAGTCGAAAGAAGAACAACATTCATCAGGTACACTCAAAGTCAAAAATAGAACTACATTCATCAGGTACGCTCAGTCAAAAGTAGAACAACATTCATCAGGTACACTCAAAGTCAAAAATAGAACAACATTCATCAGGTACACTCAAAGTCAAAAATAGAACAACATTCATCAGGTACACACAAAGTCAAAAGAAGAACAACATTCTCAGGTACACTCAAAGTCAAAAGAAGAACAACATTCATCAGGTACACTCAAAGTCAAAAATAGAACAACATTCATCAGGTACACTCAAAGTCCAAAGTAGAACAACATTTATCAGGTACGCTCAAAGTCAAAAGTAGAACAACATTCATCAGGTACACTCAGTCAAAAGTAGAACAACATTCATCAGGTACACTCAAAGTCAAAAATAGAACAACATTCATCAGGTACACTCAAAGTCAAAAGTAGAACAACATTCATCAGGTACACTCAGTTAAAAGGAAAACAACATTCATCAGGTACACTCAATCAAAAGTAGAACAACATTCATCAGGTACACTCAGTCAAAAGTAGAACAACATTCATCAGGCACAATCAAAGTCAAAAATAGAACAACATTCATCAGGTACACTCAAATTCAAAAGTAGAACAACATTCATCAGGTACACTCAAAGTCCAAAGAAGAACAACATTCATCAGGTACATTCAATGACAAAAATAGAACAACATTTATCAGGTACACCCAATGTCAAAAGTAGAACAACATTCATCAGGTACGCTCAATGTCAAAAGTAGAACAACATTCATCAGGTACACTCAAAGTCCAAAGTAGAACAACATTCATCAGGTACACTCAGTTAAAAGTAGAACAAAACTCATCAGGTACACTCAAAGTCAAAAGTAGAACAGCATTCATCAGGTACACTCAAAGTCAAAAGTAGAACAACATTTATCAGGTACACTCAAAGTCAAAAGTAGAACAACATTCATCAGGTACGCTCAATGTCAAAAGTAGAACAACATTCATCAGGTACACGCAAAGTCCAAAGTAGAACAACATTCATCAGGTACACTCAGTTAAAAGTAGAACAACACTCATCAGGTACACTCAATGTCAAAAGTAGAACAACATTCATCTGGTACACTGAAAGTCCAAAGTAGAACAACATTTATCAGGTACACTCAAAGTCAAAAGAAGAACAACATTCATAAGGTACACTCAAAGTCAAAAGTAGAACAACATTTATCAGGTACACTCAAAGTCAAAAGTAGAACAACATTTATCAGGTACACTCAAAGTCAAAAGTAGAACAACATTTATCAGGTACACTCAATGTCAACAGTAGAACAACATTCATCAGGTACACTCAAAGTAAAAAGTAGAACAACATTCATCAGGTACACTCAAAGTAAAAAGTAGAACAACATTTATCAGGTACACTCAAAGTCCAAAGTAGAACAACATTCATCAGGTACACTCAATGTCTAAAGTAGAACAATATTTATCAGGTACACTCAAAGTCAAAAGTAGAACAACATTCATCAGGTACGCTCAATGTCAAAAGTAGAACAACATTCATCAGGTACACTCAAAGTCCAAAGTAGAACAACATTCATCAGGTACACTCAAAGTCCAAACTAGAACAACATTCATCAGGTACACTCAATGTCAATAGTAGAACAACATTCACCAGGTACACTCAAAGTCAAAGGTAGAACAACATTCATCAGGTACACTCAAAGTCCAAAGTAGAACAACATTCATCAGGTACACTCAAAGTCAAAAGTAGAACAACATTCATCAGGTACACTCAAAGTCAAAAGTAGAACAACATTCACCAGGTACACTCAATGTCAAAAGTAGAACAACATTCATCAGGTACACTCAAAGTCCAAAGTAGAACAACATTCATCAGCTACACTCAAAGTCAAAAGTAGAACAACATTCATCAGGTACACTCAAAGTCAAAAGTAGAACAACATTCATCAGGTACACTCAGTCAAAAGTAGAACAACATTCATCAGGTACACTCAATGTCAAAAGTAGAACAACATTCATTTGATACACTCAATGTCAAAAGTAGAACAACATTCATCAGCTACACTCAAAGTCAAAAGTAGAACAACATGCATCAGGTACACTCAGTCAAAAGTAGAACAACATTGATCAGGTACACTCAAAGTCAAAAGTAAAACAACATTCATCTGGTACACTCAATGTCAAAAGTAGAACAACATTTATCAGGTACACTCAATGTCCAAAGTAGAACAACATTCATCAGGTAAACTCAATGTCAAAAGTAGAACAACATTCATCAGGTACACTCAAAGTCAAAAGTAGAACAACATTCATCAGGTACACTCAAAGTCCAAAGTAGAACAACATTCATCAGGTACACTCAAAGTCCAAAGTAGAACAACATTCATCAGGTACACTCAGTCAAAAGTAGAACAACATTCATCAGGTACACTCAATGTCAAAAGTAGAACAACATTCATCAGGTACACTCAATGTCAAAAGTAGAACAACATTCATCAGGTACACTCAAAGTCAAAAGTAGAACAACGTTGATCTGGTACACTCAGTCAAAAGTAGAACAACATTGATCAGGTCCACTCAAAGTCAAAAGTAGAACAATATTTATCAGCTACACTCAAAGTCAGAAGTAGAACAACATTCATCAGGTACACTCAAAGTCAAAAGTAGAACAACATTCATCAGGTAAACGCAATGTCAAAAGTAGAACATCATTCATCAGGTACACTCAAAGTAAAAAGTAGAACATCATTCATCAGGTACACTCAAAGTAAAAAGTAGAACAACATTCATCAGGTACACTCAAAGTCAAAAGTAGAACAACATTTATCAGGCACGCTCAAAGTCAAAAGTAGAACAACATTCATCAGGTACAATCAGTCAAAAGTAGAACAACATTCATCAGGTACATTCAAAGTCAAAAATAGAACAACATTCATCAGATACACTCAATGTCAAAAATAGAACAACATTCATCAGGTACACTCAATGTCAAAAGTAGAACAACATTCATCAGGTACACTCAGTTAAAAGTAATACAACATTCATCAGGTACACTCAGTCAAAAGTAGATCAACATTCATCAGGTAAACTCAATCAAAAGTAGAACAGCATTCATCAGCTACACTCAAAGTCAAAAGTAGAACAACATTCATCAGGTACACTCAAAGTCAAAAATAGAACAACATTCATCAGGTACACTCAAAGTCAAAAGAAGAACAACATTCATCAGGTACACTCAAAGTCAAAAGAAGAACAACATTCATCAGGTACACTCAAAGTCAAAAATAGAACAACATTCATCAGGTACACTCAGTCAAAAGTAGAACAACATTCATCAGGTACACTCAAAGTCAAAAATAGAACAACATTCATCAGGTACACTCAAAGTCAAAAATAGAACAACATTCATCAGGTACACACAAAGTCAAAAGAAGAACAACATTCATCAGGTACACTCAAAGTCAAAAGAAGAACAACATTCATCAGGTACACTCAAAGTCAAAAATAGAACAACATTCATCAGGTACACTCAAAGTCCAAAGTAGAACAACATTTATCAGGTACGCTCAAAGTCAAAAGTAGAACAACATTCATCAGGTACACTCAGTCAAAAGTAGAACATCATTCATCAGGTACACTCAAAGTCAAAAATAGAACAACATTCATCAGGTACACTCAAAGTCAAAAGTAGAACAACATTCATCAGGTACACTCAGTTAAAAGGAAAACAACATTCATCAGGTACACTCAGTCAAAAGTAGAACAACATTCATCAGGTACACTCAGTCAAAAGTAGAACAACATTCATCAGGCACAGTCAAAGTCAAAAATAGAACAACATTCATCAGGTACACTCAAATTCAAAAGTAGAACAACATTCATCAGGTACACTCAAAGTCCAAAGAAGAACAACATTCATCAGGTACATTCAATGACAAAAGTAGAACAACATTTATCAGGTACACCCAATGTCAAAAGTAGAACAACACTCATCAGGTACACTCAAAGTAAAAGGTAGAACAACATTCATCAGGTACGCTCAATGTCAAAAGTAGAACAACATTCATCAGGTACACTCAAAGTCCAAAGTAGAACAACATTCATCAGGTACACTCAGTTAAAAGTAGAACAAAACTCATCAGGTACACTCAAAGTCAAAAGTAGAACAGCATTCATCAGGTACACTCAAAGTCAAAAGTAGAACAACATTTATCAGGTACACTCAAAGTCAAAAGTAGAACAACATTCATCAGGTACGCTCAATGTCAAAAGTAGAACAACATTCATCAGGTACACGCAAAGTCCAAAGTAGAACAACATTCATCAGGTACACTCAGTTAAAAGTAGAACAACACTCATCAGGTACACTCAATGTCAAAAGTAGAACAACATTCATCTGGTACACTGAAAGTCCAAAGTAGAACAACATTTATCAGGTAAACGCAATGTCAAAAGTAGAACATCATTCATCAGGTACACTCAAAGTAAAAAGTAGAACATCATTCATCAGGTACACTCAAAGTAAAAAGTAGAACAACATTCATCAGGTACACTCAAAGTCAAAAGTAGAACAACATTTATCAGGTACGCTCAAAGTCAAAAGTAGAACAACATTCATCAGGTACAATCAGTCAAAAGTAGAACAACATTCATCAGGTACATTCAAAGTCAAAAATAGAACAACATTCATCAGATACACTCAATGTCAAAAATAGAACAACATTCATCAGGTACACTCAATGTCAAAAGTAGAACAACATTCATCAGGTACACTCAGTTAAAAGTAATACAACATTCATTAGGTACACTCAGTCAGAAGTAGAACAACATTCATCAGGTAAACTCAATCAAAAGTAGAACAGCATTCATCAGCTACACTCAAAGTCAAAAGTAGAACAACATTCATCAGGTACACTCAAAGTCAAAAATAGAACAACATTCATCAGGTACACTCAAAGTCAAAAGAAGAACAACATTCATCAGGTACACTCAAAGTCAAAAGAAGAACAACATTCATCAGGTACACTCAAAGTCAAAAATAGAACTACATTCATCAGGTACGCTCAGTCAAAAGTAGAACAACATTCATCAGGTACACTCAAAGTCAAAAATAGAACAACATTCATCAGGTACACTCAAAGTCAAAAATAGAACAACATTCATCAGGTACACACAAAGTCAAAAGAGGAACAACATTCTCAGGTACACTCAAAGTCAAAAGAAGAACAACATTCATCAGGTACACTCAAAGTCAAAAATAGAACAACATTCATCAGGTACACTCAAAGTCCAAAGTAGAACAACATTTATCAGGTACGCTCAAAGTCAAAAGTAGAACAACATTCATCAGGTACACTCAGTCAAAAGTAGAACAACATTCATCAGGTACACTCAAAGTCAAAAATAGAACAACATTCATCAGGTACACTCAAAGTCAAAAGTAGAACAACATTCATCAGGTACACTCAGTTAAAAGGAAAACAACATTCATCAGGTACACTCAATCAAAAGTAGAACAACATTCATCAGGTACACTCAGTCAAAAGTAGAACAACATTCATCAGGCACAATCAAAGTCAAAAATAGAACAACATTCATCAGGTACACTCAAATTCAAAAGTAGAACAACATTCATCAGGTACACTCAAAGTCCAAAGAAGAACAACATTCATCAGGTACATTCAATGACAAAAATAGAACAACATTTATCAGGTACACCCAATGTCAAAAGTAGAACAACATTCATCAGGTACGCTCAATGTCAAAAGTAGAACAACATTCATCAGGTACACTCAAAGTCCAAAGTAGAACAACATTCATCAGGTACACTCAGTTAAAAGTAGAACAAAACTCATCAGGTACACTCAAAGTCAAAAGTAGAACAGCATTCATCAGGTACACTCAAAGTCAAAAGTAGAACAACATTTATCAGGTACACTCAAAGTCAAAAGTAGAACAACATTCATCAGGTACGCTCAATGTCAAAAGTAGAACAACATTCATCAGGTACATGCAAAGTCCAAAGTAGAACAACATTCATCAGGTACACTCAGTTAAAAGTAGAACAACACTCATCAGGTACACTCAATGTCAAAAGTAGAACAACATTCATCTGGTACACTGAAAGTCCAAAGTAGAACAACATTTATCAGGTACACTCAAAGTCAAAAGAAGAACAACATTCATAAGGTACACTCAAAGTCAAAAGTAGAACAACATTTATCAGGTACACTCAAAGTCAAAAGTAGAACAACATTTATCAGGTACACTCAAAGTCAAAAGTAGAACAACATTTATCAGGTACACTCAATGTCAACAGTAGAACAACATTCATCAGGTACACTCAAAGTAAAAAGTAGAACAACATTCATCAGGTACACTCAAAGTAAAAAGTAGAACAACATTTATCAGGTACACTCAAAGTCCAAAGTAGAACAACATTCATCAGGTACACTCAATGTCTAAAGTAGAACAATATTTATCAGGTACACTCAAAGTCAAAAGTAGAACAACATTCATCAGGTACGCTCAATGTCAAAAGTAGAACAACATTCATCAGGTACACTCAAAGTCCAAAGTAGAACAACATTCATCAGGTACACTCAAAGTCCAAACTAGAACAACATTCATCAGGTACACTCAATGTCAATAGTAGAACAACATTCACCAGGTACACTCAAAGTCAAAGGTAGAACAACATTCATCAGGTACACTCAAAGTCCAAAGTAGAACAACATTCATCAGGTACACTCAAAGTCAAAAGTAGAACAACATTCATCAGGTACACTCAAAGTCAAAAGTAGAACAACATTCACCAGGTACACTCAATGTCAAAAGTAGAACAACATTCATCAGGTACACTCAAAGTCCAAAGTAGAACAACATTCATCAGCTACACTCAAAGTCAAAAGTAGAACAACATTCATCAGGTACACTCAAAGTCAAAAGTAGAACAACATTCATCAGGTACACTCAGTCAAAAGTAGAACAACATTCATCAGGTACACTCAATGTCAAAAGTAGAACAACATTCATTTGATACACTCAATGTCAAAAGTAGAACAACATTCATCAGCTACACTCAAAGTCAAAAGTAGAACAACATGCATCAGGTACACTCAGTCAAAAGTAGAACAACATTGATCAGGTACACTCAAAGTCAAAAGTAAAACAACATTCATCTGGTACACTCAATGTCAAAAGTAGAACAACATTTATCAGGTACACTCAATGTCCAAAGTAGAACAACATTCATCAGGTAAACTCAATGTCAAAAGTAGAACAACATTCATCAGGTACACTCAAAGTCAAAAGTAGAACAACATTCATCAGGTACACTCAAAGTCCAAAGTAGAACAACATTCATCAGGTACACTCAAAGTCCAAAGTAGAACAACATTCATCAGGTACACTCAGTCAAAAGTAGAACAACATTCATCAGGTACACTCAATGTCAAAAGTAGAACAACATTCATCAGGTACACTCAAAGTCAAAAGTAGAACAACGTTGATCTGGTACACTCAGTCAAAAGTAGAACAACATTGATCAGGTCCACTCAAAGTCAAAAGTAGAACAATATTTATCAGCTACACTCAAAGTCAGAAGTAGAACAACATTCATCAGGTACACTCAAAGTCAAAAGTAGAACAACATTCATCAGGTAAACGCAATGTCAAAAGTAGAACATCATTCATCAGGTACACTCAAAGTAAAAAGTAGAACATCATTCATCAGGTACACTCAAAGTAAAAAGTAGAACAACATTCATCAGGTACACTCAAAGTCAAAAGTAGAACAACATTTATCAGGCACGCTCAAAGTCAAAAGTAGAACAACATTCATCAGGTACAATCAGTCAAAAGTAGAACAACATTCATCAGGTACATTCAAAGTCAAAAATAGAACAACATTCATCAGATACACTCAATGTCAAAAATAGAACAACATTCATCAGGTACACTCAATGTCAAAAGTAGAACAACATTCATCAGGTACACTCAGTTAAAAGTAATACAACATTCATCAGGTACACTCAGTCAAAAGTAGAACAACATTCATCAGGTAAACTCAATCAAAAGTAGAACAGCATTCATCAGCTACACTCAAAGTCAAAAGTAGAACAACATTCATCAGGTACACTCAAAGTCAAAAATAGAACAACATTCATCAGGTACACTCAAAGTCAAAAGAAGAACAACATTCATCAGGTACACTCAAAGTCAAAAGAAGAACAACATTCATCAGGTACACTCAAAGTCAAAAATAGAACAACATTCATCAGGTACACTCAGTCAAAAGTAGAACAACATTCATCAGGTACACTCAAAGTCAAAAATAGAACAACATTCATCAGGTACACTCAAAGTCAAAAATAGAACAACATTCATCAGGTACACACAAAGTCAAAAGAAGAACAACATTCATCAGGTACACTCAAAGTCAAAAGAAGAACAACATTCATCAGGTACACTCAAAGTCAAAAATAGAACAACATTCATCAGGTACACTCAAAGTCCAAAGTAGAACAACATTTATCAGGTACGCTCAAAGTCCAAAGTAGAACAACATTCATCAGGTACACTCAGTCAAAAGTAGAACATCATTCATCAGGTACACTCAAAGTCAAAAATAGAACAACATTCATCAGGTACACTCAAAGTCAAAAGTAGAACAACATTCATCAGGTACACTCAGTTAAAAGGAAAACAACATTCATCAGGTACACTCAGTCAAAAGTAGAACAACATTCATCAGGTACACTCAGTCAAAAGTAGAACAACATTCATCAGGCACAGTCAAAGTCAAAAATAGAACAACATTCATCAGGTACACTCAAATTCAAAAGTAGAACAACATTCATCAGGTACACTCAAAGTCCAAAGAAGAACAACATTCATCAGGTACATTCAATGACAAAAGTAGAACAACATTTATCAGGTACACCCAATGTCAAAAGTAGAACAACACTCATCAGGTACACTCAAAGTAAAAGGTAGAACAACATTCATCAGGTACGCTCAATGTCAAAAGTAGAACAACATTCATCAGGTACACTCAAAGTCCAAAGTAGAACAACATTCATCAGGTACACTCAGTTAAAAGTAGAACAAAACTCATCAGGTACACTCAAAGTCAAAAGTAGAACAGCATTCATCAGGTACACTCAAAGTCAAAAGTAGAACAACATTTATCAGGTACACTCAAAGTCAAAAGTAGAACAACATTCATCAGGTACGCTCAATGTCAAAAGTAGAACAACATTCATCAGGTACACGCAAAGTCCAAAGTAGAACAACATTCATCAGGTACACTCAGTTAAAAGTAGAACAACACTCATCAGGTACACTCAATGTCAAAAGTAGAACAACATTCATCTGGTACACTGAAAGTCCAAAGTAGAACAACATTTATCAGGTACACTCAAAGTCAAAAGAAGAACAACATTCATAAGGTACACTCAAAGTCAAAAGTAGAACAACATTTATCAGGTACACTCAAAGTCAAAAGTAGAACAACATTTATCAGGTACACTCAAAGTCAAAAGTAGAACAACATTTATCAGGTACACTCAATGTCAACAGTAGAACAACATTCATCAGGTACACTCAAAGTAAAAAGTAGAACAACATTCATCAGGTACACTCAAAGTAAAAAGTAGAACAACATTTATCAGGTACACTCAAAGTCCAAAGTAGAACAACATTCATCAGGTACACTCAATGTCTAAAGTAGAACAATATTTATCAGGTACACTCAAAGTCAAAAGTAGAACAACATTCATCAGGTACGCTCAATGTCAAAAGTAGAACAACATTCATCAGGTACACTCAAAGTCCAAAGTAGAACAACATTCATCAGGTACACTCAAAGTCCAAACTAGAACAACATTCATCAGGTACACTCAATGTCAATAGTAGAACAACATTCACCAGGTACACTCAAAGTCAAAGGTAGAACAACATTCATCAGGTACACTCAAAGTCCAAAGTAGAACAACATTCATCAGGTACACTCAAAGTCAAAAGTAGAACAACATTCATCAGGTACACTCAAAGTCCAAAGTAGAACAACATTCACCAGGTACACTCAATGTCAAAAGTAGAACAACATTCATCAGGTACACTCAAAGTCCAAAGTAGAACAACATTCATCAGGTACACTCAAAGTAAAAAGTAGAACAACATTCATCAGGTACACTCAGTCAAAAGTAGAACAACATTCATCAGGTACACTCAATGTCAAAAGTAGAACAACATTCATTTGATACACTCAATGTCAAAAGTAGAACAACATTCATCAGCTACACTCAAAGTCAAAAGTAGAACAACATGCATCAGGTACACTCAGTCAAAAGTAGAACAACATTGATCAGATACACTCAAAGTCAAAAGTAAAACAACATTCATCTGGTACACTCAATGTCAAAAGTAGAACAACATTTATCAGGTACACTCAATGTCCAAAGTAGAACAACATTCATCAGGTAAACTCAATGTCAAAAGTAGAACAACATTCATCAGGTACACTCAAAGTCAAAAGTAGAACAACATTCATCAGGTACACTCAAAGTCCAAAGTAGAACAACATTCATCAGGTACACTCAAAGTCCAAAGTAGAACAACATTCATCAGGTACACTCAGTCAAAAGTAGAACAACATTCATCAGGTACACTCAATGTCAAAAGTAGAACAACATTCATCAGGTACACTCAATGTCAAAAGTAGAACAACATTCATCAGGTACACTCAAAGTCAAAAGTAGAACAACGTTGATCTGGTACACTCAGTCAAAAGTGGAACAACATTGATCAGGTACACTCAAAGTCAAAAGTAAAACAACATTCATTTGGTACACTCAATGTCAAAAGTAGGACAACATTTATCAGGTACACTCAATGTCCAAGGTAGAACAACATTCATCAGGTAAACACTCAAAGTCAAACGATTGGAAAGCCAAATAATCCGAAACCTACACAATCTTATCAGGGGTTGAAATCAGATGCTCCGGAAGGGTAAACAGTGATATGTACTGACTGCAAAAGTAGATGTTAATCGAAGTATCATGCCACGACAGCCCCTGAATAATTTTAATAGCAAACATATATGGGTTTTGTTTTATTATTAAATCTATTTTCCTGTTTATATATGACCTCATATATGTTATTTTATTGCAGGTTAAACTCGAGTTTTGCTTGTATATTTTACTTTGCTTAAAACGTAAGTTGTACATTTTTTTCTCCTTGTAATTAAAATATCAGCATATATTGATCATTTGTTTCATCTGTGTGAGATGCAAAATGTGCAACGCTTTAGTTATGCAAACACATCTACCCTGTGACATAGAATTTGAATGAATTATCTTAGAAACACAGGTTATTATTGATGAGAGTAAATCTGCTATAAATGAAAAACAAATATCATACTAACGAAACAAAATCAAAATCGACAAATTCTAGAAATAGGCAAAATAGATACCCCTAACACACACATACATGACTGCTCACTTTCATGACTTGGTACATGCACTTCAGTGAAAGGAGGCGGGGCTAAGCTACTCTCCAAACCAAAGTCCAATTATAGCAATTTATACATACGCCAAGCCATGCTTAATCCAAACAACGCCTTATCTTTAGCAGATTTCATAGTGTTCGAGCAATCGAAAATTTAGGAATATACTTTGTTATTATCTTTTTCTCGTGTTTTTTTTACGTCACATTCGTCATCTTAGAGATTGATAGCACTACATGATGTATGCATTACGAATATTACCAATGTCAGTAGATCAGAAAGGTCGCCCACTTTTTCTATTCATTAGTTACTTTATGTTCATTCATTTATTGACTGACTAATTGGTAACGGAGTGTTCAATTGTGTGTAACCAATTTGTTGTGGTTGACGAATTGCTCGGTTAAGTTCGGTTAGTATCATATCAAACATTGCATATCAATTATGGCACGTCAGATGTAAAATTTCAAGCGACCAATCAGCGACGAGCCTATACATTCTTCATATATTGAACAGCACAGTTGTTGAAGGAATAGAGAGCTTCCAATTATGCATGTAACGTCACCTGACGTATTCTAATTCATAATTATGCAAGAAAAGTTTTAGGATAGCAACGAGGTAATCATAAACCGTAAAGTGAAGAAGTATCGACTATACAATGGTCATAAGAAAAACAACAAACAATGATCTACAAACATTACACAGAAAACTAAAGGTTGAACAAACCAAACCCCACTAAAACCGGGGATGAACTCATGTGCTCTGGAAGGGTTAGATGTTGCCTGATTAGATCCCCAAATACATAATTTGGTTCATTACACATCAAATTTTAATCAGTTTTGGGTGATCTCACATTTTGAAGGAAAAACAATTACAAAGGTTGTATCATATTGTAGGTAACTTCATGTATGTCAATTCCGCTGCGACAAATTATGCTGTGGCAAATTCCGCTGTAGCAAATTCCACTGGGGCAAATTCCCCTGTGGCAAATTCCATTATGATATTGGATGAGATCACAACTACTGAAGGAAGTACACTCCTACTCAAATGCTCTACCAGCTTCTCAACTGACAACAGATGGGAGAAATCAGCACTAACTGATTTTAATTTAACAACATATGCAGATGGTAATCAGATTAATCCTTCAATTGAACACGCTAATAGATTACGTGTAGTAGACAACTTCAGTATAGGCATTTATAACCTGCAGATAGTAAATGTATCTCTAGCCGATGAGGGTCTATATAGGTGTAGTTATACAAATAATAACATTAGCCATACTAAAGATATACGAGTGTCACTAAAAAGAAGTAAGTATTATTTAACAATTTCTAATTGTATTGTATTACAAACGACATATATCATGGTCTTTTATATGTTCAATAATTTGAGGTGAGAGGTGATTGTTCACTTTGTTGACTGTGTTGACCCATCACTGTTTGAACCTTTGTTTTCTTAATTAAGGAAAGTTTCAAGATACCAAAGGGGTAATCAGAATCCGTAAATCGTATGACTGACAATACAATGGTCAAAGAAAAAGGAGAAACAACTATAAATAGAACTAAAGATCGAGCAACACCAGTGAAATACCATCATTTTATATTTCACTTGTAGAATATTAACAATGTCATGATAATTCTCGAGCCTTTGTGCGTTGCAAATGACATTATAATTAATTGTTGTTAATATTCTGTGAGGCACAAGCAACGTGAAATTATATATATTATAATACACAGTACATAATATTTGTTTCCAATTTCAAAAATATTCCACTCATGACCGAAAAGGCTCTAGAACTCGCTCGTGAAATATATTTCAATAATCGAAAATCATGATTATTTATAACGGAATGCCAGGAAGCGCCAAGGAAATCGTAAATTAATACAGAAAGTCAAATTCGAATAAAAGAAAAACGTAGATATCAAATTAGGTGCACACGACGCGTTTCTGTAATAACATTCATCAGGTACGCTCAAAGACGAAAGATTGGAAAGCCAAATATTTTGTTTCAATTTGGGAGCTAGCCAGCCAAAGGGCATAAGCATCTGTCACGCTGAAACCAAAGTAGGAAAGGGAACAGCAAATATTTCCGTAACTATACAATGCAAATATATTTATTTCACACAAATAAATAAAACTGCGTAGGTTTATGGTGCATTATATTGATGTGAAATTAAAGTTCTTTTTTTATATTGATTATGAATATGTTTAATGATATAAATATGAAATAAAAAAGGTATTAACAATACTTCTCAATACCATGGCCCATCTATTCAAGCTAATATACGATAGCAGTATTCCCAGACTTAGTCCGAGATTCCTCTGCCGTCCGACGGCTTTTACTTCGACTTGCTGGAGCCGTGGGACGTCAGAGAGCTCTACATACGGAAAACAGCGGATTTGCCACTCCAACTCCGAGTCAGCACATTTCCACGTTTCGTGGCTATAAGATTTTATTTTCTATCCGAAACCCTTATATAAATGGCTTCACCAATCATTTGTCTATTCATTCATAACCATCTTACCCTCAGAAAGTGGTGTTACACTCGATTACAGCACGATTTTCCCTTAGAGCCTATGATTTCGTCATTTCACATCCATTTTGGAAAATTTGTCACGTGACTTCGAGAAAATTACGATTACCGCAATGTATCATGGGAGATGATTTGCATATAAACAAAAAAAACAAATATTTGTATTGCCAATCATAGGCGCCTTTTAAGGCAGAACAATTAACATATAATTGAATACAGTTGATTACATTGATTGGTAATGATTTTAACAGCAATAGTGAATTACAGATAACCATAAGAAAAACAAATATGTTCTTACCTTGTCCAAAAAGGGGGCTGAGAACGTAACACATGCTCTTTCCGAAGCCCGTGGGTAACACTACCATTGAATCATTTCTTTCCAACACATTTTGTATTATTTCCTTCTGCTCTAGATGGAACTGTTTGTCTTGCAGAATACGCTTGATATCTATGTTGTTGTTTACGTATGCAAATAATTTGGCACGCTGCATTAAGTAGCTCCCATCATGCAATGCGTTGCTGTCATCATTCAGTTAGTATCGCGAGATCACGTTTGTAGATTCGAAAATGGAAGTCAAATGGAGGAATAATAGGATCTAAGGCAAAATCGTGCTGTAATGGAGTGTAACACCACTTTCTGAGGGTAAGATGGTTATGAATGAATGGAAAAATGATTGGTGAAGCGATTTATATAAGGGTTTCGGAGAGAAAATAAAATCCGATAGCCACGAAACGTGGAAATATGCCGACTCAGAGTTGGAGAGGCAAATCCGCTGTTCTCCTTATGTAGAGCTCTCTGACGTCCCACGGCTCCAGCAAGTGAAAGAAAAAGCCGTCGGACGCAGAGGAATCTCGGACTATCTCAGACTGAACTCTCATGTCTGAAACTAAATGCGAACCACGTGTTTTGTTTATTTGACGTCATTTTAAACTTAGATTAGTACGAAACATTATCAATGACGAAATACAGTTTTTAAAAGAACTATTAAATGTACCTACTACGTGGTAGTTGGTTGTCATGACATTTGTTGACAACAATCAGTACGATTCCACCTTTGTTAAACATCGACATGGGTATTCGATGCATAATTAATTAGATTCTAATGATTGCTATACAGGTATTATCATTAAACTGTGTATATCTTAGGAAGTCTTGTGAACGTAAACAGTCTTATTATAACATACTGTGAAATCATTATTAATCGTGGAGTTAAAATTTTTGCTGATTTCGTGGTTTGCTTAAGGTGGTACCATACACTACAGGGAGATAACTCTTTAAAATCAGTTGAACGTTTTGATCATATGATGTTTGTATGCAGATTTCAAGCATCTCGGTGATCAAAACCACAGAGGGAAAAGCTGCTATGTGGCTATTGAATTTATAGCTCTGAGTCTCTTGATTGGAATTTGTTAAAATTTTGATATTTATTATAGTCGATATATTCAAACACACTGCCAAAAAAATAAGAAAATTAAACGAGCAGATCAAAATTTACCTGAAGTGTATGGTACCACCTTAAACTACAAAAATAAAATCTAACCAAATACAAGTTCCCCATTGACTGTTGCCTGTAGTGTTTGAAATCACAAATTCAAGAACCCGTGGATCAATGCATTTTGCAGAAACCACGAACACTGGTGCCAATGAATAAAAGTACTTTCATAGTAGTTATAATCTGAGATCAAAATAACTCCATTTTAGCTAAATAAATTGAAATATATTTATTCTTATATTCTAAAGAAAAAACACTACAACACAAATTAACAGATAACCCTCCATTTATGTATATTTTTGCAGAGCCACCTGAGGTGACTGTTATAAATGTAACCAGTCATTTTGGGAAGACGAGACTGGATTGTCTTGCACGAGGAATACCCGCATTATATAATTTTTCCAGATGGGAACACAAGTCGATGTTCGGAGAACATATTCGTTACCTTGATGGCTTAGATAATGGAACGCTCTTAATACAAAATAAATCTAAAATAAAAAGCTACCAAGATAATGGACTATATGTGTGCCATGTTAGTAACGGTATTTCAAATAGTAATGGTAGTGTGGTACAAATGGGAGAATATGTTCTTAGAGTAGAAAGTAAGTTCATGTAATATATTTGTTTGTTGATCTCAAACCATGTAATTGAATAATGAAATTGAAGAGTATAATATTTTTATATACAATGTATTATAATCAATCGAATTGTCACTAAACAGATCTGCCAAATGTTCCATGAAACCTCTTTCCAAATTATTAACATGTATTCTATCGACGGTCAAAACCGGGCTTTAGAGCTACTGTGACATTAGCTACTCGAGGAGTGGTATGAATCAGATGTGGATTCTGACGAACTCTAAAGATCTGTTAGAGTACATGATACAATCTAGGTTTCTCTCCTCCTGCAATCGCTTTAAAACATTTGACTTCTCTACCCTCTACACAACTATTCCTCACTCTAAGCGAAGGACAGATTAAGGGAGTTGGTCCAACTCTGTTTCATAAAAAGAATGGTCAATGCAGATACAAATATCTTGTTCTAGGTAGGGACATACCTATCAAACAGTTCTCTGAAACTAATATCATCAACATGCTCGAGTTTTATTGACAACATATTTATCCTTGGTGGACGTGTTTTTCAACAGACAGTAGGCATACCTATGGGTACAAACTGTGCTCTTCTTTTCGCCGACTTGTTCCTTTATTCGTATGAGGCAGACGTCATACAGGGGCTTCTCAAGAAAAATAAAAAAAAGCTAGCGCGATCCTTTAATTTCACGCTCCGCTATATAGATGATGTCCTTTCACTAAATAATTCTAGGTTTGGTGATTTCGTTGATCGCATAAAAGAGATGATTTCAATATTCTCATTGTGAACTGTCCATTTATATGTAGCAACATTCCAGCAGCACCTGCATATGAAGTATATATCTCTCAGTTGATACGATATTCCAGAGCTTATGGTTCCTATCAGGATTTCCTTGATAGAGGGTTGCTACTAACGAGGAAGCTACTGAACGAAGGGTTCCCTTGGTTAAGTTGAAGTCATCACTTCGAATGTTTTACGGTCGTCACCATGACTTGGTTGACCAGTATGGAATATCGGTGTCACAAAAGACCACGGATATGTTCCACCTGTCGTAAATACTTACCGGTCTTTTCTCTGTGATGACTTGTCACCGGATTTGTAACTAGATTAACACGACGGGTACCACTACTAGTGGAGCAGGAACTGCCTACCCTTCCGAAGCACTTGAGTTCACCCCCGGTTTTTAGTGGGGTTCGTGTTACTCGATCTTTAGTTTTATGTGTATGTTTTGTAGATCGTTGTTTGGCCTTTTGTACTTTTTCTTTTGACCATTGTGTTGTCTGTTCTTCGATATACAGATTCGGATTACCCTTTTGGTATCTTCAAACTCTTCTTTGAGTAAGAAAGGTTTGAAGAGGCATTAAAAGCCGTCACCCATGAATCAGTTTGACTAATTGATATCGTCCATGAATTTTGTTAGAAAACCAATGAAAAAAGACTCGTGTGTACAAAGGTTTTCAAGGAATTAATTCATTTGTAATGGAGGAGAAACGAGTGTATGAAATCATTCGTGGGTTACAGACGATGGAGAGAAATATATTGACTTATCTAAAATTGTTTTTGTTTATGTAGGTCAACCAGTATTTGTTATGCAAATCAAGAGAACCCAATTTGGAGTTGATGGGCAGATGGCATCATTACTATTCTACTTGTATGGGTATCCACCTGCCAAGGAGGTGTCCGTGTTTCCAGTAGACGATAAAACGGAAATAACTCAAATAAACGACATCAAAATAAAAAATGCAACTGTTCTGGACAGTTTTCATGACGTAGTAATCCATGCAATAGGATATACTATAAATTTTGAATTTGATCGGTTGAATGAGACGGATGCCCGGAGCTATACCATCATCGCGTACAATAGTTATGGTAGAAGCAAATTTGACTTTGAGATAATACCTGCTTCTGTTGGTAAGTTTTTTTCTTGTTGTTTGTTTACTTATAAAGATAATATGCTTATATCATACCATTGGCACAAATTAATTTATATGCGGGGCATCTTTAGTGATGATAGGCACCGATTGCACAGGTAATTGTAAATTCAACTACCACAGGACCACGACAAGAATAATTGTATTAATAGAAGATAAATATATAACAAATTTAAACAAAGTTTGCAAATTCGGTATGTACAATTCGCCCTCTTCGAGATAATACATTCAAGATCATTTTATTGCTAAATTATGTTAATCGCTCCTAAAAATGTATTGACAGTATTTTTATTCTTTCAAATGATTTGGGTTGGGTTGGATTTAGTTGTATAACAATATTTCAGTCATATCTTTGGTTTATTGGAGGCGGAAATGGGAGTATACTGACAAATCTAACCGACCCTTCTGTTCCCAGTCAGTGAACAACGCTATCACATTAAGGTGGTAGACCTGGGTTACCCTAAAATTTTCCCATCATTCAATTTTTTTTAAATTTGCATCATTGATTAGCTATGTCTAAATACATTATCTGGCAAAGTTTCAAAAAATTTCACCGTGCCGTTTTCTCCATAGCACATCCTAAATATAGCAATTTTGGGGGTATTCTTGACGCCAGAAAAAGGGGGGATGCCCTGAGGACCACCTTGGTATTAAAAATCAGATTAAAAAAATTCCTGTCAATTAATTTCCACCAAAAAATGTCACACTGAAGAATAGACATATAGACATCATTGCACCACATTTTACAAACTTTTACCGTCAGATTTTTAAAATATTTAAATTTATGTTTTTCATGGAAGGTACCCAGAAAAAAATGAAATTGTCGAGGAAAGTTATCACACACCCATCCTTTACTAGGTTCTTTGTTTATGAGATAAAAAATAACTAGTTACCAATAACAAAAAGCTTTTCAATTCTTATAATTGACAAAGTGAATGTCCAAATTACCAAATGACTGCATTTGTCTTTTTTATTTTCAAGTCGGCTGGGGAGGGGGAGGGGTGGTTTGAGGGTGACTCTACTTGATTAATTCATTACAAAAAAAACCCACAAAAAACACAGACAGCCACCCAGCTGTATTGTTAAATTCCTTAAAATTCTGTGCTCCAGTTGTACTTGTTTGATTCTGGTTATTCTTTAGTTGTCTTAGAAGAAGGGGGCGGCGGTATAAGAGAGGATCAAATATTACAATTTTTTTTCCAAACATAGCTTTCTATCTTTGCTAATATCTTGTTTATATCTTTCATATTTAACATTAAATTCATGTTTTGTATTTGTTTTATTATTATTGATTTTAGATTTATTCATTTTTGCCTTGAAATCTGTCAATGACATCTAAATGTTCGTTTCCATCCCCCGATTTCCTACGTCCCCATGATCGCCGTGTTTAAAACTTAGACATATTGATTGGTCAGCTTTTGAAAAGCTACAAATAACTTAAGTTTTGTGAAAATAATTAGAATATAACACAATTCAATGGCCAATTTGGTAAAGGAAGCGTCTGTTTGTATATTTTAAGATTTGGGATTTAATATTCACCTGGAATTTCGTCAGTACAAATTTGCAGAAGTTTGCCGTGATACTTTTGTATCAACAAATTAAACCTTCTTTATTGCTTGAATAAAACCTTTTCCTCTTATTGTTATGTATCTTCCCATTGATTACAATTGTTTTGACAATCAGCTTTACCATAAAACGAAGATTATTTGCAAGAAAAGAGTGACCTGCAAAAAGAAACAAGGCGACTTTAATTTCGCTTTGTAGTCGATAAGGGTAATAACAAAATTACCGAACACCGAACAATCTTACAAAGGGAAAGTCAAAACTCAAAAGTATATAAACAGACAAAATCAGTCAACAACCGGAAAACTGTGAAAACCGTAATGACCCTGACTTGGTACAGGCATTTCTAAAGAAATGGTGGGTTGAATCAGATTTTAAGGCGCCAAACCTCCCGCTCTCATTACGGTTCAAAGGTTCCGGCTGTCACTGTAACAGTATTTAAATACAGGAACAAAATAGGTAAAATAGTTGTCAAAGCAGTACCATATTCGGTGACGTAAATGTCAAAAATATTTTTACGTCACACATTGACAAAAAAAAAATTTTGACTTCTTTATCTTTCTACATTTTCACTATATGAAAATGCATCACTTATAATTTTTTCTGCAGAGACGGAATATATTTCGACAAGATATTGGTATCGGAATATAAACTTTTTAAGAGATCGAATAAGGCGAATCTTTTTATAGGGAGAGCGACTTCAGACTATATAGGGCGAGAATTTCGCCCACTTCGCCTGGTTTGGTGAGCCCTGCAAGGAGCACATCTATGGAAAGGTAAAAGGAAAAGGAGTCATTTTTTTAACTGGCCATATTCAATGTAAACAATCTTTGTCACCAAGAAGCTTGGAATTGAGGGGGAATTTTCAAACGCACAGATGATCATATATTTGAGAAGACACTGAAAATAGAGTTATCTCTCATACCCCAGGCCTACTACCTTAAGTTGTATCGAGTAAAACTCACTATGGACAGGAATATAACTCAAAATTTTAGTGGTGATACGGCCCGATTGAATGGACAGTTTATTTAAATTACTCTACGATCGCGGCCACGATGGCATCTTTTTTTTAAGTTCGTGTACTTTGTCCTATATATGTGGGGGCCGTCGTGGTCGTGATCGTATGGCAGTACTACCTGTGCAATCAGTTCGAATCCCGAATAGCGAGGTGTACTCGATAAAGTTTGTCAGTGACTTGCGACAGGTCAGTGATTTTCTCTGGTTTCCTCCACCAATAAAACTGACCACCATAACTGAAATATTGTTGAAAGTGGCGTTAAACACCATAAACCAACCAAACCAACCTATGGATATGATTTTATTTCTTTTACAGAAGAACATAAGACATCTGGACTATCTTTTCCTAACATTGTATTGTTGACAACTATTGTCGCTGGAATAGTAGTCTTTGTAATACCTACGATCATCATTTATAGAACTTGTAAGTATTTAAATTTACGTCACAAATTTATTTGTAAGTGTTTAAATCTACGTCACATATTTACTTGTAAGTGTTTAAATTTATGTCACATATTTACTTGTAAGTGTTTAAATCTACATCACATATTTACTTGTAAGTATTTAAATCTACCTCACAAATTTACTTGTAAGTATTTAAATTTACGTCACAAATTTATTTGTAAGTGTTTAAATCTATGTCACAAATTTACTTGTAAGTATTTAAATCTACGTCACATATTTACTTGTAAGTATTTAAATCTACGTCACAAATTTACTTGTAAGTGTTTAAATCTACGTCGCAAATTTACTTGTAAGTGTTTAAATCTATGTCACAAATTTACTTGTAAGTATTTAAATCTACACCACATATTTACTTGTAAGTGTTTAAATCTACGTCACATATTTACTTGTAAGTGTTTAAATCTATGTCACATATTTACTTGTAAGTGTTTAAATCTACGTCACATATTTACTTGTAAGTGTTTAAATCTACGTCACAAATTTACTTGTAAGTATTTAAATCTACGTCACATATTTACTTGTAAGTATTTAAATTTACGTCACAAATTTATTTGTAAGTGTTTAAATCTACGTCACATATTTACTTGTAAGTGTTTAAATCTACCTCACATATTTACTTGTAAGTGTTTAAATCTACGTCACAAATTTACTTGTAAGTGTTTAAATCTACGTCACACATTTACTTGTAAGTGTTTAAATCTACGTCACACATTTACTTGTAAGTGTTTAAATCTACATCACATATTTACTTGTAAGTGTTTAAATCTATGTCACATATTTGCTTGTAAGTGTTTAAATCTACATCACAAATTTACTTGTAAGTGTTTAAATCTATGTCACATATTTACTTGTAAGTGTTTAAATCTACCTCACATATTTACTTGTAAGTGTTTAAATCTACGTCACAAATTTACTTGTAAGTGTTTAAACCTACGTCACATATTTACTTGTAAGTGTTTAAATCTACGTCACATATTTACTTGTAAGTGTTTAAATCTATGTCACATATTTACTTGTAAGTGTTTAAATCTACGTCACATATTTACTTGTAAGTGTTTAAATCTACGTCACATATTTACTTGTAAGTATTTAAATCTACGTCACATATTTACTTGTAAGTATTTAAATCTACCTCACATATTTACTTGTAAGTGTTTAAATCTACGTCACATATTTACTTGTAAGTGTTTAAATCTACCTCACATATTTACTTGTAAGTGTTTAAATCTACGTCACAAATTTACTTGTAAGTGTTTAAATCTACGTCACATATTTACTTGTAAGTGTTTAAATCTATGTCACATATTTACTTGTAAGTGTTTAAATCTATGTAACATATTTACTTGTAAGTGTTTAAATCTACGTGACATATTTACTTGTAAGTGTTTAAATCTACGTCACAAATTTACTTGTAAGTATTTAAATCTACGTCACATATTTACTTGTAAGTATTTAAATCTACCTCACATATTTACTTGTAAGTGTTTAAATCTACCTCACATATTTACTTGTAAGTGTTTAAATCTACGTCACAAATTTACTTGCAAGTGTTTAAATCTACGTCACAAATTTACTTGTAAGTGTTTAAATCTACGTCACATATTTACTTGTAAGTGTTTAAATCTACCTCACATATTTACTTGTAAGTGTTTAAATCTACGTCACATATTTACTTGTAAGTGTTTAAATCTACTTCACATATTTACTTTATAAGTATTTAAATCTACGTCACATATTTACTTGTAAGTGTTTAAATCTACGTCACATATTTACTTGTAAGTGTTTAAATCTACGTCACACATTTACTTGTAAGTGTTTAAATCTACGTCACAAATTTACTTATAAGTGTTTAAATCTAGGTCACATATTACTTGTAAGAGTTTAAATCTAGATCACAAATTTACTCGTAAATGTAACCTAAATCTAGGTCACATATTTACTTGTAAGTGTTTAAATCTATGTCACATATTTACTTGTAAGTGTTTAAATCTAGGTCACAAATTTACTTGTAAGTGTAACCTAGGTCTAGGTCACATATTTACTTGTAAGTGTAACCTAAATATAGGTCACATATTTACTTGTAAGTGTTTAAATCTAGGTCACAAATTTACTTGTAAATGTTTAAATCTACGTCACAAATTTACTTGTAAGTGTTTAAATCTAGATCACAAATTTACTTGTAAGTGTAACCTAAATCTAGGTCACATATTTACTTGTAAGTGTAACCTAAATCTAGGTCACATATTTACTTGTAAGTGTTTAAATCTAGGTCACAAATTTACTTGTAAATGTAACCTAATTCTAGGTCACATATTTACTTGTAAGTGTAACCTAAATCTAGGTCACAAATTTACTTGTAAGTGTTTAAATCTATGTCACAAATTTACTTGTAAGTGTTTAAATCTAGATCACAAATTGTATCAAAACTAATAAAACAATTGGAAAACTTTGAATTTTGGTTGATGAGAGAACTGTGAGGTATGGAATTAAAAAGTATATTTCAATCTAAGATTAAATATCCCACTAGATTGAAAAAATATGCTGAAAATAGCATTTACCACTATCTGGAAACATAAATATAGCCATCCGTGGATCAGAATATAGCCCCAAACATGTAGCATTTATATTTCATAATTATATTAGTTCACAGTTCATATTATGTTGAGAGAGGCTTCTCTACAAATAGCTCAATTTTCTACTTTTGAAAAGCGAAAACATGTCTACATATCTCATAAAAATATTGCATGTATACTTTTAACTGTTCCCTTAATTATTTTTTTCTTTTACAAAAGATTTGAAGAAGAATGAAAATGAATCAGCGTGAGTTTTTATATTAATTATTAGCTGGTAATGTGTATTTAATGAATCTATCCTGCAATCAGGACCGGAATTCAGTCAATTGGACTAATTGCTCCCAATGCTGGAGTTATCTACTCTCACCTGTTCAAGTAAAAAACAACACACTGTAGGTTTTACAGAGAACAATTGGGCCCTGCCCCTCCTAAGACCGTCCCTGCCTGTAATCATTACATTTAGTGTACACATATAGTATACGAATAAATGTTTGCTTTATTATCTAGAATACGAATAACCTTTTAAGCCTATTATGGACTCCTGTACTCCTTGTTTATGTTCTCTGTTCGACAGACCAGTACATAAATAAACAATCGGCCGTTGGTGTTGTTTATTAGTGTTCTCTTTTGACTTTCTAAATACAAGGTGCCGTCGTGGTCGTGATCGTATAGAAGTTGGATTTATAACTTCCTATGCAATTAGTGCATATCGTTACTAAAGTTGTGAGTTCGAATTTCATTTGTTATATATGTACATTTGTATCGCAATCAATTATACCTGGGGGACTGCAATGAATCAAATTGTATTTCCTGTCAGGGTAAAAAATTATACTGCAGCAATATTTCTTCTTTTTTTCTTTGATGCCTTTTACTCATTTGCAAAAATTAAACAAATGATACACGTCGACTTAAATGAGGGGACAACATTTCTTTCCGAACACTGCTCATATAAGAAAATGTTCGGTCACTTAGCACAAAAACATTCGCTCCCATTTCTGACAAAAATGAACTCAATAATAATTATTTATTATTTGTTTGACTCTTGATAGAATTATACCACACATATGCAGTTTACCAGTTGCTTGTCCATGGTCGATGGTTCTCTCCGGGTACTCCGGCTTCTTCCACCACTAAAACTGGTCGCCATGATATAGCTGAAATATTGCTGAAAGTGGCGTTAAACACCAAAAATAAATCAAATCATGTAAAGGAAAATGACATGTGCACATATTGTGATACTCCCGTTCCTTTGAAGGGTGGTCGTGATCGTATGATAGTTGGATTTGCAACTACCTGTGCAATCAGTGCTTATCACCACTAAAGTTGTGAGTTCGAACCCCGTTCAGGGCGAGGTGTACTCGATGCAACATTATGTGATAAAGTTTATCAGTGACATGCGACAGGTCGGTGGTTTTCTCCGGGTACTCCGGTTTCCTCCACCAATAAAACAGACCCTCACGATATAACCTAAATATTGTTGAAAGTGACATTAAACACCATAAACCAAGCTCATCCATTTGAACTGCAATAACAGTACAACAAACTGTATTATCCAGCCGTTACAAAATTCTAATGATGAATTTTATATTACAGAGATGTGGATGAAGTTCAGATGAATGTAATAAATCAAGGTATGTCTTAATTTGAAATCTTATTCTACGAATATCTTAAAACGTCACCCATTTTCGACGGTCCCATTTTTTCGATGGTTTGTTTCATGTGATAAAATCGCAAATTCTTTTGATCACTTCATAAGTCAGATTTTATTATGTAGCTTTGAAATAATGTAAAACGATCCAATAAATATGAGCTTGAAATGTTATATTAAAAGGTAGGAACTGCAATATCTTTTATTTCAGATTGAAAAACGTACTTTTTCGATATTCCATTTTTTCTTTACCCTGAAACTAGCTTTAATTATTTTGGTAAACTCAGTGTTGTAGTCCATTTTCGGTTTTATCAACTAACAAGTATGTAAATATTGATGTCATATCCACAGAGTAACACACCATCTATGTTTTATTTACTTTGAGAGTCGACAACTGGTGACGTAGTCCATTATTTTATGAATAAGCATGCGCTGTTGTTTTTCTCCACGCTGTCTTTTGGAAACGACAAGAAAATACATGGTTTTTCATCTAGTAAATCAAATACGTATGACCAATGTTTCATTTATATATATCATAAGCTTCGATTCTGATCACTCTATTAAGATATATTCAATAAGGGTAATAACAAAATTACCGAACTCCGAACAAATTAAGGGGGAGTCGTGGTCGTGATCGTATGGTAGTTGGATTTACAAATACCTGTGCAACCAGTGTCTATCACCACTAAAGTTGTGAGTTCGAACCCCGTTCATGGCGAGGTGAACTCGATACACATTATGTGATAAAGTTTGTCAGTGACTTGCGGCGGGTCAGTGGTTTACTCCGATTTCCTCCACCAATAAAACTGACCGCCACGATATAACTGAAATATTGTTGAAAGTGGCGTTAAACACCATAAATCTAAACCAACCAACCTCTATTGAAATATTAATATTTGTGTGTTAGATCACCAAAAACCAGTAGCACAAGTATACATGTAGAAATTGACATAAAGCAAACAATATTATATATTTTTAAGCGATAGATTAAGATAATGGTAAATTCGGTTTCGAAAAATAGTTAATAAAAAAGATGAACAATGATTACTCAAAATCACGGTTGATTACGATCTTTCTGTTCTCATAAACTTGGTGGACCCTCCATACACATCCATACTTCATGAGCCTATTTCCTTGATTACGGAACAAACCCGGAAACGATGTTTTATATACATACAAAAAATGTACATTGACCCTAGTATGATGGCGGAGGAACGAACATAATCGACGGTTTGTTGTTGATGATGGGTACTAAAGTTCGGAGACATTATACGGGTAAAATTAAAGATCATAATATAAAAACAACTCGAGTACAAAAGCAAAACCTAACAAAAAGTAAGGTACCTCGGAAGTGAGATCATGTTGTATCATAGAAGGCGTTATATCTCATGTCCCATTAATAGCAATCGAAATAGAATCCAAAAATAAAGTTTAAGAAAACAAAGACTCGTACATTTCTTATTGATTGATTATTACTTAACATCCATATATAAAAACTATATAGAAATGAGGAAGGGTAGGTCAACCGGGTCAACGACTTTTACCTGCCACAGGAAAAACATGGAGAGTTTTGTAGGACGAAAACTTTAGTAGCGAGAACAATGTGCCAACACTTTTTTCGAAACATTTTCTCATTGAAATTACATTGAAAATAGAGTGTGGTATTTTTTTCTCATTATATTACAATCAGCAAGCTAATAAGTTTTTCATATCATTTCCATCATATACGTATATTAGATTTTTCTGTGTTCTTTTTTTCTTTAATAGCTCAGTGTGGACTTAATATACAAACGTTATTGTTCTCACAACATGCACAATAATCAATTATTTATATATTTTTTTTAATTATTTATTCGTAGATCATATTGTACAAAACGCATTGAAAGTTCCTAGGAACAAAAATAATAATAATTAAATACGTAGATTATTTATACTGTTTTCTTAAGGTATAGGTCCAGTAGAAAATGCTTTATACCAGTCACATGACCTACAACGTAACACAAGATCGTCTGCTACATATTCTACAATGGAAGGGAGAGGAAAGTCACACACTGGACATTCGGTGGTATCTTATTCCACAGCTGACTTAGACAGTAATGGCGATATATTTTCCGGAGGCGCGACCAACCTTCATTCTAAACAACCCCCAATGGATCTGCCGGACAAAGATATAGGTCTCAGTCTCTCCGCTACAGGGTACAACACTCCGAAAGGTTAGACAGCTTGTGACGAATTTTAATTTCATATATACATTGTATAATTTCCTACCAAAATTAATTTAGGATTGACAATCGGTACTCATCACAAACCTCCATATTTGAGTCCACTATGTCCCGTATTACCTGTGGTTGTTTGTCGTGTTATTACTTGTTTCTCATGAATAATGCATAAGTACAACTAGCCACTCATCACACGTCCAGGTAAAAAAATACTGGGAGATTTGAATATGCATGCAACACTCTCTACACAAGAGAGCCTATATTATGTTGTCGATATTTACACTATGAAAATAAGGTCAACAAAGCTCGTTCATATCTAATTAAAACCAGGGAAATTCACCGTGTATATAGTGACCCACGAAGGAGACGATGGAGATGTGTTGTAGGATATGTCCAGTAGGTACCAACGATGGTTATGTGCCGACTTTAAATAAAATTTACTTACTTACTTGTCATCAAATATATTTTTCCATTTTAGATACTTGAATTAGTCCCAAGCTTGGTACAAATCAAATATGTGCTTTGCATGTGTTATTCAATCAGTAGCTATAGCCAATATTTATATCCTTCTATATAAATCCTTGCTATAGCCTTTCTTCAGTATGTACTGTTGCCCTGAATGTAGCTAATCATCAGAATAAATAAAATGTTAGAGAAAACCGTAGGGACAATCAAGAATGGACAATCCAGAGAAGCTGGCAATATTGGGTACAAAAGACACAAGACGAAGACAAACAAAACAAAAACGACAACACATTATGTGTGGAGAGCACTATACGATATATAAGATATCTAGGGAACGGAATCGGAAACTCTTCAAAGATTTATTACAAATGTGCATCGAGAATACAAGAATGAGTTTAATTTTCACTAAATATATATAATGTTCGTTTTTCTTCTTTCATTGCAGACATGTTACGTGAACAGGAACACTTGCAGGCACGTCAGGCAAGGCAATTTGTAAGATATTGTTTAAGTTTTTTTTATATTATAATGTCAAAATGGGACTGAGTATGGCCCCCATGCCATCGTACCTAATCCTTTCTGTACTTTGTAGGGTGGACAAATCAGAAATGAGTTTTTATGTAATTATATATTATGTGAGATGAGCAATCAATTTAAACCTAACGAAATGGTCATAAATCATCTTGATTTAGTTTGAATATGATTTTTTGGGCGGGGGTGTTGGTATTGCTTCATAATTTGTCATTCATAAATCATAATTGAAATAATACTTGTGGCCTTTTTTGGAGTATATTATACATGCAGTGTTGACTGGACCATTGGTAAATGTAAGTAGAAAAAAACTACAGGTCAATATTTAGTTTCTGTGAAGTGTTTTGTAGATCATTGTTTGTCCTTTTTCTTTTGGCCATTGTATTGTCTGTTCTTCTTCAACCTACGACTTCTGATTACCCCCCTTTGATATCTTCAAACTTTTCTTATTAGTTTAATACCTCATCAAGAAAAAGGGGGCTGTACTGTCATGGTTGTGATCGTATGGTAGTTGGATTTACAACTACCTATGCAATCAGTGCCTATCACCACTAAAGTTGTGAGTTCGAATTACGTTCATTGCGAGGTGTACTCGATACAACATTATATGATCAAATTGGTCATTGACTTGCGACAGTTCGGTGGTTTCTCCAGGTACTCCGGTTTCTTCCACCAATAAAACTGACCGCAATGATATAACTGAAATATTGTTAAAAGTGGCGTTAATCACCATAAACCTAAACCAAACCATCATAAAAAACGTGATATTAAGTTTATTTATCTATCTATACTTGTAGAATAACAAAGAACTACAGTATTCAGAATTGTCATTCAATCCTTCATCTGGTCCAATATTTATTATCCATGGAAAGAATGACAAAACAGTTTATTCAAATGTTGATTTATCCATCAGAGTTAGTCCTTTGCCGCTTGCAGACAAAGATAGTGATTCTGATGACAAAGATGATGACTTCATGTATGTTGACAATATCCAAAAATATACAATGAAGCGATCAACACAAGTTAAACTGAACACGAAGTAAAACAATATGTAAAGAACACATGTAATGGGAGAATCATGGTTTATGCATGATATGTTCCCTGACTTTTTTTCTGTTTGTGACATACAGTAAAAAAATGTGTTTTTTTTTTTGCATATGAGATGAACATTCCATGTCTGTTTGTAAACAGTTCATGGGGAAAATGTACCTTTACATGTTAACAATTACTTGAGAAAATGTACTTTTACATGTTAACAATTACTTGAGAAATAAAATATACTTTTACATGTTAACAATTACTTGAGAAAATGTACTTTTACATATTAACAATTACTTGAGAAAATGTATTTTTGCATGTTAACAATTACTTGAGAAAATGTACTTTTACATATTAACAATTACTTGAGAAAATGTACTTTTACATATTAATAATTATTTGAGAAAATGTACTTTTACATGTTAACAATTACTTGAGAAAATTTATTTTTGCATGTTAACAATTACTTGAGAAAATGTACTTTTACATGTTAACAATTACTTGAGAAAATGTATTTTTTCATGTTAACAATTACTTGAGAAAATGTACTTTTACATATGAACAATTACTTGAGAAAATGTATTTTTGCATGTTAACAATTACTTGAGAAAATGTACTTTTACATGTTAACAATTACTTGAGAAAATGTACTTTTACATATTAACAATTACTTGAGAAAATGTATTTTCGCATGTTAACAATTACTTGAGAAAATGTACTTTTACATATTAACAATTACTTGAGAAAATGTACTTTTACATATTAATTACTTGAGAAAATGTACTTTTACATATTAACAATTACTTGAGAAAATGTACTTTTACATGTTAATAATTACTTGAGAAAATGTACTTTTACATATTAACAATTACTTGAGAAAATGTACTTTTACATATTAACAATTACTTAAGAAAATGTACTTTTACATGTTAACAATTACTTGAGAAAATTTATTTTTGCATGTTAACAATTACTTGAGAAAATGTACTTTTACATGTTAACAATTACTTGAGAAAATGTATTTTTTCATGTTAACAATTACTTGAGAAAATGTACTTTTACATATTAACAATTACTTGAGAAAATGTACTTTTACATGTTAACAATTACTTGAGAAATAAAATATACTTTTACATGTTAACAATTACTTGAGAAAATGTACTTAATGCAGAAGATTTGATCTATCAATTGCATTTAATTGCTTCAGAAAAAAGGGTATTACTAGTAAGGTTGTATGTTAAACAATGCTCTGCAGTAGTTGCTATCTTTGATTTCATACAGACACAAAAACATCCAACGAAATATTCAAGGTTTTTTTTACATTATTATTTGCCAAGTTTGGTTACATTTGTTAAAGTGATTCCTGCGAAAATGATTGATACATGAAACTCTACCATGACAGACACAAAGTAATGTAGAAACCTTTGGTACAGGTCGGCTTAAAATATTAGTTTTATCATTGTGGTAAATGTTATTGGTTGAGTTTACCCCAAGTACACACACAAAAACTGCCAACCAAGATTTAAAAATATGTAGGACATTATTTGGATCTATCTAGTTTTTTGTGTTCAAATTATTCTCTGCTCGATGCATTTATATATCCTAAGAAGAGTTTGCAGATACCAAAGGGGTAATCAGAATACGTAAATCGAAGAAGGACAGAAAACACAGGACAAAAGAAAAAGGACAAATGGACAAACAACGATCTACAAAACATACATATAAAACTAAAGATCGAGTAACACGAACTCAGGAGCTCCGGAAGGATGAACAGTTCCTCCTCCACTGGTGGCACCCATCGTATTAATCTAGTAACAAACCCGGTAATAAGTCATGAATGAGGAAAGGACTGGGAAGTGTTTACGACAAGTGGAACATATCTGTGGTCATTTGTGACACAGATATTCCATAACGGTCAACAAAGTCATGGTGGCGACAGTAAAACTTTCGAAGTGATGAGTTCAACTTAACCACTGTTGACATGTTTTATTTGTTTGACTTAAATTCCCGGGATCGGGCTTAGAAGTTCTAAAGAAAACGGATTTGATGTGGGATACTTTCAAAATCTAGTACATTTTGCAGTCTGCTGGGCATGAACCAAAAGAGCAGCAATTATTATATATGATCAATTGTTGTATTATTTTAAGACCACAATGAAAAGTGGCTTGGTTTAGATTTATGGTGCTTAACGTCACTTTCAACAATATTTCGGTTATATCGTGATGGTCAGTTTTTTTGGTGGAGGAAATCAGTGTCCAGAGAAAACCACCGACCTGTTGCAAGTCACTGACAAACTTTATCAGATAATGTTGTATCGAGTACACCTCGCCATGAACGTGGTTCGAACTCACAACGTTAGTTGTGGTAGGCATTGATAGCATAGGTAGTTGAAAATCCAACTATCATACGATCATGACCACGATGGCCTCGTTACTGAAATAAAAATAGATTTCCATTAAAAGAACTGATATTTTCTATCCTTTTATAATAATAATACAATGGAATTTATAAATATATATAAAGAATAATTTATTTTTCTGAGTATTCAAATTATGCTCAACTGGAATATATATTATAGAAAACCACTCTTGAAATAGAATAAGAGCCAGTGCAGTCTATTGTTACATCATACATGTAAAAAGAAATATCAATATTTTATGGGATCAATAAAAAAAAATTCCTCTCCCCAATTAATTTTTTTTTATAAAAAAAAATTAATAATTTTAAAGTGAAGGAATGATCTGAATATAAAATACAACAACAAATTGAAGATAATTACAAACATAAAGGTAAAATAAAAACAAAAGAACAAAATACTGATAACATGAATTTCAACAAAAAACGGACAGCAGAAGCTCCAGAAGAGATAGTACCTCTTTTCTACTAAGAGAACCCATCATGTACTGTAATGACAACACAAGAAAAAAACAATAATATTGATTGTACCTGCAACAAACATTGTGGCTATGTCTCCACAACAAACAGTGTGGCTATGTCTCCACAACAAACATTGTAGTTATGTCTCCACAACAAACATTGTGGCCATGTCTCCACAACAAACATTGTGGCTATGTCTCCACAACAAACATTGTGGCTATGTCTCCACAACAAACATTGTGGCCATGTCTCCACAACAAACATTGTGGCTATGTCTCCACAACAAACATTTTGTGGATACGTCTCCACATCAAAAACTGTCAGTGACGGTAGATAAAACACTATGGTTTATATTTGTAGAATATCAATGTAAATCTAACAAATTAAATACATTGAGTATAATTTTTATAAGAGATTCTCAACACCCAGACAAGGTGTACTCAATACAACATTATATGATGGAGTTTGTCAGTGACCTGCGACAGGTTGGTGGTTTTCTACGGGTACACGGTTTCCTCCACCAATAAAACTGACCGCCATGATATAACTGAAATATTGTTGAAAGTGGCATTAAACACTATAATCCTAACCCTATAATGAGATTCTGGAAAAAAAATTTCTTGTGTATTCTTTCACCACAATTAAGCTTTTGTTAAAATAAGTAGCAAGTTTTTGCTAATAACAATGTATGATGCAAGATAAACCGCAACAGAATTTGTGTTCATGAGTATAATCATATTTCCTTGAGGAAAGATACATAGAAAATAGTTGTTTATATATAAACATATAATTTATAAGTAAAAAAGGCACAACTCTGGATAAATTAATTCTTTCAGCTTAAAACATTCACTGAAGATGTGGATTTATCTTGAAAATATTGATTGATTGATTATTGCTTATCGTTCATATGGAGTACTATTTCAGCAATACTAGTAGTCCTCACGATAAGCACTGATCCTAAGGCCCAAGACATGTAAAACTTTGTTCCTCACGATGAGACTGATCGTAAGGCCCAAGACATGTAAAACTTTGTTCCTCACGATGAGCACCGATCGTAAGGCCCAAGACATGTAAAACTTTGTTCCTCACGATGAGCACCGATCGTAAGGCCCAAGACATGTAAAACGTTGTTCCTCACGATGACCACTGATCCTAAGGCCCAAGACATATAAAACTTTGTTCAGACCAGTATATTTTTCAGTTTTTATTTTGAAATATATAAAAAAATAAATTCAAGAATTTGATTTGGATCAGTAAATTCAAATTTTCATTTCAAGGACTAGAATACACAAAACACTATAAAGAAATAAGGGAGGGACAGGTCAACCAATGGCAATGCGTTCCAAATGCTAAAGTTAACAATATTATCAATAGGAGTTTAAATCAATTTCAAACAAGGTTGTGAGTTCACCAAATGTCATACATTTGGAGTTTAAGTGTGGAAGGAGTAAATATGTTTTTCTCCCTGCATTTTTGAGGTCATCTGGTCAGATTATTTTCTAGAAGATACAAATAATTTGAAAATGAATCTGCTACTTTCATTATGCCCAACATGGTGGCATTATTATTTTAGATTTTTTTTAATGCTTGTTCCTTTCAAACTCAAAACCCTTGTCTGACAACACTCTAACCTACATGATTGGCGAATTGCATACATGTTTTTACCATGAATACAGCTGAAATATTGCTTACCGGTACATGATCTTAAACAACAATCAATCAATATGTACCCATTGAAAAACAAGGAATAAAGCTTACCCAATTCAGAAAAGATTTTCGAGATATAAATATAATAACTATATAACAAATACAAAACAATGTTAAATGGTAGCATATATTAGAGTTGACCAGATTCAACTTTCTACAGGCAGTGACCCTTACATATGACCATCAATGTAAAAAGGGGCTTCATACATTTAGAATTTAACAAGGATTTCTACAGACAAATTGATCCCTACATGCTTTGATCAATGTTAAATGGGTAGCATATAGCTGTATTGACCTCTATAGACAAAGTGATTCATACATGATATAATCAATGTAAATTAGGAAGAATACCTGGGTCGACATTTCTACACAGGTTTTTGGACAAACCTTAATGTAATATAAGAAAGGGACCTGAACACAATAATAAATACAAACAGAGGCATAAAGTATTGCCAGTAATCCAATCTGATGTCATAATAGTCTAATACTAATTCTGATGGTATCGTTGTTGCGTTGTCTTCTCTACATATGGTAAATGCTGTAAAATTGTGGTCAGTGAAACAACTACAAAACAAGTCAGTTAGTATAAATGTATATCTTATATGGATTTTACTGAAATAAGGCAATCTTAAAGTTAGAACTTTTTTTAATGTGTCTTTTTACTCAAATTTAAGCTGGTGTGTTAAAGCAAGAACTCTTGATAATTTTTTTTAAATCGGGGTCAACCTTGGTCTCTTCAGAAATCTAAAGTAAATGAAGGCAATTCTTTCCCGCCTTTCTGGAAATGGATTAACCATTGTGATCGTGTTAAAAAGGGAGTTGGATGATTTTCATTTGACAAATGGTACACGTTACCACTACGATTTGTGGGTTTGACACTTTGTCAAGGTGTATTTGATACCATCAAAATTGATGAAGTTTGTCAGCGTCATACAAATGTACAAAATATCAGTGTTTTTCCCCAGGTATTCAGACTTCCTCCCACAATCAAATTGACTGTGGTAATAAAATTGAATAATTTTGTAGTCGTAAAAAATTTGTAAATCAATACCTAGCAAAAATATAATCTTGTTTATTGACAAATTTAAAGACCTACCTTAAAGGTGGGGCATTTTTAAATTCTATGTACATCATCGAATGGAATGAATAATACACAAAAGATAGATATTTGGTCCAGTCTAACCAGACAGGTAATGTATGAGTAAACAATCCACCTGTAAATAAATAAACATGTAAATAAAATTATGTATCAAACAGGTAAATCCATCTATTAATCAAGTGTGCATGTAATTAAGAAAAAGTAATATAAATGAGAGATATGTTGTCAAGATTAGCCAGTAAGACAGTTTTTTATGACAATAAACATATACCATATAACTGGTAATTTCTGAGGTATTTTTTTAGGAGGCAAAAAAAGTCAGCAGAAAATAAATGTCTTCTTTTTTGTTCAAAACCACAGAAATTTCACACCCCACCAATTATACGGTATATAAAATGAATGGTCTTGATGGTGTAATGACATGTTCGCCTCAGTATTCGTAAGATCTTCATTTCAAACCAAAGACAATAATTATGGAATTTGCTTCTTTTCCACTAAGCATGCAGCATTAAAGGATTGATCGGAGTCAGAATCTAACTGACGATTGTTGTTTTAGTTAGCTAGCACTTAAAATAGCCAGTAGTGTTGGTCTAGAGTAATACATCACTGGAATCTTAAAATAGCCAGCAGTGTTGGTCTAGAGTAATACATCACTGGAATCTTAAAATAGCCAGCAGTGTTGGTCTAGAGTAATACATCACTGGAATCTCATAATCTCTAACTTAAGTGGTATTTATTCGAATTTCATCAGTTTTATTCTAATATAAGTAGTTTTTCCCTATAAATAAAAAAAAGTGTGGTGAAAATGTACATCTTAAATTAGATGTTTCCTGTATTAAATCAAATGAGCCTCCCACACAACATACCTAACAACATTATGGTCATCTGAATGAGTATAGTTACTGTTATTGCTTGTCTCATCTCTGTATTAATTATACCAAGGAACAGTCCAAGACTCTGAAAAAACATAAACAGGGAATCAGTTCAATTTACATTCAACTTCAACTTCAACTTCAATCAGGTTACTTAGTAACATCTGCAAGCAGACATCTCACTAAGGACTATATTTACACGTGTGCACAGCAGAGCCTCAAAGCTTAAAAGAAACAACATATTTACACTGTACAAGTATATGGAAGTTTAGAATACTCCCTTGACTGCCACCTTGAATGTGTCCAAGTCCGTGATGGCTATCACAGGCGGTGGTAGTTGGTTCCTACATTTAACAGAACCCTAAATAAAGTTCCTTTGTAGGAAACCTTTGTTAATTTAACCTGTATAAACTGAACGACTATATATTCTGAACACAACATTTGGTCCCAAGGAGGTTAAGTTAAGGCATGTTTCACTACACTACATTTAATAACCTACAATTACATGACTTTCTCTGCTGTAGTGGGCTTTCAGTGTATTTCAGCAAAACTAGAATTTGGTAGCTTCTTTTTTCCAAAACCTACATTTGAAGTTAATTTTGAAATGTCACAAATTTCTGACAGATTTCTTCTTTACTTCCAAATTAATCATGAAATTAATTATAGCGAACCAACTGATAGTTTACCCATGTTTCAATTGGTATTGTGTTAGGAATCGATCTAGTATTTGTGAGGAATTATCCGTCGTAATATTCTTGTTTGTTCATACAGGCGCTTTGAGGATAAAAACAGCATTTAATTTGGTAAAAATACATTTATTATTCCGTATTAAGCTATTGATTTAGTGAAGGGTAATTATTTCTATTTTCGTCGTCCATGTTTTTATCATTTTTGGGAGACTGAAATATAGTGTATATGATGTGACATTCCTGACTTATGATATATATCCCCTGAGGTGCAGCCGAAGGGAATATATATCCTAAGCCGGGAATGTCTCATTATATATACCCTGTCTGATAGCTGAATAACAGATATATTACGGATTTAACTATTTTTTTAAATACAGAATCAAACTGTCGTATAAAAAAAGTCATCCATGGATTTTTGTTTTATTGTTTTCTTTTTCTGTTTTGTTTGTTTGTTTGTTTTTTCCTTTTTGATTTATTTTACCACTTACATAGTTCTAATTCATGTTTTTATTTTCCTATTTGTTTTATTTTACCACTTACATAGTTCTAATTCATATGTAAAGCCATATTCAATATTTTGCGTCTTTTATTTTCATTTTTTCTAAACATCGTCATTTCTAGATGACGACAAAATATACGTCACATTATATTTCATGTATGAGGTGTCTCATGAAAGTAATGGGTTTGCAATAATTTAAATGTTAACAACGTCTAACAAAAACGTGGTGTTGTTCCGTTATTTCAAAAGTGTTCAAGGCGCAAAGTTTAACACGCCTTACTCTTAGCTTGTTTATTGCGATGTTCAAGTTTGCTATGGTACAGCCGTGGAACATAGGATTAGGAGTTTGCTGAATCGATCTGGTTTTTTGTGACGGAATTAAGTCAGTAGTAATATATTTTTGTTCATACAGCCGTTTTGAGTATAAAAACAGCATTTAATTTGGTAAAAATACATTTATTATTCCGTATTACGCTATTGATTCAGTGAAGCATAATTATTTGTCGTCCATGTTGTTATCGTTCTTGGGAGACTGAAATATATACCCCGTCTGTTTTCCGAATATATGCTGACATTCATGTTTGAAGAACCAATGAAAAATTGTGTAGCAAACTAAATCCGTAATATATGCTGATATTCATGGTTGAAGAACCAATGAGAATTTGTGTAACAAACTAAATCCATAATATATATATTGGGAATAAACTTTTTTTTAAACCAAAGAAGATCAAAATCCTACACCTGAGAGTTTAATTTTTTTAGGGGAGTTTTAATCAATGAGTGATTGACTTCTCTCTTCCGCTTATACAATAAGAAGTTTAAATTCCAACAATAGGATTCACCTGTAAACAAAAGCAATTGTATTTATTCAATAAATGAGTTCCATTCGCAGTTTTTTAAACTCCCAACACAATACCAATTGAAACATGGGTAAACTATCAGGTGGTTCACTATTATATATTGAAATTATGCAACATTATGTCTTTATATTTTTGTGTTTCTTGTTTTATCAAAAGCGATCCTATTTATCAACTGTGTGTACTTCGGTATCAAATGCTACACATTCAATTTTTGAATATTTCACCAAAAGATTTGTTTCCATGGAAACATTCCTAAAAAGTAGGAAAAACCCATTTTAATGAAATGTTAGTGTATTATAGAATTGATTGGCAATAGTTTTAGGAGAAAATTCACCATCTACATGTCGTAGCTAATGATAATAATTAGAATGTTTCGCCATATGGAATTCTTAAAATCTAACATGTTGACAAGTATGATATTACAGATGGCAACTAAAATGACAATACCAAAGAAAAATTACCTGTCCTGTTAATGCAGTTATAAAAATTGTTCCAATGGAGGCTAAGAAAGCTACAAAACCATTAAGTCCTATACACCAATAGACTACCGTTACAAAGAAGAATGGCTGTATTAGAATCAAAGGGAGCTCACTGGTACACTTTCCCAGGAAATATGCAGATAAACGATACCAACCCGCCGCTCTTTCTTTGTTAATGACAATCTTTTCAAAAGGAACTGAAAACATAACAACATTTTTTTTTAATGGAATTTTTCATATAAAGGAAGAAAATGAAGAATTTGACAAAATTCCTGATAACTCTATTTTAGAACTACATACAGGCACTATTTCATTTTTATTAATTCCGTTAAGGGGATGTCGTGGTCGTGATCATATGATGGTTGGATTGACAACTACCTGTGCAATCAGTGACTATCATCACTAAAGTTGTGAGTTTGAATCCCGCTCATGGCAAGGTGTACTTGATGCAACTTTATTTGATAAAGTTTGTCAGTGACTTGCGACAGGTCGATGGTTTTCTCCAGTTTCTTCCATCAATAAAACTGACCTCGATATAACTGAAATATTGTTGAAAGTGGTGTTAAACACCATAAACATAAACCTATTAGTTCAGTTCAATTTCTCTCACCAATAAAACACTCATTTTGTTATAGAAGATAAAGAGTAACTTTTGTTCTTATAAACAATCTTCAGGCTGAATTGTAGGCATAGTACCATCATAAAGGTTTCATAATACCCACTGGTTTATTATTAGCACCCCTTTTTGGCCCAGAATATCCCCCCAAATAAATCTTGTTCGTGTTTATAATGCACATAGACTTTTGGAAAAATTTGCCGTCAGAAATGTAAGCATTACATGTGAATCGTGTATATATTTTTCAATCCTTTGAGCATGTTTTCTCTGCTGAGGGAATTTTAAAGCCATATAATCTCCTTTAAAATTCAATAAAAATATTAATTGTGTCAGGATTTATTGGCATCTTCATATGAATTTTTTTATTGTCCGGATGTTGATTAATGGATATGAAATCTGTAAATATTTTTAAATTCGGGATCTCATCAAAATGTGATGCAATTGATGGTTTAAGATAAAAGAAAATACTGATATAGAATAAAGAAAAACAAACAATTGTCACTTATTATTACATTGTTGAACATTGCTGAGCTTGTGATGAGTTGTAGGAAATACTGTTGCTACATACATCAAGGAGTGCTGACAATCGGTAATTTTTTGCATCTTTAAAATTTACCAAAGTTCTAATTAATGATCATTAATGAATTACAAACAAATGCCTTAATATTATATTGGGGAAACAGCATCCAAACCATACAATCATAATTGATATAGTTATATATTGTAATTCATTGCCAATTGGATTATACTTAACATCACTTGAGATCTAGCTTGTACATTAGCACAGATAACTTATATATTAGCATTGACTTACATGAAGTTACAGCATCAAATAAAGGAATAAATCCCCAGTGTATACTGATGAAAAATACCTGTAACGTAAATAAAGGAATAAATTCCCAATGTATACTGATGAAAAATACCTGTAACGTAAATAAAGGAATAAATCCCCAATGTATACTGATGAAAAATACCTGTAACGTAAATAAAGGAATAAATCCCCAGTGTATACTGATGAAAAATACCTGTAACGTAAATAAAGGAATAAATCCCCAATGTATACTGATGAAAAATACCTGTAACGTAAATAAAGGAATAAATCCCCAGTGTATACTGATGAAAAATACCTGTAACGTAAATAAAGGAATAAATCCCCAGTGTATACTGATGAAAAATACCTGTACTTAAATAAAGGAATAAATTCCCAGTGTATACTGATGAAAAATACCTGCAATGTAAATAAAGGAATAAATCCCCAATGTATACTGATGAAAAATACCTGTAACGTAAAAAGCAAATAATTTTGAAAAAATTTAATATTTCTGTATGGTGTTCAAACAAAAAATACACTATGTTTTCAACTAGAAACTTTCACACTGTCTTTTTGTCACTATCACCAGTCATGAAATTAATTAATAATGGAGTTTTCTGCAAAATTCTTTCACCTCCCTGTATATTCAAACCATCTTAATTTCAGTATAATTGAATTGTGCTGCAATGAAAATAATAGAAATTATAAATGCTGTGAATTTTCTACCAATGTTTTCATTATTAAGCTCCTTTTTTTATTTGGTAAGGAGGGGGTTCCTACTTCTTCATTTCAAGTTCATCCAAATGTGAAATTATGTACCCTAGTCTAATGAAGAAAAAAAAGGATACTCCAGTTTCCTCCACCAATCAAATTGACTGCAACAATATAACTGAAATATTGCTGAAAGTGGTTCTAAACACCCTAATCCTATTACTTCTGACAGTGTTTATACTGCATTTATTAGTTTCTTTTTACTTTTTTCTTATCTAAGGCCAAGCCTTCTATCTCTCTGTATGCTTACAGCACCCATTCTGTCTCTAAGTGTTTCCTCTGACCGAGGCAGCTGGAACCATATCACACTCACAATTAAGCATATCAAAATATTCTCTATCAATTTCACTTTATCAAGAATTTTAACTGCTGATAATTTAAATGATCTAAGAGTTAAGTTTTTATATTGAGTCCAGAAATCAGTCGGCCATTTTGTTTTCGCTTCATCAAAAACATTTTCTTTGTTTACATCAATCTCTAATAAACTGGAATGGATATTTCCTAAAAAAAAAAAAGATAACAAATAAATTATTATAGTTTGGTTTGGTTTTATGGTGTTTAATGCCACTTTCAACACTATTTCAGTTATATCGTGGCGATCAGTTTTATTGGTGGAGGAAACCGGAGTACCCGGAAAAATACACCGACCTGTCACAAGTCACTGACAAACTTTATCACATAATGCTGTATCGAGTACGGCTCGCCTTGTTGGGATTTGATCTCACAATGTTAGAAATGATAGGCACTGATTGCACATGTAGTTTAAATCCAACTACTATATGATCACGGCACTGACTGCCCCTCAATAATTATAGGGGGCCTGGGTGGCTCAATGAGTTAGGTCATTGGATCTAACAACTCATACCAGCCTATCACCAATACGGCGTGGGTTCGCGCCCGACTTTGTAAATTACAAAAAAGGGTGCACTCGACTCGCAGCCCCATGTTGTTTGCCCATGGTCGGTGGTTCTCTACGGGTACTCCGGCTTCCTCCACCATTAAAACTGGTTGCCATCATATAGCTGAAATATTGTTTAAAGTGGTGCTAAAACACAAAATTTTCTAAAAAAAATTAATTATTATAATGGAACATTCAATGGTATGTCAATAATGTAAAGTAATTGTAGCGATTTACAAGCTATATAACAATAACATGAGGGACCTCAGAAATTGTTAATTCATGGATTGCCATCTATCTTGGAGATCAGTGCCCATCATGGTTAAGGTTTCACCAATTCAACTTTCTCTTATAGTTATGTGTGTTAGCTAAAACCTTTTTTCAATAAATATTGAAAAAAAATTACAAGTGGAAGGTGGGTGGGTTTTTTTAGTGATCTTCTTTTTTCCCTCTCAAAAAAATTTGCTTACAGTCAAAACATGATATTACAAACTCAGAAACTGTGAAATCATTATTAATCATGGGGTTCTAATTTTCGTGGATTTTGTGGTTCACTTAAATACAATTTTCCCATTGATTGTTGCCTGTAATGTATGAAACGACGAATTCAAGAACCCAGGGATCAATGCATTTTGTAGAAACCACCATAATTGGTGCCAAGGAATAAAAGTATTTTCACAGTAAGTTGTTTCTATTGATGACTTGAAGTAAAAAAAATTGTCCCATCAAAGTATCTTTCAGCTTATTGTATCATGGATAATTCTAATATTCAGATATATCACAAAGTGTATGCAATGATTTGTCATATTGACAACAACGTAGCTAAATCTTGTCGAAAGTGGCGATCCTAATCTTAAATATAATGTGATACATCTCATATGTAAATCAGCTATAACAAACAATTATCGCCAATTGAGCATTATTTTCAGCTATATGATGGCGAGAACAAATTACATGTACATTCAATGAGTGAATGAATGATTGTTGCTTAATGCCAAATCCAACGAGAACATATTACATTCAGTGAGTGAGTGAATGATTGTTGCTTAATGCCAAATCTGACGAGAACATATTACATTCAGTGAGTGAATGAATGATTGTTGCTTAATGACAAATCTGACGAGAACATATTACATTCAGTGAGTGAATGAATGATTGTTGCTTAATGACAAATCTGACGAGAACAAGTTACATTCAGTGAGTGAGTGAATGATTGTTGCTTAATGACAAATCCAACGAGAACAAGTTACATTCAGTGAGTGAGTGAATGATTGTTGCTTAATGACAAATCCAACGAGAACAAGTTACATTCAGTGAGTGAGTGAATGATTGTTGCTTAATGCCAAATCTGACGAGAACATATTACATTCAGTGAGTGAATGAATGATTGTTGCTTAATGACAAATCCAACGAGAACAAGTTACATTCAGTGAGTGAGTGAATGATTGTTGCTTAATGCCAAATCTGACGAGAACATATTACATTCAGTGAGTGAATGAATGATTGTTGCTTAATGACAAATCTGACGAGAACAAGTTACATTCAGTGAGTGAGTGAATGATTGTTGCTTAATGACAAATCCAACGAGAACAAGTTACATTCAGTGAGTGAGTGAATGATTGTTGCTTAATGACAAATCTGACGAGAACAAGATACATTCAGTGAGTGAGTGAATGATTGTTGCTCAATGACAAATCTGACAAGAACAAGTTACATTCAGTGAGTGAGTGAATGATTGTTGCTTAATGCCAAATCTGACGAGAACATATTACATTCAGTGAGTGAATGAATGATTGTTGCTTAATGACAAATCCAACGAGAACAAGTTACATTCAGTGAGTGAGTGAATGATTGTTGCTTAATGCCAAATCTGACGAGAACATATTACATTCAGTGAGTGAATGAATGATTGTTGCTTAATGACAAATCTGACGAGAACAAGATACATTCAGTGAGTGAGTGAATGATTGTTGCTTAATGACAAATCCAACGAGAACAAGTTACATTCAGTGAGTGAGTGAATGATTGTTGCTTAATGCCAAATCTGACGAGAACATATTACATTCAGTGAGTGAATGAATGATTGTTGCTTAATGACAAATCCAACGAGAACAAGTTACATTCAGTGAGTGAGTGAATGATTGTTGCTTAATGCCAAATCTGACGAGAACATATTACATTCAGTGAGTGAATGAATGATTGTTGCTTAATGACAAATCTGACGAGAACAAGTTACATTCAGTGAGTGAGTGAATGATTGTTGCTTAATGACAAATCTGACGAGAACAAGTTACATTCAGTGAGTGAGTGAATGATTGTTGCTTAATGACAAATCTGACGAGAACAAGATACATTCAGTGAGTGAGTGAATGATTGTTGCTCAATGACAAATCTGACAAGAACAAGTTACATTCAGTGAGTGAGTGAATGATTGTTGTTTAATGCTAAATCTGACGAGAACATATTACATTCAGTGAGTGAATGAATGATTGTTGCTTAATGACAAATCCAACGAGAACAAGTTACATTCAGTGAGTGAGTGAATGATTGTTGCTTAATGCCAAATCTGACGAGAACATATTACATTCAGTGGGTGAATGAATGATTGTTGCTTAATGACAAATCTGACGAGAACAAATTACATTCAGTGAGTGAGTGAATGGCTGTTGCTTAATGCCAAATCTGACAAGAACAAGTTACATTCAGTGAGTGAGTGAATGATTGTTGCTTAATGCCAAATCTGACGAGAACATATTACATTCAGTGAGTGAATGAATGATTGTTGCTTAATGACAAATCTGACGAGAACAAGTTACATTCAGTGAGTGAATGAATGGCTGTTGCTTAATGCCAAATCCAACGAGAACAAGTTACATTCAATGAAATGATGATGATGACCACTTTGTACTAGACCAACACCCTTAATTGGATCTTTATAGTGCTAGCACACTGAAAAAACATTTCATGGGTAGAAAAGTTTTTTTGACTTGGACACATAAACCTGATTCTGAGCCAACCAGTCTTTGCTCCTACTTCTTAATGACCTTAGTGAAGCAACAAATACTAGTTTTATAGTCTTTAGTTTGACAAGAACTCATAATCTACAACACTTGAGGTGACCATCTTTTAACCATTACACTACCCGATCAGTTACATTTGCTTAGACATTTTTATGGCATGTTTAAAGTCAACCAGTCTGTCATTACACTTTTTTAACAGATGTTTAAAATAGATTTACAGGTATACCAACTACTGCAGTCTTTTTTAATAAATTTAACAATACAATTATATTAGAGAACATGTCTAATTTAATTTTGGAAGAACCAAATATTTGTGTCCATCCAACATTAAATTTATTTTTGATTATTGTTTTATCAAGATTTAATAAACTTCAAATATTATACAAACAAACTAAAAACAGAACATATAGTATTCTATAGTAAATATGTACCTTCTCCCACTTCAGATCTATTTTTCCAGAATTTAAACTTCTCTAGTTTTGAAGGAGTTTTATCTAAATCAAATTCAGATTTCCATTCCATTATCAGTGAACCTGGATCATAGCTTAATACATCCTCGTCATATTGTTTCCTGAAAAATGATAACTTCATCATAGATTTAAGTCTCAAAACTTTAAATAAACACAAATGTACTTATTAACACTAAACTCTGACCCTTGTGTGAAGCTACCATCTTTGTGGTGTAATGTTATCTTGAGTGTGGACAATCATGTGTTCTACACTCTGTCAGATCATGAGTTTTACACCCTGTCAGATCATGGTTTTTTTTTACACCCTGTCAGATCTTGAGTGTGGACAATCATAGGTTTTACACCCTGTCAGATCAAACCAATGACTATCAAATTGTTTATGTACTTTTAGCAGACGATCATGTAAACAATGTGAGTTATTTCCCCTTCATGACAATCAAAAAAGTAGTTGCGTATTTTTGTGTATTGCGTGAAGGTTATTATGTAATAATATGGCTGATTGTTAGGATTTGCGTGTTTATAAAAGATTGAAAACTTATATATAGTGAATTGTTTATTTTAAAAAAGAAAAGCATGGAGAATTGGGGGTAGTTGACATAAACTGTACAGCATGCATTTGCCGGTAAAACGCATGTGATTTTTTTGTCTTGCACTAGTGCAAGTTAAGAAAATCTCACATCGCTAAAATTAGGAACTGGTCTGTCTCAAAAGTGAGAAATATGTTTCCTGGAGGACTGTTATTTCTGACAGTGAGTTAGCAAAATACAAATCCAACACAGCATGTTGTACCTTTCCTCATTCATGACTTACCACCATCTTATTAGACAAGAGTAACACAACAAGAACCACCAGTGAAATAGGACATGATTACCATTTCCAGAGCACCCGAGTTCACCCCTGGGTTTTTGTTGCTCAATCTTTAGTTTTCTGTGTAGTGTTTTGTAGATCATTATTTGTCCTTTCTTTTGGCCATTGTATTGTCTGTCCTTTATTTTGGCCATTGTATTGTTTGTCCTTTCTTTTGGTCATTGTATTGTCTGTCCTTTCTTTTGGTCATTGTATTGTCTGTCCTTTCTTTTGGCCAGTGTATTTTCTGTCCTTTCTTTTGGCCATTGCATTGTCTGTCCTTTCGTTTGGCCATTGTATTGTCTGTCCTTTCTTTTGGTCATTGTATTGTCTGTCCTTTCTTTTGGCCATTGTATTGTTTGTCCTTTCTTTTGGCCATTGTATTGTCTGTCCTTTCTTTTGGCCATTGTATTGTTTGTCCTTTCTTTTGGCCATTGTATTGTCTGTCCTTTCTTTTGGCCATTGTATTGTTTGTCCTTTCTTTTGGCCATTGTATTGTCTGTCCTTTCTTTTGGCCATTGTATTGTCTGTCCTTTCTTTTGGCCATTGTATCGTTTGTCCTTTCTTTTGGCCATTGCATTGTCTGTCCTTTCTTTTGACCATTGTATTGTCTGTCCTTTCTTTTGGCCATTGTATTGTCTGTCCTTTCTTTTGGCCAGTGTATTGTCTGTCCTTTCTTTTGGCCAGTGTATTGTCTGTCCTTTCTTTTGGTCATTGTATTGTCTGTCCTTTCTTTTGGCCAGTGTATTTTCTGTCCTTTCTTTTGGCCATTGCATTGTCTGTCCTTTCGTTTGGCCATTGTATTGTCTGTCCTTTCTTTTGGTCATTGTATTGTCTGTCCTTTCTTTTGGCCATTGTATTGTTTGTCCTTTCTTTTGGCCATTGTATTGTCTGTCCTTTCTTTTGGCCATTGTATTGTTTGTCCTTTCTTTTGGCCATTGTATTGTCTGTCCTTTCTTTTGGCCATTGTATTGTTTGTCCTTTTTTTTGGCCATTGTATTGTCTGTCCTTTCTTTTGGCCATTGTATTGTCTGTCCTTTCTTTTGGCCATTGTATTGTTTGTCCTTTCTTTTGGCCATTGCATTGTCTGTCCTTTCTTTTGACCATTGTATTGTCTGTCCTTTCTTTTGGCCATTGTATTGTCTGTCCTTTCTTTTGGCCAGTGTATTGTCTGTCCTTTCTTTTGGCCAGTGTATTGTCTGTCCTTTATTTTGGCCATTGTATTGTCTGTCCTTTCTTTAGGCCATTGTATTTTCTGTCCTTTCTTTTGGCCATTGTATTGTCTGTCCTTTATTTTGGCCGTTGTATTGTCTGTCCTTTCTTTTGGCCAGTGTATTGTCTGTAATTTCTTTTGGCCATTGTATTGTTTGTCCTTTCTTTTGGCCATTGTATTGTCTGTCCTTTCTTTTGACTATTGTATTGTCTGTCCTTTCTTTTGGCCATTGTATTGTCTGTCCTTTCTTTTGGCCGTTGTATTGTCTGTCCTTTCTTTTGGCCATTGTATTGTCTGTCCTTCCTTTTGGCCATTGCATTGTCTGTCCTTTCTTTTGACTATTGTATTGTCTGTCCTTTCTTTTGGCCATTATATTGTTTGTCCTTTCTTTTGGCCATTGTATTGTCTGTCCTTTCTTTTGGCCATTGTATTGTTTGTTTTCTTCAATTCAGAGCTTCTAATTACCTCTTTGGTATCTTCAAACTTTTCATAAGTTAGATATCATCATCTGATCAAAAGGTAACATATTCTACTCACTCTCTAAAACATCTACCAGTAATGATTTATACACAGATAAAAGTATACAGTAGTCTCCCTCTTATAAAGCCACATCTTCTGCAATGAAAGTGTGACCTTTTATAAGAGGGGTCACCTCTCTTGAGGGGACAATTTAGTAGTATAACACTACCTCAGTTTCGTCTGAAATCTGGCCTGTTAAGAGGGGTAAACTTTGGTACGAGTGGTGTTATAAGGGGGGATAATGGTGCTTAACGTCCCTTTCAATAATATTTCAGTTATATCGTGGCGATCAGTTTTATTGGTGGAGGAAAACGGAGTACCCTGAGAAAACCACCAACCAGCTGCAAGTTACTGACAAACTTTATCACATAACATTGTAGCGTAGCCTTATAAAAAATGGACTACTGTAATACTGTTGTATTTTAAAGCACGAAGTCCTTTTAACGGTAGGCTGTCCGATTTTTCCTCCTATATATTGATAGCCAAATATCTGTTCACCAGAAGATTAAAGAAATAAATCAATTGATATTCAGAAACGCAAAAGAAATATATTTCAATGAAAAATTCCCAATTCTTTAATTATTTACTCTATGCAAAATCGAAATAAACTTGAAATAAAATTCTAATAAAAAATTATCTTTCTACGAAACTCTCGACGGAAGAGCGGCATAGGTAAAATGAACGGAACCGCCATAACAAATCGGCTACAAAATTCATTCAAAATAAAAGATAATAACGTGTACGGATCATCATATTATTGAAATTTTAGGACTTCGTCCTTCAAACAGGTTGCCTGTCTCATATTAAACAGATATACCAAGATTTGAATTCTCATTGACTAGTCCTCATTGTTAGTGTTGTGGAAGAGTGAATTTTGACAGTTTGTAAATAATTTAAAGTTTTAGGAATTTTAATTTTCACTATGATCATAATATATCTTTTTGTAAATAAAATATGTTGAAATAATTTCCTTAAGACTTTCCCATTTATTTATAATATTGAAAACCTCTTTGAGTAATAAAATGAATGAGGTCTACAACTTTGTTATGTTTTATAGGGTTATCACCTAAGTTTAGGAAAGGGACCCAAATATGTATCTTTATTTTGCATTTTTGATTAGTTGAGATCAGTTTGACCAGGTATTTCATGTCAGTGGCTATTTGAGTCACATGCATTTTTGGTGGGAAATTATATTGTTCTTTTGAGGCACTCTATAATTTTTCATAAGCATGGATGGCAGACATATTGTCAACTCCATATACATATTGTTTTTGATGACTATTTGAAACCAGCTTGAACTGATATAATATTTCTATTTGTCACCACTAATATTCATTTAAGGTTGCCATGATATAATACACATTGATGAACAACAGCATGATATTGTGATCCTTGAGGTATATCCTGTATTTTCATTTCAAGACCTTTGCACCCCAGTGTGAGGTAAAGATAGTTGTTTTTTTTATAGTTTAGCTTATCAATACTAATTTTGCTACTTATTATTTTACTTATTATAATGTTGAGTTTATGCTTATTTTTTGCTTAGCTTATGCTTATTTTTGTTATTATTTTGTTTGGTATTATAATGCTTAGTTTATTCTTATTTTTGCTGCTATTGTTTGGTTCATGTGAAGCTATTTCTTACATGTCTGATATTAGAAAATGTTCATGAGAACCATGAGCAGGTATATAATCCATTCACAGAGAAAGAATATTTTGTTAGAATAATGGAATAGAAACTGGTCAGAATTGTAATTTATTTTATTTTTAATATTCACCTATTATAGTATACATAAGCTATCAGAGTTATCTTTCTTGATCCATTATTTATTGGTTTTAATATTGTTATTACAGGGTCTTTTATTTAGAAGTATTTCCAATGCAACTGCAATAAATGCTCGAACTTACAACGTCTTGATTTTTATTATTTCATTGAGAATTTGACACGATGACAGTGTGTTAACTTACTTAATTCTGTTTCCAGCAGTGATTATCTTCTCTTGAGTTTCTCCACTCTCCTTCAGCTTTTCCACTGAAAGACGAAAACAATCGTATAAACACAAAGTTTGATTTATATGTGACTTATTTTTATTAGAACTGTCAAGAAACTAGAGGGTCACATGATTCTGTATCGCTCACCTTGTAACAAAAAAGATTCATTGAACTCTTTTATATCACAGCATATAATTTTAATGTTGACCTCCAAGGACTTGAACCCAATAGCCTCTTGGACACTAGTTGGTACAAAATTGAATCTTCATACAACAATGCTCCTTCAAGCATTATAAGATTGCATTTCCATACTTGTTCTGAAGAATATTCTGGAAATCATGTTTCACATATCAACCAACTTTCAATTTTGCACCACAAGGTCTTTGTAACCATGGTAACTATTGATTTCTAAATGTCTGCATCTTACAATGATTAATGTTTTGAGATTTTTTACATATTCTTCATTGCAGTCTATGTTAAACATTGCATCCTGGGGCTTGTACTCCAAAAACCCTTGGTTTTTCCTTTGTGTTCATGTTTGAAACTGAATATCACAATGATGATTTATATCACTTTCTATAGTATTTCCATAACTGGTTCTGAGGAAAATAGATTTTTTTGTAAACATTTTGCATAATGGATCCTATGTTAGATATTAGACACACAAGAAACAGTCCCCAAATCCCCTGAGGCCTTCATTTGTGCAAGCTTGATATTTTTTATACCACAATGATTTTGTAAGCACTTTACAATAGCATATTGCCATAGCATGTTCTCAGGAAAAGTTCTTAATTGTAGCTATCGTCAATGTTAAACTGTGGAGCCCAAGGACTCATACCTCACATATCCCGGACTGTTTTGGTGTTTAACACCAATTTCAACAATATTTCAGTTATATCATGGCGGTCTGAACTGGGTTGCACAAAACGCAATTAAATTTAAGTATCAATTAAACCTTAAGTGCAAATTAAATTCTTGTACATTTCAAGAACATCCAACTGGGGGAAATCAGATTACCCGGAGAAAACCACAGACCTGCCACAAGTCATTGACAAACTTAAATAATGTTGCATAGAGTACACCTCACCTGAGTTGGGTTCAAACTCGCAAAGTTAGTGGTGATAGGTACTGATTGCATAGGTAGTTATAAATCTAACTACCATATGATCACGACCATGACAGCCCCTAACAACATATAGAATAAAACAAGATAGACATAAAAATGAATACAGTATAAATGATTTTTTTCACGGGAGGCAAATTTCGTGATTTTCTTCCAAATTGGTGGAACTTTTTTTTAGCGATATTTAATTTTCACGATCCAGAGTTTTAACCAAAATCAAATTTTAGCGGATTGACCGTTATATTACACTAACATTATCTGAACTGCAAAATAGGAAATGTTTTTAAATAAATTGAGCCAAGAGCTTTTTGTATGCGATCGGCGGTATTTTAGAATTATATACATGTTCATTAATAGAAAATTGTGTAAGGGCATTTAATATAATTTTAACATATATGTATTATTACAACACATTTATAATCAAGCACAAATAAGTCTGATTAACAGACTCCGAAACAAAATGTGATCAATTAATTAACACCAAAAATTGTCAACTTACAGGTAATTAAAAATCAGTGAATGGAAATGATAATATTAATTAAAAAAGGTGTATTTACACAACAACAACTATTCATGGTAATTAGTGTTTTAAAGATAAAAGGAAAATTAATTACATGTAAAATAATTACCTTTTACATTGTATTTGTCACCAAATGCATTGTTTTTGTGAAGGATTTTTTACTCTTTGTTAGATATTTCAAAAGCGTCATTTCAACACTTTTAAGAATGGCAGTGACCATATAATTGTTAAATATTTGTTATATACAGTCATTCTAGGGGATACAAATCTTGTACGATTATTTAAGAAAATAAAGATATTTATGTAGTAAAGGGCAGAAATTTACACGGGTTCTTTTTTTCGCTGATCGATGACTGTCGCAAATAAAGCGAAAATTAGGTACCCGCGAAAAACACACTTATACAGTATATGATAATGTTCTCTAGTTCTCTGTTTTCAACAAACTTGCACAAATTTTGGAGGAATTCTGTAACTTTGATCAAGCTTATAGGTCAGAACTCTCCTTGTAACTCCCAAATTTCTGATTTATATGCATAGGACAGTATTATATAAGCCATTCTTACTAATAAAATCTGCAGGGTTGTATCCTAATGGCACTGGAATTCCAATACTTTCAAAATGATCAACTATATCTCTGGTTTCTCCATGAAATGCAAACTGGAAAATAAAACATATTATAGAACTTTTTTGTTTTTTCTTTGAAGTCAAGATTTTGTATTTATATCTTAATGCTTACAAGGGAAACTAAAGTAAAAGATAGAATCCAATACAAAGAAATCGGTCTTTACAGAACTGTGTAAAACTGAAATACTGTGTTATACTGTTTTCCTAAGACAGTTTTAACATGGCACAGAATCATGCCTTCCCTTTCCAGTACCATGCTGTTTACAATGGAAGTGTCTATGTCCTTGTTTGGTAGTAAAATAAAAGTATTGAAAGCAATATAAATAGTTTTATCAATGATAATATCTGCTAATTATTGAACTTATTCTTGTCCTAAATATACCCCGGTAGCTGAAATACTGCTTGCTGGACATGAAGCAATAATCAATCAATAAAAAGTCTCCTTAGATTTTCTTTTATGCTACCGTCTGAATTCATAAAATGATGCATTATTGCAATGATTGCACAAATACCATGCCTTACTGAATTTCTGGGGGAAAACAGTTTATTATCAGAGCGACACCTTTAGTCTTTTTTTCATAATTTATTTTGTATTTTCTACTTTCACATTACACACATAATACATTACAGCTATATTTAGCACGACAGTGTCAGTTGCTACCTATTAGCATTATAAAACATTGTCATACAGTGTACATTCAAATACATTATTTGCATGTGAGATCATCATTGTTAGTTTAAATAATTAACTAATAAAAAATAGATCATTTTCAAAAGGTCTAGTTTTCGAAATAGAAATTACATACTTCATAAACTTAAAAGTGGTTTTCAGCAAATTAAATACTTCATAAACTTAAAGGTGGTTTTCATCAATAACTGAACTATAGTTAATATAATATATAATAAAAGACAATATAATAATAGTCATTTTGGATGCTGTCCATTTAGAATTTGTCTAGAACAGTATATATTCTGAGTTACTTCCCTTATACCAATATTATCTTAATATATTCCCATTTCTTCACAATTCTTTCTCTAATTGCAGGGGTCTGATAGAAAGAAGCAGACTGAATTTCAGTTTCATATGTGCGTTTTAATACATTTATTACACCTGATACACATGGATTTTGTCCAGAAATTTACAAGAGAAGATATAATACTTAATGAGAACAATGAATAGATTAATAGAATAATCAAGCATGTCTGATCCAAGTATCATATGTTGTGCTGAAATAGGAATTTCTACATGGCTGATTCAAGTATTATATGTTGTCTTGAAACAGGAATTTCTACATTACACTTGTTTTTTTTTAATATTTCTGCCATTTTCAACCATAGACTTTTGACAATATTACATTCCCAGAATAAGAGTAAAATTGTTTCTTTTGTTTCATTACAAAAATTACATAGTTGGGTCTCTTTTAGTTTACATTTAAACAGGAGGGAATTAGTACTCAAAATTCTATGCAATATTTTGTATTGAAAAACAGTAAATTGATTGTTTTTTGTACAATAGAAAGGAATTTTGTATATCAGATCCCAGTTCACAATTTCTGTATTTATTTCCTCTTTCCATCTTTTTTGTTATTTTGTTGGTAGTTCAAAGTGGCTTAACACAATTTTTCTGTAGAAATATTGGCACGATTTCTTGTTTTTTTTTTACATATTCAAAATTTTCACAAGTTATCACTGTGATTTTTTTTGTAAGTTTGATTCTAACCTTCCAAATTTGTGGTATCATATGTAAAATTCCCATATACTGTAAAAAGGTGGTTTCTATCCCATAAATTTCTTTAAATCGATTGAAGGAAAGGAATTCATTGTTCTCATTAAGTAAATCATTTATAAAAAATATTCCTGCATCACACCATTTATAGTAAAAAAAACAATGGCATTATCAATTTTAAACTTTTTATTAAACCATATGGATTGGGTTAAATATTTGTAGGAATATCATCACTTTCGGAAGACTTTAGTCTTAATAACTTTAAAACCTGTTTAATTTATACATGAAATTTGGGTCAAAATTGCTGGCCATAGACATGAATGTTTCACAACATCAACAAATTCTGTTATAAGATCAGAAATAGGGTACAGTCGGGATCGTATGGTAGTTAGATTTACAACTACCTGTGCAATCAGTGCTTATCACCACTAAAGATGTGATTTCGAACCCCATTCATGGTGAGGTGTACTCGATACAACATTATGTGATAAAAGTTTGTCAGTGATTTGCGACAGGTCTGTGGTTTTCTCCGGTTTCCTTTACCAATAAAACTGACCCCCACAATATAACTGACTGCCACAATATAACTGACCCCCACAATATAACTGAAATATTGTTGAAAGTGGCATTAAACATAATAAACCAAACCAAGATCAGAAATATTTGTAGTCCATTCTTAAAATATTAGAAAAAAACTTAATATTACCTGACCATGACATAAAAGTAATAAATTATCACACAGGTAAAACATCTTAGATGATGGCTGGTGCATGGTGGCTATGATTGTCTTATTGCTAGTTTGTGCCAGTGTCTTTAGTGTATGGACCAAACTGTAAGCTGTACTTGAATCTAAGCCTGTTGTTGGTTCCTGGTACAAAAAACAACATTTTGTAATTCAGATTTAATTATGCAAAGGGATTTATGAAAAGAAAGCTTAAACAGTGATGGTCAACAATTCCACCAATATCAACAAAATAAACAATCAGCTCTAATCGTAACTCACAGAACACAAAAAAATGCCATGACATATGACGTTGGAAATCCAGGTCTACAACAAATATTCAGATAATGATAGCACATCACTATTTTCACTGAATCAATCAAGCATAATCTTCTAAATATTAAATGATTCGCTTCCAAGGATAGATCAAAGCTAAAACAAAACATAGATAGAACAAAGCTAAAACAAAACATAGATATCTAATTTAGATGTGTGTCTGGTATTACCTTCAACAGGTACACACAAAGTCAAAAGATGGTATTACCTTCAACAGGTACACACAAAGTCAAAAGATGGTATAACCTTCAACAGGTACACACAAAGTCAAAAGATGGTATAACCTTCAACAGGTACACACAAAGTCAAAAGATGGTATAACCTTCAACAGGTACACACAAAGTCAAAAGATGGTATAACCTTCAACAGGTACACACAAAGTCAAAAGATGGTATAACCTTCAACAGGTACCAAGGTCAAAAGATGGTATAACCTTCAACAGGTACACACAAAGTCAAAAGATGGTATAACCTTCAACAGGTACACACAAAGTCAAAAGATGGTATAACCTTCAACAGGTACACACAAAGTCAAAAGATGGTATAACCTTCAACAGGTACCAAGGTCAAAAGATGGTATAACCTTCAACAGGTACACACAAAGTCAAAAGATGGTATAACCTTCAACAGGTACACACAAAGTCAAAAGATGGTATAACCTTCAACAGGTACACACAAAGTCAATAACCTTCAACAGGTACACACATAGTCAAAAGATGGTATAACCTTCAACAGGTACACACAAAGTCAAAAGATGGTATAACCTTCAACAGGTACACACAAAGTCAAAAGATGGTATAACCTTCAACAAGTACACACAAAGTCAAAAGATGGTATAACCTTCAACAGGTACACACAAAGTCAAAAGATGGTATAACCTTCAACAGGTACACACAAAGTCAAAAGATGGTATAACCTTCAACAGGTACACACAAAGTCAATAACCTTCATCAGGTACACACAAAGTCAAAATATGTTATAACCTTCAACAGGTAACAGGTACACACAAAGTCAAAAGATGGTATAACCTTCAACAGGTACACACAAAGTCAAAAGATGGTATAACCTTCAACAGGTACACACAAAGTCAAAAGATGGTATAACCTTCAACAGGTACACACAAAGTCAATAACCTTCAACAGGTACACACAAAGTCAATAACCTTCATCAGGTACACACAAAGTCAAAATATGTTATAACCTTCAACAGGTACACACAAAGTCAATAACCTTCAACAGGTACACACAAAGTCAATAACCTTCAACAGGTACACACAGAGTCAATAACCTTCAACAGGTACACACAAAGTCAATAACCTTCAACAGGTACACACAAAGTCAATAACCTTCAACAGGTACACACAAAGTCAATAACCTTCAACAGGTACACACAAAGTCAATAACCTTCAACAGGTACACAAAAAGTCAATAACCTTCAACAGGTACACACAAAGTCAATAACCTTCAACAGGTACACACAAAGTCAATAACCTCCAACAGGTACACACAAAGTCAATAACCTTCAACAGGTACACACAAAGTCAATAACCTTCAACAGGTACACACAAAGTCAATAACCTTCAACAGGTACACAAAAAGTCAATAACCTTCAACAGGTACACACAAAGTCAATAACCATCAACAGGTACACACAAAGTCAATAACCTTCAACAGGTACACACAAAGTCAAAAGATCAGAAAGTCAAATACATTTGGTCTGTGCATAGTACCTTTCAGCTTAATATATCATGGATAGCTCAAATATTTAGATATTTGTAAGTAACATTATCTGTCCCTTCTACTTTGAAAAAATGAGGTTGAACTATAATTATGTACATGTGTCAGTATTTTTCTCAGCCTGACCAGCCACACGCCAGCTTGTCATTTCACCACATTATAACCTGATTTGCACTACTGCAACGCCACCAACCAGAATCAATTGTTTTTTGGTCCCACGGTTCAAAACATATACAACTCTTATCAAGATATCATAAAATGACTACATCTGAAGCATCAAACTCTTAACATCGCAATTAGTATTGTCTGTACAAAAATCATAGCAAAAGATTATCAATTAACAAATTCAGCTTTTTATCTACCAGTTTTCAGAAATACTTCAATATTTCATGCTAAGAGAGCTGCTACTACACAAACACATACATCTAGTAATATAAGGCTGGGGTCTGTCAATAATTCACAAGCAATATTGGCTCTTTTCCTTTCTCCACCAGATAATCCAGGCATCATGGCTCCTCCTACCACTGAAAAATAATAACAAGCAATTACATTTTTCTTTAGTTTGAATAAAAACTCATCTCACACTTTCTCCCCTTACTGATATGTTGCAGCATGTCAGATCCGAGTCGGAATTCCGCCATGTCAGATCCGAGTCGGAATTCCGCAAGGTTACAAACGGATGAAATCTGTAATTCTATGGCTCAAATTATCAGTATCTAATGTCCTAAATACATGTATGCCATGTATCTTTAATAACTTACTTGTGTCCAGACATTTTCTTAGATCTAGTTCATCAATAATCATATCTAATGTCTCCTGTATCTGTTCATTTGTAAGGTTGTCAGGTAGCCTTATGTTGACTGTAAACTGCAAAATGAAAATTGGTACTGATGTTAAAATTGAAATGTCAAATTTAAAAACTGAGCAGGCCTTTCAGTAAAGGGCAGTACCAGGTACTTTTACCCACTTAAAATGGTAATTGGTATTTCCTAAATTCAAAAACTGTTTAAGAAAAAGTACTGCCTGTAAATAGTAGTACATTTGAAAAATATTGAAAGCCCTCACTGTGTAGGTTAAACTTTGGAAATATGATCTTGAATGATGCACAGAAATATAGTTTTAAAAAATACTATGGCAATATCCATGTACTTATATTAATTTATTGTTTAATATGTGTAATTAGTACACAATAAATCATGCTTAAAGTAAAATTCTAAAACAGGATATTGCAGCCATCATGTGTTTTAGGAGAAATAGATATCTGTAATCAGAAAATATAAGAGCCTCCACTTCCAGGAGTTGCAGAGGAAATGAGTATACTTGTATAATAGCACTATTTGTATTCATAATAAAGTTTATGAGTTTGAATCCAACTGGCTATGGCAAGGTGTACTTGATATCTTGATGTACATGTAATTTTATGTGATAAACTTCAACTTAATTTGTCAGCGACTTGCTCAATGTCTGTGTCGCTCTCTATGTAGTGGGGTTTCCTTCAAAATTTACCACCATCATCATTATGATATGAAATTTTGTTGAAAATGGTGTTAATCACTCATAATACTAATCAGCCCGCCCCCTCCCCCCCCCCTTTCCCAACTGATTATAAAAGTGCCTAACTATAAGTGTAAGATTGTAGAAACCTGTAAAGTATCCTTTAGTGTCAAGGTTTCAAAGAATACATCCTGTTGAAGCACATAGCATATTTTTCTTTTCACATCTTTGGTTATTGGTGAATCATTGAGAGTTATCTACCCTGATGTGATAGACTGTCTTCCTGCCAAGCAGTTCAGTAGAGAGGTTTTTCCGCTCCTACAAATTAAAAAAATAATTGATTATGGAAATGATTCTGAGTCAAATAATCTTTACAAAAAGCAATCCAAAATAACTATTTAAATGGATAAAATTTTGTTTTTGCATTAACTTTCAACCTTCTAAATATACTTGAGGTGGCTCAATGATTTAGGTAGTTGGATTACCTAACAACTCATACAAGCCTATCACCAATACGGCGCGGGTTCGTGCCCGGCTTTGTAAGTTACAAAAAAGGGTGCACTCGACTCGCAGCCACAAGTGATAAAGTTTACCAGTTACATGCCCATGGTCGGTGGTTTTCTCCGGATACTCCTGCTTCTTCCACCACTAAAACTGGTCGCCATGTTATAGCTGAAATATTGCTGAAAGTGGCATTTAAAACACAATAAATCAAATCAAATCAAATCAAAATCTAAATATGTTTGCATTACTGTAATATCAAGGTAATTTTATGAAAAATTCAGATTACAATATTATTAAAACTGACTTATTGTCTGCCTTAGACTTACAAATCTAATATTTAAAAAAATTGCTGATAGACTTAAACATGGTAAAAATGACTGAGGCATTTGGTAGAGTAAAACACAACAAATATTAACATTTTAAATATTTTCAAAAACATAACATTTCCAAAGAAGTAAAAATGTACATTGGCACTGTAGTCATGTATGTTTAGAACAAAAAACAATTGATCGACTGTTTCTTGCTTAACATACAGTGACAAATATTCAGGACAAAGAACAAAATACAAAAATGATTCCCATGTACTGAACTTATCTTCTTTATAGAAATTCTTTTTTTCTTTAACTGGAAGCATATGCACAATGTACATGTCATATAAGTTTGACATCTCCCACTTAACATGCAATAAACATGACCAGTTCAGTCAAAGACATACAATAAACATGAACAGTTCAGTCAAAGACATACAATAAACATGAACAGTTCAGTCAAAGACATACAATAAACATGTACAGTTCAGTCAAAGACATACAATAAACATGTACAGTTCAGTCAAAGACATACAATAAACATGAACAGTTCAGTCAAAGACATACAATAAACATGAACAGTTCAGTCAAAGACATACAATGAACATGTACAGTTCAGTCAAAGACATACAATGAACATGAACAGTTCAGTCAAAGACATACAATAAACATGTACAGTTCAGTCAAAGACATACAATAAACATGAACAGTTCAGTCAAAGACATACAATAAACATGTACAGTTCAGTCAAAGACATACAATAAACATGTACAGTTCAGTCAAAGACATGCAATAAACATGTACAGTTCAGTCAAAGACATACAATAAACATGTACAGTTCAGTCAAAGACATACAATGAACATGTACAGTTCAGTCAAAGACATACAATAAAAATGTACAGTTCAGTCAAAGACATACAATAAACATGTACAGTTCAGTCAAAGACATACAATGAACATGTACAGTTCAGTCAAAGACATACAATGAACATGTACAGTTCAGTCAAAGACATACAATAAACATGTACAGTTCAGTCAAAGACATACAATAAACATGTACAGTTCAGTCAAAGACATACAATAAACATGTACAGTTCAGTCAAAGACATACAATGAACATGTACAGTTCAGTCAAAGACATACAATAAACATGTACAGTTCAGTCAAAGACATACAATAAACATGTACAGTTAAGTCAAAGACATACAATAAACATGTACAGTTCAGTCAAAGACATACAATGAACATGTACAGTTCAGTCAAAGACATACAATAAACATGTACAGTTCAGTCAAAGACATACAATGAACATGTACAGTTCAGTCAAAGACATACAATAAACATGTACAGTTCAGTCAAAGACATACAATAAACATGTACAGTTCAGTCAAAGACATACAATGTAGTGTGATAAATCACTGTGTCTGTGATAGACATCGACACATGTGGTGATATGAATGTACTGTATATCTTTTGTTTTGTTATATCTTTAAAATTGCTTTTGTATTTAGAGTGTTAATTGCTATCACCCAAAATGCTTAAGAAAGAAGAAAGTAAATAGATTACATAGAACAAAAGAATATCAGTATAACTAAAAAGAGTGTTTTATCACGTTATGTCTCCGACATCAAGGATTTGTATAGAAGAAAGGATATGAATCTCGGGAGATTTAACATAGATTGTATGCAAGTATGGTGTGTGGCGAGAACAAGTGAGATTACCCATAGTGCAATTCGTTGACGATGCGCGGGCCTTGATTAATGGTGGAAATTTTCATCGCTTCAATATTTTAAACCAGTATTTGTAAATATATAAAACCATAATTACAGGTATAAAGTGAAAATATTTGTCATAAATACCAATCAATAATAAAGTATCGACTTTTTGTAGATGTATCACCCATATTTCATCAATAATTGATATTAATCGATTTGCCCTTTTGACCTTCATAATCCAGCCTATTATGGGCGGTCAAGACTCGAAATAAAATTTCAAACTCCTCTCTTCTCATCATAACGAATATTGAAGTGAAGCCGTCATTTTTGCGATAATATAAATATTTTTCAATGTATAGAAGGAGTTTTATTGAAAACAGTGCTCCCGATTTGTATTTATTAATGATTGTTTGCCAACATTTGTCAAAATGGTGGCATTCAGGGCGGAAATGGGGGTGGCCTATTTAGAAATCAATAAACTTCCTTGTTTACATGAAATCGACATACCAAAGTGTATAAATGTGTAGTTTAAGAGTGTATTCGATATATAGAACAAAACTTGGCCTGATTGGTTGCTTTGTTTTATCATTTTTAAAATGTTTTTAGATGTATGAAACTATACTGTACTTTTTTTTATTTTACGTGTACGAGGGGTGATACAGAAAAAATAAAAAAAAACTTTTCCATTGAACCTATATCAGCAAATCCAAGGATTATTTTGTGTAGTGTAGTATATAGACGATGCATAGAATGAACTTTGGTGTAATTGGTTGATTTTCCTACGAATTCTCAAGGCATTTCAAAATGAATGAATTAATTTTTGCTCTGTTGTAGCATAAACATCGCCACGCGAGAAAATACGAGATTTGTATCCTTTCTACTATACAAATCCTTGCCGACATGTATTTACCACTGGGTCCCATGATGACCAGTAACTTTCCAGGCTCTGCCATGCCACTAACATCATGTAAAATCTGTTTGTTTCCTATATACAGATTGATATTTTGAAATTGGAGCCGATGTCCTTCCATTCCTTCAAAATGTAGATTCTAACAACAGTCAAAAGACCATTGCTATTGATAAGGTTATAAGGCAGATAAGCTACAAGAAATTTTCATCACATTAATGATCTGTTGTAAATTTCTACATCACCACACCACATTAGCGATTTGTCTGTGGTAAATCTTCGTCACATTAGCGTTTTGTCTGTGATAAATTTCTACTATCAGAAATGCTTCGTCTGTTCTCAATTAGTCAAAATGTAATTATCTTCAATTCTGTCATTTAAATTTTAATAAATTATCTAAATTTTTGCTGTATTTAGGCCTATTCATTTCCAAAGTACCATATAAGAAAACACTGAACACTAAATTTCAAGGTGGTTAGTAAAAGTGGTAACCCAGGCCCGGTTCCAGTTCCAAAAACCCTGGCCCAAATTCGTATTTTCTTGATTACATCTTTATTAAGGCATTAATTTTAATAAAATTTGAACATAATGCATAAAATTATGTATTTTATCACATTTTTTAAACAAATATAAAAAAAAAAGTTTTTTATACGAAATATCGGCAATGTAAGTTTTCGAAGTTAGTAAAAGTTGTAACTTGGACCAAGGCGAAATTTTCAATTAATCATTGATTACACCTTTATTTCTCGCTAAAACTTCACAATATTCAGAATGAATATCTTTCAGTATTAAAGAAATGTAAAAAATATTTTAAATTCAATGGTAATGTTCTCTTTTGACATTATGGGAGCATTTTAGATTCTGATAAAAGTTATAACCTTGAATCAGTTTACAAAATGTACATACGTCTTAATTCTTACAAAATTACCTGTAAAAATATAATATGTCAAAAATGTATAGAGAGATATATTAAACTTTTTGTTGAATATGATGAGATTGTATTTTTTGGTTAATTTCTTTGCAAAAAAATTATTTTTAAACTCTTTACAAAATATAGTTTAGTTAAATTAAGAATTTGTAATCCATTTTAATATTTTTGTTATTATTTTTAAACCATAATTTAATATAAAAAAGAAGATATTGATATTTAAAAAAATAAGAAAAACAATATGTTTAATTCACTTATTTTTGTTAATTTCTTTGCAAAATTTTATTTTTTAATTCTTTATAAAATATAGTTTAGTTAAATTAAGAATTTTTAATCCATTGTAAATTTTTTGTTATAATTTTTAAACCTTAATTTAATATAAAAAAGAAGTTATTGATATTTAAACAAATACATTTTTTTTCATACATTGTTACGGTAACCACACCTCCCAAATCGAATGACTTACAAAACTATTCTTTGGCCTTTTTTTCTCTCTCAAAATTATGGCTCTTTGAGGAGGCGTCCACGTCGCAGAGCTGGGCAGTATCCAAAATTGATACTGGCGAACTCCTCAATATTTACCTGTACAATTACCTGTCCTTGTTGGTCACGTGACCAGTCTTTGTTTACAAATCGTAATAAAGGTCAAAGTCCTTCTAACGGTAAGCTGCCCGATTTTTCCTTCTATATTGAGAGCCAAAATTCTGCTCACCGGAAGTTTAAAAAATAGATCAATTGATAATTTAGAAATGCAAAAGAAATCTATTTCAATGAAAAATTCCCAATTCTTTGATTATTTACTCTATGCAAAACCGAAATAAACTTGAAATAAAATTCTAATAAAAATATCTCTTTCTACGAAACTTCCGATGGAAGAGCGGCGTAGCCATAACAAATCGGCTACACAATTCATTCAAAATAAAAGATAATAGCCTCACAGGACGCAATTACGAACGGACACAATTACGAATGAAATAAAAAGTATGTCCCCTTATTGTTCCTTCAAAACATGAATTAAAAAAATGCTTTTATAAATAGATACCCTGCTAAATTACACATGTTTTGGGATAAAATTATTCAGTTATTGAATGTTGAATGTTGCAGACGACGGGTTTTCATATTTGTAAACAGAAAACGATCGACAATTGCTCTTGGAATCTATCGCTAAAATTCATTGAGGTACGCATATTTTGTTATCTTATGCCTGTAATTGGAAAGAATATGATCTCCTGGTTCTATGCATATGTAGAACACATTGAAATTAAAACAAAAACAGTCAATATAATACATTTTCCTTACCTTGATCTATCCCAAAATGTCAAAATCCGTGATGTACCTTATTCATTGAAGAGTCCAAGGAATTTCGAATGCAAACTGGCACACATTTATGGTATGAACAAAGGAAAGGTTTTTATGTCGTGTGTATTATATACAAATAGATATGTGAACGTAAATGAATGAATGCTCTTTCAATTTTAACAGTTGTCATTAAATAATTTACACTAGAAAGGTTATTATGATGTCGTTCGAAATTGTGTCCGGATCTAGGTCATAGAGTGACTAGAACGGGGTCATGAAAATCTGTTCTAAGTTAAAACCCTTAACAATGCATTGAATATATGGGCTATGATTCAAAAGGAATATTGGTGTTTAATCTGAAATATGAACATGCAATCAGCTTCATCAATTTGGTCAAATTTATTAATCAAATGCCACGGTCAATATCATCGAAATTGTTCGTAATTGCGTACGGTGAGGCTAACGTGTACAGATCATCGTATTATTGAAATTTTAGGACTCCGTCCTTCAAACAGGTTGCCTGTCTCATATTATATTAATATTGAATCGTGGCGAAAAAAGAAAACTTTTTTTTAAATTGATAAAACGAATTTGTTGTTGTGGTATTAAAGTATGTCTTTGCAAAACTTCAAGAATTTTAAAGAAGAAACAAAGGTGCAATCATTGATTAACTGAAAATTTCGTCTTGGCCCGGGTTACAACTTTCACGGTACCGGGTTGTTTCACCCCCTGAGTCATTTCGCCCCTATTCCTGTTCGCCCCAGGTCATTTTGCCCCTATTCCTGTTCGCCCCAGGTCATTTCGCCCCTATTCCCGTTCGTCTCGGGTTGTTTCGCTCTCATTTATTAATAGTGCTCTAAAAAATGAAATATGGAAAATACCATTGCAAATATTCGTATTTTGGATGTTGTAAGGATTGTTCTAGTCCGAGATTCCTCTGTCGTTTAACGGCATTGATAATCTTGCTGTAGCCGTTCAACGACAGAGGGTGATACATACGGAAACCATCAAATTTGCCTCACAGCCATAGTATCGGCACATTTCCACGTTTCGTGGCTATCTGATTTTATTTTCTATCATAAACCTTATATAAATCGCTTCACCAATCATTTTTCTATTCATTCATAACCATCTTACCCTCAGAAAGTGGTGTTACACTCCATTACAGCACGATTTTGCCTTAGATCCTATTATTCGCCATTTGACTTCCATTTTCGAATCTACACACGTGATCTCGCGATACTAACTGAATGATGACAGCAACGCATTGCATGATGGGAGCTAATTAATGCAGCGTGCCAAATTATTTGGAGCATTATTTGCATACGTAAACAACATTCAAATCACATGGAAGACGATACATTTAAGCGTATTCTGCCGGACAAACAGTGCATCTACAGATCAAAGAAGAGCAGAAGGAAATTATACAGAATGTGTTGGAAAGAAAAGATTCAATGGCAGAGTGTTACCAACGGGCTTCGGAAAGAGCATGTGTTACGTTCCCCCTTTTTGTGTTTGGACAAGGTACTACATTTTTTTTTTCTTATGGTTATCTGTAATTCACTAAATTTGCTGTTAAAATCATTACCAATCAATATAATCAACTGTATTAAATTTTATGTTAATTGTTCTGCCTTAACAGGCGCCTATGATTGGCAATAAAAATATTTGTTTGTTTGTTTATATGCAAATTATCTCCCATGATACATTGCGGTAATCGTAGTTTTCTCGTAGTCACGTGACAAATGTTTGAAAAATGGAAGACAAATGTCGAAATCATAGGTTCTAAGGCAAAATCGTGCTGTAATGGAGTGTAACACCACTTTCTGAGGGTAAGATGTTTATGAATGAATAGAAAAATGATTGGTGAAGCGATTTATATAAGGTTTATGATAGAAAATAAAATCCGATAGCCACGAAACGTGGAAATGTGCTGACCCAGAATTGGAGAAGCAAATCCGCTGTTTTCCGTATGTATCACCCTCTGTCGTTGAACGGCTACAGCAAGATTATCAATGCCGTTAAACGACAGAGGAATCTCGGACTAGGATTGTTCATGAGTACTTTATTTTTGTCTTCCTCATAATTAACATACTTTCTTGACGTGTTTAATATTATATATTGCTTCACTCTTTGTTTGACATCTGATTAAATTTATACGATTTTAGCATTTGATGCGTAATTCATTAAAAAAGAGGTTACTTGCGCACTTGTACAGCATCTTAGTCATTTCATGCACTTTTGGGTTGGTACAAAAAAAATACAACCTTTTTAGCTGTTCTTTTGTGGTTTTTTGTAAATTTTGCAAGAAAAGTTTCGCTTGAGATCTTTGACAAAAGTAGACCAAAATTAATGAATTATAATTTTGTGTTGTATACTACTAATAAATAAATAACTAAAGTAGATCAAAATGAATGAATTATTAATTTTTTTTGCATACAACTAATAAATAAATAATTACCAACAAATTGTCGAAAAAGACTTCATCTATTATCGCGATTAAGTGGGGCTAATCGATTCACTTTCCGGGGTGAACAGGTAATCGGGGCATCAAAAAACTTTGAAAACTTATTTTGCCGACATTTCATATATAAAAAAACAACTATTTTTTTCAAAACGAATTGGAAAATGTGATCAAATATATCATTTTACGTCATGTGTTCAAATTTTATTAAAATTAATGCATTAATAAAGTTGCAATCAAGAAATATCGAATTTGGGCCAGGGTTTTTGGAACCGGACCCGGGTTACCAGTACCACTTTTACTAATCACACACAGGATCGGAAAATAATCAGTTTTTTGTTTGTGACTGTGTTAGTCGCCTACAACTTGCACCATTTCGAATGCTTGCAACCAAATCTATTGCTTTTTTTTTTACTTCTTGCGTGTCTTTACTTGTTAGTTTAGTTTTTTCTTCTTGTTGAAACTTTATAATAAAAAAGATATATCTACCGGAAGTAAATATACTTGATGAAGGGAGACAACACGGAATAGAAAATATCTAGTGACCGAAAGTGTGATAACGGTCTAATGGGAGCACAGGCGCTTGTGTAGAGTCAAAAATATGCTCGCTATGTACCTAAAATACCACAAGGCCGGACGCACTCCTACTACCCCTGTCACTTCAATCGCTATTTGCCCTGTCAAAATGTCGATAGGACGCAAATCGCTTACTAATTTGCGTAGTGAAATGATTTTTCTTCAAGGAAAACCCGTTTTTTATATCTTCCTACCATCTACACCCACATACTGACAGATAATCCTCAGATTTTGTTGACAATGGACAACTAAGTGGCAGCAAAGCGAAAGTAGGTCACGTTGTTTAAAAAAAGTTTTACTTTAGATTCTTATAATCTGACAAAAACATACTGTTAACAATTATCCGACAAAATTAAGACTCAAAGTCAATTTTTTTTTGTCTGATAAAAATGGTGTGGTTGGTTCAAAATTGTCGTTCAAATAAATGTCTGTAATTCCTCAAACCCCCAGAGCTTAAGCATAAGCTGTCTCCAGACCCCTCGCCTACTCACGTCCCCTCTAACCACAAATCCTGGATCCGCCCATGTACATGTATATCATCAATTTTGCAGGGGCCGTCTTGGTATTATAGTAGTTGGATTTACAACTACCTGTACAATCAGTGCCTATCACCACTAAAGTTGTGAGTTTGAATCTCGCTCATGGCGAGGTGTACTCGATACACCATTATGTGATAAAAGTTTGTCAGTGATTTGCGACAGGTCGGTAGTTTTCTCCGATTTACTTCAATAATAGTAGACCTACACTTTAATCTGCCAGGTCTAAATTAATAAAACATCATTTTCCAATTAAACTACTGTATTAGCGAACTAAAAAATAACGTATATACAATCAAACATTATTTACCAATGAACATGAACAAGTTTTAAAGAACTTAGGTACCTTTATGGAAGAATGTTTTTTACTACGAGGACACAACTGATACCTACGTGTAGATATCATTAGGTTAGGTGAGTTATTATAGTTGTTATATATTAAATGTGAATTGATTTATGATGGTATCTGATAGGCTCTGATCTGGCCGTGCAGTCACTGAACATAAATATGTTTTCGTTTTTTGTTTTTTTTTGCTTTTTGCTTTTTGTTTTTTAACATGTTGAACAATTCGCAAAATTCGCAAAATTTGAAAACTAAATGATAAACGTCTTTTTTATGTCTGTTTCTTTATATGAAATCTCTGTACAAGAGGAAATAAAGTAAATATCTATATATTATAATTTAATATAATAAGGTGCAAAATTGAGGGTTATGGTTATGGTGTTTAACGCCACTTTCAACAATATTTCAGCTTTATCGTGACGGTCAGTTTTTGCATGCTTAATGACACGCCTCCTTACTGCTTAGGGAAATGGTGCATATTCATCATGATAATTAGATATAAGCACGTGTAGTCTGTGTTCTTTAGTTAGTTAGTTAGTTAATTCTTTGTTTATATAAGAATAAGAATAAGAATTTGTATTGCCAATTAAAATCCCACAAGGTGCAATCATTTAATTTTCAAAATTACGGAAAGTTCATCTATAAAACAATTTGCATATTTTGTTCACATGAAAAACACAACATTTTGAAAAAGCCATACTTTCATCATTGTCCAGTTCGTATTTTGTGTCTCACGATAAAAGTTCTGCTGTAAACTCTAGGGATGTCAGGCTGTCCATATACATAAAGTATCTTCTTCTTCTTCTTCTTCTTCTTCTTCTATACACACTGAAGTCTATTTGGTTAATGTGTATAATGTCTCTCCATAAGTCTTCACGAAGCTCGATTAATAAGTCACATGAGAACAAAATATGTTCAATGATATTGAAATAGAACATCCCACACTTGTCGCATAATAGCTTCTCATCCTCGATACGTACTATGGCACAAAGGTCAATCACATATTTTGCAGCGACTCTAATTACCGGAAACAATTTAGCAACTGCCCATGCTCTGTGTACTTTGATGACAGGGTGAATAAGTTTGAAGCCTCCAAGTAAGGAGGTCCGTGGGAGCGACCCCACCCGGCCGAATGGCCCAAATTTACGGGGTTTTTTGTTGTTTTTTTTTTTTTATCGATTTCTATAATTATTAAGTCGCTTTGTAAATAGCGACACGCCGTAGAATCTTCTATGGTAAATTAAACATAACACAACCGATTGATTTTTAAAATAATATTTTAACGAAATTTTCAAATGACAGTACCTAGTCGGTGAATGCAAGATGGATTTTCCCATCTTTTGAAAACATTCTAATACATAAATGTAATAAACAGTATACAAACAAACAATTTGCAGAAATTAGATTGGTACATAAGTACTAAACATATCTATGTCTCTGATGAGTATAGTATTTGGAAGAGTCCACTGGACAATTACAAAAAACAAAAACAGAACAAAAACTAAATATATATCATTTGTAGATATTTAATAAGTTATTAACTTCTTCTGAACACCGAAATAGAAATAAACCCTTTTATATTTACAAGGGGCGAATTCAATGACAGAAGGCAAATCCAGCGTCCTCCCCATGACCAATGTATATGCATGAGAGCAAAAAGTGAGTAAAGTAATAGTACATGTTAACTGTAAATTAACGTTGAAATACACGTATTATTAATAAAATGCACAAAATTGATAGTTAAAGCTTTTAATTGTAGATTATTTTTTCTATTTTATTTTCTGACTCTTGTAAATTGAGGATAGGAGGAAGTACACTCATTATATACAAATGAGGAAGAAAAGTGTTCAAGTAGATTTTTTCATCCGGTTAACACCAGTGACTGGTGTTGATTAAGTAGTGTACACTTGAAAATGATATAATTGATGTCTATAGAAACTGGAAATCAACAGAAAGGTAGTTATTTTAATCTTTTAATTTCACCTTCGGTTCACGGGAGAAAGTGCATGGTTACTTAGGTAAAGCTTGAGATGGTAGCTACTGAAGTTTGAAAAATGCCCCTATTCATGTATTCCATCAGCATGAAAACCATACCCATTCATATATTCAAAGTACGAAAATAAAACCCATTGATCGATCTCTTAAAAAGTTTATATTCCGATACCAAGATCTTGTCGAAATATATTCCGTCTCTGCAGAGACGATAATAAACGATGCATTTTCATATAGTGAAAATGTATAAAGATAAGGTAGTCAACAAAAATGTCAAAATTATATTTTTATCAATGTGTGACGTAAAATTGTTTTTGATATTTACTTCACTGAATTTGGTACGGCTTTGACAACTATTTTACCTATTTTGTTCCAGTATTGTTATAAATACTGTTATAGTGACAGCCGGAACCTTTGAGTCGTAATGAAAGCGGGAGGTTTGGCGCTTTAAAATCTGATTCAACCCACCATTTCTTTGGAAATGCCTGTACCAAGACAGGGTCATTACGGTTTTCACAGTTTTCCGGTTGTTGACTGATTTTGTCTGTTTATATACTTATGAGTTTTGACTTTCCCTTTGTAAGATTGTTCGGAGTTCGGTAATTTTGTTATTACCCTTATTTATCATGATACTGTGTTCACGTTTCTCCCACTTTTATTTTTTTGGGAATATAGGTGGAGAAACATTTGTGGAAGAAACGTGTATACTATTTTAAATTTAATGAAACTACAGAGGTGACAATCAACCGTCTCCTCAATCCTAGTTCATCTCAAGATTTAAATAGCATTTGCTTATATTTAAAAGAATCCTACTCACTCAGAGATTCAATTTTTAAAAATATTTAACTTTCCTCAAGTAACTGGCAAAAACTTCCAAATGATAATAATAATTTTAATCTTATACTCCCAAAATGATAATACACATTATGATATTATTATCTAACTGATGTGCTCATCCCTAAAGATTATAGTCTTATCTGAAGACTTAATATTATGATATTATGTGTTATCTCTATGTTTATATATGCTTGTGAATGTATTGGATTACGCAACATTGTGATTATGATGTACATGTACTTAACTATGCTTTATCCAATAAATGATTTGAATTTGAATTTGAATTTGTAAAAGGGATTCAAGAAATTTACCTGTAATTAACTTTACAGTGGATTCAGTGTAAACAATTCTCATACCTAAATAATGATTGACATATTAATTGATTGATTGGTGTTTAACGCCAACATTAGCAATATTTCAACTATATCGTGGCATGAACAAATTGTATTATTAACCCAGACACCTACAAGAGTAACTAGACCCTTAAAAGTAAAACACATTTGTCTTTAAGACAATCGGATTTTATATGTACAAATAAAAAGAAACATTAAAAAGATAAAACACATATGCTTAGAAGGTATGTTATCTAACTATATTTTTGTATACAAATTATTTCTTTTTAATTTCAAAATTGGGTAATCCAATAGAATAGCGGCGTAAATTCGCAAATTTCAAATGGAAGGCGTAAATTATTTTAAAACAATTTATGCGCAATTTTAAAAGGGTACCGGAGAGAACCACCGACCATGGACACGCAACTGGTAAACTTTATCACTTGCGGCTGCGAGTTGAAAGCACCCTTTTTGAAATTTACAAAGCCGGGCGCGAACCGTATTGGTGATTTTTTTTGTCAATATACAACCTTTAAAATTGCTTTAATAATTTACGCCGCTATACTATAGTAGGTGTCTACAAGGTACCCAATTTACGCCGCTAATCTATAGGATTATCCAAAATTGTGTCGCCTGCGACATTTGTAAATACATTATATAAATTGTTGACATTGTAGAATATCTGCCGAACATCAGCAACACCTACGGAGTCAATTAAAACATGTTTTTAAAGTGAATTATTGGAATTACACGGAATACATTCTGGTCGTTCCTCATTATTTAATAGATAATTATGGGTCAATCGACTATGTCCGATACGACATCTGGTCAAGACTACTTAATCTTTCCGATTTTGACCGTAAGGACAAGGAGTTTCTTGAACTAGGGGACGTATTTCGTGTAATTTGTTATGAATTTGCTGGTCCCAGCTGTCTTGCCAGCGTTTTGAAATATATTTCATAATAAAAGGTATAAGGTTTAGAACAATTCAATATAGAATCATTCAATGCGTCCTTAATTAGCTTCCCGGTCGACAACTTTGTTCCCATGGATCCATGGATATGACCAGGGATCCATGTGAAAATGACATGTTTACCAATAACAACAATGCTTTTATAAATGTGAACTATTTTTGAAATGAAAGGGTTTTGAGTTTTACAACTCGCAATTGCCAACAGGCAGGAAAGAGAATCTGAACAGATCATGAATTTACTCTTATCAGAAGAGGCAACGAACTTCAAAGCAAGAAGTATTGCATTAGCTTCTACGCTGAAGATTGAACTGGCAGACGGTAATCGGAGAGAATCGACCTGCCGGTGCTACCCTATCACCATCCTTAGAATCGTCCGTATCAATTGCAGAGTATTCAGATGTAATAGATCTAATTACAGCAAAATGTTGCTGACTTAGTAAAGGGTTTGTTTCAGATTTTTTTGTATTCTATGGATTCTTACTTCAACATTTTCACTGATTTAAAAATGGGAAACTTAAATAATGAAGAAAACATTTATTATCATATATTTTAATTAATAACATCATACTTAACTGTACATAATAAAATTAACACGACGTAATAACAGTGGTTTATGAAAATAAAGATAGAATAAAAATCAAGCTCATGTCTAAAGTATTTTGTTTTCTTCAAACATATACAAATGGCTTAGTTTATGGTGCTAAATATGCTATGATGCAAAACCTCACCTCTTAGTGAAATGATGATGTCATGCAAAAGCTTTAAAATGTGGTTGGTTTGGTTTGGTTTATGGTCTTTAAAGCCACTTTCAACGATATTTCAGTTATATCGTGGTGGCCAGTTTTATTGGTGGAGGAAACCAGAGTACCCGGAGAAAACCACCGACCTGTCGCAAGTCAGTGACAAACTGTATTACATAATGTTTTATAGAGTACACCTCGCCATGAGCGGATTCGAGCTCACAACTTTAGTGGTGATAGCCACTGATTGCACAGATAGTTTTAAATCCAACTACCATACGATCACGACCATGACATCCCCTATGTATTTATTATCTTTATTCTCATAAAGCCAATGTATAACAATGGTACTGAGATATAACAATAGAATCAAAATAACAACTACTATTTACAATATATATATATATATACAAGCAAAGGGGAGAGGTTACAAAGGACTAAGATCCTGGAGGACAAACACCAGTATTAATAGCTCTTATGAAATGGCAGAGTTTCTTCAATTTTGGTTTTCTTTTGCTTGTCATATGTTCAGGAAATTTAATAATATTATGTCTATTTATAAAAAATTTGAAAGTGACTGCTTACGTTTTTGGTTGAAATAATTACATTCAAAGATATAATGGCATTCATCTCCAATTTGCGATCTATTACATAATTTGCATTTACGGTTTTATGTTAGTATATTCTGCCATTGCCCTGTCTCGATAGAGAGTTTATTATTAATTGTTCTAAATCTGCAAAACAAAGTTGCATCTTTTATTTCTAAAATATTTAAATATTCTTCATATTTAAACTCTGTTTTGTTTTAAAAGTTTTATAAATTATAGCCTTAGGTGAATTTTGTTTTAAAAGTTTTATAAATTATAGCTTTAGGTGAATGTTGTACTACAGAATTCCAATTTTAAAGAAACTGATCCTCTAATCGCTGTTTAATTATACATTTCAAATATTCTATATTGTTAAAATGCTCGGTTTCCCATAAATCTGAGAAGCCACAATCATTAAATATTTGTTTTACAAACAAGATCCAGCTAAACTGCATATTATAATTTTCATTAATTGACGACGTAATCTGTACAATATATTATAATACTTTGTTTGTTTACCAACTAAAAGTCTTGCCCAATAACATACAGTTCTGGTTTTTATGTCAATATATATAGAATATCGCCCTAGTTCACCATACACCATATAACTAGGTGATATTGTTTTTAAATTCAAAAGAATCTTACAAAATTTTAGATATATCTTTTATATACAAATGTAATTTAATTGTTCAGAAATCGAAATCTAGCTAGGATTATCTACGTGTCTACCTGTGGGCATTGAGATTGTACCACCCTTCAGCAATACTGTACAACCTCCGGCTTCGCCTCGGGCTATATAGAAGTGCTTCAGGGTGGTACAATCTCAATGTCCACGGGTAGACACGGAGATAACTGATAATGTTATGACGTCTGATACAAAAAGTCTGACTGGCTGTTATTTCAACCAAGCACTCATATCTGATTTAACTTTTGTTGTAGATGTTTACTGGAATGTCATATTGGTATATCATGGCTACTATTCTAGTTGGATTTACTCAGATAGGTCAAAGTTCATCTGATACAAACTTCCAAAAGAACTGTACCAAACAGGAATTGTATGTATGAAAACAAGTATATATAAATTAAATGAGAGGGTTACTAACATGTTAAAGTATTAAAGTACTTGCATGACCGCCATCCTTTCACTAAGAGGGGAAGGGACTGTCATGGCCGTGATCGTGTGGTAGTTTGATTTACACCTAAATGTGCAATCAATGCCTATCATCTCTGAAGTTGATAGTTCGAATCCCGCTCAGTCGAGGTGTACTCGATACAATATTATGTTATTAAGTTTGTCAGTGACTTGTGGCAGGTCAGTGGTTTTCTCCGAGTACTCCGGTGTCCTCCATTGATAAAACTGACCGCCACGATATAGCTGAAATATTGTTGAAAGTAGCTTTAAACACCATAAACCAAACCAAACCAACCACATTTTAAAGCTTTTGCATGACTACATTATTTCACTAAGAGGGGGTTTTTGCATCATAACATTCATTTAACCAGGGCACTTTGTTTTTATTGTAGTGCCTGTGCCAAGTCAGGGAAGTGAACTGTCATGTATTTGTGTGTTAGGGGTCATGTATTTGTGTGTTAGGGGTCATGTATTTGTGTGTTAGGGGTATCATTTTTGACTCTTTCTATGATTTTTCTATTAGATTTTTGAACTGTTCCGACAGTGTGGTATTTTTCTATTAGATTTTTGAACTGTACCGACAGTGCGGTATTTTTCTATTAGATTTTTGAACTGTTCCGACAGTGTGGTATTTTTCTATTAGATTTTTGAACTGTTCCGACAGTGTGGTATTTTTCTATTCGATTTTTGAACTGTTCCGACAGTGTGGTATTTTTCTATTAGATTTTTGAACTGTTCCAACAGTGTGGTATTTTTCTATTAGATTTTTGAACTGTTCCGACAGTGTGTTATTTTTCTATTATATTTTTGAACTGTTCCGACAGTGTGGTATTTTTCTATTAGATTTTTGAACTGTTCCGACAGTGTGGTATTTTTCTATTAGATTTTTGAACTGTTCCGACAGTGTGGAATTTTTCTATTAGATTTTTGAACTGTTCCGACAGTGTGGAATTTTTCTATTAGATTTTTGAACTGTTCCGACAGTGTGGTATTTTTCTATTAGATTTTTGAACTGCTCCGACAGTGTGGTATTTTTTGTTTTTCTATTAGATTTTTGAACTGTTCCGACAGTGTGGTATTTTTCTATTAGATTTTTGAACTGTTCCGACAGTGTGGTATTTTTCTATTAGATTTTTGAACTGTTCCGACAGTGTGGTATTTTTCTATTAGATTTTTGAACTGTTCCGACAGTGTGGTATTTTTTTATTAGATTTTTGAACTGTTCCGACAGTGTGGTATTTTTCTATTAGATTTTTGAACTGTTCCGACAGTGTGGTATTTTTCTATTAGATTTTTGAACTGTTCCGACAGTGTGATATTTTTCTATTAGATTTTTGAACTGTTCCGACAGTGTGGTATTTTTCTATTAAATTTTTGAACTGTTCCGACAGTGTGGTATTTTTCTATTAGATTTTTGAACTGTTCCGACAGTGTGGAATTTTTCTATTAGATTTTTGAACTGTTCCGACAGTGTGGTATTTTTCTATTAGATTTTTGAACTGCTCCGACAGTGTGGTATTTTTTGTTTTTCTATTAGATTTTTGAACTGTTCCGACAGTGTGGTATTTTTCTATTAGATTTTTGAACTGTTCCGACAGTGTGGTATTTTTCTATTAGATTTTTGAACTGTTCCGACAGTGTGGTATTTTTCTATTAGATTTTTGAACTGTTCCGACAGTGTGGTATTTTTTTATTAGATTTTTGAACTGTTCCGACAGTGTGGTATTTTTCTATTAGATTTTTGAACTGTTCCGACAGTGTGGTATTTTTCTATTAGATTTTTGAACTGTTCGGACAGTGTGGTATTTTTCTATTAGATTTTTGAACTGTTCCGACAGTGTGGCATTTTTTTATTAGATTTTGGAACTGTTCCGACAGTGTGATATTTTTCTATTAGATTTTTGAACTGTTCCGACAGTGTGGTATTTTTCTATTAGATTTTTGAACTGTTCCGACAGTGTGGTATTTTTCTATTAGATTTTTGAACTGTTCCGACAGTGTGGTATTTTTCTATTAGATTTTTGAACTGTACCGACAGTGTGGTATTTTTCTATTCGATTTTTGAACTGTTCCGACAGTGTGGTATTTTTCTATTAAATTTTTGAACTGTTCCGACAGTGTGGTATTTTTCTATTAGATTTTTGAACTGTTCCGACAGTGTGGTATTTTTCTATTAGATTTTTGAACTGTTCCGACAGTGTGGTATTTTTTTATTAGATTTTTGAACTGTTCCGACAGTGTGGTATTTTTCTATTAGATTTTTGAACTGTTCCGACAGTGTGGTATTTTTCTATTAGATTTTTGAACTGTTCCGACAGTGTGATATTTTTCTATTAGATTTTTGAACTGTTCCGACAGTGTGGCATTTTTCTATTAGATTTTGGAACTGTTCCGACAGTGTGATATTTTTCTATTAGATTTTTGAACTGTTCCGACAGTGTGGTATTTTTCTATTAGATTTTTGAACTGTTCCGACAGTGGGGTATTTTTCTATTAGATTTTTGAACTGTTCGGACAGTGTGGTATTTTTCTATTAAATTTTTGAACTGTTCCGACAGTGTGGCATTTTTCTATTAGATTTTGGAACTGTTCCGACAGTGTGGTATTTTTCTATTAGATTTTTGAACTGTTCCGACAGTGTGGTATTTTTCTATTATATTTTTGAACTGTTCCGACAGTGTGGTATTTTTCTATTAGATTTTTGAACTGTTCCGACAGTGTGGTATTTTTCTATTAGATTTTTGAACTGTTCCGACAGTGTGGTATTTTTTTATTAGATTTTTGAACTGTTCCGACAGTGTGGTATTTTTCTATTAGATTTTTGAACTGTTCCGACAGTGTGGTATTTTTCTATTAGATTTTTGAACTGTTCCGACAGTGTGATATTTTTCTATTAGATTTTTGAACTGTTCCGACAGTGTGGCATTTTTCTATTAGATTTTGGAACTGTTCCGACAGTGTGATATTTTTCTATTAGATTTTTGAACTGTTCCGACAGTGTGGTATTTTTCTATTAGATTTTTGAACTGTTCCGACAGTGGGGTATTTTTCTATTAGATTTTTGAACTGTTCGGACAGTGTGGTATTTTTCTATTAAATTTTTGAACTGTTCCGACAGTGTGGCATTTTTCTATTAGATTTTGGAACTGTTCCGACAGTGTGGTATTTTTCTATTAGATTTTTGAACTGTTCCGACAGTGTGGTATTTTTCTATTATATTTTTGAACTGTTCCGACAGTGTGGTATTTTTCTATTAGATTTTTGAACTGTTCCGACAGTGTGGTATTTTTCTATTAGATTTGTGAACTGTTCCGACAGTGTGGTATTTTTCTATTAGATTTTTGAACTGTTCCGACAGTGTGGTATTTTTCTATTAGATTTTTGAACTGTTCCGACAGTGTGGTATTTTTCTATTAGATTTTTGAACTGTTCCGACAGTGTGGTATTTTCCTATTAGATGTTTGAACTGTTCCGACAGTGTGGCATTTTTCTATTAGATTTTTGAACTGTTCCGACAGTGCGGTATTTTTTGTTTTTCTATTAGATGTTTGAACTGTTTCGACAGTGTGGTATTTTTCTATTAGATTTTGGAACTGTTCCGACAGTGTGGTATTTTTCTATTAGATTTTTGAACTGTTCCGACAGTGTGGTATTTCTTGTTTTTCATTTTATTACTAATTATCATGTATCTTCACGTGCTCATAGCGTCATAGTGTATTGTATTCTTTGAATATTACTACTGTATGTCAACAGGACAACCTGTTCAATATTTGTTTTTTAGTTTCGTAACTCTTTATTTTGTATGTGTCTGCACCATTTTTGCTAAGCATCTATAAGTCTATTCAGAACTCGTGTTTATGTATGTTATGACTTTCTTGGATCCTATGATCAAGGATCACTGACATGTAAATTGATTTCTTGTTTTACTCAGGATCACTGACATGTAAATTGTTTTCTTGTTTTACTTAGGATCACTGACATGTAAATTGCTTTCTTGTTTTACTCAGGATCACTGACATGTAAATTTTCTTCTTGTTTTACTCAGGATCACTGACATGTAAATTGTTTTCTTGTTTTACTCAGGATCACTGACATGTAAATTGTTTTCTTGTTTTACTCAGGATCACTGACATGTAAATTGTTTTACTCAGGATCACTGACATGTAAATTGTTTTCTTGTTTTACTCAGGATCATTGACATGTAAATTGTTTTCTTGATTTACTCAGGATCACTGTCATGTAAATTGTTTTTTTGTTTTACTCAGGATCACTGATATGTAATAAATTGTTTTCTTATTTTACTCAGGATCACTGACATGTAAATTGTTTTACTCAGGATCACTGACATGTAAATTTTCTTCTTGTTTTACTCAGAATCACGGACATGTAAATTTTCTTCTTGTTTTACTAAGGATCACTGACATGTAAATTGTTTTCTTCTTTTACTCAGGATCACTGACATGTAAATTGCTTTCTTGTTTTACTCAGGATCACTGACATGTAAATTTTCTTCTTGTTTTACTCAGGATCACTGACATGTAAATTGTTTTCTTGTTTTACTCAGGATCACTGACATGTAAATTGTTTTCTTGTTTTACTCAGGATCACTGACATGTACATTGTTTTCTTGATTTACTCAGGATCACTGTCATGTAAATTGTTTTTTTGTTTTACTCAGGATCACTGATATGTAATAAATTGTTTTCTTATTTTACTCAGGATCACTGACATGTAAATTATTTCACTCAGGATCACTGACATGTAAATTGTTTTCTTGTTCTACTCAAGTTCACTGACATGTAAATTGTTTTCTTGTTTTACTCAGGATCACTGTCATGCAAATTTTATTTTTGTTTTACTCAGGATCACTGACATGTAAATTGTTTTCTTGTTTTACTCAGGATCACTGACATGTAAATTGTTTTCTTGTTTTACTTAGGATCACTGACATGTAAATTGTTTTTCTCAGGATCACTGACATGTAAATTGTTTTTCTCAGGATCACTGACATGTAAATTGTTTTCTTGTTTTACTCAGGATCACTGACATGTAAATTGTTTTCTTGATTTACTCAGGATCACTGTCATGTAAATTGTTTTTTTGTTTTACTCAGGATCACTGATATGTAATAAATTGTTTTCTTATTTTACTCAGGATCACTGACGTGTAAATTGTTTTACTCAGGATCACTGACATGTAAATTTTCTTCTTGTTTTACTCAGAATCACTGACATGTAAATTTTCTTCTTGTTTTACTCAGGATCACTGACATGTAAATTGTTTTCTTCTTTTACTCAGGATCACTGACATGTAAATTGCTTTCTTGTTTTACTCAGGATCACTGACATGTAAATTTTCTTCTTGTTTTACTCAGGATCACTAACATGTAAATTGTTTTCTTGTTTTACTCAGGATCACTGATATGTAAATTGTTTTACTCAGGATCACTGACATGTACATTGTTTTCTTGATTTACTCAGGATCACTGTCATGTAAATTGTTTTTTGTTTTACTCAGGATCACTGATATGTAATAAATTGTTTTCTTATTTTACTCAGGATTACTGACATGTAAATTGTTTTACTCAGGATCACTGACGTGTACATTGTTTTACTCAGGATCACTGAGGACATGTAAATTGTTTTACTCAGGATCACTGACATGTAAATTGCTTTACTCGGGATCACTGACATGTAAATTGTTTTACTCAGGATCACTGACACGTAAATTGTGTTCATGTTTTACTCAGGATCACTGACATGTAAATTGTTTTCTTGCTTTACTCAGGTTCACTGACATGTAAATTGTTTTACTGGAGATCACTGACATGTAAATTGTTTTACTCAGGATCACTGACATGTAGATTGTTTTTGTTTTACTCAGGATCACCGACATGTAAATTGTTTTACTCAGGATCACTGACATGTAAATTATTTTACTCAGGATCACTGACGTGTAAATTGTTTTACTCAGGATCACTGGGGACATGTAAATTGTTTTACACAGAATTACTGAAATGTAAATTGCTTTACTCGGGATTACTGACATGTAAATTGTTTTACTCAGGATCACTGACACGTAAATTGTTTTCTTGTTTTACTCAGAATCACTGACATGTAAATTGTTTTACTCGGGATCTCTGACATGTAAATTGTTTTACTCAGGATCACTGACATGTAAATTGTTTTATTCAGGATCACTGACATGTAAATTGTTTTCTTGCTTTACTCAGGATCACTAACATGTAAATTGTTTTACTGGAGATCACTGACATGTAAATTTTTTTTTTTGTTTTACTCAGGATCACCGACATGTAAATTGTTTTACTCAGGATCACTGACATATAAATTGTTTTCTTGTTTTACTTAGGATCACTGATATGTAAATTGCTTTGCTCAGGATCACTGACATGTAAGTTGTTTTACTCAGGATCACTGACATGTAAATTATTTTCTTGTTTTACTCAGGATCACTGACATGTAAATTGTTTTTCTCAGGATCACTGGCATGTAAATTGCTTTACTTAGGATCACTGACATGTAAATTGTTTTCTTGTTCTACTCAGGATCACTGACATGTAAATTGTTTTCTTGTTTTACTCAGGATCACTGTCATGTAAATTGTTTTCTTGTTTTACTCAGGATCACTGACATGTAAATTGTTTTCTTGTTTTACTCAGGATCACTGTCATGTAAATTGTTTTTTTGTTTTACTCAGGATCACTGATATGTAATAAATTGTTTTCTTATTTTATTCAGGATCACTGACGTGTAAATTGTTTTACTCAGGATCACTGACATGTAAATTTTCTTCTTGTTTTACTCAGGATCACTGACATGTAAATTGTTTTCTTCTTTTACTCAGGATCACTGACATGTAAATTGCTTTCTTGTTTTACTCAGGATCACTGATATGTAAATTGTTTTACTCAGGATCACTGACATGTACATTGTTTTACTCAGGATCACTGACATGTAAATTTTCTTCTTGTTTTACTCAGAATCACGGACATGTAAATTTTCTTCTTGTTTTACTCAGGATTACTGACATGTAAATTGTTTTCTTCTTTTACTCAGCATCACTGACATGTAAATTGTTTTCTTGTTTTACTCAGGATCACTGACATGTAAATTTTCTTCTTGTTTTACTCAGGATCACTGACATGTAAATTGTTTTCTTGTTTTACTCAGGATCACTGACATGTAAATTGTTTTCTTGTTTTACATCAGGATCACTGACATGTAAATTGTTTTCTTGTTTTACTCAGGATCACTGACATGTAAATTGTTTTACTCAGGATCACTGACATGTACATTGTTTTCTTGATTTACTCAGGATCACTGTCATGTAAATTGTTTTTTTGTTTTACTCAGGATCACTGATATGTAATAAATTGTTTTCTTATTTTACTCAGGATCACTGACATGTAAATTATTTCACTCAGGATCACTGACATGTAAATTGTTTTCTTGTTCTACTCAGGATCACTGACATGTAAATTGTTTTCTTGTTTTACTCAGGATCACTGTCATGTACATTGTTTTTTTGTTTTACTCAGGATTACTGACATGTAAATTGTTTTCTTGTTTTACTCAGGATCACTGACATGTAAATTGTTTTCTTGTTTTACTTAGGATCACAGACATGTAAATTGTTTTTCTCAGGATCACTGACATGTAAATTGTTTTTCTCAGGATCACTGACATGTAAATTGTTTTCTTGTTTTACTCAGGATCACTGTCATGTAAATTGTTTTTTTGTTTTACTCAGGATCACTGATATGTAATAAATTGTTTTCTTATTTTACTCAGGATCACTGACGTGTAAATTGTTTTACTCAGGATCACTGACATGTAAATTTTCTTCTTGTTTTACTCAGAATCACTGACATGTAAATTTTCTTCTTGTTTTACTCAGGATCACTGACATGTAAATTGTTTTCTTCTTTTACTCAGGATCACTGACATGTAAATTGCTTTCTTGTTTTACTCAGGATCACTAACATGTAAATTTTCTTCTTGTTTTACTCAGAATCACTGACATGTAAATTGTTTTCTTGTTTTACTCAGGATCACTGATATGTAAATTGTTTTACTCAGGATCACTGACATGTACATTGTTTTCTTGATTTACTCAGGATCACTGTCATGTAAATTGTTTTTTGTTTTACTCAGGATCACTGATATGTAATAAATTGTTTTCTTATTTTACTCAGGATTACTGACATGTAAATTGTTTTACTCTGGATCACTGACACGTAAATTGTGTTCATGTTTTACTCAGGATGACTGACATGTAAATTGTTTTACTCGGGATCTCTGACATGTAATTTTTTACTCAGGATCACTAATATGTAAATTGTTTTCTTGTTTTTACTCAGGATCACTGACATGTAAATTGTTTTACTCAGTATCACTGACATGTAAATTGTTTTCTTGCTTTACTCAGGTTCACTGACATGTAAATTGTTTTACTGGAGATCACTGACATGTAAATTGTTTTACTCAGGATCACTGACATGTAGATTGTTTTTGTTTTACTCAGGATCACCGACATATAAATTGTTTTACTCAGGATCACTGACATGTAAATTATTTTACTCAGGATCACTGACGTGTAAATTGTTTCACTCAGGATCACTGGGGACATGTAAATTGTTTTACACAGGATTACTGAAATGTAAAGTGCTTTACTCGGGATTACTGACATGTAAATTGTTTTACTCAGGATCACTGACACGTAAATTGTTTTCTTGTTTTACTCAGAATCACAGACATGTAAATTGTTTTACTCGGGATCTCTGACATGTAAATTGTTTTACTCAGGATCACTGACATGTAAATTGTTTTATTCAGGATCACTGACATGTAAATTGTTTTCTTGCTTTACTCAGGATCACTAACATGTAAATTGTTTTACTGGAGATCACTGACATGTAAATTATTTTTTTGTTTTACTCAGGATCACTGACATGTAAATTGTTTTACTCAGGATCACTGACATATAAATTGTTTTCTTGTTTTACTTAGGATCACTGATATGTAAATTGCTTTGCTCAGGATCACTGACATGTAAGTTGTTTTACTCAGGATCACTGACATGTAAATTGTTTTCTTGTTTTACTCAGGATCACTGACATGTAAATTGTTTTACTCAGGATCACTGGCATGTAAATTGTTTTACTTAGGATCACTGACATGTAAATTGTTTTCTTGTTCTACTCAGGATCACTGACATGTAAACTGTTTTCTTGTTTTACTCAGGATCACTGTCATGTAAATTGTTTTTTTTGTTTTACTCAGGATCACTGACATGTAAATTGTTTTCTTGTTTTACTCAGGATCACTGACATGTAAATTGTTTTCTTGTTTTACTTAGGATCACTGACATGTAAATTGTTTTACTCAGGATCACTGACATGTAAATTGTTTTTCTCAGGATCACTGACATGTAAATTTTTTTCTTGTTTTACTCAGGATCACTGACATGTAAATTGTTTTCTTGATTTACTCAGGATCACTGTCATGTAAATTGTTTTTTTGTTTTACTCAGGATCACTGATATGTAATAAATTGTTTTCTTATTTTACTCAGGATCACTGACGTGTAAATTGTTTTACTCAGGATCACTGACATGTAAATTTTCTTCTTGTTTTACTCAGAATCACTGACATGTAAATTTTCTTCTTGTTTTACTCAGGATCACTGACATGTAAATTATTTTCTTCTTTTACTCAGGATCACTGACATGTAAATTGCTTTCTTGTTTTACTCAGGATCACTGACATGTAAATTTTCTTCTTGTTTTACTCAGGATCACTGATATGTAAATTGTTTTACTCAGGATCACTGACATGTACATTGTTATCTTGATTTACTCAGGATCACTGTCATGTAAAATGTTTTTTATTTTACTCAGGATCACTGATATGTAATAAATTGTTTTCTTATTTTACTCAGGATTACTGACATGTAAATTGTTTTACTCAGCATCACTGACGTGTAAATTGTTTTACTCAGGATCACTGAGGACATGTAAATTGTTTTACTCAGGATCACTGACATGTAAATTGCTTTACTCGGGATCACTGACATGTAAATTGTTTTACTCAGGATCACTGACATGTAAATTGTGTTCATGTTTTACTCAGGATCACTGACATGTAAATTGTTTTACTCGGGATCTCTGACATGTAAATTTTTACTCAGGATCACTAATATGTAAATTGTTTTCTTGTTTTTACTCAGGATCACTGACATGTAAATTGTTTTACTCAGTATTACTGACATGTAAATTGTTTTCTTGCTTTACTCAGGTTCACTGACATGTAAATTGTTTTACTGGAGATCACTGACATGTAAATTGTTTTACTCAGGATCACTGACATGTAGATTGTTTTTGTTTTACTCAGGATCACCGACATGTAAATTGTTTTACTCAGGATCACTGACGTGTAAATTGTTTTACTCAGGATCACTGGGGACATGTAAATTGTTTTACACAGGATTACTGAAATGTAAATTGCTTTACTCGGGATTACTGACATGTAAATTGTTTTACTCAGGATCACTGACACGTAAATTGTTTTCTTGTTTTACTCAGAATCACTGACATGTAAATTGTTTTACTCGGGATCTCTGACATGTAAATTGTTTTACTCAGGATCACTGACATGTAAATTGTTTTATTCAGGATCACTGACATGTAAATTGTTTTCTTGCTTTACTCAGGATCACTAACATGTAAATTGTTTTACTGGAGATCACTGACATGTAAATTTTTTTTTTGTTTTACTCAGGATCACCGACATGTAAATTGGTTTACTCAGGATCACTGACATATAAATTGTTTTCTTGTTTTACTTAGGATCACTGATATGTAAATTGCTTTGCTCAGGATCACTGACATGTAAGTTGTTTTACTCAGGATCACTGACATGTAAATTGTTTTCTTGTTTTACTCAGGATCACTGACATGTAAATTGTTTTACTCAGGATCACTGGCATGTAAATTGTTTTACTTAGGATCACTGACATGTAAATTGGTTTCTTGTTTTAATCAGGATCACTGACATGTAAATTGTTTTACTCGGGATCACTGACATGTAAATTGTTTTACTCAGGATCACTGACATGTAAATTGTTTTACTCAGGATCACTGACATGTAAATTGTTTTACTCAGGATCACTGGCATGTAAATTGTTTTACTTAGGATCACTGACATGTAAATTGTTTTCTTGTTTTACTCAGGATCACTGACATGTAAATTGTTTTACTCAGGATCACTGACATGCAAATTGTTTTACTCAGGATCACTGACATGTAAATTGTTTTCTTGTTTTACTCAGGATCACTGAGATGTAAATTGTTTTCTTGTTTTACTCAGGATCACTGATATGTAAATTGTTTTACTCAGGATCACTGGCATGTAAGTTGTTTTACTTAGGATCACTGACATGTAAATTTGTTTCTTGTTTTACTCAGGATTACTGACATGTAAATTGTTTTATTCGGGATCACTGACATGTAAATTGTTTTACTCAGGATCACTGACATGTAAATTGTTTTACTCAGGATCACTGACATGTAAATTGTTTTCTTGTTTTACTCAGGATCACTGACATGTAAATTGTTTCTTGTTTTACTCAGGATCACTGACATGTAAATTGTTTTCTTGTTTTACTCAGGATCACTGACATGTAAATTGTTTTACTCAGGATCACTGACATGTAAATTGTTTTACTCAGGATCACTGACATGTAAATTGTTTTACTCGGGATCACTGACATGTAAATTGTTTTACTCAGGATCACTGACATGTAAATTGTTTTACTCAGGATCACTGACATGTAAATTGTTTTCTTGTTTTACTTAGGCGTTATACAACTGTTACAGTCAGCACACAACAATATTACAATAAGGAAACATGTACTAGTAATTGGGGATTTTGGAGAAAATGTAAATATGTAGCACGGTAAGTTAGGATAATTAAGTACATCTCCATAGATTATAGAAGCCGTCGTGGTCGTGATCGTATGGTAGTTGGATTGATAACTACCTATGCAATCAAAACCTAACACCACTAACGTTGTGAGTTCGAATCCTGCCCAAGCGATGTGTACTCTATACAATATTATGTGATAAAGTTTGTCAGTGATTGCCCCTTTGGTATCTTCAAACGTTTGTTTTGATAAACTTGATAAGGTTCATCTCAATACATATATATATATATCCAGTATAACCACGATATGTTGTGGTAGCCATTTGTTGTGACATTTTCATACGAATCTAGCATAAATGTTTTTTTTTTTTATTTGGTATTTTACAATAATAATAATGATTAAGTTTATTTACATACGAACTCAGAATGGTCACATTCTTATTCGATATGATATGATAAACACGATTAGGAACCTTGTTCATATGAAAATTGATGTTTCGGATTTCTGTATTTACTAGTTTCCATAACAACTTAAATATACATGTAACGACATGCACTCAAATATTACTATCAGCTGAATTAGACAATTATAAGAAGGGTTTGAAGATACCAACGGGATAATCAGAATCCGTAAATCGAAGGACAGACAATGCTACGACCAAAATAAAAAGGACAACCAACGATCTACAAAACATACTCATAAAACTAAAGATAGAGTACCACGAACCCCACTAAATACCGGGGGTGAACTCATGTGCTCTACTAGTGGCACCTGTCGTGTTAATCTAGTTATAAACCCGGTCTTAAGTCATGACTGATCTGATTAGTCGATATGACATTAGTACTTTAGAATGTAACCAATGAAATACTATTATGAGGACGAAGGTTTACAAATATGGTAATGGCATGCCATCAATCATGGGTTACCGACGATGCGCGCATGACCGCTTCCGTGATACAATACCGTATCCTGATTAATTCATAAAACTAATCATACTTTTGTATATTAGATAGAATGGATATCAATAATTTTTTGGAAAAAGGTTTTGTGGCGATTTGTCATATCAGTCAATATAACGCTGTTTATCAGAACAATTATGCATTTCAAGTATTCAAGTATTCATTTTTGAAAAAATCGAAGGAACATAAAATAGACCGATGATTATTCAAAATTTCCTCTTTCGATAATGTCGTCGAGTTCTATGTTGGGTCGCCAATACCTAATTCTTTTATCGTACAGTCTATGTAATGTGATAATACTAAAAGTATGTTTTTAAGTTATGTTTCCAATTTATTGGTTTATAATATACTCACGATATTTTCTCCCTACGTCCTAACAAATTGATTTTCTTCAAATTTATTTACATAAAGATCATTTCTGACTAAACGAACTCAACTTATGAAGACTGAAGCATTAATTAGTTATTTGGAATGGTTGAGGTTTAACACATATTTCAGTAATATTACGATTGTCAGTATTATATGCATGGGAAACTCAAGTGCCTAGAGAAAGCCACCGACCTGTCGTGTATGCCATTCACAAGCTCTCTGACAATGTTGTCACTCACTAACCGTAATGATGACAGCCACCGATTGCTAAGTAGACGGAAATCTAAAGACAATAGATGGCCCCTTTCTCGTTTCTAGTAAGTGCACGTGCAGCAGTTTCATTTGAAAGTTTATTAGCAACAGATTAATTGGAACCTACCACACAATCTGACACTATTAATTATTCAAATGGAATCATGTATATTTACTGTTGAAAGTAAAATCATTCTAGCTTTATGTCATTAGATTAAATACCGATGATAGGACTTCATTGTTTCGATAGTACGGATTATTCATTTTTTAAATTCACCACGTCTCTATATGACTTCCGAAATATAGTCAGACCTGCATCGTGTCAACGTATATTTAAGAAATAAATCATGGAAGCCAGAATGTGTTGGGAGTTTTAACATGGATTGGCGGATATTAGTATTTCATCCCGAGTCAGAAGCGAGGGATAAAATTTACTAATATCCGCCAATCCATGTTAAAACTCAAAACACATTCTGGCTTCCATGATTTCTTTCGATTCTGATATGTCTAAGAGTACAAATATGGTAGTATACTTTGATTGAAAAACGGTAATTTATATTTACGTTTGCGGAAAATGTCGCTCACAATTTATGCTGCCAATGGAAAAGTCAGTCACATTCACCGGCGCATGTGCTAATGAGATTATACCGAATAGATAACTCGCTCGTTTGTTAACGAAGCGAAAGAAGGAGGTAATGTTAGAATAAACATTAACTTGTATTGCGTGACCTTAATTTTGATTCTCTTCACATCACATTTCATATTTATTAAATCTGTATGTATCGACCATTTTTCTAATGTGATCCAATTTAATTTTCCCGTAGAAGGTCACATAAGACAGGTACAGAACTTTATATTTACTAGTATACTTCAATGTTGCAATAGTAAGAATGTTTTAAAATAAAGTAAATGTAATAACATGGGTGAACGTTTTCAGTATTTTGACTGATTTCAGTTTTTTGGCAAAGGTCCAGACAGTTCTTGAGATTTGTGTAAATTTGATGAGTTTTTTTAGGGGATGAGGTACACATTTTTGACAAAAAATAAAAAAATTTGAGAGGATCCTGATCTGTGTTAATAGTAGAAAATTTTCTGTATTTGTCCAAAAAAACACTTTCACCATGTTATAATAATGTGCAAATATCGCTATGCAGATCCCACATGACGACAAAGACAAAAATAAAACCAGTATACAAAGAAGTACCAAGCTGTTGTTCTGGTTATATTGAGACTGCAACAGGTAGCTGTACAGAAGGTAGGATATAACTAGAAATATAGTAGTGGGTAACTCGGACAAATGGTCTGAGTACTGATGACTATGGCTCAAATCCACAAAGCTGCTCAGTGCGTCCCCGAGAGCCGCACAGTGTATCGATTTTGCCTCTTTCTACAATTTTTCTAGTGGATTTTGGAAACTTCCTAATACACATGTATATATTTTTATAAGCAAAGAAATACATATTTAAGAAGGCGATGAAAGAGGCTTAGTAGAGGCATACACATATCTTAGGGTATACGTATAAGCGGTAAATTGGCATCAACCTAGTAGAAATAAACATAAACAAATATCAAATGAAGTGGATGATTTGGTTTGGTTGAGATATATCATGGAGGTCAGTTTTATTGGTGAAGGAAACCGGAGTACCCGGAGAAAACCACCGACCTGACGCAAGTCACTGGCAAACTTTATAACATAACGGGATTCGAACTCACAACTTTTGGTATAAGGCACTGCTTGCACTGATTGTAAATATAACTACCATACGATCATGACGGCCACTGAAGTAGATGATAATAGTTGTTATTATTTGTAATGCATATATAGGTCTACATGTTACATGTTTGTTATGTTTTAGGTTGCCCTGTTGGAAAGTATGGGAGCAACTATGAAAATAATTGTACTTGTCCAGATAATGCACAAGATGGCTGCGAAAAGAATTCTGGAAACTGTACCTGTATACTAGGAAAAACGGGAGAAAATTGCAAGGAAGGTAAACAATGTTACATAGAATATCCGATAATAAGGAGAAACACCAACGATAGGGAAATTTACCGCGATTTCGTTTTAAAAGCAAAATGGAAAGACTTTTTGAATGAAGTTAGTGAAGTATGTTGAATGCAAAGTGAAACACTTTTTTCTTTAGATATAAGCTACTTTGTTATGGTTTTCACAGTTCAATTTTCCATATTTTTCTTCTTTTATAAGACTTTATAAGATTTTTTGGGGAGGTCTGTTCTCAGCACTCCAAACTTTTCATATGTATGAGTTGCTGTACATGTATGAGGGCTATACATGTATGAGTGGCTGTACATGTATGAGTTGCTGTACATGTATGAGTTGCTGTACATGTATGAGTGGCTGTACATGTATAAGTTGCTGTACATGTATGAGTTGCTATACATGTATGAGTGGCTGTACATGTATGAGTGGCTGTACATGTATGAGTTGCTGTACATGTATGAGTGGCTGTACATGTATGAGTTTCTGTACATGTATGAGTGGCTGTACATGTATGAGTCGCTGTACATGTATGAGTTGCTGTACATGTATGAGTGGCTGTACATGTATGAGTCGCTGTACATGTATGAGTTGCTGTACATGTATGCGTGGCTGTACATGTATGAGTTGTTGTACATGTATGAGCGCTGTACATGTATGAGTGGCTGTACATGTATGAGTTGCTGTACATGTATGAGTGGCTGTACATGTATGAGTTGCTGTACATGTATGAGTGGCTGTACATGTATGAGTGGCTGTACATGTATGAGTGGCTGTACATGTATGAGTGGCTGTACATGTATGAGCTGCTGTACATGTATGAGTGGCTGTACATGTATGAGTGGCTGTACATGTATGAGTGGCTGTACATGTATGAGTGCCTGTACATGTATGAGTGGCTGTACATGTATGAGTGGCTGTACATGTATGAGTGGCTGTACATGTATGAGTTGCTGTACATGTATGAGTTGCTGTACATGTATGAGTGGCTGTACATGTATGAGTGGCTGTACATGTATGAGTGGCTGTACATGTATGAGTGGCTGTACATGTATGAGTTGCTGTAAATGTATGAGCTGCTGTACATGTATGAGTGGCTGTACATGTATGAGTGGCTGTACATGTATGAGTGGCTGTACATGTATGAGTTGCTGTATATGTATGAGCTGCTGTACATGTATGAGTGGCTGTACATGTATGAGTGGCTGTACATGTATGAGTGCCTGTACATGTATGAGTGGCTGTACATGTATGAGTGGCTGTACATGTATGAGTTGCTGTACATGTATGAGTGGCTGTATATGTATGAGTTGCTGTACATGTATGAGTGGCTGTACATGTATGGGTGTCTGTACATGTATGAGTTGCTGTACATGTATGAGTGGCTATACATGTATGAGTGGCTGTACATGTATGAGTGGCTGTACATGTATGAGTTGCTGTACATGTATGAGTTTCTGTACATGTATGAGTGGCTGTACATGTATGAGTTGCTGTACATGTATGAGTGGCTGTACATGTATGAGTGGCTTTACATGTATGAGTTTCTGTACATGTATGAGTGGCTGTACCTGTATGAGTCGCTGTACATGTATGAGTTGCTGTACATGTATGAGTGGCTGTACATGTATCAGTGGCTGTACATGTATGAGTGGCTGTACATGTATGAGTGGCTGTACATGTATGAGTTGCTGTACATGTATGAGTTGCTGTAAATATATAAGTTGCTGTACATGTATTAGTGGCTGTACATGTATGAGTGGCTGCACATGTATGGGTGGCTGTACATGTATGAGTTGCTGTACATGTATGAGTGGCTGTACATGCATGAGTGGCTGTACATGTATGAGTTGCTGTACATGTATGAGTGGCTGTACATGTATGAGTTGCTGTACATTTATGAGTGGCTGTACATGTATGAGTTGCTGTACATGTATGAGTGGCTATACATGTATGAGTGGCTGTACATGTATGAGTGGTTGTACATGTATGAGTGGCTGTACATGTATGAGTGGCTGTACATGTATGAGTTGCTGTACATGTATGAGTGGCTGTACATTTATGAGTTGCTATACATGTATGAATTGCTGTACATGTATGAGTTGCTGTGCATGTATGAGTTGCTGTACACATATGAGTGGCTGTACAAGTATGAATGGCTGTACATGTATGAGTTGCTGTACATGCATGAGTTGCTGTACATGTATGAGTGGCTGTACATGTATGAGTGGCTGTACATGTATGAGTGGCTGTACATGTATGAGTTGCTGTACATATATGAGTGGCTGTACATGTATGAGTTGCTGTACATGTATGAGTGGCTGTACATGTATGAGTGGCTGTACATGTATGAGTTGCTGTACATGTATGAGTTGCTGTACATGTATGAGTGGCTGTACATGTATGAGTGGCTGTACATGTATGAGTGGCTGTACATGTATGTGTGGCTGTACATGCATGAGTTTCTGTACATGTATGAGTTGCTGTACATGTATGAGTCGCCGTACATGTATGAGTGGCTGTACATGTATGAGTGGCTGCATATGTATGAGTTGTTGTATATGTATGAGTGGCTGTACATGTATGAGTTACTATACATGTATGAGTTGCTGTACATGTATGAGTTGTTGTACATTAATGAGTGGCTGTACATGTATGAGTTGATGTACATGTATGAGTGGCTGTACATGTATGAGTGGCTGTACATGTATGAGTGGCTGTACATGTATGAGTTACTATACATGTATGAGTGGCTCTACATGTATGAGTTGCTGTACATGTATGAGTGGCTGTACATGTATGAGTGGCTGTACATGTATGAGTTGCTGTACATGTATGAGTGGATGTACATGTATGAGTGGCTGTACATGTATGAGTGGCTGTACATGTATGAGTGGCTGTACATGTATGAGTGGCTGTACATGTATGAGTGGCTGTACATGTATGAGTGGCTGTACATGTATGAGTGGCTGTACATGTATGAGTGGCTGTACATGTATGAGTTGCTGTACATGTATGAGCTGCTGTACATGTATGAGTGGCTGTACATGTATGAGTGGCTGTACATGTATGAGTGGCTGTACATGTATGAGTGGCTGTATATGTATGAGTTGCTGTACATGTATGAGTGGCTGTACATGTATGAGTTGCTGTACATGTATGAGTGGCTGTACATGTATGAGTGGCTGTACATGTATGAGTTGCTGTACATGCATGAGTGGCTGTACATGCATGAGTGGCTGTACATGTATGAGTGGCTGTATATGTATGAGTTGCTGTACATGTATGAGTGGCTGTACATGTATGAGTTGCTGTACATGTATGAGTGGCTGTACATGTATGAGTGGCTGTACATATATGAGTTGCTGTACATGCATGAGTGGCTGTACATGCATGAGTGGCTGTACATGTATGAGTGGCTGTACATGTATGAGGTGCTGTACATGTATGAGTTGCTGTACATGTATGAGGTGCTGTACATGTATGAGTTGCTGTACATGTATGAGTTGCTGTACATGTATGAGTTGCTGTACATGTATGAGTTGCTGTACATGTATGAGCTGCTGTACATGTATGAGTGGCTGTACATGTATGAGTGGCTGTACATGTATGAGTGGCTGTACATGTATGAGTGGCTGTATATGTATGAGTTGCTGTACATGTATGAGTGGCTGTACATGTATGGGTGTCTGTACATGTATGAGTTGCTGTACATGTATGAGTGGCTATACATGTATGAGTGGCTGTACATGTATGAGTGGCTGTACATGTATGAGTGGCTGTACATGTATGAGTGGCTGTACATGTATGTGTTTCTGTACATGTATGAGTGGCTGTACATGTATGAGTTGCTGTACATGTATGAGTGGCTGTACATGTATGAGTGGCTTTACATGTATGAATTTCTGTACATGTATGAGTGGCTGTACATGTATGAGTCGCTGTACATGTATGAGTGGCTGTACATGTATGAGTGGCTGTACATGTATGAGTGGCTGTACATGTATGAGTTGCTGTACATGTATGAGTTGCTGTACATATATGAGTTGCTGTACATGTATGAGTGGCTGTATATGTATGAGTGGCTGTACATGTATGGGTGGCTGTACATGTATGAGTTGCTGTACATGCATGAGTGGCTGTACATGCATGAGTGGCTGTACATGTATGAGTTGCTGTACATGTATGAGTGGCTGTACATGTATGAGTTGCTGTACATGTATGAGTGGCTGTACATGTATGAGTTGCTGTACATGTATGAGTGACTATACATGTATGAGTGGCTGTACATGTATGAGTGGCTGTACATGTATGAGTGGCTGTACATGTATGAGTTGCTGTACATGTATGAGTGGCTGTACATTTATGAGTTGCTATACATGTATGAGTTGCTGTACATGTATGAGTTGCTGTGCATGTATTAATTGCTGTACACGTATGAGTGGCTGTACATGTATGAATGGCTGTACATGTATGAGTTGCTGTACATGCATGAGTTGCTGTACATGTATGAGTGGCTGTACATGCATGAGTGGTTGTACATGTATGAGTGGCTGTACATGTATGAGTTGCTGTACATATATGAGTGGCTGTACATGTATGATTTGCTGTACATGTATGAGTGGCTGTACATGTATGAGTGGCTGTACATGTATGAGTTGCTGTACATGTATGAGTTGCTGTACATGTATGAGTGGCTGTACATGTATGAGTGGCTGTACATGTATGAGTGGCTGTACATGTATGTGAGGCTGTACATGCATGAGTTTCTGTACATGTATGAGTTGCTGTACATGTATGAGTGGCTGTACATGTATGAGTGGCTGTACATGTATGAGTGGCTGCATATGTATGAGTTGTTGTACATGTATGAGTGGCTGTACATGTATGAGTTGCTATACATGTATGAGTTGCTGTACATGTATGAGTTGTTGTACATGAATGAGTGGCTGTACATGTATGAATTGATGTACATGTATGAGTGGCTGTACATGTATGAGTGGCTGTACATGTATGAGTGGCTGTACATGTATGAGTTGCTATACATGTATGAGTGGCTCTACATGTATGAGTGGCTGTACATGTATGAGTGGCTGTACATGTATGAGTGGCTGTACATGTATGAGTGGCTGTACATGTATGAGTGGCTGTACATGTATGAGTGGCTGTACATGTATGAGTGGCTGTACATGTATGAGAGGCTGTACATGTATGAGTGGCTGTACATGTATGAGTGGCTGTACATGTGTGAGTGGCTGTACATATATGAGTGGCTGTACATGTATGAGTGGCTGTACATGTATGAGTGGCTGTACATGTATGAGTGGCTGTACATGTATGAGTGGCTGTACATGTATGAGTGGATGTACATGTATGAGTTGCTGTACATGTATGAGCTGCTGTACTTGTATGAGTGGCTGTACATGTATGAGTGGCTGTACATGTATGAGTGGCTGTACATGTATGAGTGGCTGTACATGTATGAGTGGCTTTACATGTATGAGTGGCTGTATATGTATGAGTTACTGTACATGCATGAGTGGCTGTACATGTATGAGTGGCTGTACATGTATGAGTGGCTGTACATGTATGAGTGGCTGTACATGTATGAGTTGCTGTACATGCATGAGTGGCTGTACATGCATGAGTGGCTGTACATGTATGAGTGGCTGTATATGTATGAGTTGCTGTACATGTATGAGTGGCTGTACATGTATGAGTGGCTGTACATGTATGAGTGGCTGTACATGTATGAGTTGCTATACATGTATGAGTGGCTCTACATGTATGAGTGGCTGTACATGTATGAGTGGCTGTACATGTATGAGTGGCTGTACATGTATGAGTTGCTATACATGTATGAGTGGCTCTACATGTATGAGTGGCTGTACATGTATGAGTGGCTGTACATGTATGAGTGGCTGTACATGTATGAGTGGTTGTACATGTATGAGTGGCTGTACATGTATGAGTGGCTGTACATGTATGAGTGGCTGTACATGTATGAGTGGCTGTACATGTATGAGTGGCTGTACATGTATGAGTGGCTGTACATGTATGAGTGGCTGTACATGTATGAGTTGCAGTACATGTATGAGCTGCTGTACATGTATGAGTGGCTGTACATGTATGAGTGGCTGTACATGTATGAGTGGCTGTACATGTATGAGTGGCTGTATATGTATGAATGGCTGTACATGCTTGAGTGGCTGTACATGTATGAGTGGCTGTACATGTATGAGTGGCTGTACATGTATGAGTGGCTGTACATGTATGAGTTGCTGTACATGCATGAGTGGCTGTACATGCATGAGTGGCTGTACATGTATGAGTGGCTGTATATGTATGAGTTGCTGTACATGTATGAGTGGCTGTACATGTATGAGTTGCTGTACATGTATGAGTGGCTGCACATGTATGAGTGGCTGTACATGTATGAGTTGCTGTACATGCATGAGTGGCTGTACATGCATGAGTGGCTGTACATGTATGAGTGGCTGTACATGTATTAGGTGCTGTACATGTATGAGTTGCTGTACATGTATGAGTGGCTGTATATGTATGAGTTGCTGTACATGTATGAGTTGCTGTACATGTATGAGCTGCTGTACATGTATGAGTGGCTGTACATGTATGAGTGGCTGTACATGTATGAGTGGCTGTACATGTATGAGGGGCTGTACATGTATGAGTTGCTGTACATGTATGAGTGGCTGTACATGTATGAGTTGCTGTACATGTATGAGTGGCTGTACATGTATGAGTTGCTGTACATGTATGAGTTGCTGTACATGTATGAGTGGCTGTACATGTATGAGTGGCTGTACATGTATGAGTGGCTGTACATGTATGAGTGGCTGTACATGTATGAGTGGCTGTACATGTATGAGTGGCTGTACATGTATTAGTGGCTGTACATGTATGAGTGGCTGTACATGTATGAGTGGCTGTACATGTATGAGTGGCTGTACATGTATGAGTGGCTGTACATGTATGAGTTGCTGTACATGTATGAGCTGCTGTACATGTATGAGTGGCTGTACATGTATGAGTGGCTGTACATGTATGAGTGGCTGTACATGTATGAGTGGCTGTATATGTATGAGTGGCTGTACATGCATGAGTGGCTGTACATGTATGAGTGGCTGTACATGTATGAGTGGCTGTACATGTATGAGTGGCTGTACATGTATGAGTGGCTGTACATGCATGAGTGGCTGTACATGCATGAGTGGCTGTACATGTATGAGTGGCTGTATATGTATGAGTTGCTGTACATGTATGAGTGGCTGTACATGTATGAGTTGCTGTACATGTATGAGTGGCTGTACATGTATGAGTGGCTGTACATGTATGAGTTGCTGTACATGCATGAGTGGCTGTACATGCATGAGTGGCTGTACATGTATGAGTGGCTGTACATGTATGAGGTGCTGTACATGTATGAGTGGCTGTACATGTATGAGTGGCTGTACATGTATGAGTTGCTGTACATGTATGAGCTGCTGTACATGTATGAGTGGCTGTACATGTATGAGTGGATGTACATGTATGAGTGGCTGTACATGTATGAGGGGCTGTGCATGTATGAGTTGCTGTACATGTATGAGTGGCTGTACATGTATGAGTTGCTGTACATGTATGAGTGGCTGTACATGTATGAGTTGCTGTACATGTATGAGTTGCTGTACATGTATGAGTGGCTGTACATGTATGAGTGGCTGTACATGTATGAGTTGCTGTACATGTATGAGTGGCTGTACATGTATGAGTGGCTGTACATGTATGAGTTGCTGTACATGTATGAGTGGCTGTACATGTATGAGTGGCTGTACATGTATGAGTTGCTGTACATGTATGAGTGGCTGTACATGTATGAGTTGCTGTACATGTATGAGTGGCTGTACATGTATGAGTTGCTGTACATGTATGAGTGGCTGTACATGTATGAGTTGCTGTACATGTATGAGTGGCTGTACATGTATGAGTTGCTGTACATGTATGAGTGGCAGTCAAAGTCATACATGTACCCTCCTCACTTCCTTCATTTCTGTATATTTTTTTATCTATTGTTTAGCTTTATTATTAGGTGACGACGTTCCTTTGGTTTTATCATGTTGCGTTTACATTTCTCAGTTTGTCTGTGCACGTATTTGCAATGTTTCAGACTTCAATGTAATTTTGTGATAATAGAACAACGTTTACACGGATATTGTTTTCAAAAATTTATCAAAATATTTTCACGAAATTGTATTACCCCTACAAAGATCTTGACGTAAATAAATAAATAGAATTCTACATGGAGGGATCTGATCGGAAACAGTATGTCCCATAAACAAATGTTGCTATAGCGGCGATGTTAACAAAGCTAAAAAGTTCAAATATAACACTTCTGAACAATCTTAAACACCTTCAACAAACCGATTTTCAACCTGACAAACCAATAAAAATAGATATTGAATTATTATCATATTTCATTTTCATAATTTCAAAATCGACTTTTAGGTAAATACTGATTTTGCAGCAGATTAGATAGATAAAAAACCATTGACATTTACATTAGTGCACACCTTCATCAGCCAATCATATTTACTTAATATAGAATTCGACTAATCATATTTTCTTAATTAAGTTATTATTCGATCCATCATATTTACTTTATATAGAATTGCAATCATGTATCGTCAAATCGTGATCAGAAAATCACAAAAAGCAAACATGGTCCTTTAGCAGAGATAGCTTTATATGATAAAAATGTAGATATCAAATTTAGTGCGCACATTAAAGCGTATGATGTAGTTTACCATTAATATATATATATATATATATATATATATATATATACGTCTGAAAATTAAACCAAACGGTGTTAGAATTAGATTTTAAAGCTGTCAAATTTTTGTTCTTCCCTCGACGGGATTTGAACCCACACCATTGTTACACTGCAGCACCATTCGCTTAGCCTTACGTCCAGCGCCCTAGACCACTCGACTACATCCACTCCCTAAAAAAGGAGCTTCAATAGTCGTAGTGTTACCTTGTCTCGTAAGGCAAATATCTAGGGATAGGCGTAAGACATGTGTATAAGCGTGTGTAGATGGTACATATATACTTAATATTATAATTTGACAGCAATCTAACTCAGCAATTTTTAATATATTGGATAGGATAATGAAGAATTATTCATTATACAGTCACAGGAAATAAAGTATATTATACAAACGTCTAGAAGCAAGTGACAACCATACAATATATCTGTCCCACTGGATCTCAAAGTTACTTTAAAGGATACTAGGTTAATACTAAATATTATATACGTCTGAAAATTAAACCAAACAGTGTTAGAATTAGATTTTAAAGCTGTCAAATTTTTGTTCTTCCCTCGACGGGATTTGAACCCACACCATTGTTACACTGCAGCACCATTCGCTTAGCCTTACGTCCAGCGCCCTAGACCACTCGACTACATCCACTCCCTAAAAAAGGAGCTTCAATAGTCGTAGTGTTACCTTGTCTCGTAAGGCAAATATCTAGGGATAGGCGTAAGACATGTGTATAAGCGTGTGTAGATGGTACATATATACTTAATATTATAATTTGACAGCAATCTAACTCAGCAATTTTTAATATATTGGATAGGATAATGAAGAATTATTCATTATACAGTCACAGGAAATAAAGTATATTATACAAACGTCTAGAAGCAAGTGACAGCCATACAATATATCTGTCCCACTGGATCTCAAAGTTACTTTAAAGGATACTAGGTTAATACTAAATATTATATACGTCTGAAAATTAAACCAAACAGTGTTAGAATTAGATTTTAAAGCTGTCAAATTTTTGTTCTTCCCTCGACGGGATTTGAACCCACACCATTGTTACACTGCAGCACCATTCGCTTAGCCTTACGTCCAGCGCCCTAGACCACTCGACTACATCCACTCCCTAAAAAAGGAGCTTCAATAGTCGTAGTGTTACCTTGTCTCGTAAGGCAAATATCTAGGGATAGGCGTAAGACATGTGTATAAGCGTGTGTAGATGGTACATATATACTTAATATTATAATTTGACAGCAATCTAACTCAGCAATTTTTAATATATTGGATAGGATAATGAAGAATTATTCATTATACAGTCACAGGAAATAAAGTATATTATACAAACGTCTAGAAGCAAGTGACAACCATACAATATATCTGTCCCACTGGATCTCAAAGTTACTTTAAAGGATACTAGGTTAATACTAAATATTATATACGTCTGAAAATTAAACCAAACAGTGTTAGAATTAGATTTTAAAGCTGTCAAATTTTTGTTCTTCCCTCGACGGGATTTGAACCCACACCATTGTTACACTGCAGCACCATTCGCTTAGCCTTACGTCCAGCGCCCTAGACCACTCGACTACATCCACTCCCTAAAAAAGGAGCTTCAATAGTCGTAGTGTTACCTTGTCTCGTAAGGCAAATATCTAGGGATAGGCGTAAGACATGTGTATAAGCGTGTGTAGATGGTACATATATACTTAATATTATAATTTGACAGCAATCTAACTCAGCAATTTTTAATATATTGGATAGGATAATGAAGAATTATTCATTATACAGTCACAGGAAATAAAGTATATTATACAAACGTCTAGAAGCAAGTGACAACCATACAATATATCTGTCCCACTGGATCTCAAAGTTACTTTAAAGGATACTAGGTTAATACTAAATATTATATACGTCTGAAAATTAAACCAAACAGTGTTAGAATTAGATTTTAAAGCTGTCAAATTTTTGTTCTTCCCTCGACGGGATTTGAACCCACACCATTGTTACACTGCAGCACCATTCGCTTAGCCTTACGTCCAGCGCCCTAGACCACTCGACTACATCCACTCCCTAAAAAAGGAGCTTCAATAGTCGTAGTGTTACCTTGTCTCGTAAGGCAAATATCTAGGGATAGGCGTAAGACATGTGTATAAGCGTGTGTAGATGGTACATATATACTTAATATTATAATTTGACAGCAATCTAACTCAGCAATTTTTAATATATTGGATAGGATAATGAAGAATTATTCATTATACAGTCACAGGAAATAAAGTATATTATACAAACGTCTAGAAGCAAGTGACAACCATACAATATATCTGTCCCACTGGATCTCAATGTTACTTTAAAGGATACTAGGTTAATACTAAATATTATATACGTCTGAAAATTAAACCAAACAGTGTTAGAATTAGATTTTAAAGCTGTCAAATTTTTGTTCTTCCCTCGACGGGATTTGAACCCACACCATTGTTACACTGCAGCACCATTCGCTTAGCCTTACGTCCAGCGCCCTAGACCACTCGACTACATCCACTCCCTAAAAAAGGAGCTTCAATAGTCGTAGTGTTACCTTGTCTCGTAAGGCAAATATCTAGGGATAGGCGTAAGACATGTGTATAAGCGTGTGTAGATGGTACATATATACTTAATATTATAATTTGACAGCAATCTAACTCAGCAATTTTTAATATATTGGATAGGATAATGAAGAATTATTCATTATACAGTCACAGGAAATAAAGTATATTATACAAACGTCTAGAAGCAAGTGACAACCATACAATATATCTGTCCCACTGGATCTCAAAGTTACTTTAAAGGATACTAGGTTAATACTAAATATTATATACGTCTGAAAATTAAACCAAACAGTGTTAGAATTAGATTTTAAAGCTGTCAAATTTTTGTTCTTCCCTCGACGGGATTTGAACCCACACCATTGTTACACTGCAGCACCATTCGCTTAGCCTTACGTCCAGCGCCCTAGACCACTCGACTACATCCACATATATATATTAAAAAGTCAAATGAAATCCGTATGCTGGTATATATATACGTCTGAAAATTAAACCAAACAGTGTTAGAATTAGATTTTTGAGCTGTCAAATTTTTGTTCTTCCCTCGACGGAATTTGAACTCACACCATTGATACACCGCAGCACCATTCGCTTAATCTTACATCCAGCGCTCTAGACCACTCGACCACATCCACTAATAACACTATTAAATAACCAGGATCTGTTTAGTAATCTAAGTTAATCAGTTAAGATTATTTTTGTTAATTTGTGATTTATGTTTTAAATAACGTTAGAGAAAACCGGAAGGAACGATCAACGGTAAACAATACAGAGACACATGCAACATTGGGCTCAAGACAGAGAACGAAGATAAACAAAACACTACAAAGAAAGCCCAAAAGATGAGCAACACGGACCCCAACATAAAACGGGCAGTGACCGGTGGTGCTCGCGAACGGAAATTAGTTCTTTTTTCTTATAGTTTTACTCATAGTCGGGTCCGGTAAGAGTCCTGTCGGTGATCGGTGATCTAGCAGATAAAATATCTGCGTAAAATGAAACATATCCATTATCATTTGAGAAATGGTTATTTAGCACGAAAAGTTTGAAGATACCAAAGAGGTATTCAGAAGCAGTAAATTTAAGAAAGACAAAAAGTAAAATAGTCAAGTGAAAAAAGACTAAATGATGATCAACAAAACACTACACGGAAAACTAAAGATCGAGCAACACGAACGGTCAATAGAGCAACACGAATGGTCAATAGAGCAACACGAATGGTCAATAGAGCAACACGAACGGTCAATAGGGCAACACGAATGGTCAATAGAGCAACACGAACAGTCAATCGAGCAACACGAACGGTCAATAGAGCAACACGAATGGTCAATAGAGCAACACGAATGGTCAATAGAGCAACACGAGTGGACAATAGAGCAACACGAATGGTCAATAGAGCAACACGAATGGTCAATAGAGCAACACGAACGGTCAATAGAGCAACACGAACGGTCAATAGAGCAACACGAATGGTCAATAGAGCAACACGAGTGGTCAATAGAGCAACACGAATGGTCAATAGAGCAACACGAATGGTCAATAGAGCAACACGAATGGTCAATAGAGCAACACGAACGGTCAATAGAACAACACGAATGGTCAATAGAGCAACACGAATGGTCAATAGAGCAACACGAACGGTCAATAGAGCAAAACGAATGGTCAATAGAGCAACACGAATGGTCAATAGAGCAACACGAGTGGTCAATAGAGCAACACGAATGGTCAATAGAGCAACACGAACGGTCAATAGAGCAACACGAATGGTCAATAGAGCAACACGAATGGTCAATAGAGCAACACGAACGGTCAATAGAGCAACACGAACGGTCAATAGAGCAACACGAATGGTCAATAGAGCAACACGAATGGTCAATAGAGCAACACGAATGGTCAATAGAGCAACACGAATGGTCAATAGAGCAACACGAACGGTCAATAGAGCAACACGAACGGTCAATCGGTTCGTGAAGACGACCTAAAACGAGCATAATCTGTTGTCTGAAATTTGCTACTTTTTTCCTGGATTTTTTTTTTTCAATTGATATTCCGCCAGATTAGACATTATTGTGTTAGTCGTATCTAATTCGATCAGGGTTGTTTATCATTTTATCACACAACTACCCACATGTATCATTGCCGGAGTATGACCTATGGCAACGACACATAGGCAACTATTAATGGAAGCGCGAAAGAATATACTCAAAAGGATGTATCAGTGAAGACAATTTATCATTGCATATGCAAAATACTTCCATGTAGCTGAACTCCATTAAAATGTCTACAAAAGGCCATTTTTCAACCACTAATCACGCCAAATACCCCTTATAAACAAGATATGAACTAGATTAATCCAAATTTTAAGATTGATTCACTGATATTGTTCCCTTAACGTCCAGTCGAGCTTATTTCATATGTCATGCAGGGACTGATCAGATCGTCAGGGCTACTACTTTTGACTGTCGCTGTAAAAGTATTGAGAATTGGACATGAACGAGAAATGTAACTTGTAGCAGGATGCAATGTGGCTATTCTCTTACGAAATCTAGAAAAGAGATATTTAACCTACATGGAGCTTGGTACAATCCCACTATTGTCCCTGTAAACTAAGAACCACCTACAATTGAGAGGACATTCTAATCCACCACGTGTTGACGCGTTGGGCAACTGGATTTCACTATGGAAACCGTCATCGATACCATCAAGTTTTAAGCTTTTAAGACTGCACACAAAACAATTTGTGATACACAAGCAATACTATATAGCGATCAAACATACTCTAAAATTGACCATTCTGAAAAGTAACCGATGTATGCACGTTCTCAAGACTCACGTGTTAGCGCTAGTATTTAATTAATTACTGTAAACAGTTACCTGATAATTGACCCCATCCTATACCTATTGATTTTTTCTTTAATTACTTAAGTTGACAGTTTTTAATACAATACCAAGTTTACATTTCCTACTATTATAGTCCAAGTAGATAATGATATATATATTAGTAACAAACAGTTAAGGGTGTCTTCTTCGTGTAGCAGACCGCCAATGACCACTGGTAGCAAACTGTTTGGTCTCTAGTATGTGCGACAAGGTAGCCTATATATTACAAGGAGATGGCTATTGATCAACAATGGGTAATGATTAACGAATTACAGAGAGGACGTTTGTTGTGTATTCATACTGACATTCCGTGCATTCATAGAAAGGCTCCGTAGCGTATTCATTCTATGCAAACTAGATCCCATGTATTTTGTCGGGGTTAATAAAACCGTATATATCTAAAGAGCTTGAAGATACCACGGAGGTAATCAGAGAACGCAAATCAAAGAAGAACAGACAATACAATGACCAAATGAAAAAGGACAAAAGGACAAATAACGATCTACAAAACATAACACATTAAGCTATATATATCTAATTTAGTGCACACAACGCATTTCAGAATATAACCTGCATCGTGTATGATCATAGACAACAGATCGGAAAGGCAGATAATATAAAACTGCTTGAGAGCTAGAAAACCTAAAGCGCCTAAACAGGATAGCCCAAATCTGCTATGATTACATATACATTTGAGTGATGAACAATAATTTTAATAGATTATATTATTTAGGAACTGATATTTACGTTACCCTCAAGAACGTGGCAGGTAACGTGCATGTCAGTTCCTAGGTAATATCATGTATTAGCCGATTTTAGATATCCTGTTTAGGCCCTTTGGTTTTATTGCTCCCAAAACTTTTAAATTAGTTGGCTTTCCAATCTTTCTATTTTGAGCGTACCTGATGAAGATTTTTCCAGAAACGTGTCGTGCGCACTAAATTTGATATCTACGTTTTTATTAATGATTACACTTTAAACAGTGCTTTTCTTTGGCATTTATAAATAGTACTTTTAATTGGTTAATTAGATATTTTTATTATATTGATGACTATTGCGAAGAAAGATCATATGTTTCTAAGACATGTATAAAGTTTACTCATTAAAACATTTTACAATATAACAAAACATTTTCACCAAATGGCCAATTAAAAATATAAAATACCCAATATAAAATACTGCTCCGATAATTATTCCCAACTATTTTTGGTCAGTTACTGGATGTAACGCAACTGAATTCATTTACTAGTAAATATGAAAAATATAGCAATCTTTGTACTAACAATATGTTTTCTTCAAAATTCTTTCGCATCATCCATCCACAATGTCAAGAGACTGTATTCTGATTTAATGAAGGATTATAATGAAAATGTATATCCGGCCAACGATCAGACACAGGACATTAACATATCAGTATCAATGAGTGCATTACAACTGGTAGACCTAGATGAAATATCCGGACGATTTGCAATGGCTGGCGCCTTATATTTTAGTTGGAGAGATGAAAATTTGACATGGGATCCAAACCAATACAACAACACGTTAGTGATCGAGTTTCCGAAAGAGAATGTATGGATATCGCCACTTCAGCTAGTGAATCCATTCGACCAAGTAATAGACTTCAAGGAAGGACACGATCTGGTAACATACAATAGCAATGGTTGGTCATTATGGACATTGATGGAGCTATTTAGTACTTCTTGTCAAATTGATGTCACAGTGTATCCATATGATACACAGACATGCACGATCACATTTGCTTCTGAAAATTACCATTCGCCGAAAATGAATTTTATAAGTAAGAATGAATACATGAGAACGGACTTGTATCATGAGCATGGTATGTGGAGCTTGCTTAATACATCTGCCTGTGTTCATACCATTGAAGTCCGCAAAAACAAAATTATCGAATTTAAGATGACGTTGAAACGAAAATCTTTGTTTTTAACATTTAACGTAATTTTCCCCGTTCTTGTTATAATGGTTCTGAACTTACAAGTGTTTATATTACCTGTAGAATCAGGTGAGCGAGTGTCATACGTTACTACCACGTTGTTAGCACTAACAGTTTTCCTGACTATTATATCGGATGATTTACCCACGATTTCCGACCCGATGCCATCTTTGTGTTTGTTTATAATCACCAACTTGATTATCAGCGTAGTGGTATGTATAGCGACCATCATCCAGTTAAATTTGTACTATAGAGATGAAAGTACGTCACAGATCCCTATATGGATAAAACGTCTATACTTTATTCGGAATTCTCGGACTTCTTCAATGGAACAAATGAACACTAATAAGAAAAATGAATATTATTCTTCCGAAGACACAGTAAAAGTGAAGATTGGTGAGAAATTAACATGGAAACGTGTTGTGGCTTTCTTTGACAGGTGTTTGTTTGTGTTCTTCTTCATAATTTCGTTTATCACGACAGTCGTGTTCTTTGTTGCTGTAATGTAATGATAACAAATTCAGGGAGGAGTGTTCCAATATATAAGCGCAAAATGAGATATATAGAAAATTAATACAAATACACATGTAATATAAAAATAATTTTCCATTAATGTCCATTAATCACTTCACTTAGTCTATAGATGTTTTGTAATGAACATTCTGACGATTGTTGGAAGCACATTTTAAATATACACATACAAGCGCCTCCACGGGATTTACTGATTTCGTAAGGATAAGGGTAATAACAAAATTACCGAACTCCGAACAATCTTACAAAGGGAAAGTCAAAACTCATAATTATATAAACAGACAAAATCAGTCAACAACCGAAAAACTGTGAAAACGTAATGACCCTGACTTGGTACAGGCATTTCTAAAGAAATGGTGGGTTGAATCAGATTTTAAGGCGCCAAACCTTACGGATGCGATGAAAAACCAAAGGATGCGATGAAAAACGTTACGACGGCATATACATATAAGGCACAAGTCTGTATGAAACGCATAGCTCGTGTTCGTAATATTTGCTGCAAGCTTGCAATCAATCTACTACAAGCTTGTAGCAAAGATTTGGAAGAAACCTGTCCTCAGTCCTGATTTGTCTCCCTGATAAAGGTTGTTCCAGAAATGTGTTGTCCGCATTAAATTAGATATCTACGTTTTCATAACGTAAGGTCAAGTTTTACATTTCAATGTATGATCTGCATATAGAAATGCAAAATATTAAGATACTTTCACCAGAAATTACTTTTTTCGTCAATCTGTCACGTAGTTTATGAAAAATAAATCAAATTTGTTTTCGAAGATGAGCAATTAGACTGTCTGTCCATTGGTGTCAGATGAGAGGACATTTATTTACAAGAGACCATCATTGGAATAGGAATGTAAGAAATAACTATTTACAATGTCACCAACAACAAGGGAAATAACTCATTGACGCACGGTAAGTTTCCCCAACATCCACCAAAGACAAAGACAGATACGATGATGACTGTAAACATGGTTTGGATTAAGACATACACAACATCATAGATAATGTGTTGGGAATATAATGTAATTGAACATTTATTATTTCATTGTAATGACTAAATTATAACAAAACCGCTATTGCCTTCTTTATGTCTAACAATTGCATTTCATATCTGATGAATAGATTACTAACCAAAAAATAAACACAAAAACAAAACAAGAAACACAAAACAAAAACAAAACATAACAAAACAAAACAAAAAACAAACAAACCAAAAATAAAAAAATAATATTTCACATATTGTTCTTAACGGAGTTGTTTACTAGACAAAACAAATACCTCTTTTAATCTTCTAACAATTCTACTTAATATGGCAATGAAATTGTTTACCAGCGAAAAAACAAATATTTCTTTTAAAACTCCTGGCAATTGTATTTCATATCGTTCTTTATTGTTCTGTAGTCAAAACAAATATCAGTCCGAGGCTGATCGATGGAAAAATAACCATCAACACAGGATAATTATAACCATTTTCATTGTATTAAAGTGAAGAACGGAACATTACCTTCTTCTGTTAGTAGTACATCAAACAAGTATTATAATATTATTTAAAGAGGTTGGAGATTTACGTCAATGTCGAAAGCGTTATCATAGCATGTGCGCTATTATGATATTTTGATTTCATAGTGTATAGATACGTATATAAATACGCATAGATAATTAATTCAGTGTCCACGACATGTTTCTGGAATAACCTTCATCGGGTACACTCAAAGTCGAAATATTGGATAGCCAAATAATTTAACAAATTGGACGAGGTATAAAACCAAAGGGCCTAAACAAGATAGCCAACATCGGTTAATGTCACCTTGAAGGAGGAGAACCTTAGTTTTAGCAATAATTAAATAAATTAGTAACTGTAAATTTCCATAATAAATATATCTAATAAACGATGTCTACTGGGATGATGATACACACGGAGACTAATAGTCAACCAACAGAGGCATGTACCCAGTGAAAAAAGGTAAATGATTAACTCAGTGCGCAAGACGCTTTTCTAGAAAAACCTTCCCCATTGACACTCAAAATAGAAAGATTGGAATGCAAAATCATTTAAAGATTTTGGGAGCAAGAAAACGAAAATACCTAAACAGGGTAGCCATGTATCTATAATATATAATGCCAGCTTTTGTTTATTTGTATATGATTTGCCAGACAGTATTTGTTGTTCTCTCTTGAAATATGGCCACATCTATGCGTCTATTCGGCTGTAGACATCGTCTATGCCTACTTTTAACGGATCGAATACGACTATCTAACTCTGCCTTTTCAGACTACAAATGTATGCATATTTTTCAGACGTTTTGGTGTTGATCAACACCCCATATCACTGTCATTTTAACACTGTTTGCTTGTTGGTACTAATTGGTGTACGTTTCAAATGAGTACTGTATAATGAAATATTCTGTAAATAACAGAACCAATACCGGACAAGAAGGAGCTATATTATGTGCAAAAGTAAACAATATGTGTCGTGGGTATTTAATGCCTCTACAATATAATTGTATCAATCAACCCGTTTATATGTGAAAGTTGATATTTTATTTACATGTGGAAAGCATTACTTGACAGCATCATTTCACTAAGAGGGGATATTTGGGACCATAAAAATCTAGTTTCCCCTGCAACTTTTTATTGAAGTGTCTGCACACTCCCACCTTGCATACTGATTACCGGTATGTTAATTTGATTAACACACAACCTCACCATGCATACTGATTGTGTTAATTAATTTTAACACGCACCATACCTTGGATAATAATTATGCAGTGAGAGGATGTTAACATATCTAATTTACAGGTTAAAGTGTTTTTTTCTTGTCAATTTCTGATGCAGTAAATATGTTGAATTAGAGATTTTAGAAATAAATCCGTTCGTCATCACCCATGTTCAAGAGGGATAAAGAGCCTAAGCTCGATAAGATCGCCGTGAGTGGTACTCGATCTCAAAAGTCTTAATGGTAATACACAGTGATTGCATAAATAGATGCCATCCAGCTACTACTCGAACGGTGCCACAGATGCCATATCACTACACTATGTTTACAACATCAATAATAAAATCATCCAATTTACCTACAATGTACAAATGAGAAATAAAAACATAGATATCTAAGTGAATCCACACCAGTCGTTTCTAGAATAACCCACATGTAATATACGTACATGAGCCAAATTAAATAGACAGAATTGAAAGAAACGGTTGTAACTTGAACCGTAATATTTATGATTAGGTCTACAGATTAGAAAACAGATTAATAGTGGAACTGTTCTTTCGATATGATGTCGTGAGAGTTTATTCACGCATTTATACGTAATAAAAACGTAGATATCTAATATTATAATACCTCACATATTATAAATTAATACGACATTTTGTTATTCGGGTATATATTTTTTTAATTCTCGACTGCTGTGGGGTAACGCGTTATTACCTGGGAAATAACTCTGGTGGTTTGTTTTTTTTCAAATTCTCGACTACCGTGGTATAGCCCGTTACTACCCGGGATATAACCCTACCAGTTCAATCAAGAGGAGATAATGCATTCAGTCGTCTGCAGAAACAATTACAGCTGAAGGTCTCCAAACAGCTTGGTCAGTCTTCAATTTTGTACTTTTTACATATTTGGAAAACTTTTGAGATGTCATCACTGTTACACATGTTAATATTTAAAAAAAAAGTATTAAAACCATAGTATTTTGTTTATTTACCAAATGGCATGATACTTTCAAAATATTATTAGAATTTGGTAGTTACTCGTCGAAAGATAGTGGTTATCCCTGGGTAATCTGTTTCCTCTAATAAAACTGTCTGTCATAAGATTATATAAACGTGTATAGTAGCATTAAAAATCCAACAATCAAATTAACAAGGTAAATAAAGTAGATATTAAAAGGAAGTCTGCTGAAAGTTGTGTACTCTGGCTAGAATCAGATGCAATTGGCATAATATCAGGTTTGGTTTATGTAGAGTTTCCAAAGTTAGTTTTGGTATCATCGTGAAAACATAGATATCAAATTTAGTGTTTCTGGAATAACCTTCATTGGGTACCCTAAAAGCAAAAATATTTGAAAGCCAAATAATTCTAAAATCTGTGGGAGCAAGAAAACCAAAAGGCTTAAGCAGAATAACCAAGTTAGGAGGTGGACATCCAAAATTATCTACCCACCAAGGTTATTTCAACTCGGGCTAATGCCTTAGGGGAAAATAACCTTAGATGGGTTATTAGATGATATTATAATTGTCCGTGTGGAGAGATTTATATTACATGTCATTATGTATTTTAATGTCCGAAATATTTTGATCTGTGAAATTGTCTTTTCGGAAAGTCTATTTGAACTTTTGAAAATTAGGATTTCAGAAAATTTACTATCATTGGGCAATCCGATATTACCGTTTAATCTTATGAGTGTAATAAAAATTGTTCGCAAATTAAACGACTTTAATAAAACACAGATACATCGTGTCATTTTGTTGAGTGCAATTCACATTTCCCTTGTACCTATCGTTCAGCTATCAGCTATTAAAATAATTTTAAATGAACTGACTATGGCTTAGTTACTATTTTCAAGACGAGTTTGAAAATACCAAAGGAATAATCAGAATTCGTAAATCGAAGAAGGACACCCAACACAATGGCCAAAAGATCGAGTAACACAACTTATCATAATGTTCAAATTAATCATCCTTGGTAAAACCCACGATTGATTACGATAGTTCCCTTGTGCCATTAACAGTTGGTTACCGACGACGCTGATTATTTAAATTCAAGTGTTTAGTTTGTTTCTGAGTCACAAGTCCTATTGTCTATTGTTTTATTCAAGCATGCTTACCAATGTCATATATATGAACGTGGTAGCAACAAAAACCCAACATATTTTAAACTTTAACAGGAAGTTTTAGATAATATGAATAACTTTCACAACGGAAATTGATGAAAATTAGATGTTAAAGTATAACACATCGTACCACTCTAGTATTAGACACCTAAATAATGGAGGTATATGTAAGTACATGTATATCATTCAGTTAAATAATTTACAAATACATGTCTTTGAATTTTTCCTAATGTTATATTGCACATTGAAATACGTAAAAATGATAGTTTTATAGTAAATTAATACAAAACCATACAGAGAGAAGCATTACTATGGTAAAAATGCGAAAATTTGGGCAAATACAACTGATTCAACACGGCCAAAGTGCCTGTACCAAGCTAGGAAAGTGATCGCTCATGTATTTGTGTGTTAAATTTGACTCTTTTTTACGATTTTTCTATTGGATTATGCAACTGTTCTGACAGTGTGATATTTGTTATTATTATATTTCATATACATTTCCTGTCTTCTCATTGGTTAAGGAGCGTGTTCCAATTTAGTCTATCACATGGCAGAGGGTGATAATTTAGTCTATCACATGCCATTATCACATGGCATAACTGACAAAATTGCTCACTTTTCATTTACGAACACCCATCTGTATAAAACATACACCAAAATGGCAGAAAAATATTAACAAATACAAAAAATGTATGTAATTTTATTTATTACACATCATTGATATCACAGTTTAACACATTTAAAGAGAACAGCAATTGAAATTCAGGGCATCAAAGTCATAAAAAAGAAAGATACCAGGAGAAACGAACATTCAGTATAATAAAACAAATAACACAAAGCTGAGAGGGTGGTAGAGCAGATTGTTACCCTTAGAAATGTCATTATCAACCTCGGCTTCGCCTCGGTTGACAATGAATTTCTCGGGGTAACATTCTGCTCTACCACCCTCTCAGCTATGGGTGATTTATATATTGGCATTTGGTACCTTTAGCGTCAAGTTATGAACTACAACTTTATCCATGATTGATGTGCAACTGTCTTACATGTAAACCTCTGTATCCACAAATACCAGTTTTATTTGATTGTTATCGTTTATTTCGTGTCTAATGCCACTTACACAGCTGTTTCAACTATATCGTGGTCAGTTTTATTGGTGGAGGAAACAGGAATATACGCAGAAAAGCAATGACCAACTGCAAGTTATTGGAGAAACGTTATCACATAAAAGAAATGTTTGAAGATTCCAAAGTGGAAATCAGAAGCCGTAAGTTAATGTACAGACAATACAATGGACAACTGAACAAATACACACTACGTGTTTCGAGAATAACCTTTATCAGGTACACTCAAAGTCAAAAGTAGAACAACATTCAACAGATACACTCAAATTCAAAAGTAAAACAACATTTATCAGGTACACTCAAAGTCAAAAGTAGAACAACATTCATCAGGTACACTCAATGTCCAAAGTAAAACAACATTCATCAGCTACACTCAAAGTCCAAAGTAGAACAACACTCATCAGGTACACTCAAAGTCAAAAGTAGAACAACATTCATCAGGTACACTCAGTTAAAATTAAAACAACATTCATCAGGTACACTCAAAGTCAAAAGTAAAACAACATTTATCAGGTACACCCAAAGTCAAAAGTAGAGCAACATTCATCAGGTACACTCAAAGTCAAAAGTAGAACAACATTCATCAGGTACACTCAATGTCAAAAGTAAAACAACATTCATCAGGTACACTCAAAGTCCAAAGTAGAACAACATTTATCAGGTACACTCAAAGTCAAAAATAGAACAACATTTATTAGGTACACTCAATGTCAAAAGTAGAACAACATTCATCAGGTACATTCAAAGACAAAAGTAGAACAACATTCATCAGGTACACTCAAAGTCCAAACTAAAACAACATTCATCAGGTACACTCAATGTCAAAAGTAGAACAACATTCATCAGGTACACTCAAAGTCCAAAGTAGAACAACATTCATCAGGTACTCTCAAAGTCAAAAGTAGAACAACATTCATCAGGTACACTCAAAGTCAAAAGTAGAACAACATTCATCAGGTACACTCAATGTCAAAAGTAGAACAACATTCATCAGGTACACTCAAAGTCAAAGATAGAACAACATTCATCAGGTACACTCAAATTCCAAAGTAGAACAACATTCATCAGGTACACTCAGTCAAAAGTAGAACAACATTCATCAGGTACACTCAAAGTCAAAAGTAGAACAACATTCATCAGGTACACTCAATGTCCAAAGTAAAACAACATTCATCAGCTACACTCAAAGTCCAAAGTAGAACAACACTCATCAGGTACACTCAAAGTCAAAAGTAGAACAACATTCATCAGGTACACTCAGTTAAAAGTAGAACAACATTCATCAGGTACACTCAAAGTCAAAAGTAAAACAACATTTATCAGGTAAACCCAAAGTCAAAAGTAGAGCAACATTCATCAGGTACACTCAAAGTCAAAAGTAGAACAACATTCATCAGGTACACTCAATGTCAAAAGTAGAACAACATTCATCAGGTACACTCAAAGTCCAAAGTAGAACAACATTTATCAGGTACACTCAAAGTCAAAAATAGAATAACATTTATTAGGTACACTCAATGTCAAAAGTAGAACAACATTCATCAGGTACATTCAAAGACAAAAGTAGAACAACATTCATCAGGTACACTCAAAGTCCAAACTAAAACAACATTCATCAGGTACACTCAATGTCAAAAGTAGAACAACATTCATCAGGTACACTCAAAGTCCAAAGTAGAACAACATTCATCAGGTACTCTCAAAGTCAAAAGTAGAACAACATTCATCAGGTACACTCAAAGTCAAAAGTAGAACAACATTCATCAGGTACACTCAATGTCAAAAGTAGAACAACATTCATCAGGTACACTCAAAGTCAAAGATAGAACAACATTCATCAGGTACACTCAAATTCCAAAGTAGAACAACATTCATCAGGTACACTCAGTCAAAAGTAGAACAACATTCATCAGGTACACTCAAAGTCAAAAGTAGAACAACATTCATCAGGAACACTCAATGTCAAAAGTAGAACAACATTCATCAGGTACACTCAAAGTCAAAAGTAGAACAACATTCATCAGGTACACTCAGTCAAAAGTAGAACAACATTCATAAGGTACACTCAAAGTCAAAAGTAAAACAACATTCATCAGCTACACTCAATGTCAAAAGTAGAGTAACATTCATCAGGTACACTCAAAGTCCAAAGTAGAACAACATTCATCAGGTAAACTCAATGTCCAAAGTAGAACAACATTCATCAGGTACACTCAAAGTCAAAAGTAGAACAGCATTCATCAAGTAAACTTAATGTCAAAAGTAGAACAACATTCATCAGGTAAACTCAATGTCAAAAGTAGAACAACATTCATCAGGTAAACTCAATGTCCAAAGTAGAACAACATTCATCAGGTACACTCAATGTCAAAAGTAGAACAACATTCATCAGGTACACTCAAAGTCCAAAGTAGAACAACATTTATCAGGTACACTCAAAGTCAAAAATAGAATAACATTTATTAGGTACACTCAATGTCAAAAGTAGAACAACATTCATCAGGTACATTCAAAGACAAAAGTAGAACAACATTCATCAGGTACACTCAAAGTCCAAACTAAAACAACATTCATCAGGTACACTCAATGTCAAAAGTAGAACAACATTCATCAGGTACACTCAAAGTCCAAAGTAGAACAACATTCATCAGGTACTCTCAAAGTCAAAAGTAGAACAACATTCATCAGGTACACTCAAAGTCAAAAGTAGAACAACATTCATCAGGTACACTCAATGTCAAAAGTAGAACAACATTCATCAGGTACACTCAAAGTCAAAGATAGAACAACATTCATCAGGTACACTCAAATTCCAAAGTAGAACAACATTCATCAGGTACACTCAGTCAAAAGTAGAACAACATTCATCAGGTACACTCAAAGTCAAAAGTAGAACAACATTCATCAGGAACACTCAATGTCAAAAGTAGAACAACATTCATCAGGTACACTCAAAGTCAAAAGTAGAACAACATTCATCAGGTACACTCAGTCAAAAGTAGAACAACATTCATAAGGTACACTCAAAGTCAAAAGTAAAACAACATTCATCAGCTACACTCAATGTCAAAAGTAGAGTAACATTCATCAGGTACACTCAAAGTCCAAAGTAGAACAACATTCATCAGGTAAACTCAATGTCCAAAGTAGAACAACATTCATCAGGTACACTCAAAGTCAAAAGTAGAACAGCATTCATCAAGTAAACTTAATGTCAAAAGTAGAACAACATTCATCAGGTAAACTCAATGTCAAAAGTAGAACAACATTCATCAGGTAAACTCAATGTCCAAAGTAGAACAACATTCATCAGGTAAACTCAAAGTCAAAAGTAGAACAACATTCATCAAGTAAATTCAATGTCAAAAGTAGAACAACATTCATCAGGTAAACTCAATGTCCAAAGTAGAACAACATTCATCAGGTAAACTCAATGTCAAAAGTAGAACAACATTCATCAGGTAAACACTCAAAGTCAAACGATTGGAAAGCCAAATAATCCGAAACCCACACAATCTTATCAGGGGTTGAAATCAGATGCTCCGGAAGGGTAAACAGTGATATGTACTGATTGCAAAAGTAGATGTTAATCGAAGTATCATGCCACGACAGCCCCTGAATAATTTTAATAGCAAACATATATGGGTTTTGTTTTATTATTAAATCTATTTTCCTGTTTATATATGACCTCATATATGTTATTTTATTGCAGGTTAAACTCGAATTTTGCTTGTATATTTTACTTTGTTTAAAACGTAAGTTGTACATTTTTTTCTCCTTGTAATTAAAATATCAGCATATATTGATCATTTGTTTCATCTATGTGAGATGCAAAATGTGCACCGCTTTAGTTATGCAAACACATCTACCCTGTGACATAGAATTTGAATGAATTATCTTAGAAACACAGGTTATTATTGATGAGAGTAAATCTGCTATAAATGAAAAACAAATATCACACTAACGAACAAAATCAAAATCGACAAATTCTAGAAATAGGCAAAATAGATACCCCTAACACACACATACATGACTGCTCACTTTCATGACTTGGTACATGCACTTCAGTGAAAGGTGGCGGGCCTAAGCTACTCTCCAAACCAAAGTCCAATTATAGCAATTTACACATACGCCAAGCCATGCTTAATCCAAACAACGCCTTATCTTTAGCAGATTTCATAGTGTTCGAGCAATCGAAAATTTAGGAATATACTTTGTTATTATCTTTTTCTCGTGTTTTTTTTTACGTCACATTCGTCATCTTAGAGATTGATAGCACTACATAATGTATGCATTACGAATATTACCAATGTCAGTAGGTCAGAAAGGTCGACCACTTTTTCTATTCATTAGTTACTTTATGTTCATTCATTTATTGACTGACTAATTGGTAACGGAGTGTTCAATTGTGTGCAACCAATTTGTTGTGGTTGACGAATTGCTCGGTTAAGTTCGGTTAGTATCATATCAAACATTGCGTATCAATCATGGCACGTCAGATGTAAAATTTCAAGCGACCAATCAGCGACGAGCCTATACATTCTTCATATATTGAACAGCACAGTTGTTGAAGGAATAGAGAGCTTCCAATTATGCATGTAACGTCACCTGACGTATTCTAATTCATAATTATGCAAGAAAAGTTTTAGGATAGCAAAGAGGTAATCATAAACCGTAAAGTGAAGAAGTATCGACTATACAATGGTCATAAGAAAAACAACAAACAATGATCTACAAACATTACACAGAAAACTAAAGGTTGAACAAACCAAACCCCACTAAAACCGGGGATGAACTCATGTGCTCTGGAAGGGTTAGATGTTGCCTGATTAGATCCCCAAATACATAATTTGGTTCATTACACATCAAATTTTAATCAGTTTTGGGTGATCTCACATTTTGAAGAAAAAACAATTACAAAGGTTGTATCATATTGTAGGTAACTTCATGTATGCCAATTCCGCTGCGACAAATTATGCTGTGGCAAATTCCCCTGAGGCAAATTCCATTGTGATATTGGATGAGATCACAACTACTGAAGGAAGTACACTCCTACTCAAATGCTCTACCAGCTTCCCAACTTACAAAAGATGGGAGAAATCAGCACTAACTGATTTTAATTTAACAACATATGCAGATGGTAACCAGATTGATCCTTCACTTGAACACGCTAATAGATTACGTGTAGTGGGCAACTTCAGTATAGGCATTTATAACCTGCAAATACTAAATGTATCTCTAGCCGATGAGGGTCTATATAGGTGTAGCTATAAAAATAATAAAAATAGCTATACTAAAAAAATACGAGTCAAAAGTAAGTATTTTTTTTAACAATTTCTAATTGTATTCTATTACAAACGACATATATCATGGTCTTTTTTATGTTCAATAATTTGAGGTGAGAGATGATTGTTCACTTTGTTGATATGTGTTGACCATTACTGTTTGTGTTGACCATCACTGTTTGTGTTGACCATCACTGTTTGTGTTGACCATTACTGTTTGAGCTTTTTCTTCCCTTAATATAGGAATGTTTGAAGATACCAAAGGGGTAATCAGAATCCGTAAATCGTATGACTGACAATACAATGGTCAAAGAAAAAGGACAAACAACGATAAATAGAACTAAAGATCGAGCAACACCAGTGAAATACCATCATTTTATATTTCACCTGTAGAATATTAACAATGTTATGATAATTCTCGAGCCTTTGTGCGTTGCAAATGACATTATAATTAATTGTTGTTATCATTCCGTGAGGCACAAGCAACGTGAAATTCTATATATAATACACAGTACATAATATTTGTTTCCGATTTCAAAAATATTCCACTCATGACCGAAAAGGCTCTAGAACTCGCTCGTGAAATATATTTTGATAATCTAAAATCACGATTATTTATAACGGAATGCCAGGAAGCGCCAAGGAAATCGTAAATTAATACAGAAAGTCAAATTCGAATAAAAGAAAAACGTAGATATCAAATTAGGTGCACACGACGCGTTTCTGGAATAACCTTCATCAGGTACGTACGCTCAAAGACGAAAGATTGGAAAGCCAAATATTTTTTTTTTAGTTTGGAAACTAGCAAGCCAAAGGACATAAACATAACTTGACTAAGGTAACCAATGCATGAGGGAGGATACCTTAGTATTAGTAATAGTTAAAGACAGTCAGCAACCAAAGCGAACAAACACTGATAACTCATGATATGCATTAATTATTTTTGCATATCAGCTGACATGTTTGATACGTATAATATATTTTTAGTTTCTCCTAAAGTTGTTATTCTGGAAGGATCGACCCTGACAATTACTGAGGACAAAGAACTGAGGTTGACATGCAAGGTAAACGGTTCTCCACATATAAAGAGCATGTCTTGGTCAATGATGGATAAAAACACGATGTTTAATTTATACGAAAGTAACAGTACACTGGTAATACCAAAGGTGAACAGAAACAACTCGGGTGTATACATCTGTCATGCTGAAACCAAAGTAGGAAAGAGGACAGCACCTATTTCCGTAACTATACAATGTAAATATATTTATTTCACACAAATAAATAGAACTGCGTAGGTGCATAATATTGATGCGAAATTAAAGTTCTTTTTTTATATATTGATGATGAATATATTTAATGATATATACATGAAATAAAAATGTATTAATAATACTTCTCAATACCATGGCCCATCTATTCATCAGTGCCTCCAAGAGACATTTTGCAAGGCGGAACAAAATTGGTTTGGAGCCCAGGGACAGGCTGAGACTTCTCTCAAAATTGAGGATTTGAGGTCCAATTAAACCACTGGTAAACTTTCATTAATGCTTTATTTCCTGTGCAGCAGAATGTCCAGAAAACATATCTAAATAAACCAAAAATAGTTGAAAATACCTTAAAATAATATGAAAAATCAAAATAAAATGACTATGGTTAAAGCTAAGGGGCCCTTCAAAGATTCACGGGCCCATTATTGGCTCACCGGGCCCCGGACCGATGTATCGTCTGAACCCCCGTCTCATAGGCCCTGCTATTCATGCCAATATACGATAGCAATACTCTCAGACTGAACTGCCATGTCTGAAGATAAATGCGAACCACGTATATTACTTGTTCTTGTGTGTTAATTTGACGTCATTTTGACTTTAGCTTAGTACTAACATTATCACTGACGAAATATAGTTTGTATTTCGATATTGAGCGTATCTGATGAAGGTTATTCCAGAAACGCGTCGTGTGCACTAAATTTGATATCTACGTTTTTATTTTAAAAGAACATGTATTAAATACAGTAATATCAACGAACTGTGTACATTGTATTTCTTGTTTTGTGAACGTAAACCATCTTTTTATAACATAATTATAATCTGTGTTCAAAATAACGCCGTTTTCGCTAAATATAATGAGATATATTTATTCTTATATTCCAAAGAACAAGCACTACAGCACAAAACAAAAGTTGACCTTCCATTTATTTATATTTTAACAGACCCACCTGAGGTGAACGTTATAAATGTAACCAGTTATTTTGGGGAGACGAGACTGGATTGTATTGCACGAGGAGTACCCGAATCATATACTTATTCCAGATGGGAACACAAGTCGATGTTCGGGGAACATATTCGCTACCTTGATGGCTTCGGTAATGGAACGCTCTCACCACAAAACAAATCTAAATTAAAACGCTACCAAGATAATGGAATTTATGTGTGTCATGTTAGTAACGGTGTTTTAAATAGTAATGGTATGGTGGTACAAATGGGAGAATATGTTCTTAGAGTAGAAAGTAAGTTCATGTAATATATTTTTTTTGTTGATCTCAAACCATATAATTGAATAATGAAATTGAAGAGTATAATATTTTTTATATACAATGTATTATAATTGATCGAATTGTCACTAAACAGATCTGCCAAATGCTCCACGAAACCTCTTTCCAGATTATTATCATGTATTCTATCGACGGTAAAAACCGGGCTTTAGAGTTACTGTGACACTAGCTACTCGAGGGGTGGTGTGCATCAGATGTGGATTCTGATGAACTGTAAAGATCTGTTAGAGTACATACAATATAGGTCCCCCTTCTCCTGCAATAGCTTTAAAACATTTGACTTCTCTACCTTCTACACAACTATTCCTCACTCTAAGCTAAAGGACAGATTAAGGGAGTTGGTCCAACTGTGTTTCATAAAAAAGAATGGACAACGCAGATACAAATTCCTTGTTCTAGGTAGGGACAGATCTTATTTTGTAAAACAAAAAAAAACACGCTGATTCTACCAAAAAGTTCTCTGAAACTGATATCATCAACATGCTCGAGTTTTTTGTTATTGACAACATATTTATCTTTGGTTGACGTGTTTTTCAACAGACAGTTGGCATACCTATGGGTACAAGCTGTGCTCCTCTTCTCGCCGACTTGTTCCCTTATTCGTATGAGGCAGACTTCATACATGGGCTTCTCAAGAAAAACAAAAAGAAGTTAGCCCGATTCCTTTAATTTCACGCTCCGCTATATAGATGATGTCCTTTCACTAAATAATTCTAGGCTTGGTGATGTCGTTGATCGCATCTATCCCATTGGGCTTGAAATAAAGGATACCACAGATACAGATAGGTCTGCTTCATACCTTGAACTACACCTCGAAATTGACAGTGAGGGGAGGGGGGGGGGTTAAGAATGCAACATTACGATAAAAGAGATGATTTCAATTTTCCCATTGTGAACTTTCCATTTATATGTAGCAACATTCCAGCAGCACCTGCATATGGAGTATATATCCCTCAGTTGATACGATATTCCAGAGCTTGTGGTTCCTATCAGGATTTCCTTGATAGAGGGTTGCTGCTAACAAGGAAGCTACTGAACCAAGGGTTCCTCTTGGTTAAGTTGATGTCATCACTTCGAAAGTTTTACGGTCGCCACCATGACTTGGTTGACCATTATGGAATATCTGTGTCACAAATTACCACGGATATGTTCCACCTGTCGTTAATACTTACCAGTCTTTCCTCTGTGATGACTTGTCACCAGATTTGTAAATAAATTAACAAGACGGGTGCCACTAGTGGAGCAGGAACTGCTTACCCTTCCGGAGCACCTGAGTTCATACCCGGTTTTTAGTGGGGTTCGTGTTACTCGATCTTTAGTTTTATGTGTATGTTTTGTAGATCGTTGGTTGGCCTTTTGTACTTTTTCTTTTGGCCATTGTGTTGTGTGTTCTTCGAAAAAGCCGTCACCCATGAATCAGTTTGACTAATTGATATCGTCCATGAATTTTGTTAGAAAACCAATAAAAAAAGACTCGTGTGTACAAAGGTTTTCAAGGAATTAATTCATTTGTAATGGAGGAGAAACGAGTGTATGAAATCATTCGTGGGTTACAGACGATGGAGAGAAATATATTGACTTATCTAAAATTGTTTTTGTTTATGTAGGTCAACCAGTATTTGCTATGCAAACCAAGAGAACCCAATTTGGAGTTGATGGGCAGATGGCATCATTAATATTCCACTTGTATGGGTATCCACCTGCCAAGGAGGTGTCCGTGTTTCCAGTAGACGATAAAACGGAAATAACTCAAATAAACGATATCAAAATAAAAAATGCAACTGTTCTGGACAGTTTTCATGACGTAGTAATCCATGCAATAGGATATACTATAAATTTTGAATTTGATCGGTTGAATGAGACGGATGCCCGGAGCTATACCATCATCGCGTACAATAGTCATGGTAAAAGCAACTTTGACTTTGAGATAATACCTGCTTCTGTTGGTACGTTTTTTTCTTGTTGTTTGTTTACTTATAAAGATAATATGCTTATATCATACCATTGGCACAAATTAATCTATATGCGGGACATCTTTAGTGATGATAGGCACCGATTGCACAGGTAATTGTAAATTCAATACCACAGGACCACGACAAGAATAATTGTATTAATAGAAGATAAATATATAACAAATTTAAACAAAGTTTGCAAATTCGGTATGTACAATTCGCCCTCTTCGAGATAATACATTCAAGATCGTTTTATTGCTAAATTATGTTAATCGCTCCTAAAAATGTATTGACAGTATTTTTTTCTTTCAAATGATTTGGGTTGGGTTGGATTTAGTTGTATAACAATATTTCAGTCATATCTTTGGTTTATTGGAGGCGGAAATGGGAGTATACTGACAAATCTAACCGACCCTTCTGTTCCCAGTCAGTGAACAACGCTATCACATTAGGTTGTATCGAGTAAAACTCACTATGGACAGGAATATAGCTCAGAATTTTAGTGGTGATACGGCCTGATTGAATGGACAGAGTTTATTTAAATTACTCTACGATCGCGGCCACGATGGCATCTTTTTTTTATGTTCGTATACTTTGTCCTATATATGTGGGGGCCGTCGTGGTCGTGATCGTATGGCAGTACTACCTGTGCAATCAGTTCGAATCCCGAATGGCGAGGTGTACTCGATAGAACAATATATGATAAAGTTTGTCAGTGACTTGCGACAGGTCAGTGATTTTCTCCGGTTTCCTCCACCAATAAAGGTGACCACCACGATATAACTGAAATATTGTTGAAAGTGGCGTTAATCACCATAAACCAAGCAAACCAACCTATAGATATGATTTTATTTCTTTTACAGAAGAACATAAGACATCTGGAACATCTTTTCCTAACATTGTATTGTTGACATCTATTGTCGCTGGAATAGTAGTCTTTGTAATACCTACGATCATCATTTATAGAACTTGTAAGTATTTAAATCTATGTCACAAATTTACTTGTAAGTGTTTAAATCTAGGTCACAAATTTACTTGTAGGTGTAACCTAGATCTAGGTCACATATTTACTTGTAAGTGTAACCTAATTATAGTTCACATATTTACTTGTAAGTGTTTAAATCTAGGTCACATATTTACTTGTAAGTGTTTAAATCTATGTCACAAATGTACTTTTAAGTGTTTAATTCTACTTCACAAATTTACTTGTAAGTGTTTAAATCTACGTCACAAATTTACTTGTAAGTGTTTAAATCTACGTCACAAATTTACTTGTAAGTGTTTAAGTTTACGTCACAAATTTACTTGTAAGTGTTTAAATCTACGTCACAAATTTACTTGTAAGTGTTTAAATCTACGTCACAAATTTACTTGTAAGTATTTAAATCTACGTCACAAATTTACTTGTAAGTATTTAAATCTATGTCACAAATTTACTTGTAAGTGTTTAAATCTACGTCACAAATTTACTTGTAAGTGTTTAAATCTACGTCACAAATTTACTTGTAAGTGTTTAAATCTACGTCACAAATTTACTTGTAAGTGTTTAAATCTATGTCACACATTTACTTGAAAGTGTTTAAATCTACGTCACAAATTTACTTGTAAGTGTTTAAATCTACGTCACATATTTACTTGTAAGTGTTTAAATCTACGTCACATATTTACTTGTAAGTGTTTAAATCTACGTCACATATTTACTTGTAAGTGTTTAGATCTACGTCACAAATTTACTTGTAAGTATTTAAATCTACGTCACATATTTACTTCTCCTTATTTAAATCTACCTCACATATTTACTTGTAAGTGTTTAAATCTACCTCACATATTTACTTGTAAGTGTTTAAATCTACGTCACAAATTTACTTGTAAGTGTTTAAATCTACGTCACAAATTTACTTGTAAGTGTTTAAATGTACGTCACATATTTACTTGTAAGTGTTTAAATCTACGTCACAAATTTACTTGTAAGTGTTTAAATCTGCGTCACATATTTACTTGCAAGTGTTTAAATCTACGTCACATATTTACTTGTAAGTGTTTAAATCTACGTCACAAATTTACTTGTAAGTGTTTAAATCTACGTCACAAATTTACTTGTAAGTGTTTAAATCTAGGTCACATATCTACTTGTAAGTGTTTAAGTCTACGTCACATATTTACTTGTAAGTGTTTAAATCTACGTCACATATTTACTTGTAAGTGTTTAAATCTAGGTCACATATTACATGTAAGTGTTTAAATCTACGTGACACATTTACTTGTAAGTGTTTAAATCTAGGTCACATATTACTTGTAAGTGTTTAAATCTAGATCACAAATTTAGTTGTAAGTGTAACCTAAATCTAGGTCACATATTTACTTGTAAGTGTTTAAATCTAGGTCACATATTTACTTGTAAGTGTTTAAATCTAGGTCACAAATTTACTTGTAGGTGTAACCTAGATCTAGGTCACATATTTACTTGTAAGTGTAACCTAAATATAGGTCACATATTTAATTGTAAGTGTTCAAATCTAGGTCACAAATTTACTTGTAAGTGTTTAAATCTACGTCACAAATTTACTTGTAAGTGTTTAAATCTACGTCACCAATTTACTTGTAAGTGTTTAAATCTAGATCACAAATTTACTTGTAAGTGTAACCTAAATCTAGGTCACATATTCACTTGTAAGTGTTTAAATCTAGGTCACAAATTTACTTGTAAATGTAATCTAATTCTAGGTCAAATATTTTCTTGTAAGTGTAACCTAAATCTAGGTCACACATTTACTTGTAAGTGTTTAAATCTACGTCACAAATTTACTTGTATGTGTTTAAATCTAGATCATAAATTGTATCAAAACTAATAAAACAATTGGAAAACTTTGAAATTTGGTTGATGAGAGAACTGTGAGGTATGGAATTAAAAAATATATTTCAATCTAAGATTAAATATCCCACTAGATTGAAAAAATATGCTGAAAATAGCATTTACCACTATCTGGAAACATAAATATAGCCATCCGCGGATCAGAATATAGCCCCAAACATGTAGCATTTATTTTTCATAATTATATTAGTTCACAGTTCATATTATGTTGAGAGAGGCTTCTCTACAAATAGCTCAATTTTCTACTTTTGAAAAGCGAAAACAGAAAAATATTGCATGTATACTTTTAACTGTTCCCTTAATTATTTTTTTCTTTTAAAAAAGATTTGAAGAAGAATGAAAATGAATCAGCGTGAGTTTTTAAATTAATTATTAGCTGGTAATGTGTATTTAATGAATCTATCCTGCAATCAGGACCGGAATTCAGTCAATTGGACTAATTGCTCCCAATGCTGGAGTTATCTACTCTCAGCTGTTCAAGTAAAAAACAACACACTGTAGGTTTTACAGAGAACAATTGGGCCCTGCCCCTCCTAAGACGTCCCTGCCTGTAATCATTACATTTAGTGTACACATATAGTATACGAATAAATGTGTGCTTTATTGTCTAGAATACGAATAACTTTTTAAGCCTATTATGGACTCCTGTACTCCTTGTTTATGTTCTCTGTTCGACAGACCAGTACATAAATAAACAATCGGCCGTTGGTGTTGTTTATTAGTGTTCTCTTTTGACTTTCTAAATACAAGGTGCCGTCGTGGTCGTGATCGTATATAAGTTGGATTTACAACTTCCTATGCAATTAGTGCATATCATTGCTAAAGTTGTGAGTTCGAATTTCATTTGTTATACATGTACATTTGTATCGCAATCAATTATACCTGGGGGACTGCAATGAATCAAATTGTATTTTCTGTCAGGGTAAAAAATTATACTGCAGCAATATTTCTTCTTTTTCTCCTTGATGCCTTTTACTCATTTGCAAAAATTAAGCAAATGATACACGTCGACTTAAATGAGGGGACAACATTTCTTTCCGAACACTGCTCATATAAGAAAATGTTCGGTCACTTAGCACAAAAACATTCGCTCCCATTTCTGACAAAAATGAACTCAATAATAATTATTTATTATTTGTTTGACTCTTGATAGAATTATACCACACATATGCAGTTTACCAGTTGCTTGTCCATGGTCGATGGTTCTCTCCGGGTACTCCGGCTTCTTCTACCACTAAAACTGGTCGCCATGATATAGCTGAAATATTGCTGAAAGTGGCGTTAAACACCAAAAATCAATCAAATCATGTAATGGAAAATGACATGTGCACATATTGTGATACTCCCGTTCCTTTGAAGGGTGGTCGTGATCGTATGATAGTTGGATTTGCAACTACCTGTGCAATCAGTGCTTATCACCACTAAAGTTGTGAGTTCGAACCCCGTTCAGGGCGAGGTGTACTCGATGCAACATTATGTGATAAAGTTTATCAGTGACATGCGACAGGTCGGTGGTTTTCTCCGGGTACTCCGGTTTCCTCCACCAATAAAACAGACCCTCACGATATAACCTAAATATTGTTGAAAGTGACATTAAACACCATAAACCAAGCTCATCCATTTGAACTGCAATAACAGTACAACAAACTGTATTATCCAGCCGTTACAAAATTCTAATGATACATTTTATATTACAGAGATGTGGAGGAAGTTCAGATGAATGTAATAAATCAAGGTATGTCTAATTTGAAATCTTATTCTACGAATATCTTAAAACGTCACCCATTTTCGACGGTCCCCTTTTTCGACGGTTTGTTTCATGTGATAAAATCTCAAATTCTTTTGATCACTTCGTAAGTCAGATTTTATTATGTAACTTTGAAATAATGTAAAACGATCCAATAAATATGAGCTTGAAATGTTATATTAAAAGGTAGGAACTGCAATATCTTTTATTTCAGATTGAAAAACGTACTTTTTCGATATTCCATTTTTTCTTTACCCTGAAACTAGCTTTAATTATTTTGGTAAACTCAGTGTTGTAGTCCATTTTCGGTTTTATCAACTAACAAGTATGTAAATATTGATGTCATATCCACAGAGTAACACACCATCTATGTTTTATTTACTTTGAGAGTCGACAACTGGTGACGTAGTCCATTATTTTATGAATAAGCATGCGCTGTTGTTTTTCTCCACGCTGTCTTTTGGAAACGACAAGAAAATACATGGTTTTTCATCTAGTAAATCAAATACGTATGACCAATGTTTCATTTATATATATCATAAGCTTCGATTCTGATCACTCTATTGAGATATATTCAATAAGGGTAATAACAAAATTATCGAACTCCGAACAAATTAAGGGGGAGTCGTGGTCGTGATCGTATGGTAGTTGGATTTACAAATACCTGTGCAACCAGTGTCTATCACCACTAAAGTTGTGAGTTCGAACCCCGTTCATGGCGAGGTGAACTCGATACACATTATGTGATAAAGTTTGTCAGTGACTTGCGGCGGGTCGGTGGTTTACTCCGATTTCCTCCACCAATAAAACTGACCGCCACGATATAACTGAAATATTGTTGAAAGTGGCGTTAAGCACCATAAATCTAAACCAACCAACCTCTATTGAAATATTAATATTTGTGTGTTAGATCACCAAAAACCAGTAGCACAAGGATACATGTAGAAATTGACATAAAGCAAACAATATTATATATATTTAAGCGATAGATTAAGATAATGGTAAATTCGGTTTCGAAAAATAGTTAATAAAAAAGATGAACAATGATTACCAAAATCACTGTTGATTACGATCTTTCTGTTCTCATAAACTTGGTGGACCCTCCATACACATCCATACTTCATGAGCCTATTTCCTTGATTACGGAACAAACCCGGAAACGATATTTTATATACATACAAAAAATGTACATTGACCCTAGTATGATGGCGGAGGAACGAACATAATCGACCGTTTGCTGTTGATGATGGGTACTAAAGTTCGGAGACATTATACGAGTAAAATTAAAGATCATAATATAAAAACAACTCGAGTACAAAAGCAAACCCTAACAAAAAGTAAGGTACCTCGGAAGTGAGATCATGTTGTATCATAGAAGGCGTTATATCTCATGTCCCATTAATAGCAATCGAAATAAAATCCAAAAATAAAGTTTAAGAAAACAAAGACTCGTACATTTCTTATTGATTGATTATTACTTAACATCCATATATAAAAACTGTATAGAAATGAGGAAGGGTAGGTCAACTGGGTCAACGACTTTTTCCTGCCACAGGAAAAACATGGAGAGTTTTGTAGGACGAAAACTTTAGTAGCGAGAACAATGCGCCAACACTTTTTTCGAAACATTTTCTCATTGAAATTACATTGAAAATAGAGTGTGGTATTTTTTTCTCATTATATTACAATCAGCAAGCTAATAAGTTTTTCATATCATTTCCATCATATACGTATATTAGATTTTTCTGTGTTCTTTTTTTCTTTAATAGCTCAGTGTGGACTTAATATACAAATGTTATTGTTCTCACAACATGCACAATAATCAATTATTTATATATTTTTTTTAATTATTTATTCGTAGACCATATTGTACAAAACGCATTGAAAGTTCCTAGGAACAAAAATAATAATAATTAAATACGTAGATTATTTATACTGTTTTCTTAAGGTATAGGTCCAGTAGAAAATGCTTTCCAGTCACATGACCTACAACGTAACACAAGATCGTCCGCTACATATTCTACAATGGAAGGGAGAGGAAAGTCACACACTGGACATTCGGTGGTATCTTATTCCACAGCTGACTTAGACAGTGATGGCGATATATTTTCCGGAGGCGCGACCAACCTTCATACTAAACAACCCCCAATGGATCTGCCAGACAAAGATATAGGTCTCAATCTCTCCGCTACAGGGTACAACACTCCGAAAGGTTAGACAGCTTGTGACGAATTTTAATTTCATATATACATTGTATAATTTCCTACCAAAATTAATTTAGGATTGACAATCGGTACTCATCACAAACCTCCATATTTGAGTCCACTATGTCCCGTATTACCTGTGGTTGTTTGTCGTGTTATTACTTGTTTCTCATGAATAATGCATAAGTACAACTAGCCACTCATCACACGTCCAGGTAAAAAAATACTGGGAGATTTGAATATGCATGCAACTCTCTACACAAGAGAGCCTATATTATGTTGTCGATATTTACACTATGAAAATAAGGTCAACAAAGCTCGTTCATATCTAATTAAAACCAGGGAAATTCACCGTGTATATAGTGACCCACGAAGGAGACGAGGGAGATGTGTTGTAGGATATGTCCAGTAGGTACCAACGATAGTTATGTGCCGACTTTAAATAAAATTTACTTACTTACACTTGTCATCAAATATATTTTTCCATTTTAGATACTTGAATTAGTCCCAAGCTTGGTACAAATCAAATATGTGCTTTGCATGTGTTATTCAATCAGTAGCTATAGCCACGATTTATATCCTTCTATATAAATCCTTGCTATAGCCTTTCTTCAGTATGTACTGTTGCCCTGAATGTAGCTAATCATCAGAATAAATAAAATGTTAGAGAAAACCGTAGAGACAATCAAGAATGGACAATCCAGAGAAGCTGGCAATATTGGGTACAAAAGACACAAGACGAAGACAAACAAAACAAAAACGACAACACATTATGTGTGGAGAGCACTATGCGATATACAAGATATCTAGGGAACGGAATCGGAAACTCTTCAAAGATTTATTACAAATGTGCATCGAGAATACAAGAATGAGTTTAATTTTCACTAAATATATATAATGTTCGTTTTTCTTCTTTCATTGCAGACATGTTACGTGAACAGGAACACTTGCAAGCACGTCAGGCAAGGCAATTTGTAAGATATTGTTTAAGTTTTTTTATATTATAATGTCAAAATGGGACTGAGTATGGCCCCCATGCCATCGTACCTAATCCTTTCTGTACTTTGTAGGGTAGACAAATCAGAAATGAGTTTTTATGTAATTATATATTATGTGAGATGAGCAATCAATTTAAATCTAACGAAATGGTCATAAATCATCTTGATTTAGTTTGAATATGATTTTTTGGGCGGGGGTGTTGGTATTGCTTCATAATTTGTCATTCATAAATCATAATTGCAATAATACTTGTGGCCTTTTTTGGAGAATAATATACATGCAGTGTTGACTGGACCATTGGTATATGTTTGTCCTTTTTCTTTTGGCCATTGTGTTGTCTGTTCTTCTTCAACCTACGACTTCTGATTAACCCCTTTGATATCTTCAAACTTTTCTTATTAGTTTAATACCTCATCAAGAAAAAGGGGGCTGTACTGTCATGGTTGTGATCGTATGGTAGTTGGATTTACAACTACCTATGCAATCAGTGCCTATCACCACTAAAGTTGTGAGTTCGAATTACGTTCATTGCGAGGTGTACTCGATACAACATTATGTGATCAAATTGGTCATTGACTTGCGACAGTTCGGTGGTTTCTCCAGGTACTCCGGTTTCTTCCACCAATAAAACTGACCGCAATGATATAACTGAAATATTGTTGAAAGTGGCGTTAATCACCATAAACCTAAACCAAACCATCATAGAAAACGTGATATTAAGTTTATTTATCTATCTATACTTGTAGAATAACAAAGAACTACAGTATTCAGAATTGTCATTCAATCCTTCATCTGGTCCAAGTTTTATTATCCATGGAAAGAATGACAAAACAGTTTATTCAAATGTTGATTTATCCATCAGAGTTAGTCCTTTGCCGCTTGCAGACAAAGATAGTGATTCTGATGACAAAGATGATGACTTATGATGATGTATGTTGACAATATCAAAAAATATACAATGAAGCGATCAACACAAGTTAAACTGAACACGAAGTAAAACAATATGTAAAGAACACATGTAATGGGAGAATCATGGTTTATGCATGATCTGTTCCCTGACTTTTTTTCTGTTTGTGACATACAGTAAAAAAATGTGATTTTTTTTTTTGCATACGAGAGGAACAATCCATGTCTGTTTGTAAACAGTTCATGGGGTAAATGTACCTTTACATGTTAACAATTACTTGAGAAAATGTACTTTTACATGTTAACAATTATTGAGAAAATGTATTTTTGCATGTTAACAATTACTTGAGAAAATGTATTTTTACATATTAACAATTACTGGAGAAAATGTACTTTTACATGTTAACAATTACTTGAGAAAATGTATTTTTGTCTGTTAACAATTACTTGAGAAAATGCACTTTTACATGTTAACAATTACTTGAGAAAATGTATTTTTGCATGTTAACAATTACTTGAGAAAATGTATTTTTACATATTAACAATTACTTGAGAAAATGTACTTTTACATGTTAACAATTACTTGAGAAAATGTATTTTTGCCTGTTAACAATTACTTGAGAAAATGTATTTTTGCATGTTAACAATTACTTGAGAAAATGTATTTTTGCATGTTAACAATTACTTGAGAAAATGTACTTTTACATGTTAACAATTACTTGAGAAAATGTATTTTTTCATGTTAACAATTACTTGAGAAAATGTACTTTTACATATTAACAATTACTTGAGAAAATGTATTTTTGCATGTTAACAATTACTTGAGAAAATGTACTTTTACATATTAACAATTACTTGAGAAAATGTACTTTTACATATTAATAATTACTTGAGAAAATGTATTTTTACATGTTAACAATTACTTAAGAAAATGTACTTTTACATATTAACAATTACTTGAGAAAATGTACTTTTACATATTAACAATTACTTGAGAAAATGTACTTTTACATATTAACAATTACTTGAGAAAATGTACTTTTACATATTAACAATTACTTAAGAAAATGTATTTTTGCATGTTAACAATTACTTGAGAAAATGTACTTTTACATATTAACAATTACTTGAGAAAATGTACTTTTACATATTAACAATTACTTGAGAAAATGTACTTTTACATGTTAACAATTACTTGAGAAAATGTATTTTTTCATGTTAACAATTACTTGAGAAAATGTACTTTTACATGTTTACAATTACTTGAGAAAATGTATTTTTTCATGTTAACAATTACTTGAGAAAATGTACTTTTACATATTAACAATTACTTGAGAAAATGTATTTTTGCATGTTAACAATTACTTGAGGAAATGTACTTTTACATGTTAACAATTACTTGAGAAAATGTACTTTTACATATTAACAATTACTTAAGAAAATGTATTTTTGCATGTTAACAATTACTTGAGAAAATGTACTTTTACATATTAACAATTACTTGAGAAAATGTACTTTTACATATTAATAATTACTTGAGAAAATGTACTTTTACATATTAACAATTACTTAAGAAAATGTACTTTTACATGTTAACAATTACTTGAGAAAATGTACTTTTACATATTAACAATTACTTGAGAAAATGTACTTTTACATGTTAACAATTACTTGAGAAAAATTATTTTTGCATGTTAACAATTACTTGAGAAAGTGTACTTTTACATATTAACAATTACTTGAGAAAATGTATTTTTGCATGTTAACAATTACTTGAGAAAATGTACTTTTACATGTTAACAATTACTTGAGAAAATGTACTTTTACATATTAACAATTACTTGAGAAAATGTACTTTTACATATTAACAATTACTTAAGAAAATGTATTTTTGCATGTTAACAATTACTTGAGAAAATGTACTTTTACATATTAACAATTACTTGAGAAAATGTTATTTTACATATTAACAATTACTTGAGAAAATGTACTTTTACATGTTAACAATTACTTGAGAAAATGTATTTTTTCATGTTAACAATTACTGGAGAAAATGTACTTTTACATGTTAACAATTACTTGAGAAAATGTATTTTTTCATGTTAACAATTACTTGAGAAAATGTACTTTTACATATTAACAATTACTTGAGAAAATGTATTTTTGCATGTTAACAATTACTTGAGAAAATGTACTTTTACATGTAAACAATTACTTGAGAAAATGTACTTTTACATATTAACAATTACTTAAGAAAATGTATCTTTTCATGTTAACAATTACTTGAGAAAATGTACTTTTACATATTAACAATTACTTGAGAAAATGTACTTTTACATATCAATAATTACTTGAGAAAATGTACTTTTACATATTAACAATTACTTAAGAAAATGTACCTTTTACATGTTAACAATTACTTGAGAAAATGTACTTTTACATATTAACAATTACTTGAGAACATTTATTTTTGCATGTTAACAATTACTTGAGAAAATGTACTTTTACATATTAACAATTACTTGAGAAAATGTACTTTTACATATTAACAATTACTTGAGAAAATGTACTTTTACATGTTAACAATTACTTGAGAAATAAAATATACTTTTACATGTTAACAATTACTTGAGAAAATGTACTTAATGCAGAAGATTTAATCTATCAATTGCATTTAATTGCTTCAGAAAAAAGGGTATTACTAGTAAGGTTGTATGTTAAGCAATGCTCTGCAGTAGTTGCTATCTTTGATTTCATACAGACACAAAAACATCCAACGAAATATTCCTGTGAGAATAATCAAGGTTTTTTTTACATTATTATTTGCCAAGTTTGGTTACATTTGTAAAAGTGATTACTGCGAAAATGATTGATACATGAAACTCTACCATGACAGACACAAAGTAATGTAGAAACCTTTGGTACAGGTCGGCTTAAAATATTAGTTTTATCATTGTGGTGAATGTTATTGGTTGAGTTTACCCCAAGTACACACACAAAAACTGCCAACCAAGATTTAAAAATATGTAGGACATTATTTGGATCTATCTAGTTTTTTGTGTTCAAAATATTCTCTGCTCGATGCATTTATATATCCTAAGAAGAGTTTGCAGATACCAAAGGGGTAATCAGAATACGTAAATCGAAGAAGGACAGAAAACACAGGACAAAAGAAAAAGGACAAATGGACAAACCCCGATCTACAAAACATACACATAAAACTAAAGATCGAGTAACACAAACTCAGGAGCTCCGGAAGGATGAACAGTTCCTCCTCCACTGGTGGCACCCATCGTATTAATCTAGTTACAAACCCGGTAATAAGTCATGAATGAGGAAAGGACTGGGAAGTGTTTACGACAAGTGGAACTTATCTGGTCATTTGTGACACAGATATTCCATAACGGTCAACAAAGTCATGGTGGCGACAGTAAAACTTTCGAAGTGATGAGTTCAACTTAACCACTGTTGACATGTTTTATTTGTTTGACTTAAATTCCCGGGATCGGGCTTAGAAGTTCTAAAGAAAACGGATTTGATGTGGGATACTTTCAAAATCTAGTACATTTTGCAGTCTGCTGGGCATGAACCAAAAGAGCAGCAATTATTATATATGATCAATTGTTGTATTATTTTAAGACCACAATGAAAAGTGGCTTGGTTTAGATTTATGGTGCTTAACGTCACTTTCAACAATATTTCGGTTATATCGTGATGGTCAGTTTTGTTGGTGCAGGAAATCAGTGTCCAGAGAAAACCACCGACCTGTTGCAAGTCACTGACAAACTTTATCAGATAATGTTGTATCGAGTACACCTCGCCATGAACGTGGTTCGAACTCACAACGTTAGTTGTGGTAGGCATTGATAGCATAGGTAGTTGAAAATCCAACTATCATACGATCATGACCACGATGGCCTCGTTACTGAAATAAAAATAGATTTCCATTAAAAGAACAGATAAGTAATATAAAATTTTATTGGTTTGTAAAAATAAAACAAAAAAATCACGAGTATAAAATCCATAGACAAAACATTTAAAAAAATTGCTGATTATCATAAAAAATAACAGATGTTTCATGAGTAAAATATAACTGATACAGCTAAACCTGCCTTAGTGACCACCTTTATTTTGCAATAACTTGTATTACGTAACCTTAATTTTAATTTCCCTTCACAGTGCATTTCGTATTAATTAAACTTCATGAATAAAATATAACTGATATTTTCTATCCTTTTATAATAATAATACAATGGAATTTATAAATATATATAAAGAATAATTTATTTTTCTGAGTATTCAAATTATGCTCAACTGGAATATATATTATAGAAAATCACTCTTGAAATAGAATAAGAGCCAGTGCAGTCTATTGTTACATCATACATGTAAAAAGAAATATCAATATTTTATGGGATCAATAAAAAAAAAATTCCTCTCCCTAATTGATTTTTTTTTATAAAAAAAAATTAATAATTTTAAAGTAAAGGAATGATCTGAATATAAAATACAACAACAAAAGTGAAGATAATTACAAACATAAAGGTAAAATAAAAACAAAAGAACAAAATACTGATAACGTGAATTTCAACAAAAAAACTGACAGCAGAAGCTCCAGAAGAGATAGTACCTCTTTTCTACTAAGATAACCAATCATGTACTGTAATGACAACACAAGAAAAAAAAACAATAATATTGGTTGTACCTGCAACAAACATTGTGTCTCCACATCAAACATTGTGGCTATGTCTCCACAACAAACATTGTGGCTATGTCTCCACAACAAACATTGTGGCTATGTCTCCACAACAAACATTGTGGCTATGTCTCCACAACAAACATTGTGGCCATGTCTCCACAACAAACATTGTGGCTATGTCTCCACAACAAACATTGTGGCTATGTCTCCACAACAAACATTGTGGCCATGTCTCCACAACAAACATTGTGGCTATGTCTCCACAACAAACATTTTGTGGGTAACGTCTCCACATCAAAAACTGTCAGTGACGGTAGATAAAACACAATGGTTTATATTTATAGAATATCAATGTAAATCTAACAAATTAAATACATTGAGTATAATTTTTATAAGAGATTCTCAACACCCAGACAAGGTGTACTCAATACAACATTATGTGATAAAGTTTGTCAGTGACCTGCGACAGGTTGGTGGTTTTCTATGGGTACACGGTTTCCTCCACCAATAAAACTGACCGCCATGATATAACTGAAATATTGTTGAAAGTGGCATTAAACACCATAATCCTAACCCTATAATGAGATTCTGGAAAAATAAATTCTTGTGTATTCTTTCACCACAATTAAGCTTATGTTAAAATAAGAAGCAAGTTTTTGCTAATAACAATGTATGATGCAAGATAAACTGCAACAGGATTTGTGTTCATGAGTATAATCATATTTCCTTGAGAAAAGATACATAGAAAATAGTTGTTTATATATAAACATATAATTTATAAGTAAAAAAGGCACAACTCTGGATAAATTAATTCTTTCAGCTTAAAACATTCACTGAAGATGTGGATTTATCTTGAAAATATTGATTGATTGATTATTGCTTATCGTTCATATGGAGTACTATTTCAGCAATACTAGTAGTCCTCACGATGAGCACTGATCCTAAGGCCCAAGACATGTAAAACTTTGTTCCTCATGATGAGCACCGATCGTAAAGCCCAAGACATGTAAAACTTTGTTCCTCACGATGAGCTCTGAACCTAAGGCCCAAGACATGTAAAACTTTGTTCCTCATGATGAGCACTGATCCTAAGGCCCAAGACATATAAAACTTTGTTCCTCACGATGAGCACTGATCCTAAGGCCCAAGACATGTAAAACTTTGTTCCTCACGATGAACACTGATCCTAAGGGCCAAGACATGTAAAACGTTGTTCCTCACGATGAGCACTGATCCTAAGGCCCAAGACATGTAAAACTTTGTTCCTCATGATGAGCACTGATCCTAAGGCCCAAGACATATAAAACTTTGTTCCACACGATGAGCACCGATCCTAAGGGCCAAGACATGTAAAACTTTGTTCCTCACGATGAGCACTGATCCTAAGGCCCAAGACATATAAAACTTTGTTCCACACGATGAGCACCGATCCTAAGGGCCAAGACATGTAAAACTTTGTTCCTCACGATGAGCACTGAACCTAAGGCCCAAGACATATAAAACTTTGTTCCTCATGATGAGCACTGATCCTAAGGCCCAAAACATATAAAACTTTGTTCCTCACGATGAGCACCGATCCTAAGGCCCAAGACATATAAAACTTTGTTCCTCACGATGAGCACCGATCCTAAGGCCCAAGACATGTAAAACTGTGTTCCTCACGATGAGCACTGATCCTAAGGCCCAAGACATATAAAACTTTGTTTCCCACGATGAGCACTGAACCTAAGGCCCAAGACATATAAAACTTTGTTCCTCACGATGAGCACTGATCCTAAGGCCCAAGACATGTAAAACTTTGTTCCTCAAGATGAGCACTGATCCTAAGGCCCAAGACATGTAAAACTTTGTTCCTCACGATGAGCACTGATCCTAAGGCCCAAGACATGTAAAACTTTGTTCCTCACGATGAGCACTGATCATAAGGCCCAAGACATGTAAAACTCTGTTCCTCACGATGAGCACTGATCATAAGGCCCAAGACATGTAAAACTTTGTTCCTCATGATGAGCACTGATCCTAAGGCCCAAGACATATAAAACTTTGTTCCTCACGATGAGCACTGATCCTAAGGCCCAAGACATGTAAAACTTTGTTCCTCACGATGAGCACTGATCCTAAGGCCCAAGACATATAAAACTTTGTTCCTCACGATGAGCACTGATCCTAAGGCCCAAGACATGTAAAACTTTGTTCCTCACGATGAGCACTGATCCTAAGGCCCAAGACATGTAAAACTTTGTTCCTCATGATGAGCACTGATCCTAAGGCCCAAGACATATAAAACTTTGTTCCTCACGATGAGCACTGATCCTAAGGCCCAAGACATGTAAAACTTTGTTCCTCACGATGAGCACTGATCCTAAGGCCCAAGACATATAAAACTTTGTTCCTCACGATGAGCACTGATCCTAAGGCCCAAGACATGTAAAACTTTGTTCCTCACGATGAGCACTGATCCTAAGGCCCAAGACATGTAAAACTTTGTTCCTCACGATGAGCACTGATCCTAAGGCCCAAGATATATAAAACTTTGTTCCTCATGATGAGTACTGATCCTAAGGCCCAAGACATATAAAACTTTGTTCCTCACGATGAGCACTGATCCTAAGGCCCAAGACATATAAAACTTTGTTCCTCACGATGAGCACTGATCCTAAGGCCCAAGACATATAAAACTTTGTTCCTCACAATGAGCACCGATCCTAAGGCCCAAGACATATAAAACTTTGTTCCTCACGATGAGCACTGATCCTAAGGCCCAAGACATATAAAACTTTGTTCCTCACGATGAGCACCGATCGTAAGGCCCAAGACATGTAAAACTTTGTTCCTCACGATGAGCACTGATCCTAAGGCCCAAGACATATAAAACTTTGTTCCTCACGATGACCACTGATCCTAAGGCCCAAGACATATACAACTTTGTTCCTCACGATGAGCACTGATCCTAAGGCCCAAGACATATACAACTTTGTTCCTCACGATGACCACTGATCCTAAGGCCCAAGACATGTAAAACTTTGTTCCTCACGATGAGCACTGATTGTAAGGCCCAAGACATATACAACTTTGTTCCTCACGATGAGCACTGATCCTAAGGCCCAAGACATGTAAAACTTTGTTCCTCACGATGAGCACTGATCCTAAGGCCCAAGACATGTAAAACTTTGTTCCTCACGATGAGCACTGAACCTAAGGCCCAAGACATATAAAACTTTGTTCCTCACGATGAGCACTGATCCTAAGGCCCAAGACATGTAAAACTTTGTTCCTCACGATGAGCACTGATCCTAAGGCCCAAGACATGTAAAACTTTGTTCCTCACGATGAGCACTGATCCTAAGGCCCAAGACATGTAAAACTTTGTTCCTCATGATGAGCACTGATCCTAAGGCCCAAGACATATAAAACTTTGTTCCTCACGATGAGCACTGATCCTAAGGCCCAAGACATGTAAAACTTTGTTCCTCACGATGAGCACTGATCCTAAGGCCCAAGACATATAAAACTTTGTTCCACACGATGAGCACCGATCCTAAGGCCCAAGACATGTACAACTTTGTTCCTCACGATGAGCACTGAACCTAAGGCCCAAGACATATAAAACTTTGTTCCTCATGATGAGCACTGATCCTAAGGCCCAAAACATATAAAACTTTGTTCCTCACGATGAGCACTGATCATAAGGCCCAAGACATATAAAACTTTGTTCCTCACGATGAGCACCGATCCTAAGGCCCAAGACATGTAAAACTGTGTTCCTCACGATGAGCACTGATCCTAAGGCCCAAGACATATAAAACTTTGTTTCCCACGATGAGCACTGAACCTAAGGCCCAAGACATATAAAACTTTGTTCCTCACGATGAGCACTGATCCTAAGGCCCAAGACATGTAAAACTTTGTTCCTCAAGATGAGCACTGATCCTAAGGCCCAAGACATGTAAAACTTTGTTCCTCACGATGAGCACTGATCCTAAGGCCCAAGACATGTAAAACTTTGTTCCTCACGATGAGCACTGATCATAAGGCCCAAGACATGTAAAACTCTGTTCCTCACGATGAGCACTGATCATAAGGCCCAAGACATGTAAAACTTTGTTCCTCATGATGAGCACTGATCCTAAGGCCCAAGACATATAAAACTTTGTTCCTCACGATGAGCACTGATCCTAAGGCCCAAGACATGTAAAACTTTGTTCCTCACGATGAGCACTGATCCTAAGGCCCAAGACATATAAAACTTTGTTCCTCACGATGAGCACTGATCCTAAGGCCCAAGACATGTAAAACTTTGTTCCTCACGATGAGCACTGATCCTAAGGCCCAAGACATGTAAAACTTTGTTCCTCATGATGAGCACTGATCCTAAGGCCCAAGACATATAAAACTTTGTTCCTCACGATGAGCACTGATCCTAAGGCCCAAGACATGTAAAACTTTGTTCCTCACGATGAGCACTGATCCTAAGGCCCAAGACATATAAAACTTTGTTCCTCACGATGAGCACTGATCCTAAGGCCCAAGACATGTAAAACTTTGTTCCTCACGATGAGCACTGATCCTAAGGCCCAAGACATGTAAAACTTTGTTCCTCACGATGAGCACTGATCCTAAGGCCCAAGATATATAAAACTTTGTTCCTCATGATGAGTACTGATCCTAAGGCCCAAGACATATAAAACTTTGTTCCTCACGATGAGCACTGATCCTAAGGCCCAAGACATATAAAACTTTGTTCCTCACGATGAGCACTGATCCTAAGGCCCAAGACATATAAAACTTTGTTCCTCACAATGAGCACCGATCCTAAGGCCCAAGACATATAAAACTTTGTTCCTCACGATGAGCACTGATCCTAAGGCCCAAGACATATAAAACTTTGTTCCTCACGATGAGCACCGATCGTAAGGCCCAAGACATGTAAAACTTTGTTCCTCACGATGAGCACTGATCCTAAGGCCCAAGACATATAAAACTTTGTTCCTCACGATGACCACTGATCCTAAGGCCCAAGACATATACAACTTTGTTCCTCACGATGAGCACTGATCCAAAGGCCCAAGACATATACAACTTTGTTCCTCACGATGACCACTGATCCTAAGGCCCAAGACATGTAAAACTTTGTTCCTCACGATGAGCACTGATTGTAAGGCCCAAGACATATACAACTTTGTTCCTCACGATGAGCACTGATCCTAAGGCCCAAGACATGTAAAACTTTGTTCCTCACGATGAGCACTGATCCTAAGGCCCAAGACATGTAAAACTTTGTTCCTCACGATGAGCACTGAACCTAAGGCCCAAGACATATAAAACTTTGTTCCTCACGATGAGCACTGATCCTAAGGCCCAAGACATGTAAAACTTTGTTCCTCACGATGAGCACTGATCCTAAGGCCCAAGACATGTAAAACTTTGTTCCTCACGATGAGCACTGATCCTAAGGCCCAAGACATGTAAAACTTTGTTCCTCATGATGAGCACTGATCCTAAGGCCCAAGACATATAAAACTTTGTTCCTCACGATGAGCACTGATCCTAAGGCCCAAGACATGTAAAACTTTGTTCCTCACGATGAGCACTGATCCTAAGGCCCAAGACATATAAAACTTTGTTCCACACGATGAGCACCGATCCTAAGGCCCAAGACATGTACAACTTTGTTCCTCACGATGAGCACTGAACCTAAGGCCCAAGACATATAAAACTTTGTTCCTCATGATGAGCACTGATCCTAAGGCCCAAAACATATAAAACTTTGTTCCTCACGATGAGCACTGATCATAAGGCCCAAGACATATAAAACTTTGTTCCTCACGATGAGCACCGATCCTAAGGCCCAAGACATGTAAAACTGTGTTCCTCACGATGAGCACTGATCCTAAGGCCCAAGACATGTAAAACTTTGTTCCTCACGATGAGCACTGATCATAAGGCCCAAGACATGTAAAACTTTGTTCCTCACGATGAGCACTGATCATAAGGCCGAAGACATGTAAAACTTTGTTCCTCATGATGAGCACTGATCCTAAGGCCCAAGACATATAAAACTTTGTTCCTCACGATGAGCATTGATCCTAAGGCCCAAGACATGTAAAACTTTGTTCCTCACGATGAGCACTGATCCTAAGGCCCAAGACATATAAAACTTTGTTCCTCACGATGAGCACCGATCCTAAGGCCCAAGACATGTAAAACTTTGTTCCTCACGATGAGCACTGAACCTAAGGCCCAAGACATATACAACTTTGTTCCTCACGATGAGCACTGATCCTAAGGCCCAAGACATATAAAACTTTGTTCCTCACGATGAGCACTGATCCTAAGGCCCAAGACATATAAAACTTTGTTCCTCACGATGAGCACTGATCCTAAGGCCCAAGACATATAAAACTTTGTTCCTCACAATGAGCACTGATCCTAAGGCCCAAGACATATAAAACTTTGTTCCTCACGATGAGCACTGATCCTAAGGCCCAAGACATATAAAACTTTGTTCCTCACGATGAGCACCGATCGTAAGGCCCAAGACATGTAAAACTTTGTTCCTCACGATGAGCACTGATCCTAAGGCCCAAGACATATAAAACTTTGTTCCTCACGATGAGCACTGATCCTAAGGCCCAAGACATATAAAACTTTGTTCCTCACGATGAGCACTGATCCTAAGGCCCAAGACATATACAACTTTGTTCCTCACGATGACCACTGATCCTAAGGCCCAAGACATGTAAAACTTTGTTCCTCACGATGAGCACTGATTGTAAGGCCCAAGACATATACAACTCTGTTCCTCACGATTAGCACTGATCCTAAGGCCCAAGACATGTAAAACTTTGTTCCTCACGATGAGCACTGATCCTAAGGCCCAAGACATATAAAACTTTGTTCCTCACGATGAGCACTGATCCTAAGGCCCAAGACATATAAAACTTTGTTCCTCACGATGAGCACTCATCGTAAAGCCCAAGACATGTAAAACTTTGTTCCTCACGATGAGCACTGATCCTAAGGCCCAAGACATGTAAAACTTTGTTCCTCACGATGAGCACTGAACCTAAGGCCCAAGACATATAAAACTTTGTTCCTCACGATGAGCACTGATCCTAAGGCCCAAGACATATAAAACTTTGTTCCTCACGATGAGAACTCATCGTAAAGCCCAAGACATATAAAACTTTGTTCCTCATGATGAGCACTGATCCTAAGGCCAAGACATGTAAAACTTTGTTCCTCACGATGAGCACTGATCCTAAGGCCCAAGACATGTAAAACTTTGTTCCTCACGATGAGCACTGATCCTACGGCCCAAGACATATAAAACTTTGTTCCTCACGATGAGCACTGATCCTAAGGCCCAAGACATATAAAACTTTGTTCCTCACGATGAGCACTGATCGTAAGGCCCAAGACATGTAAAACTTTGTTCCTCATGATGACCACTGATCCTAAGGCCCAAGACATATAAAACTTTGTTCGGACCAGTATATTTTTCAGTTTTTATTTTGAAATATATAAAAAAATAAATTCAAGAATTTGATTTGGACCAGTAAATTCAAATTTTCATTTCGAGGACTAGAATACACAAAACACTATAAAGAAATAAGGGAGGGACAGGTCAACCAATGGCAATGCGCTCCAAATGCTAAAGATAACAATATTATCAATAGGAGTTTAAATCAATTTCAAACAAGGTTGTGAGTTCACCAAATGTCATACATTTGGAGTTTAAGTGTGGAAGGAGTAAATATGTTTTTCTCCCTGCATTTTTGAGGTCATCTGGTCAGATTGTTTTCTAGAAGATACAAGTAAATCATGATGTATTTGAAAATTAATCTGCTACTTTCATTATGACCAACATGGTGTTATTATTATTTTAAATTCTTTTTAACACTTGTTCCTTTCTAATTCAAAACCCTTGTTTGACAACACTCTAACCTACATGATTGGCGAATTGCATACATGTTTTTACCATGAATACAGCTGAAATATTGCTTACCGGTACATGATCTTAAACAACAATCAATCAATATGTACCCATTGAAAAACAAGGAATAAAGCTTACCCAATTCAGAAAAGATTTTCGAGATAATAACTATATAACAAATACAAAACAATGTTAAATGGTAGCATATATTAGAGTTGACCAGACACAGTTTTCTACAGGCAGTGATCCTTACATATGACCATCAATGTAAAAAGGGGCTTCATACATCTAGAATTTAACAAGGATTTCTACAAACAAAATGATCCCTACATGCTTTGATCAATGTAAAATGGGTAGCATATAGCTATATTGACCTCTATAGTGATTCATACATGATATAATCAATGTAAATTAGGAAGAATATCTGGGTCGACATTTCTACACAGGTTTTTGGACAAACCTTAATGTAATATAAGAAAGGGACCTGAACACAATAATAAATACAAACAGAGGCATAAAGTATTGCCAGTAATCCAATCTGATGTCATAATAGTCTAATACTAATTCTGATGGTATCGTTGTTGCATTGTCTTCTCTACATATGGTAAATGCTGTAAAATTGTGGTCGATGGAACAACTGCAAAAGAAGTTAGTTAGTATAAATGTATATCTTATATGGATTTTACTGAAATAAAGCAATCTTAAAGTTAGAACTTTTTTTAATGTGTCTTTTTACTCAAATTTAAGCTAGTGTGTTAAAGCAAGAACTCTTGATAATTTTTTTTTAATCGGGGTCAACCTTGGTCTCTTCATAAATCTAAAGTAAATGAAGGCAATTCTTTCCCGCCTTTCTGGAAATGGATTAACCATTGCGATCGTGTTAAAAAGGGAGTTGGATGATTTTCATTTGACAAATGGTACACGTTACCACTACGATTTGTGGGTTTGACACTTGCCCTTGTCAAGGTGTATTTGATACCATCAAAATTGATGAAGTTTGTCAGTGTCATACAAATGTACAAAATATCAGTGTTTTTCCCCAGGTATTCAGACTTCCTCCCACAATCAAATTGACTGTCGTAATAAAATTGAATAATTTTGTAGTCGTAAAAAATTTGTAAATCAATACCTAGCAAAAATATAATCTTGTTTATTGACAAATTTAAAGACCTACCTTAAAGGTGGGGCATTTTTAAATTCTATGTACATCATCGAATGGAATGAATAATACACAAAAGATAGATATTTGGTCCAGTCTAACCAGACAGGTAATGTACGAGTAAACAATCCACCTGTAAATAAATAAACATGTACCGGTAAATAAAATTGTGTATCAAACAGGTAAATCCATCTATTAATCAAGTGTGCATGTAATCAAGAAAAAGTAATATAAATGAGAAATATGTTGTCAAGATTAGCCAGTAAGACAATTTTTTATGACAACAATTATATACCATATAACTGGTAATTTCTGAGGTATTTTTTTAGGAGGCAAAAAAAATCAGCAGAAAATAAATGTCTTCTTTTTTGTTCAAAACCTCAGAAATTTCACACCCCACCAATTATACGGTATATAAAATGAATGGTCTTGATGGTGTAATAACATATTCGCCTCAGTATTCGTAAGATCTTCATTTCAAATCAAAGACAATAATTATGGAATTTGCTGCTTTTCCGCTAAGCATACAGCATTAAAGGATTGATCAGAGTCAGAATCTACCTGACGACTTGTTTTAGTTAGCTAGCACTTAAAATAGCCAGCAGTGTTGGTCTAGAGTAATACATCACTGGAATCTCATAATCTCTAACTTAAGTGGTATTTATTCTAATTTCATCAGTTCTATTCTAATATAAGTAGTTTTTCCCTACAAATAAAAAAAGTGTGGTGAAAATGTACATCTTAAATTAGATGTTTCCTGTATTAAATAAAATGAGCCTCCCACATAACATACCTAACAACATTATGGTCATCTGAATGAGTATAGTTACTGTTATTGCTTGCCTCATCTCTGTATTAATTATACCAAGGAACAGTCCAAGACACTGAAAAAAACATAAACAGGGAATCAGTTCAATTTACATTCAACTTCAACTTCAATCAGGTTACTTAGTGACATCCGCAAGCAGACATCTCACTAAGGACTATATTTACACGCGTGCACAGCAGAGCCTCAAAGTTTAAAAGAAACAACATATTTACACTGTACAAGTATATGGAAGTTTAGAATACTCCCTTGACTGCCACCTTGAATGTGTCCAAGTCCGGGACGGCTATCACAGGTGGTGGTAGTTGGTTCCTACATTTAACAGAACCCTAAATAAAATTAAATCCTGTATAAGCCAAACATTAAATAAAGTTCCTTTGTAGGAAACCTTTGTTAATTTAACCTGTATAAACTGAACGACTATATATTCTGAACACAACATTTGGTCTCAAGGAGGTTAAGTTAAGGCATGTTTCACTAAACTACATTGAACCTTTAATAACCTACAATTACAGGACTTTCTCTGCTGTAGTGTGTTTTCAGTGTATTTCAGCAAAACTAGAATTTGGTAGCTTTTTTCCAAAACCTACATTTGAAGTCAATTTTGAAATGTCACAAATTTCTGACAGATTTCTTCTTTACTTCCAAATTAATCATGAAATTAATTATAGCGAACCAACTGATAGTTTACCCATGTTTCAATTGGTATTGTGTTAGGAATCAATCTGGTATTTGTGAGGAATTATTCATCGTAATATTTTTGTTTGTTCATACAGGCGTCTTGAGGATAAAAACAGCATTTAATTTGGAAAAAATACATTAATTATTTCTTATTAAGCTATTGATTTAGTGAAGGGTAATTATTTCTATTTTCGTCGTCCATGTTTTTATCGTTTTTGGGAGACTGAAATATAGGGTATATGATGTGACATTCCCGACTTATGATATTATCCCATGAGGCGCAGCCGAAGGGAATATATATCCTAAGCCGGGAATGTCACATTATATACCCTGTCTGATAGCTGAATAACAAACATATTATGGATTTAACTATTTTTTTAAATACAGAATCCAACTGTCGTATCAAAAAAGGCATCCATGGATTTTTTTTTTTATTGTTTTCTTTTTCTGTTTTGTTTGTTTGTTTGTTTTTTCCTATTTGTTTTATTTTACCACTTACATAGTTCTAATTCTTGTTTTTATTTTCCTATTTGTTTTATTTTACCACTTACATAGTTCTAATTCATGTTTTTATTTTCCTATTTGTTTTATTTTACCACTTACATAGTTCTAATTCATGTTTTTATTTTCCTATTTGTTTTATTTTACCACTTACATAGTTCTAATTCTTGTTTTTATTTTCCTATTTGTTTTATTTTACCACTTACATAGTTCTAATTCATGTTTTTATTTTCCTTTTTGTTTTATTTTACCACTTACATAGTTCTAATTCATGTTTTTATTTTCCTATTTGTTTTATTTTACCACTTACATAGTTCTAATTCATGTTTTTATTTTCCTATTTGTTTTATTTTACCACTTACATAGTTCTAATTCTTGTTTTTATTTTCCTATTTGTTTTATTTTACCACTTACATAGTTCTAATTCATGTTTTTATTTTCCTTTTTGTTTTATTTTACCACTTACATAGTTCTAATTCATGTTTTTATTTTCCTATTTGTTTTATTTTACCACTTACATAGTTCTAATTCATGTTTTTATTTTCCTTTTTGTTTTATTTTACCACTTACATAGTTCTAATTCATGTTTTTATTTTCCTATTTGTTTTATTTTACCACTTACATAGTTCTAATTCATATGTAAAGCCATATTCAATATTTTGCGTCTTTTATTTTCATTTTTTCTAAATATCGTCATTTCTAGATGACGTCAAAATATGCGTCACGTTATATTTCATGCATGAGGTGTCTCATGAAAGTAACGGGTTTGCAATAATTTAAATGTTAACAACGTCTAACAAAAACTTGGTGTTGCTCCGTTATTTCGAAAGTGTTCAAGGCGCAAAGTTTAACACGCCTTACTCTTAGCTTGTTTATTGCGATGTTCAAGTTTGCTATGGTACAGCCGTGGAACATAGGATTAGGAGTTTGCTGAATCGATCTGGTGTTTTGTGACGGAATTAAGTCAGTAGTAATATATTTTTGTTCATACAGCCGTTTTGAGTATAAAAACAACATTTAATTTGGTAAAAATACATTTATTATTCCGTATTACGCTATTGATTCAGTGAAGCATAATTATTTGTCGTCCATGTTGTTATCGTTCTTGGGAGACTGAAATATATACCCCGTCTGTTTTCCGAATATTATATGCTATTCAGCTATCAGACAGGGTATATAATGTGACATTCCCGGCTTATGGTCTATATTCCCTGAGGCGCAGCCGAAGGGAATATAGAGCATAAGCCGGGAATGTCACATTATATACCCTGTCTGATAGCTGAATAACAAATATATTACGGATTTAACCATTTTTTTGTTAAATACAGAACCAAACTGTCGTATAAATTTTTTTTTAATTTTTTTTTATTTATTTTTGTTTGTTTGTTTTCTTTTTGTTTGTTTATTTTTATTTTCCTTTTGTTTTTTTTTACCACGTACATAGTCCCAATTCATATTTAAAACCTTATTTAATATTTTGTATCTTTTATTTCCATTTTCCGTATTTCTAGATGTCCCTTTTCGTACCTCTGACATTCTTTGTTCAATGACGTCAAATATTTGTCACGTGATATTTTATGTACTGAGGTGTCTCATAAAGGAAAATCTTGTTCAATATTTCTAAATCAACACAATTTCATGTGCAGTAAATTTCATAAACTTTATAATTATAACATTAATATATTACATAACAAAACAACGGGTTTGTGAAACAATTTCAATAATTAAAATGTTAACAATAAGCAAAAACTTGGTGTGGCCCTGTGACCTCGAAAGTTTTAAAGGCGGAAACTTTAACACACTTTCACTTGTTGATTGTTATGTTCAAATTTGTAATGTTACAGCCGTGGAACATGGGAGTTTGCTGAATTGTTCTGGTGTTTGTGACGGAATTAACTGTTGTAAGAGTGTTATAATCACAAAATAAATCATCATAATTTACATCCAAAATGTCAACGACGTGCGTAACCGACGATGAAACATGTGTATTGGCTCTCATTTGAACAAGTGATGTTGAACTTGAACTGTTTTGCGTCGGCGGCATGAGTTGCAACCGGGAAGTACTGTGCGGTGGCATTATTGAGGATAGTTGAGATGGTTGCTCTCCACGAACAGAACTTGTGATAATGTCTCCCATAACTTGTTTTTCCTTTGATGAAACACGTTGATATACTGCAACTGACGAGGCAGATTTGTGCCCGGTAACTGCCATAATTTGTGCCATTGAACAGTTTCTTCTGAGGATAGTTGCACCCGTTGCACGAATTGAGTGGTTGGTGTAGATTTGTGAAAGGTATATTTTAATTTTTTATTGAAGAAAAGAATATCTTTTTTGTTCATACAACCGTTTTGAGTTTAAAAACAGCATTTAATTTGGTAAAAATACATTTATTATTCCGTATTATGATATTGATTCAGTGAAGCATAAATATTTCTGTTTTTGTTAACCACGTTGTTATTGTTTTTTGGGGCCTAATTGAGGGAGACTGAAAATGTACATATATACCCTGTCTGTTTTCCGAATATATGCTGACATTCAGGGTTGAATAACCAATGAAAATATGTGTAACAAACTAAATTCGTAATATATGCTGACATTCATGTTTGAAGAACCAATGAAAAATTGTGTAGCAAACTAAATCCGTAATATATGCTGATATTCATGGTTGAAGAACCAATGTGAATTTGTGTAACAAATTAAATCCATAATATATATATTGGGAATAAACTTTTTTTTAAACCAAAGAAGATCAAAATCCTACACCTGAGAGTTTAATTTTTTTAGGGGAGTTTTAATCAATGAGTGATTGACTTCTCTCTTCCGCTTATACAATAAGAAGTTTAAATTCCAACAATAGGATTCACCTGTAAACAAAAGCAATTGTATTTATTCAATAAATGAGTTCCATTCGCAGTTTTTTAAACTCCCAACACAATACCAATTGAAACAAGGGTAAACTATCAGGTGGTTCACTATTATATATTGAAATTATACAACATTATGTCTTTATATTTTTGTGTTTCTTGTTTTATCAAAAGCGATCCTATTTATCAAATGTGTGTACTTCGGTATCAAATGCTACACATTAAATTTTTGAATATTTCACCAAAAGATTTGTTTCCATGGAAACATTTCTAACCAGAGGCTCTCAAGAGCCTGTATCGTTCACCTGGTAATAAAAAAAACCAATTGGTCCTATGTAAAAACTATGTCCTGCGTCATCTTGGAATTACGATCAACATAAAAAACACAAAGTTTGTAAAGGACCTTCCAATGATTGATGCACAGTTTAGGTTCAATCAGTGCAATAGCTTCAGAGAAGAATATATTTCTGTATTTTCCCCATATGGTTCTGTGTTAATACTATGACCTGTGGTGGCAGCCATCTTGGATTTCTGATCGGCATAACAAACAGGACCTTCCAATGATCATTCCTGGGCAGTTTGGTTTCAACTGTCCAAGTGGTTTCAGAGAAGAAGCATTTTGAAACATTTTTCCCGTAGGGTCCAATGTTAAACTAAGTCCTGAGGTAGCCGCCATTTTGAATTTCATATCAGAATAAAAAACGTATATTTTGTAGAGGACCATTCAATGAACATTCATGTACAGTTTGGCTTTAATCATATTTGTAGTTTCTGAGAAGAAGGCATTTGAACATTTTCCCATAGGGTCCAATGTTAATCTATGTCCTGCGGTGGTGGCCATCTTGGATTTCCGATCGGCATAAAAAACACACACCTTGTAGAGGACCTTCCAATGATCATTCCTGGGCAGTTTGGTTTCAATTATCCAAGTGGTTTCAGAGAAGAAGCGTTTTGAAACATTTTTCCCATAGGGTCCAATGTTAAACTAAGTCCTGCCGTAGCCGCCATTTTGAATTTCATATCGGAACAAAAAACGTAAAGTTTGTAGAGGACCATCCAATGTACAGACATATGGACAGTTTGGCTTTAATCATATTTGTAGTTTCTGAGAAGAAGGCATTTGAACATTTTCCCATAGGGTCCAATGTTAATCTATGTCCTGCGGTGGTGGCCATCTGGAATTTTCGATCGGCATAAAAAAACAGAAACTTTGTAGAGGACCTTCCAATGATCATTCCTGGGCAGTTTGGATTCAATTGTCCAAGTGGTTTCAGAGAAGAAGCGTTTTGAAACATTTTTCCCATAGGGTCCAATGTTAAACTAAGTCCTGCCGTAGCCGCCATTTTGAATTTCATATCGGAACAAAAAACGTATTGTTTGTAGAGAATCATCCAATGAACATTCATGTACAGTTTGGCTTTAATAATATTTGTAGTTTCTGAGAAGAAGGCATTTGAACATTTTTCCATAGGGTCCAATGTTAATCTATGTATTGTGGTGGCGGCCATCTTGGATTTCCGATCGGCATAAAAAACATAAAATTTGTAGAGGACCTTCCAATGATCATTCCTGGGCAGTTTGGTTTCAACTGTTCTAGTGGTTTCAGAGAAGAAGCGTTTTCAAACATTTCCCCCATAGGGTCCAATGTTAAACTAAGTCCTGCCGTAGCCGCCATTTTGAATTTCATATCGGAACAAAAACGTAAAGTTTGTAGAGGACCATCCAATGAACATTCATGTACAGTTTGGCTTTAATCATATTTGTAGTTTCTGAGAAGAAGGCATTTGAACATTTTCCCATAGGGTCCAATGTTAATCTATGTCCTGTGGTGGTGGCCATCTTGGATTTCCGATCGGCATAAAAAAAAAACACCTTGTAGAGGACCTTCTAATGATCATTCCTGGGCAGTTTGGTTTCAATTATCCAAGTGGTTTCAGAGAAGAAGCGTTTTGAAACATTTTTCCCATAGGGTCCAATGTTAAACTAAGTCCTGCCGTAGCTGCCATTTTGAATTTTATATCGGAACAAAAAACGCAAAGTTTGTAGAGGACCATCCAATGAACATTCATGTACAGTTTGGCTTTAATCATATTTGTAGTTTCTGAGAAGAAGGCATTTGAACATTTTCCCATAGGGTCCAATGTTAATCTATGTCCTGCGGTGGTGGCCATCTTGGATTTCCGATCGGCATAAAAAACACACACCTTGTAGAGGACCTTCCAATGATCATTCCTGGGCAGTTTGGTTTCAACTGTCCAAGTGGTTTCAGAGAAGAAGCATTTTGAAACATTTTTCCCATAGGGTCCAATGTTAAACTAAGTCCTGCCGTAGCCGCCATTTTGAATTTCATATCGGAACAAAAACGTAAAGTTTGTAGAGGACCATCCAATGAACATTCATGTACAGTTTGGCTTTAATCATATTTGTAGTTTCTGAGAAGAAGGCATTTGAACATTTTCCCATAGGGTCCAATGTTAATCTATGTCCTGCGGTGGTGGCCATCTTGGATTTCCGACCGGCATAAAAAACAGAAACTTTGTAGAGGACCTTCCAATGATCATTCCTGGGCAGTTTGGTTTCAACTGTCCAAGTGGTTTCAGAGAAGAAGCATTTTGAAACATTTTTCCCATAGGGTCCAATGTTAAACTAAGTCCTGCCGTAGCCGCCATTTTGAATTTCATATCGGAACAAAAAACGTAAAGTTTGTAGAGGACCATCCAATGAACATTCTTGTACAGTTTGGCTTTAATCATATTTGTAGTTTCTGAGAAGAAGGCATTTGAACATTTTCCCATAGGGTCCAATGTTAATCTATGTCCTGCGGTGGTGGCCATCTTGGATTTCCGATCGGCATAAAAAACACACACCTTGTAGAGGACCTTCCAATGATCATTCCTGGGCAGTTTGGTTTCAATTATCCAAGTGGTTTCAGAGAAGAAGCGTTTTGAAACATTTTTCCCATAGGGTCCAATGTTAAACTAAGTCCTGCCGTAGCTGCCATTTTGAATTTTATATCGGAACAAAAAACGCAAAGCTTGTAGAGGACCATCCAATGAACATTCATGTACAGTTTGGCTTTAATCATATTTGTAGTTTCTGAGAAGAAGGCATTTGAACATTTTCCCATAGGGTCCAATGTTAATCTATGTCCTGCGGTGGTGGCCATCTTGGATTTCCGACCGGCATAAAAAACATAAAATTTGTAGAGGACCTTCCAATGATCATTCCTGGGCAGTTTGGTTTCAACTGTCCAAGTGGTTTCAGAGAAGAAGCATTTTGAAACATTTTCCCCATAGGGTCCAATGTTAAACTAAGTCCTGCCGTAGCCGCCATTTTGAATTTCATATCGGAACAAAAAACGTATTGTTTGTAGAGAATCATCCAATGAACATTCATGTACAGTTTGGCTTTAATCATATTTGTAGTTTCTGAGAAGAAGGCATTTGAACATTTTCCCATAGGGTCCAATGTTAATCTATGTCCTGCGGTGGCGGCCATCTTGAATTTCCGATCGGCATAAAAAAACAGAAACTTTGTAGAGGACCTTCCAATGATCATTCCTGGGCAGTTTGGTTTCAATTATCCAAGTGGTTTCAGAGAAGAAGCGTTTTGAAACATTTTTCCCATAGGGTCCAATGTTAAACTAAGTCCTGCCGTAGCCGCCACTTTGAATTTCATACCAGAACAAAAAACGTACAGTTTGTAGAGGACCATCTAATGAACATTCATGTACAGTTTGGCTTTAATCATATTTGTAGTTTCTGAGTAGAAGGCATTTGAATATTTTCCCATAGGGTCCAATGTTAATCTGTCCTGCGGTGGCAGCCATCTTGGATTTCCGACCGGCATAAAAAACATAAAATTTGTAGAGGACCTTCCAATGATCATTCCTGGGCAGTTTGGTTTCAACTGTCCAAGTGGTTTCAGAGAAGAAGCATTTTGAAAAATTTTTCCCATAGGGTCCAATGTTAAACTAAGTCCTGCCGTAGCCGCCATTTTGAATTTCATATCGGAACAAAAAACCTTAAGATTGTAGAGGACCATCCAATGAACATTCATGTACAGTTTGGCTTTAATCATATTTGTAGTTTCTGAGAAGAAGGCATTTGAACATTTTCCCATAGGGTCCAATGTTAATCTATGTATTGCGGTAGTGGCCATCTTGGATTTCCGATTGGCATAAAAAACATAAAATTTGTAGAGGACCTTCCAATGATCATTCCTAGGCAGTTTGGTTTCAATTATCCAAGTGGTTTCAGAGAAGAAGCGTTTTGAAACATTTTCCCCATAGGGTCCAATGTTAAACTAAGTCCTGCCGTAGCCGCCATTTTGAATTTCATACCAGAACAAAAAACTTAAAGGTTGTAGAGGACCATCTAATGAACATTCATGTACAGTTTGGCTTTAATCATATTTGTAGTTTCTGAGTAGAAGGCATTTGAATATTTTCCCATAGGGTCCAATGTTAATCTATGTCCTGCGGTGGCGGCCATCTTGGATTTTCGACCGGCATAAAAACCTTAAATTTGTAGAGGACCTTCCAATGATCATTCCTGGGCAGTTTGGTTTCAACTGTCCAGGTGGTTTCAGAGAAGAAGCATTTTGAAACATTTTTCCCATAGGGTCCAATGTTAAACTAAGTCCTGCCGTAGCCGCCATTTTGAATTTCATACCAGAACAAAAAACGTAAAGTTTGTAGAGGACCATCTAATGAACATTCATGTACAGTTTGGCTTTAATCATATTTGTAGTTTCTGAGTAGAAGGCATTTGAATATTTTCCCATAGGGTCCAATGTTAATCTATGTCCTGCGGTGGCGGCCATCTTGGATTTCTGACCGGCATAAAAAACGGAAAATTTGTAGAGGACCTTCCAATGATCATTCCTGGGCAGTTTGGTTTCAACTGTCCAAGTGGTTTCAGAGAATAAGCATTTTGAAACATTTTCCCCATAGGGTCCAATGTTAAACTAAGTTCTGCCGTAGCTGCCATTTTGAATTTCATATCGGAACAAAAAACCTTAAGATTGTAGAGGACCATCCAATGAACATTCATGTACAGTTTGGCTTTAATCATATTTGTAGTTTCTGAGAAGAAGGCATTTGAACATTTTCCCATAGGGTCCAATGTTAATCTATGTATTGCGGTGGCGGCCATCTTGGATTTCCGATCGGCATAAAAAAAATTAAATTTCTAGAGGACCTTCCAATGATCATTCCTAGGCAGTTTGGTTTCAATTATCCAAGTGGTTTCAGAGAAGAAGCGTTTTGAAACATTTTTCCCATAGGGTTCAATGTTAAACTAAGTCCTGCCGTAGCCGCCATTTTGAATTTCATACCGGAACAAAAAACGTACAGTTTGTAGAGGACCATCTAATGAACATTCATGTACAGTTTGGCTTTAATCATATTTGTAGTTTTTAAAGTAGAAGGCATTTGAATATTTTCCCATAGGGTCCAATGTTAATCTATGTCCTGCGGTGGCGGCCATCTTGGATTTCCGACCGGCATAAAAAAAAAAAAATTTGTAGAGGACCTTCCAATGATCATTCCTGGGCAGTTTGGTTTCAACTGTCCAAGTGGTTTCAGAGAAGAAGCATTTTGAAACATTTTTCCCATAGGGTCCAATGTTAAACTAAGTCCTGCCGTAGCCGCCATTTTGAATTTCATATCGGAACAAAAAACCTTAAGATTGTAGAGGACCATCCAATGAACATTCATGTACAGTTTGGCTTTAATCATATTTGTAGTTTTTGAGTAGAAGGCATTTGAATATTTTCCCATAGGGTCCAATGTTAATCTATGTCCTGCGGTGGCGGCCATCTTGGATTTCCGACCGGCATAAAAAAAAAAAAATTTGTAGAGGACCTTCCAATGATCATTCCTGGGCAGTTTGGTTTCAACTGTCCAAGTGGTTTCAGAGAAGAAGCATTTTGAAACATTTTTCCCATAGGGTCCAATGTTAAACTAAGTCCTGCCGTAGCCGCCATTTTGAATTTCATATCGGAACAAAAAACCTTAAGATTGTAGAGGACCATCCAATGAACATTCATGTACAGTTTGGCTTTAATCATATTTGTAGTTTCTGAGAAGAAGGCATTTGAACATTTTCCCATAGGGTCCAATGTTAATCTATGTCCTGCGGTGGCGGCCATCTTGGATTTCCGACCGGCATAAAAAACATAAAATTTGTAGAGGACCTTCCAATGATCATTCCTGGGCAGTTTGGTTTCAACTGTCCAAGTGGTTTCAGAGAAGAAGCATTTTGAAACATTTTTCCCATAGGGTCCAATGTTAAACTAAGTCCTGCCTTAGCCACCATTTTGAATTTCATATCGGAACAAAAAACCTTAAGATTGTAGAGGACCATCCAATGAACATTCATGTACAGTTTGGCTTTAATCATATTTGTAGTTTCTGAGAAGAAGGCATTTGAACATTTTCCCATAGGGTCCAATGTTAATCTATGTCCTGCGATGGCGGCCATCTTGGATTTCCGATCGGCATAAAAAACAGTAACTTGGTAAAGGACATTCCAATGATCATTCCTTTACAGTTTGGGTTCAGTCAGTTCATTAGTTTCGGAGAAGAAGATCTTTGAAATTTCAGCCAATCAGAGCATATTATTGGCCCTGGCAGCCATATTGAATATCCGACTGGAACGAAAAACAGTAACTTTGTAGAGGACCATCCAAGGAACATTCCTGCTAAGTTCGGTTCCAATCGGCCAAGTGGTTTCGGAGAAGAAGCTTGAAATGTGAAAAGTTTACAGACGACAGACGACAGACTACAGACGACAGACGACGGACGCCAAGTGATGGCAATAGTTCACCTGGACCTTTGGTCCAGGTGAACTAAAAAGTAGGAAAAACCTATTTTAATGAAATGTTAGTGTATTATAGAATTGATTGGCAAAAGTTTTAGGAGAAAATTCACCATCTACATGTCGTAGCTAATGATAATAATTAGAATGTTTCCCCATATGGAATTCTTAAAATCTAACATGTTGACAAGTATGATATTACAGATGGCAACTAAAATGACAATACCAAAGAAAAATTACCTGTCCTGTTAATGCAGTTATAAAAATTGTTCCAATGGAGGCTAAGAAAGCTACAAAACCATTAAGTCCTATACACCAATAGACTACCGTTACAAAGAAGAATGGCTGTATTAGAATCAAAGGGAGCTCACTGGTACACTTTCCCAGGAAATATGCAGATAAACGATACCAACCGGCCGCTCTTTCTTTGTTAATGACAATCTTTTCAAAAGGAACTGAAAACATAACAATATTTTTTTTTAATGGAATTTTTCATATAAAGGAAGAAAATGAAGAATTTGACAAAATTCCTGATAACTCTATTTTAGAACTACATACAGGCACTATTTCATTTTTATTAATTCCGTTAAGGGGATGTCGTGGTCATGATCATATGATGGTTCGATTTACAACTACCTGTGCAATCAGTGACTATCATCACTAAAGTTGTGAGTTTGAATCCCGCTCATGGGAAGGTGTACTTGATACAACTTTATTTGATAAAGTTTGTCAGTGACTTGCGACAGGTCGACGGTTTTCTCCAGTTTCTTCCATCAATAAAACTGACCTCGATATAACTGAAATATTGTTGAAAGTGGTGTTAAACACCATAAACATAAACATATTAGTTCAGTTCAATTATTCTCACCAATAAAACACTCATTTTGTTATAGAAGATAAAGAGTAACTTTTGTTCTTATAAACAATCTTCAGGCTGAATTGTATGCATAGTACCGTCATAAAGGTTTCATAATACCCACTGGTTTACTATTAGCACCCATTTTTGGCCCTGAATATCCCCCAAATAAATCTTGTTCGTGTTTATAATGCACATAGACTTTTGGAAAAAATTGCCATCAGAAATGTAAGCATTACATGTGAATCGTGTATATATTTTTCAATGCTTTGAGCATGTTTTCTCCGCTGAGGGAATTTTAAAGCCATATAATCTCCTTTAAAATTCAATAAAGTTTTAAAATATTAATTGTGTCAGGATTTATTGGCATCTTCATATGAATTTTTTTATTGTTCGGATGTTGATTAATGGATATGAAATCTGTAAATATTGTTAAATTCGGGATCTCATCAAAATGTGATGCCAGGGGCGGATCCAGAGACTCTGTTGACGGGGGGCTCAGTTATGGAGCAATATTTTCAATAATTGATGGAACCAACTGTAGTCCCAAAGCGGTTCTGGCCTGTAGGTCGGTAAACCTTGTTTTCATTTCATTTAGCATACAGTAGAGAAAAGATACAGTTATTGACTTCCTAAAGTATTCTTCCGGACCCTCTGCTTCAACATTATCTCTCATTATTTGTCTCCCGCATATTCTAGGTTTTTTAACTTCCATGTCTAGCAGTTCACATATTTTAGCACTCCTCTCAAAACACTGGTGGTTGAATTGTTCAACATTTGGTCTGCAGTCTAGTGAGCTCTGAATTAAATTTACGCTTTTTAAGGCTCTGCCTATATCAAGTGATCTTTCTTGTAGTGATCTTGTAGAGGACCTTTGTAAGTTGGAATAACTTGTGTCCGATCCAAATGTTATATAGTTAACAATTTAATCTAAATCTAGGGATCTGCTGAGCCCTTTCTTAAAAGCCAGGCACCTTTGAACAATAACAATGGTTAGGGACCGACCATTTATCTTGGGGAGGGGGTTGGGAATCAGAATATGTTTTTAGAAAAAAAACATAACCCCCCTGGAAGTTAAATGGTCCGTCCCTTACGACAAAATCAAAGTTGCAAATGGAATTCAACAAAGAAGTTACATCAGCTTCTTCTGGTCTAGTGTATGTGTGTTTTGGCAGATTTGCAAAGTGCTCAAGGGTTTGAGCAATAGCAGGAAAAAAATCTAATTTAAATCTATTTTATTTCTAATTAATTTTAATTATTTTATATGTATTTATATTTTCATTTAGAGTTTAAAATATGCTGTATTCATATATGTTTTTGTAATACAGCAACATTTGCCTTTATTTTTTTTGTAAAAATAAATGATATTTAAAAAAGAATTTCCTTGAAAGAGCCTCAATTTACAGGTGTTGGTGGTTATACCTATATGAAATTGTGACACTAGACATGTTTATATAACGGTTTAGACAATACCTGATTAATTGGTATTTTGACAATGCATTCATAAAAACTTCAAATAAACTTGAAAATTTGATTTAGCATAATTACTTATAATTACCTCTTTGAAGATTAATTCAATACAAAGAAATTAATTTGTATTTTCTTTTACTTTCATCACACAGATCAAAACCTTTCGATTAAAAGCCATATCGTGACGTTAACTAACCTTGAAAAGCGTATGTTAATATATGTGCTTGACTTATTCGATGGGGGGGGCTGAAGCCCCCAAAGCCCCCCCCCCCTGAATCCACCACTGGATGCAATTGATGGTTAAAGATAAAAGAAAATACTGATATAGAATAAAGAAAAACAAACAATTGTCACTTATTATTACATTGTTGAACATTGCTGAGCTTGTGATGAGTTGTAGGAAATACTGTTGCTACATACATCAAGTAGCGCTGACAATCGGTTATTTTTTGCATCTTTAAAATTTACCAAAGTTCTAATTAATGGTCATTAATGAATTACAAACAAATGCCTTAATATTATATTGGGGAAACAGCATCCAAACCATACAATCATAATTGATATAGTTATATGTTGTAATTCATTGCTAATTGGATTATACCTAACATCACTTGAGATCTAGCTTGTACATTAGCACAGATAACTTATATATTAGTATTGACTTACATGAAGTTACAGCATCAAATAAAGGAATAAATCCCCAGTGTATACTGATGAAAAATACCTGTAACGTAAATAAAGGAATAAATCCCCAGTGTATACTGATGAAAAATACCTGCAATGTAAATAAAGGAATAAATCCCCAATGTATACTGATGAAAAATACCTGTAACGTAAATAAAGGAATAAATCCCCAGTGTATACCGATGAAAAATACCTGCAATGTAAATAAAGGAATAAATCCCCAATGTATACTGATGAAAAATATCTGTAACGTAAAAAGCAAATAATTTTGAAAAAATTTATTATTTCTGTATGGTGTTCACACAAAAAATACACTATGTTTTCAACTAGAAACTTTCACACTGTCTTTTTGTCACTATCACTAGTCATGAAATTAATTAATAATGGAGTTTTCTGCAAAATTCTTTCACCTCCCTGTATATTTAAACCATCTTAATTTCAGTTTTATTGAATTGTGCTGCAATGAAAATAATAGAAATTATAAATGCTGTGAATTTTCTACCAATGTTTTCATTATTAAGCTCCTTTTTTTATTTGGTAAGGAGGGGGTTCCTACTTCTTCATTTCAAGTTCATCCAAATGTGAAATTATGTACCCTAGTCTAATGAAGAAAAAAAAGGATACTCCAGTTTCCTCCACCAATCAAATTGACTGCCACAATATAACTGAAATATTGCTGAAAGTGGTTCTAAACACCCTAATCCTATTACTTCTGACAGTGTTTATACTGCATTTATTAGTTTCTTTTTACTTTTTTTTTATCTAAGGCCAAGCCTTCTATCTCTCTGTATACTTACAGCACCCATTCTGTCTCTTAGTGTTTCCTCTGACCGAGGCAGCTGGAACCATATCGCACTCACAATTAAACATATCAAAATATTCTCTATCAATTTCACTTTATCAAGAATTCTAACTGCTGATAATTTAAATGATCTAAGAGTTAAGTTTTTATATTGAGTCCAGAAACCAGTCGGCCATTTTGTTTTCGCTTCATCAAAAAATTTTCTTTGTTTACATCAATCTCTAATAAACTGGAATGGATATTTCCTAAAAAAAAAAAAGATAACAAATAAATTATTATAGTTTGGTTTGGTTTTATGGTGTTTAATGCCACATTCAACACTATTTCAGTTATATCGTGGCGATCAGTTTTATTGGTGGAGGAAACCGGAGTACCTGGAAAAATACACCGACCTGTCACAAGTCACTGACAAACTTTATCACATAATGCTGTATCGAGTACGCCTCGCCTTGTTGGGATTTGATCTCACAATGTTAGAAATGATAGGCACTGATTGCACATGTAGTTTAAATCCAACTACTATATGATCACGGCACTGACTGCCCCTCAATTATTATAGGGGGCCTGGGTGGCTCAATGAGTTAGGTCATTGGATCTAACAACTCATACAAGCCTATCACCAATACGGCGTGGGTTCGCGCCCGACTTTGTAAATTACAAAAAAGGGTGCACTCGACTCGCAGCCGCATGTGATAAAGCTTACCAGTTGTTTGCCCATGGTCGGTGGTTCTCTACGGGTACTCCGGCTTCCCCCACCATTAAAACTGGTTGCCATCATATAGCTGAAATATTGTTGAAAGTGGTGCTAAAACACAAAATTTTCTAAAAAAAATTAATTATTATAATGGAACATTCAATGTCAATAATGTAAAGTAATTGTAGCGATTTACAAGCTATATAACAATAACATGAGGGACCTCAGAAATTGTTAATTCATGGATTGCCATCCATCTTGGAGATCAGTGCCCATCACTGTTAAGTTTTCACCAATTCAACTTTCTCTTATAGTTATGTGTGTTAGCTAAAACCTTTTTTCAATAAATATTGAAAAAAAATTACAAGTGGAAGGTGGGTGTTTTTTTTTTAGTGATCTTCTTTTTCCCTCTCAAAAAAATTTGCTTACAGTCAAAACATGATATTACAAACTCAGAAACTGTGAAATCATTATTAATCATGGGGTTCTAATTTTCGTGGATTTTGTGGTTCACTTAAATACAATTTTCCCATTGATTGTTGCCTGTAATGTATGAAACCACGAATTCAAGAACCCAGGGATCAATGCATTTTGTAGAAACCACGAAAATTGGTGCCAAGGAATAAAAGTACTTTCACAGTAAGTTGTTTCTATTGATGACTTGAAGTAAAAAAAATTGTCCCATCGAAGTATCTTTCAGCTTATTGTATCATGGATAATTCTAATATTCAGATATATCACAAAATGTATGCAATGATTTTTCATATTGACAACAACATAGCTAAATCTTGTCGAAAGTGGCGATCCTAATCTTAAATATAATGTGATACATCTCATATGTAAATCAGCTATAACAAACAATTATCGCCAACTGAGCATTATTTTCAGCTATATGATGGCGAAAACAAATTACATGTACATTCAATGAGTGAATGAATGATTGTTGCTTAATGCCAAATCCAACGAGAACAAGTTACATTCAGTGAGTGAGTGAATGATTGTTGCTTAATGCCAAATCTGACGAGAACATATTACATTCAGTGAGTGAATGAATGATTGTTGCTTAATGACAAATTGGACGAGAACAAGTTACATTCAGTGAGTGAGTGAATGATTGTTGCTTAATGACAAATCTGACAAGAACAAGTTACATTCAGTGAGTGAGTGAATGATTGTTGCTTAATGACAAATCTGACGAGAACAAGATACATTCAGTGAGTGAGTGAATGATTGTTGCTTAATGACAAATCTGACGAGAACAAGTTACATTCAGTGAGTGAGTGAATGATTGTTGCTTAATGCCAAATCTGACGAGAACATATTACATTCAGTGAGTGAATGAATGATTGTTGCTTAATGACAAATCAGACGAGAACAAGTTACATTCAGTGAGTGAGTGAATGATTGTTGCTTAATGACAAATCTGACAAGAACAAGTTACATTCAGTGAGTGAGTGAATGATTGTTGCTTAATGACAAATCTGACGAGAACAAGATACATTCAGTGAGTGAGTGAATGATTGTTGCTTAATGACAAATCTGACGAGAACAAGTTACATTCAGTGAGTGAGTGAATGATTGTTGCTTAATGCCAAATCTGATGAGAACATATTACATTCAGTGAGTGAATGAATGATTGTTGCTTAATGACAAATCTGACGAGAACAAGTTACATTCAGTGAGTGAGTGAATGATTGTTGCTTAATGTCAAATCTGACGAGAACATATTACATTCAGTGAGTGAATGAATGATTGTTGCTTAATGACAAATCTGACGAGAACAAGTTACATTCAGTGAGTGAGTGAATGGCTGTTGCTTAATGCCAAATCCAACGAGAACAAGTTACATTCAGTGAAATGATGATGATGACCACTTTGTACTAGACCAACACCCTTAATTGGATCTTTATAGTGCTAGCACACTGAAAAAACATTTCATGGGTAGAAAAGTGTTTTTGACTTGGACACATAAACCTGATTCTGAGCCAACCAGTCTTTGCTCCTACTTCTTAATGACCTTAGTGAAGCAACAAATACTAGTTTTATAGTCTTTAGTTTGACAAGAACTCATAATCTACAACACTTGAGGTGACCATCTTCTAACCATTACACTACCCGATCAGTTACATTTGTTTAGACATTTTTATGGCATGTTTAAAGTCAACCAGTCTGTCATTGCACTTTTTTAACAGATGTTTAAAATAGATTTACAGGTATACCAACTACTGCAGTCTTTTTTAATAAATTTAACAATACAATTATATTAGAGAACATGTCTAATTTAAATTTGGAAGAACCAAATATTTGTGTCCATCCAACATTAAATTTATTTTTGATTATTGTTTTATCAAGATTTAATAAACTTCAAATATTATACAAACAAACTAAAAACAGAACATATAGTATTCTATAGTAAATATGTACCTTCTCCCACTTCAGATCTATTTTTCCAGAATTTAAACTTCTCTAGTTTTGAAGGAGTTTTATCTAAATCAAATTCAGATTTCCATTCCATTATCAGTGAACCTGGATTATAGCTTAATACATCCCCGTCATATTGTTTCCTGAAAAATGATAGCTTCATCATAGATTTAAGTCTCAAAACTTTAAATAAACACAAATGTACTTATTAAGACTAAACTCTGACCCTTGTGTGAAGCTACCATCTTTGTGGTGTAATGTTATCTTGAGTGTGGACAATCATGGTTTTTACACCCTGTCAAAACCTTGAGTGTGGACAATCATAGGTTTTACACCCTGTCAGATCAAACCAATGACTATCAAATTGGTATTTGCTGCTTCTCCACTAAGCAAACAACATTAAGAAGTAAGAGCTGTTAACCAGTACCCAGAATAATGTGTGAGAGTTGAGAAATATAGAATCTAACACCGGAAAAAGTGCAAGACAGGGAAATCTCCGACACCCGAGGGTAAGATTTCAATTGAAATCTTACCCGAGGGTGTCAGAGATTTCCCTGTCTTGCACTTTTTGCCAGTGTTTGATTTTATTTCTCACTTTTATCAGCTGTTTTTAATTTCGTGTTTGTTTATGTACTTTTAGCAGATGATCATGTAAACAATGTGAGTTATTTCCCCTTCATGTCAATCAAAAAAGTAGTTTCGTATTTTTGTGTATTGCGTGAAGGTTATTATGTAATAATATGGCTGATTGTTAGCATTTGCATGTTTATAAAAGATTGAAAACTTATATACAGTAAATTGTTTATTTTAAAAAGGAAAAGCATGGAGAATTGGGGGGTTGACATAACATTTGCCGGTAAAATGCACATGATTTTTTTGTCTTGCACTAGTGCAAGATAAGAAAATCTCACATCGCTAAAATTAGGAACTGGTCTGTCTCAAAAGTGAGAAATATGTTTCCTGGAGGACTGTTATTTCTGACAGTGAGTTAGCAAAATACAAATCCAACTCAGCATCTTGTACCTTTCCTCATTCATGACTTACCACCATCTTATTAGACAAGAGTAACACAACAAGAACCACCAGTGAAATAGGACATGATTACCATTTCCAGAGCACCCGAGTTCACCCCTGGGTTTTTGTTGCTCAATCTTTAGTTTTCTGTGTAGTGTTTTGTAGATCATTGTTTGTCCTTTCTTTTGGCCATTGTATTGTCTGTCCTTTCTTTTGGCCATTGTATTGTTTGTCCTTTTATTTGGTCATTGTATTGTCTGTCCTTTCTTTTGGCCATTGTATTGTCTGTCCTTTCTTTTGGCCATTGTATTGTTTGTCCTTTCTTTTGGTCATTGTATTGTCTGTCCTTTCTTTTGGCCATTGTATTGTCTGTCCTTTCTTTTGGCCAATGTATTGTCTGTCCTTTCTTTTGGTCATTGTATTGTCTGTCCTTTCTTTTGGCCATTGTATTGTTTGTCCTTTCTTTTGGCCATTGTATTGTCTGTCCTTTCTTTTGGCCATTGTATTGTTTGTCCTTTCTTTTGGCCATTGTATTGTCTGTCCTTTCTTTTGGCCATTGTATTGTTTGTCCTTTCTTTTGGCCATTGTATTGTCTGTCCTTTCTGTTGGCCATTGTATTGTCTGTCCTTTCTTTTGGCCATTGCATTGTTTGTCCTTTCTTTTGGCCATTGCATTGTCTGTCCTTTTTCTTGGCCATTGTATTGTCTGTCCTTTCTTTTGGCCAGTGTATTGTCTGTCCTTTCTTTTGGCCAGTGTATTGTCTGTCCTTTCTTTTGGCCAGTGTATTGTCTGTCCTTTATTTTGGCCATTGTATTGTCTGTCCTTTCTTTTGGCCAGTGTATTGTCTGTCCTTTCTTTTGGTCATTGTATTGTCTGTCCTTTCTTTTGGCGATTGTATTGTCTGTCCTTTCTTTTGGCCATTGTATTGTCTGTCCTTTCTTTTGGCCATTGTATTCTGTCCTTTCTTTTGGCCATTGTATTGTCTGTCCTTTCATTTGGCCATTGTATTGTTTGTCCTTTCTTTTGGCCATTGTATTGTCTGTCCTTTCTTTTGGTCATTGTATTGTCTGTCCTTTCTTTTGGCCATTGTATTGTTTGTCCTTTTTTTGGCCATTGTATTGTCAGTCCTTTCTTTTGGCCATTGTATTGTTTGTCCTTTCTTTTGGCCATTGTATTGTCTGTCCTTTCTTTTGGCCATTGTATTGTTTGTCCTTTCTTTTGGCCATTGTATTGTCTGTCCTTTCTGTTGGCCATTGTATTGTCTGTCCTTTCTTTTGGCCATTGTATTGTTTGTCCTTTCTTTTGGCCATTGCATTGTCTGTCCTTTCTTTTGACCATTGTATTGTCTGTCCTTTCTTTTGGCCGTTGTATTGTCTGTCCTTTCTTTTGGCCAGTGTATTGTCTGTCCTTTCTTTTGGCCAGTGTATTGTCTGTCCTTTATTTTGGCCATTGTATTGTCTGTCCTTTCTTTTGGCCATTGTATTTTCTGTCCTTTCTTTTGGTCATTGTATTGTCTGTCCTTTCTTTTGGCCAGTGTATTGTCTGTAATTTCTTTTGGCCATTGTATTGTTTGTCCTTTCTTTTGGCCATTGTATTGTCTGTCCTTTCTTTTGGCTATTGTATTGTCTGTCCTTTCTTTTGGCCATTGTATTGTCTGTCCTTTCTTTTGGCCATTGTATTGTATGTTCTTTCTTTTGGCCATTGTATTGTCTGTCCTTCCTTTTGGCCATTGCATTGTCTGTCCTTTCTATTGGCCATTGTATTGTCTGTCCTTTCTTTTGGCCATTGCATTGTTTGTTTTCTTCAATTCAGAGCTTCTAATTACCTCTTTGGAATCTTCAAACTTTTCATAAGTTAGATATCATCATCTGATCAAAAGGTAACATATTCTACTCACTCTCTAAAACATCTACCAGTAATGATTTATACACAGATAAAGTATACAGTAGTCTCCCTCTTATAAAGCCACATCTTCTGCAATGAAAGGGTGACCTTTAATAAGAGGGGTCACCTCTCTTGAGGGGACAATTTAGTAGTATAACACTACCTCAGTTTCGTCTGAAATCTGGCCTGTTAAGAGGGGTAACCTTTGGTATGAGTGGTGTTATAAGGGGGGACAATGGTGCTTAACGTCCCTTTCAATAATATTTCAGTTATATCGTGGCGATCAGTTTTATTGGTGGAGGAAAATGGAGTACCCTGAGAAAACCACCAACCAGCTGCAAGTTACTGACAAACTTTATCACATAACATTGTAGCGTAGCCTTATAAAAAATGAACTACTGTATTACTGTTGTATTTTAAAGCACGAAGTCCTTTTAACGGTAGGCTGTCCGATATTTCCTCCTATATATTGATAGCCAAATATCTGTTCACCGGAAGTTTAAAAAAATTAATCAATTGATACTCAGAAACGCAAAAGAAATATATTTCAATGAAAAATTCCCAATTCTTTAATTATTTACTCTATGCAAAATCGAAATAAACTTGAAATAAAATTCTAATAAAAAATTATCTTTCTACGAAACTCTCGACGGAAGAGCGGCATAGGTAAAATGAACGGAACCGCCATAACAAATCGGCTACAAAATAAATTCAAAATAAAAGATAATAACGTGTACGGATCATCGTATTATTGAAATTTTAGGACTTCGTCCTTCAAACAGGTTGCCTGTCTCATATTAAACAGATATACCAAGATTTGAATTCTCATTCACTAGTCCTCATTGTTTGTGTTGTGGAAGAGTGAATTTTGACAGTTTGTAAATAATTTAAAGTTTTAGGAATTTTAATTTTTACTATGATCATAATATATCTTTTTGTAAATAAAATATGTTGAAATAATTTCCTTAAGACTTTCCCATTTATTTATAATATTGAAAACCTCTTTGAGTAATAAAATGAATGAGGTCTACAACTTTGTTATGTTTTATAGGGTTATCACCCAAGTTCAGGAAAGGGACCCAAATATGTATCCTTATTTTGCATTTTTGATTAGTTGAGATCAGTTTGACCAGGTATTTCATGTCAGTGGCTATTTGAGTCACATGCATTTTTGGTGGGAAATTATATTGTTCTTTTGAGGCACTCTATAATTTTTCATAAGCTTGGATGGCAGACATATTGTCAACTCCATATACATATTCTTTTTGATGACTATTTGAAACCAGCTTGAACTGATATAATATTTCTATTTGTCACCACTAATATTCATTTAAGGTTGCCATGATATAATACACATTGATGAACAACAGCATGATATTGTGATCCTTGAGGTATATCCTGTATTTTCATTTCAAGACCTTTGCACCCCAGTGTGAGGTAAAGATAGTTGTTTTTTATAGTTTAGCTTATCAATACTAATTTTGCTACTTATTATTTTACTTATTATAATGTTGAGTTTATGCTTATTTTTTGCTAAGCTTATGCTTATTTTTGTTATTATTTTGTTTGGTATTATAATGCTTAGTTTATTCTTATTTTTGCTGTTATTGTTTGATTCGTGTGAAGCTATTTCTTACATGTCTGATATTAGAAAATGTTCATGAGAACCATGAGCAGGTATATAATCCATTCACAGAGAAAGAATATTTTGTTAGAATAATGGAATAGAAACTGGTCAGAATTGTAATTTATTTTATTTTAAATATTCACCTATTATAGTATACATAAGCTATCAGAGTTATCTTTCTTGATCCATTATTTATTGGTTTTAATATTGTTATTACAGGGTCTTTTATTTGGAAGTATTTCCAATGCAACTGCAATAAATGCTCGAACTTACAACGTCTTGATTTTTATTATTTCATTGAGAATTTGACACGATGACAGTGTGTTAACTTACTTAATTCTGTTTCCAGCAGTGATTATCTTCTCTTGAGTTTCTCCACTCTCCTTCAGCTTTTCCACTGAAAGATGAAAACAATCGTATAAACACAAAGTTTGATTTATATGTGACTTATTTTTATTAGAACTGTCAAGAAACTAGAGGGTCACATGATTCTGTATCGCTCATCTTGTAACAAAAAAGATTCATTGAACTCTTTTCTATCACAGCATATAATTTTAATGTTGACCTCCAAGGACTTTAACCCAATAGCCTCTTGGACACTAGTTGGTACAAAATTGAATCTTCATACAACAATGCTCCTTCAAGCATTATAAGATTGCATTTCCATACTTGTTCTGAAGAATATTCTGGAAATGATGCTTCACATATCAAACAACTTTCAATTGTGCATCACAAAGTCTTTGTAACCATGGTAACTATTGATTTCTAAATGTCTGCATCTTACAATGATTAATGTCTTGTGATTTTTGACATATTCTCCATTGCAGTCTATGTTAAACATTGCATCCTGGGGCTTGTACTCCATAAACCCTTGGTTTTTCATTTGTGTTCATGTTTGAAACTGAATATCACAATGATGATTTATATCACTTTCTATTGTATTTCCATAACTGGTTCTGAGGAAAATAGATTTGTTTAAACATTTTACACAATGGATCCTATGTTAGATATTAGACACGCAAGAAACAGTCTCCAAATCCCCTGAGGCCTTCATTTGTGCAAGCTTGATATTTTTTATACCACAATGATTTTTTAAGCACTTTACAATAGCACTGCCATAGCATGTTCTCAGGAAAAGTTCTTAATTGTAGCTATCATCAATGTTAAACTTTGGAGCCCAAGGGCTCATACCTCAATACCCTGGACTGTTTTGGTGTTTAACACCAATTTCAATAATATTTCAGTTATATCATGGCGGTCTGAACTGGGTTGCACAAAACGCAATTAAATTTAAGTATCAATTAAACCTTAAGTGCAAATTAAATTCTTGTACATTTCAAGAACATCTAACTGGAGGAAACCGGATTACCCGGAAAAACCACCGACCTGCCATAAGTCATTGACAAACTTTATCAAATAATGTTGCATAGAGTGCACCTCACCTGAGCTGGGTTCAAACTCGCAAAGTTAGTGGTGATAGGTACTGATTGCATAGGTAGTTATAAATCTAACTACCATATGATCCCGACCACAACAGCCCCTAACAACATATAGAATAAAACAAGATAGACATAAAAATGAATACAGTATAAATGATTTTTTTCGTGGGAGGCAAATTTCGTGATTTTCTTCCAAATTGGTGGAACTTTTTTTTAGCGATTTTTAATTTACACAATCCAGAGTTTTAACCAAATCAAATTTTAGCGGATTGACCATTATATTACACTAACATTATCTGAACTGCAAAATAGGAAATGTTTTTAAATAAATTGAGCAAGAGCTTTTTGTATGCGATCGGCGGTATTTTAGAATAGTATACATGTTCATTAATAGAAAATTGTGTAAGGGCATTTAATATAATTTTAACATATATGTATTATTACAACACATTTAAAATTAAGCACAAATAAGTCTCATTAACAGACTTCAAAACAAAATGTGATAAATTAATTAACACCAAAAATTGTCAACTTACAGGTAATTAAAAATCAGTGAATGGAAATGCTAATATTAATTAAAAAAGGTGTATTTACACAACAACAACTATTCAAGGATTTTTTACTCTTTGTTAGATATTTTAAAAGCGTCATTTCAACACTTTTAAGAATGGCAGTGACCATATAATTGTTAAATATTTGTTATATACAGTCATACTAGGGGAGACAGATCTTGTACGATTATTTAAGAAAATAAAGATATTTATGTAGTAAAGGGCAGAAATTTACGTGGGTTCTTTTTTTCGCTGATCGATGACTATCGCAAATAAAGCGAAAATTAGGTACCCACGAAAAAAACACTTACACAGTATATGATAACGTTCTCTAGTTCTCTGTTTTCAACAAACTTGCACAAATTTTGGAGAAATTCTGTAACTTTGATTAAGCTTATAAGTCAGAACTCTCCTTGTAACTCCTAAATTTCTTATTTATATGCATAGGACAGTATTATATTAAGCCATTCTTACTAATAAAATCTGCAGGGTTGTATCCTAATGGCACTGGAATTCCAATACTTTCAAAATGATCAACTATATCTCTGGTTTCTCCATGAAATGCAAACTGGAAAATAAAACATATTATAGAATTTTTTTGTTTTTTCTTTGAAGTCAAGATTTTGTATTTATATCTTAATGCTTACAAGGGAAACTAAAGTAAAAGATAGAATCCAATACAAAGAAATCGGTCTTTACAGAACTGTGTAAAACTGAAATACTGTGTTATACTGTTTTCCTAAGACAGTTTTAACATGGCACAGAATCATGCCTTCCCTTTCCAGTACCATGCTGTTTACAATGGAAGTGTCTATGTCCTTGTTTAATTTGGGAAATTATTACACCTTAAAAGTACTTCTGTTAATATGGTAGTAAAATAAAAGTATTGAAAGCAATATAAATAGTTTTATCAATGATAATATCTGATAATTATTGAACTTATTCTTGTCCTAAATATACCCCGATAGCTGAAATACTGCTTGCTAGACATGAAGCAATAATCAATCAATAAAAAGTCTCCTTAGATTTTCTTTTATGCTAGGGGAGAGTGGTAAAATTTCGACCACCCAAAACCTGGACGTATCCAAAAGCCCCTGATTGCATCACTGGTTGCCTGCACTGCTGTACGTTATAAAAACCAGTCACGAGGACATTCGGAATTAAATGTTTCATTTGAAAATTGGAAAAAATCTGAAGTATTGCGGGTAATACACATAAAAACAGCCAATCGGCCAGTTTGGGGGAACTTCGACCCCATCCTGGGTATTTTCGACCGCACCATTTTTTCCTATTTCAGCAAATACCAGTGCTTACCGAAAACCGTCAAAAGCTTTATTTTACATCTGCACTTCTTTTATAAGTATTATTCAGTCCGTTTTCTTTTCTTTTTAAAGAAAGGGGCCCGTTAATGTTTAGGAACAACATAAAAATTTTCGTTTCTTAACTAAGCCACCAACCACCTCTTCCCCCTTAAATGTAACTAAATGAATGCATAGTAATAGGAAAATCGATGTAGGATAGACAATTTTCGTTAATTTTGTTTATCCTACATTGAACTATTGATGTCATCGTTTAATTATAACTTCAATCAAAACATAAAGTAGGTGGTCGAAAATTACACAGGATACAATTTATCTGTATAGGTATCTTCGACCACTTTTAACTTTATAAATATTCTGGAGTTGTAATGATATTTTATTAAATATTTGCATAAAATACATCTCAATGACATAACATTTCAGTGTTTTGTAATTTGCTTTAAATGAAGCAAATTGAATCATGAGGATTTAATGGATACATAACACTTCTCTATTCAGCTTGTATTTGAAATTTACCGTCGCTGTAACTTTATAACCGAGAATACCGCAAAATCAAGCGATATTTTATTCCGAATAAATTTGGAAAGACGGTATTAGGTTCGAGTATTATTTACTCTTTAATTGGATCAGTAAAACGTTTATTTTGGTAAGAAAGACAACAACTAGTTTATGTTTATTAATGACAAACAATCTACCGGTCGAATTTCCCGTGTGGTCGAAATAACACCACTCTCCCCTACCGTCTGAATTCATAAAATGATGCATTATTGCAATGATTGCACAAATACCATGCCTTACTGAATTTCTGGGGGAAAACAGTTTATTATCAGAGCGACAACTTTAGTCTTTTTTTCATAATTTATTTTGTATTTTCTACTTTCACATTACACACATAATACATTACAGCTATATTTAGCACGACAGTGTCTGTTGTTACCTATTAGCATTATAAAACATTGTCATACAGTGTACATTCAAATACATTATTTGCATGTGTGATCATCATTGTTAGTTTAAATAATTAACTAATAAAAAATAGATCATTTTCAAAAGATCTAGTTTTCGAAATAGAAATTACATACTTCATAAACTTAAAAGTGGTTTTCAGCAAATTAAATACTTCATAAACTTAAAGGTGGTTTTCATCAATAACTGAACTATAGTTAATATAATATATAATAAAAGACAATATAATAATAGTCATTTTGGATGCTGTCCATTTAGAATTTGTCTAGAACAGTATATATTCTGAGTTACTTCCCTTATACCAATATTATCTTAATATATTCCCATTTCTTCACAATTCTTTCTCTAATTGCAGGGGTCTGATAGAAAGAGGCAGACTGAATTTCAGTTTCATATGTGCGTTTTAATACATTTATTAATGTCCAGAAATTTACAAGAGAAGATATAATACTTAATGAGAACAATGAATAGATTAATAGAGTAATCAAGCATGTCTGATCCAAGTATTATATGTTGTCTTGAAATAGGAATTTATACATTACACTTGTTTTTTAATATTTCTGCCATTTCCAGCCATGGATTTTTGACAATATTACATTCCCAGAATAAGTGTAAAATTGTTTCTTTTGTTTCATTACAAAAATTACATAGTTGGGTCTCTTTTAATTTACATTTAAACAGGAGGGAATTAGTACTCAAAATTCTATGCAATATTTTGTATTGAAAAACAGTAAATTGATTGTTTTTTGTACAATAGAAAGGAATTTTGTATATCAGATCCCAGTTAACAATTTCTGTATTTATTTCCTCTTTCCATCTTTTTTGTTATTTTGTTGGTAGTTCAAAGTGGCTTAACAAAATTTTTCTGTAGAAATATTGGCACGATTTCTTGTTTTTTTTTTACATATTCAAAATTTTCACAAGTTATCACTGTGATTTTTTTTGTAAGTTTAATTCTAACCTTCCAAATTTGTGGTATCATATGTAAAATTCCCATATACTGTAAAAAGGTGGTTTCTATCCCATAAATTTCTTTAAATCGATTGAAGGAAATGAATTCATTGTTCTCATCAAGTAAATCATTTATAAAAAATATTCCTGCATCACACCATTTATAATAAAAAAAAACAATGACATTATCAATTTTAAACTTTTTATTAAACCATATGGATTGGGTTAAATATTTGTAGGAATATCATCACTTTCGGAAGACTTTAGTCTTAATAACTTTAAAACCTGTTTAATTCATACATGAAATTTGGGTCAAAATTGCTGGCCATAGACATGAATGTTTCACAACATCAACAAATTCTGTTATAAGATCAGAAATAGGGTACCGTCGTGATCGTATGGTAGTTAGATTTACAACTACCTGTGCAATCAGTGCTTATCACCACTAAAGATGTGATTTCGAACCCCATTCATGGTGAGGTGTACTCGATACAACATTATGTGATAAAAGTTTGTCAGTGATTTGTGACAGGTCTGTGGTTTTCTCCGGTTTCCTTTACCAATATAACTGACCCCCACAATATAACTGACTGCCACAATATAACTGACCCCCACAATATAACTGAAATATTGTTGAAAGTGGCATTAAACATAATAAACCAAACCAAGATCAGAAATATTTGTAGTCCATTCTTAAAATATTAGAAAAAAACTTAAGATTACCTGACCATGACATAAAAGTAATAAATTATCACACAGGTAAAACATCTTAGATGATGGCTGGTGCATGGTGGCTATGATTGTCTTATTGCTAGTTTGTGCCAGTGTCTTTAGTGTATGGACCAAACTGTAAGCTGTACTTGAATCTAAGCCTGTTGTTGGTTCCTGGTACAAAAAACAACATTTTGTAATTCAGATTTAATTATGCAAAGGGATTTATGAAAAGAAAGCTTAAACAGTGATGGTCAACAATTCCACCAATATCAACAAAATAAACAATCAGCTCTAATCGTAACTCACAGAACACAAAAAATGCGATGACATATGATGTTGGAAATCCAGGTCTACAACAAATATTCAGATAATGATAGCACATCACTATTTTCACTGAATCAATCAAGCATAATCTTCTAAATATTAAATGATTCGCTTCCAAGGATAGATCAAAGCTAAAACAAAACATAGATAGAACAAAGCTAAAACAAAACATAGATATCTAATTTAGATAAGTGTTTGGTATTACCTTCAACAGGTACACACAAAGTCAAAAGATGGTATAACCTTCAACAGGTACACATAGTCAAAAGATGGTATAACCTTCAACAGGTACACACAAAGTCAAAAGATGGTATAACCTTCAACAGGTACACACAAAGTCAAAAGATGGTATAACCTTCAATAGGTACACACAAAGTCAAAAGATGGTATAACCTTCAACAGGTACACACAAAGTCAAAAGATGGTATAACCTTCAACAGGTACATACAAAGTCAAAAGATGGTATAACCTTCAACAGGTACACACAAAGTCAAAAGATGTTATAACCTTCAACAGGTACACACAAAGTCAAAAGATGGTATAACCTTCAACAGGTACACACAAAGTCAAAAGATGGTATAACCTTCAACAGGTACCCAAAGTCAAAAGATGGCATAACCTTCAACAGGTACACACAAAGTCAAAAGATGGTATAACTTTCAACAGGTACACAAAGTCAAAAGATGGTATAACCTTCAACAGGTACATACAAAGTCAAAAGATGGTATAACCTTCAACAGGTACACACAAAGTCAATAACCTTCAACAGGTACACACAAAGTCAAAAGATGGTATAACCTTCAACAGGTACACACAAAGTCAAAAGATGGTATAACCTTCAACAGGTACACACAAAGTCAAAAGATGGTATAACCTTCAACAGGTACACACAAAGTCAAAAGATGGTATTACCTTCAACAGGTACACACAAAGTCAAAAGATGGTATAACCTTCAACAGGTACACACAAAGTCAACAGATGGTATAACCTTCAACAGGTACACACATAGTCAAAAGATGGTATAACCTTCAACAGGTACACACAAAGTCAAAAGATAGTATAACCTTCAACACGTACACACAAAGTCAAAAGATGGTATAACCTTCAACAGGTACCCAAAGTCAAAAGATGGTATAACCTTCAACAGGTACACACAAAGTCAAAAGATGGTATAACTTTCAACAGGTACACAAAGTCAAAAGATGGTATAACCTTCAACAGGTACACACAAAGTCAAAAGATGGTATAACCTTCAACAGGTACACACAAAGTCAATAACCTTCAACAGGTACACACAAAGTCAAAAGATGGTATAACCTTCAACAGGTACACACAAAGTCAAAAGATGGTATAACCTTCAACAGGTACATACAAAGTCAAAAGATGGTATAACCTTCAACAGGTACACACAAAGTCAAAAGATGGTATTACCTTCAACAGGTACACACAAAGTCAAAAGATGGTATAACCTTCAACAGGTACACACAAAGTCAACAGATGGTATAACCTTCAACAGGTACACACAAAGTCAAAAGATGGTATAACCTTCAACAGGTACACACAAAGTCAAAAGATGGTATAACCTTCAACAGGTACACACAAAGTCAAAAGATGGTATAACCTTCAACAGGTACACAAAGTCAAAAGATGGTATAACCTTCAACAGGTACACACAAAGTCAAAAGATGGTATAACCTTCAACAGGTACACAAAGTCAAAAGATGGTATAACCTTCAACAGGTACACACAAAGTCAAAAGATGGTATTACCTTCAACAGGTACACACAAAGTCAAAAGATGGTATTACCTTCAACAGGTACACACAAAGTCAAAAGATGTTATAACCTTCAACAGGTACACACAAAGTCAATAACCTTCAACAGGTACACACAAAGTCAAAAGATGGTATAACCTTCAACAGGTACACACAAAGTCAAAAGATGGTATTACCTTCAACAGGTACACACAAAGTCAAAAGATGGTATAACCTTCAACAGAAACACACAAAGTCAAAAGATGGTATAACCTTCAACAGGTACACACAAAGTCAAAAGATGGTATAACCTTCAACAGGTACATACAAAGTCAAAAGATGGTATACCCTTCAACAGGTACACATAAAGTCAAAAGATGGTATAACCTTCAACAGGTACACACAAAATCAAAAGATGGTATAACCTTCAACAGGTACACACAAAGTCAATAACCTTCATCAGGTACACACAAAGTCAAAAGATGTTATAACCTTCAACAGGTACACACAAAGTCAAAAGATGGTATACCCTTCAACAGGTACACACAAAGTCAACAGATGGTATAACCTTCAACAGGTACACACAAAATCAAAAGATGGTATAACCTTCAACAGGTACACACAAAGTCAATAACCTTCATCAGGTACACACAAAGTCAAAAGATGTTATAACCTTCAACAGGTACACACAAAGTCAAAAGATGGTATAACCTTCAACAGGTACACACAAAGTCAAAAGATGTTATAACCTTCAACAGGTACACACAAAGTCAAAAGATGGTATAACCTTCAACAGGTACACACAAAGTCAACAGATGGTATAACCTTCAACAGGTACACACAAAGTCAAAAGATGGTATAACCTTCAACAGGTACACACAAAGTCAAAAGATGTTATAACCTTCAACAGGTACACACAAAGTCAAAAGATGGTATAACCTTCAACAGGTACACACAAAGTCAAAAGATGGTATAACCTTCAACAGGTACACACAAAGTCAAAAGATGTTATAACCTTCAACAGGTACACACAAAGTCAAAAGATGTTATAACCTTTAACAGGTACACACAAAGTCAAAAGATGTTATAACCTTCAACAGGTACACACAAAGTCAAAAGATGGTATAACCTTCAACAGGTACACACAAAGTCAAAAGATGTTATAACCTTCAACAGGTACACACAAAGTCAAAAGATGTTATAACCTTCAACAGGTACACACAAAGTCAAAAGATGTTATAACCTTCAACAGGTACACACAAAGTCAAAAGATGGTATAACCTTCAACAGGTACACACAAAGTCAAAAGATGGTATAACCTTCAACAGGTACACACAAAGTAAAAAAATGTTATAACCTTCAACAGGTACACAAAAAGTCAAAAGATGGTATAACCTTCAACAGGTACACACAAAGTCAAAAGATGGTATAACCTTCAACAGGTACACACAAAGTCAAAAGATGTTATAACCTTCAACAGGTACACACAAAGTCAAAAGATGGTATAACCTTCAACAGGTACACACAAAGTCAAAAGATGGTATAACCTTCAACAGGTACACACAAAGTCAAAAGATGTTATAACCTTCAACAGGTACATACAAAGTCAAAAGATGGTATAACCTTCAACAGGTACACACAAAGTCAAAAGATGGTATAACCTTCAACAGGTACACACAAAGTCAAAAGATGGTATAACCTTCAACAGGTACATACAAAGTCAATAACCTTCAACAGGTACACACAAAGTCAATAACCTTCAACAAGTACACACAAAGTCAATAACCTTCAACAGGTACACACAAAGTCAATAACCTCCAACAGGTACACACAAAGTCAATAACCTTCAACAGGTACACACAAAGTCAATAACCTCCAACAGGTACACACAAAGTCAATAACCTCCAACAGGTACACACAAAGTCAATAACCTCCAACAGGTACACACAAAGTCAATAACCTTCAACAGGTACACACAAAGTCAATAACCTTCAACAGGTACACACAAAATTAATAACCTTCAACAGGTACACACAAAGTCAATAACCTCCAACAGGTACACACAAAGTCAATAACCTTCAACAGGTACACACAAAGTCAATAACATTCAACAGGTACACACAAAGTCAATAACCTTCAACAGGTACACACAAAGTCAAAAGATCAGAAAGTCAAATACATTTGGTCTGTGCATAGTACCTTTCAGCTTAATATATCATGGATAGCTCAAATATTTAGATATTTGTAAGTAACATTATCTGTCCTTTCTACTTTGAAAAAATGAGGTTGAACTATAATTATGTACATGTGTCAGTATTTTTCTCAGCCTGACCAGCCACCTTGTCAATTCACCACATTGTAACCTGATTTGCACTACTGCAACGCCACCAACCAGAATCAATTGTTTTTGGTCCCATGGTTCAAAACATATACAACTCTTATCAAAATATCATAAAATGACTACATCTGAAGCATCAAACTCTTAACATCGCTATTAGTATTGTCTGTACAAAAATCATAGCAAAAGATTATCAATTAACAAATTCATCTTTTTATCTACCAGTTTTCAGAAATACTTCAATATTTCATGCTAAGAGAGCTGCTGGTACACAAACACATACATCTAGTAATATAAGGCTGGGGTCTGTCAATAATTCACAAGCAATATTGGCTCTTTTCCTTTCTCCACCAGATAATCCAGGCATCATGGCTCCTCCTACCACTGAAAAATAATAACAAGCAATTACATTTTTCTTTAATTGAATAAAAACTCATCTCACACTTTCAGATCTGAGTCGGAATTCCACAAGGTTACAAACGGATGCAATCTGTAATTCTATGGCTCAAATTATCAGTATCTAATGTCCTAAATATGCCATGTATTTTTAATAACTTACTTGTGTCCAGACATTTTCTTAGATCTAATTCATCAATAATCATATCTAATATCTGCTGTTTCTGTTCATTTGTAAGGTTGTCAGGTAGCCTTATGTTGGCTGCAAACTGTAAAATGAAAATTGGTACTGATGTTAAGATTGAAATGTCAAATTTAAAAACTGTGCAGGCCTTTCAGTAAAGGGCAGTACCAGGTACTTTTACCCACTTAAAATGGTAATTGGTACTTCCTAAGTTCAACTAGAGGCTCCCAGGAGCCTGTAATCGCTCACCTGGTTTTCAATTTGACATCTAATGTTGATAGAAAATGGGGGTGTTACACATAATTTTGAAAGTGGGCCACCCAAAGATCATTTCAACTCAAATTTCTGAACAAAAGATTTTGATGTGATTTTTATCATATAATATTCCTAAACGAAATAAACTGGCTGAAAAAATCTCACAGAAAAACCCAGAATATATGTTAAACTACTCATTGCCATATAGCTGCAATTAAAATTTGAGTTCATTTTGATTTGTAATAGAGCGGAAATTGACAACTAAAGAAATTTCTATTTTTAGTAACAGCATGGAGGGTGGAGCTATCGGATACAATTTTGAAATGGGACTACCCATGGACTATCCCTGCCAGGTTTGGTTTAATTTGGTTCAGCGGTTTCAGAGGAAAAGATTTAAATATAATCTTTTATCAAAATATGTCTAATTTGTATAATCAGTATAAATCGGTTGAAGGAAAAAAATCACGGAAAAACCCAGAATATATGTTAATCTACTCATTGTCATGTAGCTGCAGCTAAAATTTGAGCTCATTTTGATTGATAATAAAGCAGCAATGGCCAATTGAAGAAATTCATATTCTTAGTAACAGCAGCCATCTTGAATGGAGGGTGGAGCTGTCGGACACAATTTTGAAATGGGACTACCCAAGGACTATCCCTGCCAGGTTTAGTTTAATTTGGTTCAGCGTTTCAGAGGAAAAGATTTAAATGTGATCTTTTATCAAAATATGCCTAATTTGCATAATCGGTATAAATCGGCTGAAAGAAAAATTTCACAGAAAACCCCGGAATATATATATGCTAAACTACTCATTGCCATGTAGCTGCAGTTAAAATTTGAGCTCATTTTGGTTTATACTAAAGCAGCAATGGACAATAGAAGAAATTTCTATTTTCAGTAACAGTAGCCATCTTGAATGGAAGGTGGGGCTGTCAGACACATTTTTGAAAGGGACCCACCCAAGGACCATCCCTGCCAGGTTTAGTGTAACTTGGTTCAGCGGTTTCAGAGGAGAAGATTTAAATGTGATCCTTTATCAAAATATGCCTAATTTGCATAATCGGTATAAATCGGCTGAAAGAAAAATTTCACAGAAAAACGCAGAATATATGTTAAACTACTCCTTACCATGTAGCTGCAGTTAAAATTTGAGCTCATTTTGACTTATACTAAAGCAGCAATGGACAGTTGAAGAAATTTCTATTTTTAGTAACAGCAGCCATCTTGAATGGAGGGCGGGGCTTTCGGACAAAATTTAGAAAGGGGCCCACCTAGGGACCATCCCTGCCAGGTTCGGTTTAATTTGGTTCAGCGGTTTCAGAGGAGAAGTTTAAATGTGATCTTTTATCAAAATATGCCTAATTTGCATAATCGGTATATATCGGCTGAAAGAAAAATTTCACAGAAAAACGCAGAATATATGTTAAACTACTCCTTGCCATGTAGCTGCAGTTAAAATTTGAGCTCATTTTGACTTCTACTAAAGCAGCAATGAACAATTAAAATTTCATCCCTCCTTTTTTCTATTTTTAGCTTGGCGGCCATCTTGGTTGGAAGTCGGGATCACCGGACACAATTTTGGAAGGGGGCCATCCAAGGACCATTCCACCAAAGTTTGGTTCAAATTGGCCCAGTGGTTTCAGAGGAGTTGATTAAAATGTGAAAAGTTAACGGACGAACGGACGACAGACGACGGACCCTCAGTGGTGACAATAGCTCACATGACCCCTTGGGTCAGGTGAGCTAAAAACTGTTTAAGAAAAAGTACTGCCTGTAAATAGTAATACATTTGAAAAATATTGAAAGCCCTCACTGTGTAGGTTAAATTTTGGAAATATTATCTTGAATGATGCACAGAATCATAGTTTTAAAAAATACTATGGCAATATCCATGTACTTATTATCTTATATTAATTTATTGTTTAATATGTGTAATTAGTACACAATAAATCATGCTTAAAGTAAAATTCTAAAATGGGATATTGCAGCCATCATGTATTTTAAGAGAAATAGATATCTGTAATAAGAAAATATCAGAGCCTCCACTTCCAGGAGTTGCAGAGGAAATGAGTATACTTGTATAATAGCACTATTTGTATTCATAATAAAGTTTATGAGTTTGAATCCAGCCGCTATGGCAAGGTGTACTTGATATACATGTAATTTTATGTGATAAACTTCAACTTAATTTGTCAGTGACATGCTCAATGTCTGTCGCTCTCTATGTAGTGAGGTTTCCTTCAAAACTTACCACCATCATCATTATGATAAGAAATTTTGTTGGAAATGGTGTTAATCACTCATAAATACTAATCGGTCCTCCCCCCTCCTTTCCAAACTGATTATAAAAGTGCCTAACTATAAGTGTAAGATTTTAGAAACCTGTAAAGTATCCTTTAGTGTCAAGGTTTCAAAGAATACATCCTGTTGAAGTACATAGCATATTTTTCTTTTAACATCTTTGGTTATTGGTGAATCATTGAGAGTTATCTCCCCTGATGTGATAGACTGTCTTCCTGCCAAGCAGTTCAGTAGAGAGGTTTTTCCTGCTCCTACAAATTAAAAAAATAATTGATTAATATGGACATGATTCTGAGTCAAATAATCTTTACAAAAAGCAATCCAAAATAACTATTTAAATGGATAAAATTTTGTTTCTGCATTAACTTTCAACCTTCTAAACATGCTCAATGAGTTAGGTAGTTGGATTACCTAACAACTCATACAAGCCTATCACCAATACGGCGCTGGTTCGTGCCCGGCTTTGTAAGTTACAAAAAAGGGTGCACTCGACTCGCAGCCGCAAGTGATAAAGTTTACCAGTTGCATGCCCATGGTAGGTGGTTCTCTCCGGGTACTCCTGCTTCTTCCACCACTAAAACTGGTCGCCATGTTATAGCTGAAATATTGCTGAAAGTGGCATTCAACACAATAAATCAAATCAAATCAAATCAAAATCTAAATATGTTTGCACTACTGTAATATCAAGGTAATTTTATGAAAAATTCAGATTACAATATTATTAAAACTGACTTATTGTCTGCCTTAGACTTACAAATCTAATATTTAGAAAATTGCTGATAGACTTAAACATGGTAAAAATGACTGAGGCATTTGGTAGAGTAAAACACAACATATATTAACATTTTAAATATTTTCAAAAACATAACATTTCCAAAGAAGTAAAAATGTACATTGGTACTGTAGTCATGTATGTTTAGAACAAAAAACAATTGATCGACTGTTTCTTGCTTAACATACAGTGGCAAATATTCAGGACAAAGAACAAAATACAAAAATGATTCCCATGTACTGAAATTATCTTCTTTATAGAATTTCTTTTTTTCTTTAACAGGAAGCACATGCACAATGTACATGTCATATAAGCTTGACATCTCCCACTTAACATGCAATAAACATGTACAGTTCAGTCAAAGACATACAATGTAGCTGTCACATACAATGTAGTGTGATAAATCACTGTGTCTGTGATAGACATCGACACATGTGGTGATATGAATGTACTGTATATCTTTTGCTTTGTTATATCTTTAAAATTGCTTTTGTATTTAGAGTGTTAATTGCTATCACCCAAAATGCTTAAGAAAGAAGAAAGTAAATAGATTACATAGAACAAAAGAATATCAGTATAACTAAAAAGAGTGTTTTATCACGTTATGTCTCCGACATCAAGGATTTGTATAGAAAAAAGGATATGAATCTCGGGAGATTTAACATAGATTGTATGCAAGTATGGTGCGTGGCGAGAACAAGTGAGATTACCCATAGTGCAATTCGTTGACGATGCGCGTGCCTTGATTAATGGTGGAAATTTTCATCGCTTCAATATTTTAAACCAGTATTTGTAAATATATAAAACCATATTTACAGGTATAAAGTGAAAATATTTGTCATACATACCAATCAATAATAAAGTATCGACTTTTTGTAGATGTATCACCCATATTTCATCAATAATTGATATTAATCGATTTGCCCTTTTGACCTTCATAGTCCAGCCTATTATGGGCGGTCAAGACTCGAAATAAAATTTCAAACTCCTCTCTTCTCATCATAACGAATATTGAAGCGAAGCCGTCATTTTTGCGATAATATAAATCTTTTTCAATGTATAGAAGGAGTTTTATTGAAAACAGTGCTCCCGATTTGTATTTATTAATGATTGTTTGCCAACATTTGTCAAAATGGTGGCTTTCAGGGTGGAAATGGGGGTGGCCTATTTAGAAATCAATAAACTTCCTTGTTTACATGAAATCGACATACCAAAGTGTATAAATGTGTAGTTTAAGAGTGTATTCGATATATAGAACAAAACTTGGCGTGATTGGTTGCTTTGTTTTATCATTTTTAAAATGTTTTTAGATGTATGAAACTATACTGTACTTTTTTTTATTTTACGTGTAGGAGGGGTGATACAGAAATTTTTTTAAATTTTTTTTCCATTGAACCTATATCGGCAAATCCAAGGATTATTTTGTGTAGTGTAGTATATAGACGATGCATAGAATGAACTTTGGTGTAATTGGTTGATTTTCCTACGAATTCTCAAGGCATTTCAAAATGAATGAATTAATTTTTGCTCTGTTGTAGCATAAAACATCGCCACGCGAGAAAATACGAGATTCGTATCCTTTCTACTATACAAATCCTTGCCGACATGTATTTACCACTGGGTCCCATGATGACCAGTAACTTTCCAGGCTCTGCCATGCCACTAACATCATGTAAAATCTGTTTGTTTCCTATATACAGATTGATATTTTGAAATTGGAGCCGATGTCCTTCCATTCCTTCAAAATGTAGATTCTAACAACAGTCAAAAGACCATTGCTATTGATAAGGTTATAAGGTAGATAAGCTGCAAGAAATTTTCATCACATTAACGATCTGTTGTAAATTTCTACATCACCACACCACATTAGCGATTTGTCTGTGGTAAATCCTCGTCACATTAGCGTTTTGTCTGTGATAAATTTCTACTATCAGAAATGCTTTGTCTGTTCTCAATTAGTCAAAATGTAATTATCTTCAATTCTGTCATTTAAATTTTAATAAATTATCTAAATTTTTGCTGTATTTAGGCCTATTCATTTTCAAAGTACCATATAAGAAAACACTGAACACTAAATTTCAAGGTGGTTAGTAAAAGTGGTAACCCAGGTTCTGGTTCCAAAAACCCTGGCCCAAATTCGTATTTTCTTGATTACATCTTTATTAAGGCATTAATTTTAATAAAATTTGAACATAATGCATAAAATTATGTATTTTATCACATTTTTTAAACAAATATAAAAAAAAAAAGCTTTTATACGAAATATCGGCAATATAAGTTTTCGAAGTTAGTAAAAGTTGTAACCCGGACCAAGGCGAAATTTTCAATTAATCATTGATTACACCTTTATTTCTCGCTAAAACTTCACAATATTCAGAATGAACATTTTTCAGTATTAAAGAAATGTAAAAAATATTTTAAATTCAATGGTAATGTTCTCTTTTGACATTATGGGAGCATTTTAGATTCTGATAAAAGTTGTAACCTTGAATCAATTTACAAAATGTACATACATCTTAATTCTTACAAAATTACCTGTAAAAATATAATATGTCAAAAATGTATAGAGAGATATATTAAAATTTTTGTTGAATATGATGGGATTGTATTTTTTGGTTAATTTCTTTGCAAAAAAAATATTTTTAAACTCTTTACAAAATATAGTTTAGTTAAATTAAGAATTTGTAATCCATTTTAATTGTTTTGTTATTATTTTTAAACCTTAATTTAATATAAAAAAGAAGATATTGATATTTAAAAAAATAAGAAAAACAATATGTTTAATTCACTTTTTTTTTGTTAATTTCTTTGCAAAAATTTTATTTTTTAATTCTTTATAAAATATAGTTTAGTTAAATTAAGAATTTTTAATCCATTGTAAATTTTTTTTATAATTTTTAAACCTTAATTTAATATAAAAAAGAAGATATTGATATTTAAAAAAATACATTTTTTTTCATAAATTGTTACGGTAACCACATCTCCCAAATTGAATGACTTACAAAATTATTCTTTGGCATTTTTTTCTCTCTCAAAATCATGGCTCTTTGAGGAGGCGTCCACGTCGCAGAGCTGGGCAGTATCCAAAATTGATACTGGCGAACTCCTCAATATTTACCTGTACAATTACCTGTCCTTGTTGGTCACGTGACCAGTCTTTGTTTACAAATCGTAATATATTAATATTGAATCGTGGAGAAAAAAGAAAACTTTTTTTTAAATTGATAAAACGTATTTGTTGTTGTTGTATTGAAGTATGTCTTTGCAAAATTTCAAGAATTTTAAAGAAGAAACAAAGGTGCAATCATTGAATAACTGAAAATTTCGTCTTGGCCCGGGTTACAACTTTTACGGTACCGGGTCGTTTCGCCCCCTGTGTCGTTTCGCCCCATGTGTCATTTCGCCCCCTGTGTCGTTTCGCCCCTATTCCTGTTCGCCCCGGGTCATTTCGCCCCTATTCCCGTTCGCCTCGGGTTGTTTCGCTCTCATTTATTAATAGTGCTCTAAAAAATAATATATGGAAAATACCATTGCAAATATTCGTATTTTGGATGTTGTAAGGCTTGTTCATGAGTACTTTATTTTTGTCTTCCTCATAATTAACATGCTTTCTTGACGTGTTTAATATTATATATTGCTTCACTCTTTGTTTGACATCTGATTAAATATATACTATTTTAGCATTTGATGCGTAATTCATTAAAAAGGAGGTTACTTGAGCACTTGTACAGCATCTTAGTCATTTCATGCACTTTTGGGTTGGTACAAAAAAAATACAACCTTTTTACTGTTCTTTTGTGGTTTTTTGTAAATTTTGCAAGAAAAGTTTCGCTTGAGATCTTTGACAAAAGTAGACCAAAATTAATGAATTATAATTTTTTGTTGTATACAACTAATAAAGGATTTTTCCTTCTATATTGATAGCCAAAAATCTGCTCACCGGAAGTTTAAAAAATAGATCAATTGATAATTTAGAAACGCAAAAGAAATCTATTTCAATGAAAATTTCCCAATTCTTTGATTATTTACTCTATGCAAAATGGAAATAAACTTTTAATACAATTCTAATAAAAAAATCTGATTCTACGAAACTCCCGACAGGAAGAGCGGCGTACAGTGCATGTAGGTAAAATGAGTCATAACAAATCGGCTACAAAATTCATTCAAAATAAAAGATAATAGCCTCACCGGACGCAATTACGAACGAAATAAAAAGTATGTCTCCTAATTGTTCCTTCAAAACATGAATTAAAAAAATGCTTTTATAAATAGATACCCTGCTAAATTACCCGTGTTTTGGGAGAAAATTATTCATGCGCAGTTGTTGAATGTTGCAGACGACAGGTTTTCATATTTGTAAACAGAAAACGATTGACAATTGCACATGGAATCTAATGCTAAAATTCATTGAGGTACGCATATTTTGTTATCTTATGCCTGTAATTGGAAAGAATATGATCTCCTGGTTCTATGCATATGTAGAACACATTGAAATTAAAACAAAAACAGTCAATATAATACATTTTCCTTACCTTAATCTATCCCAAAATGTTAAAATCCGTGATGTACCTTATTCATTGAAGAGTCCAAGGAATTCCGAATGCAAACTGGCACACATTTATGGTAAGAATAAAGGAAAGGTTTTTATTTCATTTGTATTATATACAAATGGATATGTGAACGTAAATGAATGAATGCTCTTTCAATTTTAACAGTTGTCATTAAATAATTTACACTAGAAAGGTTATTATAATGTCGTTCGAAATTGTGTACGGATCTAAGTCACAGAGTGACTAGAACGAGGTCATGAAAATCTGTTTAAAACCCGTAACAATGCATTGAATAATATATATGGGCTATGATTCAAAAGGAATATTGGTGTTTAATCTGAAATATGAACATGCAATCAGCTTCATCAATTTGTTCAAATTTATTATCAAATGTCAATATCATCGAAATTGTTCGTAATTGCGTCCGGTGAGGCTAACGTGTATGGATCATCGTATTATTGAAATCTTAGGACTTCGTCCTTCAAACAGGTTGCCTGTCTCATATTAAATAAATAACTAAAGTAGACCAAAATGAATGAATTATCAATTTTTTTTGCATACAACTAATAAATAAATAATTACCAAAAAATTGTCGAAAAAGACTACATCTATTATCGCGATTAAGTGGGGCTAATCGATTCACTTTCCGGGGCGAACAAGTAATCAGGCCATCAAAAAACTTTGAAAACTTATTTTGCCGACATTTCATATATAAAAAACAACTATTTTTTTCAAAACAAATTGGAAAATGTGATCAAATATATCATTTTACGTCATGTGTTCAAATTTTATTAAAATTAATGCATTAATAAAGTTGCAATCAAGAAATATCGAATTTGTGCCAGGGTTTTTGGAACAGGACCCGGGTTACCACTTTTACTAAGCACACACACACAGCATCGGAATATAATCAGTTTTTTGTCTGTGACTGTGTTCGTCGCCTACAACTTGCACCTTTTCGAATGCTTGCAACCAAATTTATTGCTTTTTTTTTACTTATTGCGTGTCTTTACTTGTTAGTTTAGTTTTTTCTTCTTGTTGAAACTTTATAATAACAAAAATATATCTACCGGAAGTAAATATACTTGATGAAGGGAGACAACACGGAATAGAAAATATCTAGTGACCGAAAGTGTAATAACGGTCTAATGGGAGCGTAAACCAAAAGCTCATGCTTCACATAAATACATCATTCTAAAAGTGTGATCTGGTTGTACTTTCTTATTCCTTCGAAAATTCGAAATTTATAACCGATTTGTAGTAGTAAATTACGGTGTTCGCTGCAGTGTATACTAGCTGTATTTCAGTCAGAGTAAATTTTGGACTACATTTTGTATTTATAAAACCGCATTTGTGATTTCGCATTTTTCCCGTTTGTGATCATTTTTATATATTATCTCAATCCCACAGAAATGTTGAAAAAAAGTAATTTTCAGTCAAAAAGCCACCATGGTGACCTTTCACAGCACAGCTGTCGGTACAATTTCAGATTAAATTCAAAAATTAAGTGTTGTCTGGTCCATTTCAAGTTTTAGAGTGATTTCAAATCCAATCCAATGAAATCAAATAGTTCGTTGTCTTATACCCCCACCCTCCCCCACACACGTATAGTTTGTTGAATCAAATAGCCTAAATCTGAAGGAAAAACACTAACTAGAAAGGTTGACATTTAAAATTACATAGACATATCGAGTGATTTATTTGGTTGTATACCTAAAAACTTACATACATCAGAGGCGGATTTAGAGAGGGCGTGCGGGGCGTGCCCCCCCCTAATATTCGCAAAGCATATGTTATACAACGTTAATTCAGCAGTTCAACAAACAACTTTTGCATGAATGGTTAACTCGTGACCTGTAGTAAAATATTCTCTAATTCAGCAATACAACATGAGATTTAACAGTTTATCACAGAAAGCATTGATTCCAGCCCATCTCCACTTGGCAAACAGTGAAGTAGTAAGTGATTTATTCACTTTCTTCAAGGATGACTTGCCATTACCGTCAATATTTGATCAGGAATTAAATCTCTGGCGAAGGCAATGGAACACAAAGGTGGAAAAAACCAAAGATCTGTCAGATACCTTAACGGACAGTAGAGTTTGTACTTTAATGTACCCAAACATTACCTAAATCTTGCATTTATTGTTGTTGACATCAGCTATGTCTAGTACAGTGGAAAGAACCAACTCATCGCTACGATTTATAAAGAATTCTTTCCGCAGTACAATGGGGGAGGATTGTTTTAAGGCCCTAATTTTGTTATATGTTTATAAAGACATTGAAATTGACATTTCGAAAGTTGTGGAAATGTATGCAAGACAATATCCAAGGCGGGTGCTATTGTTTAATCCATTTTCCGAGTGATTTTTTTAAATGATCTTGAGACAATAGTATATATGTAGCTATAAGTTTTCTAGTTTGCTAACATTTGTTCCAAAAATGATTCATTCTTTTTATTTTGGATATTTTTGTTAAATTTGTAACTTCAAGATAAAAAGCTTGTGATATTTTGACCACAATGAATCCCTATTATTACTGTGGCAGCAATCTTATCTGAAACTGTTCAAAAGTCAAAATGAATAGTAATGATATTAGGAGTAAATTTGGGATATCATTCTAAAAAGCTCTACCCATTGATAAATGATCAGTATACTGTCCGTCCGGATGAAGCTTTTCGTTTCGCCGTTGGTTCATTCATTGAAAACGTATGATTCGTTCTTGTTTATACTATAGAAAAACAAATGTGAATATGTTAACATTAATGCTGCATGAAACGATTCTGATCATCTAATTAAGTTACGTTATCTAATCAGAAATCAACAACAAGTTCATGTATTGACAATTTCCGCTTTTGTTTGTCTATAAACAAGAACGGTCGAATCATACGTTTTCAATGAATGAATCAAACGACGAAAAGAAAACCTCCATCCGGACGGCAATATTAACTAGAACCACCCGAAAGGACAAGCACCGAAAGTACAGACCAACTAGTATTACTGTGAGCACAGCTCACTAAGATATACCCTCCGCTCCCCACATCTGTCCAACATATTTCCATAACCAAAACATTACTGATTGTTCCGACCAAGAATGAAAGGGATCCCCCTCTCTTCACCGGTAAGCTGCTGATAAAATTTCAAAACATTCTGAGAAACACTACTCAAGTTATCATACGACATAGGGTAAAATCCAATTTTCCGTCATATCAAGTTCAATAACTCAGGAACGGCAAAAGTGAAAATCGTCAAAAATGAACGGGATCCTCCTCTCTTCACCGGTAAGCTGCTGATAAAATTTCAAAAACATTCTGAGAAACACTACTCAAGTTATCATACGACATAGGGTAAAAATCCTATTTTCCGTCATATCAAGTCCAATAACTCTGGCACGGCAAAAGTGAAAATCGTCAAACAAGAAAGGGATCCTCCTCTCTTCACCAGTAAACAACTGATAAAATTTTAAAAGTTTCCGAGAAACACAACTCAAGTTATCGTACGACATAGGATTTGTCTACAGACGGACGGACGGACGGACGTACATGGTGAAACCAGTATACCCCCCTACAACTTCGTTGCGGGGGGTATAATTAGTGAAATGAGGAATACGTTAAAACTAAAGCAATAGTTCTTTGAAGGGTTAAGATATCTGATAAAAATGGTGTGGTTGGTTCAAAATTGTCGTTCAAATAAATGTCTGTAATTCCTCAAACCCCCAGAGCTTAAGCATAAGCGGTCCCCAGACCCCTCGCCTACTCACGCCCCCTCTAACCACAAATCCTGGATCCGCCCATGTACATGTATATCATCAATTTTGCAGGGGCCGTCTTGGTATTATAGTAGTTGGATTTACAACTACCTGTACAATCAGTGCCTATCACCACTAAAGTTGTGAGTTTTAATCTCGCTCATGGCGAGGTGTACTCGATACACCATTATGTGATAAAAGTTTGTCAGTGATTTGCGACAGGTCGGTAGTTTTCTCCGATTTACTTCACTAATATTAGACCTACACTTTAATCTGCCAGGTCTAAATTAATAAAACATCATTTTCAAATTAAACTACTGTATTAGCGAACTAAAAAATAACGTATATACAATCAAACGTTATTTACCAATGAACATGAACAAGTTTTACAGAACTTGGGTACCTTTATTGAAGAATGATTTTTTACTGCGAGGACACAACTGATACCTACGTGTAGATATCATTAGGTTAGGTGAGTTATTATAGTTATTATATATTAAATGTGAATTGATTTATGATGGTATCTGATAGGCTCTGATCTGGCCGTGCAGTCACTGAACATAAATATGTTTTCGTTTTTTTGTTTTTTTTTGCTTTTTGCTTTTTGTTTTTTTACATGTATCTTTGTATGCCTCCAATCATTTCAATCATTGTATTAAATTGTTTGCCCCTTGTGGGACCTTAATTGGCAATACAAATCCTCATTCTTATTCTTATTCTTATATAAACAAAGAACTAACTAACTAACTCACTAACTAACTAACTAACTAAAGAACACAGACTACACGTGCTTATATCTAATTATCATGATGAATATGCATCATTTCCCTAAGCAGTAAGGAAGCGTGTCATTAAGCATGCAAAAACTGACCGTCACGATAAAGCTGAAATATTGTTGAAAGTGGCGTTAAACACCATAACCCTAACCCTCAATTTTGCACCTTATTATATTAAATTATAATATATAGATATTTACTTTATTTCCTCTTGTACAGAGATTTCATATAAAGAAACAGACATACAAAAGACGTTTATCATTTAGTTTTCAAATTTTGCGAATTTTGCGAATTGTTCAACTCATGACTGATCGATCACGATATTTTAACCCTTCAAAGAACTATTCAAATTTAAAGTCATTATAAGATGTTAATTTTCAAAATTACGGAAAGTTTATCTATGAAACAATTTGCATATTTTGTTCACATGAAAAACACAACATTTTGAAAAAGCCATACTTTCATCATTGTCCAGTTCGTATTTTGTGTCTCACGATAAAAGTTCTGCTGTAAACTCTAGGGATGTCAGGCTGTCCATATACATAAAAGTATCTTCTTCTTCTTCTTTCTTCGTCTTCTTTTTCTATTCACAATGAAGTCTATTTGGTTAATGTGTCTCCATAAGTCTTCACGAAGCTCGACGATAATGTCACATGAGAACAAAATATGTTCAATGATATTGAAATAGAACATCCCACACTTGTCGCATAATAGCTTCTCGTCCTCGATACGTACTATGGCACAAAGGTCAATCACATATTTTGCAGCGACTCTAATTTCCGGAACCAATTTAGCAACTGCCCATGCTCTGTGTACTTTGATGACAGGGTGAATAAGTTTGAAGCCTCCAAGTAAGGAGGTCCGTGGGAGCGACCCCACCCCCCCCCCCACCCGGCCGAATGACCCAAAATTACGGGTTTTTTTGTTGTTGTTTTTTTATCGATTTCTATAATTATTGAGTCGCTTTGTAAATAGCGACACGCCGCCGAATCTTCTATGGTAAATTAAACATAACACAACTGATTGATTTTTAAAATAATATTTTAACGAAATTTTCAAATGACAGTACCTAGTTGGTGAATGCAAGATGGATTTTCCCATCTTTTGAAAACACTCTAATACATAAATGTAATAAACAGTATACAAACAAGCAATTTGCAGAAATTAGATTGGTACATAAGTACTAAACATATCTATGTCTCTGACGAGTATAGTATTTGGAAGAGTCCACTGGACAATTACAAAAAACAAAAACAAAACAAAAACTAAATATATATCATTTGTAGATATTTAATAAGTTATTAACTTCTTCTGAACACCGAAATAGAAATAAACCCTTTTTTAATAAAAGATTCATGTAAAAAGGCAGTAATTAAGACGAGTGCTGGAGTATAATGGCCAAAGCGAAAAATTAAATGTTTGCGTGAACTGGATATGGCAAGATGAAGAGGCAGACCGCCGGATACAGTAATTTGGCAAGCCTGTGCTCTACTGGTAATAGTAGAAGCGAGAATAATCCTCCCGAACCGTGATAACACACGAGCAAGAGAGATAACGGGTACTCGAACCCCGATACGTGAGCAAATATGTTAACCTCAAACCCTGCGTTTTTTACGCAGAAGTTCAATAATATAACCGAAGGATCCGAACTGGTATCAATTCAATCACCGGTCTGTCTGGTGAACAGAGAAGACCATAGAAACTCTGTGGTAACACAGAAGAAAAAACCTTAAAATATAAGCTGACACACATTTTGGGAGACCGACATGTCCCGTCATCATCTTGCCATATCCCGCCAATGCACTCAAAGAAGCTGTGACATTTTTATTAATCAATTAGTAAAAAAATAAAAATTACAAAGAATTGAGATAGGCAAATAACAATACAATTTTGGTGTTATTATTACGAGTTTTCCTTGAACTTCTGAGAAAATTAAATACTAAAAAATACATAAATGTACAGTCTCATATTAAATCAATTGACATTATAAACTAGGATGCGATTGTTCATAAAAACTTCGGCGAAAGTCATTTTCCGCAGATCGAGTTCTTCATTTAAAAGAGAAAATAAAAAGTCACTTTACATAATACCGACTGATGCGAGAACAAATTAAATAGCATGTGTTATAGTCACTTAAAATGAAATTGTCCTTTTATCAACAACCAAGGGCCTGTTCGGACGACTGTATGATGGCTTTTTAAGTAGTCTCTGTTCAATTTCCAAGTTCGTCCATTAATTGCCAAGCATCTTTCGTCGGTATTTCTCATACATGTACCAGCACCAACAAGCATCACCTGAAAAATTCACAAAACAGCAGCAGAAAAAGAGAATGTTTTGGGGAGGTAACGGGTAAGGTGGTGGGGGTTTCAAAAATGTCAGCCGGCAACTACATACAGGAGCGGTATAATCACGTGATACATGTAACGAGGCAAATAAGGGGGGAAAATATGCAGACGTTAGGGATGCAGAAAGGGGGATTGTAAACTAAAATAAATACTCATTCACTTTAATTAAATCTGTTTATCGGAATAAGATAAACACACATATTCACAAGGGGCTAATTCAATGACAGAAGGCAAATCCAGCGTCCTCCCCATGACCAATGTACATGCATGAGAGCAAAAAGTGAGTAAAGTAATAGTACATGTTAACGTTAAATTAACGTTGAAATACACGTATTATTAATAAAATGCACAAAATTGATAGTTAAAGCTTTTAATTGTAGATTATTTTTTTCTATTTTATTTTCTGACTCTTATAAATTGAGGATAGGAGGAAGTACACTCATTATATACAAATGAGGAAGTAAAAGTGTTCAAGTAGATTTTTTCATCCGGTTAACACCAGTGACCGGTGTTGATTAAGTAGTGTACACTTGAAAATGATATAATTGATGTCCATAGAAACTGGAAATCAACAGAAAGGTAGTTATTTTATTCTTTTAATTTCACCTTCGGTTCACGGGAGAAAGTGCATGGTTACTTAGATAAAGCTTGGTATGGTAGCTACTGAAGTTTGAAAAATGCCCCTATTCATGTATTCCATCAGCATGAAAACCATACCCATTCATATATTCAAAGTACGAAAATAAAACCCATTGATCAATCTCTTAGAAAGTTTATATTCCGATACCAAGATCTTGTCGAAATATATTCCGTCTCTGCAGAGACGATAATAAACGATGCATTTTCAAATAGTGAAAATGTATAAAGATAAGGTAGTCAACAAAAATGTCAAAATTATTTTTTTTATCAATGTGTGACGTAAAATTGTTTTTGACATTTACTTCACTGAATTTGGTACTGCTTTGACAACTATTTTCCCTATTTTGTTCCAGTATTGTTACACATACTGTTATAGTGACAGCCGGAACCTTTGAGCCGTAATGAAAGCGGGAGGTTTCGCGCTTTGAAATGTGATTCAACCCACCATTTCTTTAGAAATGCCTGTACCAAGTCAGGGTCATTACGGTTTTCACAGTTTTCCGGTTGTTGACTGATTTTGTCTGTTTATATACTTATGAGTTTTGACTTTCCCTTTGTAAGATTGTTCGGAGTTCGATAATTTTGTTATTACCCTTATTTATCATGATGCTGTGTTCACCTTTCTCCCACTTTTAATTTTTTTGGAATATAGGTGGAGAAACATTTGTGAAAGAAACGTGTATAATATTTTAAATTTAATGAAACTACAGAGGTGACAATCAACCGTCTCCTCAATCCTAGTTCATCTCAAGATTTAAATAACATTTGCTTATATTTAAAAGAATCCTACTCACTCAGAGATTCAACTTTTAAAAATATTTAACTTTCCTCAAGTAACTGGCAAACACTTCCAAATGATAATAATAATTTTAATCTTATACTCCCAAAAATGATAATAAACATTATGATATTATTATCTAACTGATGTGCTCATCCCTAAAGATTATAGTCTTATCTATTATGATATTATATGTATGTGTTATCTCTATGTTTATATATGCTTGTGAATGTATTGGATTACGCAACATTGTGATTATGATGTACATGTACTTAACTATGCTTTATGGGGATTCAAGAAATTTACCTGTAATTAACTTTACAGTGGATTCAGTGTAAACAATTCTCATACTTATATAATGATTGACATATTAATTGATTGATTGGTGTTTAACGCCAACATTAGCAATATTTCAGCTATATCGTGGCGTGAACAAATTGTATTATTAACCCAGACACCTACAAGAGTAACCAGACCCTTAAAAGTAAAACACATTTGTCTTTAAAACAATCGGATGTTATATGTACAAATAAAAAGAAACATTAAAAAGATAAAACACATATGCTTAGAAGGTATGTTATCTAACTATATGTTTGCATACAAATTATTTCTTTTTAATTTCAAAATTGGGTAATCCTATAGAATAGCGGCGTAAATTCGCAATTTTCAAATGGACGGTGTAAATTATTTTTAAAATATTTAAGCGCAATTAAGGGTACCGGAGAGAACCACCGACCATGGACAAGCCACTGGTAAACTTTATCACTTGCGGCTGCGCGTTTAAAGCACCCTTTTTGTAATTTACAAAGCCGGACGCGAACCCACGCGTATTGGGGATTTTTTTTGTCAATATACAACCTTTAAAATTGCTTTGATAATTTACGCCGCTATACTATAGTAGGTGTCTACAAGGTACCCAATTTACGCCGCTAATCTATAGGATTATCCAAAATTGTGTCGCCTGCGACATTTGTAAATAAATTATATAAATTGTTGACATTGTAGAATATCTGCCGAACATCGGCAACATCTACGGAGTCAATTAAAACATGTTTTTAAAGTGAATTATTGGAATTACACGGAATACATTCTGGTCGTTCCTCATTATTTAATAGATAATTATGGGTCAATCGACTATGTCCGATACGACATCTGGTCAAGACTACTTAATCTTTCCGATTTTGACCGTAAGGACAAGGAGTTTCGTCAACTAGGGGAGTATTTCGTGTAATTTGTTATGAATTTGCTGGTCCCAGCTGTCTTGCCAGCGTTTTGAAATATATTTCATAATAAAAGATATAAGGTTTAGAACAATTCGATATAGAATCATTCAATGCTTCCTTAATTAGCTTCCCGGTCAACAACTTTGTTCCCATGGATCCATGGATATGACCAGGGATCCATGTGAAAATGACATGTTTACCAATAACAACAATGCTTTTATAAATGTGAACTATTTTTGAAATGAAAGGGTTTTGAGTTTTACAACTCTCAATTGCCAACAGGCAGGAAAGAGAATCTGAACAGATCATGAATTTACTCTTATCAGAAGAGGCAACAAACTTCAAAGCAAGAAGTATTGCATTAGCTTCTACGCTGAAGATTGAACTGGCAGACGGTAATCGGAGAGAATCGACCTGCCGGTGCTACCCTATCACCATCCTTAGAACCGTCCGTATCAATTGCAGAGTATTCAGATGTAATAGATCTAATTACAGCAAAATGTTGCTGACTTAGTAAAGGGTTTGTTTCAGGTTTTTTTGTATTCTATGGATTCTTACTGAAACATTTTCACTGATTTAAAAATGGGAAACTTAAATAATGAAGAAAACATTTATTATCATATATTTTAATTAATAACATCATACTTAACTGTACTTAATAAAATTAATACGACGTAATAACAGTGGTTTATGAAAATAAAGATAGAATAAAAATCAAGCTCATGTCTAAAGTATTTTGTTTTCTTCAAACATATACAAATGGCTTAGTTTATGGTGCTAAATATGCTATGATGCAAAACCTCACCTCTTAGTGAAATGATGATGTCATGCAAAAGCTTTAAAATGTGGTTGGTTTGGTTTGGTTTATGGTCTTTAAAGCCACTTTCAACAATATTTCAGTTATATCGTGGTGGCCAGTTTTATTGTTGGAGGAACATAATGTTTTATAGAGTACACCTCGCCATGAGCGGATTCGAGCTCACAACTTTAGTGGTGATAGCCACTGATTGCACAGATAGTTGTAAATCCAACTACCATACGATCACGACCACGACAGCCCCTATGTATATATTATCTTTAATCTCATAAAGCCAATGTATAACAATGGTACTGAGATATAACAATAGAATCAAAATAACAACTACTATTTACAATATATAGACATACAAGCAAAGGGGAGAGGTTATAAAAGACTAAGATCCTGGAAGACAAACACCAGTATTAATAGCTCTTATGAAATGACAGAGTTTCTTCAATTTTGGTTTTCTTTTGCTTGTCATAAGTTCAGGAAATTTAATAATATTATGTCTATTTATAAAATAATTTGAAAGTGACTGCTTACGTTTTTGGTTGAAATAATTACATTCAAAGATATAAAGGCATTTATCTCCAATTTGCGATCTATTACATAATTACATAATTTGCATTTACGGTTTTATGTTGGTATATTCTGCCATTGCCCTGTCTCGATAGGGAGTTTATTATTAATTGTTCTAAATCTGCAAAGCAAAGTTGCATCTTTTATTTCTAAAATATTTAAATATTCTTCATATTTAAACTCTGTTTTGTTTTAAAAGTTTTATAAATTATAGCCTTAGGTGAATTTTGTTTTAAAAGTTTTATAAATTATAGTTTTAGGTAAATGTTGTACTACAGAATTCCAACTTTGAAGAAACGGATCCTCTAATCGCTGTTTAATTATACATTTCAAATATTCTATATTGTTAAAATGCTCGGTTTCCCATAAATCTGAGAAGCCACAATCATTAAATATTTGTTTTACAAACAAGATCCAGCTAAACTGCATATTATAATTTTCATTAATTGACGACGTAATCTGTACAATATATTATAATACTTTGCTTACCAGCTAAAAGTCTTGCCCAATAACATACAGTTCTGATTTTTATGTCAATATATATAGAATATCGCCCTAGTTCACCATACACCATATATCTAGGTGATATTGTTTTTAAATTAAAAAGAATCTTACAAAATTTTAGATATATCTTTTATATACAAATGTAATTTAATTGTTCAGCAATCGAAATCTAGCTAGGATTATCTACGTGTCTACCTGTGGGCATTGAGATTGTACCACCCTTCAGCAATACTGTACAACCTCCGGCTTCGCTTCGGGCTATATAGAAGTGCTTCAGGGTGGTACAATCTCAATGTCCACAGGTAGACACGTAGATAACTGATAATGTTATGACGTCTGCTACAAAAAGTCTGACTGGCTGTTATTTCAACCAAGCACTCATATCTGATTTAACTTTTGTTGTAGATGTTTACTGGAATGTCATATTGGTATATCATGGCTACTATTCTAGTTGGATTTACTCAGATAGGTCAAAGTTCATCTGATACAAACTTCCAAAAGAACTGTACCAAACAGGAATTGTATGTATGAAAACAAGTATATATAAATTAAATGAGAGGGTTACTAACATGTTAAAGTATTAAAGTACTTGCATGACCGCCATCCTTTCACTAAGAGGGGAAGGGACTGTCATGACCGTGATCGTATGGTAGTTTGATTTACATCTAAATGTGCAATCAATGCATATCATCTCTAAAGTTGCTAGTTCGAATCCCGCTCAGTCGAGGTGTACTCGATACAATATTATGTTATTAAGTTTGTCAGTGACTTGTGGCAGGTCAGTGGTTTTCTCCGGGTACTCCGGTGTCCTCCATTGATAAAACAGACCGCCACGATATAGCTGAAATATTGTTGAAAGTGGCTTTAAACACCATAAACCAAACCAAACCAACCACATTTTAAAGCTTTTGCATGACATCATCATTTCACTAAGAGGTGAGGTTTTGCATCATAGCATATTTGTTTTTATTGTAGTGCCTGTACCAAGTCAGGGAAGTGAACTGTCATATATTTGTGTGTTAGGGGTATCATTTTTGACTCTTTCTATGATTTTTCTATTAGATTTTTGAACTGTTCCGACAGTGTGGTATTTTTCTATTAAATGTTTGAACTGTTCCGACAGTGCGGTATTTTTCTATTAGCTTTTTGAACTGTTCCGACAGTGTGGTATTTTTCTATTAGATTTTTGAACTGTTCCGACAGTGTGGTATTTTAGGTTTTTCTATTAGATTTTTGAACTGTTCGACAGTGTGGTATTTTTCTATTAGATTTTTGAACTGTTCCGACAGTCTGGTATTTTTCTCTAAGATATTTGAACTGTTCCGACAGTGTGATATTTTTCTATTAGATTTTTGAACTGCTCCGACAGTGTAGTATTTTCCTATTAGATTTTTGAACTGTTCCGACAGTGTGGTATTTTTCTATTAGATTTTTGAACTGTTCCGACAGTGTGGTATTTTTCTATTAGATTTTTGAACTGTTCCGACAGTGTGGTATTTTTCTATTAGATTTTTGAACTGTTCCGACAGTGTGTTATTTTTCTATAAGATTTTTGAACTGTTCCGACAGTGTGGTATTTTTTGTTTTTCTATTAGATTTTTGAACTGTTCCGACAGTGTGTTATTTTTCTATTAGATTTTTGAACTGTTCCGACAGTGTGTTATTTTTCTATTATATTTTTGAACTGTTCCGACGTATGAGTGGCTGTACATGCATGATTTGCTGTACATGTATGAGTTGCTGTACATGTATGAGTAGCTGTACATGTATGAGTTGCTGTACATGTATGAGTGGCTGTACATGTATGAGTGGATGTACATGTATGAGTGGCTGTCCTGTATGAGTGGCTGTACATGTATGAGTTGCTGTACATGTATGAGTGGCTCTACATGTATGAGTGGCTGTACATGTATGAGTTGCTGTGCATGTATGAGTGGCTGTACATGTATGAGTGGCTGTACATGTATGAGTGGCTGTACATGTATGAGTTGCTGTACATGTATGAGTGGCTGTACATGTATGAGTGGCTGTACATGTATGAGTGGCTGTACATGTATGAGTTGCTGTACATGTATGAGTGGCTGTAGATGTATGAGTTGCTGTACATGTATGGGTGGCTGTACATGTATGAGTTGCTATACATGTATGAGTGGCTGTACATGTATGAGTGGCTGTACATGTATGAGTGGCTGTACATGTATGAGTTGCTGTACATGTATGAGTTGCTGTACATGTATGTGTGGCTGTACATGTATGAGTTGCTGTACATGTATGAGTTGCTATGCATGTATGAGTTGCTGTACATGCATGAGTGGCTGTACATGTATGAGTGGCTGTACATGTAAGAGTGGTTGTACATGTATGTGTGGCTGTACATGTATGAGTTTCTGTACATGTATGAGTTGCTATGCATGTATGAGTTGCTGTACATGTATGAGTTGCTGTACATGTATGAGTGGCTCTACATGTATGAGGTGCTGTACATGTATGAGTGGATGTACATGTATGAGTGGCTGTACATGTATGAGTGGCTGTACATGTATGAGTTGCTGTACATGTATGAGTGGCTGTACATGTATGAGTTGCTGTACATGTATGAGTTGCTGTACATGTATGAGTTGCTGTACATGTATGAGTTGCTGTACATGTATGAGTTGCTGTACATGTATGAGCGGCTGTACATGTATGAGTGGCTGTACATTTATGAGTTGCTGTACATGTATGAGTGGCTGTACATGTATGAGTTGCTGTACATGTATGAGTTGCTGTACATGTATGAGTGGCTGTACATGTATGAGTGGCTGTACATGTATGAGTTGCTGTACATGTATGAGTGGCTGTACATGTATGAGTTGCTGTACATGTATGAGTGGCAGTCAAAGTCATACATGTACCCTCCTCACTTCCTTCATTTCTGTATATTTTTTATCTATTGTTTAGCTTTATTATTAGGTGACGACGTTCCTTTGGTTTTATCATGTTGCGTGTACATTTCTCAGTTTGTTTGTGCACGTATTTGCAATGTTTCAGACTTCAATGTAATCTTGTGATAATAGAACAACGTTTACACGGATATCGTTTTCAAAAATTTATCAAAATATTTTCACGAAATTGTATTACCCCTACAAAGATCTTGACGTAAATAAATAAATAGAATTCTACATGGAGGGATCTGATCGGAAACAGTATGTCCCATAATCAAATGTTGCTATAGGGGCGATGTTAACAAAGCTAAAAATTTCAAATATAACACTTCTGAACAATCTTAAACACCTTCAACAAACCGATTTTCAACCTGACAAACCAATAAAAATAGATATTGAATTATTATCATATTTCATTTTCATAATTTCAAAATCGACTTTTAGGTAAATACTGATTTTGCAGCAGATTAGATAGATAAAAAAACCATTGACATTTACATTAGTGCACACCTTCATCAGCCAATCATATTTACTTAATATAGAATTCGACTAATCATATTTTCTTAATTAAGATATTATTCGATCCATCATATTTACTTTATATAGAATTGCAATCATGTATCGTCAAATCGTGATCAGAAAATCACAAAAAGGAAACATGGTCCTTTACCAGAGATAGCTTTATATGATAAAAATGTAGATATCAAATTTAGTGCGCACATTAAAGCTTATGATATAGTTTACCATAAATCTATCTATATATATATATATTAAAAAGTCAAATGAAATCCGTATGCTGGTACATATATACGTCTGAAAATTAAATCAAACAGTGTTAGAATTAGATTTTTGAGCTGTCAAATTTTTTTTCTTCCCTCGACGGAATTTGAACTCACACCATTGATACACCGCAGCACCATTCGCTTAATCTTACATCCAGCGCTCTAGACCACTCGACCACATCCACTAATAACACTATTAAATAACCAGGATCTGTTTAGTAATCTAAGTTAATCAGTTAAGATTATTTTTGTTAATTTGTGATTTATGTTTTAAATAACGTTAAAGAAAACCGGAAGGAACGATCAACGGTAAACAATACAGAGACACATGCAACATTGGGCTCAAGACAGAGAACGAAGATAAACAAAACACTACAAAGAAAGCCCAAAAGATGAGCAACACGGACCCCAACATAAAACGGGCAGTGACCGGTGGTGCTCGCGAACGGAAATTAGTTCTTTTTTCTTATAGTTTTACTCATAGTCGGGTCCGGTAAGAGTCCTGTCGGTGATCGGTGATCTAGCAGATAAAATATCTGCGCAAAATGAAACATATCCATTATCATTTGAGAAATGGTTATTTCGCACGAAAAGTTTGAAGATACCAAAGAGGTATTCAGAAGCAGTAAATGTAAGAAAGACAAAGCAAAATAGTCAAGTGAAAAAAAGACTAAATGATGATCAACAAAACACTACACGGAAAACTAAAGATCGAGCAACACGAACGGTCAATAGAGCAACACGAATGGTCAATAGAGCAGCACGAATGGTCAATAGAGCAACAGGAACGGTCAATAGAGCAACACGAATGGTCAATAGAGCAACACGAACAGTCAATCGAGCAACACGAACGGTCAATAGAGCAACACGAACGGTCAATAGAGCAACACGAATGGTCAATAGAGCAACACGAGTGGTCAATAGAGCAACACGAATGGTCAATAGAGCAACACGAACGGTCAATAGAGCAACACGAATGGTCAATAGAGCAACACGAATGGTCAATAGAGCAACACGAACGGTCAATAGAGCAACACGAATGGTCAATAGAGCAACACGAATGGTCAATAGAGCAACACGAGTGGTCAATAGAGCAACACGAACGGTCAATAGAGCAACATGAATGGTCAATCGAGCAACACGAATGGTCAATAGAGCAACACGAACGGTCAATAGAGCAACACGAACGGTATATAGAGCAACACGAATGGTCAATAGAGCAACACTAAAGGTCAATAGAGCAACACGAATGGTCAATAGAGCAACACGAATGGTCAATAGAGCAACACGAACGGTCAATAGAGCAACACGAATGGTCAATAAAGCAACACGAATGGTCAATAGAGCAACACGAATGGTCAATAGAGCAACACGAACGGTCAATCGGTTCGTGACGACGACCTAAAACGAGCATAATCTGTTGTCTGAAATTTGCTACTTTTTTCCTGGATTTTTTTTTTTCAATTGATATTCCGCCAGGTTAGACATTATTGTGTTAGTCGTATCTAATTCGATCAGGGTTGTTTATCATTTTATCACACAACTACCCACATGTATCATTGCCGGAGTATGACCTATGGAAACGACACAAAAGACTAAATGATGATCAACAAAACACTACACGGAAAACTAAAGATCGAGCAACACGAACGGTCAATAGAGCAACACGAATGGTCAATAGAGCAACACGAATGGTCAATAGAGCAACACGAATGGTCAATAGAGCAACACGAATGGTCAATAGAGCAACACGAACAGTCAATCGAGCAACACGAACGGTCAATAGAGCAACACGAACAGTCAATAGAGCAACACGAATGGTCAATAGAGCAACACGAGTGGTCAATAGAGCAACACGAATGGTCAATAGAGCAACACGAACGGTCAATAGAGCAACACGAATGGTCAATAGAGCAACACGAATGGTCAATAGAGCAACACGAACGGTCAATAGAGCAACACGAACGGTCAATAGAGCAACACGAATGGTCAATAGAGCAACACGAGTGGTCAATAGAGCAACACGAATGGTCAATAGAGCAACACGAACGGTCAATAGAGCAACATGAATGGTCAATCGAGCAACACGAATGGTCAATAGAGCAACACGAACGGTCAATAGAGCAACACGAACGGTATATAGAGCAACACGAATGGTCAATAGAGCAACACTAATGGTCAATAGAGCAACCCGAATGGTCAATAGAGCAACACGAATGGTCAATAGAGCAACACGAACGGTCAATCGGTTCGTGACGACGACCTAAAACGAGCATAATCTGTTGTCTGAAATTTGCTACTTTTTTCCTGGATTTTTTTTTTTGTATTTAATTAATTACTGTAAACAGTTACCTGATAATTGACCCCATCCTATACCTAATGTTTTTTTCTTTAATTACTTAAGTTGACAGTTTTTAATACAATACCAAGTTTACATTTCCTACTATTATAGTCCAATTAGATAATGATATATATATTAGTAACAAACAGTTAAGGGTGTCTTCTTCGTGTAGCAGACCGCCAATGACCACTGGTAGCAAACTGTTTGGTCTCTAGTATGTGCGACAAGGTAGCCTATATATTACAAGGAGATGGCTATTGATCAACAATGGGTAATGATTAACGAATTACAGAGAGGACGTTTGTTGTGTATTCATACTGACATTCCGTGCATTCATAGAAAGGCTCCGTAGCGTATTCATTCTATGCAAACTAGATCCCATGTATTTTGTCGGGGTTAATAAAACCGTATATATCTAAAGAGCTTGAAGATACCACGGAGGTAATCAGAGAACGCAAATCAAAGAAGAACAGACAATACAATGACCAAATGAAAAAGGACAAAAGGACAAATAACGATCTACAAAACATAACACATTAAGCTATATATATCTAATTTAGTGCACACAACGCATTTCAGAATATAACCTGCATCGTGTATGATCATAGACAACAGATCGGAAAGGCAGATAATATAAAACTGCTTGAGAGCTAGAAAACCTAAAGCGCCTAAACAGGATAGCCCAAATCTGCTATGATTACATATACATTTGAGTGATGAACAATAATTTTAATAGATTATATTATTTAGGAACTGATATTTACGTTACCCTCAAGAACGTGGCAGGTAACGTGCATGTCAGTTCCTAGGTAATATCATGTATTAGCCGATTTTAGATATCCTGTTTAGGCCCTTTGGTTTTATTGCTCCCAAAACTTTTAAATTGGTTGGCTTTCCAATCTTTCTATTTTGAGCGTACCTGATGAAGATTTTTCCAGAAACGTGTCGTGCGCACTAAATTTGATATCTACGTTTTTATTAATGATTACACTTTAAACAGTGCTTTTCTTTGGCATTTATAAATAGTACTTTTAATTGGTTAATTAGATATTTTATTATATTGATGACTATTGCGAAGAAAGATCATATGTTTTTAAGACATGTATAAAGTTTACTCATTAAAACATTTTACAATATAACAAAACATTTTCACCAAATGGCCAATTAAAAATATAAAATACCCAATATAAAATACTGCTCCGATAATTATTCCCAACTATTTTTGGTCAGTTACTGGATGTAACGCAACTGAATTCATTTACTAGTAAATAGGAAAAATATAGCAATCTTTGTACTAACAATATGTTTTCTTTAAAATTCTTTCGCATCATCCATCCACAATGTCAAGAGACTGTATTCTGATTTAATGAAGGATTATAATGAAAATGTATATCCGGCCAACGATCAGACACAGGACATTAACATATCAGTATCAATGAGTGCATTACAGCTGGTAGACCTAGATGAAATATCCGGACGATTTGCAATGGCTGGCGCCTTATATTTTAGTTGGAGAGATGAAAGTTTGACATGGGATCCAAACCAATACAACAACACGTTAGTGATCGAGTTTCCGAAAGAGAATGTATGGATACCGCCACTTCAGCTAGTGAATCCATTCGACCAAGTAATAGACTTCAAGGAAGGACACGATCTGGTAACATACAATAGCAATGGTTGGTCATTATGGACATTGATGGAACTATTTAGTACTTCTTGTCAAATTGATGTCACAGTGTATCCATATGATACACAGACATGCACGATCACATTTGCTTCTGAAAATTACCATTCGCCGAAAATGAATTTTATAAGTAAGAATGAATACATGAGAACGGACTTGTATCATGAGCATGGTATATGGAGCTTGCTTAATACATCTGCCTGTGTTCATACCATTGAAGTCTGCAAAAACAAAATTATCGAATTTAAGATGACGTTGAAACGAAAATCTTTGTTTTTAACATTTAACGTAATTTTCCCCGTTCTTGTTATAATGGTTCTGAACTTACAAGTGTTTATATTACCTGTAGAATCAGGTGAGCGAGTGTCATACGTTACTACCACGTTGTTAGCACTAACAGTTTTCCTGACTATTATATCGGATGATTTACCCACGATTTCCGACCCGATGCCATCTTTGTGTTTGTTTATAATCACCAACTTGATTATCAGCGTAGTGGTATGTATAGCGACCATCATCCAGTTAAATTTGTACTATAGAGATGAAAGTACGTCACAGATCCCTATATGGATAAAACGTCTATACTTTATTCGGAATTCTCGGACTTCTTCAATGGAACAAATGAACACTAATAAGAAAAATGAATATTATTCTTCCGAAGACACAGTAAAAGTGAAGATTGGTGAGAAATTAACATGGAAACGTGTTGTGGCTTTCTTTGACAGGTGTTTGTTTGTGTTCTTCTTCATAATTTCGTTTATCACGACAGTCGTGTTCTTTGTTGCTGTAATGTAATGATAACAAATTCCGGGAGGAGTGTTCCAATATATAAGCGCAAAATGAGATATATAGAAAATTAATACAAATACACATGTAATATAAAAATAATTTTCCATTAATGTCCATTAAACACTTCACTTAGTCTATAGATGTTTTGTAATGAACATTCTGACGATTGTTGGAAGCACATTTTAAATATACACATACAAGCGCCTCCACGGGATTTACTGATTTCGTAAGGATAAGGGTAATAACAAAATTACCGAACTCCGAACAATCTTACAAAGGGAAAGTCAAAACTCATAATTATATAAACAGACAAAATCAGTCAACAACCGGAAAACTGTGAAAACGTAATGACCCTGACTTGGTACAGGCATTTCTAAAGAAATGGTGGGTTGAATCAGATTGTAAGGCGCCAAACCTTACGGATGCGATGAAAAACCAAAGGATGCGATGAAAAACGTTACGACGGCATATACATATAAGGCACAAGTCTGTATGAAACGCATAGCTCGTGTTCGTAATATTTGCTGCAAGCTTGCAATCAATCTACTACAAGCTTGTAGCAAAGATTTGGAAGAAACCTGTCCTCAGTCCTGATTTGTCTCCCTGATAAAGGTTGTTCCAGAAATGTGTTGTCCGCATTAAATTAGATATCTACGTTTTCATAACGTAAGGTCAAGTTTTAAATTTCAATGTATGATCTGCATATAGAAATGCAAAATATTAAGATACTTTCACCAGAAATTACTTTTTTCGTCAATCTGTCACGTAGTTTATGAAAAATAAATCAAATTTGTTTTCGAAGATGAGCAATTAGACTGTCTGTCCATTGGTGTCAGATGAGAGGACATTTATTTACAAGAGACCATCATTGGAATAGGAATGTAAGAAATAACTATTTACAATGTCACCAACAACAAGGGAAATAACTCATTGACGCACGGTAAGTTTCCCCAACATCCACCAAAGACAAAGACAGATACGATGCTGACTGTAAACATGGTTTGGATTAAGACATACGCAACATCATAGATAATGTGGTGGGAATATAATGTAATTGAACATTTATTATTTCATTGTAATGACTAAATTATAACAAAACCGCTATTGCCTTCTTTATGTCTAACAATTGCATTTCATATCTGATGAATAGATTACTAACCAAAAAATAAACACAAAACCAAAACAAGAAACACAAAACAAAAACAAAACATAACAAAACAAAACAAAAAACAAACAAACCAAAAACAAAAATTTAATATTTCACATATTGTTCTTAACGGAGTTGTTTACTAGACAAAACAAATACCTCTTTTAATCTTCTAACAATTCTACTTAATATGGCAATGAAATTGTTTACCAGCGAAAAAACAAATATTTCTTTTAAAACTCCTGGCAATTGTATTTCATATCGTTCTTTATTGTTCTGTAGTCAAAACAAATATCAGTCCGAGGCTGATCGATGGAAAAATAACCATCAACACAGGATAATTATAACCATTTTCATTGTATTAAAGTGAAGAACGGAACATTACCTTCTTCTGTTAGTAGTACATCAAACAAGTATTATAATATTATTTAAAGAGGTTGGAGATTTACGTCAATGTCGAAAGCGTTATCATAGCATGTGCGCTATTATGATATTTTGATTTCATAGTGTATAGATACGTATATAAATACGCATAGATAATTAATTCAGTGTCCACGACATGTTTCTGGAATAACCTTCATCGGGTACACTCAAAGTCGAAATATTGGATAGCCAAATAATTTAACAAATTGGACGAGGTATAAAACCAAAGGGCCTAAACAAGATAGCCAACATCGGTTAATGTCACCTTGAAGGAGGAGAACCTTAGTTTTAGCAATAAATAAATAAATTAGTAACTGTAAATTTCCATAATAAATATATCTAATAAACGATGTCTACTGGGATGATGATACACACGGAGACTAATAGTCAACCAACAGAGGTATGTACCCAGTGAAAAAAGGTAAATGATTAACTCAGTGCGCAAGACGCTTTTCTGGAAAAACCTTCCCCATTGACACTCAAAATAGAAAGATTGGAATGCAAAATCATTTAAAGATTTTGGGAGCAAGAAAACGAAAATACCTAAACAGGGTAGCCATGTATCTATAATATATAATGCCAGCTTTTGTTTATTTGTATATGATTTGCCAGACAGTATTTGTTGTTCTCTCTTGAAATATGGCCACATCTATGCGTCTATTCGGCTGTAGACATCGTCTATGCGTACTTTTAACGGATCGAATACGATTATCTAACTCTGCCTTTTCAGACTACAAATGTATGCATATTTTTCAGACGTTTTGGTGTTGATCAACACCCCATATCACTGTCATTTTAACACTGTTTGCTTGTTGGTACTAATTGGTGTACGTTTCAAATGAGTACTGTATAATGAAATATTCTGTACATAACAGAACCAATACCGGACAAGAAGGAGCTATATTATGTGCAAAAGTAAATAATATGTGTGGTGGGTATTTAATGCCTCTACAATATAAATGTATCAATCAACCCGTTTATATGTGAAAGTTGATATTTTATTTACATGTGGAAAGCATTACTTGACAGCATCATTTCACTAAGAGGGGATATTTGGGACCATAAAACTAGTTTCCCCTGCAACTTTTTATTGAAGTGTCTGCACACTCCCACCTTGCATACTGATTACCGGTATGTTAATTTGATTAACACACAACCTCACCATGCATACTGATTTTGTTAATTAAATTTAACACGCACCATACCTTGGATAATAATTATGCAGTGAGAGGATGTTAACATATCTAATTTACAGGTTAAAGTGGTTTTTTTTGGTCAATTTCTGATGCAGTAAATATGTTGAATTAGAGATTTTAGAAATAAATCCGTTCGTCATCACCCATGTTCAAGAGGGATAAAGAGCCTAAGCTCGATAAGATCGCCGTGAGTGGTACTCGATCTCAAAAGTCTTAATGGTAATACACAGTGATTGCATAAATAGATGCCATCCAGCTACTACTCGAACGGTGCCACAGATGCCATATCACTACACTATGTTTACAACATCAATAATAAAAGCATCCAATTTACCTACAATGTACAAAAGAGAAATAAAAACATAGATATCTAAGTGAATCCACACCAGTCGTTTCTAGAATAACCCACATGTAATATACGTACATGAGCCAAATTAAATAGACAGAATTGAAAGAAACGGTTGTAACTTGAACCGTAATATTTATGATTAGGTCTACAGATTAGAAAACAGATTAATAGTGGAACTGTTCTTTCGATATGATGTCGTGAGAGTTTATTCACGCATTTATACGTAATAAAAACGTAGATATCTAATATTATAATACCTCACATATTATAAATTAATACGACATTTTGTTATTCGGGAATATATTTTTTTAATTCTCGACTGCTGTGGGGTAACGCGTTATTACCTGGGAAATAACTCTGGTGGTTTTTTTTCTTCAAATTCTCGACTACCGTGGTATAGCCCGTTACTACCCGGGATATAACCCTACCAGTTCAATCAAGAGGAGATAATGCATTCAGTCGTCTGCAGAAACAATTACAGCTGAAGGTCTCGAAACAGCTTGGTCAGTCTTCAATTTTGTACTTTTTACATATTTGGAAAACTTTTGAGATGTCATCACTGTTACACATGTTAATATTTAAAAAAAAAGTATTAAAACCATAGTATTTTGTTTATTTACCAAATGGCATGATACTTTCAAAATATTATTAGAATTTGGTAGTTACTCGTCGAAAGATAGTGGTTATCCCTGGGTAATCTGTTTCCTCTAATAAAACTGTCTGTCATAAGATTATATAAATGTTCATAGTAGCATTAAAAATCCAACAATCAAATTAACAAGGTAAATAAAGTAGATATTAAAAGGAAGTCTGCTGAAAGTTGTGTACTCTGGCTAGAATCAGATGCAATTGGCATAATATCAGGTTTGGTTTATGTAGAGTTTCCAAAGTTAGTTTCGGTATCATCGTGAAAACGTAGATATCAAATTTAGTGTTTCTGGAATAACCTTCATTGGGTACCCTAAAAGCAAAAATATTTGAAAGCCAAATAATTCTAAAATCTGTGGGAGCAAGAAAACCAAAAGGCTTAAGCAGAATAACCTAGTTAGGAGGTGGACATCCAAAATTATCTACCCACCAAGGTTATTTCAACTCGGGCTAATGCCTTAGGGGAAAATAACCTTAGATGGGTTATTAGATGATATTATAATTGTCCGTGTGGAGAGATTTATATTACATGTCATTATGTATTTTAATGTCCGAAATATTTTGATCTGTGAAATTGTCTTTTCGGAAAGTCTATTTGAACTTTTGAAAATTAGGATTTCAGAAAATTTACTGTTATTGGGCAATCCGATATTACCGTTTAATCTTATGAGTGTAATAAAAATTGTTCGCAAATTAAACGACTTTAATAAAACACAGATACATCGTGTCATTTTGTTGAGTGCAATTCACATTTCCCTTGTACCTATCGTTCAGCTATCAGCTATTAAAATAATGTTAAATGAACTGACTATGGCTTAGTTACTATTTTCAAGACGAGTTTGAAGATACCAAAGGAATAATCAGAATTCGTAAATGGAAGAAGGACACCCAACACAATGGCCAAAAGATCGAGTAACACAACTTATCATAATGTTCAAATTAATCATCCTTGGTAAAACGATAATTACGATAGTTCCCCTTGTGCCATTAACAGATGGTTACCGACGACGCTGATTATTTAAATTCAAGTGTTTAGTTTGTTTCTGAGTCACAAGTCCTATTGTCTATTGTTTTATTCAAGCATGTTTACCAATGTCATATATATGAACGTGGTAGCAACAAAAACCCAACATATTTTAAACTTTAACAGGAAGTTTTAGATAATATGAATAACTTTCACAACGGAAATTGATGAAAATTAGATGTTAAAGTATAACACATCGTACCACTCTAGTATTAGACACCTAAATAATGGAGGTATATGTAAGTACATGTATATCATTCAGTTAAATAATTCACAAATACATGTCTTTGAATTTTTCCTAATGTTATATTGCACATTGAAATACATAAAAATGATAGTTTTATAGTAAATTAATACAAAACCATACAGAGAGAAGCATTACTATGGTAAAAATGCGAAAATTAAAGGTTTGGGCAAATACTACTGATTCAACACCGCCACTTTTATTAAAGTGCCTGTACCAAGCCAGGAAAGTGATCGCTCATGTATTTGTGTGGTAAATTTGACTCTTTTTACGATTTTTCTATTGGATTATGTAACTGTTCAAACAGTGTGATATTTGTTATTATTATATTTCATATACATTTCCTGTCTTCTCATTGGTTAAGGAGCGTGTTCTGACAGTGTGATATTTGTTATTATTATATTTCATATACATTTCCTGTCTTCTCATTGGTTAAGGAGCGTGTTCCAATTTAGTCTATCACATGGCAGAGGGTGATAATTTAGTCTATCACATGGCATTATCACATGGCATAACTGACAAAATTGCTCACTTTTCATTTACGAACACCCATCTGTATAAAACATACACCAAAATGGCAGAAAAATATTAACAAATACAAAAAATGTATGTAATTTTATTTATTACACATCATTGATATCACAGTTTAACACATTTAAAGAGAACAGCAATTGGAATTCAGGGCATCAAAGTCATAAAAAAGAAAGAAACCAGGAGAAACGAACATTCAGTATAATAAAACAAATAACACAAAGCTGAGAGGGTGGTAGAGCAGATTGTTACCCTTAGAAATGTCATTATCAACCTCGGCCTAGCCTCGGTTGACAATGAATTTCTCGGGGTAGCATTCTGCTCTACCACCCTCTCAGCTATGGGTGATTTATATATTGGCATTTGGTACCATTAGCGTCAAGTTATGAACTACAACTTTATCCATGATTGATGTGCAACTGTCTTACATGTAAACCTCTGTATCCCAAATACCAGTTTTATTTGATTGTTATCGTTTATTTCGTGTCTAATGCCACTTACACAGCTGTTTCAATTATATCGTGGTCAGTTTTATTGGTGGAGGAAACAGGAATATAGCAGAAAAGCACCGATCAACTGCAAGTTATTGGAGAAACGTTATCACATAAAAGAAATGTTTGAAGATTCCAAAGTGGAAATCAGAAGCCGTAAGTTAATGTACAGACAATACAATGGACAACTGAACAAATACACACTACGTGTTTCTAGAATAACCTTTATCAGGTACACTCAAAGTCAAAAGTAGAACAACATTCAACAGATACACTCAAATTCAAAAGTAGAACAACATTTATCAGGTACACTCAAAGTCAAAAGTAGAACAACATTCATCAGGTACACTCAATGTCCAAAGTAAAACAACATTCATCAGCTACACTCAAAGTCCAAAGTAGAACAACACTCATCAGATACACTCAAAGTCCAAAGTAGAACAACATTCATCAGGTACACTCAGTTAAAAGTAGAACAACACTCATCAGGTACACTCAAAATCAAAAGAAGAACAACATTCATCAGGTACACTCAAAGTCAAAAGTAAAACAACATTTATCAGGTACACTCAAAGTCAAAAGTAGAACAACATTCATCAGGTACACTCAAAGTCAAAAGTAGAACAACATTCATCAGGTACACTCAAAGTCCAAAGTAGAACAACATTTATCAGGTACACTCAAAGTCATAAATAGAACAACATTTATCAGGTACACTCAATGTCAAAAGTAGAACAACATTCATCAGGTACATTCAAAGTCAAAAGTAGAACAACATTCATCAGCTACACTCAAAGTCCAAACTAAAACAACATTCATCAGGTACACTCAATGTCAAAAGTAGAACAACATTCATCAGGTACACTCAAAGTCAAAGGTAGAACAACATTCATCAGGTACACTCAAAGTCCAAAGTAGAACAACATTCATCAGGTACGCTCAAAGTCAAAAGTAGAACAACATTCATCAGGTACACTCAAAGTCAAAAGTAGAACAGCATTCATCAGGTACACTCAATGTCAAAAGTAGAACAACATTCATCAGGTACACTCAATGTCAAAAGTAGAACAACATTCATCAAGTACACTCAAAGTCAAAGGTAGAACAACATTCATCAGGTACACTCAAAGTCCAAAGTAGAACAACATTCATCAGGTACACTCAGTCAAAAGTAGAACAACATCCATCAGCTACACTCAAAGTCAAAAGTAGAACAACATTCATCAGGTACACTCAAAGTCAAAAGTAGAACAACATTCATCAGGTACACTCAAAGTCAAAAGTAGAACAACATTCATCAGGTACACTCAATGTCAAAAGTAGAACAACATTCATCAGGTACACTCAAAGTCAAAAGTAGAACAACATTCATCAGGTACACTCAGTCAAAAGTAGAACAACATTCATAAGGTACACCCAAAGTCAAAAGTAAAACAACATTCATCAGGTACACTCAATGTCAAAAGTAGAACAACATTCATCAGGTACACTCAAAGTCCAAAGTAGAACAACATTCATCAGGTAAACTCAATGTCCAAAGTAGAGCAACATTCATCAGGTACACTCAAAGTCAAAAGTAGAACAACATTCATCAAGTAAACTTAATGTCAAAAGTAGAACAACATTCATCAGGTAAACTCAATGTCAAAAGTGGAACAACATTCATCAGGTAAACTCAAAGTCAAAAGTAGAACAACATTCATCAAGTAAACTCAATGTCAAAAGTAGAACAACATTCATCAGGTAAACTCAATGTCCAAAGTAGAACAACATTCATCAGGTAAACTCAATGTCAAAAGTAGAACAACATTCATCAGGTAAACTCAAAGTCAAAAGTAGAACAACATTCATCAAGTAAACTCAATGTCAAAAGTAGAACAACATTCATCAGGTAAACTCAATGTCCAAAGTAGAACAACATTCATCAGGTAAACTCAATGTCCAAAGTAGAACAACATTCATCAGGTAAACACTCAAAGTCAAACGATTGGAAAGCCAAATAATCCGAAACCCACACAATCTTATCAGGGGTTGAAATCAGATGCTCCGGAAGGATAAACAGTGATATGTACTGATTGCAAAAGTAGATGTTAATCGAAGTATCATGCCACGACAGCCCCTGAATAATTTTAATAGCAAACATATATGGGTTTTGTTTTATTATTAAATCTATTTTCCTGTTTATATATGACCTCATATATGTTATTTTATTGCAGGTTAAACTCGAATTTTGCTTGTATATTTTACTTTGTTTAAAACGTAAGTTGTACATTTTTTTCTCCTTGTAATTAAAGTATCAGCATATATTGATCATTTGTTTCATCTATGTGAGATGCAAAATGTGCACCGCTTTAGTTATGCAAACACATCTACCCTGTGACATAGAATTTGAATGAATTATCTTAGAAACACAGGTTATTATTGATGAGAGTAAATCTGCTATAAATGAAAAACAAATATCACACTAACGGAACAAAATCAAAATCGACAAATTCTAGAAATAGGCAAAATAGATACCCCTAACACACACATACATGACTGCTCACTTTCATGACTTGGTACATGCACTTCAGTGAAAGGTGGCGGGCCTAAGCTACTCTCCAAACCAAAGTCCAATTATAGCAATTTACACATACGCCAAGCCATGCTTAATCCAAACAACGCCTTATCTTTAGCAGATTTCATAGTGTTCGAGCAATCGAAAATTTAGGAATATACTTTGTTATTATCTTTTTCTCGTGTTTTATTTTTACGTCACATTCGTCATCTTAGAGATTGATAGCACTACATAATGTATGCATTACGAATATTACCAATGTCAGTAGGTCAGAAAGGTCGACCACTTTTTCTATTCATTAGTTACTTTATGTTCATTCATTTATTGACTGACTTATTGGTAACGGAGTGTTCAATTGTGTGTAACCAATTTGTTGTGGTTGACGAATTGCTCGGTTAAGTTCGGTTAGTATCATATCAAACATTGCGTATCAATCATGGCACGTCAGATGTAAAATTTCAAGCGACCAATCAGAGACGAGCCTATACATTCTTCATATATTGAACAGCACAGTTGTTGAAGGAATAGAGAGCTTCCAATTATGCATGTAACGTCACCTGACGTATTCTAATTCATAATTATGCAAGAAAAGTTTTAGGATAGCAAAGAGGTAATCATAAACCGTAAAGTGAAGAAGTATCGACTATACAATGGTCATAAGAAAAACAACAAACAATGATCTACAAACATTACACAGAAAACTAAAGGTTGAACAAACCAAACCCCACTAAAACCGGGGATGAACTCATGTGCTCTGGAAGGGTTAGATGTTGCCTGATTAGATCCCCAAATACATAATTTGGTTCATTACACATCAAATTTTAATCAGTTTTGGGTGATCTCACATTTTGAAGAAAAAACAATTACAAAGGTTGTATCATATTGTAGGTAACTTCATGTATGCCAATTCCGCTGCGACAAATTATGCTGTGGCAAATTCCGCTGTAGCAAATTCCAGTGGGGCAAATTTCCCTGTGGCAAATTCCATTGTGATATTGGATGAGATCACAACTACTGAAGGAAGTACACTCCTACTCAAATGCTCTACCAGCTTCTCAACTGACAAAAGATGGGAGAAATCAGCACTAACTGATTTTAATTTAACAACATATGCAGATGATAACCAGATTAATCCTTCACTTGAACACGCTAATAGATTACGTGTAGTGGGCAACTTCAGTATAGGCATTTATAACCTGCAAATACTAAATGTATCTCTAGCCGATGAGGGTCTATATAGGTGTAGCTATAAAAATAATAAAAATAGCTATACCAAAAAAATACGAGTCAAAAGTAAATATATTTTTAACAATTTCTAATTGTATTCTATTACAAACAACATATATCATGGTCTTTTTTATGCTCAATAATTTGAGGTGAGAGGTGATTGTTTACTTTGTTGATTTGTGTTGACCATTACTGTTTGTGTTGACCATCACTGTTTGTGTTGACCATCACTGTTTGTGTTGACCATTACTGTTTGAGCTTTTTTTTCCCTTAATATAGGAATGTTTGAAGATACCAAAGGGGTAATCAGAATCCGTAAATCGTATGACTGACAATACAATGGTCAAAGAAAAAGGACAAACAACGATAAATAGAACTAAAGATCGAGCAACACCAGTGAAATACCATCATTTTATATTTCACCTGTAGAATATTAACAATGTTATGATAATTCTCGAGCCTTTGTGCGTTGCAAATGACATTATAATTAATTGTTATTAACATTCTGTGAGGCACAAGCAACGTGAAATTATATATATTATAATACACAGTACATAATATTTGTTTCCGATTTCACAAATATTCCACTCATGACCGAAAAGGCTCTAGAACTCGCTCGTGAAATATATTTTGATAATCGAAAATCACGATTATTTATAACGGAATGCCAGGAAGCGTCAAGGAAATCGTAAATTAATACAGAAAGTCAAATTCGAATAAAAGAAAAACGTAGATATCAAATTAGGTGCACACGACGCGTTTCTGGAATAACCTTCATCAGGTACGTACGCTCAAAGTCGAACGTTTGAAAAGCCAAATATTTTTTTTTTAATTTGGAAACTAGCAAGCCAAAGGACATAAACATAACTTGGCTAAGGTAACCAATGCATGAGGGAGGATACCTTAGTTTTAGTAATAGTTAAAGACAGTCAGCAACCAAAGCGAACAAACACTGATAACTCATGGTATGCATCAATTATTTTTGCATATCAGCTGATATGTTTGATACGTATAATATATTTTTAGTTTCTCCTAAAGTTGTTATTCTGGAAGGATCGACCCTGACAATTACTGAGGACAAAGAACTGAGGTTGACATGCAAGGTAAACGGTTCTCCACATATAAAGAGCATGTCTTGGTCAATGATGGATAAAAACACGATGTTTAATTTATACAAAAGTAACAGTACACTGGTAATACCAAAGGTGAACAGAAACCACTCGGGTGTATACATCTGTCACGCTGAAACCAACGTAGGAAAGAGGACAGCACCTATTTCCGTAACTATACAATGTAAATATATTTATTTCACACAAATAAATAGAACTGCGTAGGTGCATAATATTGATGCGAAATTAAAGTTCTTTTTTTATATATTGATGATGAATATATTTAATGATATATACATGAAATAAAAATGTATTAATAATACTTCTCAATACCATGGCCCATCTATTCATCAGTGCCTCCAAGAGAAATTTTGCAAGGCGGAACAAAACTGGTTTGGAGCCCAGGGACAGGCTGAGACTTCTCTCAAAATTGAGGATTTGAGGTCCAATTAAACCACTGGTAAACTTTCATTAATGCTTTGTTTCCTGTGCAGCAGAATGTCCAGAAAACATATCTAAATAAACCAAAAATAGTTGAAAATACCTTAAAATAATATGAAAAATCAAAATAAAATGACTATGGTTAAAGCTAAGGGGCCCTTCAAAGATTCACGGGCCCATTATTGGCTCACCGGGCCCCGGACCGATGTATCGTCTGAACCCCCGTCTCATAGGTCCTGCTATTCATGCCAATATACGATAGCAATACTCTCAGACTGAACTGCCATGTCTGAAGATAAATGCGAACCACGTATATTACTTGTTCTTGTGTGTTAATTTGACGTCATTTTGACTTTAACTTAGTACTAACATTATCACTGACGAAATATAGTTTGTATTTCGATATTGAGCGTATCTGATGAAGGTTATTCCAGAAACACGTCGTGTGCACTAAATTTGATATCTACGTTTTTATTTTAAAAGAACATGTATTAAATACAGTAATATCAACGAACTGTGTACATTGTATTTCTTGTTTTGTGAACGTAAACCATCTTTTTATAACATAATTATAATCTGTGTTCAAAATAACTCCGTTTTCGCTAAATATAATGAGATATATTTATTCTTATATTCCAAAGAACAAGCGCTACAACACAAAACAAAAGATGACCTTCCATTTATTTATATTTTAACAGACCCACCTGAGGTGAACGTTATAAATGTAACCAGTTATTTTGGGGAGACGAGACTGGATTGTATTGCACAAGGAGTACCCGAATCATATACTTATTCCAGATGGGAACACAAGTCGATGTTCGGGGAACATATTCGCTACCTTGATGGCTTCGGTAATGGAACGCTCTTACCACAAAACAAATATAGATTAAAACGCTACCAAGATAATGGACTTTATGTGTGCCATGTTAGTAACGGTGTTTTAAATAGTAATGGTATGGTGGTACAAATGGGAGAATATGTTCTTAGAGTAGAAAGTAAGTTCATGTAATATATTTTTTTTGTTGATCTCAAACCATATAATTGAATAATGAAATTGAAGAGTATAATATTTTTTATATACAATGTATTATAATTGATCGAATGTCACCAAACAGATCTGCCAAATGCTCCACGAAACCTCTTTCCAGATTATTATCATGTATTCTATCGACGGTAAAAACCAGGCTTCAGAGTTACTGTGACATTAGCTACTCGAGGGGTGGTGGTACTCAGATGTGGATTCTGATGATCTCTAAAGATCTGTTAGAGTACATATAATATAGGTCCCTCTTCTCCTGCAATAACTTTAAAACATTTGACTTCTCTACCTTCTACACAACTATTCCTCACTCTAAGTTAAAGGACAAATTAAGGGAGTTGGTCCAACTGTGTTTCATAAAAAAGAATGGCCAACGCAGATACAAATTCCTTGTTCTAGATAGGGACAGATCTTATTTTGTAAGAAAAAAAAACCACGCTGATTCTACCAAAAAGTTCTCTGAAACTGATATCATCAACATGCTCGAGTTTTTTGTTATTGACAACATATTTATCTTTGGTTGACGTGTTTTTCAACAGACAGTCGGCATACCTATGGGTACAAGCTGTGCTCCTCTTCTCGCCCACTTGTTCCTTTATTCGTATGAGGCAGACTTCATACATGGGCTTCTCAAGAAAAACAAAAAGAATGTAGCCCGATTCCTTTAAATTCACGCTCCGCTATATATATGATGTCCTTTCACTAAATAATTCTAGGCTTGGTGATTTCGTTGATCGCATCTATCCCATTGAGCTTGAAATAAAGGATACCACAGATACAGATAGGTCTGCTTCATACCTTGAACTACACCTCGAAATTGACAGTGAGGGGGGGGGGGGGGGGGGTAAGAATGCAACATTACGATAAAAGAGATGATTTCAATTTTCCCATTGTGAACTTTCCATTTATATGTAGCAACATTCCAGCAGCACCTGCATATGGAGTATATATCCCTCAGTTGATACGATATTCCAGAGCTTGTGGTTCCTATCAGGATTTCCTTGATATAGGGTTGCTGCTAACAAGGAAGCTACTGGACCAAGGGTTCCTCTTGGTTAAGTTGATGTCATCACTTCGAAAGTTTTACGATCGTTACCATGACTTGGTTGACCATTATGGAATATCTGTGTCACAAATTACCACGGATATGTTCCACCTGTCGTTAATACTTACCAGTCTTTCCTCTGTGATGACTTGTCACCAAATTTGTAAATAAATTAACAAGACGGGTGCCACCAGTGGAGCAGGAACTACTTACCCTTCCGGAGCACCTGAGTTCACACCCGGTTTTTAGTGGGGTTCGTGTTACTCGATCTTTAGTTTTATGTGTATGTTTTGTAGATCGTTGTTTGGCCTTTTGTACTTTTTCTTTTGGCCATTGTGTTGTCTTTTCTTCGAAAAAGCCGTCACCTATGAATCAGTTTGACTAATTGATATCGTCCATGAATTTTGTTAGAAAACCAATGAAAAAAGTCTCGTGTGTACAAAGGTTTTCAAGGAATTAATTCATTTGTGATGGAGAAGAAACGAGTGTATGAAATCATTCGTGGGTTACAGACGATGGAGAGAAATATATTGACTTATCTAAAATTGTTTTTGTTTATGTAGGTCAACCAGTATTTACTATGCAAACCAAGAGAACCCAATTTGGAGTTGATGGGCAGATGGCATCATTAATATTCTACTTGTATGGGTATCCACCTGCCAAGCAGGTGTCCGTGTTTCCAGCAGACGATAAAACGACAATAATTAAAATAAACGAAATCAAAATAAAAAATGCAACTGTTCTGGACAGTGTTCATGACGTAGTAATCCATGCAATAGGATATACTATAAATTTTGAATTTGATCGGTTGAATGAGACGGATGCCCGGAATTATACCATCATCGCTTACAGTAGTCTTGGTAGAAGCAACTTTGACTTTGAGATAATACCTGCTTCTGTTGGTACGTTTTTTTCTTGTTGTTTGTTTACTTATAAAGATAATATGCTTATATCATACCATTGGCACAAATTAATCTATATGCGGGGCATCTTTAGTGATGATAGGCACCGATCGCACAGGTAATTGTAAATTCAACTACCACAGGACCACGACGAGAATAATTGTATTAATAGAAGATAAATATATAACAAATTTAAACAAAGTTTGCAAATTCGGTATGTGCAATTCACTATGGACAGGAATATAGCTCAGAATTTTAGTGGTGATACGGCCTGATTGAATGGACAGAGTTTATTTAAATTACTCTACGATCGCGGCCACGATGGCATCTTTTTTTTAAGTTCGTGTACTTTGTCCTATATATGTGGGGGCCGTCGTGGTCTTGATCGTATGGCAGTACTACCTGTGCAATCAGTTTGAATCCCGAATGACGAGGTGTACTCGATACAACAATATATGATAAAGTTTGTCAGTGACTTGCGACAGGTCGGTGATTTTCTCCGGTTTCCTCCACCAATAAAGGTGACCACCACGATATAACTGAAATATTGTTGAAAGTGGCGTTAAACACCATAAACCAACCAAACCAACCTATAAATATGATTTTATTTCTTTTACAGAAGAACATAAGACATCTGGACCATCTTTTCCTAACGTTGTATTGTTGACATCTATTGTCGCTGGAATAGTAGTCTTTGTAATACCTACGATCATCATTTATAGAACTTGTAAGTAGTTAAATTTACGTCACAAATTTATTTGTAAGTGTTTAAATCTACGTCACATATTTACTTGTAAGTATTTAAATTTATGTCACATATTTACTTGTAAGTGTTTAAGTCTACGTCACATATTTACTTGTAAGTATTTAAATCTACGTCGCATATTTACTTGTAAGTGTTTAGATCTATCTCACAAATTTACTTGTAAGTATTTAAATTTACGTCACAAATTTATTTGTAAGTGTTTAAATCTATGTCACAAATTTACTTGTAAGTGTTTAAATCTACGTCACATATTTACTTGTAAGTGTTTAAATCTACCTCACAAATTTACTTGTAAGTGTTTATATCTACGTCACAAATTTATTTGTAAGTATTTAAATCTACGTCACATATTTACTTGTAAGTGTTTAAATCTACCTCACAAATTTACTTGTAGATGTTTAAATCTATGTCACAAATTTACTTGTAAGTATTTAAATCTACGTCACATATTTACTTGTAAGTGTTTAAATCTATGTCACAAATTTACTTGTAAATATTTAAATCTACATCACATATTTACTTGTAAGTGTTTAAATCTACGTCACATATTTACTTGTAAGGGTTTAAATCTACGTCACAAATTTACTTGTAAGTGTTTAAATCTAGGTCACAAATTTACTTGTAAGTGTAACCTAGATCTAGGTCACGTTTTTACTTGTAAGTGTAACCTAATTATAGTTCACATATTTACTTGTAAGTGTTTAAATCTAGGTCACAAATTTACTTGTAAGTCCTTAAATCTGTCACAAATTTACTTGTAAGTGTTTAAATCTTCTTCACAAATTTACTTGTAAGTGTTTAAATCTACGTCACAAATTTACTTGTAAGTGTTTAAATCTACGACATAAATTTACTTGTAAGTCTTTAAATCTACGTCACAAATTTACTTGTAAGTCTTTAAATCTACGTCACAAATTTACTTGTAAGTATTAACTCTACGTCACATATTTACTTGTAACTGTTTAAATATAAGTCACAAATTTACTTGTAAGTGTTTAAATCTACGTCACAAATTTACTTGTAAGTATTTAAATCTACGTCACAAATTTACTTGTAAGTATTTCAATCTATGTCACAAATTTACTTGTAAGTGTTTAAATCTACCTCACAAATTTACTTGTAAGTGTTTAAATCTACGTCACAAATTTACTTGTAAATGTTTAAATGTACGTCACACATTTACTTGTAAGTGGTTAAATCTACGTCACACATTTACTTGTAAGTGTTTAAATCTACGTCACATATTTACTTGTAAGTGTTTAAATATACGTCACATATTTACTTGTAAGTGTTTAAATCTACGACACAAATTTACTTGTAAGTGTTTAAATCTATGTCACATATTTACTTGTAAGTGTTTAAATCTACCTCACATATTTACTTGTAAATGTTTAAATCTATGTCACAAATTTACTTGTAAGTGTTTAAATCTACGTCACATATTTACTTGTAAGTGTTTAAATCTATGTCACAAATTTACTTGTAAGTGTTTAAATCTACGTCACATATTTAATTGTAAGTGTTTAAATCTACGTCACATATTTACTTGTAAGTATTTAAATCTACGTCACATATTTACTTGTAAGTATTTAAATCTACCTCACATATTTACTTGTAAGTGTTTAAATCTACCTCACATATTTACTTGTAAGTGTTTAAATCTAGGTCACAAATTTACTTGTAAGTGTTTAAATCTACGTCACAAATTTACTTGTAAATGTTTAAATGTACGTCACATATTTACTTGTAAGTGTTTAAATCTACGTCACAAATTTACTTGTAAGTGTTTAAATCTACGTCACATATTTACTTGTAAGTGTTTAAATATACGTCACATATTTACTTGTAAGTGTTTAAATCTACGTCACATATTTACTTGTAAGTGTTTAAATCTAGGTCACAAATTTACTTGTAAGTGTTTAAATCTACGTCACAAATTTACTTGTAAATGTTTAAATGCACGTCACATATTTACTTGTAAGTGTTTAAATCTACGTCACAAATTTACTTGTAAGTGTTTAAATCTACGTCACATATTTACTTGTAAGTGTTTAAATATACGTCACATATTTACTTGTAAGTGTTTAAATCTACGTCACATATTTACTTGTAAGTGTTTAAATCTACGTCACAAATTTACTTGTAAGTATTTAAATCTACGTCACATATTTACTTGTAAGTATTTAAATCTTCCTCACAAATTTACTTGTAAGTGTTTAAATCTACGTCACAAATTTACTTGTAAGTGTTTAAATCTAGGTCACAAATTTACTTGTAAGTGTTTAAATCTAGGTCACATATCTACTTGTAAGTGTTTAAGTCTACCTCACATATTTACTTGTAAGTGTTTAAATCTACGTCACATATTTACTTGTAAGTGTTTAAGTCTACCTTACATGTTTACTTGTAAGTGTTTAAATCTAGGTCACATATTACATGTAAGTGTTTAAATCTACGTCACATATTACATGTAAGTGTTTAAATCTACGTCACACATTTACTTGTAAGTGTTTAAATCTAGGTCACATATTACTTGTAAGTGTTTAAATCTAGATCACAAATTTAGTTGTAAGTGTAACCTAAATCTATGTCACATATTTACTTGTAAGTGTTTAAATCTAGGTCACAAATTTACTTGTAAGTGTAACCTAGATCTAGGTCATATATTTACTTGTAAGTGTAACCTAAATATAGGTCACATATTTACTTGTAAGTGTTCAAATCTAGGTCACAAATTTACTTGTAAGTGTTTAAATCTACGTCACAAATTTACTTGTAAGTGTTTAAATCTACGTCACCAATTTACTTGTAAGTGTTTAAATCTAGATCACAAATTTACTTGTAAGTGTAACCTAAATCTAGGTCACATATTTACTTGTAAGTGTAACCTAAATCTAGGTCACATATTTACTTGTAAGTGTTTAAATCTAGGTCACAAATTTACTTGTAAATGTAATTTAATTCTAGGTCAAATATTTTCTTGTAAGGGTAACCTAAATATAGGTCACATATTTACTTGTAAGTGTTCAAATCTAGGTCACAAATTTACTTGTAAGTGTTTAAATCTACGTCACAAATTTACTTGTAAGTGTTTAAATCTACGTCACAAATTTACTTGTAAGTGTTTAAATCTAGATCACAAATTTACTTGTAAGTGTAACCTAAATCTAGGTCACATATTTACTTGTAAGTGTAACCTAAATCTAGGTCACATATTTACTTGTAAGTGTTTAAATCTATGTCACAAATTTACTTGTATGTGTTTAAATCTAGATCACAAATTGTATCAAAACTAATAAAACAATTGGAAAACTTTGAAATTTGGTTGATGAGAGAACTGTGAGGTATGGAATTAAAAAATATATTTCAATCTAAGATTAAATATCCCACTAGATTGAAAAAATATGCTGAAAATAGCATTTACCACTATCTGGAAACATAAATATAGCCATCCGCGGATCAGAATATAGCCCCAAACATGTAGCATTTATTTTTCATAATTATATTAGTTCACAGTTCATATTATGTTGAGAGAGGCTTCTCTACAAATAGCTCAATTTTCTACTTTTGAAAAGCGAAAACATGTCTACATATCTCAGAAAAATATTGCATGTATACCTTTAACTGTTCCCTTAATTATTTTTTTCTTTTAAAAAAGATTTGAAGAAGAATGAAAATGAATCAGCGTGAGTTTTTAAATTAATTATTAGCTGGTAATGTGTATTTAATGAATCTATCCTGCAATCAGGACCGGAATTCAGTCAATTGGACTAATTGCTCCCAATGCTGGAGTTATCTACTCTCAGCTGTTCAAGTAAAAAACAACACACTGTATGTTTTACAGAGAACAATTGGGCCCTGCCCCTCCTAAGACCGTCCCTGCCTGTAATCATTACATTTAGTGTACACATATAGTATACGAATAAATATTTGCTTTATTGTCTAGTATACGAATAACTTTTTAAGCCTATTATGGACTCCTGTACTCCTTGTTTATGTTCTCTGTTCGACAGATCAGTAAATAAATAAACAATCGGCCGTTGGTGTTGTTTATTAGTGTTCTCTTTTGACTTTCTAAATACAAGGTGCCGTCGTGGTCGTCATCGTATATAAGTTGGATTTACAACTTCCTATGCAATTAGTGCATATCATTACTAAAGTTGTGAGTTCGAATTTCATTTGTTATACATGTACATTTGTATCGCAATCAATTATACCTGGGGGACTGCAATGAATCAAATTGTATTTTCTGTCAGGGTAAAAAATTATACTGCAGCAATATTTCTTCTTTTTTTCCTTGATGCCTTTTACTCATTTGCAAAAATTAAACAAATGATACACGTCGACTTGAATGAGGGGACAACATTTCTTTCCGAACACTGCTCATATAAGAAAATGTTCGGTCACTTAGCACAAAAACATTCGCTCCCATTTCTGACAAACATGAACTCAATGATTTATTATTTGTTTGACTCTTGATAGATTTATATCACATATATGCAGTTTACCAGTTGCTTGTCCATGGTCGATGGTTCTCTCCGGGTACTCCGGCTTCTTCCACCACTAAAACTGGTCGCCATGATATAGCTGAAATATTGCTGAAAGTGGCGTTAAACACCAAAAATCAATCAAATCATGTAAAGGAAAATGACATGTGCACATATTGTGATACTTCCGTTCCTTTGAAGGGTGATCGTGATCGTATGATAGTTGGATTTGCAACTACCTGTACAATCAGTGCTTATCACCACTAAAGTTGTGAGTTCGAACCCCGTTCAGGGCGAGGTGTACTCGATGCAACATTATGTGATAAAGTTTATCAGTGACATGCGACAGGTTGGTAGTTTTCTCCGGGTACTCCGGTTTCCTCCACCAATAAAACAGACCCTCACGATATAACCTAAATATTGTTGAAAGTGACATTAAACACCATAAACCAAGCTCATCCATTTGAACTGCAATAACAGTACAGCAAACTGTATTATCCAGCCGTTACAAAATTCTAATGATAAATTTTATATTACAGAGATGTGGAGGAAGTTCAGATGAATGTAATAAATCAAGGTATGTCTTAATTTGAAATCTTATTCTACGAATATCTTAAAACGACACCCATTTTCGACGATCCCTTTTTTCGACGGTTTGTTTCATGTGATAAAATCTCAAATTCTTTTGATCACTTCATAAGTCAGATTTTATTATGTAACTTTGAAATAATGTAAAACGATCCAATAAATATGAGCTTGAAATGTTATATTAAAAGGTAGGAACTGCAATATCTTTTATTTCAGATTGAAAAACGTACTTTTTCGATATTCCATTTTTTCTTTACCCTGAAACTAGCTTTAATTATTTTGGTAAACTCAGTGTTGTAGTCCATTTTCGGTTTTATCAACTAACAAGTATGTAAATATTGATGTCATATCCACAGAGTAACACACCATCTATGTTTTATTTACTTTGAGAGTCGACAACTGGTGACGTAGTCCATTATTTTATGAATAAGCATGCACTGTTGTTTTTCTCCACGCTGTCTTTTGGAAACGACAAGAAAATACATGGTTTTTCATCTAGTAAATCAAATACGTATGACCAATGTTTCATTTATATATATCATAAGCTTCGATTCTGATCACTCTATTGAGATATATTCAATAAGGGTAATAACAAAATTACCGAACTCCGAACAAATTAAGGGGGAGTCGTGGTCGTGATCGTATGGTAGTTGGATTTACAAATACCTGTGCAACCAGTGTCTATCACCACTAAAGTTGTGAGTTCGAACCCCGTTCATGGTGAGGTGAACTCGATACACATTATGTGATAAAGTTTGTCAGTGACTTGCGGCGGGTCGGTGGTTTACTCCGATTTCCTCCACCAATAAAACTGACCGCCACGATATAACTGAAATATTGTTGAAAGTGGCGTTAAACACCATAAATCTAAACCAACCAACCTCTATTGAAATATTAATATTTGTGTGTTAGATCACCAAAAACCAGTAGCACAAGGATACATGTAGAAATTGACATAAAGCAAACAATATTATATATTTTTAAGCGATAGATTAAGATAATGGTAAATTCCGTTTCGAAAAATAGTTAATAAAAAAGATGAACAATGATTACTCAAAATCACGGTTGATTACGATCTTTCTGTTCTCATAAACTTGGTGGACCCTCCATACACATCCATACTTCATGAGCCTATTTCCTTGATTACGGAACAAACCCGGAAACGATGTTTTATATACATACAAAAAATGTACATTGACCCTAGTATGATGGCGGAGGAACGAACATAATCGACCGTTTGTTGTTGATGATGGGTACTAAAGTTCGGAGACATTATACGAGTAAAATTAAAGATCATAATATAAAAACAACTCGAGTACAAAAGCAAAACCTAGCAAAAAGTAAGGTACCTCGGAAGTGAGATCATGTTGTATCATAGAAGGCGTTATATCTCATGTCCCATTAATAGCAATCGAAATAGAATCCAAAAATAAAGTTTAAGAAAACAAAGACTCGTACATTTCTTATTGATTGATTATTACTTAACATCCATATATAAAAACTAAATAGAAATGAGGAAGGGTAGGTCAACCGGGTCAACGACTTTTTCCTGCCACAGGAAAAACATGGAGAGTTTTGTAGGACGAAAACTTTAGTAGCGAGAACAATGCGCCAACACTTTTTTCGAAACATTTTATCATTGAAATTACATTGAAAATAGAGTGTGGTATTTTTTTCTCATTATATTACAATCAGCAAGCTAATAAGTTTTTCATATCATTTCCATCATATACGTATATTAGATTTTTCTGTGTTCTTTTTTTCTTTAATAGCTCAGTGTGGACTTAAAAATACAAACGTTATTGTTCTCACAACATGCACAATAATCAATTATTTATATATATTTTTTTTAATTATTAATTCGTAGACCAATGGATCTGCCGGACAAAGATGATATAGGTCTCAGTCTCTCCGCTACAGGGTACAACACTCCGAAAGGTTAGACAGCTTGTGACGAATTTTAATTTCATATATACATTGTATAATTTCCTACCAAAATTAATTTAGGATTGACAATCGGTACTCATCAAAAACCTCCATATTTGAGTCCACTATGTCCCGTATTACCTGTGGTTGTTTGTCGTGTTATTACTTGTTTCTCATGAATAATGCATAAGTACAACTAGCCAATCATTACACGTCCAGGTAAACAAATACTTGGAGATTTGAATATGCATGCAACACTCTCTACACAAGAGAGCCTATATTATGTTGTCGATATTTACACTATGAAAATAAGGTCAACAAAGCTCGTTCATATCTAATTAAAACCAGGGAAATTCACCGTGTATATAGTGACCCACGAAGGAGACGAGGGAGATGTGTTGTAGGATATGTCCAGTAGGTACCAACGATAGTCATGTGCCGACTTTAAATAAAATTTACTTACTTACTTATCATCAAATATATTTTTCCATTTTAGATACTTGAATTAATCCCAAGCTTGGTACAAATCAAATATGTGCTTTGCATGTGTTATTCAATCAGTAGCTATAGCCAAGATGTATATCCTTCTATATAAATCCTTGCTATAGCCTTTCTTCAGTATGTACTGTTGCCCTGAATGTAGCTAATCATCAGAATAAATAAAATGTTAGAGAAAACCGTAGGGACAATCAAGAATGGACAATCCAGAGAAGCTGGCAATATTGGGTACAAAAGACACAAGACGAAGACAAACAAAACAAAAACGACAACACATTATGTGTGGAGAGCACTATACGATATATAAGATATCTAGGGAACGGAATCGGAAACTCAGAAATGAGTTTTTATGTAATTATATATTATGTGAGATGAGCAATCAATTTAAACCTAACGAAATGGTCATAAATCATCTTGATTTAGTTTGAATATGATTTTTTGGGCGGGGGTGTTGGTATTGCTTCATAATTTGTCATTCATAAATCATAATTGCAATAATACTTGTGGCCTTTTTTGGAGTATAATATACATGCAGTGTTGACTGGACCATTGGTAAATGTAAGTAGAAAAAACTACAGGACAATATTTAGTTTCTGTGAAGTGTTTTGTAGATCATTGTTTGTCCTTTTTCTTTTGGCCATTGTATTGTCTGTTCTTCTTCAACCTACGACTTCTGATTATCCCCCTTTGATATCTTCAAACTTTTCTTATTAGTTTAATACCTCATCAAGAAAAAGGGGGCTGTACTGTCATGGTTGTGATCGTATGGTAGTTGGATTTACAACTACCTATGCAATCAGTGCCTATCACCACTAAAGTTGTGAGTTCGAATTACGTTCATTGCGAGGTGTACTCGATACAATATTATATGATCAAATTGGTCATTGACTTGCGACAGTTCGGTGGTTTCTCCAGGTACTCCGGTTTCTTCCTCCAATAAAACTGACCGCAATGATATAACTGAAATATTGTTGAAAGTGGCGTTAATCACCATAAACCTAAACCAAACCATCATAAAAAACGTGATATTAAGTTTATTTATCTATCTATACTTGTAGAATAACAAAGAACTACAGTATTCAGAATTGTCATTCAATCCTTCATCTGGTCCAATATTTATTATCCATGGAAAGAATGACAACACAGTTTATTCAAATGTTGATTTATCCATCAGAGTTAGTCCTTTGTCGCTTGCAGACAAAGATGGTGATTCTGATGACAAAGATGATGACTTCATGTATGTTGACAATATCAAAAAATATACAATGAAGCGATCAACACAAGTTAAACTGAACACGAAGTAAAACAATATGTAAAGAACACATGTAATGGGAGAATCATGGTTTATGCATGATATGTTCCCTGACTTTTTTTCTGTTTGTGAAATACAGTAAAAAAATGTGGTTTTTTTTTTTGCATACGAGATGAACAATCCATGTCTGTTTGTAAACAGTTCATGGGGAAAATGTACCTTTACATGTTAACAATTACTTGAGAAAATGTACTTTTACATGTTAACAATTACTTGAGAAATAAAATATACTTTTACATGTTAACAATTACTTGAAAAAATGTACTTTTACATATTAACAATTACTTGAGAAAATGTATTTTTGCATGTTAACAATTACTTGAGAAAATGTACTTTTACATATTAACAATTACTTGAGAAAATGTACTTTTACATGTTAACAATTACTTGAGAAAAATTATTTTTGCATGTTAACAATTACTTGAGAAAATGTACTTTTATATGTTAACAATTACTTGAGAAAATATATTTTTTCATGTTAACAATTACTTGAGAAAATGTACTTTTACATATTAACAATTACTTGAGAAAATGTATTTTTGCATGTTAACAATTACTTGAGAAAATATACTTTTACATGTTAACAATTACTTGAGAAAATGTACTTTTACATGTTAACAATTACTTGAGAAATAAAATATACTTTTACATGTTAACAATTACTTGAGAAAATGTACTTTTACATATTAACAATTACTTGAGAAAATGTACGTTTACATATTAACAATTACTTGTGAAAATGTATTTTTGCATGTTAACAATTACTTGAGAAAATGTACTTTTACATATTAACAATTACTTGAGAAAATGTACATTTACATATTAACAATTACTTGAGAAAATGTACTTTTACATGTTAACAATTACTTGAGAAAATGTATTTTTGCCTGTTAACAATTACTTGAGAAAATGTACTTTTACATGTTAACAATTACTTGAGAAAATGTATTTTTGCATGTTAACAATTACTTGAGAAAATGTACTTTTACATATGAACAATTACTTGAGAAAATGTATTTTTGCATGTTAACAATTACTTGAGAAAATGTACTTTTACATGTTAACAATTACTTGAGAAAATGTAATTTTACATATTAACAATTACTTGAGAAAATGTATTTTCGCATGTTAACAATTACTTGAGAAAATATACTTTTACATATTAACAATTACTTGAGAAAATGTACTTTTACATATTAATAATTACTTGAGAAAATATACTTTTACATATTAACAATTACTTGAGAAAATGTACTTTTACATGTTAACAATTACTTGAGAAAATGTACTTTTACATATTAACAATTACTTGAGAAAATGTATTTTTGCATGTTAACAATTACTTGAGAAAATGTATTTTTGCATGTTAACAATTACTTGAGAAAATGTACTTTTACATATTAACAATTACTTGAGAAAATGTACTTTTACATATTAACAATTACTTAAGAAAATGTACTTTTACATGTTAACAATTACTTGAGAAAATTTATTTTTGCATGTTAACAATTACTTGAGAAAATATACTTTTACATGTTAACAATTACTTGAGAAAATTTATTTTTTCATGTTAACAATTACTTGAGAAAATGTACTTTTACATATTAACAATTACTTGAGAAAATGTACTTTTACATGTTAACAATTACTTGAGAAATAAAATATACTTTTACATGTTAACAATTACTTGAGAAAATGTACTTAATGCAGAAGATTTAATCTATCAATTGCATTTAATTGCTTCAGCAAAAAGGGTATTACTAGTAAGGTTGTATGTTAAACAATGCTCTGCAGTAGTTACTATCTTTGATTTCATACAGACACAAAAACATCCAACGAAATATTCAAGGTTTTTTTTACATTATTATTTGCCAAGTTTGGTTACATTTGTTAAAGTGCTTCCTGCGAAAATGATTGATACATGAAACTCTACCACGACAGACACAAAGTAATGTAGAAACCTTTGGTACAGGTCGGCTTAAAATATTAGTTTTATCATTGTGGTAAATGTTATTGGTTGAGTTTACCCCAAGTACACACACAAAAACTGCCAACCAAGATTTAAAAATATGTAGGACATTATTTGGATCTATCTAGTTTTTTGTGATCAAATTATTCTCTGCTCGGTGCATTTATATATCCTAAGAAGAGTTTGCAGATACCAAAGGGGTAATCAGAATACGTAAATCGAAGAAGGACAGAAAACACAGGACAAAAGAAAAAGGACAAATGGACAAACAACGATCTACAAAACATACATATAAAACTAAAGATCGAGTAACACGAACTCAGGAGCTCCGGAAGGATGAACAGTTCCTCCTCCACTGGTGGCACCCATCGTATTAATCTAGTTACAAACTCGGTAATAAGTCATGAATGAGGAAAGGACTGGGAAGTGTTTACGACAAGTGGAACATATCTGTGGTCATTTGTGACACAGATATTCCATAGCGGTCAACAAAGTCATGGTGGCGACAGTAAAACTTTCGAAGTGATGAGTTCAACTTAACCACTGTTGACATGTTTTATTTGTTTGACATAAATTCCCGGGATCGGGCTTAGAAGTTCTAAAGAAAACGGATTTGATGTGGGATACTTTCAAAATCTAGTACATTTTGCAGTCTGCTGGGCATGAACCAAAAGAGCAGCAATTATTATATATGATCAATTGTTGTATTATTTTAAGACCACAATGAAAAGTGGCTTGGTTTAGATTTATGGTGCTTAACGTCACTTTCAACAATATTTCGGTTATATCGTGATGGTCAGTTTTGTTGGTGGAGGAAATCAGTGTCCAGAGAAAACCACCGACCTGTTGCAAGTCACTGACAAACTTTATCAGATAATGTTGTATCGAGTACACCTCGCCATGAACGTGGTTCGAACTCACAACGTTAGTTGTGGTAGGCATTGATAGCATAGGTAGTTGAAAATCCAACTATCATACGATCATGACCACGATGGCCTCGTTACTGAAATAAAAATAGATTTCCATTAAAAGAACAGATAAGTAATATAAAATTTTATTGGTTTGTAAAAATAAAACAAAAAAATCACGAGTATAAAATCCATAGACAAAACATTTCAAAAAAATTGCTGATTATCATAAACAATAACAGATGTTTCATGAGTAAGATATAACTGATACAGCTAAACCTGCCTTAGTGACCACCTTTATTTTGCAATAACTTGTATTACGTAACCTTAATTTTAATTTCCCTTAACAGTGCATTTCGTATTAATTAAACTTCATGAATAAAATATAACTGATATTTTCTATCCTTTTATAATAATAATACAATGGAATTTATAAATATATATAAAAAATAATTTATTTTTCTGAGTATTCAAATTATGCTCAACTGGAATATATATTATAGAAAACCACTCTTGAAATAGAATAAGAGCCAGTGCAGTCTATTGTTACATCATACATGTAAAAAGAAATATCAACATTTTATGGGATCAATAAAAAAAAATTCCTCTCCCCAATTATTTTTTTTTATAAAAAAAAATTGATAATTTTAAAGTAAAGGAATGATCTGAATATAAAATACAACAACAAATTGAAGATAATTACAAACATAAAGGTAAAATAAAAACAAAAGAACAAAATACTGATAACATGAATTTCAACAAAAAACGGACAGCAGAAGCTCCAGAAGAGATAGTACCTCTTTTCTACTAAGAGAACCCATCATGTACTGTAATGACAACACAAGAAAAAAACAATAATATTGATTGTACCTGCAACAAACATTGTGGCTATGTCTCCACAACAAACATTGTGGCTATGTCTCCACAACAAACATTGTGGTTATGTCTCCACAACAAACATTGTGGCCATGTCTCCACAACAAACATTGTGGCTATGTCTCCACAGCAAACATTGTGGCTATGTCTCCACAACAAACATTGTGGCCATGTCTCCACAACAAACATTGTGGCTATGTCTCCACAACAAACATTTTGTGGATACGTCTCCACATCAAAAACTGTCAGTGACGGTAGATAAAACACTATGGTTTATATTTGTAGAATATCAATGTAAATCTAACAAATTAAATACATTGAGTATAATTTTTATAAGAGATTCTCAACACCCAGACAAGGTGTACTCAATACAACATTATGTGATAGAGTTTGTCAGTGACCTGCGACAGGTTGGTGGTTTTCTACGGGTACACGGTTTCCTCCACCAATAAAACTGACCGCCATGATATAACTGAAATATTGTTGAAAGTGGCATTAAACACCATAATCCTAACCCTATAATGAGATTCTGGAAAAAAAAATTCTTGTGTATTCTTTCACCACAATTAAGCTTTTGTTAAAATAAGAAGCAAATTTTTGCTAATAACAATGTATGATGCAAGATAAACTGCAACAGGATTTGTGTTCATATTTCCTTGAGAAAAGATACATAGAAAATAGTTGTTTATATATAAACATATAATTTATAAGTAAAACAGGCACAACTCTGGATAAATTAATTCTTTCAGCTTAAAACATTCACTGAAGATGTGGATTTATCTTGAAAATATTGATTGATTGATTATTGCTTATCGTTCATATGGAGTACTATTTCAGCAATACTAGTAGTCCTCACGATGAACACTGATCCTAAGGCCCAAGACATGTAAAACTTTGTTCCTCACGATGAGACTGATCGTAAGGCCCAAGACATGTAAAACTTTGCTCCTCACGATGACCACTGATCCTAAGGCCCAAGACATATAAAACTTTGTTCAGACCAGTATATTTTTCAGTTTTTATTTTGAAATATATAAAAAAATAAATTCAAGAATTTGATTTGGACCAGTAAATTCAAATTTTCATTTCAAGGACTAGAATACACAAAACACTATAAAGAAATAAGGGAGGGACAGGTCAACCAATGGCAATGCATTTCAAATGCTAAAGTTAACAATATTATCAATAGGAGTTTAAATCAATTTCAAACAAGGTTGTGAGTTCACCAAATGTCATACATTTGGAGTTTAAGTGTGGAAGGAGTAAATATGTTTTTCTCCCTGCATTTTTGAGGTCATCTGGTCAGATTATTTTCTAGAAGATACAAATAATTTGAAAATGAATCTGCTACTTTCATTATGCCCAACATGGTGGCATTATTAATTTAGATTTTTTTTAACGCTTGTTCCTTTCAAACTCAAAACCCTTGTCTGACAACACTCTAACCTACATGATTGGCGAATTGCATACATGTTTTACCATGAATACAGCTGAAATATTGCTTACCGGTACATGATCTTAAACAACAATCAATCAATATGTACCCATTGAAAAACAAGGAGTAAAGCTTACCCAGTTCAGAAGAGATTTTCGAGATATAAATATAATAACTATATAACAAATACAAAACAATGTTAAATGGTAGCATATATTAGAGTTGACCAGATTCAACTTTCTACAGGCAGTGACCCTTACATATGACCATCAATGTAAAAAGGGGCTTCATACATTTAGAATTTAACAAGGATTTCTACAGACAAAATGATCCCTACATGCTTTGATCAATGTTAAATGGGTAGCATATAGCTGTATTGACCTCTATAGACAAAGTGATTCATACATGATATAATCAATGTAAATTAGGAAGAATACCTGGGTCGACATTTCTACACAGGTTTTTGGACAAACCTTAATGTAATATAAGAAAGGGACCTGAACACAATAATAAATACAAACAGAGGCATAAAGTATTGCCAGTAATCCAATCTGATGTCATAATAGTCTAATACTAATTCTGATGGTATCGTTTTTGCGTTGTCTTCTCTACATATGGTAAAATGCTGTAAAATTGTGGTCAGTGAAACAACTACTAAACAAGTCAGTTAGTATAAATGTATATCTTATATGGATTTTACTGAAATAAGGCAATCTTAAAGTTAGAACTTTTTTTAATGTGTCTTTTTACTCAAATTTAAGCTGGTGTGTTAAAACAAGAACTCTTGATAATTTTTTTTAAATCGGGGTCAACCTTGGTCTCTTCAGAAATCTAAAGTAAATAAAGGCAATTCTTTCCCGCCTTTCTGGAAATGGATTAACCATTGCGATCGTGTTAAAAAGGGAGTTGTATGATTTTCATTTGACAAATGGTACACGTTACCACTACGATTTGTGGGTTTGACACTTGTCAAGGTGTATTTGATACCATCAAAATTGATGAAGTTTGTCAGCGTCATACAAATGTACAAAATATCAGTGTTTTTCCCCAGGTATTCAGACTTCCTCCCACAATCAAATTGACTGTCGTAATAAAATTGAATTATTTTGTAGTCGTAAAAAATTTGTAAATCAATACCTAGCAAAAATATAATCTTGTTTATTGACAAATTTAAAGACCGACCTTAAAGGTGGGTCATTTTTAAATTCTATGTACATCATCGAATGGAATGATTAATACACAAAAGATAGATATTTGGTCCAGTCTAACCAGACAGGTAATGTACGAGTAAACAATCCACCTGTAAATAAATAAACATGTAAATAAAATTATGTATCAAACAGGTAAATCCATCTATTAATCAAGTGTGCATGTAATTAAGAAAAAGTAATATAAATGAGAGATATGTTGTCAAGATTAGCCAGTAAGACAGTTTTTTATGACAATAAACATATACCATATAACTGGTAATTTCTGAGGTATTTTTTTAGGAGGCAAAAAAAGTCAGCAGAAAATAAATGTCTTCTTTTTTGTTCAAAGCCACAGAAATTTCACACCCCACCAATTATACGGTATATAAAATGAATGGTCTTGATGGTGTAATGACATGTTCGCCTCAGTATTCGTAAGATCTTCATTTCAAACCAAAGACAATAATTATGGAATTTGCTTCTTTTCCACTAAGCATGCAGCATTAAAGGATTGATCGGAGTCAGAATCTAACTGACGATTGTTGTTTTAGTTAGCTAGCACTTAAAATAGCCAGCAGTGTTGGTCTAGAGTAATACATCACTGGAATCTTAAAATAGCCAGCAGTGTTGGTCTAGAGTAATACATCACTGGAATCTTAAAATAGCCAGCAGTGTTGGTCTAGAGTAATACATCACTGGAATCTTAAAATAGCCAGCAGTGTTGGTCTAGAGTAATACATCACTGGAATCTTAAAATAGCCAGTAGTGTTGGTCTAGAGTAATACATCACTGGAATCTTAAAATAGCCAGCAGTGTTGGTCTAGAGTAATACATCACTGGAATCTTAAAATAGCCAGCAGTGTTGGTCTAGAGTAATACATCACTGGAATCTCATAATCTCTAACTTAAGTGGTATTTATTCGAATTTCATCAGTTTTATTCTAATATAAGTAGTTTTTCCCTATAAATAAAAAAAAGTGTGGTGAAAATGTACATCTTAAATTAGATGTTTCCTGTATTAAATCAAATGAGCCTCCCACACAACATACCTAACAACATTATGGTCATCTGAATGAGTATAGTTACTGTTATTGCTTGTCTCATCTCTGTATTAATTATACCAAGGAACAGTCCAAGACTCTGAAAAAACATAAACAGGGAATCAGTTCAATTTACATTCAACTTCAACTTCAACTTCAATCAGGTTACTTAGTAACATCTGCAAGCAGACATCTCACTAAGGACTATATTTACACGTGCGCACAGCAGAGCCTCAAAGCTTAAAAGAAACAGCATATTTACACTGTACAAGTATATGGAAGTTTAGAATACTCCCTTGACTGCCACCTTGAATGTGTCCAAGTCCGTGACGGCTATCACAGGCGGTGGTAGTTGGTTCCTACATTTAACAGAACCCTAAATAAAATTAAATCCTGTATAAGCCAAACATTAAATAAAGTTCCTTTGTAGGAAACCTTTGTTAATTTAACCTGTATAAACTGAACGACTATATATTCTGAACACAACATTTGGTCCCAAGGAGGTTAAGTTAAGGCATGTTTCACTACACTACATTTAATAACCTACAATTACATGACTTTCTCTGCTGTAGTGGGATTTCAGTGTATTTCAGCAAAACTAGAAGTTGGTAGCTTCTTTTTTTCAAAACCTACATTTGAAGTTAATTTTGAAATGTCACAAATTTCTGACAGATTTCTTCTTTACTTCCAAATTAATCATGAAATTAATTATAGCGAACCAACTGATAGTTTACCCATGTTTCAATTGGTATTGTGTTAGGAATCGATTTAGTATTTGTGAGGAATTATCCGTCGTAATATTCTTGTTTGTTCATACAGGCGCTTTGAGGATAAAAACAGCATTTAATTTGGTAAAAATACATTTATTATTCCGTATTAAGCTATTGATTTAGTGAAGGGTAATTATTTCTATTTTCGTCGTCCATGTTTTTATCATTTTTGGGAGACTGAAATATAGGGTATATGATGTGACATTCCCGACTTATGATATATATCCCCTGAGGTGCAGCCGAAGGGAATATATATCCTAAGCCGGGAATGTCTCATTATATATACCCTGTCTGATAGCTGAATAACAGATATATTACGGATTTAACTATTTTTTTAAATACAGAATCAAACTGTCGTATAAAAAAAGTCATCCATGGATTTTTGTTTTATTGTTTTCTTTTTCTGTTTTGTTTGGTTGTTTGTTTTTTCCTATTTGTTTTATTTTACCACTTACATAGTTCTAATTCATGTTTTTATTTTCCTATTTGTTTTATTTTACCACTTACATAGTTCTAATTCTTGTTTTTATTTTCCTTTTTGTTTTATTTTACCACTTACATAGTTCTAATTCTTGTTTTTATTTTCCTATTTGTTTTATTTTACCACTTACATAGTTCTAATTCATGTTTTTATTTTCCTATTTGTTTTATTTTACCACTTACATAGTTCTAATTCATATGTAAAGCCATATTCAATATTTTGCGTCTTTTATTTTATTTTTTCTAAACATCGTCATTTCTAGATGACGTCAAAATATACGTCACATTATATTTCATGTATGAGGTGTCTCATGAAAGTAATGGGTTTGCAATAATTTAAATGTTAACAACGTCTAACAAAAACTTGGTGTTGCTCCGTTATTTCGAAAGTGTTCAAGGCGCAAAGTTTAACACGCCTTACTCTTAGCTTGTTTATTGCGATGTTCAAGTTTGCTATGGTACAGCCGTGGAACATAGGATTAGGAGTTTGCTGAATCGATCTGGTGTTTTGTTACGGAATTAAGAGTAGTGATATATTTTTGTTCATACAGCCGTTTTGAGTATAAAAACAGCATTTAATTTGGTAAAAATACATTTATTATTCCGTATTACGCTATTGATTCAGTGACGCATAATTATTTGTCGTCCATGTTGTTATCGTTCTTGGGAGACTGAAATATATACCCCGTCTGTTTTCCGAATATATGCTGACATTCATGTTTGAAGAACCAATGAAAAATTGTGTAGCAAACTAAATCCGTAATATATGCTGATATTCATAGTTGAAGAACCAATGAGAATGTGTGTAACAAACTAAATCCATAATATATATATTGGGAATAAACTTTTTTTTAAACCAAAGAAGATCAAAATCCTACACCTGAGAGTTGAATTTTTTTAGGGGAGTTTTAATCAATGAGTGATTGACTTCTCTCTTCCGCTTATACAATAAGAAGTTTAAATTCCAACAATAGGATTCACCTGTAAGCAAAAGCAATTGTATTTATTCAATAAATGAGTTCCATTCGCAGTTTTTTAAACTCCCAACACAATACCAATTGAAACATGGGTAAACTATCAGGTGGTTCACTATTATATATTGAAATTATGCAACATTATGTCTTTATATTTTTGTGTTTCTTGTTTTATCAAAAGCGATCCTATTTATCAACTGTGTGTACTTCGGTATCAAATGCTATACATTCAATTTTTGAATATTTCACCAAAAGATTTGTTTCCATGGAAACATTCCTAAAAAGTAGGAAAAACCTATTTTAATGAAATGTTAGTGTATTATAGAATTGATTGGCAATAGTTTTAAGAGAAAATTCACCATCTACATGTCGTAGCTAATGATAATAATTACAATGTTTCGCCATATGGAATTCTTAAAATCTAACATGTTGACAAGTATGATATTACAGATGGCAACTAAAATGACAATACCAAAGAAAAATTACCTGTCCTGTTAATACAGTTATAAAAATTGTTCCAATGGAGGCTAAGAAAGCTACAAAACCATTAAGTCCTATACACCAATAGACTACCGTTACAAAGAAGAATGGCTGTATTAGAATCAAAGGGAGCTCACTGGTACACTTTCCCAGGAAATATGCAGATAAACGATACCAACCGGCGCTCTTTCTTTGTTAATGACAATCTTTTCAAAAGGAACTGAAAACATAACAACATTTTTTTTTAATGGAATTTTTCATATAAAGGAAGAAAATGAAGAATTTGACAAAATTCCTGATAACTCTATTTTAGAACTACATACAGGCACTATTTCATTTTTACCAATGCCTGTACCAAGTCAGGGTCATTACGGTTTTCACAGTTTTCCGGTTGTTGACTGATTTTGTCTGTTTATATAATTATGAGTTTTGACTTTCCCTTTGTAAGATTGTTCGGAGTTCGGTAATTTTGTTATTACCTTTATTTTATTAATTCCGTTAAGGGGATGTCGTGGTCGTGATCATATGATGGTTGGATTTACAACTACCTGTGCAATCAGTGACTATCATCACTAAAGTTGTGAGTTTGAATCCCGCTCATGGCAAGGTGTACTTGATGCACTTTATTTGATAAAGTTTGTCAGTGACTTGCGACAGGTCGATGGTTTTCTCCAGTTTCTTCCATCAATAAAACTGACCTCGATATAACTGAAATATTGTTGAAAGTGGTGTTAAACACCATAAACATAAACATATTAGTTCAGTTCAATTTTTCTCACCAATAAAACACTCATTTTGTTATAGAAGATAAAGAGTAACTTTTGTTCTTATAAACAATCTTCAGGCTGAATTGTAGGCATAGTACCATCATAAAGGTTTCATAATACCCACTGGTTTACTATTAGCACCCCTTTTTGGCCCAGAATATCCCCCCAAATAAATCTTGTTCGTGTTTATAATGCACATAGACTTTTGGAAAAAATTGCCGTCAGAAATGTAAGCATTACATGTGAATCGTGTATATATTTTTCAATCCTTTGAGCATGTTTTCTCTGCTGAGGGAATTTTAAAGCCATATAATCTCCTTTAAAATTCAATAAAATTTTAAAATATTAATTGTGTCAGGATTTATTGGCATCTTCATATGAATTTTTTTATTGTCCGGATGTTGATTAATGGATATGAAATCTGTAAATATTTTTAAATTCGGGATCTCATCAAAATGTGATGCAATTGATGGTTTAAGATAAAAGAAAATACTGATATAGAATAAAGAAAAACAAACAATTGTCACTTATTATTACATTGTTGAACATTGCTGAGCTTGTGATGAGTTGTAGGAAATACTGTTGCTACATACATCAAGTAGCGCTGACAATCGGTTATTTTTTGCATCTTTAAAATTTACCAAAGTTCTAATTAATGATCATTAATGAATTACAAACAAATGCCTTAATATTATATTGGGGAAACAGCATCCAAACCATACAATCATAATTGATATAGTTATATGTTGTAATTCATTGCCAATTGGATTATACTTAACATCACTTGAGATCTAGCTTGTACATTAGCACAGATAACTTATATATTAGCATTGACTTACATGAAGTTACAGCATCAAATAAAGGAATAAATCCCCAGTGTATACTGATGAAAAATACCTGTAACGTAAATAAAGGAATAAATTCCCAATGTATATTGATGAAAAATACCTGTAGCGTAAATAAAGGAATAAATCCCCAATGTATACTGATGAAAAATACCTGTAACGTAAATAAAGGAATAAATCCCCAGTGTATACTGATGAAAAATACCTGTAACGTAAATAAAGGAATAAATCCCCAATGTATACTGATGAAAAATACCTGTAACATAAATAAAGGAATAAATCCCCAGTGTATACTGATGAAAAATACCTGTAACGTAAATAAAGGAATAAATCCCCAGTGTATACTGATGAAAAATACCTGTAGCGTAAATAAAGGAATAAATTCTCAGTGTATACTGATGAAAAATACCTGCAATGTAAATAAAGGAATAAATCCCCAATGTATACTGATGAAAAATACCTGTAACGTCAAAAGCAAATAATTTTGAAAAAATTTCATATTTCTGTATGGTGTTCAAACAAAAAATACACTATGTTTTCAACTAGAAACTTTCACACTGTCTCTTTGTCACTATCATCAGTCATGAAATTAATTAATAATGGAGTTTTCTGCAAAATTCTTTCACCTTCCTGTATATTCAAACCACCTTAATTTCAGTATAATTGAATGGTGCTGCAATGAAAATAATAGAAATTATAAATGCTGTGAATTTTCTACCAATGTTTTCATTATTAAGCTCCTTTTTTTATTTGGTAAGGAGAGGGTTCCTACTTCTTCATTTCAAGTTCATCCAAATGTGAAATTATGTACCCTAGTCTAATGAAGAAAAAAAAGGATACTCCAGTTTCCTCCACCAATCAAATTGACTGCCACAATATAACTGAAATATTGCTGAAAGTGTTTCTAAACACCCTAATCCTATTACTTCTGACAGTGTTTATACTGCATTTATTAGTTTCTTTTTACTTTTTTTTTATCTAAGGCCAAGCCTTCTATCTCTCTGTATACTTACAGCACCCATTCTGTCTCTAAGTGTTTCCTCTGACCGAGGCAGCTGGAACCATATCGCACTCACAATTAAACATATCAAAATATTCTCTATCAATTTCACTTTATCAAGAATTCTAACTGCTGATAATTTAAATGATCTAAGAGTTAAGTTTTTATATTGAGTCCAGAAACCAGTCGGCCATTTTGTTTTCTTCGCTTCATCAAAAACATTTTCTTTGCTTACATCAATCTCTAGTAAACTGGAATGGATATTTCCTAAAAAAAAAAAGATAACAAATCAATTATTATAGTTTGGTTTGGTTTTATGGTGTTTAACGCCACTTTCAACACTATTTCAGTTATATCGTGGCGATCAGTTTTATTGGTGGAGGAAACCGGAGTACCCGGAAAAATACACCGACCTGTCACAAGTCACTGACAAACTTTATCACATAATGCTGTATCGAGTACGCCTCTCCTGGTTGGGATTCGATCTCACATTGTTAGAAATGATAGGCACTGATTGCACATGTAGTTTAAATCCAACTACTATATGATCACGGCACTGACTGCCCCTCAATTATTATAGGGGGCCCGGGTGGCTCAATGAGTTAGGTCATTGGATCTAACAACTCATACAAGCCTATCACCAATACGACGTCGGGTCGCGCCCGACTTTGTAAATTACAAAAAAGGGTGTACTCGACTCACAGCCGCATGTGATAAAGTTTACCAGTTGTTTGCCCATGGTCGGTGGTTCTCTCCGGGTACTACGGCTTCCTCCACCATTAAAACTGGTTGCCATGATATAGCTGAAATATTGTTGAAAGGGGCGCTAAAACACAAAAAAAAAAAAAAAAAATCAATTATTATAATGGAACATTCAATTGCATGTCAATAATGTAAAGTAATTGTAGCGATTTACAAGCTATATAACAATAACATGAGGGGCCTCAGAAATTGTTAATTCATGGATTGCCATCTATCTTGGAGATCAGTGCCCATCATGGTTAAGGTTTCACCAATTCAACTTTCTCTTATAGCTATGTGTGTTAGCTAAAACCTTTTTTCAATAAATATTGAAAAAAAATTACAAGTGGAAGGTGGGTGTTTTTTTTTTAGTGATCTTCTTTTTTCCCTCTCAAAAAAATTTGCTTACAGTCAAAACATGATATTACAAACTCAGAAACTGTGAAATCATTATTAATCATGGGGTTCTAATTTTCGTGGATTTTGTAGTTCACTTAAATACAATTTTCCCATTGATTGTTGCCTGTAATGTATGAAACCACGAATTCAAGAACCCAGGGATCAATGCATTTTGTAAAAACCACGAAAATTGGTGCCAAGGAATAAAAGTACTTTCACAGTAAGTTGTTTCTATTGATGACTTGAAGTAAAAAAAATTGTCCTATCGAAGTATCTTTCAGCTTATTGTATCATGGATAATTCTAATATTCAGATATATCACAAAGTGTATGCAATGATTTGTCATATTGACAACAACGTAGCTAAATCTTGTCGAAAGTGGCGATCCTAATCTTAAATATAATGTGATACATCTCATATGTAAATCAGCTATAACAAACATTTAACGCCAACTGAGCATTATTTTCAGCTATATGATGGCGAGAACAAATTACATGTACATTCAATGAGTGAATGAATGATTGTTGCTTAATGGCAAATCCAACGAGAACAAGTTACATTTGATGAAATGATGATGATGACCACTTTGTACTAGACCAACACCCTTAATTGGATCTTTATAGTGCTAGCACACTGAAAAAACATTTCATGGGTAGAAAAGTTTTTTCGACTCGGACACATGATCCTGATTCTGAGCCAATCAGTCTTTGCTCCTACTCCTTAATGACCTTAGTGAACCAACACTAGTTTTATAGTCTTTAGTTTGACAAGAACTCATAATCTACAACACTTGAGGTGATCATCTTCTAACCATTACACTACCCGATCAGTTACATTTGCTTAGACATTTTTATGGCATGTTTAAAGTCAACCAGTCTGTCATTGCACTTTTTTAACAGATGTTTAAAATAGATTTACAGGTATACCAACTACTGCAGTCTTTATTAATAAATTTAACAATACAATTATATTAGAGAACATGTCTAATTTAATTTTGGAAGAACCAAATATTTGTGTCCATCCAACTTTAAATTTATTTTTGATTATTGTTTTATCAAGATTTAATAAACTTCAAATATTATACAAACAAACTAAAAACAGAACATATAGTATTCTATAGTAAATATGTACCTTCTCCCACTTCAGATCTATTTTTCCAGAATTTAAACTTCTCTAGTTTTGAAGGAGTTTTATCTAAATCAAATTCAGATTTCCATTCCATTATCAGTGAACCTGGATCATAGCTTAATACATCCCCGTCATATTGTTTCCTGAAAAATGATAGCTTCATCATAGATTTAAGTCTCAAAACTTTAAATAAACACAAATGTACTTATTAAGACTAAACTCTGACCCTTGTGTGAAGCTACCATCTTTGTGGTGTAATGTTATCTTGAGTGTGGACAATCATGGTTTTTACACCCTGTCAGATCTTGAGTGTGGACAATCATAGGTTTTACACCCTGTCAGATCAAACCAATGACTATCAAATTGGTATTTGCTGCTTCTCCACTAAGCAAACAACATTAAGAAGTAAGAGCTGTTAACCAGTACCCAGAATAATGTGTGAGAGTTGAGAAATATAGAATCTAACACCGGAAAAAGTGCAAGACAAGGAAATCTCCGACACCCGAGGGTAAGATTTCAATTGAAATCTTACCCTCGGGTGTCGGAGATTTCCCTGTCTTGCACTTTTGCCAGTGTTTGATTTTATTTCTCACTTTTATCAGCTGTTTTTAATTTCGTGTTTGTTTATGTACTTTTAGCAGATGATCATGTAAACAATGTGAGTTATTTCCCCTTCATGTCAATCAAAAAAGTAGTTCCGTATTTTTGTGTATTGCGTGAAGGTTATTATGTAATAATATGGCTGATTGTTAGGATTTGCGTGTTTATAAAAGATTGAAAACTTATATACAGTGAATTGTTTATTTTAAAAAGGAAAAGCATGGAGAATTGGGGGCAGTTGACATAAACTGTACAGCATGCATTTGCCGGTAAAACGCATGTGATTTTTTTGTCTTGCACTAGTGCAAGATAAGAAAATCTCACATCGCTAAAATTAGGAACTGGTCTGTCTCAAAAGTGAGAAATATGTTTCCTGGAGGACTGTTATTTCTGACAGTGAGTTAGCAAAATACAAATCCAACTCAGCATGTTGTACCTTTCCTCATTCATGACTTACCACCATCTTATTAGACAAGAGTAACACAACAAGAACCACCATTGAAATAGGACATGATTACCATTTCCAGAGCACCCGAGTTCACCCCTGGGTTTTTGTTGCTCAATCTTTAGTTTTCTGTGTAGTGTTTTGTAGATCATTGTTTGTCCTTTCTTTTGGCCATTGTATTGTCTGTCCTTTCTTTTGGCCATTGTATTGTTTGTCCTTTCTTTTGGCCATTGTATTGTCTGTCCTTTCTTTTGGCCATTGTATTGTCTGTCCTTTCTTTTGGCCATTGTATTGTTTGTCCTTTCTTTTGGCCATTGTATTGTTTGTCCTTTCTTTTGGCCATTGCATTGTCTGTCCTTTCTTTTGGCCATTGTATTGTCTGTCCTTTCTTTTGGCCATTGTATTGTCTGTCCTTTCTTTTGGCCAGTATATTTATTGTCTGTCCTTTCTTTTGGCCAGTGTATTGTCTGTCCTTTATTTTGGCCATTGTATTGTCTGTCCTTTCTTTTGGCCATTGTATTTTCTGTCCTTTCTTTTGGCCATTGTATTGTCTGTCCTTTATTTTGGCCATTGCATTGTCTGTCCTTTCTTTTGGCCAGTGTATTGTCTGTAATTTCTTTTTGCCATTGTATTGTTTGTCCTTTCTTTTGGCCATTGTATTGTTTGTCCTTTCTTTTGGCTATTGTATTGTCTGTCCTTTCTTTTGGCCATTGTATTGTCTGTCCTTTCTTTTGGCCATTGTATTGTCTGTCCTTCCTTTTGGCCATTGCATTGTCTGTCCTTTCTTTTGGCCATTGTATTGTCTGTCCTTTCTTTTGGCCATTGTATTGTTTGTTTTCTTCAATTCAGAGTTTCTAATTACCTCTTTAGTATCTTCAAACTTTTCATAAGTTAGATATCATCATCTGATCAAAAGGTAACATATTCTACTCACTCTCTAAAACATCTACCAGTAATGATTTATACACAGATAAAGTATACAGTAGTCTCCCTCTTATAAAGCCACATCTTCTGCAATGAAAGGGTGACCTTTAATAAGAGGGGTCACCTCTCTTGAGGGGACAATTTAGTAGTATAATACTCCCTCAGTTTCGTCTGAAATCTGGCCTGTTAAGAGGGGTAACCTTTGGTATGAGTGGTGTTATAAGGGGGGATAATGGTGCTTAATGTCCCTTTCAATAATATTTCAGTTATATCGTGGCGATCAGTTTTATTGGTGGAGGAAAATGGAGTACCCTGAGAAAACCACCAACCAGCTGCAAGTTACTGACAAACTTGATCACATAACATTGTAGCGTAGCCTTATAAAAAATGAACTACTGTATTACTGTTGTATTTTAAAGCACGAAGTCCTTTTAACGGTAGGCTGTCCGATTTTTCCTCCTATATATTGATAGCCAAATATCTGTTCACCGGAAGCTTAAAAAAATAAATCAATTGATATTCAGAAACGCAAAAGAAATATATTTCAATGAAAAATTCACAATTCTTTAATTATTTACTCTATGCAAAATCGAAATAAACTTGAAATAAAATTCTAATAAAAAATTATCTTTCTACGAAACTCTCGACGGAAGAGCGGCGTAGGTAAAATGAACGGAACCGCCATAACAAATCGGCTACAAAATTCATTCAAAATAAAAGATAATAACGTGTACGGATCATCGTATTATTGAAATTTTAGGACTTCGTCCTTCAAACAGGTTGCCTGTCTCATATTAAACAGATATACCAAGATTTGAATTCTCATTCACTAGTCCTCATTGTTAGTGTTGTGGAAGAGTGAATTTTGACAGTTTGTAAATAATTTAAAGTTTTAGGAATTTTTATTTTTACTATGATCATAATATATCTTTTTGTAAATAAAATATGTTGAAATAATTTCCTTAAGACTTTCCCATTTATTTATAATATTGAAAACCTCTTTGAGTAATAAAATGAATGAGGTCTACAACTTTGTTATGTTTAATAGGGTTATCACCTAAGTTCAGGAAAGTGACCCAAATATGTATCCTTATTTTTCATTTTTGATTAGTTGAGATCAGTTTGACCAGGTATTTCATGTCAGTGGCTATTTGAGTCACATGCATTTTTGGTGGGAAATTATATTGTTCTTTTGAGGCACTCTATAATTTTTCATAAGCATGGATGGCAGACATATTGTCAACTCCATATACATATTGTTTTTGATGAGTATTTGAAACCAGCTTGAACTGATATAATATTTCTATTTGTCACCACTAATATTCATTTAAGGTTGCCATGATATAATACACATTGATGAACAACAGCATGATATTGTGATCCTTGAGGTATATCCTGTATTTTCATTCCAAGACCTTTGCACCCCAGTGTGAGGTAAAGATAGTTGGTTTTTTTATAGTTTAGCTTATCAATACTAATTTTGCTACTTATTATTTTACTTATTATAATGTTGAGTTTATGCTTATCTTTGGCTTAGCTTATGCTTATTTTTGTTATTATTTTGTTTGGTATTATAATGCTTAGTTTATTCTTATTTTTGCTGCTATTGTTTGGTTCATGTGAAGCTATTTCTTACATGTCTGATATTAGAAAATGTTCATGAGAACCACGAGCAGGTATATAATCCATTCACAGAGAAAGAATATTTTGTTAGAATAATGGAATAGAAACTTGTCAGAATTGTAATTTATTTTATTTTAAATATTCACCTATTATAGTATGCATAAGCTATCAGAGTTATCTTTCTTGATCCATTATTTATTGGTTTTAATATTGTTATTACAGGGTCTTTTATTTGGAAGTATTTCCAATGCAACTGCAATAAATGCTCGAACTTACAACGTCTTGATTTTTATTATTTCATTGAGAATTTGACACGATGACAGTGTGTTAACTTACTTAATTCTGTTTCCAGCAGTGATTATCTTCTCTTGAGTTTCTCCACTCTCCTTCAGCTTTTCCACTGAAAGATGAAAACAATCGTATAAACACAAAGTTTGATTTATATGTGACTTATTTTTATTAGAACTGTCAAGAAATGTACCCTAGTCTAATGAAGAAAAAAAAGGATACTCCAGTTTCCTCCACCAATCAAATTGACTGCCACAATATAACTGAAATATTGCTGAAAGTGTTTCTAAACACCCTAATCCTATTACTTCTGACAGTGTTTATACTGCATTTATTAGTTTCTTTTTACTTTTTTTTTATCTAAGGCCAAGCCTTCTATCTCTCTGTATACTTACAGCACCCATTCTGTCTCTAAGTGTTTCCTCTGACCGAGGCAGCTGGAACCATATCGCACTCACAATTAAACATATCAAAATATTCTCTATCAATTTCACTTTATCAAGAATTCTAACTGCTGATAATTTAAATGATCTAAGAGTTAAGTTTTTATATTGAGTCCAGAAACCAGTCGGCCATTTTGTTTTCTTCGCTTCATCAAAAACATTTTCTTTGCTTACATCAATCTCTAGTAAACTGGAATGGATATTTCCTAAAAAAAAAAAGATAACAAATCAATTATTATAGTTTGGTTTGGTTTTATGGTGTTTAACGCCACTTTCAACACTATTTCAGTTATATCGTGGCGATCAGTTTTATTGGTGGAGGAAACCGGAGTACCCGGAAAAATACACCGACCTGTCACAAGTCACTGACAAACTTTATCACATAATGCTGTATCGAGTACGCCTCTCCTGGTTGGGATTCGATCTCACATTGTTAGAAATGATAGGCACTGATTGCACATGTAGTTTAAATCCAACTACTATATGATCACGGCACTGACTGCCCCTCAATTATTATAGGGGGCCCGGGTGGCTCAATGAGTTAGGTCATTGGATCTAACAACTCATACAAGCCTATCACCAATACGACGTCGGGTCGCGCCCGACTTTGTAAATTACAAAAAAGGGTGTACTCGACTCACAGCCGCATGTGATAAAGTTTACCAGTTGTTTGCCCATGGTCGGTGGTTCTCTCCGGGTACTACGGCTTCCTCCACCATTAAAACTGGTTGCCATGATATAGCTGAAATATTGTTGAAAGGGGCGCTAAAACACAAAAAAAACAAAAAAAAAATCAATTATTATAATGGAACATTCAATTGCATGTCAATAATGTAAAGTAATTGTAGCGATTTACAAGCTATATAACAATAACATGAGGGGCCTCAGAAATTGTTAATTCATGGATTGCCATCTATCTTGGAGATCAGTGCCCATCATGGTTAAGGTTTCACCAATTCAACTTTCTCTTATAGCTATGTGTGTTAGCTAAAACCTTTTTTCAATAAATATTGAAAAAAAATTACAAGTGGAAGGTGGGTGTTTTTTTTTTAGTGATCTTCTTTTTTCCCTCTCAAAAAAATTTGCTTACAGTCAAAACATGATATTACAAACTCAGAAACTGTGAAATCATTATTAATCATGGGGTTCTAATTTTCGTGGATTTTGTAGTTCACTTAAATACAATTTTCCCATTGATTGTTGCCTGTAATGTATGAAACCACGAATTCAAGAACCCAGGGATCAATGCATTTTGTAAAAACCACGAAAATTGGTGCCAAGGAATAAAAGTACTTTCACAGTAAGTTGTTTCTATTGATGACTTGAAGTAAAAAAAATTGTCCTATCGAAGTATCTTTCAGCTTATTGTATCATGGATAATTCTAATATTCAGATATATCACAAAGTGTATGCAATGATTTGTCATATTGACAACAACGTAGCTAAATCTTGTCGAAAGTGGCGATCCTAATCTTAAATATAATGTGATACATCTCATATGTAAATCAGCTATAACAAACATTTAACGCCAACTGAGCATTATTTTCAGCTATATGATGGCGAGAACAAATTACATGTACATTCAATGAGTGAATGAATGATTGTTGCTTAATGGCAAATCCAACGAGAACAAGTTACATTTGATGAAATGATGATGATGACCACTTTGTACTAGACCAACACCCTTAATTGGATCTTTATAGTGCTAGCACACTGAAAAAACATTTCATGGGTAGAAAAGTTTTTTCGACTCGGACACATGATCCTGATTCTGAGCCAATCAGTCTTTGCTCCTACTCCTTAATGACCTTAGTGAACCAACACTAGTTTTATAGTCTTTAGTTTGACAAGAACTCATAATCTACAACACTTGAGGTGATCATCTTCTAACCATTACACTACCCGATCAGTTACATTTGCTTAGACATTTTTATGGCATGTTTAAAGTCAACCAGTCTGTCATTGCACTTTTTTAACAGATGTTTAAAATAGATTTACAGGTATACCAACTACTGCAGTCTTTATTAATAAATTTAACAATACAATTATATTAGAGAACATGTCTAATTTAATTTTGGAAGAACCAAATATTTGTGTCCATCCAACTTTAAATTTATTTTTGATTATTGTTTTATCAAGATTTAATAAACTTCAAATATTATACAAACAAACTAAAAACAGAACATATAGTATTCTATAGTAAATATGTACCTTCTCCCACTTCAGATCTATTTTTCCAGAATTTAAACTTCTCTAGTTTTGAAGGAGTTTTATCTAAATCAAATTCAGATTTCCATTCCATTATCAGTGAACCTGGATCATAGCTTAATACATCCCCGTCATATTGTTTCCTGAAAAATGATAGCTTCATCATATATTTAAGTCTCAAAACTTTAAATAAACACAAATGTACTTATTAAGACTAAACTCTGACCCTTGTGTGAAGCTACCATCTTTGTGGTGTAATGTTATCTTGAGTGTGGACAATCATGGTTTTTACACCCTGTCAGATCTTGAGTGTGGACAATCATAGGTTTTACACCCTGTCAGATCAAACCAATGACTATCAAATTGGTATTTGCTGCTTCTCCACTAAGCAAACAACATTAAGAAGTAAGAGCTGTTAACCAGTACCCAGAATAATGTGTGAGAGTTGAGAAATATAGAATCTAACACCGGAAAAAGTGCAAGACAAGGAAATCTCCGACACCCGAGGGTAAGATTTCAATTGAAATCTTACCCTCGGGTGTCGGAGATTTCCCTGTCTTGCACTTTTGCCAGTGTTTGATTTTATTTCTCACTTTTATCAGCTGTTTTTAATTTCGTGTTTGTTTATGTACTTTTAGCAGATGATCATGTAAACAATGTGAGTTATTTCCCCTTCATGTCAATCAAAAAAGTAGTTCCGTATTTTTGTGTATTGCGTGAAGGTTATTATGTAATAATATGGCTGATTGTTAGGATTTGCGTGTTTATAAAAGATTGAAAACTTATATACAGTGAATTGTTTATTTTAAAAAGGAAAAGCATGGAGAATTGGGGGCAGTTGACATAAACTGTACAGCATGCATTTGCCGGTAAAACGCATGTGATTTTTTTGTCTTGCACTAGTGCAAGATAAGAAAATCTCACATCGCTAAAATTAGGAACTGGTCTGTCTCAAAAGTGAGAAATATGTTTCCTGGAGGACTGTTATTTCTGACAGTGAGTTAGCAAAATACAAATCCAACTCAGCATGTTGTACCTTTCCTCATTCATGACTTACCACCATCTTATTAGACAAGAGTAACACAACAAGAACCACCATTGAAATAGGACATGATTACCATTTCCAGAGCACCCGAGTTCACCCCTGGGTTTTTGTTGCTCAATCTTTAGTTTTCTGTGTAGTGTTTTGTAGATCATTGTTTGTCCTTTCTTTTGGCCATTGTATTGTCTGTCCTTTCTTTTGGCCATTGTATTGTTTGTCCTTTCTTTTGGCCATTGTATTGTCTGTCCTTTCTTTTGGCCATTGTATTGTCTGTCCTTTCTTTTGGCCATTGTATTGTTTGTCCTTTCTTTTGGCCATTGTATTGTTTGTCCTTTCTTTTGGCCATTGCATTGTCTGTCCTTTCTTTTGGCCATTGTATTGTCTGTCCTTTCTTTTGGCCATTGTATTGTCTGTCCTTTCTTTTGGCCAGTATATTTATTGTCTGTCCTTTCTTTTGGCCAGTGTATTGTCTGTCCTTTATTTTGGCCATTGTATTGTCTGTCCTTTCTTTTGGCCATTGTATTTTCTGTCCTTTCTTTTGGCCATTGTATTGTCTGTCCTTTATTTTGGCCATTGCATTGTCTGTCCTTTCTTTTGGCCAGTGTATTGTCTGTAATTTCTTTTTGCCATTGTATTGTTTGTCCTTTCTTTTGGCCATTGTATTGTTTGTCCTTTCTTTTGGCTATTGTATTGTCTGTCCTTTCTTTTGGCCATTGTATTGTCTGTCCTTTCTTTTGGCCATTGTATTGTCTGTCCTTCCTTTTGGCCATTGCATTGTCTGTCCTTTCTTTTGGCCATTGTATTGTCTGTCCTTTCTTTTGGCCATTGTATTGTTTGTTTTCTTCAATTCAGAGTTTCTAATTACCTCTTTAGTATCTTCAAACTTTTCATAAGTTAGATATCATCATCTGATCAAAAGGTAACATATTCTACTCACTCTCTAAAACATCTACCAGTAATGATTTATACACAGATAAAGTATACAGTAGTCTCCCTCTTATAAAGCCACATCTTCTGCAATGAAAGGGTGACCTTTAATAAGAGGGGTCACCTCTCTTGAGGGGACAATTTAGTAGTATAATACTCCCTCAGTTTCGTCTGAAATCTGGCCTGTTAAGAGGGGTAACCTTTGGTATGAGTGGTGTTATAAGGGGGGATAATGGTGCTTAATGTCCCTTTCAATAATATTTCAGTTATATCGTGGCGATCAGTTTTATTGGTGGAGGAAAATGGAGTACCCTGAGAAAACCACCAACCAGCTGCAAGTTACTGACAAACTTGATCACATAACATTGTAGCGTAGCCTTATAAAAAATGAACTACTGTATTACTGTTGTATTTTAAAGCACGAAGTCCTTTTAACGGTAGGCTGTCCGATTTTTCCTCCTATATATTGATAGCCAAATATCTGTTCACCGGAAGCTTAAAAAAATAAATCAATTGATATTCAGAAACGCAAAAGAAATATATTTCAATGAAAAATTCACAATTCTTTAATTATTTACTCTATGCAAAATCGAAATAAACTTGAAATAAAATTCTAATAAAAAATTATCTTTCTACGAAACTCTCGACGGAAGAGCGGCGTAGGTAAAATGAACGGAACCGCCATAACAAATCGGCTACAAAATTCATTCAAAATAAAAGATAATAACGTGTACGGATCATCGTATTATTGAAATTTTAGGACTTCGTCCTTCAAACAGGTTGCCTGTCTCATATTAAACAGATATACCAAGATTTGAATTCTCATTCACTAGTCCTCATTGTTAGTGTTGTGGAAGAGTGAATTTTGACAGTTTGTAAATAATTTAAAGTTTTAGGAATTTTTATTTTTACTATGATCATAATATATCTTTTTGTAAATAAAATATGTTGAAATAATTTCCTTAAGACTTTCCCATTTATTTATAATATTGAAAACCTCTTTGAGTAATAAAATGAATGAGGTCTACAACTTTGTTATGTTTAATAGGGTTATCACCTAAGTTCAGGAAAGTGACCCAAATATGTATCCTTATTTTTCATTTTTGATTAGTTGAGATCAGTTTGACCAGGTATTTCATGTCAGTGGCTATTTGAGTCACATGCATTTTTGGTGGGAAATTATATTGTTCTTTTGAGGCACTCTATAATTTTTCATAAGCATGGATGGCAGACATATTGTCAACTCCATATACATATTGTTTTTGATGAGTATTTGAAACCAGCTTGAACTGATATAATATTTCTATTTGTCACCACTAATATTCATTTAAGGTTGCCATGATATAATACATATTGATGAACAACAGCATGATATTGTGATCCTTGAGGTATATCCTGTATTTTCATTCCAAGACCTTTGCACCCCAGTGTGAGGTAAAGATAGTTGGTTTTTTTATAGTTTAGCTTATCAATACTAATTTTGCTACTTATTATTTTACTTATTATAATGTTGAGTTTATGCTTATCTTTGGCTTAGCTTATGCTTATTTTTGTTATTATTTTGTTTGGTATTATAATGCTTAGTTTATTCTTATTTTTGCTGCTATTGTTTGGTTCATGTGAAGCTATTTCTTACATGTCTGATATTAGAAAATGTTCATGAGAACCACGAGCAGGTATATAATCCATTCACAGAGAAAGAATATTTTGTTAGAATAATGGAATAGAAACTTGTCAGAATTGTAATTTATTTTATTTTAAATATTCACCTATTATAGTATGCATAAGCTATCAGAGTTATCTTTCTTGATCCATTATTTATTGGTTTTAATATTGTTATTACAGGGTCTTTTATTTGGAAGTATTTCCAATGCAACTGCAATAAATGCTCGAACTTACAACGTCTTGATTTTTATTATTTCATTGAGAATTTGACACGATGACAGTGTGTTAACTTACTTAATTCTGTTTCCAGCAGTGATTATCTTCTCTTGAGTTTCTCCACTCTCCTTCAGCTTTTCCACTGAAAGATGAAAACAATCGTATAAACACAAAGTTTGATTTATATGTGACTTATTTTTATTAGAACTGTCAAGAAATGTACCCTAGTCTAATGAAGAAAAAAAAGGATACTCCAGTTTCCTCCACCAATCAAATTGACTGCCACAATATAACTGAAATATTGCTGAAAGTGTTTCTAAACACCCTAATCCTATTACTTCTGACAGTGTTTATACTGCATTTATTAGTTTCTTTTTACTTTTTTTTTATCTAAGGCCAAGCCTTCTATCTCTCTGTATACTTACAGCACCCATTCTGTCTCTAAGTGTTTCCTCTGACCGAGGCAGCTGGAACCATATCGCACTCACAATTAAACATATCAAAATATTCTCTATCAATTTCACTTTATCAAGAATTCTAACTGCTGATAATTTAAATGATCTAAGAGTTAAGTTTTTATATTGAGTCCAGAAACCAGTCGGCCATTTTGTTTTCTTCGCTTCATCAAAAACATTTTCTTTGCTTACATCAATCTCTAGTAAACTGGAATGGATATTTCCTAAAAAAAAAAAGATAACAAATCAATTATTATAGTTTGGTTTGGTTTTATGGTGTTTAACGCCACTTTCAACACTATTTCAGTTATATCGTGGCGATCAGTTTTATTGGTGGAGGAAACCGGAGTACCCGGAAAAATACACCGACCTGTCACAAGTCACTGACAAACTTTATCACATAATGCTGTATCGAGTACGCCTCTCCTGGTTGGGATTCGATCTCACATTGTTAGAAATGATAGGCACTGATTGCACATGTAGTTTAAATCCAACTACTATATGATCACGGCACTGACTGCCCCTCAATTATTATAGGGGGCCCGGGTGGCTCAATGAGTTAGGTCATTGGATCTAACAACTCATACAAGCCTATCACCAATACGACGTCGGGTCGCGCCCGACTTTGTAAATTACAAAAAAGGGTGTACTCGACTCACAGCCGCATGTGATAAAGTTTACCAGTTGTTTGCCCATGGTCGGTGGTTCTCTCCGGGTACTACGGCTTCCTCCACCATTAAAACTGGTTGCCATGATATAGCTGAAATATTGTTGAAAGGGGCGCTAAAACACAAAAAAAACAAAAAAAAAATCAATTATTATAATGGAACATTCAATTGCATGTCAATAATGTAAAGTAATTGTAGCGATTTACAAGCTATATAACAATAACATGAGGGGCCTCAGAAATTGTTAATTCATGGATTGCCATCTATCTTGGAGATCAGTGCCCATCATGGTTAAGGTTTCACCAATTCAACTTTCTCTTATAGCTATGTGTGTTAGCTAAAACCTTTTTTCAATAAATATTGAAAAAAAATTACAAGTGGAAGGTGGGTGTTTTTTTTTTAGTGATCTTCTTTTTTCCCTCTCAAAAAAAATTGCTTACAGTCAAAACATGATATTACAAACTCAGAAACTGTGAAATCATTATTAATCATGGGGTTCTAATTTTCGTGGATTTTGTAGTTCACTTAAATACAATTTTCCCATTGATTGTTGCCTGTAATGTATGAAACCACGAATTCAAGAACCCAGGGATCAATGCATTTTGTAAAAACCACGAAAATTGGTGCCAAGGAATAAAAGTACTTTCACAGTAAGTTGTTTCTATTGATGACTTGAAGTAAAAAAAATTGTCCTATCGAAGTATCTTTCAGCTTATTGTATCATGGATAATTCTAATATTCAGATATATCACAAAGTGTATGCAATGATTTGTCATATTGACAACAACGTAGCTAAATCTTGTCGAAAGTGGCGATCCTAATCTTAAATATAATGTGATACATCTCATATGTAAATCAGCTATAACAAACATTTAACGCCAACTGAGCATTATTTTCAGCTATATGATGGCGAGAACAAATTACATGTACATTCAATGAGTGAATGAATGATTGTTGCTTAATGGCAAATCCAACGAGAACAAGTTACATTTGATGAAATGATGATGATGACCACTTTGTACTAGACCAACACCCTTAATTGGATCTTTATAGTGCTAGCACACTGAAAAAACATTTCATGGGTAGAAAAGTTTTTTCGACTCGGACACATGATCCTGATTCTGAGCCAATCAGTCTTTGCTCCTACTCCTTAATGACCTTAGTGAACCAACACTAGTTTTATAGTCTTTAGTTTGACAAGAACTCATAATCTACAACACTTGAGGTGATCATCTTCTAACCATTACACTACCCGATCAGTTACATTTGCTTAGACATTTTTATGGCATGTTTAAAGTCAACCAGTCTGTCATTGCACTTTTTTAACAGATGTTTAAAATAGATTTACAGGTATACCAACTACTGCAGTCTTTATTAATAAATTTAACAATACAATTATATTAGAGAACATGTCTAATTTAATTTTGGAAGAACCAAATATTTGTGTCCATCCAACTTTAAATTTATTTTTGATTATTGTTTTATCAAGATTTAATAAACTTCAAATATTATACAAACAAACTAAAAACAGAACATATAGTATTCTATAGTAAATATGTACCTTCTCCCACTTCAGATCTATTTTTCCAGAATTTAAACTTCTCTAGTTTTGAAGGAGTTTTATCTAAATCAAATTCAGATTTCCATTCCATTATCAGTGAACCTGGATCATAGCTTAATACATCCCCGTCATATTGCTTCCTGAAAAATGATAGCTTCATCATATATTTAAGTCTCAAAACTTTAAATAAACACAAATGTACTTATTAAGACTAAACTCTGACCCTTGTGTGAAGCTACCATCTTTGTGGTGTAATGTTATCTTGAGTGTGGACAATCATGGTTTTTACACCCTGTCAGATCTTGAGTGTGGACAATCATAGGTTTTACACCCTGTCAGATCAAACCAATGACTATCAAATTGGTATTTGCTGCTTCTCCACTAAGCAAACAACATTAAGAAGTAAGAGCTGTTAACCAGTACCCAGAATAATGTGTGAGAGTTGAGAAATATAGAATCTAACACCGGAAAAAGTGCAAGACAAGGAAATCTCCGACACCCGAGGGTAAGATTTCAATTGAAATCTTACCCTCGGGTGTCGGAGATTTCCCTGTCTTGCACTTTTGCCAGTGTTTGATTTTATTTCTCACTTTTATCAGCTGTTTTTAATTTCGTGTTTGTTTATGTACTTTTAGCAGATGATCATGTAAACAATGTGAGTTATTTCCCCTTCATGTCAATCAAAAAAGTAGTTCCGTATTTTTGTGTATTGCGTGAAGGTTATTATGTAATAATATGGCTGATTGTTAGGATTTGCGTGTTTATAAAAGATTGAAAACTTATATACAGTGAATTGTTTATTTTAAAAAGGAAAAGCATGGAGAATTGGGGGCAGTTGACATAAACTGTACAGCATGCATTTGCCGGTAAAACGCATGTGATTTTTTTGTCTTGCACTAGTGCAAGATAAGAAAATCTCACATCGCTAAAATTAGGAACTGGTCTGTCTCAAAAGTGAGAAATATGTTTCCTGGAGGACTGTTATTTCTGACAGTGAGTTAGCAAAATACAAATCCAACTCAGCATGTTGTACCTTTCCTCATTCATGACTTACCACCATCTTATTAGACAAGAGTAACACAACAAGAACCACCATTGAAATAGGACATGATTACCATTTCCAGAGCACCCGAGTTCACCCCTGGGTTTTTGTTGCTCAATCTTTAGTTTTCTGTGTAGTGTTTTGTAGATCATTGTTTGTCCTTTCTTTTGGCCATTGTATTGTCTGTCCTTTCTTTTGGCCATTGTATTGTTTGTCCTTTCTTTTGGCCATTGTATTGTCTGTCCTTTCTGTTGGCCATTGTATTGTCTGTCCTTTCTTTTGGCCATTGTATTGTTTGTCCTTTCTTTTGGCCATTGTATTGTTTGTCCTTTCTTTTGGCCATTGCATTGTCTGTCCTTTCTTTTGGCCATTGTATTGTCTGTCCTTTCTTTTGGCCATTGTATTGTCTGTCCTTTCTTTTGGCCAGTATATTTATTGTCTGTCCTTTCTTTTGGCCAGTGTATTGTCTGTCCTTTATTTTGGCCATTGTATTGTCTGTCCTTTCTTTTGGCCATTGTATTTTCTGTCCTTTCTTTTGGCCATTGTATTGTCTGTCCTTTATTTTGGCCATTGCATTGTCTGTCCTTTCTTTTGGCCAGTGTATTGTCTGTAATTTCTTTTTGCCATTGTATTGTTTGTCCTTTCTTTTGGCCATTGTATTGTTTGTCCTTTCTTTTGGCTATTGTATTGTCTGTCCTTTCTTTTGGCCATTGTATTGTCTGTCCTTTCTTTTGGCCATTGTATTGTCTGTCCTTCCTTTTGGCCATTGCATTGTCTGTCCTTTCTTTTGGCCATTGTATTGTCTGTCCTTTCTTTTGGCCATTGTATTGTTTGTTTTCTTCAATTCAGAGTTTCTAATTACCTCTTTAGTATCTTCAAACTTTTCATAAGTTAGATATCATCATCTGATCAAAAGGTAACATATTCTACTCACTCTCTAAAACATCTACCAGTAATGATTTATACACAGATAAAGTATACAGTAGTCTCCCTCTTATAAAGCCACATCTTCTGCAATGAAAGGGTGACCTTTAATAAGAGGGGTCACCTCTCTTGAGGGGACAATTTAGTAGTATAATACTCCCTCAGTTTCGTCTGAAATCTGGCCTGTTAAGAGGGGTAACCTTTGGTATGAGTGGTGTTATAAGGGGGGATAATGGTGCTTAATGTCCCTTTCAATAATATTTCAGTTATATCGTGGCGATCAGTTTTATTGGTGGAGGAAAATGGAGTACCCTGAGAAAACCACCAACCAGCTGCAAGTTACTGACAAACTTGATCACATAACATTGTAGCGTAGCCTTATAAAAAATGAACTACTGTATTACTGTTGTATTTTAAAGCACGAAGTCCTTTTAACGGTAGGCTGTCCGATTTTTCCTCCTATATATTGATAGCCAAATATCTGTTCACCGGAAGCTTAAAAAAATAAATCAATTGATATTCAGAAACGCAAAAGAAATATATTTCAATGAAAAATTCACAATTCTTTAATTATTTACTCTATGCAAAATCGAAATAAACTTGAAATAAAATTCTAATAAAAAATTATCTTTCTACGAAACTCTCGACGGAAGAGCGGCGTAGGTAAAATGAACGGAACCGCCATAACAAATCGGCTACAAAATTCATTCAAAATAAAAGATAATAACGTGTACGGATCATCGTATTATTGAAATTTTAGGACTTCGTCCTTCAAACAGGTTGCCTGTCTCATATTAAACAGATATACCAAGATTTGAATTCTCATTCACTAGTCCTCATTGTTAGTGTTGTGGAAGAGTGAATTTTGACAGTTTGTAAATAATTTAAAGTTTTAGGAATTTTTATTTTTACTATGATCATAATATATCTTTTTGTAAATAAAATATGTTGAAATAATTTCCTTAAGACTTTCCCATTTATTTATAATATTGAAAACCTCTTTGAGTAATAAAATGAATGAGGTCTACAACTTTGTTATGTTTAATAGGGTTATCACCTAAGTTCAGGAAAGTGACCCAAATATGTATCCTTATTTTTCATTTTTGATTAGTTGAGATCAGTTTGACCAGGTATTTCATGTCAGTGGCTATTTGAGTCACATGCATTTTTGGTGGGAAATTATATTGTTCTTTTGAGGCACTCTATAATTTTTCATAAGCATGGATGGCAGACATATTGTCAACTCCATATACATATTGTTTTTGATGAGTATTTGAAACCAGCTTGAACTGATATAATATTTCTATTTGTCACCACTAATATTCATTTAAGGTTGCCATGATATAATACACATTGATGAACAACAGCATGATATTGTGATCCTTGAGGTATATCCTGTATTTTCATTCCAAGACCTTTGCACCCCAGTGTGAGGTAAAGATAGTTGGTTTTTTTATAGTTTAGCTTATCAATACTAATTTTGCTACTTATTATTTTACTTATTATAATGTTGAGTTTATGCTTATCTTTGGCTTAGCTTATGCTTATTTTTGTTATTATTTTGTTTGGTATTATAATGCTTAGTTTATTCTTATTTTTGCTGCTATTGTTTGGTTCATGTGAAGCTATTTCTTACATGTCTGATATTAGAAAATGTTCATGAGAACCACGAGCAGGTATATAATCCATTCACAGAGAAAGAATATTTTGTTAGAATAATGGAATAGAAACTTGTCAGAATTGTAATTTATTTTATTTTAAATATTCACCTATTATAGTATGCATAAGCTATCAGAGTTATCTTTCTTGATCCATTATTTATTGGTTTTAATATTGTTATTACAGGGTCTTTTATTTGGAAGTATTTCCAATGCAACTGCAATAAATGCTCGAACTTACAACGTCTTGATTTTTATTATTTCATTGAGAATTTGACACGATGACAGTGTGTTAACTTACTTAATTCTGTTTCCAGCAGTGATTATCTTCTCTTGAGTTTCTCCACTCTCCTTCAGCTTTTCCACTGAAAGATGAAAACAATCGTATAAACACAAAGTTTGATTTATATGTGACTTATTTTTATTAGAACTGTCAAGAAATGTACCCTAGTTTAATGAAGAAAAAAAAGGATACTCCAGTTTCCTCCACCAATCAAATTGACTGCCACAATATAACTGAAATATTGCTGAAAGTGTTTCTAAACACCCTAATCCTATTACTTCTGACAGTGTTTATACTGCATTTATTAGTTTCTTTTTACTTTTTTTTTATCTAAGGCCAAGCCTTCTATCTCTCTGTATACTTACAGCACCCATTCTGTCTCTAAGTGTTTCCTCTGACCGAGGCAGCTGGAACCATATCGCACTCACAATTAAACATATCAAAATATTCTCTATCAATTTCACTTTATCAAGAATTCTAACTGCTGATAATTTAAATGATCTAAGAGTTAAGTTTTTATATTGAGTCCAGAAACCAGTCGGCCATTTTGTTTTCTTCGCTTCATCAAAAACATTTTCTTTGCTTACATCAATCTCTAGTAAACTGGAATGGATATTTCCTAAAAAAAAAAAGATAACAAATCAATTATTATAGTTTGGTTTGGTTTTATGGTGTTTAACGCCACTTTCAACACTATTTCAGTTATATCGTGGCGATCAGTTTTATTGGTGGAGGAAACCGGAGTACCCGGAAAAATACACCGACCTGTCACAAGTCACTGACAAACTTTATCACATAATGCTGTATCGAGTACGCCTCTCCTGGTTGGGATTCGATCTCACATTGTTAGAAATGATAGGCACTGATTGCACATGTAGTTTAAATCCAACTACTATATGATCACGGCACTGACTGCCCCTCAATTATTATAGGGGGCCCGGGTGGCTCAATGAGTTAGGTCATTGGATCTAACAACTCATACAAGCCTATCACCAATACGACGTCGGGTCGCGCCCGACTTTGTAAATTACAAAAAAGGGTGTACTCGACTCACAGCCGCATGTGATAAAGTTTACCAGTTGTTTGCCCATGGTCGGTGGTTCTCTCCGGGTACTACGGCTTCCTCCACCATTAAAACTGGTTGCCATGATATAGCTGAAATATTGTTGAAAGGGGCGCTAAAACACAAAAAAAACAAAAAAAAAATCAATTATTATAATGGAACATTCAATTGCATGTCAATAATGTAAAGTAATTGTAGCGATTTACAAGCTATATAACAATAACATGAGGGGCCTCAGAAATTGTTAATTCATGGATTGCCATCTATCTTGGAGATCAGTGCCCATCATGGTTAAGGTTTCACCAATTCAACTTTCTCTTATAGCTATGTGTGTTAGCTAAAACCTTTTTTCAATAAATATTGAAAAAAAATTACAAGTGGAAGGTGGGTGTTTTTTTTTTAGTGATCTTCTTTTTTCCCTCTCAAAAAAATTTGCTTACAGTCAAAACATGATATTACAAACTCAGAAACTGTGAAATCATTATTAATCATGGGGTTCTAATTTTCGTGGATTTTGTAGTTCACTTAAATACAATTTTCCCATTGATTGTTGCCTGTAATGTATGAAACCACGAATTCAAGAACCCAGGGATCAATGCATTTTGTAAAAACCACGAAAATTGGTGCCAAGGAATAAAAGTACTTTCACAGTAAGTTGTTTCTATTGATGACTTGAAGTAAAAAAAATTGTCCTATCGAAGTATCTTTCAGCTTATTGTATCATGGATAATTCTAATATTCAGATATATCACAAAGTGTATGCAATGATTTGTCATATTGACAACAACGTAGCTAAATCTTGTCGAAAGTGGCGATCCTAATCTTAAATATAATGTGATACATCTCATATGTAAATCAGCTATAACAAACATTTAACGCCAACTGAGCATTATTTTCAGCTATATGATGGCGAGAACAAATTACATGTACATTCAATGAGTGAATGAATGATTGTTGCTTAATGGCAAATCCAACGAGAACAAGTTACATTTGATGAAATGATGATGATGACCACTTTGTACTAGACCAACACCCTTAATTGGATCTTTATAGTGCTAGCACACTGAAAAAACATTTCATGGGTAGAAAAGTTTTTTCGACTCGGACACATGATCCTGATTCTGAGCCAATCAGTCTTTGCTCCTACTCCTTAATGACCTTAGTGAACCAACACTAGTTTTATAGTCTTTAGTTTGACAAGAACTCATAATCTACAACACTTGAGGTGATCATCTTCTAACCATTACACTACCCGATCAGTTACATTTGCTTAGACATTTTTATGGCATGTTTAAAGTCAACCAGTCTGTCATTGCACTTTTTTAACAGATGTTTAAAATAGATTTACAGGTATACCAACTACTGCAGTCTTTATTAATAAATTTAACAATACAATTATATTAGAGAACATGTCTAATTTAATTTTGGAAGAACCAAATATTTGTGTCCATCCAACTTTAAATTTATTTTTGATTATTGTTTTATCAAGATTTAATAAACTTCAAATATTATACAAACAAACTAAAAACAGAACATATAGTATTCTATAGTAAATATGTACCTTCTCCCACTTCAGATCTATTTTTCCAGAATTTAAACTTCTCTAGTTTTGAAGGAGTTTTATCTAAATCAAATTCAGATTTCCATTCCATTATCAGTGAACCTGGATCATAGCTTAATACATCCCCGTCATATTGTTTCCTGAAAAATGATAGCTTCATCATAGATTTAAGTCTCAAAACTTTAAATAAACACAAATGTACTTATTAAGACTAAACTCTGACCCTTGTGTGAAGCTACCATCTTTGTGGTGTAATGTTATCTTGAGTGTGGACAATCATGGTTTTTACACCCTGTCAGATCTTGAGTGTGGACAATCATAGGTTTTACACCCTGTCAGATCAAACCAATGACTATCAAATTGGTATTTGCTGCTTCTCCACTAAGCAAACAACATTAAGAAGTAAGAGCTGTTAACCAGTACCCAGAATAATGTGTGAGAGTTGAGAAATATAGAATCTAACACCGGAAAAAGTGCAAGACAAGGAAATCTCCGACACCCGAGGGTAAGATTTCAATTGAAATCTTACCCTCGGGTGTCGGAGATTTCCCTGTCTTGCACTTTTGCCAGTGTTTGATTTTATTTCTCACTTTTATCAGCTGTTTTTAATTTCGTGTTTGTTTATGTACTTTTAGCAGATGATCATGTAAACAATGTGAGTTATTTCCCCTTCATGTCAATCAAAAAAGTAGTTCCGTATTTTTGTGTATTGCGTGAAGGTTATTATGTAATAATATGGCTGATTGTTAGGATTTGCGTGTTTATAAAAGATTGAAAACTTATATACAGTGAATTGTTTATTTTAAAAAGGAAAAGCATGGAGAATTGGGGGCAGTTGACATAAACTGTACAGCATGCATTTGCCGGTAAAACGCATGTGATTTTTTTGTCTTGCACTAGTGCAAGATAAGAAAATCTCACATCGCTAAAATTAGGAACTGGTCTGTCTCAAAAGTGAGAAATATGTTTCCTGGAGGACTGTTATTTCTGACAGTGAGTTAGCAAAATACAAATCCAACTCAGCATGTTGTACCTTTCCTCATTCATGACTTACCACCATCTTATTAGACAAGAGTAACACAACAAGAACCACCATTGAAATAGGACATGATTACCATTTCCAGAGCACCCGAGTTCACCCCTGGGTTTTTGTTGCTCAATCTTTAGTTTTCTGTGTAGTGTTTTGTAGATCATTGTTTGTCCTTTCTTTTGGCCATTGTATTGTCTGTCCTTTCTTTTGGCCATTGTATTGTTTGTCCTTTCTTTTGGCCATTGTATTGTCTGTCCTTTCTTTTGGCCATTGTATTGTCTGTCCTTTCTTTTGGCCATTGTATTGTTTGTCCTTTCTTTTGGCCATTGTATTGTTTGTCCTTTCTTTTGGCCATTGCATTGTCTGTCCTTTCTTTTGGCCATTGTATTGTCTGTCCTTTCTTTTGGCCATTGTATTGTCTGTCCTTTCTTTTGGCCAGTATATTTATTGTCTGTCCTTTCTTTTGGCCAGTGTATTGTCTGTCCTTTATTTTGGCCATTGTATTGTCTGTCCTTTCTTTTGGCCATTGTATTTTCTGTCCTTTCTTTTGGCCATTGTATTGTCTGTCCTTTATTTTGGCCATTGCATTGTCTGTCCTTTCTTTTGGCCAGTGTATTGTCTGTAATTTCTTTTTGCCATTGTATTGTTTGTCCTTTCTTTTGGCCATTGTATTGTTTGTCCTTTCTTTTGGCTATTGTATTGTCTGTCCTTTCTTTTGGCCATTGTATTGTCTGTCCTTTCTTTTGGCCATTGTATTGTCTGTCCTTCCTTTTGGCCATTGCATTGTCTGTCCTTTCTTTTGGCCATTGTATTGTCTGTCCTTTCTTTTGGCCATTGTATTGTTTGTTTTCTTCAATTCAGAGTTTCTAATTACCTCTTTAGTATCTTCAAACTTTTCATAAGTTAGATATCATCATCTGATCAAAAGGTAACATATTCTACTCACTCTCTAAAACATCTACCAGTAATGATTTATACACAGATAAAGTATACAGTAGTCTCCCTCTTATAAAGCCACATCTTCTGCAATGAAAGGGTGACCTTTAATAAGAGGGGTCACCTCTCTTGAGGGGACAATTTAGTAGTATAATACTCCCTCAGTTTCGTCTGAAATCTGGCCTGTTAAGAGGGGTAACCTTTGGTATGAGTGGTGTTATAAGGGGGGATAATGGTGCTTAATGTCCCTTTCAATAATATTTCAGTTATATCGTGGCGATCAGTTTTATTGGTGGAGGAAAATGGAGTACCCTGAGAAAACCACCAACCAGCTGCAAGTTACTGACAAACTTGATCACATAACATTGTAGCGTAGCCTTATAAAAAATGAACTACTGTATTACTGTTGTATTTTAAAGCACGAAGTCCTTTTAACGGTAGGCTGTCCGATTTTTCCTCCTATATATTGATAGCCAAATATCTGTTCACCGGAAGCTTAAAAAAATAAATCAATTGATATTCAGAAACGCAAAAGAAATATATTTCAATGAAAAATTCACAATTCTTTAATTATTTACTCTATGCAAAATCGAAATAAACTTGAAATAAAATTCTAATAAAAAATTATCTTTCTACGAAACTCTCGACGGAAGAGCGGCGTAGGTAAAATGAACGGAACCGCCATAACAAATCGGCTACAAAATTCATTCAAAATAAAAGATAATAACGTGTACGGATCATCGTATTATTGAAATTTTAGGACTTCGTCCTTCAAACAGGTTGCCTGTCTCATATTAAACAGATATACCAAGATTTGAATTCTCATTCACTAGTCCTCATTGTTAGTGTTGTGGAAGAGTGAATTTTGACAGTTTGTAAATAATTTAAAGTTTTAGGAATTTTTATTTTTACTATGATCATAATATATCTTTTTGTAAATAAAATATGTTGAAATAATTTCCTTAAGACTTTCCCATTTATTTATAATATTGAAAACCTCTTTGAGTAATAAAATGAATGAGGTCTACAACTTTGTTATGTTTAATAGGGTTATCACCTAAGTTCAGGAAAGTGACCCAAATATGTATCCTTATTTTTCATTTTTGATTAGTTGAGATCAGTTTGACCAGGTATTTCATGTCAGTGGCTATTTGAGTCACATGCATTTTTGGTGGGAAATTATATTGTTCTTTTGAGGCACTCTATAATTTTTCATAAGCATGGATGGCAGACATATTGTCAACTCCATATACATATTGTTTTTGATGAGTATTTGAAACCAGCTTGAACTGATATAATATTTCTATTTGTCACCACTAATATTCATTTAAGGTTGCCATGATATAATACACATTGATGAACAACAGCATGATATTGTGATCCTTGAGGTATATCCTGTATTTTCATTCCAAGACCTTTGCACCCCAGTGTGAGGTAAAGATAGTTGGTTTTTATAGTTTAGCTTATCAATACTAATTTTGCTACTTATTATTTTACTTATTATAATGTTGAGTTTATGCTTATCTTTGGCTTAGCTTATGCTTATTTTTGTTATTATTTTGTTTGGTATTATAATGCTTAGTTTATTCTTATTTTTGCTGCTATTGTTTGGTTCATGTGAAGCTATTTCTTACATGTCTGATATTAGAAAATGTTCATGAGAACCACGAGCAGGTATATAATCCATTCACAGAGAAAGAATATTTTGTTAGAATAATGGAATAGAAACTTGTCAGAATTGTAATTTATTTTATTTTAAATATTCACCTATTATAGTATGCATAAGCTATCAGAGTTATCTTTCTTGATCCATTATTTATTGGTTTTAATATTGTTATTACAGGGTCTTTTATTTGGAAGTATTTCCAATGCAACTGCAATAAATGCTCGAACTTACAATGTCTTGATTTTTATTATTTCATTGAGAATTTGACACGATGACAGTGTGTTAACTTACTTAATTCTGTTTCCAGCAGTGATTATCTTCTCTTGAGTTTCTCCACTCTCCTTCAGCTTTTCCACTGAAAGATGAAAACAATCGTATAAACACAAAGTTTGATTTATATGTGACTTATTTTTATTAGAACTGTCAAGAAACTAGAGGGTCACATGATTCTGTATCGCTCATCTTGTAACAAAAAAGATTCATTGAACTCTTTTCTATCACAGCATATAATTTTAATGTTGACCTCCAAGGACTTGAACCCAATAGCCTCTTGGACACTAGTTGGTACAAAATTGAATCTTCATACAACAATGCTCCTTCAAGCATTATAAGATTGCATTTCCATACTTATTCTGAAGAATATTCTGGAAATGATGCTTCACATATCAAACAACTTTCAATTGTGCATCACAAAGTCTTTGTAACCATGGTAACTATTGATTTCTAAATGTCTGCATCTTACAATGATTAATGTCTTGTGATTTTTGACATATTCTCCATTGCAGTCTATGTTAAACATTGCATCCTGGGGCTTGTACTCCATAAACCCTTGGTTTTTCATTTGTGTTCATGTTTGAAACTGAATATCACAATGATGATTTATATCACTTTCTATTGTATTTCCATAACTGGTTCTGAGGAAAATAGATTTTTTTAAACATTTTACACAATGGATCCTATGTTAGATATTAGACACGCAAGAAACAGTCCCCAAATCCCCTGAGGCCTTCATTTGTGCAAGCTTGATATTTTTTATACCACAATGATTTTTTAAGCACTTTACAATAGCACTGCCATAGCATGTTCTCAGGAAAAGTTCTTAATTGTAGCTATCATCAATGTTAAACTTTGGAGCCCAAGGGCTCATACCCCAATACCCTGGACTGTTTTGGTGTTTAACACCAATTTCAATAATATTTCAGTTATATCATGGCGGTCTGAACTGGGTTGCACAAAACGCAATTAAATTTAAGTATCAATTAAACCTTAAGTGCAAATTAAATTCTTGTACATTTCAAGAACATCTAACTGGAGGAAACCGGATTACCCGGAGAAAACCACTGACCTGCCATAAGTCATTGACAAACTTTATCAAATAATGTTGCATAGAGTACACCTCACCTGAGCTGGGTTCAAACTCGCAAAGTTAGTGGTGATAGGTACTGATTGCATAGGTAGTTATAAATCTAACTACCATATGATCCCGACCACAACAGCCCCTAACAACATATAGAATAAAACAAGATAGACATAAAAATGAATACAGTATAAATGATTTTTTTCGCGGGAGGCAAATTTCGTGATTTTCTTCCAAATTGGTGGAACTTTTTTTTAGCGATTTTTAATTTACACAATCCAGAGTTTTAACCAAATCAAATTTTAGCGGATTGACCATTATATTACACTAACATTATCTGAACTGCAAAATAGGAAATGTTTTTAAATAAATTGAGCAAGAGCTTTTTGTATGCGATCGGCGGTATTTTAGAATAGTATACATGTTCATTAATAGAAAATTGTGTAAGGGCATTTAATATAATTTTAACATATATGTATTATTACAACACATTTAAAATTAAGCACAAATAAGTCTCATTAACAGACTTCAAAACAAAATGTGATAAATTAATTAACACCAACAATTGTCAACTTACAGGTAATTAAAAATCAGTGAATGGAAATGCTAATATTAATTAAAAAAGGTGTATTTACACAACAACAACTATTCATGGTGATTAGTGTTTTAAAGATAAAAGGAAAATTAACTACATGTAAAAAATAATTACCTTTTACATTGTATTTGTCACCAAATGCATTGTTTTCGGGAAGGATTTTTTACTCTTTGTTAGATATTTTAAAAGCGTCATTCCAACACTTTTAAGAATGGCAGTGACCATATAATTGTTAAATATTTGTTATATACAGTCATACTAGGGGAGACAGATCTTGTACAATTATTTAAGAAAATAAAGATATTCATGTAGTAAAGGGCAGAAATTTACGCGGGTTCTTTTTTTCGCTGATCGATGACTATCGCAAATAAAGCGAAAATTAGGTACCCACGAAAAAAACACTTACACAGTATATGATAACGTTCTCTAGTTCTCTGTTTTCAACAAACTTGCACAAATTTTGGAGAAATTCTGTAACTTTGATCAAGCTTATAAGTCAGAACTCTCCTTGTAACTCCCAAATTTCTTATTTATATGCATAGGACAGTATTATATTAAGCCATTCTTACTAATAAAATCTGCAGGGTTGTATCCTAATGGCACTGGAATTCCAATACTTTCAAAATGATCAACTATATCTCTGGTTTCTCCATGAAATGCAAACTGGAAAATAAAACATATTATAGAATTTTTTTGTTTTTTCTTTGAAGTCAAGATTTTGTATTTATATCTTAATGCTTACAAGGGAAACTAAAGTAAAAGATAGAATCCAATACAAAGAAATCGGTCTTTACAGAACTGTGTAAAACTGAAATACTGTGTTATACTGTTTTCCTAAGACAGTTTTAACATGGCACAGAATCATGCCTTCCCTTTCCAGTACCATGCTGTTTACAATGGAAGTGTCTATGTCCTTGTTTAATTTGGGAAATTATTACACCTTAAAAGTACTTCTGTTAATATGGTAGTAAAATAAAAGTATTGAAAGCAATATAAATAGTTTTATCAATGATAATATCTGATAATTATTGAACTTATTCTTGTCCTAAATATACCCCGGTAGCTGAAATACTGCTTGCTAGACATGAAGCAATAATCAATCAATAAAAAGTCTCCTTAGATTTTCTTTTATGATAGGGGAGAGTGGTAAAATTTCGACCACCCAAAACCTGGACGTATCCAAAGGCCCCTGATTGCATCACTGGTTGCCTGCACTGCTGTACGTTATAAAAACCAGTCACGAGGACATTCGGAATTAAATGTTTCACTTGAATATTGGAAAAAATCTGAAGTATTGCGGGTAATACACATAAAAACAGCCAATCGGCCAGTTTGGGGGAACTTCGACCCCATCCTGGGTATTTTCGACCGCACCATTTTTTCCTATTTCAGCAAATACCAGTGTTTACCGAAAACCGTCAAAAGCTTTATTTTACATCTGCACTTCTTTTATCAGTATTATTCAGTCCGTTTTCTTTTCTTTTTAAAGAAAGGGGCCCGTTAATGTTTAGGAACAACATCAAAATTTTCGTTTCTTAACTAAGCCACCACCTCTTCCCCCTTAAATGTAACTAAATGAATGCATAGTAATAGGAAAATCGATGTAGGATAGACAATTTTCGTTAATTTTGTTTATCCTACATTGAACTATTGATGTCATCGTTTAATTATAACTTCAATCAAAACATAAAGTAGGTGGTCGAAAATTACACAGGATACAATTTATCTGTATAGGTATCTTCGACCACTTTTAACTTTATAAATATTCTGGAGTTGTAATGATATTTTATTAAATATTTGCATAAAATACATCTCAATGACATAACATTTCAGTGTTTTGTAATTTGCTTTAAATGAAGCAAATTGAATCATGAGGATTTAATGGATACATAACACTTCTCTATTCAGCTTGTATTTGGAATTTACCGTCGCTGTAACTTTATAACCGAGAATACCGCAAAATCACGCGATATTTTATTCCGAATAAATTTGGAAAGACGGTATTAGGTTCGAGTATTATTTACTCTTTAATTGGATCAGTAAAACGTTTATTTTGGTAAGAAAGACAACAACTAGTTTATGTTTATTAATGACAAACAATCTACCGGTCGAATTTCCCGTGTGGTCGAAATAACACCACTCTCCCCTACCGTCTGAATTCATAAAATGATGCATTATTGCAATGATTGCACAAATACCATGCCTTACTGAATTTCTGGGGGAAAACAGTTTATTATCAGAGCGACAACTTTAGTCTTTTTTTCATAATTTATTTTGTATTTTCTACTTTCACATTACACACATAATACATTACAGCTATATTTAGCACGACAGTGTCTGTTGTTACCTATTAGCATTATAAAACATTGTCATACAGTGTACATTCAAATACATTATTTGCATGTGTGATCATCATTGTTAGTTTAAATAATTAACTAATAAAAAATAGATCATTTTCAAAAGGTCTAGTTTTCGAAATAGAAATTACATACTTCATAAACTTAAAAGTGGTTTTCAGCAAATTAAATACTTCATAAACTTAAAGGTGGTTTTCATCAATAACTGAACTATAGTTAATATAATATATAATAAAAGACAATAAAATAATAGTCATTTTGGATGCTGTCCATTTAGAATTTGTCTAGAACAGTATATATTCTGAGTTACTTCCCTTATACCAATATTATCTTAATATATTCCCATTTCTTCACAATTCTTTCTCTAATTGCAGGGGTCTGATAGAAAGAGGCAGACTGAATTTCAGTTTCATATGTGCGTTTTAATACATTTATTAATGTCCAGAAATTTACAAGAGAAGATATAATACTTAATGAGAACAATGAATAGATTAATAGAGTAATCAAGCATGTCTGATCCAAGTATTATATGTTGTCTTGAAATAGGAATTTCTACATTACACTTGTTTTTTTTTTATATTTTTGCCATTTCCAACCATAGACTTTTGACAATATTACATTCCCAGAATAAGTGTAAAATTGTTTCTTTTGTTTCATTACAAAAATTACATAGTTGGGTCTCTTTTAATTTACATTTAAAACAGGAGGGAATTAGTACTCAAAATTCTATGCAATATCTTGTATTGAAAAACAGTAAATTGATTGTTTTTTGTGCAATAGAAAGGAATTTTGTATATCAGATCCCAGTTCACTATTTCTGTATTTATTTCCTCTTTCCATCTTTTTTGTTATTTTGTTGGTAGTTCAAAGTGGCTTAACAAAATTTTTCTGTAGAAATATTGGCACGATTTTTTGTTTTTTTTTTACATATTCAAAATTTTCACAAGTTTTCACTGTGATTTTTTTTGTAAGTTTAATTCTAACCTTCCAAATTTGTGGTATCATATGTAAAATTCCCATATACTGTAAAAAGGTGGTTTCTATCCCATAAATTTCTTTAAATCGATTGAAGGAAAGGAATTCATTGTTCTCATCAAGTAAATCATTTATAAAAAATATTCCTGCATCACACCATTTATAATAAAAAAAAACAATGACATTATCAATTTTAAACTTTTTATTAAACCATATGGATTGGGTTAAATATTTGTAGGAATATCATCACTTTCGGAAGACTTTAGTCTTAATAACTTTAAAACCTGTTTAATTCATACATGAAATTTGGGTCAAAATTGCTGGCCATAGACATGAATGTTTCACAACATCAACAAATTCTGTTATAAGATCAGAAATAGGGTACCGTCGTGATCGTATGGTAGTTAGATTTACCACTACCTGTGCAATCAGTGCTTATCACCACTAAAGTTGTGATTTCGAACCCCATTCATGGTGAGGTGTACTCGATACAACATTATGTGATAAAAGTTTGTCAGTGATTTGCGACAGGTCTGTGGTTTTCACCGGTTTCCTTTACCAATAAAACTGACTGCCACAATATAACTGAAATATTGTTGAAAGTGGCATTAAACATAATAAACCAAACCAAGATCAGAAATATTTGTAGTCCATTCTTAAAATATTAGAAAAAAACTTAAGATTACCTGACCATGACATAAAAGTAATAAATTATCACACAGGTAAAACATCTTAGATGATGGCTGGTGCATGGTGGCTATGATTGTCTTATTGCTAGTTTGTGCCAGTGTCTTTAGTGTATGGACCAAACTGTAAGCTGTACTTGAATCTAAGCCTGTTGTTGGTTCCTGGTACAAAAAACAACATTTTGTAATTCAGATTTAATTATGCAAAGGGATTTATGAAAAGAAAGCTTAAACAGTGATGGTCAACAATTCCAACAATATCAACAAAATAAACAATCAGCTCTAATCGTAACTCACAGAACACAAAAAATGCCATGACATATGACGTTGGTAATCCAGGTCTACAACAAATATTCAGATAATGACAGCACATCACTATTTTCACTGAATCAATCAAGCATAATCTTCTAAATATTAAATGATTCGCTTCCAAGGATAGATCAAAGCTAAAACAAAACATAGATAGAACAAAGCTAAAACAAAACATAGATATCTAATTTAGATAAGTGTCTGGTATTACCTTCAACAGGTACACACAAAGTCAAAAGATGGTATAACCTTCAACAGGTACATACAAAGTCAAAAGATGGTATAACCTTCAACAGGTACACACAAAGTCAAAAGATGTTATAACCTTCAACAGGTACACACAAAGTCAAAAGATGGTATAACCTTCAACAGGTACACACAAAGTCAAAAGATAGTATAACCTTCAACAGGTACACAAAGTCAAAAGATGGTATAACCTTCAACAGGTACACACAAAGTCAAAAGATGGTATAACCTTCAACAGGTACACACAAAGTCAAAAGATGGTATAACCTTCAACAGGTACACACAAAGTCAACAGATGGTATAACCTTCAACAGGTACACACAAAGTCAAAAGATGGTATAACCTTCAACATGTACACACAAAGTCAAAAGATGGCATAATCTTCTACAGGTACACACAAAGTCAAAAGATGGTATTACCTTCAACAGGTACACACAAAGTCAAAAGATGGTATAACCTTCAACAGAAACACACAAAGTCAAAAGATGGTATAACCTTCAACAGGTACACACAAAGTCAAAAGATGGTATAACCTTCAACAGGTACACACAAAGTCAAAAGATGGTATAACCTTCAACAGAAACACACAAAGTCAAAAGATGGTATAACCTTCAACAGGTACACACAAAGTCAAAAGATGGTATAACCTTCAACAGGTACACACAAAGTCAAAAGATGGTATACCCTTCAACAGGTACACACAAAGTCAAAAGATGGTATAACCTTCAACAGGTACACACAAAGTCAACAGATGGTATAACCTTCAACAGATACACACAAAATCAAAAGATGGTATAACCTTCAACAGGTACACACAAAGTCAATAACCTTCATCAGGTACACACAAAGTCAAAAGATGTTATAACCTTCAACAGGTACACACAAAGTCAAAAGATGGTATAACCTTCAACAGGTACACACAAAGTCAAAAGATGTTATAACCTTCAACAGGTATACACAAAGTCAAAAGATGGTATAACCTTCAACAGGTACACACAAAGTCAACAGATGGTATAACCTTCAACAGGTACACACAAAGTCAAAAGATGGTATAACCTTCAACAGGTACACACAAAGTCAAAAGATGTTATAACCTTCAACAGGTACACACAAAGTCAAAAGATGGTATAACCTTCAACAGGTACACACAAAGTCAAAAGATGGTATACCCTTCAACAGTTACACACAAAGTCAAAAGATGGTATAACCTTCAACAGGTACACACAAAGTCAACAGATGGTATAACCTTCAACAGGTACACACAAAATCAAAAGATGGTATAACCTTCAACAGGTACACACAAAGTCAATAACCTTCATCAGGTACACACAAAGTCAAAAGATGTTATAACCTTCAACAGGTACACACAAAGTCAAAAGATGGTATAACCTTCAACAGGTACACACAAAGTCAAAAGATGTTATAACCTTCAACAGGTATACACAAAGTCAAAAGATGGTATAACCTTCAACAGGTACACACAAAGTCAACAGATGGTATAACCTTCAACAGGTACACACAAAGTCAAAAGATGGTATAACCTTCAACAGGTACACACAAAGTCAAAAGATGTTATAACCTTCAACAGGTACACACAAAGTCAAAAGATGGTATAACCTTCAACAGGTACACACAAAGTCAAAAGATGGTATAACCTTCAACAGGTACACACAAAGTCAAAAGATGGTATAACCTTCAACAGGTACACACAAAGTCAAAAGATGTTATAACCTTCAACAGGTACACACAAAGTCAAAAGATGTTATAACCTTCAACAGGTACACACAAAGTCAAAAGATGGTATAACCTTCAACAGGTACACACAAAGTCAAAAGATGGTATAACCTTCAACAGGTACACACAAAGTAAAAAAATGTTATAACCTTCAACAGGTACACACAAAGTAAAAAGATGGTATAACCTTCAACAGGTACACACAAAGTCAAAAGATGGTATTACCTTCAACAGGTACACACAAAGTCAAAAGATTTTATAACCTTCAACAGGTACACACAAAGTCAAAAGATGGTATAACCTTCAACAGGTACACACAAAGTCAAAAGATGGTATAACCTTCAACAGGTACACACAAAGTCAAAAGATGTTATAACATTCAACAGGTACATACAAAGTCAAAAGATGGTATAACCTTCAACAGGTACACACAAAGTCAAAAGATGGTATAACCTTCAACAGGTACACACAAAGTCAAAAGATGGTATAACCTTCAACAGGTACATACAAAGTCAATAACCTCCAACAGGTACACACAAAGTCAATAACCTTCAACAGGTACACACAAAGTCAATAACCTTCAACAGGTACACACAAAGTCAAATAACCTCCAACAGGTACACACAAAGTCAATAACCTTCAACAGGTACACACAAAGTCAATAACCTTCAACAGGTACACACAAAGTGAATAACCTCCAACAGGTACACACAAAGTCAATAACCTTCAACAGGTACACACAAATTCAATAACCTTCAACAGGTACACACAAAGTCAATAACCTTCAACAGGTACACACAAAATTAATAACATTCAACAGGTACACACAAAGTCAATAACCTCCAACAGGTACACACAAAGTCAATAACCTTCAACAGGTACACACAAAGTCAATAACCTTCAACAGGTACACACAAAGTCAATAACCTTCAACAGGTACACACAAAGTCAAAAGATCAGAAAGTCAAATACATTTGGTCTGTGCATAGTACCTTTCAGCTTAATATATCATGGATAGCTCAAATATTTAGATATTTGTAAGTAACATTATCTGTCCCTTCTACTTTGAAAAAATGAGGTTGAACTATAATTATGTACATGTGTCAGTATTTTTCTCAGCCTGACCAGCCACCTTGTCATTTCACCACATTGTAACCTGATTTGCACTACTGCAACGCCACCAACCAGAATCCCATGGTTCAAAACATATACAACTCTTATCAAAATATCATAAAATGACTACATCTGAAGCATCAAACTCTTAACATCGCTATTAGTATTGTCTGTACAAAAATCATAGCAAAAGATTATCAATTAACAAATTCATCTTTTTATCTACCAGTTTTCAGAAATACTTCAATATTTCATGCTAAGAGAGCTGCTGGTACACAAACACATACATCTAGTAATATAAGGCTGGGGTCTGTCAATAATTCACAAGCAATATTGGCTCTTTTCCTTTCTCCACCAGATAATCCAGGCATCATGGCTCCTCCTACCACTGAAAAATAATAACAAGCAATTACATTTTTCTTTAATTGAATAAAAACTCATCTCACACTTTCAGATCTGAGTCGGAATTCCGCAAGGTTACAAACGGATGCAATCTGTAATTCTATGGCTCAAATTATCAGTATCTAATGTCCTAAATATGCCATGTATTTTTAATAACTTACTTGTGTCCAGACATTTTCTTAGATCTAATTCATCAATAATCATATCTAATGTCTCCTGTTTCTGTTCATTTGTAAGGTTGTCAGGTAGCCTTATGTTGGCTGCAAACTGTAAAATGAAAATTGGTACTGATGTTAAGATTGAAATGTCAAATTTAAAAACTGTGCAGGCCTTTCAGTAAAGGGCAGTACCAGGTACTTTTACCCACTTAAAATGGTAATTGGTACTTCCTAAGTTCAACTAGAGGCTCCCAGGAGCCTGTAATCGCTCACCTGGTTTTCAATTTGACATCTAATGTTGATAGAAAATGGGGGTGTTACACATAATTTTGAAAGTGGGCCACCCAAAGATCATTTCAACTCAAATTTCTGAACAAAAGATTTTGATGTGATTTTTATCATATAATATTCCTAAACGAAATAAACTGGCTGAAAAAATCTCACAGAAATACCCAGAATATATGTTAAACTACTCATTGCCATATAGCTGCAATTAAAATTTGAGTTCATTTTGATTTGTAATAGAGAAGAAATTGACAACTAAAGAAATTTCTATTTTTAGTAACAGCATGGAGGGTGGAGCTGTCGGATACAATTTTGAAATGGGACTACCCAAGGACTATCCCTGCCAGGTTTGGTTTAATTTGGTTCAGCGGTTTCAGAGGAAAAGATTTAAATGTAATCTTTTATCAAAATATGTCTAATTTGTATAATCAGTATAAATCGGTTGAAGGAAAAAATTCACGGAAAAACCCAGAATATATGTTAATCTACTCATTGTCATGTAGCTGCAGCTAAACTTTGAGCTCATTTTGATTGATAATAAAGCAGCAATGGCCAATTGAAGAAATTCATATTCTTAGTAACAGCAGCCATCTTGAATGGAGGGTGGAGCTGTCGGACACAATTTTGAAATGGGACTACCCAAGGACTATCCCTGCCAGGTTTAGTTTAATTTGGTTCAGCGGTTTCAGAGGAAAAGATTTAAATGTGATCTTTTATCAAAATATGCCTAATTTGCATAATCGGTATAAATCGGCTGAAAGAAAAATTTCACAGAAAACCCCGGAATATATATATGCTAAACTACTCATTGCCATGTAGCTGCAGTTAAAATTTGAGCTCATTTTGGTTTATACTAAAGCAGCAATGGACAATAGAAGAAATTTCTATTTTTAGTAACAGCAGCCATCTTGAATGGAGGGCGGGGCTGTCGGACACAATTTTGAAAGGGGCCCACCTAGGGACCATCCCTGCCAGGTTTGGTTTAATTTGGTTCAGCGGTTTCAGAGGAGAAGTTTAAATATGATCTTTTATCAAAATATGCTTAATTTGCATAATCGGTATATATCGGCTGAAAGAAAAATTTCACAGAAAAACGCAGAATATATGTTAAACTACTCCTTGCCATGTAGCTGCAGTTAAAATTTGAGCTCATTTTGACTTCTACTAAAGCAGCAATGAACAATTAAAATTTCATCCCCCCTTTTTTCTATTTTTAGCTTGGCGGCCATCTTGGTTGGAAGTCGGGATCACCGGACACAATTTTGGAAGGGGGCCATCCAAGGACCATTCCACCAAAGTTTGGTTCAAATTGGCCCAGTGGTTTCAGAGGAGTTGATTAAAATGTGAAAAATTAACGGACGAACGGACGACAGACGACAGACGACGGACGCTCAGTGGTGACAATAGCTCACATGACCCCTTGGGTCAGGTGAGCTAAAAACTGTTTAAGAAAAAGTACTGCCTGTAAATAGTAGTACATTTGAAAAATATTGAAAGCCCTCACTGTGTAGGTTAAATTTTGGAAATATTATCTTGAATGATGCACAGAATCATAGTTTTAAAAAATACTATGGCAATATCCATGTACTTATTATCTTATATTAATTTATTGTTTAATATGTGTAATTAGTACACAATAAATCATGCTTAAAGTAAAATTCTAAAATGGGATATTGCAGCCATCATGTATTTTAAGAGAAATAGATATCTGTAATCAGAAAATATCAGAGCCTCCACTTCCAGGAGTTGCAGAGGAAATGAGTATACTTGTATAATAGCACTATTTGTATTCATAATAAAGTTTATGAGTTTGAATCCAGCCGGCTATGGCAAGGTGTACTTGATATACATGTAATTTTATGTGATAAACTTCAACTTAATTTGTCAGTGACATGCTCAATGTCTGTCGCTCTCTATGTAGTGAGGTTTCCTTCAAAACTTACCACCATCATCATTATGATAAGAAATTTTGTTGGAAATGGTGTTAATCACTCATAATACTAATCGGTCCTCCCCCCCCCCCCCCCTCCTTTCCAAACTGATTATAGAAGTGCCTAACTATAAGTGTAAGATTTTAGAAACCTGTAAAGTATTCTTTAGTGTCAAGGTTTCAAAGAATACATTCTGTTGAAGTACATAGCATATTTTTCTTTTAACATCTTTGGTTATTGGTGAATCATTGAGAGTTATCTCCCCTGATGTGATAGACTGTCTTCCTGCCAAGCAGTTCAGTAGAGAGGTTTTTCCTGCTCCTACAAATTAAAAAAATAATTGATTAATATGGACATGATTCTGAGTCAAATAATCTTTACAAAAAGCAATCCAAAATAACTATTTAAATGGATAAAATTTTGTTTCTGCATTAACTTTCAACCTTCTAAACATGCTTGAGGTGGCTCAATGAGTTAGGTAGTTGGATTACCTAACAACTCATACAAGCCTATCACCAATACGGCGCTGGTTCGTGCCCGGCTTTGTAAGTTACAAAAAAGGGTGCACTCGACTCGCAGCCGCAAGTGATAAAGTTTACCAGTTGCATGCCCATGGTAGGTGGTTCTCTCCGGGTACTCCTGCTTCTTCCACCACTAAAACTGGTCGCCATGTTATAGCTGAAATATTGCTGAAAGTGGCATTCAACACAATAAATCAAATCAAATCAAATCAAAATCTAAATATGTTTGCACTACTGTAATATCAAGGTAATTTTATGAAAAATTCAGATTACAATATTATTAAAACTGACTTATTGTCTGCCTTAGACTTACAAATCTAATATTTAGAAAATTGCTGATAGACTTAAACATGGTAAAAATGACTGAGGCAGTTGGTAGAGTAAAACACAACATATATTAACATTTTAAATATTTTCAAAAACATAACATTTCCAAAGAAGTTAAAATGTACATTGGTACTGTAGTCATGTATGTTTAGAACAAAAAACAATTGATCGACTGTTTCTTGCTTAACATACAGTGGCAAATATTCAGGACAAAGAACAAAATACAAAAATGATTCCCATGTACTGAAATTATCTTCTTTATAGAATTTCTTTTTTTCTTTAACAGGAAGCACATGCACAATGTACATGTCATATAAGCTTGACATCTCCCACTTAACATGCAATAAACATGTACAGTTCAGTCAAAGACATACAATGTAGCTGTCACATACAATGTAGTGTGATAAATCAATGTGTCTGTGATAGACATCGACACATGTGGTGATATGAATGTACTGTATATCTTTTGCTTTGTTATATCTTTAAAATTGCTTTTGTATTTAGAGTGTTAATTGCTATCACCCAAAATGCTTAAGAAAGAGGAAAGTAAATAGATTACATAGAACAAAAGAATATCAGTATAACTAAAAAGAGTGTTTTATCACGTTATGTCTCCGACATCAAGGATTTGTATAGAAAAAAGGATATGAATCTCGGGAGATTTGACATAGATTGTATGCAAGTATGGTGCGTGGCGAGAACAAGTGAGATTACCCATAGTGCAATTCGTTGACGATGCGCGTGCCTTGATTAATGGTGGAAATTTTCATCGCTTCAATATTTTAAACCAGTATTTGTAAATATATAAAACCATATTTACAGGTATAAAGTGAAAATATTTGTCATAAATACCAATCAATAATAAAATATCGACTTTTTGTAGATGTATCACCCATATTTCATCAATAATTGATATTAATCGATTTGCCCTTTTGACCTTCATAGTCCAGCCTATTATGGGCGGTCAAGACTCGAAATAAAATTTCAAACTCCTCTCTTCTCATCATAACGAATATTGAAGCGAAGCCGTCATTTTTGCGATAATATAAATCTTTTTCAATTTATAGAAGGAGTTTTATTGAAAACAGTGCTCCCGATTTGTATTTATTAATGATTGTTTGCCAACATTTGTCAAAATGGTGGCTTTCAGGGTGGAAATGGGGATGTCCTATTTAGAAATCAATAAACTTCCTTGTTTACATGAAATCGACATACCAAAGTGTATAAATGTGTAGTTTAAGAGTGTATTCGATATATAGAACAAAACTTGGCGTGATTGGTTGCTTTGTTTTATCATTTTTAAAATGTTTTTAGATGTATGAAACTATACTGTACTTTTTTTTATTTTACGTGTACGAGGGGTGATACAGAAATTTTTTTAAAAAACTTTTCCATTGAACCTATATCGGCAAATCCAAGGATTATTTTGTGTAGTGTAGTATATAGACGATGCATAGAATGAACTTTGGTGTAATTGGTTGATTTTCCTACGAATTCTCAAGGCATTTCAAAATGAATGAATTAATTTTTGCTCTGTTGTAGCATAAAACATCGCCACGCGAGAAAATACGAGATTCGTATCCTTTCTACTATACAAATACTTGCCGACATGTATTTACCACTGGGTCCCATGATGACCAGTAACTTTCCAGGCTCTGCCATGCCACTAACATCATGTAAAATCTGTTTGTTTCCTATATACAGATTGATATTTTGAAATTGGAACCGATGTCCTTCCATTCCTTCAAAATGTAGATTCTAACAACAGTCAAAAGACCATTGCTATTGATAAGGTTATAAGGTAGATAAGCTGCAAGAAATTTTCATCACATTAATGATCTGTTGTAAATTTCTACATCACCACACCACATTAGCGATTTGTCTGTGGTAAATCCTCGTCACATTAGCGTTTTGTCTGTGATAAATTTCTACTATCAGAAATGCTTTGTCTGTTCTCAATTAGTCAAAATGTAATTATCTTCAATTCTGTCATTTAAATTTTAATAAATTATCTAAATTTTTGCTGTATTTAGGCCTATTCATTTTCAAAGTACCATATAAGAAACCACTGAACACTAAATTTCAAGGTGGTTAGTAAAAGTGGTAACCCAGGCCCGGTTCCGGTTCCAAAAACCCTGGCCCAAATTCGTATTTTCTTGATTACATCTTTATTAAGGCATTAATTTTAATAAAATTTGAACATAATGCATAAAATTATGTATTTTATCACATTTTTTAAACAAATATAAAAAAAAAAAGCTTTTATACGAAATATCGGCAATATAAGTTTTCGAAGTTAGTAAAAGTTGTAACCCGGACCAAGGCGAAATTTTCAATTAATCATTGATTACACCTTTATTTCTCGCTAAAACTTCACAATATTCAGAATGAACATTTTTCAGTATTAAAGAAATGTAAAAAATATTTTAAATTCAATGGTAATGTTCTCTTTTGACATTATGGGAGCATTTTAGATTCTGATAAAAGTTGTAACCTTGAATCAATTTACAAAATGTACATACGTCTTAATTCTTACAAAATTACCTGTAAAAATATAATATGTCAAAAATGTATAGAGAGATATATTAAAGTTTTTGTTGAATATGATGGGATTGTATTTTTTGGTTAATTTCTTTGCAAAAAAATTATTTTTAAACTCTTTACAAAATATAGTTTAGTTAAATTAAGAATTTGTAATCCATTTTAATTTTTTTGTTATTATTTTTAAACCTTAATTTGATATAAAAAAGAAGATATTGATATTTAAAAAAATAAGAAAAACAATATGTTTAATTCACTTTTTTTTGTTAATTTCTTTGCAAAAATTTTATTTTCTAATTCTTTATAAAATATAGTTTAGTTAAATTAAGAATTTTTAATCCATTGTAAATTTTTTTTATAATTTTTAAACCTTAATTTAATATAAAAAAGAAGATATTGATATTTAAAAAAATACATTTTTTTTCATAAATTGTTACGGTAACCACATCTCCCAAATTGAATGACTTACAAAATTATTCTTTGGCATTTTTTTCTCTCTCAAAATCATGGCTCTTTGAGGAGGCGTCCACGTCGCAGAGCTGGGCAGTATCCAAAATTGATACTGGCGAACTCCTCAATATTTACCTGTACAATTACCTGTCCTTGTTGGTCACGTGACCAGTCTTTGTTTACAAATCGTAATATATTAATATTGAATCGTGGAGAAAAAAGAAAACTTTTTTTTAAATTGATAAAACGTATTTGTTGTTGTTCTATTGAAGTATGTCTTTGCAAAATTTCAAGAATTTTAAAGAAGAAACAAAGGTGCAATCATTGATTAACTGAAAATTTCGTCTTGGCCCGGGTTACATCTTTTACGTACCGGGTCGTTTCGCCCCCTGTGTCGTTTCGCCCCATGTGTCATTTCGCCCCCTGTGTCGTTTCGCCCCTATTCCTGTTCGCCCCGGGTCATTTCGCCCCTATTCCCGTTCGCCTCGGGTTGTTTCGCTCTCATTTATTAATAGTGCTCTAAAAAATGATATATGGAAAATACCATTGCAAATATTCGTATTTTGGATGTTGTAAGGCTTGTTCATGAGTACTTTATTTTTGTCTTCCTCATAATTAACATGCTTTCTTGACGTGTTTAATATTATATATTGCTTCACTCTTTGTTTGACATCTGATTAAATATATACTATTTTAGCATTTGATGCGTAATTCATTAAAAAAGAGGTTACTTGAGCACTTGTACAGCATCTTAGTCATTTCATGCACTTTTGGGTTGGTACAAAAAAAATACAAACTTTTTACTGTTCTTTTGTGGTTTTTTGTAAATTTTGCAAGAAAAGTTTCGCTTGAGATCTTTGACAAAAGTAGACCAAAATTAATGAATTATAATTTTTTGTTGTATACAACTAATAAAGGCAAAGTCCTTCTAACGGTAAGCTGTCCGATTTTTCCTTCTATATTGATAGCCAAAATCTGCTCACCGGAAGTTTAAAAAATAGATCAATTGATAATTTAGAAACGCAAAAGAAATCTATTTCAATGAAAATTTCCCAATTCTTTGATTATTTACTCTATGCAAAATCGAAATAAACTTTTAATACAATTCTAATAAAAAAATCTGATTCTACGAAACTCCCGACAGGAAGAGCGGCGTACAGTACATGTAGGTAAAATGAATCATAACAAATCGGCTACAAAATTCATTCAAAATAAAAGATAATAGCCTCACCGGACGCAATTACGAACGAAATAAAAAGTATGTCTCCTAATTGTTCCTTCAAAACATGAATTAAAAAAATGCTTTTATAAATAGATACCCTGCTAAATTACCCGTGTTTTGGGAGAAAATTATTCATGCGCAGTTGTTGAATGTTGCAGACGACGGGTTTTCATATTTGTAAACAGAAAACGATCGACAATTGCACATGGAATCTAATGCTAAAATTCATTGAGGTACGCATATTTTGTTATCTTATGCCTGTAATTGGAAAGAATATGATCTCCTGGTTCTATGCATATGTAGAACACATTGAAATTAAAACAAAAACAGTCAATATAATACATTTTCCTTACCTTGATCTATCCCAAAATGTCAAAATCCGTGATGTACCTTATTCATTGAAGAGTCCAAGGAATTCCGAATGCAAACTGGCACACATTTATGGTAAGAATAAAGGAAAGGTTTTTATTTCATTTGTATTATATACAAATGGATATGTGAACGTAAATGAATGAATGCTCTTTCAATTTTAACAGTTGTCATTAAATAATTTACACTAGAAAGGTTATTATAATGTCGTTCGAAATTGTGTACGGATCTAAGTCACAGAGTGACTAGAACGAGGTCATGAAAATCTGTTTAAAACCCGTAACAATGCATTGAATAATATATATGGGCTATGATTCAAAAGGAATATTGGTGTTTAATCTGAAATATGAACATGCAATCAGCTTCATCAATTTGTTCAAATTTATTATCAAATGTCAATATCATCGAAATTGTTCGTAATTGCGTCCGGTGAGGCTAACGTGTATGGATCATCGTATTATTGAAATCTTAGGACTTCGTCCTTCAAACAGGTTGCCTGTCTCATATTAAATAAATAACTAAAGTAGACCAAAATGAATGAATTATCATTTTTTTTTGCATACAACTAATAAATAAATAATTACCAAAAAATTGTCCAAAAAGACTTCATCTATTATCGCGATTAAGTGGGGCTAATCGATTCACTTTCCGGGGCGAACAAGTAATCAGGCCATCAAAAAACTTTGAAAACTTATTTTGCCGACATTTCATATATAAAAAACAACTATTTTTTTCAAAACAAATTGGAAAATGTGATCAAATATATCATTTTACGTCATGTGTTCAAATTTTATTAAAATTAATGCATTAATAAAGTTGCAATCAAGAAATATCGAATTTGGGCCAGGGTTTTTGGAACAGGACCCGGGTTACCACTTTTACTAAGCACACACACACAGCATCGGAAAATAATCAGTTTTTTGTCTGTGACTGTGTTCGTCGCCTACAACTTGCACCTTTTCGAATGCTTGCAACCAAATTTATTGCTTTTTTTTTACTTATTGCGTGTCTTTACTTGTTAGTTTAGTTTTTTCTTCTTGTTGAAACTTTATAATAAAAAAAATATATCTACCGGAAATAAATATACTTGATGAAGGGAGACAACACGGAATAGAAAATATCTAGTGACCGAAAGTGTAATAACGGTCTAATGGGAGCGTAAACCAAAAGCTCATGCTTCACATAAATACATCATTCTAAAAGTGTGATCTGGTTGTACTTTCTTATTCCTTCGAAAATTCGAAATTTATAACCGATTTGTAGTAGTAAATTACGGTGTTCGTTGCAGTGTATACTAGCTGTATTTCAGTCAGAGTAAATTTTGGATTACATTTTGTATTTATAAAACCGCATTTGTGTTTTCGCATTTTTCCCGTTTGTGATCATTTTTATATATTATCTCAATCCCACAGAAATGTTGAAAAAAAGTAATTTTCAGTCAAAAAGCCACCATGGTGACCTTTCACAGCACAGCTGTCGGTACAATTTCAGATTAAATTCAAAAATTTAAGTGTTGTCTGGTCCATTTCAAGTTTTAGAGTGATTTCAAATCCAATCCAATGAAATCAAATAGTTCGTTGTCTTATACCCCCACCCTCCCCCACACACGTATAGTTTGTTGAATCAAATACCCTAAATCTGAAGGAAAAACACTAACTAGAAAGGTTGACATTTAAAATTACATAGACATATCGAGTGATTTATTTGGTTGTATACCTAAAAACTTACATACATCAGAGGCGGATTTAGAGAGGGCGTGCAGGGCGTGCCCCCCCTAATATTCGCAAAGCATATGTTATACAACGTTAATTCAGCAGTTCAACAAACAACTTTTGCATGAATGGTTAACTCGTGACCTGTAGTAAAATATTCTCTAATTCAGCAATACAACATGAGATTTAACAGTTTATCACAGAAAGCATTGATTCCAGCCCATCTCCACTTGGCAAACAGTGAAGTAGTAAGTGATTTATTCACTTTCTTCAAGGATGACTTGCCATTATCGTCAATATTTGATCAGGAATTAAATCTCTGGCGAAGGCAATGGAACACAAAGGTGGAAAAAAACAAAGATCTGTCAGATACCTTAACGGACAGTAGAGTTTGTACTTTAATGTACCCAAACATTACCTAAATCTTGCATTTATTGTTGTTGACATCAGTTATGTCTAGTACAGTGGAAAGAACCAACTCATCGCTACGATTTATAAAGAATTCTTTCCGCAGTACAATGGGGGAGGATCGTTTTAAGGCCCTAATTTTGTTATATGTTTATAAAGACATTGAAATTGACCTGTCGAAAGTTGTGGAAATGTATGCAAGACAATATCCAAGGCTGGTGCTATTGTTTAATCCATTTTCCGAGTGATTTTTTAAATGATCTTGAGACAATAGTATGTATGTAGCTATAAGTTTTCTAGTTTGCTAACATTTGTTCCAAAAATGATTCATTCTTTTTATTTTGGATATTTTTGTTAAATTTGTAACTTCAAGATAAAAAGCTTGTGATATTTTGACCACAATGAATCCCTATTATTACTGTGGCAGCAATCTTATCTGAAACTGTTCAAAAGTCAAAATGAATAGTAATGATATTAGGAGTAAATTTGGGATATCATTCTAAAAAGCTCTACCCATTGATAAATGATCAGTATACTGTCCGTCCGGATGAAGCTTTTCGTTTCGCCGTTGGTTCATTCATTGAAAACGTATGATTCGTTCTTGTTTATACTATAGAAAAACAAATGTGAATATGTTAACATTAATGCTGCATGAAACGATTCTGATCATCTAATTAAGTTACGTTAGCTAATCAGAAATCAACAACAAGTTCATGTATTGACAATTTCCGCTTTTGTTTGTCTATAAACAAGAACGGTCGAATCATACGTTTTCAATGAATGAATCAAACGACGAAAAGAAAACCTCCATCCGGACGGCAATATTAACTAGAACCACCTGAAAGGACAAGCACCGAAAGTACAGACCAACTAGTATTACTGTGAGCACAGCTCACTAAGATATACCCTCCGCTCCCCACATCTGTCCAACATATTTCCATAACCAAAACATTACTGATTGTTCCGACCAAGAATGAAAGGGACCCCCCTCTCTTCACCGGTAAGCTGCTGATAAAATTTCAAAACATTCTGAGAAACACTACTCAAGTTATCATACGACATAGGGTAAAATCCAATTTCCCGTCATATCAAGTTCAATAACTCAGGAACGGCAAAAGTGAAAATCGTCAAAAATGAACGGGATCCTCCTCTCTTCACCGGTAAGCTGCTGATAAAATTTCAAAAACATTCTGAGAAACACTACTCAAGTTATCATACGACATAGGGTAAAAATCCTATTTTCCGTCATATCAAGTCCAATAACTCTGGCACGGCAAAAGTGAAAATCGTCAAACAAGAAAGGGATCCTCCTCTCTTCACCAGTAAACAGCTGATAAAATTTTAAAAGTTTCCGAGAAACACAACTCAAGTTATCGTACGACATAGGATTTGTCTACAGACGGACGGACGGACGGACGGACATGGTGAAACCAGTATACCCCCCTACAACTTCGTTGCGGGGGTTATAATTAGTGAAATGAGGAATACGTTAAAACTAAAGCAATAGTTCTTTGAAGGGTTAAGATATCTGATAAAAATGGTGTGGTTGGTTCAAAATTGTCGTTCAAATAAATGTCTGTAATTCCTCAAACCCCCAGAGCTTAAGCATAAGCGGTCCCCAGACCCCTCGCCTACTCACGCCCCCTCTAACCACAAATCCTGGATCCGCCCATGTACATGTATATCATCAATTTTGCAGGGGCCGTCTTGGTATTATAGTAGTTGGATTTACAACTACCTGTACAAACAGTGCCTATCACCACTAAAGTTGTGAGTTTTAATCTCGCTCATGGCGAGGTGTACTCGATACACCATTATGTGATAAAAGTTTGTCAGTGATTTGCGACAGGTCGGTAGTTTTCTCCGATTTACTTCACTAATATTAGACCTACACTTTAATCTGCCAGGTCTAAATTAATAAAACATCATTTTCAAATTAAACTACTGTATTAGCGAACTAAAAAATAACGTATATACAATCAAACGTTATTTACCAATAAACATGAACAAGTTTTACAGAACTTGGGTACCTTTATTGAAGAATGTTTTTTTACTGCGAGGACACAACTGATACCTACGTGTAGATATCATTAGGTTAGGTGAGTTATTATAGTTGTTATATATTAAATGTGAATTGATTTATGATGGTATCTGATAGGCTCTGATCTGGCGTGCAGTCACTGAACATAAATATGTTTTCGTTTTTTTGTTTTTTTTTGCTTTTTGCTTTTTGTTTTTTTACATGTATCTTTGTATGCCTCCAATCATTTCAATCATTGTATTAAATTGTTTGCCCCTTGTGGGACCTTAATTGGCAATGCAAATCCTCATTCTTATTCTTATTCTTATATAAACAAAGAACTAACTAACTAACTAACTAACAAACTCACTAACTAACTAACTAACTAAAGAACACAGACTACACGTGCTTATATCTAATTATCATGATGAATATGCATCATTTCCCTAAGCAGTAAGGAAGCGTGTCATTAAGCATGCAAAAACGGTCCGTCACGATAAAGCTGAAATATTGTTGAAAGTGGCGTTAAACACCATAACCCTAACCCTCAATTTTGCACCTTATTATATTAAATTATAATATATAGATATTTACTTTATTTCCTCTTGTACAGAGATTTCATATAAAGAAACAGACATAAAAAAGACGTTTATCATTTAGTTTTCAAATTTTGCGAATTTTGCGAATTGTTCAACTCATGACTGATCGATCACGATATTTTAACCCTTCAAAGAACTATTCAAATTTAAAGTCATTATAAGATGTTAATTTTCAAAATTACGGTAAGTTCATCTATGAAACAATTTGCATATTTTGTTCACATGAAAAACACAACATTTTGAAAAAGCCATACTTTCATCATTGTCCAGTTCGTATTTTGTGTCTCACGATAAAAGTTCTGCTGTAAACTCTAGGGATGTCAGGCGGTCCATATACATAAAAGTATCTTCTTCTTCTTCTTTCTTCGTCTTCTTTTCCTATTCACACTGAAATCTATTTGGTTAATGTGTCTCCATAAGTCTTCACGAAGCTCGACGATAATGTCACATGAGAACAAAATATGTTCAATGATATTGAAATAGAACATCCCACACTTGTCGCATAATAGCTTCTCGTCCTCGATACGTACTATGGCACAAAGGTCAATCACATATTTTGCAGCGACTCTAATTTCCGGAACCAATTTAGCAACTGGCCATGCTCTGTGTACTTTGATGACAGGGTGAATAAGTTTGAAGCCTCCAAGTAAGGAGGTCCATGGGAGCGACCCCCCCACCCCCCCCCCCCCCCCCCACCCGGCCGAATGACCCAAAATTACGGGGTTTTTTGTTGTTGTTTTTTTATCGATTTCTATAATTATTGAGTCGCTTTGTAAATAGCGACACGCCGCCGAATCTTCTATGGTAAATTAAACATAACACAACTGATTGATTTTTAAAATAATATTTTAACGAAATTTTCAAATGACAGTACCTAGTTGGTGAATGCAAGATGGATTTTCCCATCTTTTGAAAACATTCTAATACATAAATGTAATAAACAGTATACAAACAAGCAATTTGTAGAAATTAGATTGGTACATAAGTACTAAACATATCTATGTCTCTGATGAGTATAGTATTTGGAAGAGTCCACTGGACAATTACAAAAAACAAAAACAAAACAAAAACTAAATATATATCATTTGTAGATATTTAATAAGTTATTAACTTCTTCTGAACACCGAAATAGAAATAAACCCTTTTTTAATAAAAGATTCATGTAAAAAGGCAGTAATTAAGACGAGTGCTGGAGTATAATGGCCACAGCGAAAAATTAAATGTTTGCGTGAACTGGATATGGCAAGATGAAGAGGCAGACCGCCGGATACAGTAATTTGGCAAGCCTGTGCTCTACTGGTAATAGTAGAAGCGAGAATAATCCTCCCGAACCGTGATAACACACGAGCAAGAGAGATAACGGGTACTCGAACCCCGATACGTGAGCAAATATTTTAACCTCAAACCCTGCGTTTTTTACGCAGAAGTTCAATAATATAACCGAAGGATCCGAACTGGTATCAATTCAATCACCGGTCTGTCTGGTGAACAGAGAAGACCATAGAAACTCTGTGGTAGCACAGAAGAAAAAACCTTAAAATATAAGCCGACACACATTTTGGGAGACCGACATGTCCCGTCATCATCTTGCCATATCCCGCCAACACACTCAAAGAAGCTGTGACATTTTTATTAATCAATTAGTAAAAAAATAAAAATTACAAAGAATTGAGATAGGCAAATAACAATACAATTTTGGTGTTATTATTACGAGTTTTCCTTGAACTTCTGAGAAAATTAAATACTAAAAAATACATAAATGTACAGTCTCATATTAAATCAATTGACATTATAAACTAGGATGCGATTGTTCATAAAAACTTCGGCGAAAGTCATTTCCGCAGATCGAGTTCTTCATTTAAAAGAGAAAATAAAAAGTCACTTTACATAATACCGACTGATGCGAGAACAAATTAAATAACATGTGTTATAGTCACTTAAAATGAAATTGTCCTTTTATCAACAACCAAGGGCCTGTTCGGACGACTGTATGATGGCTTTTTAAGTAGTCTCTGTTCAATTTCCAAGTTCGTCCATTAATTGCCTAGCATCTTTCGTCGGTATTTCTCATACATGTACCAGCACCAACAAGCATCACCTGAAAAATTCACAAAACAGCAGCAGAAAAAGAGAATGTTTTGGGGAGGTAACGGGTAAGGTGGTGGGGGTTTGAAAAATGTCAGCCGGCAACTACATACAGGAGCGGTATAATCACGTGATACATGTAACGAGGCAAATAAGGGGGAAAATATGCAGACGTTAGGGGTGCAGAAAGGGGGATTGTAAACTAGAATAAATACTCATTCACTTTAATTAAATCTGTTTATCGGAATAAGATAAACACACATATTTACAAGGGGCTAATTCAATGACAGAAGGCAAATCCAGCGTCCTCCCCATGACCAATGTACATGCATGAGAGCAAAAAGTGAGTAAAGTAATAGTACATGTTAACGTAAAATTAACGTTGAAATACACGTATTATTAATAAAATGCACAAAATTGATAGTTAAAGCTTTTAATTGTAGATTATTTTTTCTATTTTATTTTCTGACTCTTATAAATTGAGGATAGGAGGAAGTACACTCATTATATAAAAATGAGGAAGTAAAAGTGTTCAAGTAGATTTTTTCATCCGGTTAACACCAGTGACCGGTGATGATTAAGTAGTGTACACTTGAAAATGATATAATTGATGTCCATAGAAACTGGAAATCAACAGAAAGGTAGTTATTTTATTCTTTTAATTTCACCTTCGGTTCACGGGAGAAAGTGCATGGTTACTTAGATAAAGCTTGGTATGGTAGCTACTGAAGTTTGAAAAATGCCCCTATTCATGTATTCCATCAGCATGAAAACCATACCCATTCATATATTCAAAGTACGAAAATAAAACCCATTGATCAATCTCTTAGAAAGTTTATGTTCCGATACCAAGATCTTGTCGAAATATATTCCGTCTCTGCAGAGACGATAATAAACGATGCATTTTCAAATAGTGAAAATGTATAAAGATAAGGTAGTCAACAAAAATGTCAAAATTATTTTTTTTATCAATGTGTGACGTAAAATTGTTTTTGACATTTACTTCACTGAATTTGGTACTGCTTTGACAACTATTTTCCCTATTTTGTTCCAGTATTGTTACACATACTGTTATAGTGACAGCCGGAACCTTTGAGCCGTAATGAAAGCGGGAGGTTTGGCGCTTTGAAATGTGATTCAACCCACCATTTCTTTAGAAATGCCTGTACCAAGTCAGGGTCATTACGGTTTTCACAGTTTTCCGGTTGTTGACTGATTTTGTCTGTTTATATACTTATGAGTTTTGACTTTCCCTTTGTAAGATTGTTCGGAGTTCGATAATTTTGTTATTACCCTTATTTATCATGATGCTGTGTTCACCTTTCTCCCACTTTTAATTTTTTTGGAATATAGGTGGAGAAACATTTGTGAAAGAAACGTGTATAATATTTTAAATTTAATGAAACTACAGAGGTGACAATCAACCGTCTCCTCAATCCTAGTTCATCTGAAGATTTAAATAACATTTGCTTATATTTAAAAGAATCCTACTCACTCAGAGATTCAACTTTTAAAAATATTTAACTTTCCTCAAGTAACTGGCAAAAACTTCCAAATGATAATAATAATTTTAATCTTATACTCCCAAAATGATAATAAACATTATGATATTATTATCTAACTGATGTGCTCATCCCTAAAGATTATAGTCTTATCTGAAGACTTTTAAAATATTATGATATTATATGTATGTGTTATCTCTATGTTTATATATGCTTGTGAATGTATTGGATTACGCAACATTGTGATTATGATGTACATGTACTTAACTATGCTTTATGGGGATTCAAGAAATTTACCTGTAATTAACTTTACAGTGGATTCAGTGTAAACAATTCTCATACTTATATAATGATTGACATATTAATTGATTGATTGGTGTTTAACGCCAACATTAGCAATATTTCAGCTATATCGTGGCGTGAACAAATTGTATTATTAACCCAGACACCTACAAGAGTAACCAGACCCTTAAAAGTAAAACACATTTGTCTTTAAAACAATCGGATGTTATATGTACAAATAAAAAGAAACATTAAAAAGATAAAACACATATGCTTAGAAGGTATGTTATCTAACTATATGTTTGTATACAAATTATTTCTTTTTAATTTCAAAATTGGGTAATCCTATAGAATAGCGGCGTAAATTCGCAATTTTCAAATGGACGTGTAAATTATTTTTAAAATATTTAAGCGCAATTAAGGGTACCGGTGAGAACCACCGACCATGGACAAGCCACTGGTAAACTTTATCACTTGCGGCTGCGCGTTTAAAGCACCCTTTTTGTAATTTACAAAGCCGGACGCGAACCCACGCCGTATTGGTGATTTTTTTTGTCAATATACAACCTTTAAAATTGCTTTGATAATTTACGCCGCTATACTATAGTAGGTGTCTACAAGGTACCCAATTTACGCCGCTAATCTATAGGATTATCCAAAATTGTGTCGCCTGCGACATTTGTAAATAAATTATATAAATTGTTGACATTGTAGAATATCTGCCGAACATCGGCAACATCTACGGAGTCAATTAAAACATGTTTTTAAAGTGAATTATTGGAATTACACGGAATACATTCTGGTCGTTCCTCATTATTGAATAGATAATTATGGGTCAATCGACTATGTCCGATACGACATCTGGTCAAGACTACTTAATCTTTCCGATTTTGACCGTAAGGACAAGGAGTTTCGTCAACTAGGGGAGTATTTCGTGTAATTTGTTATGAATTTGCTGGTCCCAGCTGTCTTGCCAGCGTTTTGAAATATATTTCATAATAAAAGATATAAGGTTTAGAACAATTCGATATAGAATCATTCAATGCGTCCTTAATTAGCTTCCCGGTCAACAACTTTGTTCCCATGGATCCATGGATATGACCAGGGATCCATGTGAAAATGACATGTTTACCAATAACAACAATGCTTTTATAAATGTGAACTATTTTTGAAATGAAAGGGTTTTGAGTTTTACAACTCTCAATTGCCAACAGGCAGGAAAGAGAATCTGAACAGATCATGAATTTACTCTTATCAGAAGAGGCAACAAACTTCAAAGCAAGAAGTATTGCATTAGCTTCTACGCTGAAGATTGAACTGGCAGACGGTAATCGGAGAGAATCGACCTGCCGGTGCTACCCTATCACCATCCTTAGAACCGTCCGTATCAATTGCAGAGTATTCAGATGTAATAGATCTAATTACAGTAAAATGTTGCTGACTTAGTAAAGGGTTTGTTTCAGGTGTTTTGTATTCTATGGATTCTTACTTCAACATTTTCACTGATTTAAAAATGGGAAACTTAAATAATGAAGAAAACATTTATTATCATATATTTTAATTAATAACATCATACTTAACTGTACTTAATAAAATTAATACGACGTAATAACAGTGGTTTATGAAAATAAAGATAGAATAAAAATCAAGCTCATGTCTAAAGTATTTTGTTTTCTTCAAACATATACAAATGGCTTAGTTTATGGTGCTAAATATGCTATGATGCAAAACCTCACCTCTTAGTGAAATGATGATGTCATGCAAAAGCTTTAAAATGTGGTTGGTTTGGTTTGGTTTATGGTCTTTAAAGCCACTTTCAACAATATTTCAGTTATATCGTGGTGGCCAGTTTTATTGTTGGAGGAACATAATGTTTTATAGAGTACACCTCGCCTTGAGCGGATTCGAGCTCACAACTTTAGTGGTGATAGCCACTGATTGCACAGATAGTTGTAAATCCAACTACCATACGATCACGACCACGACAGCCCCTATGTATATATTATCTTTAATCTCATAAAGCCAATGTATAACAATGGTACTGAGATATAACAATAGAATCAAAATAACAACTACTATTTACAATATATAGACATACAAGCAAAGGGGAGAGGTTATAAAAGACTAAGATCCTGGAAGACAAACACCAGTATTAATAGCTCTTATGAAATGACAGAGTTTCTTCAATTTTGGTTTTCTTTTGCTTGTCATAAGTTCAGGAAATTTAATAATATTATGTCTATTTATAAAATAATTTGAAAGTGACTGCTTACGTTTTTGGTTGAAATAATTACATTCAAAGATATAAAGGCATTCATCTCCAATTTGCGATCTATTACATAATTACATAATTTGCATTTACGGTTTTATGTTGGTATATTCTGCCATTGCCCTGTCTCGATAGGGAGTTTATTATTAATTGTTCTAAATCTGCAAAGCAAAGTTGCATCTTTTATTTCTAAAATATTTAAATATTCTTCATATTTAAACTCTGTTTTGTTTTAAAAGTTTTATAAATTATAGCCTTAGGTGAATTTTGTTTTAAAAGTTTTATAAATTATAGCTTTAGGTAAATGTTGTACTACAGAATTCCAACCTTGAAGAAACGGATCCTCTAATCGCTGTTTAATTATACATTTCAAATATTCTATATTGTTAAAATGCTCGGTTTCCCATAAATCTGAGAAGCCACAATCATTAAATATTTGTTTTACAAACAAGATCCAGCTAAACTGCATATTATAATTTTCATTAATTGACGACGTAATCTGTACAATATATTATAATACTTTGCTTACCAGCTAAAAGTCTTGCCCAATAACATACAGTTCTGATTTTTATGTCAATATATATAGAATATCGCCCTAGTTCACCATACACCATATAGCTAGGTGATATTGTTTTTAAATTCAAAAGAATCTTACAAAATTTTAGATATATCTTTTATATACAAATGTAATTTAGTTGTTCAGCAATCGAAATCTAGCTAGGATTATCTACGTGTCTACCTGTGGGCATTGAGATTGTACCACCCTTCAGCAATACTGTACAACCTCCGGCTTCGCTTCGGGCTATATAGAAGTGCTTCAGGGTGGTACACTCTCAATGTCCACGGGTAGACACGTAGATAACTGATAATGTTATGACGTCTGCTACAAAAAGTCTGACTGGCTGTTATTTCAACCAAGCACTCATATCTGATTTAACTTTTGTTGTAGATGTTTACTGGAATGTCATATTGGTATATCATGGCTACTATTCTAGTTGGATTTACTCAGATAGGTCAAAGTTCATCTGATACAAACTTCCAAAAGAACTGTACCAAACAGGAATTGTATGTATGAAAACAAGTATATATAAATTAAATGAGAGGACTACTAACATGTTAAAGTATTAAAGTACTTGCATGACCGCCATCCTTTCACTAAGAGGGGAAGGGACTGTCATGACCGTGATCGTATGGTAGTTTGATTTACATCTAAATGTGCAATCAATGCATATCATCTCTAAAGTTGCTAGTTCGAATCCCGCTCAGTCGAGGTGTACTCGATACAATATTATGTTATTAAGTTTGTCAGTGACTTGTGGCAGGTCAGTGGTTTTCTCCGGGTACTCCGGTGTCCTCCATTGATAAAACTGACAGCCACGATATAGCTGAAATATTGTTGAAAGTGGCTTTAAACACCATAAACCAAACCAAACCAACCACATTTTAAAGCTTTTGCATGACCTCATTATTTCACTAAGAGGGGGTTTTTGCATCATAACATCAATTTAACCAGGGCACTTTGTTTTTATTGTAGTGCCTGTACCAAGTCAGGGAAGTGAACTGTCATATATTTGTGTGTTAGGGGTATCATTTTTGACTCTTTCTATGATTTTTCTATTAGATTTTTGAACTGTTCCGACAGTGTGGTATTTTTCTATTAAATTTTTGAACTGTTCCGACAGTGCGGTATTTTTCTATTAGATTTTTGAACTGTTCCGACAGTGTGGTATTTTTCTATTAGCTTTTTGAACTGTTCCGACAGTGTGGTATTTTTCTATTAGATTTTTGAACTGTTCCGACAGTGTGGTATTTTTTGTTTTTCTATTAGATTTTTGAACTGTTCCGACAGTGTGGTATTTTTCTATTAGATTGTTGAACTGTTCCGACAGTCTGGTATTTTTCTCTAAGATTTTTGAACTGTTCCGACAGTGTGATATTTTTCTATTAGATTTTTGAACTGTTCCGACAGTGTGGTATTTTCATATTAGATTTTTGAACTGTTCCGACAGTGTGGTATTTTTTGTTTTTCTATTATATTTTTGAACTGTTCCGACAGTGTGATATTTTTCTATTAGATTTTTGAACTGTTCCGACAGTGTGGTATTTTTGTATTAGATTTTTGAACTGTTCCGACAGTGTGGTATTTTTCTATTAGATTTTTGAACTGTTCCGACAGTGTGGTATTTTTCTATTAGATTTTTGAACTGTTCCGACAGTGTGGTATTTTTCTATTAGATTTTTGAACTGTTCCGACAGTGTGGTATTTTTCTATAAGATTTTTGAACTGTTCCGACAGTGTGGTATTTTTTGTTTTCCTATTAGATTTTAGAACTGTCCCGGCAGTGTGTTATTTTTCTATTATATTTTTGAACTGTTCCGACAGTGTGGTATTTTTCTATTAGATTTTTGAACTGTTCCGACAGTGTGGTATTTTTCTATTAGATTTTTGAACTGTTCCGACAGTGTGGTATTTTTCTATTAGATTTTTGAACTGTTCCGATAGTGTAGTATTTTTTGTTTTTCTATTAGATTTTTGAACTGTTCCGACAGTGTGTTATTTTTCTATTATATTTTTGAACTGTTCCGACGTATGAGTGGCTGTACATGCATGATTGGCTGTACATGTATGAGTGGCTGTACATGTATGAGTGGCTGTACATGTATGAGTTGCTGTACATGCATGAGTGGCTGTACATGTATGAGTGGCTGTACATGTATGAGTGGCTGTCCTGTATGAGTGGCTGTACATGTATGAGTTGCTGTACATGTATGAGTGGCTCTACATGTATGAGTGGCTGTACATGTATGAGTTGCTGTACATGTATGAGTGGCTGTACATGTATGAGTGGCTGTACATGTATGAGTGGCTGTACATGTATGAGTTGCTGTACATGTATGAGTTGCTGTACATGTATGAGTGGCTGTACATGTATGAGTTGCTGTACATGTATGAGTGCCTGTAGATGTATGAGTTGCTGTACATGTATGGGTGGCTGTACATGTATGAGTGGCTGTACATGTATGAGTGGCTGTACATGTATGAGTGGCTGTACATGTATGAGTTGCTGTACATGTATGAGTTGCTGTACATGTATGAGTGGCTGTACATGTATGAGTTGCTGTACATGTATGAGTTGCTATGCATGTATGAGTTGCTGTACATGCATGAGTGGCTGTACATGTATGAGTGGCTGTACATGTATGAGTTGCTGTACATGTATGAGTTGCTGTACATGTATGAGTTGCTGTACATGTATGAGTTGCTGTACATGTATGAGTGGCTGTACATGTATGAGTTGCTGTACATGTATGAGTTGCTGTACATATATGAGCGGCTGTACATGTATGAGTGGCTGTACATTTATGAGTTGCTGTACATGTATGAGTTGCTGTACATGTATGAGTTGCTGTACATGTATGAGTTGCTGTACATGTAAGAGTGGCTGTACATGTATGAGTGGCTGTACATGTATGAGTTGCTGTACATGTATGAGTGGCTGTACATGTATGAGTGGCTGTACATGTATGAGTTGCTGTACATGTATGAGTTGCTGTACATGTATGAGTTGCTGTACATGTATGAGTTGCTGTACATGTATGAGTTGCTGTACATGTATGAGCGGCTGTACATGTATGAGTGGCTGTACATTTATGAGTTGCTGTACATGTATGAGTGGCTGTACATGTATGAGTTGCTGTACATGTATGAGTTGCTGTACATGTATGAATTGCTGTACATGTATGAGTGGCTGTACATGTATGAGTGGCTGTACATGTATGAGTTGCTGTACATGTATGAGTGGCTGTACATGTATGAGTTGCTGTACATGTATCAGTGGCTGTACATGTATGAGTTGCTGGACATGTATGAGTGGCAGTCAAAGTCATACATGTACCCTCCTCACTTCCTTCATTTCTGTATATTTTTTATCTATTGTTTAGCTTTATTATTAGGTGACGACGTTCCTTTGGTTTTATCATGTTGCGTGTACATTTCTCAGTTTGTTTGTGCACGTATTTGGAATGTTTCAGACTTCAATGTAATCTTGTGATAATAGAACAACGTTTACACGGATATCGTTTTCAAAAATTTATCAAAATATTTTCACGAAATTGTATTATCCCTACAAAGATCTTGACGTAAATAAATAAATAGAATTCTACATGGAGGGATCTGATCGGAAACAGTATGTCCCATAATCAAATGTTGCTATAGGGGCGATGTTAACAAAGCTAAAAAGTTCAAATATAACACTTCTGAACAATCTTAAACACCTTCAACCAACCGATTTTCAACCTGACAAACCAATAAAAATAGATATTGAATTATTATCATATTTCATTTTCATAATTTCAAAATCGACTTTTAGGTAAATACTGATTTTGCAGCAGATTAGATAGATAAAAAAACCCATTGACATTTACATTAGTGCACACCTTCATCAGCCAATCATATTTACTTAATATAGAATTCGACTAATCATATTTTCTTAATTAAGATATTATTCGATCCATCATATTTACTTTATATAGAATTGCAATCATGTATCGTCAAATCGTGATCAGAAAATCACAAAAAGCAAACATGGTCCTTTACCAGAGATAGCTTTATATGATAAAAATGTAGATATCAAATTTAGTGTGCACATTAAAGCTTAGGATATAGTTTACCATAAATCTATCTATATATATATATATTAAAAAGTCAAATGAAATCCGTATGCTGGTACATATATACGTCTGAAAATTAAACCAAACAGTGTTAGAATTAGATTTTTGAGCTGTCAAATTTTTTTTCTTCCCTCGACGGAATTTGAACTCACACCATTGATACACCGCAGCACCATTCGCTTAATCTTACATCCAGCGCTCTAGACCACTCGACCACATCCACTAATAACACTATTAAATAACCAGGATCTGTTTAGTAATCTAAGTTAATCAGTTAAGATTATTTTTGTTAATTTGTGATTTATGTTTTAAATAACGTTAAAGAAAACCGGAAGGAACGATCAACGGTAAACAATACAGAGACACATGCAACATTGGGCTCAAGACAGAGAACGAAGATAAACAAAACACTACAAAGAAAGCCCAAAAGATGAGCAACACGGACCCCAACATAAAACGGGCAGTGATCGGTGGTGCTCGCGAACGGAAATTAGTTTTTTTTTCTTATAGTTTTACTCATAGTCGGGTCCGGTAAGAGTCCTGTCGGTGATCGGTGATCTAGCAGATAAAATATCTGCGTAAAATGAAACATATCCATTATCATTTGAGAAATGGTTATTTCGCACGAAAAGTTTGAAGATACCAAAGAGGTATTCAGAAGCAGTAAATTTAAGAAAGACAAAGTAAAATAGTCAAGTGAAAAAAAGACTAAATGATGATCAACAAAACACTACACGGAAAACTAAAGATCGAGCAACACGAACGGTCAATAGAGCAACACGAATGGTCAATAGAGCAACACGAATGGTCAATAGAGCAACACGAACGGTCAATAGAGCAACACGAATGGTCAATAGAGCAACACGAACAGTCAATCGAGCAACACGAACGTCAATAGAGCAACACGAATGGTCAATAGAGCAACACGAATGGTCAATAGAGCAACACGAGTGGTCAATAGAGCAACACGAATGGTCAATAGAGCAACACGAATGGTCAATAGGGCAACACCAACGGTCAATAGAGCAACACGAACGGTCAATAGAGCAACACGAATGGTCAATAGAGCAACACGAGTGGTCAATAGAGCAACACGAATGGTCAATAGAGCAACACGAACGGTCAATAGAGCAACACGAATGGTCAATAGAGCAACACGAATGGTCAATAGAGCAACACGAATGGTCAATAGAGCAACACGAATGGTCAATAGAGCAACACGAACGGTCAATAGAGCAACACGAATGGTCAATAGAGCAACACGAATGGTCAATAGAGCAACACGAATGGTCAATAGAGCAACACGAATGGTCAATAGAGCAACACGAACGGTCAATAGAGCAACACGAATGGTCAATAGAGCAACACGAATGGTCAATAGAGCAACACGAACGGTCAATCGGTTCGTGACGACGACCTAAAACGAGCATAATCTGTTGTCTGAAATTTGCTACTTTTTTCCTGGATTTTTTTTTTTCAATTGATATTCCGCCAGATTAGACATTATTGTGTTAGTCGTATCTAATTCGATCAGGGTTGTTTATCATTTTATCACACAACTATCCACATGTATCATTGCCTAAGTATGACCTATGGCAACGACACATAGGCAACTATTAATGGAAGCGCGAAAGAATATACTCAAAAGGATGTATCAGTGAAGACAATTTATCATTGCATATGCAAAATACTTCCATGTAGCTGAACCCCATTAAAATGTCTACAAAAGGCCATTTTTCAACCACTATTCACGCCAAATACCCCTTATAAACAAGATATGAACTAGATTAATCCAAATTTTAAGATTGATTCACTGATATTGTTCCCTTAACGTCCAGTCGAGCTTATTTCATATGTCATGCAGGGACTGATCAGGTCGTCAGGGCTACTACTTTTGACTGTAGCTGTAAAAGTATTGAGAATTGGACATGAACGAGAAATGTAACTTGTAGCAGGATGCAATGTGGCTATTCTCTTACGAAATCTAGAAAAGAGATATTTAACCTACATGGAGCTTGGTACAATCCCACTATTGTCCCTGTAAACTAAGAACCACCTACAATTGAGAGGACATTCTAATCCACCACGTGTTGACGCGTTGGGCAACTGGATTTCACTATGGAAACCGTCATCGATACCATCAAGTTTTAAGCTTTTAAGACTGCACACAAACAATTTGTGATACACAAGCAATACTATATAGTGATCAAACATACTCTAAAATTGACCATTCTGAAAAGTAAACGATGTATGCACGTTCTCAAGACTCATGTGTTAGCGCTAGTATTTAATTAATTACTGTAAACAGTTACCTGATAATTGACCCCATCCTATACCTATTGTTTTTTTCTTTAATTACTTAAGTTGACAGTTTTTAATACAATACCAAGTTTACATTTCCTACTATTATAGTCCAAGTAGATAATGATATATATATTAGTAACAAACAGTTAAGGGTGTCTTCTTCGTGTAGCAGACCGCCAATGACCACTGGTAGCAAACTGTTTGGTCTCTAGTATGTGCGACAAGGTAGCCTATATATTACAAGGAGATGGCTATTGATCAACAATTGGTAATGATTAACGAATTACAGAGAGGACGTTTGTTGTGTATTCATACTGACATTCCGTGCATTCATAGAAAGGCTCCGTAGCGTATTCATTCTATGCAAACTAGATCCCATGTATTTTGTCGGGGTTAATAAAACCGTATATATCTAAAGAGCTTGAAGATACCACGGATGTAATCAGAGAACGCAAATCAAAGAAGAACAGACAATACAATGACCAAATGAAAAAGGACAAAAGGACAAACAATGATCTACAAAACATAACACATTAAGCTATATATATCTAATTTAGTGCACACAACGCATTTCAGAATATAACCTGCATCGTGTATGATCATAGACAACAGATCGGAAAGGCAGATAATATAAAACTGCTTGAGAGCTAGAAAACCTAAAGCGCCTAAACAGGATAGCCCAAATCTGCTATGATTACATATACATTTGAGTGATGAACAATAATTTTAATAGATTATATTATTTAGGAACTGATATTTACGTTACCCTCAAGAACGTGGCAGGTAACGTGCATGTCAGTTCCTAGGTAATATCATGTATTAGCCGATTTTAGATATCCTGTTTAGGCCCTTTGGTTTTATTGCTCCCAAAACTTTTAAATTAGTTGGCTTTCCAATCTTTCTATTTTGAGCGTACCTGATGAAGATTTTTCCAGAAACGTGTCGTGCGCACTAAATTTGATATCTACGTTTTTATTAATGATTACACTTTAAACAGTGCTTTTCTTTGGCATTTATAAATAGTACTTTTAATTGGTTAATTAGATATTTTATTATATTGATGACTATTGCGAAGAAAGATCATATGTTTCTAAGACATGTATAAAGTTTACTCATTAAAACATTTTACAATATAACAAAACATTTTCACCAAATGGCCAATTAAAAATATAAAATACCCAATATAAAATACTGCTCCGATAATTATTCCCAACTATTTTTGGTCAGTTACTGGATGTAACGCAACTGAATTCATTTACTAGTAAATATGAAAAATATAGCAATCTTTGTACTAACAATATGTTTTCTTTAAAATTCTTTCGCATCATCCATCCACAATGTCAAGAGACTGTATTCTGATTTAATGAAGGATTATAATGAAAATGTATATCCGGCCAACGATCATTAACATATCAGTATCAATGAGTGCATTACAACTGGTAGACCTAGATGAAATATCCGGACGATTTGCAATGGCTGGCGCCTTATATTTTAGTTGGAGAGATGAAAGTTTGACATGGGATCCAAACCAATACAACAACACGTTAGTGATCGAGTTTCCGAAAGAGAATGTATGGATACCGCCACTTTAGCTAGTGAATCCATTCGACCAAGTAATAGACTTCAAGGAAGGACACGATCTGGTAACATACAATAGCAATGGTTGGTCATTATGGACATTGATGGAACTATTTAGTACTTCTTGTCAAATTGATGTCACAGTGTATCTATATGATACACAGACATGCACGATCACATTTGCTTCTGAAAATTACCATTCGCCGAAAATGAATCTTATAAGTAAGAATGAATACATGAGAACGGACTTGTATCATGAGCATGGTATATGGAGTTTGCTTAATACATCTGCCTGTGTTCATACCATTGAAGTCCGCAAAAACAAAATTATCGAATTTAAGATGACGTTGAAACGAAAATCTTTGTTTTTAACATTTAACGTATTTTTCCCCGTTCTTGTTATAATGGCTCTGAACTTACAAGTGTTTATATTACCTGTAGAATCAGGTGAGCGAGTGTCATACGTTTCTACCTAGTTGTTAGCACTAACAGTTTTCCTGACTATTATATCGGATGATTTACCCACGATTTCCGACCCGATGCCATCTTTGTGTTTGTTTATAATCACCAACTTGATTATCAGCGTAGTGGTATGTATAGCGACCATCATCCAGTTAAATTTGTACTATAGAGATGAAAGTACGTCACAGATCCCTATATGGATAAAACGTCTATACTTTATTCGGAATTCTCGGACTTCTTCAATGGAACAAATGAACACTAATAAGAAAAATGAATATTATTCTTCCGAAGACACAGTAAAAGTGAAGATTGGTGAGAAATTAACATGGAAACGTGTTGTGGCTTTCTTTGACAGGTGTTTGTTTGTGTTCTTCTTCATAATTTCGTTTATCACGACAGTCGTGTTCTTTGTTGCTGTAATGTAATGATAACAAATTCAGGGAGGAGTGTTCCAATATATAAGCGCAAAATGAGATATATAGAAAATTAATACAAATACACATGTAATATAAAAATAATTTTCCATTAATGTCCATTAAACACTTCACTTAGTCTATAGATGTTTTGTAATGAACATTCTGACGATTGTTGGAAGCACATTTTAAATATACACATACAAGCGCCTCCACGGGATTTACTGATTTCGTAAGGATAAGGGTAATAACAAAATTACCGAACTCCGAACAATCTTACAAAGGGAAAGTCAAAACTCATAATTATATAAACAGACAAAATCAGTCAACAACCGAAAAACTGTGAAAACCGTAATGACCCTTACTTGGTACAGGCATTTCTAAAGAAATGGTGGGTTGAATCAGATTTTAAGGCGCCAAACCTTACGGATGCGATGAAAAACCAAAGGATGCGATGAAAAACGTTACGACGGCATATACATATAAGGCACAAGTCTGTATGAAACGCATAGCTCGTGTTCGTAATATTTGCTGCAAGCTTGCAATCAATCTACTACACGCTTGTAGCAAAGATTTGGAAGAAACCTGTCCTCAGTCCTGATTTGTCTCCCTGATAAAGGTTGTTCCAGAAATGTGTTGTCCGCATTAAATTAGATATCTACGTTTTCATAACGTAAGGTCAAGTTTTACATTTCAATGTATGATCTGCATATAGAAATGCAAAATATTAAGATACTTTCACCAGAAATTACTTTTTTCTTCAATCTGTCACGTAGTTTATGAAAAATAAATCAAATTTGTTTTCGAAGATGAGCAATTAGACTGTCTGTCCATTGGTGTCAGATGAGAGAACATTTATTTACAAGAGACCATCATTGGAATAGGAATGTAAGAAATAATTATTTACAATGTCACCAACAACAAGGGAAATAACTCATGGACGCACGGTAAGTTTCCCCAACATCCACCAAAGACAAAGACAGATACGATGCTGACTGTAAACATGGTTTGGATTAAGACATACGCAACATCATAGATAATATGGTGGGAATATAATGTAATTGAACATTTATTATTTCATTGTAATGACTAAATTATAACAAAACCGCTATTGCCTTCTTTATATCTAACAATTGCATTTCATATCTGATGAATAGATTACTAACCAAAAAATAAACACAAAACCAAAACAAGAAACACAAAACAAAAACAAAACATAACAAAACAAAACAAAAAACAAACAAACCAAAAACAAAAATTTAATATTTCACATATTGTTCTAAACGGAGATGTTTACTAGACAAAACAAATACCTCTTTTAATCTTCTAACAATTCTACTTAATATGGCAATGAAATTGTTTACCAGCGAAAAAACTAATATTTCTTTTAAAACTCCTGGCAATTGTATTTCATATCGTTCTTTATTGTTCTGTAGTCAAAACAAATATCAGTCCGAGGCTGATCGATGGAAAAATAACCATCAACACAGGATAATTATAACCATTTTCATTGTATTACAGTGAAGAACGGAACATTACCTTCTTCTGTTAGTAGTACATCAAACAAGTATTATACTATTTTTAAAGAGGTTGGAGATTTACGTCAATGTCGAAAACGTTATCATAGCATGTGCGCTATTATGATATTTTGATTTCATAGTGTATAGATACGTATATAAATACGCATAGATAATTAATTCAGTGTCCACGACATGTTTCAGGAATAACCTTCATCGGGTACACTCAAAGTCGAAATATTGGATAGCCAAATAATTTAACAAATTGGACGAGGTATAAAACCAAAGGGCCTAAACAAGATAGCCAACATCGGTTAATGTCACCTTGAAGGAGGAGAACCTTACTTTTATCAATAATTGAATAAATTAGTAACTGTAAATTTCCATAATAAATATATCTAATAAACGATGTCTACTGGGAGGATGATACACACGGAGACTAATAGTCCACCAACAGAGGTATGTACCCAGTGAAAAAAGGTAAATGATTAACTCAGTGCGCAGGACGTTTTTCTGGAAAAACCTTCCCCATTGACACTCAAAATAGAAAGATTGGAATGCAAAATCATTTAAAGATTTTGGGAGCAAGAAAACGAAAATACCTAAAGAGGGTAGCCATGTATCTATAATATATAATGCCAGCTTTTGTTTATTTGTATATGATTTGCCAGACAGTATTTGTTGTTCTCTCTTGAAATATGGTCACATCTATGCGTCTATTCGGCTGTAGACATCGTCTATGCGTACTTTTAACGGATCGAATACGACTATCTAACTCTTCCTTTTCAGACTACAAATGTATGCATATTTTTCAGACATTTTGGTGTTGATCAACACCCCATATCACTGTCATTTTAACACTGTTTGCTTGTTGGTACTAATTGGTGTACGTTTCAAATGAGTACTGTATAATGAAATATTCGGTAAATAACAGAACCAATACCGGACAAGAAGGAGCTATATTATGTGCAAAAGTAAACAATATGTGTGGTGGGTATTTAATGCCTCTACAATATAAATGTATAAATCAACCCGGTTATATGTGAAAGTTGATATTTTATTTACATGTGGAAAGCATTACTTGACAGCATCATTTCACTAAGAGGGGATATTTGGGACCATAAAACTAGTTTCCCCTGCAACTTTTTATTGAAGTGTCTGCACACTCCCACCTTGCATACTGATTACCGGTATGTTAATTTGATTAACACACAACCTCACCATGCATACTGATTTTGTTAATTAAATTTAACACGCACCATACCTTGGATAATAATTATGCAGTGAGAGGATGTTAACATATCTAATTTACAGGTTAAAGTGTTTTTTTTGTCAATTTCTAATGCAGTAAATATGTTGAATTAGAGATTTTAGAAATAAATCCGTTCGTCATCACCCATGTTCAAGAGGGATAAAGAGCCTAAGCTCGATAAGATCGCCGTCAGTGGTACTCGATCTCAAAAGTCTTAATGGTAATACACAGTGATTGCATAAATAGATGCCATCCAGCTACTACTCGAACGGTGCCACAGATGCCATATCACTACACTATGTTTACAACATCAATAATAAAATCATCCAATTTACCTACAATGTACAAATGAGAAATAAAAACATAGATATCTAAGTGAATCCACACCAGTCGTTTCTAGAATAACCCACATGTAATATACGTACATGAGCCAAATTAAATAGACAGAATTGAAAGAAACGGTTGTAACTTGAACCGTAATATTTATGATTAGGTCTACAGATTAGAAAACAGATTAATAGTGGAACTGTTCTTTCGATATGATGTCGTGAGAGTTTATTCACGCATTTATACGTAATAAAAACGTAGATATCTAATATTATAATACCTCACATATTCTAAATTAATACGACATTTTGTTATTCGGGTATATATTTTTTTAATTCTCGACTGCTGTGGGGGTAACGCGTTATTACCTGGGAAATAACTCTGGTGGTTTTTTTTCTTCAAATTCTCGACTACCGTGGTATAGCCCGTTACTACCCGGGATATAACCCTACCAGTTCAATCAAGAGGAGATAATGCATTCAGTCGTCTGCAGAAACAGTTACAGCTGAAGGTCTCCAAACAGCTTGGTCAGTCTTCAATTTTGTACTTTTTTCATATTTGGAAAACTTTTGAGATGTCATCACTGTTACACATGTTAATATTTAAAAAAAAAGTATTAAAACCATAGTATTTTGTTTATTTACCAAATGGCATGATACTTTCAAAATATTATTAGAATTTGGTAGTTACTCGTCGAAAGATAGTGGTTATCCCTGGGTAATCTGTTTCCTCTAATAAAACTGTCTGTCATAAGATTATATAAATGTGTATAGTAGCATTAAAAATCCAACAATCAAATTAACAAGGTAAATAAAGTAGATATTAAAAGGAAGTCTGCTGAAAGTTGTGTACTCTGGCTAGAATCAGATGCAATTGGCAAAATATCAGGTTTTGTTTATGTAGAGTTTCCAAAGTTAATTTCGGTATCATCGTAAAAGCATAGATATCAAATTTAGTGTTTCTGGAATAACCTTCATTGGGTACCCTAAAAGCAAAAATATTTGAAAGCCAAATATTTCTAAAATCTGTGGGAGCAAGAAAACAAAAGGCTTAAGCACAATAACCTAGTTAGGAGGTGGACATCCAAAATCATCTACCCACCAAGGTTATTTCAACTCGGGCTAATGCCTTAGGGGAAAATAACCTTAGATGGGTTATTAGATGATATTATAATTGTCCGTGTGGAGAGATTTATATTACATGTCATTATGTATTTTAATGTCCGAAATATTTTGATCTGTGAAATTGTCTTTTTGGAAAGTCTATTTGAACTTTTGAAAATTCGGATTTCAGAAAATTTACTATTATTGGGCAATCCGATATTACCGTTTAATCTTATGAGTGTAATAAAAATTGTTCGCAAATTAAACGACTTTAATAAAACACAGATACATCGTGTCATTTTGTTGAGTGCAATTCACATTTCCGTTGTACCTATCGTTCAGCTATCAGCTATTAAAATAATGTTAAATGAACTGACTATGGCTTAGTTACTATTTTCAAGACGAGTTTGAAGATACCAAAGGAATAATCAGAATCCGTAAATGGAAGAAGGACACCCAACACAATGGCCAAAAGATCGAGTAACACAACTTATCATAATGTTCAAATTAATCATCCTTGGTAAAACGATAATTACGATAGTTCCCCTTGTGCCATTAACAGTTGGTTACCGACGACGCTGATTATTTAAATTCAAGTGTTTAGTTTGTTTCTGAGTCACAAGTCCTATTGTCTATTGTTTTATTCAAGCATGTTTACCAATGTCATATATATGAACGTGGTAGCAACAAAAACCCAACATATTTTAAACTTTAACAGGAAGTTTTAGATAATATGAATAACTTTCACAACGGAAATTGATGAAAATTAGATGTTAAAGTATAACACATCGTACCACTCTAGTATTAGACACCTAAATAATGGAGGTATATGTAAGTACATGCATATCATTCAGTTAAATAATTCACAAATACATGTCTTTAAATTTTTCCTAATGTTATATTGCACATTGAAATACATAAAAATGATAGTTTTATAGTAAATTAATACAAAACCATACAGAGAGAAGCATTACTATGGTAAAAATGCGAAAATTAAAGGTTTGGTCAAATACTACTGATTCAACACGACCAAGATGCCTGTACCAAGCCAGGAAAGTGATCGCTCATGTATTTTGTGTGTTAGATTTGACTCTTTTTACGATTTTTCTATTGGATTATGCAACTGTTCTGACAGTGTGATATTTGTTATTATTATATTTCATATACATTTCCTGTCTTCTCATTGGTTAAGGAGCGTGTTCTGACAGTGTGATATTTGTTATTATTATATTTCATATACATTTCCTGTCTTCTCATTGGTTAAGGAGCGTGTTCCAATTTAGTCTATCACATGGCAGAGGGTGATAATTTAGTCTATCACATGCCATTATCACATGGCATAACTGACAAAATTGCTCACTTTTCATTTACGAACACCCATCTGTATAAAACATACACCAAAATGGCAGAAAAATATTAACAAATACAAAAAATGTATGTAATTTTATTTATTACACATCATTGATATCACAGTTTAACACATTTAAAGAGAACAGCAATTGGAATTCAGGGCATCAAAGTCATAAAAAAGAAAGAAACCAGGAGAAACGAACATTCAGTATAATAAAACAAATAACACAAAGCTGAGAGGGAGGTAGAGCAGATTGTTACCCTTAGAAATGTCATTATCAACCTCGGCTTAGCCTCGGTTGACAATGAATTTCTCGGGGTAGCATTCTGCTCTACCACCCTCTCAGCTATGGGTGATTTATATATTGGCATTTGGTACCATTAGCGTCAAGTTATGAACTACAACTTTATCCATGATTGATGTGCATCTGTCTTACATGTAAACCTCTGTATCCACAAATACCAGTTTTATTTGATTGTTATCGTTTATTTCGTGTCTAATGCCACTTACACAGCTGTTTAAATTATATCGTGGTCAGTTTTATTGGTGGAGGAAACAGGAATATATGCAGAAAAGCAGCGATCAACTGCAAGTTATTGGAGAAACGTTATCACATAAAAGAAATGTTTGAAGATTCCAAAGTGGAAATCAGAAGCCGTAAGTTAATGTACAGACAATACAATGGACAACTGAACAAATACACACTACGTGTTTCTAGAATAACCTTTATCAGGTACACTCAAAGTCAAAAGTAGAACAACATTCAACAGATACACTCAAATTCAAAAGTAGAACAACATTTATCAGGTACACTCAAAGTCAAAAGTAGAACAACATTCATCAGGTACACTCAATGTCCAAAGTAAAACAACATTCATCAGCTACACTCAAAGTCCAAAGTAGAACAACACTCATCAGGTACACTCAAAGTCCAAAGTAGAACAACATTCATCAGGTACACTCAGTTAAAAGTAGAACAACACTCATCAGGTACACTCAAAATCAAAAGTAAAACAACATTTATCAGGTACACTCAAAGTCAAAAGTAGAACAACATTCATCAGGTACACTCAAAGTCAAAAGTAGAACAACATTCATCAGGTACACTCAATGTCAAAAGTAGAACAACATTCATCAGGTACACTCAAAGCCCAAAGTAGAACAACATTTATCAGGTACACTCAAAGTCATAAATAGAACAACATTTATCAGGTACACTTAATGTCAAAAGTAGAACAACATTCATCAGGTACACTCAATGTCAAAAGTAGAACAACATTCATCAGCTACACTCAAAGTCCAAACTAAAACAACATTCATCAGGTACACTCAATGTCAAAAGTAGAACAACATTCATCAGGTACACTCAAAGTCAAAGGTAGAACAACATTCATCAGGTACACTCAAAGTCCAAAGTAGAACAACATTCATCAGGTACGCTCAAAGTCAAAAGTAGAACAACATTCATCAGGTACACTCAAAGTCAAAAGTAGAACAACATTCATCAGGTACACTCAATGTCAAAAGTAGAACAACATTCATCAGGTACACTCAATGTCAAAAGTAGAACACCATTCATCAGGTACACTCAAAGTCCAAACTAAAACAACATTCATCAGGTACACTCAATGTCAAAAGTATAACAACATTCATCAGGTACACTCAAAGTCAAAGGTAGAACAACATTCATCAGGTACACTCAAAGTCCAAAGTAGAACAACATTCATCAGGTACGCTCAAAGTCAAAAGTAGAACAACATTCATCAGGTACACTCAAAGTCAAAAGTAGAACAACATTCATCAGGTACACTCAAAGTCAAAAGTAGAACAACATTCATCAGGTACACTCAATGTCAAAAGTAGAACAACATTCATCAAGTACACTCAAAGTCAAAGGTAGAACAACATTCATCAGGTACACTCAAAGTCCAAAGTAGAACAACATTCATCAGGTACACTCAATGTCAAAAGAAGAACAACATTCATCAGGTACACTCAATGTCAAAAGTAGAACAACATTCATCAGGTACACTCAAAGTCCAAAGTAGAACAACATTCATCAGGTACACTCAAAGTCAAAAGTAGAACAACATTCATCAGGTACACTCAATGTCAAAAGTAGAACAACATTCATCAGGTACACTCAAAGTCAAAAGTAGAACAACATTCATCAGGTACACTCAGTCAAAAGTAGAACAACATTCATAAGGTACACTCAAAGTCAAAAGTAAAACAACATTCATCAGGTACACTCAATGTCAAAAGTAGAACAACATTTATCAGGTACACTCAAAGTCATAAATAGAACAACATTTATCAGGTACACTTAATGTCAAAAGTAGAACAACATTCATCAGGTACACTCAATGTCAAAAGTAGAACAACATTCATCAGCTACACTCAAAGTCCAAACTAAAACAACATTCATCAGGTACACTCAATGTCAAAAGTAGAACAACATTCATCAGGTACACTCAAAGTCAAAGGTAGAACAACATTCATCAGGTACACTCAAAGTCCAAAGTAGAACAACATTCATCAGGTACGCTCAAAGTCAAAAGTAGAACAACATTCATCAGGTACACTCAAAGTCAAAAGTAGAACAACATTCATCAGGTACACTCAATGTCAAAAGTAGAACAACATTCATCAGGTACACTCAATGTCAAAAGTAGAACACCATTCATCAGGTACACTCAAAGTTCAAACTAAAACAACATTCATCAGGTACACTCAATGTCAAAAGTATAACAACATTCATCAGGTACACTCAAAGTCAAAGGTAGAACAACATTCATCAGGTACACTCAAAGTCCAAAGTAGAACAACATTCATCAGGTACGCTCAAAGTCAAAAGTAGAACAACATTCATCAGGTACACTCAAAGTCAAAAGTAGAACAACATTCATCAGGTACACTCAAAGTCAAAAGTAGAACAACATTCATCAGGTACACTCAATGTCAAAAGTAGAACAACATTCATCAAGTACACTCAAAGTCAAAGGTAGAACAACATTCATCAGGTACACTCAAAGTCCAAAGTAGAACAACATTCATCAGGTACACTCAATGTCAAAAGAAGAACAACATTCATCAGGTACAATCAATGTCAAAAGTAGAACAACATTCATCAGGTACACTCAAAGTCCAAAGTAGAACAACATTCATCAGGTACACTCAAAGTCAAAAGTAGAACAACATTCATCAGGTACACTCAATGTCAAAAGTAGAACAACATTCATCAGGTACACTCAAAGTCAAAAGTAGAACAACATTCATCAGGTACACTCAGTCAAAAGTAGAACAACATTCATAAGGTACACTCAAAGTCAAAAGTAAAACAACATTCATCAGGTACACTCAATGTCAAAAGTAGAACAACATTCATCAGGTACACTCAAAGTCAAAAGTAGAACAACATTCATCAGGTAAACTCAATGTCCAAAGTAGAGCAACATTCATCAGGTACACTCAAAGTCTAAAGTAGAACAACATTCATCAAGTAAACTTAATGTCAAAAGTAGAACAACATTCATCAGGTAAACTCAATGTCAAAAGTAGAACAACATTCATCAGGTAAACTCAAAGTCAAAAGTAGAACAACATTCATCAAGTAAACTCAATGTCAAAAGTAGAACAACATTCATCAGGTAAACTCAATGTCCAAAGTAGAACAACATTCATCAGGTAAACTCAATGTCAAAAGTAGAACAACATTCATCAGGTAAACTCAAAGTCAAAAGTAGAACAACATTCATCAAGTAAACTCAATGTCAAAAGTAGAACAACATTCATCAGGGAAACTCAATGTCCAAAGTAGAACAACATTCATCAGGTAAACTCAATGTCAAAAGTAGAACAACATTCATCAGGTAAACACTCAAAGTCAAACGATTGGAAAGCCAAATAATCCGAAACCCACACAATCTTATCAGGGGTTGAAATCAGATGCTCCGGAAGGGTAAACAGTGATATGTACTGATTGCAAAAGTAGATGTTAATCGAAGTATCATGCCACGACAGCCTCTGAATAATTTTAATAGCAAACATATATGGGTTTTGTTTTATTATTAAATCTATTTTCCTGTTTATATATGACCTCATATATGTTATTTTATTGCAGGTTAAGCTCGAATTTTGCTTGTATATTTTACTTTGTTTAAAACGTAAGTTGTACATTTTTTTCTCCTTGTAATTAAAATATCAGCATATATTGATCATTTGTTTCATCTATGTGAGATGCAAAATGTGCACCGCTTTAGTTATGCAAACACATCTACCCTGTGACATAGAATTTGAATGAATTATCTTAGAAACACAGGTTATTATTGATGAGAGTAAATCTGCTATAAATGAAAAACAAATATCACACTAACGGAACAAAATCAAAATCGACAAATTCTAGAAATAGGCAAAATAGATACCCCTAACACACATATACATGACTGCTCACTTTCATGACTTGGTACATGCACTTCAGTGAAAGGTGGCGGGCCTAAGCTACTCTCCAAACCAAAGTCCAATTATAGCAATTTACACATACGCCAAGCCATGCTTAATCCAAACAACGCCTTATCTTTAGCAGATTTCATAGTGTTCGAACAATCGAAAATTTAGGAATATACTTTGTTATTATCTTTTTCTCGTGTTTTTTTTTTTACGTCACATTCGTCATCTTAGAGATTGATAGCACTACATAATGTATGCATTACGAATATTACCAATGTCAGTAGGTCAGAAAGGTCGACCACTTTTTCTATTCACTAGTTACTTTATGTTCATTCATTTATTGACTGACTTATTGGTAACGGAGTGTTCAATTGTGTGTAACCAATTTGTTGTGGTTGACGAATTGCTCGGTTAAGTTCGGTTAGTATCATATCAAACATTGCATATCAATCATGGCACGTCAGATGTAAAATTGCAAGCGACCAATCAGCGACGAGCCTATACATTCTTCATATATTGAACAGCACAGTTGTTGAAGGAATAGAGAGCTTCCAATTATGCATGTAACGTCACCTGACGTATTCTAATTCATAATTATGCAAGAAAAGTTTTAGGATAGCAAAGAGGTAATCATAAACCGTAAAGTGAAGAAGTATCGACTATACAATGGTCATAAGAAAAACAACAAACAATGATCTACAAACATTACACAGAAAACTAAAGGTTGAACAAACCAAACCCCACTAAAACCAGGGATGAACTCATGTGCTCTGGAAGGGTTAGATGTTGCCTGATTAGATCCCCAAATACATAATTTGGTTCATTACACATCAAATTTTAATCAGTTTTGGGTGATCTCACATTTTGAGGAAAAAACAATTACAAAGGTTGTATCATATTGTAGGTAACTTCATGTATGCCAATTCCGCTGCGACAAATTATGCTGTGGCAAATTCCGCTGTAGCAAATTCCACTGGGGCAAATTTCCCTGTGGCAAATTCCATTGTGATATTGGATGAGATCACAACTACTGAAGGAAGTACACTCCTACTCAAATGCTCTACCAGCTTCTCAACTGACAAAAGATGGGAGAAATCAGCACTAACTGATTTTAATTTAACAACATATGCAGATGATAACCAGATTAATCCTTCACTTGAACACGCTAATAGATTACGTGTAGTGGGCAACTTCAGTATAGGCATTTATAACCTGCAAATACTAAATGTATCTCTAGCCGATGAGGGTCTATATAGGTGTAGCTATAAAAATAATAAAAATAGCTATACCAAAAAAATACGAGTCAAAAGTAAATATATTTTTAACAATTTCTAATTGTATTCTATTACAAACAACATATATCATGGTCTTTTTTATGCTCAATAATTTGAGGTGAGAGGTGATTGTTTACTTGTTGATTTGTGTTGACCATTACTGTTTGTGTTGACCATCACTGTTTGTGTTGACCATCACTGTTTGTGTTGACCATTACTGTTTGAGCTTTTTTTTCCCTTAATATAGGAATGTTTGAAGATACCAAAGGGGTAATCAGAATCCGTAAATCGTATGACTGACAATACAATGGTCAAAGAAAAAGGACAAACAACGATAAATAGAACTAAAGATCGAGCAACACCAGTGAAATACCATCATTTTATATTTCACCTGTAGAATATTAACAATGTTATGATAATTCTCGAGCCTTTGTGCGTTGCAAATGACATTATAATTAATTGTTGTTAACATTCTGTGAGGCACAAGCAACGTGAAATTATATATATTATAATACACAGTACATAATATTTGTTTCCGATTTCACAAATATTCCACTCATGACCGAAAAGGCTCTAGAACTCGCTCGTGAAATATATTTTGATAATCGAAAATCACGATTATTTATAACGGAATGCCAGGAAGCGCCAAGGAAATCGTAAATTAATACAGAAAGTCAAATTCGAATAAAAGAAAAACGTAGATATCAAATTAGGTGCACACGACGCGTTTCTGGAATAACCTTCATCAGGTACGTACGCTCAAAGTCGAACGTTTGAAAAGCCAAATATTTTTTTTTTAATTTGGAAACTAGCAAGCCAAAGGACATAAACATAACTTGGCTAAGGTAACCAATGCATGAGGGAGGATACCTTAGTTTTAGTAATAGTTAAAGACAGTCAGCAACCAAAGCGAACAAACACTGATAACTCATGGTATGCATCAATTATTTTTGCATATCAGCTGATATGTTTGATACGTATAATATATTTTTAGTTTCTCCTAAAGTTGTTATTCTGGAAGGATCGACCCTGACAATTACTGAGGACAAAGAACTGAGGTTGACATGCAAGGTAAACGGTTCTCCACATATAAAGAGCATGTCTTGGTCAATGATGGATAAAAACACGATGTTTAATTTATACAAAAGTAACAGTACACTGGTAGTACCAAAGGTGAACAGAAACCACTCGGGTGTATACATCTGTCACGCTGAAACCAACGTAGGAAAGAGGACAGCACCTATTTCCGTAACTATACAATGTAAATATATTTATTTCACAGTTCTTTTTTATATATTGATGATGAATATATTTAATGATATATACATGAAATAAAAATGTATTAATAATACTTCTCAATACCATGGCCCATCTATTCATCAGTGCCTCCAAGAGAAATTTTGCAAGGCGGAACAAAACTGGTTTGGAGCCCAGGGACAGGCTGAGACTTCTCTCAAAATTGAGGATTTGAGGTCCAATTAAACCACTGGTAAACTTTCATTAATGCTTTGTTTCCTGTGCAGCAGAATGTCCAGAAAACATATCTAAATAAATCAAAAATAGTTGAAAAAACCTTAAAATAATATGAAAAATCAAAATAAAATGACTATGGTTAAAGCTAAGGGGCCCTTCAAAGATTCACGGGCCCATTATTGGCTCACCGGGCCCCGGACCGATGTATCGTCTGAACCCCCGTCTCATAGGCCCTGCTATTCATGCCAATATACGATAGCAATACTCTCAGACTGAACTGCCATGTCTGAAGATAAATGCGAACCACGTATATTACTTGTTCTTGTGTGTTAATTTGACGTCATTTTGACTTTAGCTTAACATTATCACTGACGAAATATAGTTTGTATTTCGATATTGAGCGTATCTGATGAAGGTTATTCCAGAAACGCGTCGTGTGCACTAAATTTGATATCTACGTTTTTATTTTAAAAGAACATGTATTAAATACAGTAATATCAACGAACTGTGTACATTGTATTTCTTGTTTTGTGAACGTAAACCATCTTTTTATAACATAATTATAATCTGTGTTCAAAATAACTCCGTTTTCGCTAAATATAATGAGATATATTTATTCTTATATTCCAAAGAACAAGCACTACAACACAAAACAAAAGATGACCTTCCATTTATTTATATTTTAACAGACCCACCTGAGGTGAACGTTATAAATGTAACCAGTTATTTTGGGGAGACGAGACTGGATTGTATTGCACAAGGAGTACCCGAATCATATACTTATTCCAGATGGGAACACAAGTCGATGTTCGGGGAACATATTCGCTACCTTGATGGCTTCGGTAATGGAACGCTCTTACCACAAAACAAATCTAAATTAAAGCGCTACCAAGATAATGGACTTTATGTGTGCCATGTTAGTAACGGTGTTTTAAATAGTAATGGTATGGTGGTACAAATGGGAGAATATGTTCTTAGAGTAGAAAGTAAGTTCATGTAATATATTTTTTTTGTTGATCTCAAACCATATAATTGAATAATGAAATTGAAGAGTATAATATTTTTTATATACAATGTATTATAATTGATCGAATGTCACCAAACATATCTGCCAAATGCTCCACGAAACCTCTTTCCAGATTATTATCATGTATTCCATCGACGGTAAAAACCAGGCTTCAGAGTTACTGTGACATTAGCTACTCGAGGGGTGGTGTTACTCAGATGTGGATTCTGATGATCTCTAAAGATCTGTTAGAGTACATATAATATAGGTCCCTCTTCTCCTGCAATAACTTTAAAACATTTGACTTCTCTACCTTCTACACAACTATTCCTCACTCTAAGCTAAATAAAGGTAATAACAAAATTACCGAACTCCGAACAATCTTACAAAGGGAAAGTCAAAACTCATAATTATATAAACAGACAAAATCAGTCAACAACCGGAAAACTGTGAAAACCGTAATGACCCTGACTTGGTACAGGCATTTCTAAAGAAATGGTGGGTTGAATCAGATTTTAAGGCGCCAAACCTCCCGCTCTCATTACGGTTCAAAGGTTCCGGCTGTCACTGTAACAGTATTTAAATACAGGAACAAAATAGGTAAAATAGTTGTCAAAGCAGTACCATATTCGGTGACGTATGTCAAAAATATTTTTACGTCACACATTGACAAAAAAAATTCTTGACATATTTGACTCTTTATCTTTATACATTTTCACTATTTGAAAATGCATCGCTTATAATTTCTTCTGCAGAGACGGAATATATTTCGACAAGATATTGGTATCGGAATATAAACTTTTTAAGAGATCGAATAAGGCGAATCTTTTTATAGCCCTGGTCCAGTAGCCTGTTTCTCAGATGAAGATGACGTTTCAGGAAATCAGAATAATTGCTACTGCCCCTTGCATAGCGAATCAATTGCGAGATGTAAACACCATATGCAGGAGAAGCTGGTATATTGCTGCACATATTTGGAAAATTTATGATTTTAAAATTGAAGTCGTCCCGCTTATCATACATTTTAGTACTGAGTTGACCACTGTCGTCAAATTCGAGGTATAAGTCCAAAAATGATGCGGACGAAGCTGTATCGGTGGTCTCTTTAACTTCCAGCTCTGGGGGATATATCAATGGAAGAAATTCTGCAAATCTAGAATTATTGATAGATAAAACGTCATCAATATACCTGTATGTGAAATTAAAGGCTCTAGCCTCATGAATCTTCTTATCTTTTACAAGCTTTTGAAGAAACTCCGACTCATATGAGTATAAAAATAAATCGGCTAGAAGAGGGGCACAATTCGTACCCATTGGTATGCCGACGACCTGCTGAAACAGTGTCCCTCCAAAGGAGACAAATATGTTATCGATGAGGAACTCCAGCATACTGATCACTTGTTCCTCGGAGTAGCATGTTTTACCTTTATGAATTTTGTTTGAAAAATATGTGGAATTGTAGCCTAACACAACAAATTTTGAGCCATAGTTTCTATGACTAAAAGCTTTATGAATTGTTTCTTTTAAGCGGGTTTTTAATTTGTCATGCGGTAGGGTGGTATATAGAGTTGAAAAATCAAAGGTTTTGATGGAGGATACCTGAGAGAAAGATCTTGATTTCAGGTTATCCAAAAGATCTTTAGAGTTTTTCAAAATCCACATGTGATTTATGCCACTACGCGAGTAAACAGTTTCACAATATTTCTGTTGTCCCTCTTTTACTGCAGACAGAATCTTTGTTAGGTGAATAGACAATTCTTTCGTCGAACAAGTTGATGATCCCGCTATGTACCTTTCTTTGTATGGTGTCTTATGGAGTTTAGGTATCCAATATAAATAGGGTAAATCCTCAGACTTTTTACCAGAGGGAATGTTTAAAGAGGTCATGAATGATCTGTGGTTAGCTAGGATTTCATCTTTGTCGAACGAAGTTGGTTTGTATGTGGTATTACTAGAGGTGTTGCTATTTATACCTAATTCCTTGATTAGGCATTCGAAGTAATATGATTTACATACAAACACGATATTGTTGGAAGCCTTGTCCGCAGGAACGATAACATATTTGTCATGAAGAGAGGAAAGACACTTAACAGCTTCTTGGTCTTTAAATACAGACTTAGGTCGACTATTAACACAATTTTTGAGTTTGTGAATCCGACCTTGTACTAGAGACCTAATTGTTCTAACCAAGTCTGACAAGGACACTAACTCAGGATCTTGGTCTACTTCTCTCTTTATCCACCTTCTGGCATAATCTTCAACAGCATCCATAATTATCTTGAAATTATGTTTCCAATTGATGTGTTGAGGTTCTCTGAATTTAGGACCATGAGAAATCACCTTTCGGAGACTCTCATGTTGAATGATATTCAGATCACCAGTGATTACATGTCCAGATGGGTTGTATTGAAAAGGAGAGTGGGAGCAGTCACAAGTCAGAGGGTTCTTAAGGTACTCTTCTATGTTAATATCTTGCAATGCTTCTTTGTAGTTGAAAATTTTACGGCCAATGCTGTTAGTGTAACTATAGGAGACAATGGGAACAGATCGATTTTTGAAATATGGTGGAATTTCTTTTACGACCTCTTTTCTATTAAGAATGTTGCTGATGTTAATAGCATCGATTCCTTTGTTAGCAAACGGAATATGGAGGAATTTTCTGTTGTTATCATGAAGAGGTTCAGATCGAACTGGTTTAAAAAGACGAAAGGACGCCACGTCACATATAATACTAGACAATCTGTACTTAGGAGAAAAAGGATCTACGCCTCCTTTGTCAAGTCCAAAATCCCTAAGATCTTTGAGGTAGTTTACAGGTAGTGAAAATAAGATTGTACGAATATGATGAATTCCAAGAGGTTTCTGTATATTAGAAAGTAAATCATTAAAAGTATCTTGTAACGTTCTTGGTTTAGAGGACTTTTTAACATTAGGATGTTGAATTCTTTTATGACCATGGCTACGTTTAGTTCTTGGAATAGTATTAAAAAGGCTCATCACGTTGATTTCGTTGCATCCAGGACTTGAGTTGGTCCAACTGTGTTTCATAAAAAAGAATGGCCAACGCAGATACAAATTCCTTGTTCTAGGTAGGGACAGATCTTATTTTGTAAGAAAAAAAAAACACGCTGATTCTACCAAAAAGTTCTCTGAAACTGATATCATCAACATGCTCGAGTTTTTTGTTATTGACAACATATTTATCTTTGGTTGACGTGTTTTTCAACAGACAGTCGGCATACCTATGGGTACAAGCTGTGCTCCTCTTCTCGCCCACTTGTTCCTTTATTCGTATGAGGCAGACTTCATACATGGGCTTCTCAAGAAAAACAAAAAGAATGTAGCCCGATTCCTTTAATTTCACGCTCCGCTATATAGATGATGTCCTTTCACTAAATAATTCTAGGCTTGGTGATTTCGTTGATCGCATCTATCCCATTGAGCTTGAAATAAAGGATACCACAGATACAGATAGGTCTGCTTCATACCTTGAACTACACCTCGAAATTGACAGTGAGGGGGGGGGGGGGGTTAAGAATGCAACATTACGATAAAAGAGATGATTTCAATTTTCCCATTGTGAACTTTCCATTTATATGTAGCAACATTCCAGCAGCACCTGCATATGGAGTATATATCCCTCAGTTGATACGATATTCCAGAGCTTGTGGTTCCTATCAGGATTTCCTTGATATAGGGTTGCTGCTAACAAGGAAGCTACTGGACCAAGGGTTCCTCTTGGTTAAGTTAATGTCATCACTTCGAAAGTTTTACGGTCGTTACCATGACTTGGTTGACCATTATGGAATATCTGTGTCACAAATTACCACGGATATGTTCCACCTGTCGTTAATACTTACCAGTCTTTCCTCTGTGATGACTTGTCACCAAATTTGTAAATAAATTAACAAGACGGGTGCCACCAGTGGAGCAGGAACTACTTACCCTTCCGGAGCACCTGAGTTCACACCCGGTTTTTAGTGGGGTTCGTGTTACTCGATCTTTAGTTTTATGTGTATGTTTTGTAGATCGTTGTTTGGCCTTTTGTACTTTTTCTTTTGGCCATTATGTTGTCTTTTCTTCGAAAAAGCCGTCACCTATGAATCAGTTTGACTAATTGATATCGTCCATGAATTTTGTTAGAAAACCAATGAAAAAAGTCTCGTGTGTACAAAGGTTTTCAAGGAATTAATTCATTTGTGATGGAGAAGAAACGAGTGTATGAAATCATTCGTGGGTTACAGACGATGGAGAGAAATATATTGACTTATCTAAAATTGTTTTTGTTTATGTAGGTCAACCAGTATTTGCTATGCAAACCAAGAGAACCCAATTTGGAGTTGATGGGCAGATGGCATCATTAATATTCCACTTGTATGGGTATCCACCTGCCAAGGAGGTGTCCGTGTTTCCAGCAGACGATAAAACGAAAATAATTAAAATAAACGAAATCAAAATAAAAAATGCAACTGTTCTGGACAGTGTTCATGACGTAGTAATCCATGCAATAGGATATACTATAAATTTTGAATTTGATCGGTTGAATGAGACGGATGCCCGGAATTATACCATCATCGCTTACAATATTCATGGTAAAAGCAAATTTGACTTTGAGATAATACCTGCTTCTGTTGGTACGTTTTTTTCTTGTTGTTTGTTTACTTATAAAGATAATATGCTTATATCATACCATTGGCACAAATTAATCTATATGCGAGGCATCTTTAGTGATGATAGGCACCGATCACACAGGTAATTGTAAATTCAACTACCACAGGACCACGACGAGAATAATTGTATTAATAGAAGATAAATATATAACAAATTTAAACAAAGTTTGCAAATTCGGTATGTACAATTCACTATGGACAGGAATATAGCTCAGAATTTTAGTGGTGATACGGCCTGATTGAATGGACAGAGTTTATTTAAATTACTCTACGATCGCGGCCACGATGGCATCTTTTTTTTAAGTTCGTGTACTTTGTCCTATATATGTGGGGGCCGTCGTGGTCGTGATCGTATGGCAGTACTACCTGTGCAATCAGTTCGAATCCCGAATGACGAGGTGTACTCGATACAACAATATATGATAAAGTTTGTCAGTGACTTGCGACAGGTCGGTGATTTTCTCCGGTTTCCTCCACCAATAAAGGTGACCACCACGATATAACTGAAATATTGTTGAAAGTGGCGTTAAACACCATAAACCAACCAAACCAACCTATAGATATGATTTTATTTCTTTTACAGAAGAACATAAGACATCTGGACCATCTTTTCCTAACGTTGTATTGTTGACATCTATTGTCGCTGGAATAGTAGTCTTTGTAATACCTACGATCATCATTTATAGAACTTGTAAGTAGTTAAATTTACGTCACAAATTTATTTGTAAGTGTTTAAATCTACGTCACATATTTACTTGTAAGTATTTAAATTTATGTCACATATTTACTTGTAAGTGTTTAAATCTACGTCACATATTTACTTGTAAGTATTTAAATCTACGTCGCATATTTACTTGTAAGTGTTTAGATCTATCTCACAAATTTACTTGTAAGTGTTTAAATCTACGTCATATATTTACTTGTAAGTGTTTAAATCTACCTCACAAATTTACTTGTAAGTGTTTATATCTACGTCACAAATTTATTTGTAAGTATTTGAATCTACGTCACATATTTACTTGTAAGTGTTTAAATCTACCTCACAAATTTACTTGTAGATGTTTAAATCTACGTCCAAATTTATTTGTAAGTGTTTAAATCTATGTCACAAATTTACTTGTAAGTATTTAAATCTACGTCACATATTTACTTGTAAGTGTTTAAATCTATGTCACAAATTTACTTGTAAATATTTAAATCTACATCACATATTTACTTGTAAGTGTTTAAATCTACGTCACATATTTACTTGTAAGGGTTTAAATCTACGTCACAAATTTACTTGTAGGTGTTTAAATCTAGGTCACAAATTTACTTGTAAGTGTAATCTAGATCTAGGTCACATATTTACTTGTAAGTGTAACCTAATTATAGTTCACATATTTACTTGTAAGTGTTTAAATCTAGGTCACAAATTTACTTGTAAGTGTTTAAATCTTCTTCACAAATTTACTTGTAAGTGTTTAAATCTACGTCACAAATTTACTTGTAAGTGTTTAAATCTACGACATAAATTTACTTGTAAGTGTTTAAATCTACGTCACAAATTTACTTGTAAGTGTTTAAATCTACGTCACAAATTTACTTGTAAGTATTAACTCTACGTCACATATTTACTTGTAACTGTTTAAATCTAAGTCACAAATTTACTTGTAAGTGTTTAAATCTACATCACAAATTTACTTGTAAGTATTTAAATCTACGTCACAAATTTACTTGTAAGTATTTAAATCTATGTCACAAATTTACTTGTAAGTGTTTAAATCTACGTCACAAATTTACTTGTAAGTGTTTAAATCTACCTCACAAATTTACTTGTAAGTGTTTAAATCTACGTCACAAATTTACTTGTAAATGTTTAAATGTACGTCACACATTTACTTGTAAGTGGTTAAATCTACGTCACACATTTACTTGTAAGTGTTTAAGTCTACGTCACATATTTACTTGTAAGTGTTTAAATATACGTCACATATTTACTTGTAAGTGTTTAAATCTACGTCACAAATTTGCTTGTAAGTGTTTAAATCTACGTCACAAATTTACTTGTAAGTGTTTAAATCTATGTCACATATTTACTTGTAAGTGTTTAAATCTACCTCACATATGTACTTGTAAATGTTTAAATCTATGTCACAAATTTACTTGTAAGTGTTTAAATCTACGTCACAAATTTACTTGTAAGTGTTTAAATCTACGTCACATATTTACTTGTAAGTGTTTAAATCTACGTCACATATTTACTTGTAAGTGTTTAAATCTACGTCACAAATTTACTTGTAAGTATTTAAATCTACGTCACATATTTACTTGTAAGTATTTAAATCTACCTCACATATTTACTTGTAAGTGTTTAAATCTGCCTCACATATTTACTTGTAAGTGTTTAAATCTACGTCACAAATTTACTTGTAAGTGTTTAAATCTACGTCACAAATTTACTTGTAAATGTTTAAATGTACGTCACATATTTACTTGTAAGTGTTTAAATCTACGTCACAAATTTACTTGTGAGTGTTTAAATATACGTCACATATTTACTTGTAAGTGTTTAAATCTACGTCACATATTTACTTGTAAGTGTTTAAATCTACGTCACAAATTTACTTGTAAGTATTTAAATCTAGGTCACATATAATCTACCTCACATATTTACTTGTAAGTGTTTAAATGTAGATCACAAATTTACTTGTAAGTGTTTAAATCTACGTCACAAATTTACTTGTAAGTGTTTAAATCTAGGTCACATATCTACTTGTAAGTGTTTAAGTCTACCTCACATATTTACTTGTAAGTGTTTAAATCTACGTCACATATTTACTTGTAAGTGTTTAAGTCTACCTTACATGTTTACTTGTAAGTGTTTAAATCTATGTCACATATTTACTTGTAAGTGTTTAAATCTAGGTCACATATTACATGTAAGTGTTTAAATCTACGTCACACATTTACTTGTAAGTGTTTAAATCTAGGTCACATATTACTTGTAAGTGTTTAAATCTAGATCACAAATTTAGTTGTAAGTGTAACCTAAATCTAGGTCACATATTTACTTGTAAGTGTTTAAATCTATGTCACATATTTACTTGTAAGTGTTTAAATCTAGGTCACAAATTTACTTGTAAGTGTAACCTAGATCTAGGTCACATATTTACTTGTAAGTGTAACCTAAATATAGGTCACATATTTACTTGTAAGTGTTCAAATCTAGGTCACAAATTTACTTGTAAATGTTTAAATCTACGTCACCAATTTACTTGTAAGTGTTTAAATCTAGATCACAAATTTACTTGTAAGTGTAACCTAAATCTAGGTCACATATTTACTTGTAAGTGTAACCTAAATCTAGGTCACATATTTACTTGTAAGTGTTTAAATCTACGTCACAAATTTACTTGTATGTGTTTAAATCTAGATCACAAATTGTATCAAAACTAATAAAACAATTGGAAAACTTTGAAATTTGGTTGATGAGAGAACTGTGAGGTATGGAATTAAAAAATATATTTCAATCTAAGATTAAATATCCCACTAGATTGAAAAAATATGCTGAAAATAGCATTTACCACTATCTGGAAACATAAATATAGCCATCCGCGGATCAGAATATAGTCCCAAACATGTAGCATTTATTTTTCATAATTATATTAGTTCACAGTTCATATTATGTTGAGAGAGGCTTCTCTACAAATAGCTCAATTTTCTACTTTTGAAAAGCGAAAACATGTCTACATATCTCAGAAAAATATTGCATGTATACTTTTAACTGTTCCCTTAATTATTTTTTTCTTTTAAAAAAGATTTGAAGAAGAATGAAAATGAATCAGCGTGAGTTTTTAAATTAATTATTAGCTGGTAATGTGTATTTAATGAATCTATCCTGCAATCAGGACCGGAATTCAGTCAATTGGACTAATTGCTCCCAATGCTGGAGTTATCTACTCTCAGCTGTTCAAGTAAAAAACAACACACTGTAGGTTTTACAGAGAACAATTGGGCCCTGCCCCTCCTAAGACCGTCCCTGCCTGTAATCATTACATTTAGTGTACACATATAGTATACGAATAAATGTTTGCTTTATTGTCTAGAATACGAATAACTTTTTAAGCCTATTATGGACTCCTGTACTCCTTGTTTATGTTCTCTGTTCGACAGACCAGTACATAAATAAACAATCGGCCGTTGGTGTTGTTTATTAGTGTTCTCTTTTGACTTTCTAAATACAAGGTGCCGTCGTGGTCGTGATCGTATACAAGTTGGATTTACAACTTCCTATGCAATTAGTGCATATCATTACTAAAGTTGTGAGTTCGAATTTCATTTGTTATACATGTACATTTGTATCGCTATCAATTATACCTGGGGGACTGCAATGAATCAAATTGTATTTCCTGTCAGGGTAAAAAATTATACTGCAGCAATATTTCTTCTTTTTTTCCTAGATGCCTTTTACTCATTTGCAAATATTAAACAAATGATACACGTCGACTTAAATGAGGGGACAACACTTCTTTCCGAACACTGCTCATATAAGAAAATGTTCGGTCACTTAGCACAAAAACATTCGCTCCCATTTCTGACAAAAATGAACTCAATAATAATTATTTATTATTTGTTTGACTCTTGATAGAATTATACCACACATATGCAGTTTACCAGTTGCTTGTCCATGGTCGATGGTTCTCTCCGGGTACTCCGGCTTCTTCCACCACTAAAACTGGTCGCCATGATATAGCTGAAATATTGCTGAAAGTGGCGTTAAACACCAAAAATCAATCAAATCATGTAAAGGAAAATGACATGTGCACATATTGTGATACTCCCGTTCCTTTGAAGGGTGGTCGTGATCGTATGATAGTTGGATTTGCAACTACCTGTGCAATCAGTGCTTATCACCACTAAAGTTGTGAGTTCGAACCCGTTCAGGGCGAGGTGTACTCGATGCAACATTATGTGATAAAGTTTATCAGTGACATGCGACAGGTCGGTGGTTTTCTCCGGGTACTCCGGTTTCCTCCACCAATAAAACAGACCCTCACGATATAACCTAAATATTGTTGAAAGTGACATTAAACACCATAAACCAAGCTCATCCATTTGAACTGCAATAACAGTACAACAAACTGTATTATCCAGCCGTTACAAAATTCTAATGGAAAATTTTATATTACAGAGATGTGGAGGAAGTTCAGTTGAATGTAATATATCAAGGTATGTCTTAATTTGAAATCTTATTCTACGAATATCTTAAAACGTCACCCATTTTCGACGGTCCCCTTTTTTCGACGGTTTGTTTCATGTGATAAAATCTCAAATTCTTTTGATCACTTCATAAGTCAGATTTTATTATGTGACTTTGAAATAATGTAAAACGATCCAATAAATATGAGCTTGAAATGTTATATTAAAAGGTAGGAACTGCAATATCTTTTATTTCAGATTGAAAAACGTACTTTTTCGATATTCCATTTTTTCTTTACCCTGAAACTAGCTTTAATTATTTTGGTAGACTCAGTGTTGTAGTCCATTTTCGGTTTTATCAACTAACAAGTATGCAAATATTGATGTCATATCCACAGAGTAACACACCATCTATGTTTTATTTACTTTGAGAGTCGACAACTGGTGACGTAGTCCATTATTTTATGAATAAGCATGCGCTGTTGTTTTTCTCCACGCTGTCTTTTGGAAACGACAAGAAAATACATGGTTTTTCATCTAGTAAATCAAATACGTATGACCAATGTTTCATTTATATATATCATAAGCTTCGATTCTGATCACTCTATTGAGATATATTCAATAAGGGTAATAACAAAATTACCGAACTCCGAACAAATTAAGGGGGAGTCGTGGTCGTGATCGTATGGTAGTTGGATTTACAAATACCTGTGCAACCAGTGTCTATCACCACTAAAGTTGTGAGTTCGAATCCCGTTCATGGCGAGGTGAACTCGATACACATTATGTGATAAAGTTTGTCAGTGACTTGCGGCGGGTCGGTGGTTTACTCCGATTTCCTCCACCAATAAAACTGACTGCCACGATATAACTGAAATATTGTTGAAAGTGGCGTTAAACACCATAAATCTAAACCAACCAACCTCTATTGAAATATTAATATTTGTGTGTTAGATCACCAAAAACCAGTAGCACAAGGATACATGTAGAAATTGACATAAAGCAAACAATATTATATATTTTTAAGCGATAGATTAAGATAATGGTAAATTCGGTTTCGAAAAATAGTTAATAAAAAAGATGAACAATGATTACTCAAAATCACGGTTGATTACGATCTTTCTGTTCTCATAAACTTGGTGGACCCTCCATACACATCCATACTTCATGAGCCTATTTCCTTGATTACGGAACAAACCCGGAAACGATGTTTTATATACATACAAAAAATGTACATTGACCCTAGTATGATGGCGGAGGAACGAACATAATCGACCGTTTGCTGTTGATGATGGGTACTAAAGTTCGGAGACATTATACGAGTAAAATTAAAGATCATAATATAAAAACAACTCGAGTACAAAAGCAAAACCTAGCAAAAAGTAAGGTACCTCGGAAGTGAGATCATGTTGTATCATAGAAGGCGTTATATCTTATGTCCCATTAATAGCAATCGAAATAGAATCCAAAAATAAAGTTTAAGAAAACAAAGACTCGTACATTTCTTATTGATTGATTATTACTTAACATCCATATATAAAAACTATATAGAAATGAGGAAGGGTAGGTCAACTGGGTCAATGACTTTTTCCTGCCACAGGAAAAACATGGAGAGTTTTGTAGGACGAAAACTTTAGTAGCGAGAACAATGCGCCAACACTTTTTTCGAAACATTTTCTCATTGAAATTACATTGAAAATAGAGTGTGGTATTTTTTTCTCATTATATTACAATCAGCAAGCTAATAAGTTTTTCATATCATTTCCATCATATACGTATATTAGATTTTTCTGTTCTTTTTTTCTTTAATAGCTCACTGTGGACTTAATATACAAACGTTATTGTTCTCACAACATGCACAATAATCAATTATTTATATATTTTTTTTAATTATTTATTCGTAGACCATATTGTACAAAACGCATTGAAAGTTCCTAGGAACAAAAATAATACAATGGCCAAAAGAAAAAGGACAAACAATGATCTACAAAACACTTCACAGAAACTAAATATTGACCTGTAGTTTTTTTCTACTTACATTTACCAATGGTCCAGTCAACACTGCATGTATATTATACTCCAAAAAAGGCCACAAGTATTATTGCAATTATGAATTATGAATGACAAATTATGAAGCAATACCAACACCCCCGCCCAAAAAATCATATTCAAACTAAATCAAGATGATTTATGACCATTTCGTTAGGTCTAAATTGATTGTTCATCTCACATAATATATAATCACATAAAAACTCATTTCTGATTTGTCTACCCTACAAAGTACAGAAAGGATTAGGTACGATGGCATGGGGGCCATACTCAGTCCCATTTTGACATTATAATATAAAAAAAGACTTAAACAATATCTTACAAATTGCTTTGCATGACGTGCTTGCAAGTGTTCCTGTTCGCGTAGCATGTCTGCAAAGAAAGAAGAAAAACGAACATTATATATATTTAGTGAAAATTAAACTCATTCTTGTATTCTCGATGCACATTTGTAATAAATCTTTGAAGAGTTTCCGATTCCGTTCCCTAGATATCTTGTATATCGTATAGTGCTCTCCACACATAATGTGTTGTCGTTTTTGTTTTCTTTGTCTTCGTCTTGTGTCTTTTGTACCCAATATTGCCAGCTTCTCTGGATTGTCCATTCTTGATTGTCCCAACGGTTTTCTCTAACATTTTATTTATTCCGATGATTAGCTACATTCAGGGCAACAGTACATACTGAAGAAAGGCTATAGCAAGGATTTATATAGAAGGATATAAATCTTGGCTATAGCTACTGATTGAATAACACATGCATAGCACATATTTGATTTGTACCAAGCTTGGGACTAATTCAAGTATCTAAAATGGAAAAATATGTTTGATGATAAGTAAGTAAGTAAATTTTATTTAAAGTCTGCACATAACTATCGTTGATACCTACTGGACATATCCTACAACACATCTCCCTCGTCTCCTTCGTGGGTCACTATATACACGGTGAATTTCCCTGGTTTTAATTAGATATGAACGAGCTTTGTTGACCTTATTTTCATAGTGTAAATATCGACAACATAATATAGGCTCTCTTGTGTAGAGAGTGTTGCATGCATATTCAAATCTCCCAGTATTTTTTTACCTGGACGTGTAATGATTGGCTAGTTGTACTTATGCATTATTCATGAGAAACAAGTAATAACACGACAAACAACCACAGGTAATACGGGACATAGTGGACTCAAATATGGAGATTTGTGATGAGTACCGATTGTCAATCCTAAATTAATTTTGGTAGGAAATTATACAATGTATATATGAAATTAAAATTCGTCACAAGCTGTCTAACCTTTCGGAGTGTTGTACCCTGTAGCGGAGAGACTGAGACCTATATCATCTTTGTCCGGCAGATCCATTGGGGGTTGTTTAGAATGAAGGTTGGTCGCGCCTCCGGAAAATATTTTCGGAGGCGCGACCAACCTTCATTCTAAGCATTACTGTCTGAGTCAGCTGTGGAATAAGATACCACCGAATGTCCAGTCTGTGTCTTTCCTCTCCCTTCCATTGTAGAATATGTAGCAGACGATCTTGTGTTACGTTGTAGGTCATGTGACTGGTATAAAGCATTTTCTGCTTTAAGAAAACAGCATAAATAATCTACGTATATAATTATTAGATACGTAGATTATTTATACTGTTTTCTTAAAGCAGAAAATGCTTTATACCAGTCACATGACCTACAACGTAACACAAGATCGTCTGCTACATATTCTACAATGGAAGGGAGAGGAACGTCACAGACTGGACATTCGGTGGTATCTTATTCCACAGCTGACACAGACAGTAATGTTTAGAATGAAGGTTGGTCGCGCCTCCGGAAAATATTTTCCGGAGGCGCGACCAACCTTCATTCTAAACAACCCCCAATGGATCTGCCGGACAAAGATGATATAGGTCTCAGTCTCTCCGCTACAGGGTACAACACTCCGAAAGGTTAGACAGCTTGTGACGAATTTTAATTTCATATATACATTGTATAATTTCCTACCAAAATTAATTTAGGATTGACAATCGGTACTCATCACAAACCTCCATATTTGAGTCCACTATGTCCTGTATTACCTGTGGTTGTTTGTCGTGTTATTACTTGTTTCTCATGAATAATTAATGCATAAGTACAACTAGCCAATCATTACACGTCCAGGTAAAAAAATACTGGGAGATTTGAATATGCATGCAACACTCTCTACACACGAGAACCTATATTATGTTGTCGATATTTACACTATGAATATAAGGTCAACAAAGCTCGTTCATATCTAATTAAAACCAGGGAAATTCACCGTGTATATAGTGACCCACGAAGGAGACGAGGGAGATGTGTTGTAGGATATGTCCAGTAGGTACCAACGATAGTTATGTGCAGACTTTAAATAAAATTTACTTACTTACTTATCATCAAACATATTTTTCCATTTTAGATACTTGAATTAGTCCCAAGCTTGGTACAAATCAAATATGTGCTTTGCATGTGTTATTCAATCAGTAGCTATAGCCAAGATTTATATCCTTCTATATAAATCCTTGCTATAGCCTTTCTTCAGTATGTACTGTTGCCCTGAATGTAGCTAATCATCAGAATAAATAAAATGTTAGAGAAAACCGTAGGGACAATCAAGAATGGACAATCCAGAGAAGCTGGCAATATTGGGTACAAAAGACACAAGACGAAGACAAAGAAAACAAAAACGACAACACATTATGTGTGGAGAGCACTATACGATATACAAGATATCTAGGGAACGGAATCGGAAACTCTTCAAAGATTTATTACAAATGTGCATAGAGAATACAATAATGAGTTTAATTTTCACTAAATATATATAATGTTCGTTTTTCTTCTTTCTTTGCAGACATGTTACATGAACAGGAACACTTACAAGCACGTCATGCAAAGCAATTTGTAAGATATTGTTTAAGTCTGTTTTTATATTATAATGTCAAAATGGGACTGAGTATGGCCCCCATGCCATCGTACCTAATCCTTTCTGTACTTTGTAGGGTAAACAAATCAGAAATGAGTTTATATGTGATTATATATTATGTGAGATGAACAATCAATTTAGACCTAACGAAATGGTCATAAATCATCTTGATTTAGTTTGAATATGATTTTTTGGGCGGGGGTGTTGGTATTGCTTCATAATTTGTCATTCATAAATCATAATTGCAATAATACTTGTGGCCTTTTTTGGAGTATAATATACATGCAGTGTTGACTGGACCATTGGTAAATGTAAGTAGAAAAAAACTACAGGTCAATATTTAGTTTCTGTGAAGTGTTTTGTAGATCATTGTTTGTCCTTTTTCTTTTGGCCATTGCATTGTCTGTTCTTCTTCAACCTACGACTTCTGATTACCCCCCTTTGATATCTTCAAACTTTTCTTATTAGTTTAATACCTCATCAAGAAAAAGGGGGTTGTACTGTCATGGTTGTGATCGTATGGTAGTTGGATTTACAACTACCTATGCAATCAGTGCCTATCACCACTAAAGTTGTGAGTTCGAATTACGTTCATTGCGAGGTGTACTCGATACAACATTATGTGATCAAATTGGTCATTGACTTGCGACAGTTCGGTGGTTTCTCCAGGTACTCCGGTTTCTTTCACCAATAAAACTGACCGCAACGATATAACTGAAATATTGTTGAAAGTGGCGTTAATCACCATAAACCTAAACCAAACCATCATACAAAACGTGATATTAAGTTTATTTATCTATCTATACTTGTAGAATAACAAAGAACTACAGTATTCAGAATTGTCATTCAATCCTTCATCTGGTCCAATATTTATTATCCATGGAAAGAATGACAAAACAGTTTATTCAAATGTTGATTTATCCATCAGAGTTAGTCCTTTGCCGCTTGCAGACAAAGATAGTGATTCTGATGACAAAGATGATGACTTCATGTATGTTGACAATATCAAAAAATATACAATGAAGCGATCAACACAAGTTAAACTGAACGCGAAGTAAAACAATATGTAAAGAACACATGTAATGGGAGAATCATGGTTTATGCATGATATGTTCCCTGACTTTTTTCTGTTTGTGACATACAGTAAACAAATGTGGTTTTTTTTTTGCATACGAGATGAACAATCCATGTCTGTTTGTAAACAGTTCATGGGGAAAATGTACCTTTACATATTAACAATTACTTGAGAAAATGTACTTTTACATGTTAACAATTACTTGAGAAATAAAATATACTTTTACATGTTAACAATTACTTGAGAAAATGTACTTTTACATATTAACAATTACTTGAGAAAATGTATTTTTGCATGTTAACAATTACTTGAGAAAATGTACTTTTACATATTAACAATTACTTGAGAAAATGTATTTTTGCATGTTAACAATTACTTGAGAAAATGTATTTTTGCATGTTAACAATTACTTGAGAAAATGTACTTTTACATATTAACTATTACTTGAGAAAATGTACTTTTACATATTAACAATTACTTGAAAAAATGTACTTTTACATGTTAGCAATTACTTGAGAAAATTTATTTTTGCATGTTAACAATTACTTGAGAAAATGTACTTTTATATGTTAACAATTACTTGAGAAAATGTATTTTTTCATGTTAACAATTACTTGAGAAAATGTACTTTTACATATTAACAATTACTTGAGAAAATGTATTTTTGCATGTTAACAATTACTTGAGAAAATGTACTTTTACATGTTAACAATTACTTGAGAAAATGGACTTTTACATGTTAACAATTACTTGAGAAATAAAATATACTTTTACATGTTAACAATTACTTGAGAAAATGTACTTTTACATATTAACAATTACTTGAGAAAATGTACTTTTACATGTTAACAATTACTTGAGAAAATGTATTTTTGCCTGTTAACAATTACTTGAGAAAATGTACTTTTACATGTTAACAATTACTTGAGAAAATGTATTTTTGCATGTTAACAATTACTTGAGAAAATGTACTTTTACATATGAACAATTACTTGAGAAAATGTATTTTTGCATGTTAACAATTACTTGAGAAAATGTACTTTTACATGTTAACAATTACTTGAGAAAATGTACTTTTACATATTAACAATTACTTGAGAAAATGTATTTTCACATGTTAACAATTACTTGAGAAAATGTACTTTTACATATTAACAATTACTTGAGAAAATGTACTTTTACATATTAATAATTACTTGAGAAAATGTACTTTTACATATTAACAATTACTTGAGAAAATGTACTTTTACATGTTAACAATTACTTGAGAAAATGTATTTTAACATATTAACAATTACTTGAGAAAATGTATTTTTGCATGTTAACAATTACTTGAGAAAATGTATTTTTGCATGTTAACAATTACTTGAGAAAATGTACTTTTACATATTAACTATTACTTGAGAAAATGTACTTTTACATATTAACAATTACTTGAAAAAATGTACTTTTACATGTTAACAATTACTCGAGAAAATGTATTTTTGCATGTTAACAATTACTTGAGAAAATGTACTTTTACATGTTAACAATTACTTGAGAAAATGTATTTTTTCATGTTAACAATTACTTGAGAAAATGTACTTTTACATGTTAACAATTACTTGAGAAATAAAATATACTTTTACATGTTAACAATTACTTGAGAAAATGTACTTTTACATGTTAACAATTACTTGAGAAAATGTACTTTTACATATTAACAATTACTTGAGAAAATGTACTTTTACATATTAATAATTACTTGAGAAAATGTACTTTTACATATTAACAATTACTTGAGAAAATGTACTTTTACATGTTAACAATTACTTGAGAAAATGTATTTTTACATATTAACAATTACTTGAGAAAATGTATTTTTGCATGTTAACAATTACTTGAGAAAAAGTATTTTTGCATGTTAACAATTACTTGAGAAAATGTACTTTTACATATTAACAATTACTTGAGAAAATGTACTTTTACATATTAACAATTACTTGAAAAAATGTACTTTTACATGTTAACAATTACTCGAGAAAATGTATTTTTGCATGTTAACAATTACTTGAGAAAATGTACTTTTACATGTTAACAATTACTTGAGAAAATGTATTTTTTCATGTTAACAATTACTTGAGAAAATGTACTTTTACATATTAACAATTACTTGAGAAAATGTATTTTTGCATGTTAACAATTACTTGAGAAAATGTACTTTTACATGTTAACAATTACTTGAGAAAATGTACTTTTACATGTTAACAATTACTTGAGAAATAAAATATACTTTTACATGTTAACAATTACTTGAGAAAATGTACTTAATGCAGAAGATTTAATCTATCAATTGCATTTAATTGCTTCAGAAAAAAGGGTATTACTAGTAAGGTTGTATGTTAAACAATGCTCTGCAGTAGTTGCTATCTTTGATTTCATACAGACACAAAAACATCCAACGAAATATTCAAGGTTTTTTTTACATTATTATTTGCCAAGTTTGGTTACATTTGTTAAAGTGATTCCTGCGAAAATGATTGATACATGAAACTCTACCATGACAGACACAAAGTAATGTAGAAACCTTTGGTACAGGTTGGCTTAAAATATTAGTTTTATCATTGTGGTAAATGTTACTGGTTGAGTTTACCCCAAGTACACACACAAAAACTGCCAACCAAGATTTAAAAATATGTAGGACATTATTTGGATCTATCTAGTTTTTTGTGATCAAATTATTCTCTGCTCGATGCATTTATATATCCTAAGAAGAGTTTGCAGATACCAAAGGGGTAATCAGAATACGTAAATCGAAGAAGGACAGTAAACACAGGACAAAAGAAAAAGGACAAATGGACAAACAACGATCTACAAAACATACATATAAAACTAAAGATCGAGTAACACGAACTCAGGAGCTCCGGAAGGATGAACAGTTCCTCCTCCACTGGTGGCACCCATCGTATTAATCTAGTTACAAACCCGGTAATAAGTCATGAATGAGGAAAGGACTGGGAAGTGTTTACGACAAGTGGAACATATCTGTGGTCATTTGTGACACAGATATTCCATAACGGTCAACAAAGTCATGGTGGCGACAGTAAAACTTTCGAAGTGATGAGTTCAACTTAACCACTGTTGACATGTTTTATTTGTTTGACTTAAATTCCCGGGATCGGGCTTAGAAGTTCTAAAGAAAACGGATTTGATGTGGGATACTTTCAAAATCTAGTACATTTTGCAGTCTGCTGGGCATGAACCAAAAGAGCAGCAATTATTATATATGATCAATTGTTGTATTATTTTAAGACCACAATGAAAAGTGGCTTGGGTTAGATTTATGGTGCTTAACGTCACTTTCAACAATATTTCGGTTATATCATGATGGTCAGTTTTGTTGGTGGAGGAAATCAGTGTCCAGAGAAAACCACCGACCTGTTGCAAGTCACTGACAAACTTTATCAGATAATGTTGTATCGAGTACACCTCGCCATGAACGTGGTTCGAACTCACAACGTTAGTTGTGGTAGGCATTGATAGCATAGGTAGTTGAAAATCCAACTATCATACGATCATGACCACGATGGCTTCGTTACTGAAATAAAAATAGATTTCCATTAAAAGAACAGATAAGTAATATAAAATTTTATTGGTTTGTAAAAATAAAACAAAAAAATCACGAGTATAAAATCCAGACAAAACATTTAAAAAAAATTGCTGATTATCATAAACAATAACAGATGTTTCATGAGTAAAATATAACTGATACAGCTAAACCTGCCTTAGTGACCACCTTTATTTTGCAATAACTTGTATTACGTAACCTTAATTTTAATTTCCCTTAACAGTGCATTTCGTATTAATTAAACTTCATGAATAAAATATAACTGATATTTTCTATCCTTTTATAATAATAATACAATGGAATTTATAAATATATATAAAGAATAATTTATTTTTCTGAGTATTCAAATTATGCTCAACTGGAATATATATTATAGAAAACCACTCTTGAAATAGAATAAGAGCCAGTGCAGTCTATTGTTACATCATACATGTAAAAAGAAATATCAATATTTTATGGGATCAATAAAAAAAAATTCCTCTCCCCAATTAATTTTTTTTTATAAAAAAAAATTAATAATTTTAAAGTAAAGGAATGATCTGAATATAAAATACAACAACAAAATTGAAGATAATTACAAACATAAAGGTAAAATAAAAACAAAAGAACAAAATACTGATAACATGAATTTCAACAAAAAACTGACAGCAGAAGCTCCAGAAGAGATAGTACCTCTTTTCTACTAAGAGAACCCATCATGTACTGTAATGACAACACAAGAAAAAAACAATAATATTGATTGTACCTGCAACAAACATTGTGGCTATGTCTCCACAACAAACATTGTGGCTATGTCTCCACAACAAACATTGTGGCCATGTCTCCACAACAAACATTGTGGCTATGTCTCCACAACAAACATTTTGTGGATACGTCTCCACATCAAAAACTGTCAGTGAGGGTAGATAAAACACTATGGTTTATATTTATAGAATATCAATGTAAATCTAACAAATTAAATACATTGAGTATAATTTTTATAAGAGATTCTCAACACCCAGACAAGGTGTACTCAATACAACATTATGTGATAAAGTTTGTCAGAGACCTGCGACAGGTTGGTGGTTTTCTACGGGTACACGGTTTCCTCCACCAATAAAACTGACCGCCATGATATAACTGAAATATTGTTGAAAGTGGCATTAAACACCATAATCCTAACCCTATAATGAGATTCTGGAAAACAAAATTCTTGTGTATTCTTTCACCACAATTAAGCTTTTGTTAAAATAAGAAGCAAGTTTTTGCTAATAACAATGTATGATGCAAGATAAACTGCAACAGGATTTGTGTTCATGAGTATAATTATATTTCCTTGAGAAAAGATACATAGAAAATAGTTGTTTATATATAAACATATAATTTATAAGTAAAAAAGGCACAACTCTGGATAAATTAATTCTTTCAGCTTAAAACATTCACTGAAGATGTGGATTTATCTTGAAAATATTGATTGATTGATTATTGCTTATCGTTCATATGGAGTACTATTTCAGCAATACTAGTAGTCCTCACGATGAGCACTGATCCTAAGGCCCAAGACATGTAAAACTTTGTTCCTCACGATGAGCACCGATCGTAAGGCCCAAGACATGTAAAACTTTGTTCCTCACGATGAGCACTGATCGTAAGGCCCAAGACATGTAAAACTTTGTTCCTCACGATGACCACTGATCCTAAGGCCCAAGACATATAAAACTTTGTTCAGACCAGTACATTTTTCAGTTTTTATTTTGAAATATATAAAAAAATAAATTCAAGAATTTGATTTGGACCAGTAAATTCAAATTTTCATTTCAAGGACTAGAATACACAAAACACTATAAAGAAATAAGGGAGGGACAGGTCAACCAATGGCAATGCGCTTAAAATGCTAAAGTTAACAATATTACCAATAGGAGTTTAAATCAATTTCAAACAAGGTTGTGAGTTCACCAAATGTCATACATTTGGAGTTTAAGTGTGGAAGGAGTAAATATGTTTTTCTCCCTGCATTTTTGAGGTCATCTGGTCAGATTATTTTCTAGAAGATACAAATAATTTGAAAATGAATCTGCTACTTTCATTATGACCAACATAATAGTCTAATACTAATTCTGATGGTATCGTTGTTGCGTTGTCTTCTCTACATATGGTAAATGCTGTAAAATTGTGGTCAGTGAAACAACTACAAAACAAGTCAGTTAGTATAAATGTATATCTTATATGGATTTTACTGAAATAAGGCAATCTTAAAGTTAGAACTTTTTTTAATGTGTCTTTTTACTCAAATTTAAGCTGGTGTGTTAAAGCAAGAACTCTTGATAATTTTTTTTAAATCGGGGTCAACCTTGGTCTCTTCAGAAATCTAAAGTAAATGAAGGCAATTCTTTCCCGCCTTTCTGGAAATGGATTAACCATTGCGATCGTGTTAAAAAGGGAGTTGGATGATTTTCATTTGACAAATGGTACACGTTACCACTACAATTTGTGGTTTTGACACTTGTCAAGGTGTATTTGATACCATCAAAATTGATGAAGTTTGTCAGTGTCATACAAATGTACAAAATATCAGTGTTTTTCCCCAGGTATTCAGACTTCCTCCCACAATCAAATTGACTGTGGTAATAAAATTGAATAATTTTGTAGTCGTAAAAAATTTGTAAATCAATACCTAGCAAAAATATAATCTTGTTTATTGACAAATTTAAAGACCTACCTTAAAGGTGGGGCATTTTTAAATTCTATGTACATCATCGAATGGAATGAATAATACACAAAAGATAGATATTTGGTCCAGTCTAACCAGACAGGTAATGTACGAGTAAACAATCCACCTGTAAATAAATAAACATGTAAATAAAATTATGTATCAAACAGGTAAATCCATCTATTAATCAAGTGTGCATGTAATTAAGAAAAAGCAATATAAATGAGAGATATGTTGTCAAGATTAGCCAGTAAGACAGTTTTTTATGACAATAAACATATACCATATAACTGGTAATTTCTGAGGTATTTTTTTAGGAGGCAAAAAAAGTCAGCAGAAAATAAATGTCTTCTTTTTTGTTCAAAACCACAGAAATTTCACACCCCACCAATTATACGGTATATAAAATGAATGGTCTTGATGGTGTAATGACATGTTCGCCTCAGTATTCGTAAGATCTTCATTTCAAACCAAAGACAATAATTATGGAATTTGCTTCTTTTCCACTAAGCATGCAGCATTAAAGGATTGATCGGAGTCAGAATCTAACTGACGATTGTTGTTTTAGTTAGCTAGCACTTAAAATAGCCAGTAGTGTTGGTCTAGAGTAATACATCACTGGAATCTTAAAATAGCCAGTAGTGTTGGTCTAGAGTAATACATCACTGGAATCTTAAAATAGCCAGCAGTGTTGGTCTAGAGTAATACATCACTGGAATCTTAAAATAGCCAGCAGTGTTGGTCTAGAGTAATACATCACTGGAATCTCATAATCTCTAACTTAAGTGGTATTTATTCGAATTTCATCAGTTTTATTCTAATATAAGTAGTTTTTCCCTATAAATAAAAAAAAGTGTGGTGAAAATGTACATCTTAAATTAGATGTTTCCTGTATTAAATCAAATGAGCCTCCCACACAACATACCTAACAACATTATGGTCATCTGAATGAGTATAGTTACTGTTATTGCTTGTCTCATCTCTGTATTAATTATACCAAGGAACAGTCCAAGACTCTGAAAAAACATAAACAGGGAATCAGTTCAATTTACATTCAACTTCAACTTCAACTTCAATCAGGTTACTTAGTAACATCTGCAAGCAGACATCTCACTAAGGACTATATTTACACGTGCGCACAGCAGAGCCTCAAAGCTTAAAAGAAACAACATATTTACACTGTACAAGTATATGGAAGTTTAAAATACTCCCTTGACTGCCACCTTGAATGTGTCCAAGTCTGGGACGGCTATCACAGGCAGTGGTAGTTGGTTCCTACATTTAACAGAACCCTAAATAAAATTAAATCCTGTATAAGCCAAACATTAAATAAAGTTCCTTTGTAGGAAACCTTTGTTAATTTAACCTGTATAAACTGAACGACTATATATTCTGAACACAACATTTGGTCCCAAGGAGGTTAAGTTAAGGCATGTTTCACTACACTACATTTAATAACCTACAATTACATGACTTTCTCTGCTGTAGTGGGCTTTCAGTGTATTTCAGCAAAACTAGAATTTGGTAGCTTCTTTTTTCCAAAACCTACATTTTTGGGAGACTGAAATATAGGGTATATGATGTGACATTCCCGACTTATGATATATATCTCCTGAGGTGCAGCCGAAGGGAATATATATCCTAAGCCGGGAATGTCTCATTATATATACCCTGTCTGATAGCTGAATAACAGATATATTACGGATTTAACTATTTTTTTAAATACAGAATCAAACTGTCGTATAAAAAAGTCATCCATGGATTTTTGTTTTATTGTTTTCTTTTTCTGTTTTGTTTGGTTGTTTGTTTTTTCCTATTTGTTTTATTTTACCACTTACATAGTTCTAATTCATGTTTTTATTTTCCTATTTGTTTTATTTTACCACTTACATAGTTCTAATTCTTGTTTTTATTTTCCTATTTGTTTTATTTTACCACTTACATAGTTCTAATTCTTGTTTTTATTTTCCTATTTGTTTTATTTTACCACTTACATAGTTCTAATTCTTGTTTTTATTTTCCTATTTGTTTTATTTTACCACTTACATAGTTCTAATTCATGTTTTTATTTTCCTATTTGTTTTATTTTACCACTTACATAGTTCTAATTCTTGTTTTTATTTTCCTATTTGTTTTATTTTACCACTTACATAGTTCTAATTCTTGTTTTTATTTTCCTATTTGTTTTATTTTACCACTTACATAGTTCTAATTCTTGTTTTTATTTTCCTATTTGTTTTATTTTACCACTTACATAGTTCTAATTCATGTTTTTATTTTCCTTTTTGTTTTATTTTACCACTTACATAGTTCTAATTCTTGTTTTTATTTTCCTATTTGTTTTATTTTACCACTTACATAGTTCTAATTCATGTTTTTATTTTCCTATTTGTTTTATTTTACCACTTACATAGTTCTAATTCTTGTTTTTATTTTCCTATTTGTTTTATTTTACCACTTACATAGTTCTAATTCATGTTTTTATTTTCCTTTTTGTTTTATTTTACCACTTACATAGTTCTAATTCTTGTTTTTATTTTCCTATTTGTTTTATTTTACCACTTACATAGTTCTAATTCTTGTTTTTATTTTCCTATTTGTTTTATTTTACCACTTACATAGTTCTAATTCATATGTAAAGCCATATTCAATATTTTGCGTCTTTTATTTTATTTTTTCTAAACATCGTCATTTCTAGATGACATCAAAATATACGTCACATTATATTTCATGTATGAGGTGTCTCATGAAAGTAATGGGTTTGCAATAATTTAAATGTTAACAACGTCTAACAAAAACTTGGTGTTGCTCCGTTATTTCGAAAGTGTTCAAGGCGCAAAGTTTAACACGCCTTACTCTTAGCTTGTTTATTGCGATGTTCAAGTTTGCTATGGTACAGCCGTGGAACATAGGATTAGGAGTTTGCTGAATCGATCTGGTGTTTTGTGACGGAATTAAGAGTAGTAATATATTTTTGTTCATACAGCCGTTTTGAGTATAAAAACAGCATTTAATTTGGTAAAAATACATTTATTATTCCGTATTACGCTATTGATTCAGTGAAGCATAATTATTTGTCGTCCATGTTGTTATCGTTCTTGGGAGACTGAAATATATACCCCGTCTGTTTTCCGAATATATGCTGACATTCATGTTTGAAGAACCAATGAAAAATTGTGTAGCAAACTAAATCCGTAATATATGCTGATATTCATGGTTGAAGAACCAATGAGAATTTGTGTAACAAACTAAATCCATAATATATATATTGGGAATAAACTTTTTTTTAAACCAAAGAAGATCAAAATCCTACACCTGAGAGTTGAATTTTTTTAGGGGAGTTTTAATCAATGAGTGATTGACTTCTCTCTTCCGCTTATACAATAAGAAGTTTAAATTCCAACAATAGGATTCACCTGTAAACAAAAGCAATTGTATTTATTCAATAAATGAGTTCCATTCGCAGTTTTTTAAACTCCCAACACAATACCAATTGAAACATGGGTAAACTATCAGGTGGTTCACTATTATATATTGAAATTATGCAACATTATGTCTTTATATTTTTGTGTTTCTTGTTTTATCAAAAGCGATCCTATTTATCAACTGTGTGTACTTCGGTATCAAATGCTACACATTCAATTTTTGAATATTTCACCAAAAGATTTGTTTCCATGGAAACATTCCTAAAAAGTAGGAAAAACCTATTTTAATGAAATGTTAGTGTATTATAGAATTGATTGGCAATAGTTTTAGGAGAAAATTCACCATCTACATGTCGTAGCTAATGATAATAATTACAATGTTTCCCCATATGGAATTCTTAAAATCTAACATGTTGACAAGTATGATATTACAGATGGCAACTAAAATGACAATACCAAAGAAAAATTACCTGTCCTGTTAATGCAGTTATAAAAATTGTTCCAATGGAGGCTAAGAAAGCTACAAAACCATTAAGTCCTATACACCAATAGACTACCGTTACAAAGAAGAATGGCTGTATTAGAATCAAAGGGAGCTCACTGGTACACTTTCCCAGGAAATATGCAGATAAACGATACCAACCGGCCACTCTTTCTTTGTTAATGACAATCTTTTCAAAAGGAACTGAAAACATAACAACATTTTTTTTTAATGGAATTTTTCATATAAAGGAAGAAAATGAAGAATTTGACAAAATTCCTAATAACTCAATTTTAGAACTACATACAGGCACTATTTCATTTTTATTAATTCCGCTAAGGGGATGTCGTGGTCGTGATCATATGATGGTTGGATTTACAACTACCTGTGCAATCAGTGACTATCATCACTAAAGTTGTGTTTGAATCCCGCTCATGGCAAGGTGTACTTGATGCAACTTTATTTGATAAAGTTTGTCAGTGACTTGCGACAGGTCGATGGTTTTCTCCAGTTTCTTCCATCAATAAAACTGACCTCGATATAACTGAAATATTGTTGAAAGTGGTGTTAAACACCATAAACATAAACCTATTAGTTCAGTTCAATTTTTCTCACCAATAAAACACTCATTTTGTTATAGAAGATAAAGAGTAACTTTTGTTCTTATAAACAATCTTCAGGCTGAATTGTAGGCATAGTACCATCATAAAGGTTTCATAATACCCACTGGTTTACTATTAGCACCCCGTTTTGGCCCAGAATATCCCCCCAAATAAATCTTGTTTGTGTTTATAATGCACATAGACTTTTGGAAAAAATTGCCATCAGAAATGTAAGCATTACATGTGAATCGTGTATATATTTTTCAATGCTTTGAGCATGTTTTCTCTGCTGAGAGAATTTTAAAGCCATATAATCTCCTTTAAAATTCAATAAAATTTAAAAATATTAATTGTGTCAGGATTTATTGGCATCTTCATATGAATTTTTTCATTGTCCGGATGTTGATTAATGGATATGAAATCTGTAAATATTTTTAAATTCGGGATCTCATCAAAATGTGATGCAATTGATGGTTTAAGATAAAAGAAAATACTGATATAGAATAAAGAAAAACAAACAATTGTCACTTATTATTACATTGTTGAACATTGCTGAGCTTGTGATGAGTTGTAGGAAATACTGTTGCTACATACATCAAGGAGCGCTGACAATCGGTTATTTTTTGCATCTTTAAAATTTACCAAAGTTCTAATTAATGATCATTAATGAATTACAAACAAATGCCTTAATATTATATTGGGGAAACAGCATCCAAACCATACAATCATAATTGATATAGTTATATGTTGTAATTCATTGCCAATTGGATTATACTTAACATCACTTGAGATCTAGCTTGTACATTAGCACAGATAACTTATTTATTAGCATTGACTTACATGAAGTTACAGCATCAAATAAAGGAATAAATCCCCAGTGTATACTGATGAAAAATACCTGTAACGTAAATAAAGGAATAAATCCCCAGTGTATACTGATGAAAAATACCTGTAACGTAAATAAAGGAATAAATCCCCAGTGTATACTGATGAAAAATACCTGTAACGTAAATAAAGGAATAAATCCCCAATGTATACTGATGAAAAATACCTGCAATGTAAATAAAGGAATAAATCCCCAATGTATACTGATGAAAAATACCTGTAACGTAAAAAGCAAATAATTTTGAAAAAATTTAATATTTCTGTATGGTGTTCAAACAAAAAATACATTATGTTTTCAACTAGAAACTTTCACACTGTCTTTTTGTCACTATCACCAGTCATGAAATTAATTAATAATGGAGTTTTCTGCAAAATTCTTTCACCTCCCTGTATATTTAAACCATCTTAATTTCAGTATAATTGAATTGTGCTGCAATGAAAATAATAGAAATTATAAATGCTGTGAATTTTCTACCAATGTTTTCATTATTAAGCTCCTTTTTTTATTTGGTAAGGAGGGGGTTCCTACTTCTTCATTTCAAGTTCATCCAAATGTGAAATTATGTACCCTAGTCTAATGAAGAAAAAAAAGGATACTCCAGTTTCCTCCACCAATAAAATTGACTGCCACAATATAACTGAAATATTGCTGAAAGTGGTTCTAAACACCCTAATCCTATTACTTCTGACAGTGTTTATACTGCATTTATTAGTTTCTTTTTACTTTTTTTTTTATCTAAGGCCAAGCCTTCTATCTCTCTGTATACTTACAGCACCCATTCTGTCTCTAAGTGTTTCCTCTGACCGAGGCAGCTGGAACCATATCGCACTCACAATTAAACATATCAAAATATTCTCTATCAATTTCACTTTATCAAGAATTCTAACTGCTGATAATTTAAATGATCTAAGAGTTAAGTTTTTATATTGAGTCCAGAAACCAGTCGGCCATTTTGTTTTCTTCGCTTCATCAAAAACATTTTCTTTGCTTACATCAATCTCTAGTAAACTGGAATGGATATTTCCTAAAAAAAAAAAGATAACAAATCAATTATTATAGTTTGGTTTGGTTTTATGGTGTTTAACGCCACTTTCAACACTATTTCAGTTATATCGTGGCGATCAGTTTTATTGGTGGAGGAAACCGGAGTACCCGGAAAAATACACCGACCTGTCACAAGTCACTGACAAACTTTATCACATAATGCTGTATCGAGTACGCCTCGCCTGGTTGGGATTCGATCTCACATTGTTAGAAATGATAGGCACTGATTGCACATGTAGTTTAAATCCAACTACTATATGATCACGGCACTGACTGCCCCTCAATTATTATAGGGGGCCCGGGTGGCTCAATGAGTTAGGTCATTGGATCTAACAACTCATACAAGCCTATCACCAATACGACGTCGGGTCGCGCCCGACTTTGTAAATTACAAAAAAGGGTGCACTCGACTCACAGCCGCATGTGATAAAGTTTACCAGTTGTTTGCCCATGGTCGGTGGTTCTCTCCGGGTACTACGGCTTCCTCCACCATTAAAACTGGTTGCCATGATATAGCTGAAATATTGTTGAAAGTGGTGCTAAAACACAAAATTAAAAAAAAAAAATCAATTATTATAATGGAACATTCAATGGCATGTCAATAATGTAAAGTAATTGTAGCGATTTACAAGCTATATAACAATAACATGAGGGGCCTCAGAAATTGTTAATTCATGGATTGCCATCTATCTTGGAGATCAGTGCCCATCATGGTTAAGGTTTCACCAATTCAACTTTCTCTTATAGCTATGTGTGTTAGCTAAAACCTTTTTTCAATAAATATTGAAAAAAAATTACAAGTGGAAGGTGGGTGTTTTTTTTTTAGTGATCTTCTTTTTTCCCTCTCAAAAAAATTTGCTTACAGTCAAAACATGATATTACAAACTCAGAAACTGTGAAATCATTATTAATCATGGGGTTCTAATTTTCGTGGATTTTGTAGTTCACTTAAATACAATTTTCCCATTGATTGTTGCCTGTAATGTATGAAACCACGAATTCAAGAACCCAGGGATCAATGTATTTTGTAAAAACCACGAAAATTGGTGCCAAGGAATAAAAGTACTTTCACAGTAAGTTGTTTCTATTGATGACTTGAAGTAAAAAAAATTGTCCCATCGAAGTATCTTTCAGCTTATTGTATCATGGATAATTCTAATATTCAGATATATCACAAAGTGTATGCAATGATTTGTCATATTGACAACAACGTAGCTAAATCTTGTCGAAAGTGGCGATCCTAATCTTAAATATAATGTGATACATCTCATATGTAAATCAGCTATAACAAACATTTAACGCCAACTGAGCATTATTTTCAGCTATATGATGGCGAGAACAAATTACATGTACATTCAATGAGTGAATGAATGATTGTTGCTTAATGCCAAATCCAACGAGAACAAGTTACATTTGATGAAATGATGATGATGACCACTTTGTACTAGACCAACACCCTTAATTGGATCTTTATAGTGCTAGCACACTGAAAAAACATTTCATGGGTAGAAAAGTTTTTTCGACTCGGACACATGATCCTGATTCTGAGCCAATCAGTCTTTGCTCCTACTCCTTAATGACCTTAGTGAACCAACACTAGTTTTATAGTCTTTAGTTTGACAAGAACTCATAATCTACAACACTTGAGGCGATCATCTTCTAACCATTACACTACCCGATCAGTTACATTTGCTTAGACATTTTTATGGCATGTTTAAAGTCAACCAGTCTGTCATTGCACTTTTTTAACAGATGCTTAAAATAGATTTACAGGTATACCAACTACTGCAGTCTTTTTTAATAAATTTAACAATACAATTATATTAGAGAACATGTCTAATTTAATTTTGGAAGAACCAAATATTTGTGTCCATCCAACATTAAATTTATTTTTGATTATTGTTTTATCAAGATTTAATAAACTTCAAATATTATACAAACAAACTAAAAACAGAACATATAGTATTCTATAGTAAATATGTACCTTCTCCCACTTCAGATCTATTTTTCCAGAATTTAAACTTCTCTAGTTTTGAAGGAGTTTTATCTAAATCAAATTCAGATTTCCATTCCATTATCAGTGAACCTGGATCATAGCTTAATACATCCCCGTCATATTGTTTCCTGAAAAATGATAGCTTCATCATAGATTTAAGTCTCAAAACTTTAAATAAACACAAATGTACTTATTAAGACTAAACTCTGACCCTTGTGTGAAGCTACCATCTTTGTGGTGTAATGTTATCTTGAGTGTGGACAATCATGGTTTTTACACCCTGTCAGATCTTGAGTGTGGACAATCATAGGTTTTACACCCTGTCAGATCAAACCAATGACTATCAAATAGGTATTTGCTGCTTCTCCACTAAGCAAACAACATTAAGAAGTAAGAGCTGTTAACCAGTACCCAGAATAATGTGTGAGAGTTGAGAAATATAGAATCTAACACCGGAAAAAGTGCAAGACAGGGAAATCTCCGACACCCGAGTATAAGATTTCAATTGAAATCTTACCCTCGGGTGTCGGAGATTTCCCTGTCTTGCACTTTTTGCCAGTGTTTGATTTTATTTCTCACTTTTATCAGCTGTTTTTAATTTCGTGTTTGTTTATGTACTTTTAGCAGATGATCATGTAAACAATGTGAGTTATTTCCCCTTCATGTCAATCAAAAAAGTAGTTCCATATTTTTGTGTATTGCGTGAAGGTTATTATGTAATAATATGGCTGATTGTTAGGATTTGCGTGTTTATAAAAGATTGAAAACTTATATACAGTGAATTGTTTATTTTAAAAAGGAAAAGCATGGAGAATTGGGGGCAGTTGACATAAACTGTACAGCATGCATTTGCCGGTAAAACCCATGTGATTTTTTTGTCTTGCACTAGTGCAAGATAAGAAAATCTCACATCGCTAAAATTAGGAACTGGTCTGTCTCAAAAGTGAGAAATATGTTTCCTGGAGGACTGTTATTTCTGACAGTGAGTTAGCAAAATACAAATCCAACTCAGCATGTTGACCCTTTCCTCATTCATGACTTACCACCATCTTATTAGACAAGAGTAACACAACAAGAACCACCAGTGAAATAGGACATGATTACCATTTCCAGAGCACCCGAGTTCACCCCTGGGTTTTTGTTGCTCAATCTTTAGTTTTCTGTGTAGTGTTTTGTAGATCATTGTTTGTCCTTTCTTTTGGCCATTGTATTGTCTGTCCTTTCTTTTGGTTATTGTATTGTCTGTCCTTTCTTTTGGCCAGTGTATTTTCTGTCCTTTCTTTTGGCCATTGCATTGTCTGTCCTTTCTTTTGGCCATTGTATTGTCTGTCCTTTCTTTTGGCCATTGTATTGTTTGTCCTTTCTTTTGGTCATTGTATTGTCTGTCCTTTCTTTTGGTTATTGTATTGTCTGTCCTTTCTTTTGGCAGTGTATTTTCTGTCCTTTCTTTTGGCCATTGCATTTTCTGTCCTTTCTTTTGGCCATTGTATTGTCTGTCCTTTCTTTTGGTCATTGTATTGTCTGTCCTTTCCTTTGGTCATTCTTTTGGCCATTGTATTGTCTGTCCTTTCTTTTGGCCATTGTATTGTTTGTCCTTTCTTTTGGCCATTGTATTGTCTGTCCTTTCTTTTGGCCATTATATTGTTTGTCCTTTCTTCTGGCCATTGCATTGTCTGTCCTTTCTTTTGGCCATTGTATTGTCTGTCCTTTCTTTTGGCCATTGTATTGTCTGTCCTTTCTTTTGGCCATTGTATTGTTTGTCCTTTCTTTTGGCCATTGTATTGTTTGTCCTTTCTTTTGGCCATTGCATTGTCTGTCCTTTCTTTTGGCCATTGTATTGTCTGTCCTTTCTTTTGGCCATTGTATTGTCTGTCCTTTCTTTTGGCCAGTGTATTTATTGTCTGTCCTTTCTTTTGGCCAGTGTATTGTCTGTCCTTTATTTTGGCCATTGTATTGTCTGTCCTTTCTTTTGGCCATTGTATTTTCTGTCCTTTCTTTTGGCCATTTTATTGTCTGTCCTTTATTTTGGCCATTGCATTGTCTGTCCTTTCTTTTGGCCAGTGTATTGTCTGTAATTTCTTTTCGCCATTGTATTGTTTGTCCTTTCTTTTGGCCATTGTATTGTTTGTCCTTTCTTTTGGCTATTGTATTGTCTGTCCTTTCTTTTGGCCATTGTATTGTCTGTCCTTTCTTTTGGCCGTTGTATTGTCTGTCCTTTCTTTTGGCCATTGTATTGTCTGTCCTTCCTTTTGGCCATTGCATTGTCTGTCCTTTCTTTTGGCCATTGTATTGTCTGTCCTTTCTTTTGGCCATTGTATTGTTTGTTTTCTTCAATTCAGAGCTTCTAATTACCTCTTTAGTATCTTCAAACTTTTCATAAGTTAGATATCATCATCTGATCAAAAGGTAACATATTCTACTCACTCACTAAAACATCTACCAGTAATGATTTATACACAGATAAAGTATACAGTAGTCTCCCTCTTATAAAGCCACATCTTCTGCAATGAAAGGGTGACCTTTAATAAGAGGGGTCACCTCTCTTGAGGGGACAATTTAGTAGTATAACACTACCTCAGTTTCGTCTGAAATCTGGCTTGTTAAGAGGGGTAACCTTTGGTATGAGTGGTGTTATAAGGGGGGATAATGGTGCTTAACGTCCCTTTCAATAATATTTCAGTTATATCGTGGCGATCAGTTTTATTGGTGGAGGAAAACGGAGTACCCTGAGAAAACCACCAACCAGCTGCAAGTTACTGACAAACTTTATCACATAACATTGTAGCGTAGCCTTAAAAAAAATGGACTACTGTATTACTGTTGTATTTTAAAGCACGAAGTCCTTTTAACGGTAGGCTGTCCGATTTTTCCTCCTATATATTGATAGCCAAATATCTGTTCACCGGAAGTTTAAAAAAATAGATCAATTGATATTCAGAAATGCAAAAGAAATATATTTCAATGAAAAATTCCCAATTCTTTAATTATTTACTCTATGCAAAATCGAAATAAACTTGAAATAAAATTTGAATAAAAAATTATCTTTCTACGAAACTCTCGACGGAAGAGCGGCGTAGGTAAAATGAACGGAACCGCCATAACAAATCGGCTACAAATTCATTCAAAATAAAAGATAATAATGTGTACGGATCATCATATTATTGAAATTTTAGGACTTCGTCCTTCAAACAGGTTGCATGTCTCATATTAAACAGATATACCAAGATTTGAATTCTCATTCACTAGTCCTCATTGTTAGTGTTGTGGAAGAGTGAATTTTGACAGTTTGTAAATAATTTAAAGTTTTAGGAATTTTAATTTTCACTATGATCATAATATATCTTTTTGTAAATAAAATATGTTGAAATAATTTCCTTAAGACTTTCCCATTTATTTATAATATTGAAAACCTCTTTGAGTAATAAAATGAATGAGGTCTACAACTTTGCTATGTTTTATAGGGTTATCACCTAAGTTCAGGAAAGTGACCCAAATATGTATCCTTATTTTGCATTTTTGATTAGTTGAGATCAGTTTGACCAGGTATTTCATGTCAGTGGCTATTTGAGTCACATGCATTTTTGGTGGGAAATTATATTGTTCTTTTGAGGCACTCTATAATTTTTCATAAGCTTGGATGGCAGACATATTGTCAACTCCATATACATATTCTTTTTGATGACTATTTGAAACCAGCTTGAACTGATATAATATTTCTATTTGTCACCACTAATATTCATTTAAGGTTGCCATGATATAATACACATTGATGAACAACAGCATGATATTGTGATCCTTGAGGTATATCCTGTATTTTCATTTCAAGACCTTTGCACCCCAGTGTGAGGTAAAGATAGTTGTTTTTTATAGTTTAGCTTATCAATACTAATTTTGCTACTTATTATTTTACTTATTATAATGTTGAGTTTATGCTTATTTTTTGCTTAGCTTATGCTTATTTTTGTTATTATTTTGTTTGGTATTATAATGCTTAGTTTATTCTTATATCTTTCTTGATCCATTATTTATTGGTTTTAATATTGTTATTACAGGGTCTTTTATTTGGAAGTATTTCCAATGCAACTGCAATAAATGCTCGAACTTACAACGTCTTGATTTTTATTATTTCATTGAGAATTTGACACGATGACAGTATGTTAACTTACTTAATTCTGTTTCCAGCAGTGATTATCTTCTCTTGAGTTTCTCCACTCTCCTTCAGCTTTTCCACTGAAAGATGAAAACAATCGTATAAACACAAAGTTTGATTTATATGTGACTTATTTTTATTAGAACTGTCAAGAAACTAGAGGGTCACATGATTCTGTATCGCTCATCTTGTAACAAAAAAGATTCATTGAACTCTTTTCTATCACAGCATATAATTTTAATGTTGACCTCCAAGGACTTGAACCCAATAGCCTCTTGGACACTAGTTGGTACAAAATTGAATCTTCATACAACAATGCTCCTTCAAGCATTATAAGATTGCATTTCCATACTTGTTCTGAAGAATATTCTGGAAATGATGCTTCACATATCAAACAACTTTCAATTGTGCATCACAAAGTCTTTGTAACCATGGTAACTATTGATTTCTAAATGTCTGCATCTTACAATGATTAATGTCTTGTGATTTTTGACATATTCTCCATTGCAGTCTATGCTAAACATTGCATCCTGGGGCTTGTACTCCATAAACCCTTGGTTTTTCATTTGTGTTCATGTTTGAAACTGAATATCACAATGATGATTTATATCACTTTCTATTGTATTTCCATAACTGGTTCTGAGGAAAATAGATTTGTTTAAACATTTTACATAATGGATCCTATGTTAGATATTAGACACACAAGAAACAGTCCCCAAATCCCCTGAGGCCTTCATTTGTGCAAGCTTGATATTTTTTATACCACAATGATTTTTTAAGCACTTTACAATAGCACTGCCATAGCATGTTCTCAGGAAAAGTTCTTAATTGTAGCTATCATCAATGTTAAACTTTGGAGCCCAAGGGCTCATACCTCAATACCCTGGACTGTTTTGGTGTTTAACACCAATTTCAATAATATTTCAGTTATATCATGACGGTCTGAACTGGGTTGCACAAAACGCAATTAAATTTAAGTATCAATTAAACCTTAAGTGCAAATTAAATTCTTGTACATTTCAAGAACATCTAACTGGAGGAAACCGGATTACCCGGAGAAAACCACCGACCTGCCATAAGTCATTGACAAACTTTATCAAATAATGTTGCATAGAGTACACCTCACCTGAGCTGGGTTCAAACTCGCAAAGTTAGTGGTGATAGGTACTGATTGCATAGGTAGTTATAAATCTAACTACCATATGATCCCGACCACAACAGCCCCTAACAACATATAGAATAAAACAAGATAGACATAAAAATGAATACAGTATAAATGATTTTTTTCGCGGGAGGCAAATTTCGTGATTTTCTTCCAAATTGGTGGAACTTTTTTTTAGCGATTTTTAATTTACACAATCCAGAGTTTTAACCAAATCAAATTTTAGCGGATTGACCATTATATTACACTAACATTATCTGAACTGCAAAATAGGAAATGTTTTTAAATAAATTGAGCAAGAGCTTTTTGTATGCGATCGGCGGTATTTTAGAATAGTATACATGTTCATTAATAGAAAATTGTGTAAGGGCATTTAATATAATTTTAACATATATGTATTATTACAACACATTTAAAATTAAGCACAAATAAGTCTCATTAACAGACTTCAAAACAAATGTGATAAATTAATTAACACCAAAAATTGTCAACTTACAGGTAATTAAAAATCAGTGAATGGAAATGCTAATATTAATTAAAAAAGGTGTATTTACACAACAACAACTATTCATGGTGATTAGTGTTTTAAAGATAAAAGGAAAATTAACTACATGTAAAAAATAATTACCTTTTACATTGTATTTGTCACCAAATGCATTGTTTTCGGGAAGGATTTTTTACTCTTTGTTAGATATTTTAAAAGCGTCATTTCAACACTTTTAAGAATGGCAGTGACCATATAATTGTTAAATATTTGTTATATACAGTCATACTAGGGGAGACAGATCTTGTACGATTATTTAAGAAAATAAAGATATTTATGTAGTAAAGGGCAGAAATTTACGTGGGTTCTTTTTTTCGCTGATCACAAATAAAGCGAAAATTAGGTACCCACGAAAAAAACACTTACACAGTATATGATAACGTTCTCTAGTTCTCTGTTTTCAACAAACTTGCACAAATTTTGGAGAAATTCTGTAACTTTGATCAAGCTTATAAGTCAGAACTCTCCTTGTAACTCCCAAATTTCTTATTTATATGCATAGGACAGTATTATATTAAGCCATTCTTACTAATAAAATCTGCAGGGTTGTATCCTAATGGCACTGGAATTCCAATACTTTCAAAATGATCAACTATATCTCTGGTTTCTCCATGAAATGCAAACTGGAAAATAAAACATATTATAGAATTTTTTTGTTTTTTCTTTGAAGTCAAGATTTTGTATTTATATCTTAATGCTTACAAGGGAAACTAAAGTAAAAGATAGAATCCAATACAAAGAAATCGGTCTTTACAGAACTGTGTAAAACTGAAATACTGTGTTATACTGTTTTCCTAAGACAGTTTTAACATGGCACAGAATCATGCCTTCCCTTTCCAGTACCATGCTGTTTACAATGGAAGTGTCTATGTCCTTGTTTAATTTGGGAAATTATTACACCTTAAAAGTACTTCTGTTAATATGGTAGTAAAATAAAAGTATTGAAAGCAATATAAATAGTTTTATCAATGATAATATCTGATAATTATTGAACTTATTCTTGTCCTAAATATACCCCGGTAGCTGAAATACTGCTTGCTAGACATGAAGCAATAATCAATCAATAAAAAGTCTCCTTAGATTTTCTTTTATGCTAGGGGAGAGTGGTAAAATTTCGACCACCCAAAACCTGGACGTATCCAAAAGCCCCTGATTGCATCACTGGTTGCATGCACTGCTGTACGTTATAAAAACCAGTCACGAGGACATTCGGAATTAAATGTTTCACTTGAATATTGGAAAAAATCTGAAGTATTGCGGGTAATACACATAAAAACAGCCAATCGGCCAGTTTGGGGGAACTTCGACCCCATCCTGGGTATTTTCGACCGCACCATTTTTTCCTATTTCAGCAAATACCAGTGTTTACCGAAAACCGTCAAAAGCTTTATTTTACATCTGCACTTCTTTTATCAGTATTATTCAGTCCGTTTTCTTTTCTTTTTAAAGAAAGGGGCCCGTTAATGTTTAGGAACAACATCAAAATTTTCGTTTCTTAACTAAGCCACCACCTCTTCCCCCTTAAATGTAACTAAATGAATGCATAGTAATAGGAAAATCGATGTAGGATAGACAATTTTCGTTAATTTTGTTTATCCTACATTGAACTATTGATGTCATCATTTAATTATAACTTCAATCAAAACATAAAGTAGGTGGTCGAAAATTACACAGGATACAATTTATCTGTATAGGTATTTTCGACCACTTTTAACTTTATAAATATTTTGGAGTTGTAATGATATTTTATTAAATATTTGCATAAAATACATCTCAATGACATAACATTTCAGTGTTTTGTAATTTGCTTTAAATGAAGCAAATTGAATCATGAGGATTTAATGGATACATAACACTTCTCTATTCAGCTTGTATTTGGAATTTACCGTCGCTGTAACTTTATAACCGAGAATACCGCAAAATCACGCGAAATTTTATTCCGAATAAATTTGGAAAGACGGTATTAGGTTCGAGTATTATTTACTCTTTAATTGGATCAGTAAAACGTTTATTTTGGTAAGAAAGACAACAACTAGTTTATGTTTATTAATGACAAACAATCTACCGGTCGAATTTCCCGTGTGGTCGAAATAACACCACTCTCCCCTACCGTCTGAATTCATAAAATGATGCATTATTGCAATGATTGCACAAATACCATGCCTTACTGAATTTCTGGGGGAAAACAGTTTATTATCAGAGCGACAACTTTAGTCTTTTTTTCATAATTTATTTTGTATTTTCTACTTTCACATTACACACATAATACATTACAGCTATATTTAGCACGACAGTGTCTGTTGTTACCTATTAGCATTATAAAACATTGTCATACAGTGTACATTCAAATACATTATTTGCATGTGTGATCATCATTGTTAGTTTAAATAATTAACTAATAAAAAATAGATCATTTTCAAAAGGTCTAGTTTTCGAAATAGAAATTACATACTTCATAAACTTAAAAGTGGTTTTCAGCAAATTAAATACTTCATAAACTTAAAGGTGGTTTTCATCAATAACTGAACTATAGTTAATATAATATATAATAAAAGACAATATAATAATAGTCATTTTGGATGCTGTCCATTTAGAATTTGTCTAGAACAGTATATATTCTGAGTTACTTCCCTTATACCAATATTATCTTAATATATTCCCATTTCTTCACAATTCTTTCTCTAATTGCAGGGGTCTGATAGAAAGAGGCAGACTGAATTTCAGTTTCATATGTGTGTTTTAATACATTTATTAATGTCCAGAAATTTACAAGAGAAGATATAATACTTAATGAGAACAATGAATAGATTAATAGAGTAATCAAGCATGTCTGATCCAAGTATTATATGTTGTCTTGAAATAGGAATTTCTACATTACACTTGTTTTTTTTTTATATTTTTGCCATTTCCAACCATAGACTTTTGACAATATTACATTCCCAGAATAAGTGTAAAATTGTTTCTTTTGTTTCATTACAAAAATTACATAGTTGGGTCTCTTTTAATTTACATTTAAAACAGGAGGGAATTAGTACTCAAAATTCTATGCAATATCTTGTATTGAAAAACAGTAAATTGATTGTTTTTTGTACAATAGAAAGGAATTTTGTATATCAGATCCCAGTTCACTATTTCTGTATTTATTTCCTCTTTCCATCTTTTTTGTTATTTTGTTGGTAGTTCAAAGTGGCATAACAAAATTTTTCTGTAGAAATATTGGCACGATTTCTTGTTTTTTTTTAACATATTCAAAATTTTCACAAGTTATCACTGTGATTTTTTTTGTAAGTTTAATTCTAACCTTCCAAATTTGTGGTATCATATGTAAAATTCCCATATACTGTAAAAAGGTGGTTTCTATCCCATAAATTTCTTTAAATCGATTGAAGGAAAGGAATTCATTGTTCTCATCAAGTAAATCATTTATAAAAAATATTCCTGCATCACACCATTTATAATAAAAAAAACCAATGACATTATCAATTTTAAACTTTTTATTAAACCATATGGATTGGGTTAAATATTTGTAGGAATATCATCACTTTCGGAAGACTTTAGTCTTAATAACTTTAAAACCTGTTTAATTTATACATGAAATTTGGGTCAAAATTGCTGGCCATAGACATGAATGTTTCACAACATCAACAAATTCTGTTATAAGATCAGAAATAGGGTACCGTCGTGATCGTATGGTAGTTAGATTTACAACTACCTGTGCAATCAGTGCTTATCACTACTAAAGTTGTGATTTCGAACCCCATTCATGGTGAGGTGTACTCGATACAACATTATGTGATAAAAGTTTGTCAGTGATTTGCGACAGGTCTGTGGTTTTCTCCGGTTTCCTTTACCAATAAAACTGACTGCCACAATATAACTGAAATATTGTTGAAAGTGGCATTAAACATAATAAACCAAACCAAGATCAGAAATATTTGTAGTCCATTCTTAAAATATTAGAAAAAAACTTAAGATTACCTGACCATGACATAAAAGTAATAAATTATCACACAGGTAAAACATCTTAGATGATGGCTGGTGCATGGTGGCTATGATTGTCTTATTGCTAGTTTGTGCCAGTGTCTTTAGTGTATGGACCAAACTGTAAGCTGTACTTGAATCTAAGCCTGTTGTTGGTTCCTGGTACAAAAAACAACATTTTGTAATTCAGATTTAATTATGCAAAGGGATTTATGAAAAGAAAGCTTAAACAGTGATGGTCAACAATTCCACCAATATCAACAAAATAAACAATCAGCTCTAATCGTAACTCACAGAACACAAAAAATGCCATGACATATGACGTTGGAAATCCAGGTCTACAACAAATATTCAGATAATGATAGCACATCACTATTTTCACTGAATCAATCAAGCATAATCTTCTAAATATTAAATGATTCGCTTCCAAGGATAGATCAAAGCTAAAACAAAACATAGATAGAACAAAGCTAAAACAAAACATAGATATCTAATTTAGATAAGTGTCTGGTATTACCTTCAACAGGTACACACAAAGTCAAAAGATGGTATAACCTTCAACAGGTACACATAGTCAAAAGATGTTATAACCTTCAACAGGTACACACAAAGTCAAAAGATGGTATAACCTTCAACAGGTACACACAAAGTCAAAAGATGGTATAACCTTCAACAGGTACACACAAAGTCAAAAGATGGTATAACCTTCAACAGGTACACACAAAGTCAAAAGATGGTATAACCTTCAACAGGTACATACAAAGTCAAAAGATGGTATAACCTTCAACAGGTACACACAAAGTCAAAAGATGGTATAACCTTCAACAGGTACACAAAGTCAAAAGATGGTATAACCTTCAACAGGTACACACAAAGTCAAAAGATGGTATAACCTTCAACAGGTACACACAAAGTCAAAAGATGGTATAACCTTCAACAGGTACACACAAAGTCAACAGATGGTATAACCTTCAACAGGTACACACAAAGTCAAAAAATGGTATAACCTTCAACAGGTACACACAAAGTCAAAAGATGGCATAATCTTCAACAGGTACACACAAAGTCAAAAGATGGTATTACCTTCAACAGGTACACACAAAGTCAAAAGATGGTATACCCTTCAACAGGTACACACAAAGTCAAAAGATGGTATAACCTTCAACAGGTACACACAAAGTCAAAAGATGGTATAACCTTCAACAGGTACACACAAAGTCAAAAGATGTTATAACCTTCAACAGGTACACACAAAGTCAAAAGATGGTATAACCTTCAACAGGTACACACAAAGTCCAAAGATGGTATAACCTTCAACAGGTACACACAAAGTCAAAAGATGGTATAACCTTCAACAGGTACACACAAAGTCAAAAGATGTTATAACCTTCAACAGGTACACACAAAGTCAAAAGATGGTATAACCTTCAACAGGTACACACAAAGTCAAAAGATGGTATAACCTTCAACAGGTACACACAAAGTCAAAAGATGTTATAACCTTCAACAGGTACACACAAAGTCAAAAGATGGTATAACCTTCAACAGGTACACACAAAGTCAAAAGATGGTATAACCTTCAACAGGTACACACAAAGTCAAAAGATGTTATAACATTCAACAGGTACACACAAAGTCAAAAGATGGTATAACCTTCAACAGGTACACACAAAGTCAAAAGATGGTATAACCTTCAACAGGTACACACAAAGTCAAAAGATGGTACAACCTTCAACAGGTACATACAAAGTCAATAACCTCCAACAGGTACACACAAAGTCAATAACCTTCAACAGGTACACACAAAGTCAATAACCTTCAACAGGTACACACAAAGTCAATAACCTCCAACAGGTACACACAAAGTCAATAACCTTCAACAGGTACACACAAAGTCAATAACCTTCAACAGGTACACACAAAGTCAATAACCTCCAACAGGTACACACAAAGTCAATAACCTCCAACAGGTACACACAAAGTCAATAACCTTCAACAGGTACACACAAAGTCAATAACCTTCAACAGGTACACACAAAATTAATAACCTTCAACAGGTACATACAAAGTCAATAACCTCCAACAGGTACACACAAAGTCAATAACCTTCAACAGGTACACACAAAGTCAATAACCTTCAACAGGTACACACAAAGTCAATAACCTTCAACAGGTACACACAAAGTCAAAAGATCAGAAAGTCAAATACATTTGGTCTGTGCATAGTACCTTCAGCTTAATATATCATGGATAGCTCAAATATTTAGATATTTGTAAGTAACATTATCTGTCCCTTCTACTTTGAAAAAATGAGGTTGAACTATAATTATGAACATGTGTCAGTATTTTTCTCAGCCTGACCAGCCACCTTGTCATTTCACCACATTGTAACCTGATTTGCACTACTGCAACACCATCAACCAGAATCAATTGTTTTTGGTCCCATGGTTCAAAACATATACAACTCTTATCAAAATATCATAAAATGACTACATCTGAAGCATCAAACTCTTAACATCGCTATTAGTATTGTCTGTACAAAAATCATAGCAAAAGATTATCAATTAACAAATTCATCTTTTTATCTACCAGTTTTCAGAAATACTTCAATATTTCATGCTAAGAGAGCTGCTGGTACACAAACACATACATCTAGTAATATAAGGCTGGGGTCTGTCAATAATTCACAAGCAATATTGGCTCTTTTCCTTTCTCCACCAGATAATCCAGGCATCATGGCTCCTCCTACCACTGAAAAATAATAACAAGCAATTACATTTTTCTTTAATTGAATAAAAACTCATCTCACACTTTCAGATCTGAGTCGGAATTCCACAAGGTTACAAACGGATGCAATCTGTAATTCTATGGCTCAAATTATCAGTATCTAATGTCCTAAATATGCCATGTATTTTTAATAACTTACTTGTGTCCAGACATTTTCTTAGATCTAATTCATCAATAATCATATCTAATGTCTCCTGTTTCTGTTCATTTGTAAGGTTGTCAGGTAGCCTTATGTTGGCTGCAAACTGTAAAATGAAAATTGGTACTGATGTTAAGATTGAAATGTCAAATTTAAAAACTGTGCAGGCCTTTCAGTAAAGGGCAGTACCAGGTACTTTTACCCACTTAAAATGGTAATTGGTACTTCCTAAGTTCAACTAGAGGCTCCCAGGAGCCTGTAATCGCTCACCTGGTTTTCAATTTGACATCTAATGTTGATAGAAAATGGGGGTGTTACACATAATTTTGAAAGTGGGCCACCCAAAGATCATTTCAACTCAAATTTCTGAACAAAAGATTTTGATGTGATTTTTATCATATAATATTCCTAAACGAAATAAACTGGCTGAAAAAATCTCACAGAAAAACCCAGAATATATGTTAAACTACTCATTGCCATATAGCTGCAATTAAAATTTGAGTTCATTTTGATTTGTAATAGAGAAGAAATTGACAACTAAAGAAATTTCTATTTTTAGTAACAGCATGGAGGGTGGAGCTGTCGGACACAATTTTGAAATGGGACTACCCAAGGACTATCCCTGCCAGGTTTGGTTTAATTTGGTTCAGCGGTTTCAGAGGAAAAGATTTAAATGTAATCTTTTATCAAAATATGTCTAATTTGTATAATCAGTATAAATCGGTTGAAGGAAAAAATTCACGGAAAAACCCAGAATATATGTTAATCTACTCATTGTCATGTAGCTGCAGCTAAAATTTGAGCTCATTTTGATTGATAATAAAGCAGCAATGGCCAATTGAAGAAATTCATATTCTTAGTAACAGCAGCCATCTTGAATGGAGGGTGGAGCTGTCGGACACAATTTTGAAATGGGACTACCCAAGGACTATCCCTGCCAGGTTTAGTTTAATTTGGTTCAGCGGTTTCAGAGGAAAAGATTTAAATGTGATCTTTTATCAAAATATGCCTAATTTGCATAATCGGTATAAATCGGCTGAAAGAAAAATTTCACAGAAAACACCGGAATATATATATGCTAAACTACTCATTGCCATGTAGCTGCAGTTAAAATTTGAGCTCATTTTGGTTTATACTAAAGCAGCAATGGACAATAGAAGAAATTTCTATTTTTAGTAACAGTAGCCATCTTGAATGGAAGGTGGGGCTGTCAGACACATTTTTGAAAGGGACCCACCCAAGGACCATCTCTGCCAGGTTTAGTGTAACTTGGTTCAGCGGTTTCAGAGGAGAAGATTTAAATGTGATCCTTTATCAAAATATGCCTAATTTGCATAATCGGTATAAATCGGCTGAAAGAAAAATTTCACAGAAAAACGCAGAATATATGTTAAACTACTCCTTACCATGTAGCTGCAGTTAAAATTTGAGCTCATTTTGACTTATACTAAAGCAGCAATGGACAGTTGAAGAAATTTCTATTTTTAGTAACAGCAGCCATCTTGAATGGAGGGCAGGGCTGTCGGACAAAATTTTGAAAGGGGCCCACCTAGGGACCATCCTGCCAGGTTTGGTTTAATTTGGTTCAGCGGTTTCAGAGGAGAAGTTTAAATGTGATCTTTTATCAAAATATGCCTAATTTGCATAATCGGTATATATCGGCTGAAAGAAAAATTTCACAGAAAAACCCAGAATATATGTTAAACTACTCCTTGCCATGTAGCTGCAGTTAAAATTTGAGCTCATTTTGACTTCTACTAAAGCAGCAATGAACAATTAAAATTTCATCCCCCCTTTTTTCTATTTTTAGCTTGGCGGCCATCTTGGTTGGAAGTCGGGATCACCGGACACAATTTTGGAAGGGGGCCATCCAAGGACCATTGCACCAAAGTTTGGTTCAAATTGGCCCAGTGGTTTCAGAGGAGTTGATTAAAATGTGAAAAGTTAACGGACGAACGGACGGACAGACGACGGACGCTCAGTGGTGACAATAGCTCACATGACCCCTTGGGTCAGGTGAGCTAAAAACTGTTTAAGAAAAAGTACTGCCTGTAAATAGTAGTACATTTGAAAAATATTGAAAGCCCTCACTGTGTAGGTTAAATTTTGGAAATATTATCTTGAATGATGCACAGAATCATAGTTTTAAAAAATACTATGGCAATATCCATGTACTTATTATCTTATATTAATTTATTGTTTAATATGTGTAATTAGTACACAATAAATCATGCTTAAAGTAAAATTCTAAAATGGGATATTGCAGCCATCATGTATTTTAAGAGAAATAGATATCTGTAATCAGAAAATATCAGAGCCTCCACTTCCAGGAGTTGCAGAGGAAATGAGTATACTTGTATAATAGCACTATTTGTATTCATAATAAAGTTTATGAGTTTGAATCCAGCCGGCTATGGCAAGGTGTACTTGATATACATGTAATTTTATGTGATAAACTTCAACTTAATTTGTCAGTGACATGCTCAATGTCTGTCGCTCTCTATGTAGTGAGGTTTCCTTCAAAACTTACCACCATCATCATTATGATAAGAAATTTTGTTGGAAATGGTGTTAATCACTCATAATACTAATCGGTCCTCCCCCCCCCTCCTTTCCAAACTGATTATAAAAGTGCCTAACTATAAGTGTAAGATTTTAGAAACCTGTAAAGTATCCTTTAGTGTCAAGGTTTCAAAGAATACATCCTGTTGAAGTACATAGCATATTTTTCTTTTAACATCTTTGGTTATTGGTGAATCATTGAGAGTTATCTCCCCTGATGTGATAGACTGTCTTCCTGCCAAGCAGTTCAGTAGAGAGGTTTTTCCTGCTCCTACAAATTAAAAAAATAATTGATTAATATGGACATGATTCTGAGTCAAATAATCTTTACAAAAAGCAATCCAAAATAACTATTTAAATGGATAAAATTTTGTTTCTGCATTAACTTTCAACCTTCTAAACATGCTTGAGGTGGCTCAATGAGTTAGGTAGTTGGATTACCTAACAACTCATACAAGCCTATCACCAATACGGCGCTGGTTCGTGCCCGGCTTTGTAAGTTACAAAAAAGGGTGCACTCGACTCGCAGCCGCAAGTGATGAAGTTTACCAGTTGCATGCCCATGGTAGGTGGTTCTCTCCGGGTACTCCTGCTTCTTCCACCACTAAAACTGGTCGCCATGTTATAGCTGAAATATTGCTGAAAGTGGCATTCAACACAATAAATCAAATCAAATCAAATCAAAATCTAAATATGTTTGCACTACTGTAATATCAAGGTAATTTTATGAAAAATTCAGATTACAATATTATTAAAACTGACTTATTGTCTGCCTTAGACTTACAAATCTAATATTTAGAAAATTGCTGATAGACTTAAACATGGTAAAAATGACTGAGGCAGTTGGTAGAGTAAAACACAACATATATTAACATTTTAAATATTTTCAAAAACATAACATTTCCAAAGAAGTTAAAATGTACATTGGTACTGTAGTCATGTATGTTTAGAACAAAAAACAATTGATCGACTGTTTCTTGCTTAACATACAGTGGCAAATATTCAGGACAAAGAACAAAATACAAAAATGATTCCCATGTACTGAAATTATCTTCTTTATAGAATTTCTTTTTTTCTTTAACAGGAAGCACATGCACAATGTACATGTCATATAAGCTTGACATCTCCCACTTAACATGCAATAAACATGTACAGTTCAGTCAAAGACATACAATGTAGCTGTCACATACAATGTAGTGTGATAAATCACTGTGTCTGTGATAGACATCGACACATGTGGTGATATGAATGTACTGTATATCTTTTGCTTTGTTATATCTTTAAAATTGCTTTTGTATTTAGAGTGTTAATTGCTATCACCCAAAATGCTTAAGAAAGAAGAAAGTAAATAGATTACATAGAACAAAAGAATATCAGTATAACTAAAAAGAGTGTTTTATCACGTTATGTCTCCGACATCAAGGATTTGTATAGAAAAAAGGATATGAATCTCGGGAGATTTAACATAGATTGTATGCAAGTATGGTGCGTGGCGAGAACAAGTGAGATTACCCATAGTGCAATTCGTTGACGATGCGCGTGCCTTGATTAATGGTGGAAATTTTCATCGCTTCAATATTTTAAACCAGTATTTGTAAATATATAAAACCATATTTACAGGTATAAAGTGAAAATATTTGTCATAAATACCAATCAATAATAAAGTATCGACTTTTTGTAGATGTATCACCCATATTTCATCAATAATTAATATTAATCGATTTGCCCTTTTGACCTTCATAGTCCAGCCTATTATGGGCGGTCAAGAGACTCGAAATAAAATTTCAAACTCCTCTCTTCTCAACATAACGAATATTGAAGCGAAGCCGTCATTTTTGCGATAATATAAATCTTTTTCAATGTATAGAAGGAGTTTTATTGAAAACAGTGCTCCCGATTTGTATTTATTAATGATTGTTTGCCAACATTTGTCAAAATGGTGGCTTTCAGGGTGGAAATGGGGGTGGCCTATTTAGAAATCAATAAACTTCCTTGTTTACATGAAATCGACATACCAAAGTGTATAAATGTGTAGTTTAAGAGTGTATTCGATATATAGAACAAAACTTGGCGTGATTGGTTGCTTTGTTTTATCATTTTTAAAATGTTTTTAGATGTATGAAACTATACTGTACTTTTTTTTATTTTACGTGTATGAGGGGTGATACAGAATTTTTTTTATAAAACTTTTCCATTGAACCTATATCGGCAAATCCAAGGATTATTTTGTGTAGTGTAGTATATAGACGATGCATAGAATGAACTTTGGTGTAATTGGTTGATTTTCCTACGAATTCTCAAGGCATTTCAAAATGAATGAATTAATTTTTGCTCTGTTGTAGCATAAAACATCGCCACGCGAGAAAATACGAGATTCGTATCCTTTCTACTATACAAATCCTTGCCGACATGTATTTACCACTGGGTCCCATGATGACCAGTAACTTTCCAGGCTCTGCCATGCCACTAACATCATGTAAAATCTGTTTGTTTCCTGTATACAGATTGATATTTTGAAATTGGAGCCGATGTCCTTCCATTCCTTCAAAATGTAGATTCTAACAACAGTCAAAAGACCATTGCTATTGATAAGGTTATAAGGTAGATAAGCTGCAAGAAATTTTCATCACATTAATGATCTGTTGTAAATTTCTACATCACCACACCACATTAGCGATTTGTCTGTGGTAAATCCTCGTCACATTAGCGTTTTGTCTGTGATAAATTTCTACTATCAGAAATGCTTTGTCTGTTCTCAATTAGTCAAAATGTAATTATCTTCAATTCTGTCATTTAAATTTTAATAAATTATCTAAATTTTTGCTGTATTTAGGCCTATTCATTTTCAAAGTACCATATAAGAAACCACTGAACACTAAATTTCAAGGTGGTTAGTAAAAGTGGTAACCCAGGCCCGGTTCCGGTTCCAAAAACCCTGGCCCAAATTCGTATTTTCTTGATTACATCTTTATTAAGGCATTAATTTTAATAAAATTTGAACATAATGCATAAAATTATGTATTTTATCACATTTTTTAAACAAATATAAAAAAAAAAAGCTTTTATACGAAATATCGGCAATATAAGTTTTCGAAGTTAGTAAAAGTTGTAACCCGGACCAAGGCGAAATTTTCAATTAATCATTGATTACACCTTTATTTCTCGCTAAAACTTCACAATATTCAGAATGAACATTTTTCAGTATTAAAGAAATGTAAAAAATATTTTAAATTCAATGGTAATGTTCTCTTTTGACATTATGGGAGCATTTTAGATTCTGATAAAAGTTGTAACCTTGAATCAATTTACAAAATGTACATACATCTTAATTCTTACAAAATTACCTGTAAAAATATAATATGTCAAAAATGTATAGAGAGATATATTAAAATTTTTGTTGAATATGATGGGATTGTATTTTTTGGTTAATTTCTTTGCAAAAAAATTATTTTTAAACTCTTTACAAAATATAGTTTAGTTAAATTAAGAATTTGTAATCCATTTTAATTTTTTTGTTATTATTTTTAAACCTTAATTTAATATAAAAAAGAAGATATTGATATTTAAAAAAATAAGAAAAACAATATGTTTAATTCATTTTTTTTTTGTTAATTTCTTTGCAAAAATTTTATTTTTTAATTCTTTATAAAATATAGTTTAGTTAAATTAAGAATTTTTAATCCATTGTAAATTTTTTTTATAATTTTTAAACCTTAATTCAATATAAAAAAGAAGATATTGATATTTAAAAAAATACATTTTTTTTCATAAATTGTTACGGTAACCACATCTCCCAAATCGAATGACTTACAAAATTATTCTTTGGCATTTTTTTCTCTCTCAAAATCATGGCTCTTTGAGGAGGCGTCCACGTCGCAGAGCTGGGCAGTATCCAAAATTGATACTGGCGAACTCCTCAATATTTACCTGTACAATTACCTGTCCTTGTTGGTCACGTGACCAGTCTTTGTTTACAAATCGTAATATATTAATATTGAATCGTGGAGAAAAAAGAAAACTTTTTTTTAAATTGATAAAACGTATTTGTTGTCGTTGTATTGAAGTATGTCTTTGCAAAATTTCAAGAATTTTAAAGAAGAAACAAAGGTGCAATCATTGATTAACTGAAAATTTCGTCTTGGCCCGGGTTACATCTTTTACGGTACCAGGTCGTTTCGCCCCATGTGTCATTTCGCCCCCTGTGTCGTTTCGCCCCGGGTCATTTCGCCTCTATTCCCGTTCGCATCGGGTTGTTTCGCTCTCATTTATTAATAGTGCTCTAAAAAATGATATATGGAAAATACCATTGCAAATATTCGTATTTTGGATGTTGTAAGGATTGTTCATGAGTACTTTATTTTTGTCTCCCTCATAATTAACATGCTTTCTTGACGTGTTTAATATTATATATTGCTTCACTCTTTGTTTGACATCTGATTAAATATATACTATTTTAGCATTTGATGCGTAATTCATTAAAAAAGAGGTTACTTGCGCACTTGTACAGCATCTTAGTCATTTCATGCACTTTTGGGTTGGTACAAAAAAAATACAACCTTTTTACTGTTCTTTTGTGGTTTTTTGTAAATTTTGCAAGAAAAGTTTCGCTTGAGATCTTTGACAAAAGTAGACCAAAATTAATGAATTATAATTTTTTGTTGTATACAACTAATAAAGGACAAAGTCCTTCTAACGGTAAGCTGTCCGATTTTTCCTTCTATAGTGATAGCCAAAAATCTGCTCACCGGAAGTTTAAAAAATAGATCAATTGATAATTTAGAAACGCAAAAGAAATCTATTTCAATGAAAATTTCCCAATTCTTTGATTATTTACTCTATGCAAAATCGAAATAAACTTTTAATACAATTCTAATAAAAAAATCTGATTCTACGAAACTCCCGACAGAAAGAGCGGCGTACAGTACATGTAGGTAAAATGAGTCATAACAAATCGGCTACAAAATTCATTCAAAATAAAAGATAATAGCCTCACCGGACGCAATTACGAACGAAATAAAAAGTATGTCTCCTAATTGTTCCTTCAAAACATGAATTAAAAAAATGCTTTTATAAATAGATACCCTGCTAAATTACCCGTGTTTTGGGAGAAAATTATTCATGCGCAGTTGTTGAATGTTGCAGACGACGGGTTTTCATATTTGTAAACAGAAAACGATCGACAATTGCACATGGAATCTAATGCTAAAATTCATTGAGGTACGCATATTTTGTTATCTTATGCCTGTAATTGGAAAGAATATGATCTCCTGGTTCTATGCATATGTAGAACACATTGAAATTAAAACAAAAACAGTCAATATAATACATTTTCCTTACCTTGATCTATCCCAAAATGTCAAAATCCGTGATGTACCTTATTCATTGAAGAGTCCAAGGAATTCCGAATGCAAACTGGCACACATTTATGGTAAGAATAAAGGAAAGGTTTTTATTTCATTTGTATTATATACAAATGGATATGTGAACGTAAATGAATGAATGCTCTTTCAATTTTAACAGTTGTCATTAAATAATTTACACTAGAAAGGTTATTATAATGTCGTTCGAAATTGTGTACGGATCTAAGTCACAGAGTGACTAGAACGAGGTCATGAAAATCTGTTTAAAACCCGTAACAATGCATTGAATAATATATATGGGCTATGATTCAAAAGGAATATTGGTGTTTAATCTGAAATATGAACATGCAATCAGCTTCATCAATTTGTTCAAATTTATTATCAAATGTCAATATCATCGAAATTGTTCGTAATTGCGTCCGGTGAGGCTAACGTGTATGGATCATCGTATTATTGAAATCTTAGGACTTCGTCCTTCAAACAGGTTGCCTGTCTCATATTAAATAAATAACTAAAGTAGACCAAAATGAATGAATTATCATTTTTTTTTGCATACAACTAATAAATAAATAATTACCAAAAAATTGTCGAAAAAGACTTCATCTATTATCGCGATTAAGTGGGGCTAATCGATTCACTTTCCGGGGCGAACAAGTAATCAGGCCATCAAAAAACTTTGAAAACTTATTTTGCCGACATTTCATATATAAAAAACAACTATTTTTTTCAAAACAAATTGGAAAATGTGATCAAATATATCATTTTACGTCATGTGTTCAAATTTTATTAAAATTAATGCATTAATAAAGTTGCAATCAAGAAATATCGAATTTATGCTAGGGTTTTTGGAACAGGACCCGGGTTACCACTTTTACTAAGCACACACACACAGCATCGGAAAATAATCAGTTTTTTGTCTGTGACTGTGTTCGTCGCCTACAACTTGCACCTTTTCGAATGCTTGCAACCAAATTTATTGCTTTTTTTTTACTTATTGCGTGTCTTTACTTGTTAGTTTAGTTTTTTCTTCTTGTTGAAACTTTATAATAAAAAAAATTTATCTACCGGAAGTAAATATACTTGATGAAGGGAGACAACACGGAATAGAAAATATCTAGTGACCGAAAGTGTAATAACGGTCTAATGGGAGCGTAAACCAAAAGCTCATGCTTCACATAAATACATCATTCTAAAAGTGTGATCTGGTTGTACTTTCTTATTCCTTCGAAAATGCGAAATTTATAACCGATTTGTAGTAGTAAATTACGGTGTTCGTTGCAGTGTATACTAGCTGTATTTCAGTCAGAGTAAATTTTGGATTACATTTTGTATTTATAAAACCGCATTTGTGTTTTCGCATTTTTCCCGTTTGTGATCATTTTTATATATTATCTCAATCCCACAGAAATGTTGAAAAAAAGTAATTTTCAGTCAAAAAGCCACCATGGTGACCTTTCACAGCACAGCTGTCGGTACAATTTCAGATTAAATTCAAAAATTTAAGTGTTGTCTGGTCCATTTCAAGTTTTAGAGTGATTTCAAATCCAATCCAATGAAATCAAATAGTTCGTTGTCTTATACCCCCACCCTCCCCCACACACGTATAGTTTGTTGAATCAAATAGCCTAAATCTGAAGGAAAAACACTAACTAGAAAGGTTGACATTTAAAATTACATAGACATATCGAGTGATTTATTTGGTTGTATACCTAAAAACTTACATACATCAGAGGCGGATTTAGAGAGGGCGTGCAGGGCGTGCCCCCCCCCCTAATATTCGCAAAGCATATGTTATACAACGTTAATTCAGCAGTTCAACAAACAACTTTTGCATGAATGGTTAACTCGTGACCTGTAGTAAAATATTCTCTAATTCAGCAATACAACATGAGATTTAACAGTTTATCACAGAAAGCATTGATTCCAGCCCATCTCCACTTGGCAAACAGTGAAGTAGTAAGTGATTTATTCACTTTCTTCAAGGATGACTTGCCATTACCGTCAATATTTGATCAGGAATTAAATCTCTGGCGAAGGCAATGGAACACAAAGGTGGAAAAAAACAAAGATCTGTCAGATACCTTAACGGACAGTAGAGTTTGTACTTTAATGTACCCAAACATTACCTAAATCTTGCATTTATTGTTGTTGACATCAGCTATGTCTAGTACAGTGGAAAGAACCAACTCATCGCTACGATTTATAAAGAATTCTTTCCGCAGTACAATGGGGGAGGATCGTTTTAAGGCCCTAATTTTGTTATATGTTTATAAAGACATTGAAATTGACCTGTCGAAAGTTGTGGAAATGTATGCAAGACAATATCCAAGGCGGGTGCTATTGTTTAATCCATTTTCCGAGTGATTTTTTAAATGATCTTGAGACAATAGTATGTATGTAGCTATAAGTTTTCTAGTTTGCTAACATTTGTTCCAAAAATGATTCATTCTTTTTATTTTGGATATTTTTGCTAAATTTGTAACTTCAAGATAAAAAGCTTGTGATAATTTGACCACAATGAATCCCTATTATTACTGTGGCAGCAATCTTATCTGAAACTGTTCAAAAGTCAAAATGAATAGTAATGATATTAGGAGTAAATTTGGGATATCATTCTAAAAAGCTCTACCCATTGATAAATGATCAGTATACTGTCCGTCCGGATGAAGCTTTTCGTTTCGCCGTTGGTTCATTCATTGAAAACGTATGATTCCTTCTTGTTTATACTATAGAAAAACAAATGTGAATATGTTAACATTAATGCTGCATGAAACGATTCTGATCATCTAATTAAGTTACGTTAGCTAATCAGAAATCAACAACAAGTTCATGTATTGACAATTTCCGCTTTTGTTTGTCTATAAACAAGAACGGTCGAATCATACGTTTTCAATGAATGAATCAAATGACGAAAAGAAAACCTCCATCCGGACGGCAATATTAACTAGAACCACCCGAAAGGACAAGCACCGAAAGTACAGACCAACTAGTATTACTGTGAGCACAGCTCACTAAGATATACCCTCCGCTCCCCACATCTGTCCAACATATTTCCACAACCAAAACATTACTGATTGTTCCGACCAAGAATGAAAGGGACCCCCCTCTCTTCACCGGTAAGCTGCTGATAAAATTTCAAAACATTCTGAGAAACACTACTCAAGTTATCATACGACATAGGGTAAAATCCAATTTTCCGTCATATCAAGTTCAATAACTCAGGAACGGCAAAAGTGAAAATCGTCAAAAATGAAAGGGATCCTCCTCTCTTCACCGGTAAGCTGCTGATAAAATTTCAAAAACATTCTGAGAAACACTACTCAAGTTATCATACGACATAGGGTAAAAATCCTATTTTCCGTCATATCAAGTCCAATAACTCTGGCACGGCAAAAGTGCATGGTGAAACCAGTATACCCCCCTACAACTTCGTTGCGGGGGATATAATTAGTGAAATGAGGAATACGTTAAAACTAAAGCAATAGTTCTTTGAAGGGTTAAGATATCTGATAAAAATGGTGTGGTTGGTTCAAAATTGTCGTTCAAATAAATGTCTGTAATTCCTCAAACCCCCAGAGCTTACAGGGGCGTAGCTAGCCTTTTTTGCAGTGCAAGCAACCTAGATACGATAACGTAACCCTCAGTCCGCTTTTGCTCCCAGCGAGGGTTACGATTCGGTCCCATTCAACGTAATGGAGCAGCGCCCGGAGTGATTCACACCGGGCGGTTTTTTGTCCTAATTCCGTTGAAGTGGTTGGAAAAATTAACGGGGATGAAAGATAAATATATTTAGATAAAGCTTGAAGTGTTAAGTAAACGCTGCATCAATCCATGGTAGACTTATATCCATCTGAAAATTTGAATGCATGAGATCTTCTTTCTGTCCGACATTTTGTTTACAAGTTACTATTTCACGTGCACTTGCCTCGTTTAGGAGATATCCTTATTTGAATCGATTGCCGTACATATCGTAGTAAAAGTTTTCCATATTTGGGATTCAGATCCATATAAGGATAGGCTCCGCCCATCACGAGAGTCTACGTAAGGTGTCATGCCGGACAAGAAACAATTTTCGAATACGAAATCGATCGTGAAGGTAGAAACAGGTATTGTAACACTTATTTCGTATCACCATTACTTAAAAATTGTAGGGAATAATAAGTTATGACCACATATGCAAAAAGAAAGTTGAAATATTCACGGAACGAACATTTTAATTTGCTCCATTACGTTGAATGGGACAGATTCGTAACCCTCGCTGGGAGCAAAAGCGGACTGAGGGTTACGTTATCGTATCTACAAGCAACCAAACCCAGAATTTGTTTTTTGACTAGATGCAAAATGGTGCGTTCTGAGGTGTTTTCATGGGTAAATTGAATACATAAGCAACACATTGATTTCATGATTTTGTTAGACAGAATTTACTTAGAAATTGCCCATAATCTGTTCTTCGTGTCTTAGCAGACACACACTTCTATTTCCTATAACACGAGGAAGCAGATACTGTGCATAGAAGCGATTTTCTGATTTCATCAGACGCGACTCCAATTCCATTATCATGTGGTCTATAAACGCATAGTACAAATAAACTTTCCAATACTGTTTTGGCATGTCTGCAGGGTGATTGGCTCTGGTAGTCTGTCATGTTGTCATTCAACGTAGGAAAGGTCACGTACAATGTACATGTATATATACCAGACTGAACGATGACGGATGTAACTCATACTAATGATACGGCCGTAACGTCATTTGAATACAATTTGAAATGCCGTAATTTTTATGACATTGAATTTTCACAAAAAGCCACAACGAGACTTTGATTTCCACTTTTTTTTTAAATTTTTATTATTCCTTATTTATTTTATTTTTTTTGCTCTTTATTTTTTTTCAGCACGCCGATGTGCACGCAACTGCGTGTTGGCGTATAGGGAGCTACGCGCCTGGCTTAAGCATAAGCGGTCCCCAGACCCCTCGCCTACTCACGCCCCCTCTAACCACAAATCCTGGATCCGCCCATGTACATGTATATCATCAATTTTGCAGGGGCTGTCTTGGTATTATAGTAGTTGGATTTACAACTACCTGTACAATCAGTGCCTATCACCACTAAAGTTGTGAGTTTTAATCTCGCTCATGGCGAGGTGTACTCGATACACCATTATGTGATAAAAGTTTGTCAGTGATTTGCGACAGGTCGGTAGTTTTCTCCGATTTACTTCACTAATATTAGACCTACACTTTAATCTGCCAGGTCTAAATTAATAAAACATCATTTTCAAATTAAACTACTGTATTAGCGAACTAAAAAATAACGTATATACAATCAAACGTTATTTACCAATGAACATGAACAAGTTTTACAGAACTTGGGTACCTTTATTGAAGAATGATTTTTTACTGCGAGGACACAACTGATACCTACGTGTAGATATCATTAGGTTAGGTGAGTTATTATAGTTATTATATATTAAATGTGAATTGATTTATGATGGTATCTGATAGGCTCTGATCTGGCCGTGCAGTCACTGAACATAAATATGTTTTCGTTTTTTTGTTTTTTTTTGCTTTTTGCTTTTTGTTTTTTTACATGTATCTTTGTATGCCTCCAATCATTTCAATCATTGTATTAAATTGTTTGCCCCTTGTGGGACCTTAATTGGCAATACAAATCCTCATTCTTATTCTTATTCTTATATAAACAAAGAACTAACTAACTAACTAACTAACAAACTCACTAACTAACTAACTAACTAAAGAACACAGACTACACGTGCTTATATCTAATTATCATGATGAATATGCATCATTTCCCTAAGCAGTAAGGAAGCGTGTCATTAAGCATGCAAAAACTGACCGTCACGATAAAGCTGAAATATTGTTGAAAGTGGCGTTAAACACCATAACCCTAACCCTCAATTTTGCACCTTATTATATTAAATTATAATATATAGATATTTACTTTATTTCCTCTTGTACAGAGATTTCATATAAAGAAACAGACATACAAAAGACGTTTATCATTTAGTTTTCAAATTTTGCGAATTTTGCGAATTGTTCAACTCATGACTGATCGATCACGATATTTTAACCCTTCAAAGAACTATTCAAATTTAAAGTCATTATAAGATGTTAATTTTCAAAATTACGGAAAGTGCATCTATGAAACAATTTGCACATTTTGTTCACATGAAAAACACAACATTTTGAAAAAGCCATACTTTCATCATTGTCCAGTTCGTATTTTGTGTCTCACGATAAAAGTTCTGCTGTAAACTCTAGGGATGTCAGGCTGTCCATATACATAAAAGTATCTTCTTCTTCTTCTTTCTTCGTCTTCTTTTTCTATTCACACTGAAGTCTATTTGGTTAATGTGTCTCCATAAGTCTTCACGAAGCTCGACGATAATGTCACATGAGAACAAAATATGTTCAATGATATTGAAATAGAACAACCCACACTTGTCGCATAATAGCTTCTCGTCCTCGATATGTACTATGGCACAAAGGTCAATCACATATTTTGCAGCGACTCTAATTTCCGGAACCAATTTAGCAACTGCCCATGCTCTGTGTACTTTGATGACAGGGTGAATAAGTTTGAAGCCTCCAAGTAAGGAGGTCCGTGGGAGCGACCCCCCCCCCCCCCCCCACCCGGCCGAATGACCCAAAATTACGGGGTTTTTTGTTGTTGTTTTTTTTATCGATTTCTATAATTATTGAGTCGCTTTGTAAATAGCGACACGCCGCCGAATCTTCTATGGTAAATTAAACATAACACAACTGATTGATTTTTAAAATAATATTTTAACGAAATTTTCAAATGACAGTACCTAGTTGGTGAATGCAAGATGGATTTTCCCATCTTTTGAAAACATTCTAATACATAAATGTAATAAACAGTATACAAACAAGCAATTTGCAGAAATTAGATTGGTACATAAGTACTAAACATATCTATGTCTCTGATGAGTATAGTATTTGGAAGAGTCCACTGGACAATTACAAAAAACAAAAACAAAACAAAAACTAAATATATATCATTTGTAGATATTTAATAAGTTATTAACTTCTTCTGAACACCGAAATAGAAATAAACCCTTTTTTAATAAAAGATTCATGTAAAAAGGCAGTAATTAAGACGAGTGCTGGAGTATAATGGCCACAGCGAAAAATTAAATGTTTGCGTGAACTGGATATGGCAAGATGAAGAGGCAGACCGCCGGATACAGTAATTTGGCAAGCCTGTGCTCTACTGGTAATAGTAGAAGCGAGAATAATCCTCCCGAACCGTGATAACACACGAGCAAGAGAGATAACGGGTACTCGAACCCCGATACGTGAGCAAATATTTTAACCTCAAACCCTGCGGTTTTTACGCAGAAGTTCAATAATATAACCGAAGGATCCGAACTGGTATCAATTCAATCACCGGTCTGTCTGGTGAACAGAGAAGACCATAGAAACTCTGTGGTAACACAGAAGAAAAAACCTTAAAATATAAGCTGACACACATTTTGGGAGACCGACATGTCCCGTCATCATCTTGCCATATCCCGCCAACGCACTCAAAGAAGCTGTGACATTTTTATTAATCAATTAGTAAAAAAATAAAAATTACAAAGAATTGAGATAGGCAAATAACAATACAATTTTGGTGTTATTATTACGAGTTTTCCTTGAACTTCTGAGAAAATTAAATACTAAAAAATACATAAATGTACAGTCTCATATTAAATCAATTGACATTATAAACTAGGATGCGATTGTTCATAAAAACTTCGGCGAAAGTCATTTTCCGCAGATCGAGTTCTTCATTTAAAAGAGAAAATAAAAAGTCACTTTACATAATACCGACTGATGCGAGAACAAATTAAATAGCATGTGTTATAGTCACTTAAAATGAAATTGTCCTTTTATCAACAACCAAGGGCCTGTTCGGACGACTGTATGATGGCTTTTTAAGTAGTCTCTGTTCAATTTCCAAGTTCGTCCATTAATTGTCAAGCATCTTTCGTCGGTATTTCTCATACATGTACCAGCACCAACAAGCATCACCTGAAAAATTCACAAAACAGCAGCAGAAAAAGAGAATGTTTTGGGGAGGTAACGGGTAAGGTGGTGGGGGTTTCAAAAATGTCAGCCGGCAACTACATACAGGAGCGGTATAATCACGTGATACATGTAACGAGGCAAATAAGGGGGAAAATATGCAGACGTTAGGGGTGCAGAAAGGGGGATTGTAAACTAAAATAAATACTCATTCACTTTAATTAAATCTGTTTATCGGAATAAGATAAACACACATATTTACAAGGGGCTAATTCAATGACAGAAGGCAAATCCAGCGTCCTCCCCATGACCAATGTAAATGCATGAGAGCAAAAAGTGAGTAAAGTAATAGTACATGTTAACGTTAAATTAACGTTGAAATACACGTATTATTAATAAAATGCACAAAATTGATAGTTAAAGCTTTTAATTGTAGATTATTTTTTTCTATTTTATTTTCTGACTCTTATAAATTAAGGATAGGAGGAAGTACACTCATTATATACAAATGAGGAAGTAAAAGTGTTCAAGTAGATTTTTTCATCCGGTTAACACCAGTGACCGGTGTTGATTAAGTAGTGTACACTTGAAAATGATATAATTGATGTCCATAGAAACTGGAAATCAACAGAAAGGTAGTTATTTTATTCTTTTAATTTCACCTTCGGTTCACGGGAGAAAGTGCATGGTTACTTATATAAAGCTTGGTATGGTAGCTACTGAAGTTTGAAAAATGCCCCTATTCATGTATTCCATCAGCATGAAAACCATACCCATTCATATATTCAAAGTACGAAAATAAAACCCATTGATCAATCTCTTAGAAAGTTTATATTCCGATACCAAGATCTTGTCGAAATATATTCCGTCTCTGCAGAGACGATAATAAACGATGCATTTTCAAATAGTGAAAATGTATAAAGATAAGGTAGTCAACAAAAATGTCAAAATTATTTTTTTTATCAATGTGTGACGTAAAATTGTTTTTGACATTTACTTCACTGAATTTGGTACTGCTTTGACAACTATTTTCCCTATTTTGTTCCAGTATTGTTACACATACTGTTATAGTGACAGCCGGAACCTTTGAGCCGTAATGAAAGCGGGAGGTTTGGCGCTTTGAAATGTGATTCAACCCACCATTTCTTTAGAAATGCCTGTACCAAGTCGGTTTTCACAGTTTTCCGGTTGTTGACTGATTTTGTCTGTTTATATACTTATGAGTTTTGACTTTCCCTTTGTAAGATTGTTCGGAGTTCGATAATTTTGTTATTACCCTTATTTATCATGATGCTGTGTTCACCTTTCTCCCACTTTTAATTTTTTTGGAATATAGGTGGAGAAACATTTGTGAAAGAAACGTGTATAATATTTTAAATTTAATGAAACTACAGAGGTGACAATCAACCGTCTCCTCAATCCTAGTTCATCTCAAGATTTAAATAACATTTGCTTATATTTAAAAGAATCCTACTCACTCAGAGATTCAACTTTTAAAATATTTAACTTTCCTCAAGTAACTGGCAAACACTTCCAAATGATAATAATAATTGTAATCTTATACTCCCAAAAATGATAATAAACATTATGATATTATTATCTAACTGATGTGCTCATCCCTAAAGATTATAGTCTTATCTATTATGATATTATATGTATGTGTTATCTCTATGTTTATATATGCTTGTGAATGTATTGGATTACGCAACATTGTGATTATGATGTACATGTACTTAACTATGCTTTATGGGGATTCAAGAAATTTACCTGTAATTAACTTTACAGTGGATTCAGTGTAAACAATTCTCATACTTATATAATGATTGACATATTAATTGATTGATTGGTGTTTAACGCCAACATTAGCAATATTTCAGCTATATCGTGGCGTGAACAAATTGTATTATTAACCCAGACACCTACAAGAGTAACCAGACCCTTAAAAGTAAAACACATTTGTCTTTAAAACAATCGGATGTTATATGTACAAATAAAAAGAAACATTAAAAAGATAAAACACATATGCTTAGAAGGTATGTTATCTAACTATATGTTTGCATACAAATTATTTCTTTTTAATTTCAAAATTGGGTAATCCTATAGAATAGCGGCGTAAATTCGCAATTTTCAAATGGACGGTGTAAATTATTTTTAAAATATTTAAGCGCAATTAAGGGTACCGGAGAGAACCACCGACCATGGACAAGCACTGGTAAACTTTATCACTTGCGGCTGCGCGTTTAAAGCACCCGTTTTGTAATTTACAAAGCCGGACGCGAACCCACGCCGTTTTTGTCAATATACAACCTTTAAAATTGCTTTGATAATTTACGCCGCTATACTATAGTAGGTGTCTACAAGGTACCCAATTTACGCCGCTAATCTATAGGATTATCCAAAATTGTGTCGCCTGCGACATTTGTAAATAAATTATATAAATTGTTGACATTGTAGAATATCTGCCGAACATCGGCAACATCTACGGAGTCAATTAAAACATGTTTTTAAAGTGATTTATTGGAATTACACGGAATACATTCTGGTCGTTCCTCATTATTTAATAGATAATTATGGGTCAATCGACTATGTCCGATACGACATCTGGTCAAGACTACTTAATCTTTCCGATTTTGACCGTAAGGACAAGGAGTTTCGTCAACTAGGGGAGTATTTCGTGTAATTTGTTATGAATTTGCTGGTCCCAGCTGTCTTGCCAGCGTTTTGAAATATATTTCATAATAAAAGATATAAGGTTTAGAACAATTCGATATAGAATCATTCAATGCGTCCTTAATTAGCTTCCCGGTCAACAACTTTGTTCCCATGGATCCATGGATATGACCAGGGATCCATGTGAAAATGACATGTTTACCAATAACAACAATGCTTTTATAAATGTGAACTATTTTTGAAATGAAAGGGTTTTGAGTTTTACAACTCTCAATTGCCAACAGGCAGGAAAGAGAATCTGAACAGATCATGAATTTACTCTTATCAGAAGAGGCAACAAACTTCAAAGCAAGAAGTATTGCATTAGCTTCTACGCTGAAGATTGAACTGGCAGACGGTAATCGGAGAGAATCGACCTGCCGGTGCTACCCTATCACCATCCTTAGAACCGTCCGTATCAATTGCAGAGTATTCAGATGTAATAGATCTAATTACAGCAAAATGTTGCTGACTTAGTAAAGGGTTTGTTTCAGGTTTTTTTGTTTTCTATGGATTCTTACTTAAACATTTTCACTGATTTAAAAATGGGAAACTTAAATAATGAAGAAAACATTTATTATCATATATTTTAATTAATAACATCATACTTAACTGTACTTAATAAAATTAATACGACGTAATAACAGTGGTTTATGAAAATAAAGATAGAATCAAAATCAAGCTCATGTCTAAAGTATTTTGTTTTCTTCAAACATATACAAATGGCTTAGTTTATGGTGCTAAATATGCTATGATGCAAAACCCACCTCTTAGTGAAATGATGATGTCATGCAAAAGCTTTAAAATGTGGTTGGTTTGGTTTGGTTTATGGTGTTTAAAGCCACTTTCAACAATATTTCAGTTATATCGTGGTGGCCAGTTTTATTGTTGGAGGAACATAATGTTTTATAGAGTACACCTCGCCATGAGCGGATTCGAGCTCACAACTTTAGTGGTGATAGCCACTGATTGCACAGATAGTTGTAAATCCAACTACCATACGATCACGACCACGACAGCCCCTATGTATATATTATCTTTAATCTCATAAAGCCAATGTATAACAATGGTACTGAGATATAACAATAGAATCAAAATAACAACTACTATTTACAATATATAGACATACAAGCAAAGGGGAGAGGTTATAAAAGACTAAGATCCTGGAAGACAAACACCAGTATTAATAGCTCTTATGAAATGACAGAGTTTCTTCAATTTTGGTTTTCTTTTGCTTGTCATAAGTTCAGGAAATTTAATAATATTATGTCTATTTATAAAATAATTTGAAAGTGACTGCTTACGTTTTTGGTTGAAATAATTACATTCAAAGATATAAAGGCATTCATCTCCAATTTGCGATCTATTACATAATTACATAATTTGCATTTACGGTTTTATGTTGGTATATTCTGCCATTGCCCTGTCTCGATAGGGAGTTTATTATTAATTGTTCTAAATCTGCAAAACAAAGTTGCATCTTTTATTTCTAAAATATTTAAATATTCTTCATATTTAAACTCTGTTTTGTTTTAAAAGTTTTATAAATTATAGCCTTAGGTGAATTTGTTTTAAAAGTTTTATAAATTATAGCTTTAGGTAAATGTTGTACTACAGAATTCCAACTTTGAAGAAACGGATCCTCTAATCGCTGTTTAATTATACATTTCAAATATTCTATATTGTTAAAATGCTCGGTTTCCCATAAATCTGAGAAGCCACAATCATCAAATATTTGTTTTACAAACAAGATCCAGCTAAACTGCATATTATAATTTTCATTAATTGACGACGTAATCTGTACACTATATTATAATACTTTGCTTACCAGCTAAAAGTCTTGCCCAATAACATACAGTTCTGATTTTTATGTCAATATATATAGAATATCGCCCTAGTTCACCATACACCATATAGCTAGGTGATATTGTTTTTAAATTCAAAAGAATCTTACAAAATTTTAGATATATTTTTTATATACAAATGTAATTTAATTGTTCAGCAATCGAAATCTAGCTAGGATTATCTACGTGTCTACCTGTGGGCATTGAGATTGTACCACCCTTCAGCAATACTGTACAACCTCCGGCTTCGCTTCGGGCTATATAGAAGTGCTTCAGGGTGGTACAATCTCAATGTCCACAGGTAGACACGTAGATAACTGATAATGTTATGACGTCTGCTACAAAAAGTCTGACTGGCTGTTATTTCAACCAAGCACTCATATCTGATTTAACTTTTGTTGTAGATGTTTACTGGAATGTCATATTGGTATATCATGGCTACTATTCTAGTTGGATTTACTCAGATAGGTCAAAGTTCATCTGATACAAACTTCCAAAAGAACTGTACCAAACAGGAATTGTATGTATGAAAACAAGTATATATAAATTAAATGAGAGGGTTACTAACATGTTAAAGTATTAAAGTACTTGCATGACCGCCATCGTTTCACTAAGAGGGGAAGGGACTGTCATGACCGTGATCGTATGGTAGTTTGATTTACATCTAAATGTGCAATCAATGCATATCATCTCTAAAGTTGCTAGTTCGAATCCCGCTCAGTCGAGGTGTACTCGATACAATATTATGTTATTAAGTTTGTCAGTGACTTGTGGCAGGTCAGTGGTTTTCTCCGGGTACTCCGGTGTCCTCCATTGATAAAACTGACCGCCACGATATAGCTGAAATATTGTTGAAAGTGGCTTTAAACACCATAAACCAAACCAAACCAACCACATTTTAAAGCTTTTGCATGACCTCATTATTTCACTAAGAGGGGGTATTTGCATCATAACATCAATTTAACCAGGGCACTTTGTTTTTATTGTAGTGCCTGTACCAAGTCAGGGAAGTGAACTGTCATATATTTGTGTGTTAGGGGTATCATTTTTGACTCTTTCTATGATTTTTCTATTAGATTTTTGAACTGTTCCGACAGTGTGGTATTTTTCTAATAAATGTTTGAACTGTTACGACAGTGCGGTATTTTTCTATTATATTTTTGAACTGTTCCGACAGTGTGGTATTTTTCTATTAGCTTTTTGAACTGTTCCGACAGTGTGGTATTTTTCTATTAGATTTTTGAACTGTTCCGACAGTGTGGTAATTTTGGTTTTTCTATTAGATTTTTGAACTGTTCCGACAGTGTGGTATTTTTCTATTAGATTTTTGAACTGTTCCGACAGTCTGGTATTTTTCTCTAAGATTTTTGAACTGTTCCGACAGTGTGATATTTTTCTATTAGCTTTTTGAACTGTTCCGACAGTGTGGTATTTTCCTATTAGATTTTTGAACTGTTCCGACAGTGTGGTATTTTTTGTTTTTCTATTATATTTTTGAACTGTTCCGACAGTGTGGTATTTTTCTATTAGATTTTTGAACTGTTCCGACAGTGTGGTAGTTTTGTATTATATTTTTGAACTGTTCCGACAGTCTGGTATTTTTCTATTAGATTTTTGAACTGTTCCGACAGTGTGGTATTTTTCTATTAGATTTTTGAACTGTTCCGACAGTCTGGTATTCTTTTATTAGATTTTTGAACTGTTCCGACAGTGTGGTATTTTTCTATTAGATTTTTGAACTGTTCCGACAGTGTGGTATTTTTCTATTAGATTTTTGAACTGTTCCGACAGTGTGGTATTTTTCTATTAGATTTTTGAACTGTTCCGACAGTGTGGTATTTTTCTATTAGATTTTTGAACTGTTCCGACAGTGTGGTATATTTCTATTAGATTTTTGAACTGTTCCGACAGTGTGGTATTTTTCTATAAGATTTTTGAACTGTTCCGACAGTGTGGTATTTTTTGTTTTTCTATTAGATTTTTGAACTGTTCCGACAGTGTGTTATTTTTCTATTATATTTTTGAACTGTTCCGACAGTGTGGTATTTTTCTATTAGATTTTTGAACTGTTCCGACAGTGTGGTATTTTTCTATTAGATTTTTGAACTGTTCCGACAGTGTGGTATTTTTCTATTAGATTTTTGAACTGTTCCGACAGTGTGGTATTTTTCTATTATATTTTTGAACTGTTCCGACAGTGTGGTATTTTTCTATTAGATTTTTGAACTGTTCCGACAGTGTGGTATTTTTCTATTAGATTTTTGAACTGTTCCGACAGTGTGGTATTTTTTGTTTTTCTATTAGATTTTTGAACTGTTCCGACAGTGTGTTATTTTTCTATTATATTTTTGAACTGTTCCGACAGTGTGGTATTTTTCTATTAGATTTTTGAACTGTTCCGACAGTGTGGTATTTTTCTATTAGATTTTTGAACTGTTCCGACAGTGTGGTATTTTTCTATTAGATTTTTGAACTGTTCCGACAGTGTGGTATTTTTTGTTTTTCTATTAGATTTTTGAACTGTTCCGACAGTGTGTTATTTTTCTATTATATTTTTGAACTGTTCCGACGTATGAGTGGCTGTACATGCATGATTGGCTGTACATGTATGAGTGGCTGTACATGTATGAGTTGCTGTACATGCATGAGTGGCTGTACATGTATGAGTTGCTGTACATGTATGAGTGGCTGTATATGTATGAGTGGCTGTACATGTATGAGTTGCTGTACATGTATGAGTGGCTCTACATGTATGAGTGGCTGTACATGTATGAGTTGCTGTACATGTATGAGTGGCTGTACATGTATGAGTGGCTGTACATGTATAAGTGGCTGTACATGTATGAGTGGCTGTACATGTATGAGTGGCTGTACATGTATGAGTGGCTGTACATGTATGAATGGCTGTACATGTATGAGTTGCTGTACATGTATGAGTGGCTGTAGATGTATGAGTTGCTGTACATGTATGGGTGGCTGTACATGTATGAGTGGCTGTACATGTATGAGTGGCTGTACATGTATGAGTGGCTGTACATGTATGAGTTGCTGTACATGTATGAGTGGCTGTACATGTATGAGTGGCTGTACATGTATGAGTTGCTGTACATGTATGAGTTGCTATGCATGTATGAGTTGCTGTACATGCATGAGTGGCTGTACATGTATGAGTGGCTGTACATGTAAGAGTGGCTGTACATGTATGAGTGGATGTACATGTATGAGTGGCTGTACATGTATGAGTTGCTGTACATGTATGAGTTGCTGTACATGTATGAGTTGCTGTACATATATGAGTTGCTGTACATGTATGAGTGGCTGTACATGTATGAGTTGCTGTACATGTATGAGTTGCAGTACATGTATGAGTTGCTGTACATGTATGAGCGGCTGTACATGTATGAGTGGCTGTTCACTTATGAGTTGCTGTACATGTATGAGTGGCTGTACATGTATGAGTTGCTGTACATGTATGAGTTGCTGTACATGTAAGAGTGGCTGTACATGTATGAGTGGCTGTACATGTATGAGTTGCTGTATATGTATGAGTGGCTGTACATGTATGAGTGGCTGTACATGTATGAGTTGCTGTACATGTATGAGTTGCTGTACATGTATGAGTTGCTGTACATGTATGAGTTGCTGTACATGTATGAGTTGCTGTACATGTATGAGTTGCTGTACAGGTATGAGCGGCTGTACATGTATGAGTGGCTGTACATTTATGAGTTGCTGTACATGTATGAGTGGCTGTACATGTATGAGTTGCTGTACATGTATGAGTTGCTGTACATGTATGAGTGGCTGTACATGTATGAGTGGCTGTACATGTATGAGTTGCTGTACATGTAGGAGTGGCTGTACATGTATGAGTTGCTGTACATGTATGAGTGGCTGTACATGTATGAGTTGCTGTACATGTATGAGTGGCAGTCAAAGTCATACATGTACCCTCCTCACTTCCTTCATTTCTGTATATTTTTTATCTATTGTTTAGCTTTATTATTAGGTGACGACGTTCCTTTGGTTTTATCATGTTGCGTGTACATTTCTCAGTTTGTTTGTGCACGTATTTGCAATGTTTCAGACTTCAATGTAATCTTGTGATAATAGAACAACGTTTACACGGATATCGTTTTCAAAAATTTATCAAAATATTTTCACGAAATTGTATTACCCCTACAAAGATCTTGACGTAAATAAATAAATAGAATTCTACATGGAGGGATCTGATCGGAAACAGTATGTCCCATAATCAAATGTTGCTATAGGGGCGATGTTAACAAAGCTAAAAAGTTCAAATATAACACTTCTGAACAATCTTAAACACCTTCAACAAACCGATTTTCAACCTGACAAACCAATAAAAATAGATATTGAATTATTATCATATTTCATTTTCATAATTTCAAAATCGACTTTTAGGTAAATACTGATTTTGCAGCAGATTAGATAGATAAAAATTTCAAAATCGACTTTTAGGTAAATACTGATTTTGCAGCAGATTAGATAGATAAAAAAAACCATTGGCATTTACATTAGTGCACACCTTCATCAGCCAATCATATTTACTTAATATAGAATTCGACTAATCATATTTTCTTAATTAAGATATTATTCGATCCATCATATTTACTTTATATAGAATTGCAATCATGTATCGTCAAATCGTGATCAGAAAATCACAAAAAGCAAACATGGTCCTTTAGCAGAGATAGCTTTATATGATAAAAATGTAGATATCAAATTTAGTGCGCACATTAAAGCTTATGATATAGTTTACCATAAATCTATCTATATATATATATATATTAAAAAGTCAAACAAAATCCGTATGCTGGTATATATATACGTCTGAAAATTAAACCAAACAGTGTTAGAATTAGATTTTTGAGCTGTCAAATTTTTTTTCTTCCCTCGACGGAATTTGAACTCACACCATTGATACACCGCAGCACCATTCGCTTAATCTTACATCCAGCGCTCTAGACCACTCGACCACATCCACTAATAACACTATTAAATAACCAAGATCTGTTTAGTAATCTAAGTTAATCAGTTAAGATTATTTTTGTTAATTTGTGATTTATGTTTTAAATAACGTTAAAGAAAACCGGAAGGAACGATCAACGGTAAACAATACAGAGACAAATGCAACATTGGGCTCAAGACAGAGAACGAAGATAAACAAAACACTACAAAGAAAGCCCAAAAGATGAGCAACACGGACCCCAACATAAAACGGGCAGTGACCGGTGGTGCTCGCGAACGGAAATTAGTTCTTTTTTCTTATAGTTTTACTCATAGTCGGGTCCGGTAAGAGTCCTGTCGGTGATCGGTGATCTAGCAGATAAAATATCTGCGCAAAATGAAACATATCCATTATCATTTGAGAAATGGTTATTTCGCACGAAAAGTTTGAAGATACCAAAGAGGTATTCAGAAGCAGTAAATTTAAGAAAGACAAAGTAAAATAGTCAAGTGAAAAAAAGACTAAATGATGATCAACAAAACACTACACGGAAAACTAAAGATCTAGCAACACGAACGGTCAATAGAGCAACACGAATGGTCAATAGAGCAACACGAATGGTCAATAGAGCAACACGAACGGTCAATAGAGCAACACGAATGGTCAATAGAGCAACACGAACAGTCAATCGAGCAACACGAACGGTCAATAGAGCAACACGAACGGTCAATAGAGCAACACGAATGGTCAATAGAGCAACACGAGTGGTCAATAGAGCAACACGAATGGTCAATAGAGCAACACGAACGGTCAATAGAGCAACACGAATGGTCAATAGAGCAACACAAATGGTCAATAGAGCAACACGAACGGTCAATAGAGCAACACGAATGGTCAATAGAGCAACACGAATGGTCAATAGAGCAACACGAGTGGTCAATAGAGCAACACGAACGGTCAATAGAGCAACATGAATGGTCAATCGAGCAACACTAATGGTCAATAGAGCAACACGAACGGTCAATAGAGCAACACGAACGGTATATAGAGCAACACGAATGGTCAATAGAGCAACACTAAAGGTCAATAGAGCAACACGGATGGTCAATAGAGCAACACGAATGGTCAATAGAGCAACACGAATGGTCAATAGAGCAACACGAATGGTCAATAAAGCAACACGAATGGTCAATAGAGCAACACGAATGGTCAATAGAGCAACACGAATGGTCAATAGAGCAACACGAACGGTCAATCGGTTCGTGACGACGACCTAAAACGAGCATAATCTGTTGTCTGAAATTTGCTACTTTTTTCCTGGATTTTGTTTTTCAATTGATATTCCGCCAGATTAGACATTATTGTGTTAGTCGTATCTAATTCGATCAGGGTTGTTTATCATTTTATCACACAACTACCCACATGTATCATTGCCGGAGTATGACCTATGGCAACGACACAAAAGACTAAATGATGATCAACAAAACACTACACGGAAAACTAAAGATCGAGCAACACGAACGGTCAATAGAGCAACACGAATGGTCAATAGAGCAACACAAATGGTCAATAGAGCAACACGAACGGTCAATAGAGCAACACGAATGGTCAATAGAGCAACACGAACAGTCAATCGAGCAACACGAACGGTCAATAGAGCAACACGAACGGTCAATAGAGCAACACGAATGGTCAATAGAGCAACACGAGTGGTCAATAGAACAACACGAATGGTCAATAGAGCAACACGAACGGTCAATAGAGCAACACGAATGGTCAATAGAGCAACACGAATGGTCAATAGAGCAACACGAACGTCAATAGAGCAACACGAACGGTCAATAGAGCAACACGAATGGTCAATAGAGCAACACGAGTGATCAATAGAGCAACACGAATGGTCAATAGAGCAACACGAACGGTCAATAGAGCAACATGAATGGTCAATCGAGCAACACGAATGGTCAATAGAGCAACACGAACGGTCAATAGAGCAACACGAATGGTCAATAGAGCAACACGAACGGTCAATAGAGCAACACGAATGGTCAATAGAGCAACACGAGTGGTCAATAGAGCAACACGAATGGTCAATAGAGCAACACGAACGGTCAATAGAGCAACACGAATGGTCAATAGAGCAACACAAATGGTCAATAGAGCAACACGAACGGTCAATAGAGCAACACGAATGGTCAATAGAGCAACACGAATGGTCAATAGAGCAACACGAGTGGTCAATAGAGCAACACGAACGGTCAATAGAGCAACATGAATGGTCAATCGAGCAACACTAATGGTCAATAGAGCAACACGAACGGTCAATAGAGCAACACGAACGGTATATAGAGCAACACGAATGGTCAATAGAGCAACACTAATGGTCAATAGAGCAACACGGATGGTCAATAGAGCAACACGAATGGTCAATAGAGCAACACGAATGGTCAATAGAGCAACACGAATGGTCAATAAAGCAACACGAATGGTCAATAGAGCAACACGAATGGTCAATAGAGCAACACGAATGGTCAATAGAGCAACACGAACGGTCAATCGGTTCGTGACGACGACCTAAAACGAGCATAATCTGTTGTCTGAAATTTGCTACTTTTTTCCTGGATTTTGTTTTTCAATTGATATTCCGCCAGATTAGACATTATTGTGTTAGTCGTATCTAATTCGATCAGGGTTGTTTATCATTTTATCACACAACTACCCACATGTATCATTGCCGGAGTATGACCTATGGCAACGACACAAAAGACTAAATGATGATCAACAAAACACTACACGGAAAACTAAAGATCGAGCAACACGAACGGTCAATAGAGCAACACGAATGGTCAATAGAGCAACACAAATGGTCAATAGAGCAACACGAACGGTCAATAGAGCAACACGAATGGTCAATAGAGCAACACGAACAGTCAATCGAGCAACACGAACGGTCAATAGAGCAACACGAACGGTCAATAGAGCAACACGAATGGTCAATAGAGCAACACGAGTGGTCAATAGAACAACACGAATGGTCAATAGAGCAACACGAACGGTCAATAGAGCAACACGAATGGTCAATAGAGCAACACGAATGGTCAATAGAGCAACACGAACGTCAATAGAGCAACACGAACGGTCAATAGAGCAACACGAATGGTCAATAGAGCAACACGAGTGATCAATAGAGCAACACGAATGGTCAATAGAGCAACACGAACGGTCAATAGAGCAACATGAATGGTCAATCGAGCAACACGAATGGTCAATAGAGCAACACGAACGGTCAATAGAGCAACACGAATGGTCAATAGAGCAACACGAACGGTCAATAGAGCAACACGAATGGTCAATAGAGCAACACGAACAGTCAATCGAGCAACACGAACGGTCAATAGAGCAACACGAAGGTCAATAGAGCAACACGAATGGTCAATAGAGCAACACGAGTGGTCAATAGAACAACACGAATTGTCAATAGAGCAACACGAACGGTCAATAGAGCAACACGAATGGTCAATAGAGCAACACGAATGGTCAATAGAGCAACACGAACGTCAATAGAGCAACACGAACGGTCAATAGAGCAACACGAATGGTCAATAGAGCAACACGAGTGATCAATAGAGCAACACGAATGGTCAATAGAGCAACACGAACGGTCAATAGAGCAACATGAATGGTCAATCGAGCAACACGAATGGTCAATAGAGCAACACGAACGGTCAATAGAGCAACACGAACGGTATATAGAGCCACACGAATGGTCAATAAAGCAACACGAATGGTCAATAGAGCAACACGAATGGTCAATAGAGCAACACGAATGGTCAATAGAGCAACACGAACGGTCAATCGGTTCGTGACGACGACCTAAAACGAGCATAATCTGTTGTCTGAAATTTGTTACTTTTTTCCTGGATTTTTTTTTTTCAATTGATATTCCGCCAGATTAGACATTATTGTGTTAGTCGTATCTAATTCGATCAGGGTTGTTTATCATTTTATCACACAACTACCCACATGTATCATTGCCGGAGTATGACCTATGGCAACGACACATAGGCAACTATAAATGGAAGCGCGAAAGAATATACTCAAAAGGATGTATCAGTGAAGACAATTTATCATTGCATATGCAAAATACTTCCATGTAGCTGAACTCCATTAACATGTCTACAAAAGGCCATCTTTCAACCACTATTCACGCCAAATACCCCTTATAAACAAGATATGAACTAGATTAATCCAAATTTTAAGATTGATTCACTGATTTTGTTCCCTTAACGTCCAGTCGAGCTTATTTCATATGTCATGCAGGGACTGATCAGGTCGTCAGGGCTACTACTTTTGACTGTCGCTGTAAAAGTATTGAGAATTGGACATGAACGAGAAATGTAACTTGTAGCAGGATGCAATGTGGCTATTCTCTTACGAAATCTAGAAAAGAGATATTTAACCTACATGGAACTTGGAACAATCCCACTATTGTCCCTGTAAACTAAGAACCACCTACAATTGAGAGGACATTCTAATCCACCACGTGTTGACGCGTTGGGCAACTGGATTTCACTATGGAAACCGTCATCGATACCATCAAGTTTTAAGCTTTTAAGACTGCGTACAAAACAATTTGTGATACACAAGCAATACTATATAGTGATCAAACATACTCTAAAATTGACCATTCTGAAAAGTAACCGATGTATGCACGTTCTCAAGACTCATGTGTTAGCGCTAGTATTTAATTAATTACTGTAAACAGTTACCTGATAATTGACCCCATCCTATACCTATTGTTTTTTTCTTTAATTACTTAAGTTGACAGTTTTTAATACAATACCAAGTTTACATTTCCTACTATTATAGTCCAAGTAGATAATGATATATATATTAGTAACAAACAGTTAAGGGTGTCTTCTTCGTGTAGCAGACCGCCAATGACCACTGGTAGCAAACTGTTTGGTCTCTAGTATGTGCGACAAGGTAGCCTATATATTACAGGGAGATGGCTATTGATCAACAATGGGTAATGATTAACGAATTACAGGGAAGACGTTTGTTGTGTATTCATACTGACATTCCGTGCATTCATAGAAAGGCTCCGTAGCCGTATTCATTCTATGCAAACTAGATCCCATGTATTTTGTCGGGGTTAATAAAACCATATATATCTAAAGAGCTTGAAGATACCACAGAGGTAATCAGAGAACGTAAATCAAAGAAGAACAGACAATACAATGGCCAAATGAAAAAGGACAAAAGGACAAACAACGATCTACAAAACATTACACATTAAGCTAAATATAGCTAATTTAGTGCACACAACGCATTTCAGAATATAACCTGCATCGTGTATGATCATAGACAACAGATCGGAAAGGCAGATAATATAAAACTGCTTGAGAGCTAGAAAAACTAAAGCGCCTAAACAGGATAGCCCAAATCTGCTATGATTACATATACATTTGGGTGATGAACAATGATTTTAATAGATTATATTATTTAGGAACTGATATTTACGTTACCATCAAGAACGTGGCAGGTAACGTGCATGTCAGTTCCTAGGTAATATCATGTATTAGCCGATTTTAGATATCCTGTTTAGGCCCTTTGGTTTTATTGCTCCCAAAACTTTTAAATTATTTGGCTTTCCAATCTTTCTATTTTGAGCGTACCTGATGAAGATTTTTCCAGAAACGTGTCGTGCGCACTAAATTAGATATCTACGTTTTTATTAATGATGAAACTTTAAACAGTGCTTTTTTTTGGCATTTATAAATAGTATTTTTAATTGGTTAATTAGATATTTTATTATATTGATGACTATTGCGAAGAAAGACCATATGTTTTTAAGACATGTATAAAGTTTACTCATCAAAACATTTTACAATATAACAAAACATTTTCACCAAATGGCCAATTAAAAATATAAAATACCCAATATAAAATACTGCTCCGATAATTATTCCCAACTATTTTTGGTCAGTTACTGGATGTAACGCAACTGAATTCATTTACTAGTAAATATGAAAAATATAGCAATCTTTGTACTAACAATATTTTTTCTTCAAAATTCTTTCGCATCATCCATCCACAATGTCAAGAGACTGTATTCTAATTTAATGAAGGATTATAATGAAAATGTATATCCGGCCAACGATCAGACACAGGACATTAACATATCAGTATCAATGAGTGCATTACAACTGGTAGACCTAGATGAAATATCCGGACGATTTGCAATGGCTGGCGCCTTATATTTTAGTTGGAGAGATGAAAGTTTGACATGGTATCCAAACCAATACAACAACACGTTAGTGATCGAGTTTCCGAAAGAGAATGTATGGATATCGCCACTTCAGCTAGTGAATCCATTCGACCAAGTAATAGACTTCAAGGAAGGACACGATCTGGTAACATACAATAGCAATGGTTGGTCCATGTGGACATTGATGGAGCTATTTAGTACTTCTTGTCAAATTGATGTCACAGTGTATCCATATGATACACAGACATGCACGATCACATTTTCTTCTGAAAATTACCATTCGCCGAAAATGAATTTTATAAGTAAGAATGAATACATGAGAACGGACTTGTATCATGAGCATGGTATATGGAGCTTGCTTAATACATCTGCCTGTGTTCATACCATTGAAGTCTGCAAAAACAAAATTATCGAATTTAAGATGACGTTGAAACGAAAATCTTTGTTTTTAACATTTAACGTAATTTTCCCCGTTCTTGTTATAATGGTTCTGAACTTACAGGTGTTTATATTACCTGTAGAATCAGGTGAGCGAGTGTCATACGTTACTACCACGTTGTTAGCACTAACAGTTTTCCTGACCATTATATCGGATGATTTACCCATGATTTCCGACCCGATGCCATCTTTGTGTTTGTTTATAATCACCAACTTGATTATCAGCGTAGTGGTATGAATAGCGACCATCATCCAGTTAAATTTGTACTATAGAGATGAAAGTACGTCACAGATCCCTATATGGATAAAACGTCTATACTTTATTCGGAATTCTCGGACTTCTTCAATTGAACAAATGAACACTAACAAGAAAAATGAATATTATTCTTCCGAAGACGCAGTAAAAGTGAAGATTGGTGAGAAATTAACATGGAAACGTGTTGTGGCTTTCTTTGACAGGTGTTTGTTTGTGTTCTTCTTCATAATTTCGTTTATCACGACAGTCGTGTTCTTTGTTGCTGTAATGTAATGATAACAAATTCAGGGAGGAGTGTTGCAATATATAAGCGCAAAATGAGATATATAGAAAATTAATACAAATACACATGTAATATAAAAATAATTTTCCATTAATGTCCATTAAACACTTCACTTAGTCTATACATGTTTTGTAATGAACATTCTGACGATTGTTGGAAGCACATTTTAAATATACACATGCAAGCTCCTCCACGGGATTTACTGATTTCGTAAGGATGCGATGAAAAACGTTACAACGGCATATACATATAAGGCACAAGTCTGTATGAAACGCATACATGTAGCTCGTGTTCGTAATATTTGCTGCAAGCTTGCAATCAATCTACTACAAGCTTGTAGCAAAGATTTGGAAGAAACCTGTACTCAGTCCTGATTTGTCTCCCCGATGAAGGTTGTTCCAGAAATGTGTTTTCCGCATTAAATTAGATATCTACGTTTTCATAACGTAAGGTCAAGTTTTACATTTCAATGTATGATCTGCATATAGAAATGCAAAATATTAAGATACTTTCACCAGAAATTACTTTTTTCGTCAATCTGTCACGTAGTTTATGAAAAATAAATCAAATTGGTTTTCGAAGATGAGCAATTAGACTGTCTGTCCATTGGTGTCAGATGAGAGGACATTTATTTACAAGAAACCATCTTTGGAATAGGAATGTAAGAAATAACTATTTACAATGTCACCAACAACAAGGGAAATAACTCATTGACGCACGGTAAGTTTCCCCAACATCCAACAAAGACAAAGACAGATACGATGCTGACTGTAAACATGGTTTGGATTAAGACATACGCAACATCATAGATAATGTGGTGGGAATATAATGTAATTGAACATTTATTATTTCATTGTAATGACTAAATTATAACAAAACCGCTATTGCCTTCTTTATGTCTAACAATTGCATTTCATATCTGATGAATAGATTACTAACCAAAAAATAAACACAAAAACAAAACAAGAAACACAAAACAAAAACAAAACATAACAAAACAAAACAAAAAACAAACAAACCAAAAACAAAAATTTAATATTTCACATATTGTTCTTAACGGAGTTGTTTACTAGACAAAACAAATACCTCTTTTAATCTTCTAACAATTCTACTTAATATGGCAATGAAATTGTTTACCAGAGAAAAAACAAATATTTCTTTTAAAACTCCTGGCAATTGTATTTCATATCGTTCTTTATTGTTCTGTAGTCAAAACAAATATCAGTCCGAGGCTGATCGATGGAAAAATAACCATCAACACAGGATAATTATAACCATTTTCATTGTATTAAAGTGAAGAACGGAACAGAGGTTGGAGATTTACGTCAATGTCGGAAGCGTTATCATAGCATGTGCGCTATTATGATATTTTGATTTCATAGTGTATAGATACGTATATAAATACGCATAGATAATTAATTCAGTGTCCACGACATGTTTCTGGAATAACCTTCATCGGGTACACTCAAAGTCGAAATATTGGATAGCCAAATAATTTAACAAATTGGACGAGGTATAAAACCAAAGGGCCTAAACAAGATAGCCAACATCGGTTAATGTCACCTTGAAGGAGGAGAACCTTAGTTTTAGCAATAATTAAATAAATTAGTAACTGTAAATTTCCATAATAAATATATCTAATAAACGATGTCTACTGGGAGGATGATACACACGGAGACTAATAGTCCACCAACAGAGGTATGCACCCAGTGAAAAAAGGTACTGGGAGGATGATACACACGGAGACTAATAGTCCACCAACAGAGGTATGCACCCAGTGAAAAAAGGTAAATGATTAACTCAGTGCGCACGACGCTTTTCTGGAAAAACCTTCCCCATCGACACTCAAAATAGAAAGATTGGAATGCAAAAGAAAGATTGGAATGCAAAATCATTTAAAGACTTTGGAAGCAAGAAAACGAAAATACCTAAAGAGGGTAGCCATGTATCTATAATATATAATGCCAGCTTTTGTTTATTTGTATATGATTTGCCAGACAGTATTTGTTGTTCTCTCTTTAAATATGGCCACATCTATGCGTCTATTCGGCTGTAGACATCGTCTATGCGTACTTTTAACGGATCGAATACGATTATCTAACTCTGCCTTTTTAGACTACAAATGTATGTATATTTTTCAGACGTTTTGTTGTTGATCAACACCCCATATCACTGTCATTTTAACACTGTTTACTTGTTGGTACTAATTGGTGTACGTTTCAAATGAGTACTCAATAATGAAATATTCTGTAAATAACAGAACCAATACCGGACAAGAAGGAGTTATATTATGTGCAAAAGTAAACAATATGTGTGGTGGGTATTTAATGCCTCTACAATATAAATGTATCAATCAACCCGGTTATATATGAAAGTTGATATTTTATTTACATGTGGAAAGCATTACTTGACAGCATTATTTCACCAAGAGGGGATATTTGGGACCATAAAACTAGTTTCCCCTGCAACTTTTTATTGAAGTGTCTGCACACTCCCACCTTGCATACTGATTACCGGTATGTTAATTTGATTAACACACAACCTCACCATGCATACTGATTTTGTTAATTAAATTTAACACGCACCATACCTTGGATAATAATTATGCTAATTAAATTAAAAAAATCTGGCCATGATTATGTAATGTCATGTATGACGAGAGTCGGTCAACATGTGCACAAAGGGGGATAACTCAAGTAAGACATAGTGAGAGGATGTTAACATATCTAATTTACAGGTTAAAGTGTTTTTTTTTGTCAATTTCTGATGCAGTAAATATGTTGAATTAGAGATTTTAGAAATAAATCCGTTCGTCATCACCCATGTTCAAGAGGGATAAAGAGCCTAAACTCGATAAGATCGCCGTGAGTGGTACTCGATCTCAAAAGTCTTAATGGTAATACACAGTGATTGCATAAATAGATGACACCCAGCTACTACTCGAACGGTGCCACAGATGCCATATCACTACACTATGTTTACAACATCAATAATAAAATCATCCAATTTACCTACAATGTACAAATGAGAAATAAAAACATAGATATCTAAGTGAATCCACACCAGTCGTTTCTAGAATAACCCACATGTAATATACGTAAATGAGCTAAATTAAATAGACAGAATTGAAAGAAACGGTTGTAACTTGAACCGTAATATTTATGATTAGATCTACAGATTAGAAAACAGATTAATAGTGGAACTGTTCTTTCGATATGATGTCGTGAGAGTATATTCACGCAATTATACGTAATAAAAACGTAGATATCTAATATTATAATACCTCACATATTATAAATTAATACGACATTTTGATATTCGGGTATATATTTTTTTAATTCTCGACTGCTGTGGGGTAACGCGTTATTACCTGGGAAATAACTCTGGTGGGTTTTTTTCTTCAAATTTTCGACTACCGTGGTATAGCCCGTTACTACCCGGGATATAACCCTACCAGTTCAATCAAGAGGAGATAGTGTCATTAACAGTTTGTTACCGACGACGCTGATTAATTAAAATTCAAGCGTTTAGTTTGTTTCTGAGTCACAAGTCCTATTGTCTATTGTTTTATTCAAGCATGTTTACCAATGTCATATTATATGAACGTGATATCAACAAAAAAAAACAGGAAATGATCAAAAAATCGTTTTGAACTATAAAGGAAGTTTTAGATAATATCAATAACTTTCACAACGGAAATTGATGAAAATTTGATGTTAAAGTATAACACATCGTACCACTCTAGTATTAGACACCTAAATAATGGAGGTATATGTAAGTAAATCATTCAGTTAAATAATTTACAAATACATGCCTTTGAATTTTTCCTAATATTATATAGCACTTTGAAATACATAAAAATTGATAGTTTTATAGTAAATTAATACAAAACCATACAGAGAGAAGCATTACTATGGTAAAAATGAGAAAATTAAAGGTTTGGGCAAATACTACTGATTCAACACCACCACTTTTTATTAAAGTGCCTCTACGAAGCCAGGAAAGTGACCGCTCATGTGTGTTAGATATGCCTCTTTTAGAACTGTTCTGACATTGTGGTATTTGTTATTAGATTATAGAACTGTTCTGACAGTGTGGTATTTGTTATTAGATTATAGAACTGTTCTGACAGTGTGGTATTTGTTATTAGATTATAGAACTGTTCTGACAGTGTGGTATTTGTTATTAGATTATAGAACTGTTCTGACAGTGTGGTATTTGTTATTAGATTATAGAACTGTTCTGACAGTGTGGTATTTGTTATTAGATTATAGAACTGTTCTGACAGTGCGGTATTTGTTATTAGATTATAGAACTGTTCTGACAGTGTGGTATTTGTTATTAGATTATAGAAATGTTCTGACATTGTGGTATTTGTTATTAGATTATAGAACTGTTCTGACATTGTGGTATTTGTTATTAGATTATAGAACTGTTCTGACATTGTGATATTTGTTATTAAATTATAAAACTGTTCTGACATTGTGGTATTTGTTATTAGATTATAGAACTGTTCTGACATTGTGATATTTGTTATTAGATTATAGAACTGTTCTGACATTGTGGTATTTGTTATTAGATTATAGAACTGTTCTGACATTGTGATATTTGTTATTAAATTATAGAACTGTTCTGACATTGTGGTATTTGTTATTAGATTATGTAACTGTTCTGACAGTGTGGTATTTGTTATTAGATTATAGAACTGTTCTGACAGTGTGGTATTTGTTATTAGATTATAGAACTGTTCTGACATTGTGGTATTTGTTATTAGATTATAGAACTGTTCTGACATTGTGATATTTGTTATTAGATTATAGAACTGTTCTGACATTGTGATATTTGTTATTAGATTATAGAACTGTTCTGACATTGTGATATTTGTTATTAGATTATAGAACTGTTCTGACAGTGTGGTATTTGTTATAGGATTATAGAACTGTTCTGACAGTGTGGTATTTGTTATTAGATTATAGAACTGTTCTGACAGTGTGGTATTTGTTATTAGATTATAGAACTGTTCTGACATTGTGGTATTTGTTATTAGATTATAGAACTGTTCTGACAGTGTGGTATTTGTTATAGGATTATAGAACTGTTCTGACAGTGTGGTATTTGTTATTAGATTATAGAACTGTTCTGACACTGTGGTATTTGTTATTAGATTATAGAACTGTTCTGACAGTGTGATATTTGTTATTAGATTATAGAACTGTTCTGACATTGTGATATTTGTTATTAGATTATAGAATTGTTCTGACAGTGTGGTATTTGTTATTAGATTATAGAACTGTTCTGACAGTGTGATATTTGTTATAGGATTATAGAACTGTTCTGACATTGTGATATTTGTTATAGGATTATAGAACTGTTCTGACATTGTGGTATTTGTTATTAGATTATAGAACTGTTCTGACAGTGTGATACTTGTTATTAGATTATAGAACTGTTCTGACAGTGTGGTATTTGTTATTAGATTATAGAACTGTTCTGACAGTGTGATATTTGTTATAGGATTATAGAACTGTTCTGACAGTGTGGTATTTGTTATTAGATTATAGAACTGTTCTGACAGTGTGGTATTTGTTATAGGATTATAGAACTGTTCTGACAGTGTGGTATTTGTTATTAGATTATAGAACTGTTCTGACAGTGTGATATTTGTTATTAGATTATAGAACTGTTCTGACAGTGTGATATTTGTTATTAGATTATAGAGCTGTTCTGACAGTGTGATATTTGTTATAGGATTATAGAACTGTTCTGACAGTGTGGTATTTGTTATAGGATTATAGAACTGTTCTGACAGTGTGGTATTTGTTATTAGATTATAGAACTGTTCTGACAGTGTGATATTTGTTATTAGATTATAGAACTGTTCTGACAGTGTGATATTTGTTATTAGATTATAGAGCTGTTCTGACATTGTGATATTTGTTATAGGATTATAGAACTGTTCTGACATTGTGGTATTTGTTATTAGATTATAGAACTGTTCTGACATTGTGGTATTTGTTATTAGATTATAGAACTGTTCTGACATTGTGGTATTTGTTATTAGATTATAGAACTGTTCTGACAGTGTGATATTTGTTATTAGATTATAGAACTGTTCTGACAGTGTGATATTTGTTATTAGATTATAGAGCTGTTCTGACATTGTGATATTTGTTATAGGATTATAGAACTGTTCTGACATTGTGGTATTTGTTATTAGATTATAGAACTGTTCTGACATTGTGGTATTTGTTATTAGATTATAGAACTGTTCTGACATTGTGGTATTTGTTATTAGATTATAGAACTGTTCTGACATTGTGATATTTGTTATAGGATTATAGAACTGTTCTGACATTGTGATATTTGTTATAGGATTATAGAACTGTTCTGACAGTGTGATATTTGTTATAGGATTATAGAACTGTTCTGACATTGTGATATTTGTTATAGGATTATAGAACTGTTCTGACATTGTGGTATTTGTTATTAGATTATAGAACTGTTCTGACATTGTGGTATTTGTTATTAGATTATAGAACTGTTCTGACATTGTGGTATTTGTTATTAGATTATAGAACTGTTCTGACATTGTGATATTTGTTATAGGATAATAGAACTGTTCTGACATTGTGATATTTGTTATAGGATTATAGAACTGTTCTGACAGTGTGATATTTGTTATAGGATTATAGAACTGTTCTGACAGTGTGGTATTTGTTATTAGATTATAGAACTGTTCTGACATTGTGGTATTTGTTATAGGATTATAGAACTGTTCTGACAGTGTGGTATTTGTTATTAGATTATAGAACTGTTCTGACAGTGTGGTATTTGTTATTAGATTATAGAACTGTTCTGACATTGTGGTATTTGTTATTAGATTATAGAACTGTTCTGACAGTGTGGTATTTGTTATAGGATTATAGAACTGTTCTGACAGTGTGGTATTTGTTATTAGATTATAGAACTGTTCTGACACTGTGGTATTTGTTATTAGATTATAGAACTGTTCTGACAGTGTGATATTTGTTATTAGATTATAGAACTGTTCTGACATTGTGATATTTGTTATTAGATTATAGAACTGTTCTGACAGTGTGGTATTTGTTATTAGATTATAGAACTGTTCTGACAGTGTGATATTTGTTATAGGATTATAGAACTGTTCTGACATTGTGATATTTGTTATAGGATTATAGAACTGTTCTGACATTGTGGTATTTGTTATTAGATTATAGAACTGTTCTGACAGTGTGATATTTGTTATTAGATTATAGAACTGTTCTGACAGTGTGGTATTTGTTATTAGATTATAGAACTGTTCTGACAGTGTGATATTTGTTATAGGATTATAGAACTGTTCTGACAGTGTGGTATTTGTTATTAGATTATAGAACTGTTCTGACATTGTGGTATTTGTTATAGGATTATAGAACTGTTCTGACAGTGTGGTATTTGTTATTAGATTATAGAGCTGTTCTGACAGTGTGATATTTGTTATAGGATTATAGAACTGTTCTGACAGTGTGGTATTTGTTATAGGATTATAGAACTGTTCTGACATTGTGATATTTGTTATAGGATTATAGAACTGTTCTGACATTGTGGTATTTGTTATTAGATTATAGAACTGTTCTGACATTGTGGTATTTGTTATTAGATTATAGAACTGTTCTGACATTGTGGTATTTGTTATTAGATTATAGAACTGTTCTGACATTGTGATATTTGTTATAGGATTATAGAACTGTTCTGACATTGTGATATTTGTTATAGGATTATAGAACTGTTCTGACAGTGTGATATTTGTTATAGGATTATAGAACTGTTCTGACATTGTGATATTTGTTATAGGATTATAGAACTGTTCTGACATTGTGGTATTTGTTATTAGATTATAGAACTGTTCTGACATTGTGGTATTTGTTATTAGATTTTAGAACTGTTCTGACATTGTGGTATTTGTTATTAGATTATAGAACTGTTCTGACATTGTGATATTTGTTATAGGATTATAGAACTGTTCTGACATTGTGATATTTGTTATAGGATTATATAACTGTTCTGACAGTGTGATATTTGTTATAGGATTATAGAACTGTTCTGACAGTGTGGTATTTGTTATTAGATTATAGAACTGTTCTGACATTGTGGTATTTGTTATAGGATTATAGAACTGTTCTGACAGTGTGATATTTGTTATAGGATTATAGAACTGTTCTGACATTGTGGTATTTGTTATTAGATTATAGAACTGTTCTGACAGTGTGATATTTGTTATAGGATTATAGAACTGTTCTGACATTGTGGTATTTGTTATTAGATTATAGAACTGTTCTGACATTGTGGTATTTGTTATTAGATTATAGAACTGTTCTGACATTGTGGTATTTGTTATTAGATTATAGAACTGTTCTGACATTGTGATATTTGTTATAGGATTATAGAACTGTTCTGACATTGTGATATTTGTTATAGGATTATAGAACTGTTCTGACAGTGTGGTATTTGTTATTAGATTATAGAACTGTTCTGACATTGTGGTATTTGTTATTAGATTATAGAACTGTTCTGACATTGTGATATTTGTTATAGGATTATAGAACTGTTCTGACAGTGTGGTATTTGTTATAGGATTATAGAACTGTTCTGACATTGTGATATTTGTTATAGGATTATAGAACTGTTCTGACATTGTGGTATTTGTTATTAGATTATAGAACTGTTCTGACCATGTGGTATTTGTTATTAGATTATAGAACTGTTCTGACATTGTGGTATTTGTTATTAGATTATAGAACTGTTCTGACATTGTGATATTTGTTATAGGATTATAGAACTGTTCTGACATTGTGATATTTGTTATAGGATTATAGAACTGTTCTGACAGTGTGATATTTGTTATAGGATTATAGAACTGTTCTGACATTGTGATATTTGTTATAGGATTATAGAACTGTTCTGACATTGTGGTATTTGTTATTAGATTATAGAACTGTTCTGACATTGTGATATTTGTTATAGGATTATAGAACTGTTCTGACAGTGTGATATTTGTTATAGGATTATAGAACTGTTCTGACAGTGTGATATTTGTTATAGGATTATAGAACTGTTCTGACATTGTGATATTTGTTATAGGATTATAGAACTGTTCTGACAGTGTGGTATTTGTTATTAGATTATAGAACTGTTCTGACATTGTGATATTTGTTATAGGATTATAGAACTGTTCTGACAGTGTGATATGTGTTATAGGATTATAGAACTGTTCTGACAGTGTGGTATTTGTTATTAGATTATAGAACTGTTCTGACATTGTGGTATTTGTTATAGGATTATAGAACTGTTCTGACAGTGTGGTATTTGTTATTAGATTATAGAACTGTTCTGACATTGTGGTATTTGTTATTAGATTATAGAACTGTTCTGACAGTGTGGTATTTGTTATAGGATTATAGAACTGTTCTGACAGTGTGGTATTTGTTATTAGATTATAGAACTGTTCTGACACTGTGGTATTTGTTATTAGATTATAGAACTGTTCTGACAGTGTGATATTTGTTATTAGATTATAGAACTGTTCTGACATTGTGATATTTGTTATTAGATTATAGAACTGTTCTGACAGTGTGGTATTTGTTATTAGATTATAGAACTGTTCTGACAGTGTGATATTTGTTATAGGATTATAGAACTGTTCTGACATTGTGATATTTGTTATAGGATTATAGAACTGTTCTGACATTGTGGTATTTGTTATTAGATTATAGAACTGTTCTGACAGTGTGATATTTGTTATTAGATTATAGAACTGTTCTGACAGTGTGGTATTTGTTATTAGATTATAGAACTGTTCTGACAGTGTGATATTTGTTATAGGATTATAGAACTGTTCTGACAGTGTGGTATTTGTTATTAGATTATAGAACTGTTCTGACATTGTGGTATTTGTTATAGGATTATAGAACTGTTCTGATAGTGTGGTATTTGTTATTAGATTATAGAACTGTTCTGACAGTGTGATATTTGTTATTAGATTATAGAACTGTTCTGACAGTGTGATATTTGTTATTAGATTATAGAGCTGTTCTGACAGTGTGATATTTGTTATAGGATTATAGAACTGTTCTGACAGTGTGGTATTTGTTATAGGATTATAGAACTGTTCTGACATTGTGATATTTGTTATAGGATTATAGAACTGTTCTGACATTGTGGTATTTGTTATTAGATTATAGAACTGTTCTGACATTGTGGTATTTGTTATTAGATTATAGAACTATTCTGACATTGTGGTATTTGTTATTAGATTATAGAACTGTTCTGACATTGTGATATTTGTTATAGGATTATAGAACTGTTCTGACATTGTGATATTTGTTATAGGATTATAGAACTGTTCTGACAGTGTGGTATTTGTTATTAGATTATAGAACTGTTCTGACAGTGTGGTATTTGTTATTAGATTATAGAACTGTTCTGACAGTGTGATATTTGTTATAGGATTATAGAACTGTTCTGACAGTGTGGTATTTGTTATAGGATTATAGAACTGTTCTGACATTGTGATATTTGTTATAGGATTATAGAACTGTTCTGACATTGTGGTATTTGTTATTAGATTATAGAACTGTTCTGACCATGTGGTATTTGTTATTAGATTATAGAACTGTTCTGACATTGTGGTATTTGTTATTAGATTATAGAACTGTTCTGACATTGTGATATTTGTTATAGGATTATAGAACTGTTCTGACATTGTGATATTTGTTATAGGATTATAGAACTGTTCTGACAGTGTGATATTTGTTATAGGATTATAGAACTGTTCTGACATTGTGATATTTGTTATAGGATTATAGAACTGTTCTGACATTGTGGTATTTGTTATTAGATTATAGAACTGTTCTGACATTGTGGTATTTGTTATTAGATTATAGAACTGTTCTGACAGTGTGATATTTGTTATAGGATTATAGAACTGTTCTGACAGTGTGATATTTGTTATAGGATTATAGAACTGTTCTGACAGTGTGATATTTGTTATAGGATTATAGAACTGTTCTGACATTGTGATATTTGTTATTAGATTATAGAACTGTTCTGAAATTGTGATATTTGTTATAGGATTATAGAACTGTTCTGACATTGTGGTATTTGTTATTAGATTATAGAACTGTTCTGACATTGTGGTATTTGTTATAGGATTATAAAACTGTTCTGACAGTGTGGTATTTGTTATTAGATTATAGAACTGTTCTGACATTGTGGTATTTGTTATTAGATTATAGAACTGTTCTGACAGTGTGGTATTTGTTATAGGATTATAGAACTGTTCTGACATTGTGGTATTTGTTATTAGATTATAGAACTGTTCTGACATTGTGATATTTGTTATTAGATTATAGAACTGTTCTGACATTGTGGTATTTGTTATTAGATTATAGAACTGTTCTGACAGTGTGATATTTGTTATTAGATTATAGAACTGTTCTGACATTGTGGTATTTGTTATTAGATTATAGAACTGTTCTGACAATGTGATATTTGTTATTAGATTATAGAACTGTTCTGACATTGTGATATTTGTTATAGGATTATAGAACTGTTCTGACATTGTGGTATTTGTTATTAGATTATAGAAATGTTCTGACATTGTGGTATTTGTTATTAGATTATAGAACTGTTCTGACATTGTGGTATTTGTTATTAGATTATAGAACTGTTCTGACATTGTGATATTTGTTATAGGATTATAGAACTGTTCTGACATTGTGATATTTGTTATAGGATTATAGAACTGTTCTGACAGTGTGATATTTGTTATAGGATTATAGAACTGTTCTGACAGTGTGGTATTTGTTATTAGATTATAGAACTGTTCTGACATTGTGGTATTTGTTATTAGATTATAGAACTGTTCTGACAGTGTGATATTTGTAATAGGATTATAGAACTGTTCTGACAGTGTGATATTTGTTATAGGATTATAGAACTGTTCTGACAGTGTGATATTTGTTATAGGATTATAGAACTGTTCTGACATTGTGATATTTGTTATAGGATTATAGAACTGTTCTGACAGTGTGATATTTGTTATAGGATTATAGAACTGTTCTGACAGTGTGATATTTGTTATAGGATTATAGAACTGTTCTGACATTGTGATATTTGTTATTAGATTATAGAACTGTTCTGACATTGTGATATTTGTTATAGGATTATAGAACTGTTCTGACATTGTGATATTTGTTGTAGGATTATAGAACTGTTCTGACAGTGTGATATTTGTTATAGGATTATAGAACTGTTCTGACAGTGTGGTATTTGTTATTAGATTATAGAACTGTTCTGACAGTGTGGTATTTGTTATTAGATTATAGAACTGTTCTGACATTGTGGTATTTGTTATAGGAGGATTATAGAACTGTTCTGACAGTGTGATATTTGTTATAGGATTATAGAACTGTTCTGACAGTGTGATATTTGTTATAGGATTATAGAACTGTTCTGACAGTGTGATATTTGTTATAGGATTATAGAATTGTTCTGACAGTGTGATATTTGTTATAGGATTATAGAACTGTTCTGACAGTGTGATATTTGTTATAGGATTATAGAACTGTTCTGACATTGTGGTATTTGTTATTAGATTATAGAACTGTTCTGACATTGTGGTATTTGTTATTAGATTATAGAACTGTTCTGACATTGTGATATTTGTTATAGGATTATAGAACTGTTCTGACATTGTGATATTTGTTATAGGATTATAGAACTGTTCTGACAGTGTGATATTTGTTATAGGATTATAGAACTGTTCTGACATTGTGATATTTGTTATAGGATTATAGAACTGTTCTGACATTGTGGTATTTGTTATTAGATTATAGAACTGTTCTGACATTGTGGTATTTGTTATTAGATTATAGAACTGTTCTGACATTGTGGTATTTGTTATTAGATTATAGAACTGTTCTGACATTGTGATATTTGTTATAGGATTATAGAACTGTTCTGACAGTGTGATATTTGTTATAGGATTATAGAACTGTTCTGAGAGTGTGATATTTGTTATAGGATTATAGAACTGTTCTGACAGTGTGGTATTTGTTATTAGATTATAGAACTGTTCTGACATTGTGGTATTTGTTATAGGATTATAGAACTGTTCTGACAGTGTGATATTTGTTATAGGATTATAGAACTGTTCTGACAGTGTGATATTTGTTATAGGATTATAGAACTGTTCTGACAGTGTGATATTTGTTATAGGATTATAGAACTGTTCTGACAGTGTGATATTTGTTATAGGATTATAGAACTGTTCTGACAGTGTGATATTTGTTATAGGATTATAGAACTGTTCTGACAGTGTGATATTTGTTATAGGATTATAGAACTGTTCTGACATTGTGGTATTTGTTATTAGATTATAGAACTGTTCTGACATTGTGATATTTGTTATAGGATTATAGAACTGTTCTGACATTGTGGTATTTGTTATTAGATTATAGAACTGTTCTGACATTGTGGTATTTGTTATTAGATTATAGAACTGTTCTGACATTGTGGTATTTGTTATTAGATTATAGAACTGTTCTGACATTGTGATATTTGTTATAGGATTATAGAACTGTTCTGACATTGTGATATTTGTTATAGGATTATAGAACTGTTCTGACAGTGTGATATTTGTTATAGGATTATAGAACTGTTCTGACAGTGTGGTATTTGTTATAGGATTATAGAACTGTTCTGACAGTGTGATATTTGTTATAGGATTATAGAACTGTTCTGACAGTGTGATATTTGTTATAGGATTATAGAACTGTTCTGACAGTGTGATATTTGTTATAGGATTATAGAACTGTTCTGACAGTGTGATATTTGTTATAGGATTATAGAACTGTTCTGACAGTGTGATATTTGTTATAGGATTATAGAACTGTTCTGACAGTGTGATATTTGTTATAGGATTATAGAACTGTTCTGACATTGTGATATTTGTTATTAGATTATAGAACTGTTCTGACATTGTGATATTTGTTATAGGATTATAGAACTGTTCTGACATTGTGATATTTGTTATAGGATTATAGAACTGTTCTGACAGTGTGATATTTGTTATAGGATTATAGAACTGTTCTGACAGTGTGGTATTTGTTATTAGATTATAGAACTGTTCTGACATTGTGGTATTTGTTATAGGATTATAGAACTGTTCTGACAGTGTGATATTTGTTATAGGATTATAGAACTGTTCTGACAGTGTGATATTTGTTATAGGATTATAGAACTGTTCTGACAGTGTGATATTTGTTATAGGATTATAGAACTGTTCTGACAGTGTGATATTTGTTATAGGATTATAGAACTGTTCTGACAGTGTGATATTTGTTATAGGATTATAGAACTGTTCTGACAGTGTGATATTTGTTATAGGATTATAGAACTGTTCTGACAGTGTGATATTTGTTATAGGATTATAGAACTGTTCTGACAGTGTGATAATTATTATAGGATTATAGAACTGTTCTGACAGTGTGATATTTGTTATATGATTATAGAACTGTTCTGACAGTGTGATATTTGTTATAGGATTATAGAACTGTTCTGACATTGTGATATTTGTTATAGGATTATAGAACTGTTCTGACAGTGTGGTATTTGTTATAGGATTATAGAACTGTTCTGACAGTGTGATATTTGTTATAGGATTATAGAACTGTTCTGACATTGTGGTATTTGTTATTAGATTATAGAACTGTTCTGACAGTGTGATATTTGTTATAGGTTTATAGAACTGTTCTGACAGTGTGATATTTGTTATAGGATTATAGAACTGTTCTGACAGTGTGGTATTTGTTATAGGATTATAGAACTGTTCTGACAGTGTGATATTTGTTATAGGATAATAGAACTGTTCTGACAGTGTGATATTTGTTATAGGATTATAGAACTGTTCTGACAGTGTGATATTTGTTATAGGATTATAGAACTGTTCTGACAGTGTGATATTTGTTATAGGATTATAGAACTGTTCTGACATTGTGATATTTGTTATAGGATTATAGAACTGTTCTGACAGTGTGGTATTTGTTATAGGATTATAGAACTGTTCTGACAGTGTGATATTTGTTATTAGATTATAGAACTGTTCTGACAGTGTGGTATTTGTTATTAGATTATAGAACTGTTCTGACAGTGTGGTATTTGTTATTAGATTATAGAACTGTTCTGACATTGTGGTATTTGTTATAGGATTATAGAACTGTTCTGACAGTGTGGTATTTAATATAGGATTATAGAACTGTTCTGACATTGTGGTATTTGTTATTAGATTATAGAACTGTTCTGACAGTGTGGTATTTGTTATTAGATTATAGAACTGTTCTGACAGTGTGGTATTTGTTATAGGATTATAGAACTGTTCTGACATTGTGGTATTTGTTATTAGATTATAGAACTGTTCTGACAGTGTGGTATTTGTTATTAGATTATAGAACTGTTCTGACATTGTGGTATTTGTTATTAGATTATAGAACTGTTCTGACAGTGTGGTATTTGTTATAGGATTATAGAACTGTTCTGACAGTGTGGTATTTGTTATTAGATTATAGAACTGTTCTGACATTGTGGTATTTGTTATTAGATTATAGAACTGTTCTGACATTGTGATATTTGTTATAGGATTATAGAACTGTTCTGACATTGTGATATTTGTTATAGGATTATAGAACTGTTCTGACAGTGTGATATTTGTTATAGGATTATAGAACTGTTCTGACAGTGTGGTATTTGTTATTAGATTATAGAACTGATCTGACATTGTGGTATTTGTTATAGGATTATAGAACTGTTCTGACAGTGTGATATTTGTTATAGGATTATAGAACTGTTCTGACAGTGTGATATTTGTTATAGGATTATAGAACTGTTCTGACAGTGTGATATTTGTTATAGGATTATAGAACTGTTCTGACAGTGTGATATTTGTTATAGGATTATAGAACTGTTCTGACAGTGTGATATTTGTTATAGGATTATAGAACTGTTCTGACAGTGTGGTATTTGTTATTAGATTATAGAACTGTTCTGACATTGTGGTATTTGTTATAGGATTATAGAACTGTTCTGACAGTGTGATATTTGTTATAGGATTATAGAACTGTTCTGACAGTGTGATATTTGTTATAGGATTATAGAACTGTTCTGACAGTGTGTTATTTGTTATAGGATTATAGAACTGTTCTGACAGTGTGATATTTGTTATAGGATTATAGAACTGTTCTGACAGTGTGATATTTGTTATAGGATTATAGAACTGTTCTGACATTGTGGTATTTGTTATTAGATTATAGAACTGTTCTGACATTGTGGTATTTGTTATTAGATTATAGAACTGTTCTGACATTGTGATATTTGTTATAGGATTATAGAACTGTTCTGACATTGTGATATTTGTTATTAGATTATAGAACTGTTCTGACAGTGTGATATTTGTTATAGGATTATAGAACTGTTCTGACATTGTGATATTTGTTATAGGATTATAGAACTGTTCTGACATTGTGGTATTTGTTATTAGATTATAGAACTGTTCTGACATTGTGGTATTTGTTATTAGATTATTGAACTGTTCTGACATTGTGGTATTTGTCATTAGATTATAGAACTGTTCTGACATTGTGATATTTGTTATAGGATTATAGAACTGTTCTGACATTGTGATATTTGTTATAGGATTATAGAACTGTTCTGACAGTGTGATATTTGTTATAGGATTATAGAACTGTTCTGACAGTGTGGTATTTGTTATTAGATTATAGAACTGTTCTGACATTGTGGTATTTGTTATAGGATTATAGAATTGTTCTGACAATGTGATATTTGTTATAGGATTATAGAACTGTTCTGACAGTGTGATATTTGTTATAGGATTATAGAACTGTTCTGACAGTGTGATATTTGTTATTAGATTATAGAACTGTTCTGACAGTGTGGTATTTGTTATTAGATTATAGAACTGTTCTGACATTGTGGTATTTGTTATTAGATTATAGAACTGTTCTGACATTGTGGTATTTGTTATAGGATTATAGAACTGTTCTGACAGTGTGGTATTTAATATAGGATTATAGAACTGTTTTGACATTGTGGTATTTGTTATTAGATTATAGAACTGTTCTGACAGTGTGGTATTTGTTATTAGATTATAGAACTGTTCTGACAGTGTGGTATTTGTTATAGGATTATAGAACTGTTCTGACATTGTGGTATTTGTTATTAGATTATAGAACTGTTCTGACAGTGTGGTATTTGTTATTAGATTATAGAACTGTTCTGACATTGTGGTATTTGTTATTAGATTATAGAACTGTTCTGACATTGTGGTATTTGTTATAGGATTATAGAACTGTTCTGACAGTGTGGTATTTGTTATTAGATTATAGAACTGTTCTGACATTGTGGTATTTGTTATTAGATTATAGAACTGTTCTGACATTGTGATATTTGTTATAGGATTATAGAACTGTTCTGACATTGTGATATTTGTTATAGGATTATAGAACTGTTCTGACAGTGTGATATTTGTTATAGGATTATAGAACTGTTCTGACAGTGTGGTATTTGTTATTAGATTATAGAACTGATCTGACATTGTGGTATTTGTTATAGGATTATAGAACTGTTCTGACAGTGTGATATTTGTTATAGGATTATAGAACTGTTCTGACAGTGTGATATTTGTTATAGGATTATAGAACTGTTCTGACAGTGTGATATTTGATATAGGATTATAGAACTGTTCTGACAGTGTGATATTTGTTATAGGAATATAGAACTGTTCTGACAGTGTGATATTTGTTATAGGATTATAGAACTGTTCTGACAGTGTGATATTTGTTATAGGATTATAGAACTGTTCTGACATTGTGATATTTGTTATTAGATTATAGAACTGTTCTGACATTGTGATATTTGTTATAGGATTATAGAACTGTTCTGACATTGTGATATTTGTTATTAGATTATAGAACTGTTCTGACAGTGTGATATTTGTTATAGGATTATAGAACTGTTCTGACAGTGTGGTATTTGTTATTAGATTATAGAACTGTTCTGACATTGTGGTATTTGTTATAGGATTATAGAACTGTTCTGACAGTGTGATATTTGTTATAGGATTATAGAACTGTTCTGACAGTGTGATATTTGTTATAGGATTATAGAACTGTTCTGACAGTGTGATATTTGTTATAGGATTATAGAACTGTTCTGACAGTGTGATATTTGTTATAGGATTATAGAACTGTTCTGACATTGTGATATTTGTTATAGGATTATAGAACTGTTCTGACATTGTGGTATTTGTTATTAGATTATAGAACTGTTCTGACATTGTGGTATTTGTTATTAGATTATAGAACTGTTCTGACATTGTGGTATTTGTTATTAGATTATAGAACTGTTCTGACATTGTGATATTTGTTATAGGATTATAGAACTGTTCTGACATTGTGATATTTGTTATTAGATTATAGAACTGTTCTGACAGTGTGATATTTGTTATAGGATTATAGAACTGTTCTGACATTGTGATATTTGTTATAGGATTATAGAACTGTTCTGACATTGTGGTATTTGTTATTAGATTATAGAACTGTTCTGACATTGTGGTATTTGTTATTAGATTATAGAACTGTTCTGACATTGTGGTATTTGTCATTAGATTATAGAACTGTTCTGACATTGTGATATTTGTTATAGGATTATAGAACTGTTCTGACATTGTGATATTTGTTATAGGATTATAGAACTGTTCTGACAGTGTGATATTTGTTATAGGATTATAGAACTGTTCTGACAGTGTGGTATTTGTTATTAGATTATAGAACTGTTCTGACATTGTGGTATTTGTTATAGGATTATAGAACTGTTCTGACAATGTGATATTTGTTATAGGATTATAGAACTGTTCTGACAGTGTGATATTTGTTATAGGATTATAGAACTGTTCTGACAGTGTGATATTTGTTATAGGATTATAGAACTGTTCTGACAGTGTAATATTTGTTATAGGATTATAGAACTGTTCTGACAGTGTGGTATTTGTTATTAGATTATAGAACTGTTCTGACATTGTGGTATTTGTTATAGGATTATAGAACTGTTCTGACAGTGTGATATTTGTTATAGGATTATAGAACTGTTCTGACAGTGTGATATTTGTTATAGGATTATAGAACTGTTCTGACAGTGTGATATTTGTTATAGGATTATAGAACTGTTCTGACAGTGTGATATTTGTTATAGGATTATAGAACTGTTCTGACAGTGTGATATTTGTTATAGGATTATAGAACTGTTCTGACAGTGTGATATTTGTTATAGGATTATAGAACTGTTCTGACATTGTGATATTTGTTATTAGATTATTGAACTGTTCTGACATTGTGATATTTGTTATAGGATTATAGAACTGTTCTGACATTGTGGTATTTGTTATTAGATTATAGAACTGTTCTGACATTGTGGTATTTGTTATAGGATTATAAAACTGTTCTGACAGTGTGGTATTTGTTATTAGATTATAGAACTGTTCTTACATTGTGGTATTTGTTATTAGATTATAGAACTGTTCTGACAGTGTGGTATTTGTTATAGGATTATAGAACTGTTCTGACATTGTGGTATTTGTTATTAGATTATAGAACTGTTCTGACATTGTGATATTTGTTATTAGATTATAGAACTGTTCTGACATTGTGGTATTTGTTATTAGATTATAGAACTGTTCTGACAGTGTGATATTTGTTATTAGATTATAGAACTGTTCTGACATTGTGGTATTTGTTATTAGATTATAGAACTGTTCTGACAATGTGATATTTGTTATTAGATTATAGAACTGTTCTGACATTGTGATATTTGTTATAGGATTATAGAACTGTTCTGACATTGTGGTATTTGTTATTAGATTATAGAAATGTTCTGACATTGTGGTATTTGTTATTAGATTATAGAACTGTTCTGACATTGTGGTATTTGTTATTAGATTATAGAACTGTTCTGACATTGTGATATTTGTTATAGGATTATAGAACTGTTCTGACATTGTGATATTTGTTATAGGATTATAGAACTGTTCTGACAGTGTGATATTTGTTATAGGATTATAGAACTGTTCTGACAGTGTGGTATTTGTTATTAGATTATAGAACTGTTCTGACATTGTGGTATTTGTTATAGGATTATAGAACTGTTCTGACAGTGTGATATTTGTTATAGGATTATAGAACTGTTCTGACAGTGTGATATTTGTTATAGGATTATAGAACTGTTCTGACAGTGTGATATTTGTTATAGGATTATAGAACTGTTCTGACAGTGTGATATTTGTTATAGGATTATAGAACTGTTCTGACAGTGTGATATTTGTTATAGGATTATAGAACTGTTCTGACATTGTGATATTTGTTATTAGATTATAGAACTGTTCTGACATTGTGATATTTGTTATAGGATTATAGAACTGTTCTGACATTGTGGTATTTGTTATTAGATTATAGAACTGTTCTGACAGTGTGATATTTGTTATAGGATTATAGAACTGTTCTGACAGTGTGATATTTGTTATAGGATGATAGAACTGTTCTGACATTGTGATATTTGTTATAGGATTATAGAACTGTTCTGACAGTGTGGTATTTGTTATAGGATTATAGAACTGTTCTGACAGTGTGATATTTGTTATAGGATTATAGAACTGTTCTGACATTGTGGTATTTGTTATTAGATTATAGAACTGTTCTGACAGTGTGATATTTGTTATAGGATTATAGAACTGTTCTGACAGTGTGATATTTGTTATAGGATTATAGAACTGTTCTGACAGTGTGATATTTGTTATAGGATTATAGAACTGTTCTGACAGTGTGATATTTGTTATAGGATTATAGAACTGTTCTGACAGTGTGATATTTGTTATAGGATTATAGAACTGTTCTGACAGTGTGATATTTGTTATAGGATTATAGAACTGTTCTGACAGTGTGATATTTGTTATAGGATTATAGAACTGTTCTGACATTGTGATATTTGTTATAGGATTATAGAACTGTTCTGACAGTGTGGTATTTGTTATAGGATTATAGAACTGTTCTGACAGTGTGATATTTGTTATTAGATTATAGAACTGTTCTGACAGTGTGGTATTTGTTATTAGATTATAGAACTGTTCTGACAGTGTGGTATTTGTTATTAGATTATAGAACTGTTCTGACATTGTGGTATTTGTTATAGGATTATAGAACTGTTCTGACAGTGTGGTATTTAATATAGGATTATAGAACTGTTCTGACATTGTGGTATTTGTTATTAGATTATAGAACTGTTCTGACAGTGTGGTATTTGTTATTAGATTATAGAACTGTTCTGACAGTGTGGTATTTGTTATAGGATTATAGAACTGTTCTGACATTGTGGTATTTGTTATTAGATTATAGAACTGTTCTGACATTGTGATATTTGTTATTAGATTATAGAACTGTTCTGACATTGTGGTATTTGTTATTAGATCATAGAACTGTTCTGACAGTGTGGTATTTGTTATAGGATTATAGAACTGTTCTGACAGTGTGGTATTTGTTATAGGATTATAGAACTGTTCTGACAGTGTGGTATTTGTTATTAGATTATAGAACTGTTCTGACATTGTGGTATTTGTTATTAGATTATAGAACTGTTCTGACAGTGTGGTATTTGTTATAGGATTATAGAACTGTTCTGACATTGTGGTATTTGTTATTAGATTATAGAACTGTTCTGACATTGTGATATTTGTTATTAGATTATAGAACTGTTCTGACATTGTGGTATTTGTTATTAGATTATAGAACTGTTCTGACAGTGTGATATTTGTTATTAGATTATAGAACTGTTCTGACATTGTGGTATTTGTTATTAGATTATAGAACTGTTCTGACAATGTGATATTTGTTATTAGATTATAGAACTGTTCTGACATTGTGGTATTTGTTATTAGATTATAGAACTGTTCTGACATTGTGGTATTTGTTATTAGATTATAGAACTGTTCTGACAGTGTGGTATTTGTTATTAGATTATAGAACTGTTCTGACAGTGTGGTATTTGTTATAGGATTATAGAACTGTTCTGACAGTGTGGTATTTGTTATAGGATTATAGAACTGTTCTGACATAGTAGTATTTGTTATAGGATTATAGAACTGTTCTGACATTGTGGTATTTGTTATTAGATTATAGAACTGTTCTGACAGTGTGGTATTTGTTATTAGATTATAGAACTGTTCTGACAGTGTGGTATTTGTTATAGGATTATAGAACTGTTCTGACAGTGTGGTATTTGTAATAGGATTATAGAACTGTTCTGACAGTGTGGTATTTGTTATAGGATTATAGAACTGTTCTGACATTGTGGTATTTGTTATTATATTATAGAACTGTTCTGACATTGTGGTATTTGTTATTAGATTATAGAACTGTTCTGACAGTGTGGTATTTGTTATTAGATTATAGAACTGTTCTGACATTGTGGTATTTGTTATTAGATTATAGAACTGTTCTGACAGTGTGGTATTTGTTATTAGATTATAGAACTGTTCTGACAGTGTGGTATTTGTTATAGGATTATAGAACTGTTCTGACAGTGTGGTATTTGTTATAGGATTATAGAACTGTTCTGACAGTGTGGTATTTGTTATAGGATTATAGAACTGTTCTGACATTGTGGTATTTGTTATTAGATTATAGAACTGTTCTGACATTGTGGTATTTGTTATTAGATTATAGAACTGTTCTGACAGTGTGGTATTTGTTATTAGATTATAGAACTGTTCTGACATTGTGGTATTTGTTATTAGATTATAGAACTGTTCTGACAGTGTGGTATTTGTTATTAGATTATAGAACTGTTCTGACAGTGTGGTATTTGTTATTAGATTATAGAACTGTTCTGACATTGTGGTATTTATTATTAGATTATAGAACTGTTCTGACAGTGTGGTATTTGTTATTAGATTATAGAACTGTTCTGACATTGTGGTATTTGTTATTAGATTATAGAACTGTTCTGACAGTGTGGTATTTGTTATTAGATTATAGAACTGTTCTGACATTGTGGTATTTGTTATTAGATTATAGAACTGTTCTGACATTGTGGTATTTGTTATTAGATTATAGAACTGTTCTGACAGTGTGGTATTTGTTATTAGATTATAGAACTGTTCTGACATTGTGGTATTTGTTATTAGATTATAGAACTGTTCTGACATTGTGGTATTTGTTATTAGATTATAGAACTGTTCTGACATTGTGGTATTTGTTATTAGATTATAGAACTGTTCTGACAGTGTGGTATTTGTTATTAGATTATAGAACTGTTCTGACAGTGTGGTATTTGTTATTAGATTATAGAACTGTTCTGACAGTGTGGTATTTGTTATTAGATTATAGAACTGTTCTGACATTGTGATATTTGTTATTAGATTATAGAACTGTTCTGACATTGTGGTATTTGTTATTAGATTATAGAACTGTTCTGACAGTGTGGTATTTGTTATAGGATTATAGAACTGTTCTGACATTGTGATATTTGTTATTAGATTATAGAACAGTTCTGACAGTGTGGTATTTGTTATTAGATTATAGAACTGTTCTGACATTGTGATATTTGTTATTAGATTATAGAACTGTTCTGACAGTGTGGTATTTGTTATTAGATTATAGAACTGTTCTGACAGTGTGGTATTTGTTATTAGATTATAGAACTGTTATGACATTGTGGTATTTGTTATTAGATTTTAGAACTGTTCTGACAGTGTGGTATTTGTTATTAGATTATAGAACTGTTCTGACATTGTGGTATTTGTTATTAGATTATAGAACTGTTCTGACATTGTGGTATTTGTTATTAGATTATGTAACTGTTCTGACATTGTGGTATTTGTTATTAGATTATAGAACTGTTCTGACATTGTGGTATTTGTTATTAGATTATAGAACTGTTCTGACAGTGTGGTATTTGTTATTAGATTATAGAACTGTTCTGACAGTGTGGTATTTGTTATTAGATTATAGAACTGTTCTGACATTGTGATATTTGTTATTAGATTATAGAACTGTTCTGACATTGTGGTATTTGTTATTAGATTATAGAACTGTTCTGACAGTGTGATATTTTTTATTAGATTATAGAACTGTTCTGACATTGTGGTATTTGTTATTAGATTATAGAACTGTTCTGACATTGTGGTATTTGTTATTAGATTATAGAACTGTTCTGACAGTGTGATATTTGTTATTAGATTATAGAACTGTTCTGACATTGTGGTATTTGTTATTAGATTATAGAACTGTTCTGACAGTGTGGTATTTGTTATTAGATTATGTAACTGTTCTGACATTGTGGTATTTGTTATTAGATTATAGAACTGTTCTGACAGTGTGATATTTGTTATTAGATTATAGAACTGTTCTGACATTGTGGTATTTGTTATTAGATTATAGAACTGTTCTGACAGTGTGATATTTGTTATTAGATTATAGAACTGTTCTGACAGTGTGGTATTTGTTATAGGATTATAGAACTGTTCTGACAGTGTGGTATTTGTTATTAGATTATAGAACTGTTCTGACATTGTGGTATTTGTTATTAGATTATAGAACTGTTCTGACAGTGTGGTATTTGTTATTAGATTATAGAACTGTTCTGACAGTGTGGTATTTGTTATTAGATTATAGAACTGTTCTGACAGTGTGGTATTTGTTATTAGATTATAGAACTGTTCTGACAGTGTTGTATTTGTTATTAGATTATAGAACTGTTCTGACATTGTGATATTTGTTATTAGATTATAGAACTGTTCTGACAGTGTGATATTTGTTATTAGATTATAGAACTGTTCTGACATTGTGGTATTTGTTATTAGATTATAGAACTGTTCTGACATTGTGGTATTTGTTATTAGATTATAGAACTATTCTGACAGTGTGATATTTGTTATTAGATTATAGAACTGTTCTGACATTGTGGTATTTGTTATTAGATTATAGAAGTGTTCTGACAGTGTGATATTTGTTATTAGATTATAGAACTGTTCTGACATTGCGGTATTTGTTATTAGATTATAGAACTGTTCTGACATTGTGGTATTTGTTATTAGATTATAGAACTATTCTGACAGTGTGATATTTGTTATTAGATTATAGAACTGTTCTGACATTGTGGTATTTGTTATTAGATTATAGAACTGTTCTGACAGTGTGGTATTTGTTATTAGATTATGTAACTGTTCTGACATTGTGGTATTTGTTATTAGATTATAGAACTGTTCTGACAGTGTGATATTTGTTATTAGATTATAGAACTGTTCTGACATTGTGGTATTTGTTATTAGATTATAGAACTGTTCTGACAGTGTGATATTTGTTATTAGATTATAGAACTGTTCTGACAGTGTGGTATTTGTTATAGGATTATAGAAATGTTCTGACAGTGTGGTATTTGTTATTAGATTATAGAACTGTTCTGACATTGTGGTATTTGTTATTAGATTATAGAACTGTTCTGACAGTGTGGTATTTGTTATTAGATTATAGAACTGTTCTGACAGTGTGGTATTTGTTATTATATTATAGAACTGTTCTGACATTGTGGTATTTGTTATAAGATTATGTAACTGTTCTGACATTGTGGTATTTGTTATTAGATTATAGAACTGTTCTGACAGTGTGATATTTGTTATTAGATTATAGAACTGTTCTGACATTGTGGTATTTGTTATTAGATTATAGAACTGTTCTGACATTGTGATATTTGTTATTAGATTATAGAACTGTTCTGACAGTGTGGTATTTGTTATTAGATTATAGAACTGTTCTGACAGTGTGGTATTTGTTATTAGATTATAGAACTGTTCTGACATTGTGGTATTTGTTATTAGATTATAGAACTGTTCTGACAGTGTGGTATTTGTTATTAGATTATAGAACTGTTCTGACAGTGTGGTATTTGTTATTAGATTATAGAACTGTTCTGACAGTGTGATATTTGTTATTAGATTATAGAACTGTTCTGACATTGTGGTATTTGTTATTAGATTATAGAACTGTTCTGACATTGTGGTATTTGTTATTAGATTATAGAACTGTTCTGACATTGTGGTATTTGTTATTAGATTATAGAACTGTTCTGACAGTGTGGTATTTGTTATTAGATTATAGAACTGTTCTGACAGTGTGGTATTTGTTATTAGATTATAGAACTGTTCTGACAGTGTGGTATTTGTTATTAGATTATAGAACTGTTCTGACAGTGTGGTATTTGTTATTAGATTATGTAACTGTTCTGACATTGTGGTATTTGTTATTAGATTATAGAACTGTTCTGACAGTGTGATATTTGTTATTAGATTATAGAACTGTTCTGACATTGTGGTATTTGTTATTAGATTATAGAACTGTTCTGACAGTGTGATATTTGTTATTAGATTATAGAACTGTTCTGACAGTGTGGTATTTGTTATAGGATTATAGAACTGTTCTGACAGTGTGGTATTTGTTATTAGATTATAGAACTGTTCTGACATTGTGGTATTTGTTATTAGATTATAGAACTGTTCTGACAGTGTGGTATTTGTTATTAGATTATAGAACTGTTCTGACAGTGTGGTATTTGTTATTAGATTATAGAACTGTTCTGACATTGTGGTATTTGTTATAAGATTATGTAACTGTTCTGACATTGTGGTATTTGTTATTAGATTATAGAACTGTTCTGACAGTGTGATATTTGTTATTAGATTATAGAACTGTTCTGACATTGTGGTATTTGTTATTAGATTATAGAACTGTTCTGACATTGTGATATTTGTTATTAGATTATAGAACTGTTCTGACATTGTGGTATTTGTTATAGGATTATAGAACTGTTCTGACAGTGTGGTATTTGTTATTAGATTATAGAACTGTTCTGACATTGTGGTATTTGTTATTAGATTATAGAACTGTTCTGACAGTGTGGTATTTGTTATTAGATTATAGAACTGTTCTGACAGTGTGGTATTTGTTATTAGATTATAGAACTGTTCTGACATTGTGGTATTTGTTATTAGATTATGTAACTGTTCTGACATTGTGGTATTTGTTATTAGATTATAGAACTGTTCTGACAGTGTGATATTTGTTATTAGATTATAGAACTGTTCTGACATTGTGGTATTTGTTATTAGATTATAGAACTGTTCTGACATTGTGGTATTTGTTATTAGATTATAGAACTGTTCTGACATTGTGGTATTTGTTATTAGATTATAGAACTGTTATGACAGTGTGGTATTTGTTATTAGATTATAGAACTGTTCTGACAGTGTGGTATTTGTTATTAGATTATAGAACTGTTCTGACAGTGTGGTATTTGTTATAGGATTATAGAACTGTTCTGACAGTGTGGTATTTGTTATTAGATTATAGAACTGTTCTGACATTGTGGTATTTGTTATTAGATTATAGAACTGTTCTGACAGTGTGGTATTTGTTATTAGATTATAGAACTGTTCTGACAGTGTGGTATTTGTTATTAGATTATGTAACTGTTCTGACATTGTGGTATTTGTTATTAGATTATAGAACTGTTCTGACAGTGTGATATTTGTTATTAGATTATAGAACTGTTCTGACATTGTGGTATTTGTTATTAGATTATAGAACTGTTCTGACAGTGTGATATTTGTTATTAGATTATAGAACTGTTCTGACATTGTGGTATTTGTTATTAGATTATAGAACTGTTCTGACAGTGTGGTATTTGTTATTAGATTATGTAACTGTTCTGACATTGTGGTATTTGTTATTAGATTATAGAACTGTTCTGACAGTGTGATATTTGTTATTAGATTATAGAACTGTTCTGACATTGTGGTATTTGTTATTAGATTATAGAACTGTTCTGACAGTGTGATATTTGTTATTAGATTATAGAACTGTTCTGACAGTGTGGTATTTGTTATAGGATTATAGAACTGTTCTGACAGTGTGGTATTTGTTATTAGATTATAGAACTGTTCTGACATTGTGGTATTTGTTATTAGATTATAGAACTGTTCTGACAGTGTGGTATTTGTTATTAGATTATAGAACTGTTCTGACAGTGTGGTAATTGTTATTAGATTATAGAACTGTTCTGACATTGTGGTATTTGTTATAAGATTATGTAACTGTTCTGACATTGTGGTATTTGTTATTAGATTATAGAACTGTTCTGACAGTGTGATATTTGTTATTAGATTATAGAACTGTTCTGACATTGTGGTATTTGTTATTAGATTATAGAACTGTTCTGACAGTGTGATATTTGTTATTAGATTATAGAACTGTTCTGACAGTGTGGTATTTGTTATAGGATTATAGAACTGTTCTGACAGTGTGGTATTTGTTATTAGATTATAGAACTGTTCTGACATTGTGGTATTTGTTATTAGATTATAGAACTGTTCTGACAGTGTGGTATTTGTTATTAGATTATAGAACTGTTCTGACAGTGTGGTATTTGTTATTAGATTATAGAACTGTTCTGACATTGTGGTATTTGTTATTAGATTATAGAACTGTTCTGACATTGTGGTATTTGTTATTAGATTATAGAACTGTTCTGACAGTGTGATATTTGTTATTAGATTATAGAACTGTTCTGACATTGTGGTATTTGTTATTAGATTATAGAACTGTTCTGACATTGTGGTATTTGTTATTAGATTATAGAACTGTTCTGACATTGTGGTATTTGTTATTAGATTATAGAACTGTTCTGACAGTGAGGTATTTGTTATTAGATTATAGAACTGTTCTGACAGTGTGGTATTTGTTATTAGATTATAGAACTGTTCTGACAGTGTGGTATTTGTTATAGGATTATAGAACTGTTCTGACAGTGGGGTATTTGTTATTAGATTATAGAACTGTTCTGACATTGTGGTATTTGTTATTAGATTATAGAACTGTTCTGACAGTGTGGTATTTGTTATTAGATTATAGAACTGTTCTGACAGTGTGGTATTTGTTATTAGATTATGTAACTGTTCTGACATTGTGGTATTTGTTATTAGATTATAGAACTGTTCTGACAGTGTGATATTTGTTATTAGATTATAGAACTGTTCTGACATTGTGGTATTTGTTATTAGATTATAGAACTCTTCTGACAGTGTGGTATTTGTTATTAGATTATGTAACTGTTCTGACATTGTGGTATTTGTTATTAGATTATAGAACTGTTCTGACAGTGTGATATTTGTTATTAGATTATAGAACTGTTCTGACATTGTGGTATTTGTTATTAGATTATAGAACTGTTCTGACAGTGTGGTATTTGTTATTAGATTATAGAACTGTTCTGACATTGTGGTATTTGTTATTAGATTATAGAACTGTTCTGACAGTGTGGTATTTGTTATTAGATTATGTAACTGTTCTGACATTGTGGTATTTGTTATTAGATTATAGAACTGTTCTGACAGTGTGGTATTTGTTATTAGATTATAGAACTGTTCTGACAGTGTGATATTTGTTATTAGATTATAGAACTGTTCTGACAGTGTGGTATTTGTTATTAGATTATAGAACTGTTCTGACAGTGTGGTATTTGTTATTAGATTATAGAACTGTTCTGACATTGTGGTATTTGTTATTAGATTATAGAACTGTTCTGACATTGTGGTATTTGTTATTAGATTATAGAACTGTTCTGACATTGTGGTATTTGTTATTAGATTATAGAACTGTTCTGACATTGGGGTATTTGTTATTAGATTATAGAACTGTTCTGACATTGTGGTATTTGTTATTAGATTATAGAACTGTTCTGACAGTGTGGTATTTGTTATTAAATTATAGAACTGTTCTGACAGTGTGGTATTTGTTATTAGATTATAGAACTGTTCTGACATTGTGGTATTTGTTATTAGATTATGTAACTGTTCTGACAGTGTGGTATTTGTTATTAGATTATAGAACTGTTCTGACATGGTGATATTTGTTATTAGATTATAGAACTGTTCTGACATTGTGGTATTTGTTATTAGATTATAGAACTGTTCTGACATTGTGGTATTTGTTATTAGATTATAGAACTGTTCTGACATTGTGGTATTTGTTATTATATTATAGAACTGTTCTGACATTGTGGTATTTGTTATTGGATTATAGAACTATTCTGACAGTGTTTTATGTGTTATTAGATTATAGAACTGTTCTGACATTGTGGTATTTGTTATTAGATTATAGAACTGTTCTGACAGTGTGGTATTTGTTATTATATTATAGAACTGTTCTGACATTGTGGTATTTGTTATTGGATTATAGAACTGTTCTGACAGTGTGGTATTTGTTATTAGATTATAGAACCGTTCTGACATTGTGGTATTTGTTATTAGATTATGTAACTGTTCTGACAGTGTGGTATTTGTTATTAGATTATAGAACTGTTCTGACAGTGTGGTATTTGTTATTAGATTATTGAACTGTTCTGACATTGTGGTATTTGTTATTAGATTATAGAACTGTTCTGACAGTGTGATATTTGTTATTAGATTATAGAACTGTTCTGACATTGTGGTATTTGTTATTAGATTATAGAACTGTTCTGACATTGTGGTATTTGTTATTAGATTATAGAACTGTTCTGACATTGTGGTATTTATTATTATATTATAGAACTGTTCTGACATTGTGGTATTTGCTATTGGATTATAGAACTGTTCTGACAGTGTGGTATTTGTTATTAGATTATAGAACTGTTCTGACATTGTGGTATTTGTTATTAGATTATAGAACTGTTCTGACATTGTGGTATTTGTTATTGGATTATAGAACTGTTCTGACAGTGTGGTATTTGTTATTAGATTATAGAACTGTTCTGACATTGTGGTATTTGTTATTAGATTATGTAACTGTTCTGACAGTGTGGTATTTGTTATTAGATTATAGAACTGTTCTGACAGTGTGGTATTTGTTATTAGATTATAGAACTGTTCTGACATTGTGGTATTTGTTATTAGATTATAGAACTGTTCTGACAGTGTGATATTTGTTATTAGATTATAGAACTGTTCTGACAGTGTGGTATTTGTTATTAGATTATAGAACTGTTCTCTGACAGTGTGATATTTGTTATTAGATTATAGAACTGTTCTGACAGTGTGGTATTTGTTATTAGATTATAGAACTGTTCTGACAGTGTGATATTTGTTATTAGATTATAGAACTGTTCTGACAGTGTGATATTTGTTATTAGATTATAGAACTGTTCTGACAGTGTGGTATTTGTTATTAGATTATAGAACTGTTCTGACAGTGTGATATTTGTTATTAGATTATAGAACTGTTCTGACAGTGTGGTATTTGTTATTAGATTATAGAACTGTTCTGACAGTGTGATATTTGTTATTAGATTATAGAACTGTTCTGACAGTGTGGTATTTGTTATTAGATTATAGAACTGTTCTGACAGTGTGGTATTTGTTATTAGATTATAGAACTGTTCTGACAGTGTGGTATTTGTTATTAGATTATAGAACTGTTCTGACAGTGTGGTATTTGTTATTAGATCATAGAACTGTTCTGACAGTGTGGTATTTGTTATTAGAATATAGAACTGTTCTGACATTGTGGTATTTGTTATTAGATTATAGAACTGTTCTGACAGTGTGGTATTTGTTATTAGATTATAGAACTGTTCTGACAGTGTGGTATTTGTTATTAGATTATAGAACTGTTCTCTGATAGTGTGGTATTTGTTATTAGATTATAGAACTGTTCTGACATTGTGGTATTTGTTATTAGATTATAGAACTGTTCTGACAGTGTGGTATTTGTTATTAGATTATTGAACTGTTCTGACAGTGTGGTATTTGTTATTAGATTATAGAACTGTTCTGACAGTGTGGTATTTGTTATTAGATCATAGAACTGTTCTGACAGTGTGGTATTTGTTATTAGATCATAGAACTGTTCTGACAGTGTGGTATTTGTTATTAGATTATAGAACTGTTCTGACATTGGGGTATTTGTTATTAGATTATAGAACTGTTCTGACAGTGTGGTATTTGTTATTAGATTATAGAACTGTTCTGACATTGTGGTATTTGTTATTAGATCATAGAACTGTTCTGACAGTGTTGTATTTGTTATTATATTATAGAACTGTTCTGACATTGTGGTATTTGTTATTAGATTATAGAGCTGTTCTGACAGTGTGGTATTTGTTATTAGATTATAGAACTGTTCTGACAGTGTGGTATTTGTTATTAGATTATAGAACTGTTCTGACAGTGTGGTATTTGTTATTAGATTATAGAACTGTTCTGACATTGTGGTATTTGTTATTAGATTATAGAACTGTTCTGACAGTGTGGTATTTGTTATTAGATTATAGAACTGTTCTGACAGTGTGGTATTTGTTATTAGATTATAGAACTGTTCTGACATTGTGGTATTTGTTATTAGATTATAGAACTGTTCTGACAGTGTGGTATTTGTTATTATATTATAGAACTGTTCTGACAGTGTGGTATTTGTTATTAGATTATAGAACTGTTCTCTGACATTGTGGTATTTGTTATTATATCATAGAACTGTTCTGACAGTGTGGTATTTGTTATTAGATTATAGAACTGTTCTGACAGTGTGGTATTTGTTATTAGATTATAGAACTGTTCTGACAGTGTGGTATATGTTATTAGATTATAGAACTGTTCTGACATTGTGGTATTTGTTATTAGATTATAGAACTGTTCTGACAGTGTGGTATTTGTTATTAGATTATAGAACTGTTCTGACAGTGTGGTATTTGTTATTAGATTATAGAACTGTTCTGACAGTGTGGTATTTGTTATTAGATTATAGAACTGTTCTGACAGTGTGGTATTTGTTATTAGATTATGTAACCGTTTTAACATTGTGGTATTTGTTATTGGCATTTGGTACCTTTAGCGTCAAGTTATGAACTACAACTGTATCCATGATTGATATGCAGCTGTCTTACATGTAAACCCGTGTATCCACAAATATCAATTTTATTTGATTTTTGTCGTTTATTTTGTGTTTAATGCCACTTACATATATATATAGCTGTTTCAACCATATCGTGGTCAGTTTTATTGGTGGAGGAAACAGGAATACACGCAGAAAAGCATCGAACAACTGTAAGTTATTGGAGAAAAGTCATCACATAAAAGAAATGTTTGAAGATTCCAAAGTGGAAATCAGAAGCGGTAAATTGAAGGACAGACAATACAATAGACAACTGAAAAAATACACACTACGCGTTTCTAGAACAAAATTTATCAGGTACACTCAAAGTCAAAAGATAGGAAAGCCAAATTATCCAAAACCCAAACAATCTTAACATGGTTGAAATCAGATGCTTCGGAAAGGTAAGCAGTTCCTGTTCCTCTAGTCGCATCCATGGTAAAAGAATATAATTTAGGTTTTATTAGTGATATGTACTGACTGCAAAAGTAGATGTTAATCGAAGTATCATGCCATCGAGGCCACGACAGCCCATGAATAATTTTAATAGCAAACATATGTTTTTTTTATTATTAAATCTATTTTCCTGTTTAGTTTAAACATATTTTATTGTCTTATAAATGTACAATTAGATTGGAAACAAGCTATATCAACTTAGTATATCCGCTCTATACAATAATGTTATATACATAAATAAGAAAATGACAGCAACTTACATAATATAATAAATGTATACATGAATATATTTGATAAACAGAAGTAATGGGAAAAAAGGGGGGATAAGGGGATTGAGTGCAAATAAATGATAACATCCTGAGTACAGGGTATAATTTCGTATCATTCAAATCTATTAGAATGGTGTATATATTTGTGGACATTTCTAAACACCATTAAATTGTTTTCGTCCGTTAAATTATCAGAGCCAAATAATAAGTTTTCAATTGAGATAACTGTATACGGTGTAATACTCATAATTAATTGCATTCTTGCATTCGTATAAAGGGGACATTCTAATAAATAATGAATAGCATCTTCTAAAGGACATCCGCAGGCGCAGCTGGGGTCATTAACTATATTTGCTCTAAATAAATCTGCTCCCAGTGAACTACACTGATGTCTTAATCTAGTATGTATTATATTACATTTCCTACTTCCTAACAAATAGTAATTAGAAACCTTAAATAAGTTCGCCCTTAAAGTTTGCTTAAACTTTGAAGTAGTTTGTATAGATTTAAAATTCGGATCCAATGAATTCCATGAACGTATAGTAGACGGAAAAAACGATTTGGAAAATGTTTCTAAACGACATCTTGGTACCGTATATTGTAAAGAATTTCTCAGATTATAATTGTTAACTACTAAATATTCATTTAGACAGTCCTGTAAATATTCGGGAGCTATATTATTATGTATTTTATGAAATAAAGTAAGCTTTCGACGCCTCCGTCTACAACTTAAAGTCTCCCAACCGGTTTCGAAGTATAAAGATTCCTTGCTTGCAAATTTTGGCAACCCAGTAATTATCCTAGCGGCTTCAAATTGAAGCTGTTCCAACTTATCTGTATCCCTTGAACAACACCCATCCCATAACTCACATGAATACTCTAGTAATGGAAAAATATAAGTTACATATATTTTATTTAAATTATTCCTGTTTAATATGAACTTTAATTTTCTAAGGACAAATATTTGTTTAGTCGCTTTTTGGCATATATTATTTATATGTTCTGCCCACTTGCCATTACTAGATATGGTGACTCCTAAATGTTTATGATTGTCTACCTGATTTAAGCTTTCAGAATTAAATTTTAGATTTATTGGATTTATGTTTTGCCGAAATGAAATAACCATATATTCAGTTTTTTGGGGATTAAAGTCTACTAGCCATTGCTTTGCCCAATTATCTAAAACTTGAAGATCCAAGTTTAACCTGTCTTCAACTTCTAATGGATTAGTAGATGAGAATATTAAAGAGCTGTCATCAGCAAATAATCTAACAAGACTTTGAATATCATCTGCAATATCATTTATAAAAAACAAAAATATTTTCCTGTTTACATATGACCTCATATATGTTATTTTATTGCAGGTTAAACTCGAGTTGTGCTTGTATATTTTACTTTGTTTAAAACGTAAGTTGTACATTTTTTTTTAAATATCAGCATGTGCCACACTTTAGTTATACAAACATAATTACCTTGTGTCATAGAATTTGAATGAATTATCTTAGAAACACAAGTTATTATTGATGAGAGCAGATTTGTTATAAATGGAAAACAATATATCATACAGTATTACTAACGGAACAGGTCCAATCAAAGGCAAAATTGATACCTCTAATACACACATACATGACTGCTCACTTTCATGACTTGGTACATGCACTTTAATGAAAGGTTGCGGGGCTAAGCTACTCTAATTGTACCAAACCAAAGTTCAATTATAACAATTTATACATACACCAAGTCATGCTTAATCCAAACAACGCCTTATCTTTAGCAGATTTTATAGTGGAATGGAAAATTTAGGAATATACTTTGGAATGATCTTTTTCTCGTGTTTGTTTTTTTCCGTCACATTCGTCAATTTAGAGATTGATAGCATTACAAAATGTATACATTACTAATATTGCCAATGTCAATCGGTCAGAAAGGTCGATAACCTTTCTTATTCATTAGTTACTTCCTTATTGACGGATTGTTCAATGGTGTGCAACTAATTTGCATTGGCTAACTAATTGCTTGGATAATTTCGGTTAGTATCGTATCAAACAACATTCCGCATCAGTCACGTCAGAAGTCAAATTTGAAGCAACCAATCAACAACGAGCCTATACATTCTTCATATACTGAACAGCACAGTTGTTTATGAAGGAATAGAGAGCTTCCGATTATGCATGTAACGTCACCTGACGTATTCTAATACATAATTTTGCTAGAAAAGTTTGAAGATACCAAATGGATAATCAGAAGCCGTAAACTGCGGAAGCATCGACAATACAATGGTCAAAAGTAAAAGGACAAACAATGATCTACAAAACATTACAGAGAAAACTAGGTAGAGCACAGCGAACTCCTTCAAAACCAGTGGTGAACACATGTGCTCCGGAAGTGTTAGATGTTGCCTGATTGGATCGCCAAATAACTTTTTGTTTTAAAGTTTTGGGTGATCTCAAATCTTTAATGAATAATAATTACAAGAGCTGCATCATATTGTAGGTAACCTCATGTATGCAAATTCCACTGGGACAAATTACCCTGTTGCAAATTCCATTGTGACATCGGGGAGGATCACGACTACTGAAGGAAGTACACTCATACTAAGATGTCCTTCCAGCTCCCCAACTCCCAAAAAGTGGGATAAATCACCACTAACTGGTTTTAATTTTACAACATATGCAGATGGTAACCGGATTTATCCTTCACTTGAACACGCTAATAGATTACGTGTAGTGGGCAACTTCAGTATAGGCATTTATAACCTGCAGATACTAAATGTATCTCTAGTCGATGAGGGTCTATATAGGTGTAGTTATACATATAATAACATTACCCATACTAAAGATATACGAGTGTCACTAAAAAGTAAGTATTATTTAACAATTTCTAATTGTATTGGATTACAAACGACATATATCATGGTCTTTTTTATGTTCAATAATTTGAGGTGAGAGGTGATTGTTCACTTTGTTGACTGTGTTGACCCATCACTGTTTGAGCTTTTGTTTTCTTAATTAAGGAAAGTTTCAAGATACCAAAGGGGTAATCAGAATCCGTAAATCGTATGACTGACAATACAATGGCCAAAGAAAAAGGAGAAACAACGATATATAGAACTAAATATCGAGCAACACCAATGAAATACCATCATTTTATATTTCACTTGTAGAATATTAACAATGTCATGATAATTCTCGAGCCTGTGTGCGTTGCAAATGACATTATAATTAATTGTTGTTAACATTCTGTGAGGCACAAGCAACGTGAAATTCTATATAGTATAATACACAGTACATAATATTTGTTTCCGATCTCAAAAATATTCCACTCATGACTGAAAAGTCTCTAGAATTCACCCGTGAAATATATTTTGATAATCGAAAATCACGATTATTTATAAAGGAAGGCCCAGAAACGCAAAGGAAATCGTAAATTAATAAAGAAAGTCAAATTCGAATCAAATAAAAACGTAGATATCAAATTAGGTGCACACGACGCGTTTCTGGAATAACCTTCATCAGGTACGTACGCTCAAAGACGAAAGCTTGGAAAGCCAAATATTTTGTTTCATTTTGGGAGCTAGCCAGCCAAAGGACATAAGCATCTGTCACGCTGAAACCAAAGTAGGAAAGGGAACAGCAAATATTTCCGTAACTATACAATGCAAATATATTTATTTCACACAAATAAATAAAACTGCGTAGGTTTAAGGTACATTATATTGATGTGAAATTAACGTTCTTTTTTATATTGATTATGAATATGTTTAATGATATAAACATGAAATTAAAAAGGTATTAACAATACTTCTCAATACCATGGCCCATCTATTCAAGCTAATATACGATAGCAGTACTCTCAGACTTAGTCCGAGATTCCTCTGCCGTCCGACGGCTTTTACTTCGACTTGCTGGAGCCGTGGGACGTCAGAGAGCTCTACATATGGAAAACAGCGGATTTGTCACTCCAACTTCGGGTCAGCACATTTCAACGTTTCGTGGCTATAAGATTATATTGTCTATCCGAAACCCTTATATAAATGGCTTCACCAATCATTTTTCTATTCATTCATAACCATCTTACCCTCAGAAAGTGGTGTTACACCCGATTACAGCACGATTTTCCCTTAGAGCCTATGATTTCGTCATTTCACATCCATTTTGGAAAAGTTATCCCTTGACTTCGAGAAAACTACGATTACCGCAATGTATCATGGGAGATGATTTGCATATAAACAAACAAACAAATAATTGTATTGCCAATCATAGGCACCTGTTAAGGCAGAACAATTAACATAAAATTTAATACAGTTGATTACATTGATTGGTAATGATTTTAACAGCAATAGTGAATTACAGATAACCATAAGAAAAACAAATATGATCTTACCTTGTCCAAAAAGGGGGGCTGAGAACGTAACACATGCTCTTTCCGAAGCCCGTGGGTAACACTGCCATTGAATCTTTTCTTTCCAACACATTTTGTATTATTTCCTTCTGCTCTAGATGGAACTGTTTGTCCTGCAGAATACGCTTGATATCTATGTTGTTGTTTACGTATGCAAATAGTTTGGCACGCTGCATTAAGTAGCCCCCATCATGCAATGCGTTGCTGTCATCATTCAGTTAGTATCGCTAGATCACGTTTGTAGATTCGAAAATGGAAGTAAAATGGCGGAATGATAGGATCTAAGGCAAAACCGTGCTGTAATCGAGTGTAACACCACTTTCTGAGGGTAAGATGGCTATGAATGAATAGAAAAATGATTGGTGAAGCGATTTATATAAGGGTTTCTGAGAGAAAATAAAATCCGATAGCCACGAAACGTGGAAATGTGCCGACTCAGAGTTGGAGAGGCAAATCCGCTGTTCTCCTTATTTAGAGTTCTCTGACGTCCCACGGCTCCAGCAAGTCGAAGAAAAAGCCGTCGGACGGCAGAGGAATCTCGGACTATCTCAGACTGAACTTTCATGTCTCAAACTAAATGCGAACCACGTGTTTTGTTTATTTGACGTCATTTTAAACTTAGATTAGTACGAAACATTATCAATGACGAAATACAGTTTTTAAAAGAACTATTAAATGTACCTACTACGTGGTAGTTGGTTGTCATGACATTTGTTGACAACAATCAGTACGATTCCATCTTTGTCAAACATCGACATCGGTATTCGATGCATAATTAATTAGATTCTAATGATTGCTATACAGGTATTATCATTAAACTGTGTATATCTTAGGAAATTTTGTGAACGTAAACCGTCTTTTTATCACATACTGTGAAATCGTTATTAATCGTGGAGTTCTAATTTTTGCTGATTTCGTGGTTCGCTTAAGGTGGTACCATACACTACAGGGAGATAACTCTTTAAAATCAGTTGAACGTTTTGATCATATGATGTTTGTATGCAGATTTCAAGCATCTCGGTGATCAAAACCACAGAGAGAAAAGCTGATATGTGGCTAGTGAATTTATAGCTCTGAGTCTGTTGGTTGGAATTTGTTAAAATTTTGATATTTATTATAGTGGATATATTCAAACACACTGCCAAAAAAATAAGAAAATTAAACGAGCAGATCAAATTTTACCTGAAGTGTATGGTACCACCTTAAACTACAAAAAATAAAATCTAACCAAATACAAGTTCCCCATTGACTGTTGCCTGTAGTGTTTGAAATCGCAAATTCCAGAACCCGTGGATCAATGCATTTTGCAGAAACCACGAACACTGGTGCCAACGAATAAAAGTACTTTCACAGTAGTTATAATCTGGATCAAAATAACTCCATTTTAGCTAAATAAATTGAAATATATTTATTCTTATATTCTAAAGAAAAAACACCACAACACAAATTAACAGATGACCTTCCATTTATGTATATTTTAGCAAAGCCACCTGAGGTGAACGTTATAGCTGTAATCAGTCATATTGGGAAGACCACACTGGATTGTCTTGCACGAGGAATACCCGCATCATATACTTTTTCCAGATGGGAACACAAGTCGATGTTCGGAGAACACATACGCTACCTTGATGGCTTCGATAATGGAACGCTCTTAATACAAAATAAATCTAATTTAGAACGCTACCAAGATAATGGACTATATGTGTGCCATGTTAGTAACGGTATTTTAAATAGTAATGGTAGTGTGGTACAAATGGGAGAATATGTTCTTAAAGTAGAAAGTAAGTTCATGTAATATATTTTTTTGTTGATCTCAAACCATATAATTGAATAAGGAAATTGAAGAGTATAATATTTTTTATATACAATGTATTATAATCGATCGAATGTCACCAAACAGATCTCCCAAAAGCTCCACGAAACCTCTTTCCAAATTATTAACATGTATTCTATCGGTGGTCAAAACCGGGCTTCAGAGTTACTGTGACATTAGCTACTCGAGGAGTGGCATGAATCAGATGTGGATTCTGATGAACTGTAAAGATCTGTTAGAGTACATACAAAATAGGTCCCTATTCTCCTGCAATAGCTTTAAAACATTTGACTTCTCTACCCTCTACACAACTATTCCTCACTCTAAGCTGAAGGACAGATTAAGGGAGTTGGTCCAACTGCGTTTCATAAAGAAAAGAATGGCCAACGCAGATACAAATACCTTGTGCTAGGTAGGGACAGATCTTATTTTGTAAAAAAAAAAAAAAAAAAAAACCACGCTGATTCCACCAAAAGGTTCTCTGAAACTGGTATTATCAACGTGCTCGAGTTTTTATTTATTGACAACATATTTATCTTTGGTGGACGTGTTTTTCAACAGACAGTCGACATACCTGTGGGTACAAACTGTGCTCCTCTTCTCGCCGACTTGTTCCTTTATTCGTATGAGGCAGACGTCATACAGGGGCTTCTCAAGAAAAATAAAAAAAAACTAGCCCGATCCTTTAATTTCACGCTCCGCTATATAGATGATGTCATTTCACTAAATAATTCTAGGTTTGGTGATTTCGTTGATCGCATCTATCCCATTGAGCTTGAAATAAAGGATACCACAGATACAGATAGATCTGCTTCATGTCTTGACCTACACCTCGAAATTGACAGTGAGGGTCGGTTAAGAACACAACTTTACGATAAAAGAGATGATTTCAATATTCTCATTGTGAACTTTCCATTTATATGTAGCAACATTCCAGCAGCACCTGCATATGAAGTATATATCTCTCAATTGATACGATATTCCAGAGCTTGTGGTTCCCATCAGGATGTCCTTGATAGAGGGTTGCTACTAACGAGGAAGCTACTGAACCAAGGGTTCCCTTGGTTAAGTTGAAGTCATCACTTCGAATGTTTTACGGTCGCCACCATGACTTGGTTGACCATTATGGAATATCGGTGTCACAAAAGACCACGGATATGTTCCACCTGTCGTAAATACTTACTGGTCTTTTCTCTGTGATGACTTGTCACCGGATTTGTAACTAAATTAACACGACGGGTGCCACTAGTAGTGGAGCAGGAACTGCTTACCCTTCCGAAGCACCTGAGTTCACCCCCGGTTTTTAGTGGGGTTCGTGTTACTCGATCTTTAGTTTTATGTGTATGTTTTGTAGATCGTTGTTTGGCCTTTTGTACTCTTTTTTTGGCCATTGTGTTGTCTGTTCTTCTTCGATTTACGGATTCGGATTACCTCCCTTTGGTATCTTCAAACTCTTCTTTGAGTAAGAAAGGTTTGAAGATGCATTAAAAGCCGTCACCCATGAATCAGTTTGACTAATTGATATCGTCCATGAATTTTGTTAGAAAACCAATGAAAAAAGTATCGTGTGTACAAAGGTTTTCAAGGAATTAATTCATTTGTAATGGAGGAGAAACGAGTGTATGAAATCATTCGTGGGTTACAGACGATGGAGAGAAATATATTGACTTATTTAAAATTGTTTTTGTTTATGTAGGTCAACCAGTATTTGCTATGCAAACCAAGAGAACCCAATTTGGAGTTGATGGGCAGATGGCATCATTACTATTCCACTTGTATGGGTATCCACCTGCCAAGGAGGTGTCCGTGTTTCCAGTAGACGATAAAACGGAAATAACTCAAATAAACGACATCAAAATAAAAACTGCAACTGTTCTGGACAGTTTTCATGACGTAGTAATCCATGCAATAGGATATACTATAAATTTTGAATTTGATCGGTTGAATGAGACGGATGCCCGGAGCTATACCATCATCGCGTACAATAGTTATGGTAAAAGCAAATTTGACTTTGAGATAATACCTGCTTCTGTTGGTACGTTTTTTTCTTGTTGTTTGTTTACTTATAAAGATAATATGTTTATATCATACCATTGGCACAAATTAATCTATATGCGGGGCATCTTTAGTGATGATAGGCACCGATTGCACAGGTAATTGTAAATTCTACTACCACAGGACCACGACAAGAATAATTGCATTAATAGAAGATAAATATATAACAAATTTAAACAAAGTTTGCAAATTCGGTATGTACAATTCGCCCTCTTCGAGATAATACATTCAAGATCGTTTTATTGCTAAATTATGTTAATCGCTCCTAAAAATGTATTGACAGTATTTTTTTCTTTCAAATGATTTGGGATGGGTTGGATTTAGTTGTATAACAATATTTCAGTCATATCTTTGGTTTATTGGAGGCGGAAATGGGAGTATACTGACAAATCTAACCGACCCTTCTATTCCCAGTCAGTGAACAACGCTATCACATTAAGGTGGTAGACCTGGGTTACCCTAAAATTTTCCCATCATTCAATTTTTTTTAAATTTGCATCATTGATTAGCTATGTCTAAATACATTATCTGGCAAAGTTTCAAAAAATTTCACCGTGCCGTTTTCTCCATAGCACATCCTAAATATAGCAATTTTGGGGGTATTCTTGACGCCAGATGGTAATACTAGTTTCGGAAGATTCTAATAGATATGCACATTTATTTCTGATTGAAAGGGAATATTTTGGCTTTAATACACTTGAGAGTGTTGTTGTTGAATACATATGAAATATCTAGCATATCTGAATATCCTGTTTGGAGATAATCACGTGCAAAACAGTGGAAACTGCAAAAAAGGGGGGATGCCCTGAGGACCACCTTGGTATTAAAAATCGGATTAAAAAAATTCCTGTCAATTAATTTCCACCAAAAAATGTCACACTGAAGAATAGACATATAGACATCATTGCACCAAATTTTACAAACTTTTACCGTCAGATTTTTAAAATATTTAAATTTATGTTTTTCATGGAAGGTACCCAGAAAAAAATGAAATTGTCGAGGAAAGTTATCACACACCCATCCTTTACTAGTTTCTTTGTTTATGAGATAAAAAATAACTAATTACCAATAACAAAAAGCTTTTCAATTCTTATAATTGACAAAGTGAATGTCCAAATTACCAAATGACTGCATTTGTCTTTTTTATTTTCAAGTCGGCTGGGGAGGGGGAGGGGTGGTTTGAGGGTGACTCTACTTGATTAATTCATTACAAAAAAAAAACCACAAAAAACACAGACAGCCACCCAGCTGTATTGTTAAATTCCTTAAAATTCTGTGCTCCAGTTGTACTTGTTTGATTCTGGTTATTCTTTAGTTGTCTTAGAAGAAGGGGGGCGGCGGTATAAGAGAGGATCAGATATTACAATTTTTTTCCCAAACATAGCTTTCTATCTTTGCTAATATCTTGTTTATATCTTTCATATTTAACATTAAATTCATGTTTTGTATTTGTTTTATTATTATTATTGATCTTATATTTATTGATTTTAGATTTATTCATTTTTGCCTTGAAATCTGTCAATGACATCTAAATGTTCGTTTCCATCCCCCGATTTCCTACGTCCCCATGATCGCCGTGTTTAAAACTTAGACATGTTGATTGGTCAGCTTTTAAAAAGCTACAAATAACTCAAGTTTTGTGAAAATAATTAGAATATAACACAATTCAACGGCCAATTTGGTAAAGGAAGCGTCTGTTTGTATATTTTAAGATTTGGGATTTAATATTCACCTGGAATTTCGTCAGTACAAATTTGCAGAAGTTTGCCGTGATACTTTTGTATCAACAAATTAAACCTTCTTTATTGCTTGAATAAAACCTTTTCCTCTTATTGTTATGTATCTTCCCATTGACTACAATTGCTTTGACAATCAGCTTTACCATAAAACGAAGATTATTTGCAAGAAAAGAGTGACCTGCAAAAAGAAACAAGGCGACTTTAATTTCGCTTTGTAGTCGAGGGAGAGCGACTTCAGACTATATAGGGCGAGAATTTCGCCCACTTCGCCTGGTTTGGTGAGCCCTGCAAGGAGCACATCTATGGAAAGGTAAAAGGAAAAGGAGTCATTTTTTTAACTGGCCATATTCAATGTAAACAATCTTTGTCACCAAGAAGCTTGGAATGGAGGGGGAATTTTCAAACGCACAGATGATCATATATTTGAGAAGACACTGAAAATAGAGTTATCTCCCATACCCCAGGCCTACTACCTTAAGTTGTATCGAGTAAAACTCACTATGGACAGGAATATAACTCAAAATTTTAGTGGTGATGCGGCCTGATTGAATGGACAGAGTTTATTTAAATTACTCTATGATCGCGGCCACGATGGCATCTTTTTTTTAAGTTCGTGTACTTTGTCCTATATATGTGGGGGCCGTCGTGGTCGTGATCGTATGGCAGTACTACCTGTGCAATCAGTTCGAATCCCGAATGGCGAGGTGTACTCGATAAAGTTTTTCAGTGACTTGCGACAGGTCAGTGATTTTCTCCGGTTTCCTCCACCAATAAAGGTGACCACCACGATATAACCGAAATATTGTTGAAAGTGGCGTTAAACACCATAAACCAATCAAACCATCCTATAGATATGATTTTATTTCTTTTACAGAAGAACATAAGACATCTGGACCATCTTTTCCTAACATTGTATTGTTGACAACTATTGTCGCTGGAATAGTAGTCTTTGTAATACCTACGATCATCATTTATAGAACTTGTAAGTATTTAAATTTACGTCACAAATTTATTTGTAAGTGTTTAAATCTACGTCACATATTTACTTGTAAGTGTTTAAATTTATGTCACATATTTACTTGTAAGTGTTTAAATCTACGTCACATATTTACTTGTAAGTATTTAAATCTACGTCGCATATTTACTTGTAAGTGTTTAGATCTACCTCACAAATTTACTTGTAAGCATTTAAATTTACGTCACAAATTTATTTGTAAGTGTTTAAATCTACGTCACAAATTTACTTGTAAGTGTTTAAATCTACGTCACATATTTACTTGTAAGTGTTTAAATCTATGTCACTAATTTACTTGTAAGTATTTAAATCTACGTCACATATTTACTTGTAAGTATTTAAATCTACGTCACATATTTACTTGTAAGTATTTAAATCTATGTCACAAATTTACTTGTAAGTGTTTAAATCTATGTCACAAATTTACTTGTAAGTGTTTAAATCTACGTCACAAATATACTTGTAAGTATTTAAATCTATGTCACACATTTAGTTGTAAGTGTTTAAATCTACGTCACACATTTACTTGTAAGTGTTTAAATCTACATCACATATTTACTTGTAAGTGTTTAAATCTACATCACATATTTACTTGTAAGTGTTTAAATCTACGTCACAAATTTACTTGTAAGTGTTTAAATCTACGTCACATATTTACTTGTAAGTGTTTAAATATACCTCACATATTTACTTGTAAGTGTTTAAATCTATGTCACAAATTTACTTGTAAGTGTTTAAATCTACGTCACATATTTACTTGCAAGTGTTTAAATCTACGTCACATATTTACTTGTAAGTGTTTAAATCTATGTCACATATTTACTTGTAAGTGTTTAAGTCTACGTCACATATTTACTTGTAAGTGTTTAAATCTACGTCACAAATTTACTTGTAAGTATTTAAATCTATGTCACATTTTTACTTGTAAGTATTTAAATCTACCTCACATATTTACTTGTAAGTGTTTAAATCTACCTCACATATTTACTTGTAAGTGTTTAAATCTACGTCACAAATTTACTTGTAAGTGTTTAAATCTACGTCACAAATTTACTTATAAGTGTTTAAATCTACGTCACATGTTTACTTGTATGTGTTTAAATCTACTTCACATATTTACTTTATAAGTGTTTAAATCTACGTCACATATTTACTTGTAAGTGTTTAAATCTACGTCACATATTTACTTGTAAGTGTTTAAATCTAGGTCACATATTACATGTAAGTGTTTAAATCTACATCACACATTTACTTGTAAGTGTTTAAATCTACGTCACAAATTTACTTATAAGTGTTTAAATCTAGGTCACATATTACTTGTAAGTGTTTAAATCTACGTCACATATTTACTTGTAAGTGTTTAAATCTACGTCACAAATTTACTTGTAAGTGTTTAAATCTACGTCACAAATTTACTTGTAAGTATTTAAATCTACGTCACATATTTACTTGTAAGTATTTAAATCTACCTCACATATTTACTTTTAAGTGTTTAAATCTACGTCACAAATTTACTTGTAAGTGTTTAAATCTATGTCACAAATTTACTTGTAAGTATTTAAATCTACGTCACATATTTACTTGTAACTGTTTAAATGTATATCACAAATTTACTTGTAAGTGTTTAAATCTACATCACAAATTTCCTTGTAAGTGTTTAAATCTACGTCACAAATTTACTTGTAAGTATTTAAATTTACGTCACAAATTTACTTGTAAGTGTTTAAATCTACGTCACAAATTTACTTGTAAGTGATTAAATCTAGGTCACAAATTTACTTGTAAGTGTTTAAATCTACGTCACAAATATACTTGTAAGTGTTTAAATCTACGTCTCACATTTACTTGTAAGTGTTTAAATCTATGTCACACATTTACTTGTAAGTGTTTAAATCTACGTCACATATTTACTTGTAAGTGTTTAAATCTACGTCACATATTTACTTGTAAGTGTTTAAATTTGTGTCACATATTTACTTGTAAGTGTTTAAATCTACCTCACATATTTACTTGTAAGTGTTTAAATCTACGTCACAAATTTACTTGTAAGTGTTTAAATCTACGTCACAAATTTACTTATAAGTGTTTAAATCTACGTCACATATTTACTTGTATGTGTTTAAATCTACCTCACATATTTACTTGTAAGTGTTTAAATCTACTTCACATATTTACTTTATAAGTGTTTAAATCTACGTCACATATTTACTTGTAAGTGTTTAAATCTACGTCACATATTTACTTGTAAGTTTTTAAATCTACGTCACATATTTACTTGTAAGTGTTTAAATCTACGTCACATATTTACTTGTAAGTGTTTAAATCTACGTCACAAATTTACTTATAAGTGTTTAAATCTACATCACATATTTACTTGTATGTGTTTAAATCTACCTCACATATTTACTTGTAAGTGTTTAAATCTACTTCACATATTTACTTTATAAGTGTTTAAATCTACGTCACATATTTACTTGTAAGTGTTTAAATCTACGTCACATATTTACTTGTAAGTGTTTAAATCTATGTCACATATTTACTTGTAAGTGTTTAAATCTAGGTCACATATTACATGTGAGTGTTTAAATCTACATCACATATTTACTTGTAAGTGTTTAAATCTACGTCACAAATTTACTTATAAGTGTTTAAATCTAGGTCACATATTACTTGTAAGTGTTTAACTCTATGTCACATATTTACTTGTAAGTGTTTAAATCTATGTCACATATTTACTTGTAAGTGTTTAAATCTACGTCACAAATTTACTTGTAAGTATTTAAATCTACGTCACATATTTACTTGTAAGTATTTAAATCTACCTCAAATATTTACTTGTAAGTGTTTAAATCTACCTCAAATATTTACTTGTAAGTGTTTAAATCTACGTCACAAATTTACTTGTAAGTGTTTAAATCTATGTCACAAATTTACTTGTAAGTATTTAAATCTACGTCACATATTTACTTGTAACTGTTTAAATCTACATCACAAATTTACTTGTAAGTGTTTAAATCTACATCACAAATTTCCTTGTAAGTGTTTAAATCTACGTCACACATTTACTTGTAAGTGTTTAAATCTACGTCACAAATATACTTGTAGGTGTTTAAATCTACGTCACACATTTACTTGTAAGTGTTTAAATCTATGTCACACATTTACTTGTAAGTGTTTAAATCTACGTCACATATTTACTTGTAAGTGTTTAAATCTACGTCACATATTTACTTGTAAGTGTTTAAATCTACGTCACAAATTTACTTGTAAGTGTTTAAATCTATGTCACATATTTACTTGTAAGTATTTAAATCTACCTCACATATTTACTTGTAAGTGTTTAAATCAATGTCACAAATTTACTTGTAAGTGTTTAAATCTACGTCACATATTTACTTGTAAGTGTTTAAATCTACGTCACATATTTACTTGTAAGTGTTTAAATCTGTGTCACATATTTACTTGTAAGTTTTTAAATCTACGTCACATATTTACTTGTAAGTATTTAAATCTACCTCACATTTTTACTTGTAAGTATTTAAATCTACCTCACATATTTACTTGTAAGTGTTTAAATCTACCTCACATATTTACTTGTAAGTGTTTAAATCTACGTCACAAATTTACTTGTAAGTGTTTAAATCTACGTCACAAATTTACTTATAAGTGTTTAAATCTACGTCACATATTTACTTGTATGTGTTTAAATCTACCTCACATATTTACTTGTAAGTGTTTAAATCTATTTCACATATTTACTTTATAAGTGTTTAAATCTACGTCACATATTACATGTAAGTGTTTAAATCTACATCACAAATTTACTTATAAGTGTTTAAATCTAGGTCACATATTACTTGTAAAAGAAAGTGTTTAAATGTAGATCACAAATTTACTTGTAAGTGTAACCTAAATCTAGGTCACATATTTACTTGTAAGTGTTTAAATCTAGGTCACAAATTTACTTGTAAGTGTAACCTAAATATAGGTCACATATTTACTTGTAAGTGTTTAAATCTAGGTCACAAATTTACTTGTAAGTGTTTAAATCTACGTCACAAATTTATCTGTTAGTGTTTAAATCTATGTCACAAATTTACTTGTAAGTGTTTAAATCTAGATCACAAATTTACTTGTAAGTGTAACCTAAATCTAGGTCACATATTTACTTGTAAGTGTAACCTAAATCTAGGTCACATATTTACTTGTAAGTGTTTAAATCTAGGTCACAAATTTACTTGTAAATGTAACCTAATTCTAGGTCACATATTTACTTGTAAGTGTAACCTAAATCTAGGTCACAAAATTTACTTGTAAGTGTTTAAATCTACGTCACAAATTTACTTGTAAGTGTTTAAATCTAGATCACAAATTGTATCAAAACTAATAAAACAATAGGAAAACTTTGAATTTAGCCCCAAACATGTAGCATTTATATTTCATAATTATATTAGTTCACAGTTCATATTATGTTGAGAGAGGCTTCTCTACAAATAGTTCAATTTTCTACTTTTGAAAAGCAAAAACATGTCTACATATCTCAGAAAAATATTGCATGTATACTTTTAACTGTTCCCTTAATAATTTTTTTCTTTTAAAAAAGATTTGAAGAAGAATGAAAAAGAATCAGCGTGAGTTTTTATATTAATTATTAGCTGGTAATGTGTATTTAATGAATCTATCCTGCAATTAGGACCGGAATTCAGTCAATTGGACTAATTGCTCCCAATGCTGGAGTTATCTACTCTCAGCTGTTCAAGTAGAAAACAACACACTGTAGGTTTTACAGAGAACAATTGGGCCCTGTCCCTCCTAAGACCGTCCCTGCCTGTAATCATTACATTTAGTGTACACATATAGTATACGAATAAATGTTTGCTTTATTGTCTAGAATACGAATAACTTTTTAAGCCTATTATGGACTCCTGTACTCCTTGTTTATGTTCTCTGTTCGACAGACCAGTAAATAAATAAACAATCGGCCGTTGGTGTTGTTTATTAGTGTTCTCTTTTGACTTTCTAAATACAAGGTGCCGTCGTGGTCGTGATCGTATAGAAGTTGGATTTACAACTTCCTATGCAATTAGTGCATATCATTACTAAAGTTGTGAGTTCGAATTTCATTTGTTTTACATGTACATTTGTATCGCTATCAATTATACCTGGGGGACTGCAATGAATCAAATTGTATTTCCTGTCAGGGTAAAAAATTATACTGCAGCAATATTTCTTCTTTTTTTCCTTGATGCCTTTTACTCATTTGCAAAAATTAAACAAATGATACACGTCGACTTAAATGAGGGGACAACATTTCTTTCCGAACACTGCTCATATAAGAAAATGTTCGGTCACTAGCACAAAAACATTCGCTCCCATTTCTGACAAAAATGAACTCAATAATAATTATTCATTATTTGTTCGACTCTTGATAGAATTATACCACACATATGCAGTTTACCAGTTGCTTGTCCATGGTCGATGGTTCTCTCCGGGTACTCCGGCTTCTTCCACCACTTAAACTGGTCGCCATGATATAGCTGAAATATTGCTGAAAGTGGCGTTAAACACCAAAAATCAATCAAATCATGTAAAGGAAAATGACATGTGCACATATTGTGATACTCCCGTTCCTTTGAAGGGTGGTCGTGATCGTATGATAGTTGAATTTGCAACTACCTGTGCAATCAGTGCTTATCACCGCTAAAGTTGTGAGTTCGAACCCCGTTCAGGGCGAGGTGTACTCGATGAAACATTATGTGATAAAGTTTATCAGTGACATGCGACAGGTCAGTGGTTTTCTCCGGGTACTCCGGTTTCCTCCACCAATAAAACAGACCCTCACGATATAACCTAAATATTGTTGAAAGTGACATTAAACACCATAAACCAAGCTCATCCATTTGAACTGCAATAACAGTACAACAAACTGTATTATCCAGCCGTTACAAAATTCTAATGATAAATTTTATATTACAGAGATGTGGAGGAAGTTCAGATGAATGTAATAAATCAAGGTATGTCTTAATTTGAAATCTTATTCTACGAATATCTTAAAACGTCACCCATTTTCGACGGTCCCCTTTTTTCGACGGTTTGTTTCATGTGATAAAATCTCAAATTCTTTTGATCACTTCATAAGTCAGATTTTATTATGTAACTTTGAAATAATGTAAAACGATCCAATAAATATGAGCTTGAAATGTTATATTAAAAGGTAGGAACTGCAATATCTTTTATTTCAGATTGAAAAACGTACTTTTTCGGTATTTCATTTTTTCTTTACCCTGAAACTAGCTTTAATTATTTTGGTAAACTCAGTGTTGTAGTCCATTTTCGTTTTATCAACTAACAAGTATGTAAATATTGATGTCATATCCACAGAGTAACACACCATCTATGTTTTATTTACTTTGAGAGTCGACAACTGGTGACGTAGGCCATTATTTTATGAATAAGCATGCGCTGTTGTTTTTTTCCACGTTGTCTTTTGGAAACGACAAGAAAATACATGGTTTTTCATCTCGTAAATCAAATACGTATGACCAATGTTTCATTTTATATATTATAAGCTTCGATTCTGATCGCTCTATTGAGATATATTCAAATTAAGTCGTGGTCGTGATCTTATGGTAGTTGGATTTACAAATACCTGTGCAATCAGTGTCTATTACCACTAAAGTTGTGAGTTCGAACCCCGTTCATGGCGAGGTGAACTCGATACAACATTATGTGATAAAGTTTGTCAGTGACTTACGACAGGTCGGTGATTTAATACTCCGATTTCCTCCAACAATAAAACTGACTGCCACGATATAACTGAAATATTGTTGAAAGCGGCGTTAAGCACCATAAATCTAAACCAACCAACCTCTATTGAAATATTAATATTTGTGTGTTAGATCACCAAAAACCAGTAGCACAAGGATACATGTAGAAATTGACATAAAGCAAACAATATTATATATTTTTAAACGATAGATTAAGATAATAGTAAATTCGGTTTCGAAAAATAGTTAATAAATAGATTATCAATGAGTACTCAAAATCGTCAGTAACTCACGGTTGATTACGATCTTTCTGTTCTCATGAACTTGGTGGACCCTCCATACACATCCATACTTCGTGAGCCTATTTTCTTGATTACGGAACAAACCCGGAAACGATGTTTTATATACATACAAAAAATGTACATTGACCCTAGTATGATGGCGGAGGAACGAACATAATCGACCGTTTGTTGTTGATGATGGGTACTAAAGTTCGGAGACATTATACGAGTAAAATTAAAGATCATAATATAAAAACAACTCGAGTACAAAAGCAAAACCTAACAAAAAGTAAGGTACCTCGGAAGTGAGATCATGTTGTATCATAGAAGGCGTTATATCTCATGTCCCATTAATAGCAATCGAAATAGAATCCAAAAATAAAGTTTAAGAAAACAAAGACTCGTACATTTCTTATTGATTGATTATTACTTAACATCCATATATAAAAACTGTATAGAAATGAGGAAGGGTAGGTCAACTGGGTCAACGACTTTTTCCTGCCACAGGAAAAACATGGAGAGTTTTGTAGGACGAAAACTTTAGTAGCGAGAACAATGCGCCAACACTTTTTTCGAAACATTTTCTCATTGAAAATAGAGTGTGGTATTTTTTTCTCATTATATTACAATCAGCAAGCTAATAAGTTTTTCATATCATTTCCATCATATACGTATATTAGATTTTTCTGTGTTCTTTTTTTCTTTAATAGCTCAGTGTGGACTTAATATACAAACGTTATTGTTCTCACAACATGCACAATAATCAATTATTTATATATTTTTTTTAATTATTTATTCGTAGACCATATTGTACAAAACGCATTGAAAGTTCCTAGGAACAAAAATAATAATAATTAAATACGTAGATTATTTTTACTGTTTTCTTAAGGTATAGGTCCAGTAGAAAATGCTTTATACCAGTCACATGACCTACAACGTAACACAAGATCGTCTGCTACATATTCTACAATGGAAGGGAGAGGAAAGTCACAGACTGGACATTCGGTGGTATCTTATTCCACAGCTGACTTAGACAGTAATGGCGATATATTTTCCGGAGGCGCGACCAACCTTCATTCTAAACAACCCCCAATGGATCTGCCGGTCAAAGATATAGGTCTCAGTCTCTCCGCTACAGGGTACAACACTCCGAAAGGTTAGACAGCTTGTGACGAATTTTAATTTCATTTATACATTGTATAATTTCCTACCAAAATTAATTTAGGATTGACAATCGGTACTCATCACAAACCTCCATATTTGAGTCCACTATGTCCCGTATTACCTGTGGTTGTTTGTCGTGTTATTACTTGTTTCTCATGAATAATGCATAAGTACAACTAGCCACTCATCACACGTCCAGGTAAAAAAATACTGGGAGATTTGAATATGCATGCAACACTCTCTACACAAGAGAGCCTATATTATGTTGTCGATATTTACACTATGAAAATAAGGTCAACAAAGCTCGTTCATATCTAATTAAAACCAGGGAAATTCACCGTGTATATAGTGACCCACGAAGGAGACGAGGGAGATGTGTTGTAGGATATGTCCAGTAGGTACCAACGATGGTTATGTGCCGACTTTAAATAAACTTTACTTACTTACTTGTCATCAAATATATTTTTCCATTTTAGATACTTGAATTAGTCCCAAGCTTGGTACAAATCAAATATGTGCTTTGCATGTGTTATTCAATCAGTAGCTATAGCCAAGATTTATATCCTTCTATATAAATCCTTGCTATAGCCTTTCTTCAGTATGTACTGTTGCCCTGAATGTAGCTAATCATCAGAATAAATAAAATGTTAGAGAAAACCGTAGGGACAATCAAGAATGGACAATCCAGAGAAGCTGGCAATATTGGGTACAAAAGACGAAGACAAACAAAACAAAAACGACAACACATTATGTGTGGAGAGCACTATACGATATACAAGATATCTAGGGAACGGAATCGGAAACTCTTCAAAGATTTATTACAAATGTGCATCGAGAATACAAGAATGAGTTTAATTTTCACTAAATATATATAAATGTTCGTTTTTCTTCTTTCATTGCAGACATGTTACGTGAACAGGAACACTTGCAAGCACGTCAGACAAGGCAATTTGTAAGATATTGTTTAAGTTTTTTTTATATTATAATGTCAAAAAGGGACTGGGTATGGCCCCCATGCCATCGTACCTAATCCTTTCTCTACTTTGTAGGGTAGACAAATCAGAAATGAGTTTTTATGTAATTATATATTATGTGAGATGAGCAATCAATTTAAACCTAACGAAATGGTCATAAATCATCTTGATTTAGTTTGAATATGATTTTTTGTGCGGGGGTGTTGGTATTGCTTCATAATTTGTCATTCATAAATCATAATTGCAATAATACTTGTGGCCTTTTTTGGAGTATAATATACATGCAGTGTTGACTGGACCATTGGTAAATGTAAGTAGAAAAAACTACAGGTCAATATTTAGTTTCTGTGAAGTGTTTTGTAGATCATTGTTTGTCCTTTTTCTTTTGGCCATTGCATTGTCTGTTCTTCTTCAACCTACGACTTCTGATTACCCCCCTTTGATATCTTCAAACTTTTCTTATTAGTTTAATACCTCATCAAGAAAAAGGGGGTTGTACTGTCATGGTTGTGATCGTATGGTAGTTGGATTTACAACTACCTATGCAATCAGTGCCTATCACCACTAAAGTTGTGAGTTCGAATTACGTTCATTGCGAGGTGTACTCAATACAACATTATGTGATCAAATTGGTCATTGACTTGCGACAGTTCGGTGGTTTCTCCAGGTCTTCCGGTTTCTTCCACCAATAAAACTGACCGCAATGATATAACTGAAATATTGTTGAAAGTGGCGTTAATCACCATAAACCTAAACCAAACCATCATAAAAAAACGTGATATTAAGTTTATTTATCTATCTATACTTGTAGAATAACAAAGAACTACAGTATTCAGAATTGTCATTCAATCCTTCATCTGGTCCAAGATTTATTATCCATGGAAAGAATGACAAAACAGTTTATTCAAATGTTGATTTATCCATCAGAGTTAGTCCTTTGCCGCTTGCAGACAAAGATAGTGATTCTGATGACAAAGATGATGACTTCATGTATGTTGACAATATCAAAAAATATACAATGAAGCGATCAACACAAGTTAAACTGAACACGAAGTAAAACAATATGTAAAGAACACATGTAATGGGAGAATCATGGTTTATGCATGATCTGTTCCCTGACTTTTTTTCTGTTTGTGACATACAGTAAAAAAATGTGGGTTTTTTTTTTGCATACGAGAGGAACAATCCATGTCTGTTTGTAAACAGTTCATGGGGAAAATGTACCTTTACATGTTAACAATTACTTGAGAAAATGTACTTTTACATGTTAACAATTATTGAGAAAATGTATTTTTGCATGTTAACAATTACTTGAGAAAATGCACTTTTACATGTTAACAATTACTTGAGAAAATGTATTTTTGCATGTTAACAATTACTTGAGAAAATGTATTTTTGCATGTTAACAATTACTTGAGAAAATGTACTTTTACATATTAACAATTACTTGAGAAAATGTACTTTTACATATTAACAATTACTTGAGAAAATGTACTTTTACATGTTAACAATTACTTGAGAAAATGTATTTTTGCCTGTTAACAATTACTTGAGAACATGTACTTTTACATGTTAACAATTACTTGAGAAAATGTATTTTTGCATGTTAACAATTACTTGAGAAAATGTACTTTTACATATGAACAATTACTTGAGAAAATGTATTTTTGCATGTTAACAATTACTTGAGAAAATGTACTTTTACATATTAACAATTACTTAAGAAAATGTACTTTTGCATGTTAACAATTACTTGAGAAAATGTAGTTTTACATATTAACAATTACTTAAGAAAATGTATTTTTGCATGTTAACAATTACTTGAGAAAATGTACTTTTACATATTAACAATTACTTGAGAAAATGTACTTTTACATAATAATAATTACTTGAGAAAATGTACTTTTACATATTAACAATTACTTAAGAAAATGTACTTTTACATGTTAACAATTACTTGAGAAAATGTACTTTTACATATTAACAATTACTTGAGAAAATGTATTTTTGCATGTTAACAATTACTTAAGAAAATGTACTTTTACATGTTAACAATTACTTGAGAAAATGTACTTTTACATATTAACAATTACTTGAGAAAATGTACTTTTACATATTAACAATTACTTGAGAAAATGTACTTTTACATATTAACAATTACTTGAGAAAATGTACTTTTACATGTTAACAATTACTTGAGAAAATGTATTTTTGCATGTTAACAATTACTTGAGAAAATTTACTTTTACATATTAACAATTACTTGAGAAAATGTACTTTTACATATTAATAATTACTTGAGAAAATGTACTTTTACATATTAACAATTACTTAAGAAAATGTACTTTTACATGTTAACAATTACTTGAGAAAATGTACTTTTACATATTAACAATTACTTAAGAAAATGTATTTTTGCATGTTAACAATTACTTGAGAAAATGTACTTTTACATATTAACAATTACTTGAGAAAATGTACTTTTACATATTAATAATTACTTGAGAAAATGTACTTTTACATATTAACAATTACTTAAGAAAATGTACTTTTACATGTTAACAATTACTTGAGAAAATGTACTTTTACATATTAACAATTACTTGAGAAAATGTATTTTTGCATGTTAACAATTACTTGAGAAAATGTACTTTTACATATTAACAATTACTTGAGAAAATGTACTTTTACATATTAACAATTACTTGAGAAAATGTACTTTTACATGTTAACAATTACTTGAGAAAATTTATTTTTGCATGTTAACAATTACTTGAGAAAATGTACTTTTACATATTAACAATTACTTGAGAAAATGTATTTTTGCATGTTAACAATTACTTGAGAAAATGTACTTTTACATGTTAACAATTACTTGAGAAAATGTACTTTTACATGTTAACAATTACTTGAGAAATAAAATATACTTTTAAATGTTAACAATTACTTGAGAAAATGTACTTAATGCAGAAGATTTAATCTATCAATTGCATTTAATTGCTTCAGAAAAAAGGGTATTACTAGTAAGGTTGTATGTTAAACAATGCTCTGCAGTAGTTGCTATCTTTGATTTCATACAGACACAAAAACATCCAACGAAATATTCCTGTGAGAATAATCAAGGTTTTTTTTACATTATTATTTGCCAAGTTTGGTTACATTTGTTAAAGTGATTCCTGCGAAAATGATTGATACATGAAACTCTACCATGACAGACACAAAGTAATGTAGAAACCTTTGGTACAGGTCGGCATAAAATATTAGTTTTATCATTGTGGTAAATGTTATTGGTTGAGTTTACCCCAAGTACACACACAAAAACTGCCAACCAAGATTTAAAAATATGTAGTACATTATTTGGATCTATCTGGTTTTTTGTGTTCAAATTATTCTCTGCTCGATGCATTTATATATCCTAAGAAGAGTTTGCAGATACCAGAATACGTAAATCGAAGGACAGTAAACACAGGACAAAAGAAAAAGGACAAATGGACAAACAACGATCTACAAAACATACACATAAAACTAAAGATCAAGTAACACGAACTCAGGAGCTCCGGAAGGATGAACAGTTCCTCCTCCACTGGTGGCACCCATCGTATTAATCTAGTTACAAACCCGGTAATAAGTCATGAATGAGGAAAGGACTGGGAAGTGTTTACGACAAGTGGAACATATCTGTGGTCATTTGTGACACAGATATTCCATAACGGTCAACAAAGTCATGGTGGCGACAGTAAAACTTTCAAAGTGATGAGTTCAACTTAACCACTGTTGACATGTTTTATTTGTTTGACTTAAATTCCCGGGATCGGGCTTAGAAGTTCTAAAGAAAACGGATTTGATGTGGGATACTTTCAAAATCTAGTACATTTTGCAGTCTGCTGGGCATGAACCAAAAGAGCAGCAATTATTATATATGATCAATTGTTGTATTATTTTAAGACCACAATGAAAAGTGGCTTGGTTTAGATTTATGGTGCTTAACGTCACTTTCAACAATATTTCGGTTATATCATGATGGTCAGTTTTGTTGGTGGAGGAAATCAGTGTCCAGAGAAAACCACCGACCTGTTGCAAGTCACTGACAAACTTTATCAGATAATGTTGTATCGAGTACACCTCGCCATGAACGTGGTTCGAACTCACAACGTTAGTTGTGGTAGGCATTGATAGCATAGGTAGTTGAAAATCCAACTATCATACGATCATGACCACGATGGCCTCGTTACTGAAATAAAAATAGATTTCCATTAAAAGAACAGATAAGTAATATAAAATTTTATTGGTTTGTAAAAATAAAACAAAAAAATCACGAGTATAAAATCCATAGACAAAACATTTCAAAAAAATTGCTGATTATCATAAACAATAACAGATGTTTCATGAGTAAAATATAACTGATACAGCTAAACCTGCCTTAGTGACCACCTTTATTTTGCAATAACTTGTATTACGTAACCTTAATTTTAATTTCCCTTCACAGTGCATTTCGTATTAATTAAACTTCATGAATAAAATATAACTGATATTTTCTATCCTTTTATAATAATAATACAATGGAATTTATAAATATATATAAAGAATAATTTATTTTTCTGAGTATTCAAATTATGCTCAACTGGAATATATATTATAGAAAACCGCTCTTAAAATAGAATAAGAGCCAGTGCAGTCTATTGTTACATCATACATGTAAAAAGAAATATCAATATTTTATGGGATCAATAAAAAAAAATTCCTCTCCCTAATTGATTTTTTTTTATAAAAAAAAATTAATAATTTTAAAGTAAAGGAATGATCTGAATATAAAATACAACAACAAAATTGAACATAATTACAAACATAAAGGTAAAATAAAAACAAAGAACAAAATACTGATAACGTGAATTTCAACAAAAAACTGACAGCAAAAGCTCCAGAAGAGATAGTACCTCTTTTCTACTAAGAGAACCCATCATGTACTGTAATGACAATACAAGAAAAAAACAATAATATTGATTGTACCTGCAACAAACATTGTGGCTATGTCTCCACAACAAACATTGTGGCTATGTCTCCACAACAAACATTGTGGCTATGTCTCCACAACAAACATTGTGGCTATGTCTCCACAACAAACATTGTGGCTATGTCTCCACAACAAACATTGTGGTTATGTCTCCACAACAAACATTGTGGCTATGTCTCCACAACAAACATTGTGGCTATGTCTCCACAACAAACATTGTGGCTATGTCTCCACAACAAACATTGTGGTTATGTCTCCACAACAAACATTGTGGCTATGTCTCCACAACAAACATTGTGGCTATGTCTCCACAACAAACATTGTGGCTATGTCTCCACAACAAACATTGTGGCCATGTCTCCACAACAAACATTGTGGCTATGTCTCCACAACAAACATTTTGTGGATACGTCTCCACATCAAAAACTGTCAGTGACGGTAGCTCCAGAAGAGATAGTACCTCTTTTCTACTAAGAGAACCCATCATGTACTGTAATGACAATACAAGAAAAAAACAATAATATTGATTGTACCTGCAACAAACATTGTGGCTATGTCTCCACAACAAACATTGTGGCTATGTCTCCACAACAAACATTGTGGATATGTCTCCACAACAAACATTGTGGCTATGTCTCCACAACAAACATTGTGGCTATGTCTCCACAACAAACATTGTGGCTATGTCTCCACAACAAACATTGTGGCTATGTCTCCACAACAAACATTGTGGCTATGTCTCCACAACAAACATTGTGGTTATGTCTCCACAACAAACATTGTGGCTATGTCTCCACAACAAACATTGTGGCTATGTCTCCACAACAAACATTGTGGCTATGTCTCCACAACAAACATTGTGGTTATGTCTCCACAACAAACATTGTGGCTATGTCTCCACAACAAACATTGTGGCTATGTCTCCACAACAAACATTGTGGCTATGTCTCCACAACAAACATTGTGGCTATGTCTCCACAACAAACATTGTGGCCATGTCTCCACAACAAACATTGTGGCTATGTCTCCACAACAAACATTTTGTGGATACGTCTCCACATCATAAACTGTCAGTGACGGTAGCTCCAGAAGAGATAGTACCTCTTTTCTACTAAGAGAACCCATCATGTACTGTAATGACAATACAAGAAAAAAACAATAATATTGATTGTACCTGCAACAAACATTGTGGCTATGTCTCCACAACAAACATTGTGGCTATGTCTCCACAACAAACATTGTGGCTATGTCTCCACAACAAACATTGTGGCTATGTCTCCACAACAAACATTGTGGCTATGTCTCCACAACAAACATTGTGGCTATGTCTCCACAACAAACATTGTGGCTATGTCTCCACAACAAACATTGTGGCTATGTCTCCACAACAAACATTGTGGTTATGTCTCCACAACAAACATTGTGGCCATGTCTCCACAACAAACATTGTGGCCATGTCTCCACAACAAACATTGTGGCTATGTCTCCACAACAAACATTTTGTGGATACGTCTCCACATCAAAAACTGTCAGTGACGGTAGATAAAACACAATGGTTTATATTTATAGAATATCAATGTAAATCTAACAAATTAAATACATTGAGTATAATTTTTATAAGAGATTCTCAACACCCAGACAAGGTGTACTCAATACAACAATATGTGATAAAGTTTGTCAGTGACCTGCGACAGGTTGGTGGTTTTCTACGGGTACACGGTTTCCTCCACCAATAAAACTGACCGCCATGATATAACTGAAATATTGTTGAAAGTGGCATTAAACACCATAATCCTAACCCTATAATGAGATTCTGGAAAAAAAAATTCTTGTGTATTCTTTCACCACAATTAAGCTTTTGTTAAAATAAGAAGCAAGTTTTTGCTAATAACAATGTATGATAAAAGATAAACTGCAACAGGATTTGTGTTCATGAGTATAATCATATTTCCTTGAGAAAAGATACATAGAAAATAGTTGTTTATATATAAACATATAATTTATAAGTAAAAAAGGCACAACTCTGGATAAATTAATTCTTTCAGCTTAAAATTTATTCACTGAAGATGTGGATGTATCTTGAAAATATTGATTGATTGATTATTGCTTATCGTTCATATGGAGTACTATTTCAGCAATACTAGTAGTCCTCACGATGAGCACTGATCGTAAGGCCCAAGACATGTAAAACTTTGTTCCTCACGATGAGCACCGATCGTAAGGCCCAAGACATGTAAAACTTTGTTCCTCACGATGAGCACTGATCGTAGGGCCCAAGACATGTAAAACTTTGTTCCTCACGATGACCACTGATCCTAAGGCCCAAGACATATACAACTTTGTTCAGACCAGTATATTTTTCAGTTTTTATTTTGAAATATATAAAAAAATAAATTCAAGAATTTGATTTGGACCAGAAAATTCAAATTTTCATTTCAAGGACTAGAATACACAAAACACTATAAAGAAATAAGGGAGGGACAGGTCAACCAATGGCAATGCATTCCAAATGCTAAAGTTAACAATATTATCAATAGGAGTTTAAATCAATTTCAAACAAGGTTGTGAGTTCACCAAATGTCATACATTTGGAGTTTAAGTGTGGAAGGAGTAAATATGTTTTTCTCCCTGCATTTTTGAGGTCATCTGGTCAGATTATTTTCTAGAAGATACAAATAATTTGAAAATGAATCTGCTACTTTCATTATGCCCAACATGGTGGCATTATCATTTTAGATTTTTTTTAACGCTTGTTCCTTTCAAACTCAAAACCCTTGTCTGACAACACTCTAACCTACATGATTGGCGAATTGCATACATGTTTTTACCATGAATACAGCTGAAATATTACTTACCGGTACATGATCTTAAACAACAATCAATCAATATGTACCCATTGAAAAACAAGGAATAAAGCTTACCCAATTCAGAAGAGATTTTCGAGATATAAATATAATAACTATATAACAAATACAAAACAATGTTAAATGGTAGCATATATTAGAGTTGACCAGATTCAACTTTCTACAGGCAGTGACCCTTACATATGACCATCAATGTAAAAAGGGGCTTCATACATTTAGAATTTAACAAGGATTTCTACAGACAAAATGATCCCTACATGCTTTGATCAATGTTAAATGGGTAGCATATAGCTGTATTGACCTCTATAGACAAAGTGATTCATACATGATATAATCAATGTAAATTAGGAAGAATACCTGGGTCGACATTTCTACACAGGTTTTTGGACAAACCTTAATGTAATATAAGAAAGTGACCTGAACACAATAATAAATACAAACAGAGGCATAAAGTATTGCCAGTAATCCAATCTGATGTCATAATAGTCTAATACTAATTCTGATGGTATCGTTGTTGCGTTGTCTTCTCTACATATGGTAAATGCTGTAAAATTGTGGTCAGTGAAACAACTACAAAACAAGTCAGTTAGTATAAATGTATATCTTATATGGATTTTACTGAAATAAGGCAATCTTAAAGTTAGAACTTTTTTTAATGTGTCTTTTTACTCAAATTTAAGCTGGTGTGTTAAAGCAAGAACTCTTGATAATTTTTTTTAAATCGGGGTCAACCTTGGTCTCTTCAGAAATCTAAAGTAAATAAAGGCAATTCTTTCCCGCCTTTCTGGAAATGGATTAACCATTGCGATCATGTTAAAAAGGGAGTTGGATGATTTTCATTTGACAAATGGTACACGTTACCACTACGATTTGTGGGTTTGACACTTGTCAAGGTGTATTTGATACCATCAAAATTGATGAAGTTTGTCAGTGTCATACAAATGTACAAAATATCAGTGTTTTTCCCCAGGTATTCAGACTTCCTCCCACAATCAAATTGACTGTCGTAATAAAATTGAATAATTTTGTAGTCGTAAAAAATTTGTAAATCAATACCTAGCAAAAATATAATCTTGTTTATTGACAAATTTAAAGACCTACCTTAAAGGTGGGGCATTTTTAAATTCTATGTACATCATCGAATGGAATGAATAATACACAAAAGATAGATATTTGGTCCAGTCTAACCAGACAGGTAATGTACGAGTAAACAATCCACCTGTAAATAAATAAACATGTAAATAAAATTATGTATCAAACAGGTAAATCCATCTATTAATCAAGTGTGCATGTAATTAAGAAAAAGTAATATAAATGAGAGATATGTTGTCAAGATTAGCCAGTAAGACAGTTTTTTATGACAATAAACATATACCATATAACTGGTAATTTCTGAGGTATTTTTTTAGGAGGCAAAAAAAGTCAGCAGAAAATAAATGTCTTCTTTTTTGTTCAAAACCACAGAAATTTCACACCCCACCAATTATATGGTATATAAAATAAATGGTCTTGATGGTGTAATGACATGTTCACCTCAGTATTCGTAAGATCTTCATTTCAAACCAAAGACAATAATTATGGAATTTGCTGCTTTTCCACTAAGCATGCAGCATTAAAGGATTGTTCGGAGTCAGAATCTAACTGACGACTGCTGTTTTAGTTAGCTAGCACATAAAATAGCCAGTAGTGTTGGTCTAGAGTAATACATCACTGGAATCTTAAAATAGCCAGCCATGTTGGTCTAGAGTAATACATCACTGGAATCTTAAAATAGCCAGCAGTGTAGGTCTAGAGTAATACATCACTGGAATCTCATAATCTCTAACTTAAGTGGTATTTATTCGAATTTCATCAGTTTTATTCTAATATAAGTAGTTTTTCCCTATAAATAAAAAAAAGTGTGGTGAAAATGTACATCTTAAATTAGATGTTTCCTGTATTAAATCAAATGAGCCTCCCACACAACATACCTAACAACATTATGGTCATCTGAATGAGTATAGTTACTGTTATTGCTTGTCTCATCTCTGTATTAATTATACCAAGGAACAGTCCAAGACTCTGAAAAAACATAAACAGGGAATCAGTTCAATTTACATTCAACTTCAACTTCAATCAGGTTACTTAGTAACATCTGCAAGCAGACATCTCACTAAGGACTATATTTACACGTGCGCACAGCAGAGCCTCAAAGCTTAAAAGAAACAACATATTTACACTGTACAAGTATATGGAAGTTTAGAATACTCCCTTGACTGCCACCTTGAATGTGTCCAAGTCTGGGACGGCTATCACAGGCGGTGGTAGTTGGTTCCTACATTTAACAGAACCCTAAATAAAATTAAATCCTATATAAGCCAAACATTAAATAAAGTTCCTTTGTAGGAAACCTTTGTTAATTTAACCTGTATAAACTGAACGACTATATATTCTGAACACAACATTTGGTCCCAAGGAGGTTAAGTTAAGGCATGTTTCACTACACTACATTTAATAACCTACAATTACATGACTTTCCCTGCTGTAGTGTGCTTTCAGTGTATTTCAGCAAAACTAGAATTTGGTAGCTTCTTTTTTCCAAAACCTACATTTGAAGTAAATTTTGAAATGTCACAAATTTCTGACAGATTTCTACTTTACTTCCAAATTAATCATGAAATTAATTATAGCGAACCAACTGATAGTTTACCCATGTTTCAATTGGTATTGTGTTAGGAATCGATCTGGTATTTGTGAGGAATTATCCGTCGTAATATTCTTGTTTGTTCATACAGGCGCTTTGAGGATAAAAACAGCATTTAATTTGGGAAAAATACATTTATTATTCCATATTAAGCTATTGATTTAGTGAAGGGTAATTATTTCTATTTTTGTCATCCATGTTTTTATCGTTTTTGGGAGACTGAAATATAGGGTATATGATGTGACATTCCCGACTTATGATATTATCCCCTGAGGAGCAGCCGAAGGGAATATATATCCTAAGCCGGGAATGTCACATTATATACCCTGTCTGATAGCTGAATAACAGATATATTACGGATTTAACTATTTTTTTAAATACAGAATCAAACTGTCGTATAAAAAAGTCATCCATGGATTTTTGTTTTATTGTTTTCTTTTTCTGTTTTGTTTGTTTGTTTGTTTTTTCCTATTTGTTTTATTTTACCACTTACATAGTTCTAATTCATGTTTTTATTTTCCTATTTGTTTTATTTTACCACTTACATAGTTCTAATTCATGTTTTTATTTTCCTTTTTGTTTTATTTTACCACTTACATAGTTCTAATTCATGTTTTTATTTTCCTATTTGTTTTATTTTACCACTTACATAGTTCTAATTCATGTTTTTATTTTCCTATTTGTTTTATTTTACCACTTACATAGTTCTAATTCATGTTTTTATTTTCCTTTTTGTTTTATTTTACCACTTACATAGTTCTAATTCATGTTTTTATTTTCCTATTTGTTTTATTTTACCACTTACATAGTTCTAATTCATGTTTTTATTTTCCTATTTGTTTTATTTTACCACTTACATAGTTCTAATTCATGTTTTTATTTTCCTATTTGTTTTATTTTACCACTTACATAGTTCTAATTCATGTTTTTATTTTCCTATTTGTTTTATTTTACCACTTACATAGTTCTAATTCATGTTTTTATTTTCCTATTTGTTTTATTTTACCACTTACATAGTTCTAATTCTTGTTTTTATTTTCCTATTTGTTTTATTTTACCACTTACATAGTTCTAATTCATGTTTTTATTTTCCTATTTGTTTTATTTTACCACTTACATAGTTCTAATTCATGTTTTTATTTTCCTATTTGTTTTATTTTACCACTTACATAGTTCTAATTCATGTTTTTATTTTCCTATTTGTTTTATTTTACCACTTACATAGTTCTAATTCATGTTTTTATTTTCCTATTTGTTTTATTTTACCACTTACATAGTTCTAATTCATGTTTTTATTTTCCTATTTGTTTTATTTTACCACTTACATAGTTCTAATTCATGTTTTTATTTTCCTATTTGTTTTATTTTACCACTTACATAGTTCTAATTCATGTTTTTATTTTCCTATTTGTTTTATTTTACCACTTACATAGTTCTAATTCATGTTTTTATTTTCCTATTTGTTTTATTTTACCACTTACATAGTTCTAATTCATGTTTTTATTTTCCTATTTGTTTTATTTTACCACTTACATAGTTCTAATTCATGTTTTTATTTTCCTATTTGTTTTATTTTACCACTTACATAGTTCTAATTCATGTTTTTATTTTCCTATTTGTTTTATTTTACCACTTACATAGTTCTAATTCATGTTTTTATTTTCCTATTTGTTTTATTTTACCACTTACATAGTTCTAATTCATGTTTTTATTTTCATTTTTGTTTTATTTTACCACTTACATAGTTCTAATTCATATGTAAAAAACATATTCAATATGTTGCGTCTTTTATTTTCATTTTTTCTAAATATCGTCATTTCTAGATGGCGGCAAAATATGCGTCACGTTATATTTCATGCATGAGGTGTCTCATGAAAGTAACGGGTTTGCAATAATTTAAATGTTAACAACGTCTAACAAACACTTGGTGTTGCTCTGTTATTTCGAAAGTGTTCAAGGCGCAAAGTTTAACACGCCTTACTCTTAGCTTGTTTATTGCGATGTTCAAGTTTGCTATGGTACAGCCGTGGAACATAGGATTAGGAGTTTGCTGAATCGATCTGGTGTTTTGTGACGGAATTAACAGTAGTAATATATTTTTGTTCATACAGCTGTTTTGAGTATAAAAACAGCATTTAATTTGGGAAAAATACTTTTATTATTCCGTATTATGCTATTGATTCAGTGAAGCGTAATTATTTGTCGTCCATGTTGTTATCGTTCTTGAGAGACTGAAATATATACCCCGTCTGTTTTCCGAATATATACTGACATTCAGGTTTGAAGAACCAATGAAAAATTGTGTAACAAACTAAACCCGTAATATATGCTGATATTCATGGTTGAAGAACCAACGAGAATTTGTGTAACAAACTAAATCCATAATATATATATTGGGAATAAACTTTTTTTTAAACCAAAGAAGATCAAAATCCTACACCTGAGAGTTTAATTGTTTTAGGGGAGTTTTAATCAATGAGTGATTGACTTCTCTCTTCCGCTTATACAATAAGAAGTTTAAATTCCAACAATAGGATTCACCTGTAAACAAAAGCAATTTGGAAACATTCCCAGGAAAAACCTATTTTAATAAAATGATAGTGTATTATAGAATTGATTGGCAAAAGTTTTAGGAGAAAATTCACCATCTACATGTCGTAGCTAATGATAATAATTAGAATGTTTCCCAATATGGAATTCTTAAAATCTAACATGTTGACAAGTATGATATTACAGATGGCAACTAAAATGACAATACCAAAGAAAAATTACCTGTCCTGTTAATGCAGTTATAAAAATTGTTCCAATGGAGGCTAAGAAAGCTACAAAACCATTAAGTCCTATACACCAATAGACTACCGTTACAAAGAAGAATGGCTGTATTAGAATCAAAGGGAGCTCACTGGTACACTTTCCCAGGAAATATGCAGATAAACGATACCAACCGGCCGCTCTTTCTTTGTTAATGACAATCTTTTCAAAAGGAACTGAAAACATAACAACATTTTTTTTTAATGGAATTTTTCATATAAAGGAAGAAAATGAAGAATTTGACAAAATTCCTGATAACTCTATTTTAGAACTACATACAGGCACTATTTCATTTTTATTAATTCCGTTAAGGGGATGTCGTGGTCGTGATCATATGATGGTTGGATTTACAACTACCTGTGCAATCAGTGACTATCATCACTAAAGTTGTGAGTTTGAATCCCGCTCATGGCAAGGTGTACTTGATGCACTTTATTTGATAAAGTTTGTCAGTGACTTGCGACAGGTCGATGGTTTTCTCCAGTTTCTTCCATCAATAAAACTGACCTCGATATAACTGAAATATTGTTGAAAGTGGTGTTAAACACCATAAACATAAACCTATTAGTTCAGTTCAATTTTTCTCACCAATAAAACACTCATTTTGTTATAGAAGATAAAGAGTAACTTTTGTTCTTATAAACAATCTTCAGGCTGAATTGTAGGCATAGTACCATCATAAAGGTTTCATAATACCCACTGGTTTATTTTGTTCCTGTATTTAAATACTGTTACAGTGACAGCCGGAACCTTTGAACCGTAATGAGAGCGGGAGGTTTGGCGCCTTAAAATCTGATTCAACCCACCATTTCTTTAGAAATGCCTGTACCAAGTCAGGGTCATTACGGTTTTCACAGTTTTCCAGTTGTTGACTGATTTTGTCTGTTTATATAATTATGAGTTTTGACTTTCCCTTTGTAAGATTGTTCGGAGTTCGGTAATTTTGTTATTACCTTTATTTACTATTAGCACCCCTTTTTGGCCCAGAATATCCCCCCAAATAAATCTTGTTTGTGTTTATAATGCACATAGACTTTTGGAAAAAATTGCCATCAGAAATGTAAGCATTACATGTGAATCGTGTATATATTTTTCAATCCTTTGAGCATGTTTTCTCTGCTGAGGGAATTTTAAAGCCATATAATCTCCTTTAAAATTCGTGATCATATGATGGTTGGATTTACAACTACCTGTGCAATCAGTGACTATCATCACTAAAGTTGTGAGTTTAAATCCCGCTCATGGCAAGGTGTACTTGATGCAACTTTATTTGATAAAGTTTGTCAGTGACTTGCGACAGGTCGATGGTTTTCTCCAGTTTCTTCCATCAATAAAACTGACCTCGATATAACTGAAATATTGTTGAAAGTGGTGTTAAACACCATAAACATAAACCTATTAGTTCAGTTCAATTTTTCTCACCAATAAAACACTCATTTTGTTATAGAAGATAAAGAGTAACTTTTGTTCTTATAAACAATCTTCAGGCTGAATTGTAGGCATAGTACCATCATAAAGGTTTCATAATACCCACTGGTTTACTATTAGCACCCCTTTTTGGCCCAGAATATCCCCCCAAATAAATATTGTTTGTGTTTATAATGCACATAGACTTTTGGAAAAAATTGCCATCAGAAATGTAAGCATTACATGTGAATCGTGTATATATTTTTCAATCCTTTGAGCATGTTTTCTCTGCTGAGAGAATTTTAAAGCCATATAATCTCCTTTAAAATTCAATAAAATTTTAAAATATTAATTGTGTCAGGATTTATTGGCATCTTCATATGAATTTTTTTATTGTCCGGATGTTGATTAATGGATATGAAATCTGTAAATATTTTTAAATTCGGGATCTCATCAAAATGTGATGCAATTGATGGTTTAAGATAAAAGAAAATACTGATATAGAATAAAGAAAAACAAACAATTGTCACTTATTATTACATTGTTGAACATTGCTGAGCTTGTGATGAGTTGTAGGAAATACTGTTGCTACATACATCAAGGAGTGCTGACAATCGGTTATTTTTTGCATCTTTAAAATTTACCAAAGTTCTAATTAATGATCATTAATGAATTACAAACAAATGCCTTAATATTATATTGGGGAAACAGCATCCAAACCATACAATCATAATTGATATAGTTATATGTTGTAATTCATTGCCAATTGGATTATACTTAACATCACTTGAGATCTAGCTTGTACATTAGCACAGATAACTTATTTATTAGCATTGACTTACATGAAGTTACAGCATCAAATAAAGGAATAAATCCCCAGTGTATACTGATGAAAAATACCTGTAACGTAAATAAAGGAATAAATCCCCAGTGTATACTGATGAAAAATACCTGTAACGTAAATAAAGGAATAAATCCCCAGTGTATACTGATGAAAAATACCTGTAACGTAAATAAAGGAATAAATCCCCAATGTATACTGATGAAAAATACCTGCAATGTAAATAAAGGAATAAATCCCCAATGTATACTGATGAAAAATACCTGTAACGTAAAAAGCAAATAATTTTGAAAAAATTTAATATTTCTGTATGGTGTTCAAACAAAAAATACATTATGTTTTCAACTAGAAACTTTCACACTGTCTTTTTGTCACTATCACCAGTCATGAAATTAATTAATAATGGAGTTTTCTGCAAAATTCTTTCACCTCCCTGTATATTTAAACCATCTTAATTTCAGTATAATTGAATTGTGCTGCAATGAAAATAATAGAAATTATAAATGCTGTGAATTTTCTACCAATGTTTTCATTATTAAGCTCCTTTTTTTATTTGGTAAGGAGGGGGTTCCTACTTCTTCATTTCAAGTTCATCCAAATGTGAAATTATGTACCCTAGTCTAATGAAGAAAAAAAAGGATACTCCAGTTTCCTCCACCAATAAAATTGACTGCCACAATATAACTGAAATATTGCTGAAAGTGGTTCTAAACACCCTAATCCTATTACTTCTGACAGTGTTTATACTGCATTTATTAGTTTCTTTTTACTTTTTTTTTTATCTAAGGCCAAGCCTTCTATCTCTCTGTATACTTACAGCACCCATTCTGTCTCTAAGTGTTTCCTCTGACCGAGGCAGCTGGAACCATATCGCACTCACAATTAAACATATCAAAATATTCTCTATCAATTTCACTTTATCAAGAATTCTAACTGCTGATAATTTAAATGATCTAAGAGTTAAGTTTTTATATTGAGTCCAGAAACCAGTCGGCCATTTTGTTTTCTTCGCTTCATCAAAAACATTTTCTTTGCTTACATCAATCTCTAGTAAACTGGAATGGATATTTCCTAAAAAAAAAAAGATAACAAATCAATTATTATAGTTTGGTTTGGTTTTATGGTGTTTAACGCCACTTTCAACACTATTTCAGTTATATCGTGGCGATCAGTTTTATTGGTGGAGGAAACCGGAGTACCCGGAAAAATACACCGACCTGTCACAAGTCACTGACAAACTTTATCACATAATGCTGTATCGAGTACGCCTCGCCTGGTTGGGATTCGATCTCACATTGTTAGAAATGATAGGCACTGATTGCACATGTAGTTTAAATCCAACTACTATATGATCACGGCACTGACTGCCCCTCAATTATTATAGGGGGCCCGGGTGGCTCAATGAGTTAGGTCATTGGATCTAACAACTCATACAAGCCTATCACCAATACGACGTCGGGTCGCGCCCGACTTTGTAAATTACAAAAAAGGGTGCACTCGACTCACAGCCGCATGTGATAAAGTTTACCAGTTGTTTGCCCATGGTCGGTGGTTCTCTCCGGGTACTACGGCTTCCTCCACCATTAAAACTGGTTGCCATGATATAGCTGAAATATTGTTGAAAGTGGTGCTAAAACACAAAATTAAAAAAAAAAAATCAATTATTATAATGGAACATTCAATGGCATGTCAATAATGTAAAGTAATTGTAGCGATTTACAAGCTATATAACAATAACATGAGGGGCCTCAGAAATTGTTAATTCATGGATTGCCATCTATCTTGGAGATCAGTGCCCATCATGGTTAAGGTTTCACCAATTCAACTTTCTCTTATAGCTATGTGTGTTAGCTAAAACCTTTTTTCAATAAATATTGAAAAAAAATTACAAGTGGAAGGTGGGTGGTTTTTTTTTAGTGATCTTCTTTTTTCCCTCTCAAAAAAATTTGCTTACAGTCAAAACATGATATTACAAACTCAGAAACTGTGAAATCATTATTAATCATGGGGTTCTAATTTTCGTGGATTTTGTAGTTCACTTAAATACAATTTTCCCATTGATTGTTGCCTGTAATGTATGAAACCACGAATTCAAGAACCCAGGGATCAATGTATTTTGTAAAAACCACGAAAATTGGTGCCAAGGAATAAAAGTACTTTCACAGTAAGTTGTTTCTATTGATGACTTGAAGTAAAAAAAATTGTCCCATCGAAGTATCTTTCAGCTTATTGTATCATGGATAATTCTAATATTCAGATATATCACAAAGTGTATGCAATGATTTGTCATATTGACAACAACGTAGCTAAATCTTGTCGAAAGTGGCGATCCTAATCTTAAATATAATGTGATACATCTCATATGTAAATCAGCTATAACAAACATTTAACGCCAACTGAGCATTATTTTCAGCTATATGATGGCGAGAACAAATTACATGTACATTCAATGAGTGAATGAATGAGTGTTGCTTAATGCCAAATCCAACGAGAACAAGTTACATTTGATGAAATGATGATGATGACCACTTTGTACTAGACCAACACCCTTAATTGGATCTTTATAGTGCTAGCACACTGAAAAAACATTTCATGGGTAGAAAAGTTTTTTCGACTCGGACACATGATCCTGATTCTGAGCCAATCAGTCTTTGCTCCTACTCCTTAATGACCTTAGTGAACCAACACTAGTTTTATAGTCTTTAGTTTGACAAGAACTCATAATCTACAACACTTGAGGCGATCATCTTCTAACCATTACACTACCCGATCAGTTACATTTGCTTAGACATTTTTATGGCATGTTTAAAGTCAACCAGTCTGTCATTGCACTTTTTTAACAGATGCTTAAAATAGATTTACAGGTATACCAACTACTGCAGTCTTTTTTAATAAATTTAACAATACAATTATATTAGAGAACATGTCTAATTTAATTTTGGAAGAACCAAATATTTGTGTCCATCCAACATTAAATTTATTTTTGATTATTGTTTTATCAAGATTTAATAAACTTCAAATATTATACAAACAAACTAAAAACAGAACATATAGTATTCTATAGTAAATATGTACCTTCTCCCACTTCAGATCTATTTTTCCAGAATTTAAACTTCTCTAGTTTTGAAGGAGTTTTATCTAAATCAAATTCAGATTTCCATTCCATTATCAGTGAACCTGGATCATAGCTTAATACATCCCTGTCATATTGTTTCCTGAAAAATGATAGCTTCATCATAGATTTAAGTCTCAAAACTTTAAATAAACACAAATGTACTTATTAAGACTAAACTCTGACCCTTGTGTGAAGCTACCATCTTTGTGGTGTAATGTTATCTTGAGTGTGGACAATCATGGTTTTTACACCCTGTCAGATCTTGAGTGTGGACAATCATAGGTTTTACACCCTGTCAGATCAAACCAATGACTATCAAATTGGTATTTGCTGCTTCTCCACTAAGCAAACAACATTAAGAAGTAAGAGCTGTTAACCAGTACCCAGAATAATGTGTGAGAGTTGAGAAATATAGAATCTAACACCGGAAAAAGTGCAAGACAGGGAAATCTCCGACACCCGAGTATAAGATTTCAATTGAAATCTTACCCTCGGGTGTCGGAGATTTCCCTGTCTTGCACTTTTTGCCAGTGTTTGATTTTATTTCTCACTTTTATCAGCTGTTTTTAATTTCGTGTTTGTTTATGTACTTTTAGCAGATGATCATGTAAACAATGTGAGTTATTTCCCCTTCATGTCAATCAAAAAAGTAGTTCCATATTTTTGTGTATTGCGTGAAGGTTATTATGTAATAATATGGCTGATTGTTAGGATTTGCGTGTTTATAAAAGATTGAAAACTTATATACAGTGAATTGTTTATTTTAAAAAAGAAAAGCATGGAGAATTGGGGGCAGTTGACATAAACTGTACAGCATGCATTTGCCGGTAAAACGCATGTGATTTTTCTGTCTTGCACTAGTGCAAGATAAGAAAATCTCACATCGCTAAAATTAGGAACTGGTCTGTCTCAAAAGTGAGAAATATGTTTCCTGGAGGACTGTTATTTCTGACAGTGAGTTAGCAAAATACAAATCCAACTCAGCATGTTGACCCTTTCCTCATTCATGACTTACCACCATCTTATTAGACAAGAGTAACACAACAAGAACCACCAGTGAAATAGGACATGATTACCATTTCCAGAGCACCCGAGTTCACCCCTGGGTTTTTGTTGCTCAATCTTTAGTTTTCTGTATAGTGTTTTGTAGATCATTGTTTGTCCTTTCTTTTGGCCAGTGTATTTTCTGTCCTTTCTTTTGGCCATTGCATTGTCTGTCCTTTCTTTTGGCCATTGTATTGTCTGTCCTTTCTTTTGGCCATTGTATTGTTTGTCCTTTCTTTTGGTCATTGTATTGTCTGTCCTTTCTTTTGGTTATTGTATTGTCTGTCCTTTCTTTTGGCCAGTGTATTTTCTGTCCTTTCTTTTGGCCATTGCATTTTCTGTCCTTTCTTTTGGCCATTGTATTGTCTGTCCTTTCTTTTGGTCATTGTATTGTCTGTCCTTTCCTTTGGCCATTGTATTGTCTGTCCTTTCTTTTGGCCATTGTATTGTTTGTCCTTTCTTTTGGCCATTGTATTGTCTGTCCTTTCTTTTGGCCATTATATTGTTTGTCCTTTCTTCTGGCCATTGCATTGTCTGTCCTTTCTTTTGGCCATTGTATTGTCTGTCCTTTCTTTTGGCCATTGTATTGTCTGTCCTTTCTTTTGGCCATTGTATTGTTTGTCCTTTCTTTTGGCCATTGTATTGTTTGTCCTTTCTTTTGGCCATTGCATTGTCTGTCCTTTCTTTTGGCCATTGTATTGTCTGTCCTTTCTTTTGGCCATTGTATTGTCTGTCCTTTCTTTTGGCCAGTGTATTTATTGTCTGTCCTTTCTTTTGGCCAGTGTATTGTCTGTCCTTTATTTTGGCCATTGTATTGTCTGTCCTTTCTTTTGGCCATTGTATTTTCTGTCCTTTCTTTTGGCCATTTTATTGTCTGTCCTTTATTTTGGCCATTGCATTGTCTGTCCTTTCTTTTGGCCAGTGTATTGTCTGTAATTTCTTTTCGCCATTGTATTGTTTGTCCTTTCTTTTGGCCATTGTATTGTTTGTCCTTTCTTTTGGCTATTGTATTGTCTGTCCTTTCTTTTGGCCATTGTATTGTCTGTCCTTTCTTTTGGCCGTTGTATTGTCTGTCCTTTCTTTTGGCCATTGTATTGTCTGTCCTTCCTTTTGGCCATTGCATTGTCTGTCCTTTCTTTTGGCCATTGTATTGTCTGTCCTTTCTTTTGGCCATTGTATTGTTTGTTTTCTTCAATTCAGAGCTTCTAATTACCTCTTTAGTATCTTCAAACTTTTCATAAGTTAGATATCATCATCTGATCAAAAGGTAACATATTCTACTCACTCACTAAAACATCTACCAGTAATGATTTATACACAGATAAAGTATACAGTAGTCTCCCTCTTATAAAGCCACATCTTCTGCAATGAAAGGGTGACCTTTAATAAGAGGGGTCACCTCTCTTGAGGGGACAATTTAGTAGTATAACACTACCTCAGTTTCGTCTGAAATCTGGCTTGTTAAGAGGGGTAACCTTTGGTATGAGTGGTGTTATAAGGGGGGATAATGGTGCTTAACGTCCCTTTCAATAATATTTCAGTTATATCGTGGCGATCAGTTTTATTGGTGGAGGAAAACGGAGTACCCTGAGAAAACCACCAACCAGCTGCAAGTTACTGACAAACTTTATCACATAACATTGTAGCGTAGCCTTATAAAAAATGGACTACTGTATTACTGTTGTATTTTAAAGCACGAAGTCCTTTTAACGGTAGGCTGTCCGATTTTTCCTCCTATATATTGATAGCCAAATATCTGTTCACCGGAAGTTTAAAAAAATAGATCAATTGATATTCAGAAATGCAAAAGAAATATATTTCAATGAAAAATTCCCAATTCTTTAATTATTTACTCTATGCAAAATCGAAATAAACTTGAAATAAAATTTGAATAAAAAATTATCTTTCTACGAAACTCTCGACGGAAGAGCAGCGTAGGTAAAATGAACGGAACCGCCATAACAAATCGGCTACAAATTCATTCAAAATAAAAGATAATAATGTGTACGGATCATCATATTATTGAAATTTTAGGACTTCGTCCTTCAAACAGGTTGCATGTCTCATATTAAACAGATATACCAAGATTTGAATTCTCATTCACTAGTCCTCATTGTTAGTGTTGTGGAAGAGTGAATTTTGACAGTTTGTAAATAATTTAAAGTTTTAGGAATTTTAATTTTCACTATGATCATAATATATCTTTTTGTAAATAAAATATGTTGAAATAATTTCCTTAAGACTTTCCCATTTATTTATAATATTGAAAACCTCTTTGAGTAATAAAATGAATGAGGTCTACAACTTTGTTATGTTTTATAGGGTTATCACCTAAGTTCAGGAAAGTGACCCAAATATGTATCTTTATTTTGCATTTTTGATTAGTTGAGATCAGTTTGACCAGGTATTTCATGTCAGTGGCTATTTGAGTCACATGCATTTTTGGTGGGAAATTATATTGTTCTTTTGAGGCACTCTATAATTTTTCATAAGCTTGGATGGCAGACATATTGTCAACTCCATATACATATTCTTTTTGATGACTATTTGAAACCAGCTTGAACTGATATAATATTTCTATTTGTCACCACTAATATTCATTTAAGGTTGCCATGATATAATACACATTGATGAACAACAGCATGATATTGTGATCCTTGAGGTATATCCTGTATTTTCATTTCAAGACCTTTGCACCCCAGTGTGAGGTAAAGATAGTTGTTTTTTATAGTTTAGCTTATCAATACTAATTTTGCTACTTATTATTTTACTTATTATAATGTTGAGTTTATGCTTATTTTTTGCTTAGCTTATGCTTATTTTTGTTATTATTTTGTTTGGTATTATAATGCTTAGTTTATTCTTATATCTTTCTTGATCCATTATTTATTGGTTTTAATATTGTTATTACAGGGTCTTTTATTTGGAAGTATTTCCAATGCAACTGCAATAAATGCTCGAACTTACAACGTCTTGATTTTTATTATTTCATTGAGAATTTGACACGATGACAGTATGTTAACTTACTTAATTCTGTTTCCAGCAGTGATTATCTTCTCTTGAGTTTCTCCACTCTCCTTCAGCTTTTCCACTGAAAGATGAAAACAATCGTATAAACACAAAGTTTGATTTATATGTGACTTATTTTTATTAGAACTGTCAAGAAACTAGAGGGTCACATGATTCTGTATCGCTCATCTTGTAACAAAAAAGATTCATTGAACTCTTTTCTATCACAGCATATAATTTTAATGTTGACCTCCAAGGACTTGAACCCAATAGCCTCTTGGACACTAGTTGGTACAAAATTGAATCTTCATACAACAATGCTCCTTCAAGCATTATAAGATTGCATTTCCATACTTGTTCTGAAGAATATTCTGGAAATGATGCTTCACATATCAAACAACTTTCAATTGTGCATCACAAAGTCTTTGTAACCATGGTAACTATTGATTTCTAAATGTCTGCATCTTACAATGATTAATGTCTTGTGATTTTTGACATATTCTCCATTGCAGTCTATGCTAAACATTGCATCCTGGGGCTTGTACTCCATAAACCCTTGGTTTTTCATTTGTGTTCATGTTTGAAACTGAATATCACAATGATGATTTATATCACTTTCTATTGTATTTCCATAACTGGTTCTGAGGAAAATAGATTTGTTTAAACATTTTACATAATGGATCCTATGTTAGATATTAGACACACAAGAAACAGTCCCCAAATCCCCTGAGGCCTTCATTTGTGCAAGCTTGATATTTTTTATACCACAATGATTTTTTAAGCACTTTACAATAGCACTGCCATAGCATGTTCTCAGGAAAAGTTCTTAATTGTAGCTATCATCAATGTTAAACTTTGGAGCCCAAGGGCTCATACCTCAATACCCTGGACTGTTTTGGTGTTTAACACCAATTTCAATAATATTTCAGTTATATCATGGCGGTCTGAACTGGGTTGCACAAAACGCAATTAAATTTAAGTATCAATTAAACCTTAAGTGCAAATTAAATTCTTGTACATTTCAAGAACATCTAACTGGAGGAAACCGGATTACCCGGAGAAAACCACCGACCTGCCATAAGTCATTGACAAACTTTATCAAATAATGTTGCATAGAGTACACCTCACCTGAGCTGGGTTCAAACTCGCAAAGTTAGTGGTGATAGGTACTGATTGCATAGGTAGTTATAAATCTAACTACCATATGATCCCGACCACAACAGCCCCTAACAACATATAGAATAAAACAAGATAGACATAAAAATGAATACAGTATAAATGATTTTTTTCGCGGGAGGCAAATTTCGTGATTTTCTTCCAAATTGGTGGAACTTTTTTTTAGCGATTTTTAATTTACACAATCCAGAGTTTTAACCAAATCAAATTTTAGCGGATTGACCATTATATTACACTAACATTATCTGAACTGCAAAATAGGAAATGTTTTTAAATAAATTGAGCAAGAGCTTTTTGTATGCGATCGGCGGTATTTTAGAATAGTATACATGTTCATTAATAGAAAATTGTGTAAGGGCATTTAATATAATTTTAACATATATGTATTATTACAACACATTTAAAATTAAGCACAAATAAGTCTCATTAACAGACTTCAAAACAAAATGTGATAAATTAATTAACACCAAAAATTGTCAACTTACAGGTAATTAAAAATCAGTGAATGGAAATGCTAATATTAATTAAAAAAGGTGTATTTACACAACAACAACTATTCATGGTGATTAGTGTTTTAAAGATAAAAGGAAAATTAACTACATGTAAAAAATAATTACCTTTTACATTGTATTTGTCACCAAATGCATTGTTTTCGGGAAGGATTTTTTACTCTTTGTTAGATATTTTAAAAGCGTCATTTCAACACTTTTAAGAATGGCAGTGACCATATAATTGCTAAATATTTGTTATATACAGTCATACTAGGGGAGACAGATCTTGTACGATTATTTAAGAAAATAAAGATATTTATGTAGTAAAGGGCAGAAATTTACGGGGGTTCTTTTTTTCGCTGATCACAAATAAAGCGAAAATTAGGTACCCACGAAAAAAACACTTACACAGTATATGATAACGTTCTCTAGTTCTCTGTTTTCAACAAACTTGCACAAATTTTGGAGAAATTCTGTAACTTTGATCAAGCTTATAAGTCAGAACTCTCCTTGTAACTCCCAAATTTCTTATTTATATGCATAGGACAGTATTATATTAAGCCATTCTTACTAATAAAATCTGCAGGGTTGTATCCTAATGGCACTGGAATTCCAATACTTTCAAAATGATCAACTATATCTCTGGTTTCTCCATGAAATGCAAACTGGAAAATAAAACATATTATAGAATTTTTTTGTTTTTTCTTTGAAGTCAAGATTTTGTATTTATATCTTAATGCTTACAAGGGAAACTAAAGTAAAAGATAGAATCCAATACAAAGAAATCGGTCTTTACAGAACTGTGTAAAACTGAAATACTGTGTTATACTGTTTTCCTAAGACAGTTTTAACATGGCACAGAATCATGCCTTCCCTTTCCAGTACCATGCTGTTTACAATGGAAGTGTCTATGTCCTTGTTTAATTTGGAAAATTATTACACCTTAAAAGTACTTCTGTTAATATGGTAGTAAAATAAAAGTATTGAAAGCAATATAAATAGTTTTATCAATGATAATATCTGATAATTATTGAACTTATTCTTGTCCTAAATATACCCCGGTAGCTGAAATACTGCTTGCTAGACATGAAGCAATAATCAATCAATAAAAAGTCTCCTTAGATTTTCTTTTATGCTAGGGGAGAGTGGTAAAATTTCGACCACCCAAAACCTGGACGTATCCAAAAGCCCCTGATTGCATCACTGGTTGCATGCACTGCTGTACGTTATAAAAACCAGTCACGAGGACATTCGGAATTAAATGTTTCACTTGAATATTGGAAAAAATCTTAAGTATTGCGGGTAATACACATAAAAACAGCCAATCGGCCAGTTTGGGGGAACTTCGACCCCATCCTGGGTATTTTCGACCGCACCATTTATTCCTATTTCAGCAAATACCAGTGTTTACCGAAAACCGTCAAAAGCTTTATTTTACATCTGCACTTCTTTTATCAGTATTATTCAGTCCGTTTTCTTTTCTTTTTAAAGAAAGGGGCCCGTTAATGTTTAGGAACAACATCAAAATTTTCGTTTCTTAACTAAGCCACCACCTCTTCCCCCTTAAATGTAACTAAATGAATGCATAGTAATAGGAAAATCGATGTAGGATAGACAATTTTCGTTAATTTTGTTTATCCTACATTGAACTATTGATGTCATCGTTTAATTATAACTTCAATCAAAACATAAAGTAGGTGGTCGAAAATTACACAGGATACAATTTATCTGTATAGGTATTTTCGACCACTTTTAACTTTATAAATATTTTGGAGTTGTAATGATATTTTATTAAATATTTGCATAAAATACATCTCAATGACATAACATTTCAGTGTTTTGTAATTTGCTTTAAATGAAGCAAATTGAATCATGAGGATTTAATGGATACATAACACTTCTCTATTCAGCTTGTATTTGGAATTTACCGTCGCTGTAACTTTATAACCGAGAATACGCAAAATCACGCGAAATTTTATTCCGAATAAATTTGGAAAGACGGTATTAGGTTCGAGTATTATTTACTCTTTAATTGGATCAGTAAAACGTTTATTTTGGTAAGAAAGACAACAACTAGTTTATGTTTATTAATGACAAACAATCTACCGGTCGAATTTCCCGTGTGGTCGAAATAACACCACTCTCCCCTACCGTCTGAATTCATAAAATGATGCATTATTGCAATGATTGCACAAATACCATGCCTTACTGAATTTCTGGGGGAAAACAGTTTATTATCAGAGCGACAACTTTAGTCTTTTTTTCATAATTTATTTTGTATTTTCTACTTTCACATTACACACATAATACATTACAGCTATATTTAGCACGACAGTGTCTGTTGTTACCTATTAGCATTATAAAACATTGTCATACAGTGTACATTCAAATACATTATTTGCATGTGTGATCATCATTGTTAGTTTAAATAATTAACTAATAAAAAATAGATCATTTTCAAAAGGTCTAGTTTTCGAAATAGAAATTACATACTTCATAAACTTAAAAGTGGTTTTCAGCAAATTAAATACTTCATAAACTTAAAGGTGGTTTTCATCAATAACTGAACTATAGTTAATATAATATATAATAAAAGACAATATAATAATAGTCATTTTGGATGCTGTCCATTTAGAATTTGTCTAGAACAGTATATATTCTGAGTTACTTCCCTTATACCAATATTATCTTAATATATTCCCATTTCTTCACAATTCTTTCTCTAATTGCAGGGGTCTGATAGAAAGAGGCAGACTGAATTTCAGTTTCATATGTGTGTTTTAATACATTTATTAATGTCCAGAAATTTACAAGAGAAGATATAATACTTAATGAGAACAATGAATAGATTAATAGAGTAATCAAGCATGTCTGATCCAAGTATTATATGTTGTCTTGAAATAGGAATTTCTACATTACACTTGTTTTTTTTTTATATTTTTGCCATTTCCAACCATAGACTTTTGACAATATTACATTCCCAGAATAAGTGTAAAATTGTTTCTTTTGTTTCATTACAAAAATTACATAGTTGGGTCTCTTTTAATTTACATTTAAAACAGGAGGGAATTAGTACTCAAAATTCTATGCAATATCTTGTATTGAAAAACAGTAAATTGATTGTTTTTTGTACAATAGAAAGGAATTTTGTATATCAGATCCCAGTTCACTATTTCTGTATTTATTTCCTCTTTCCATCTTTTTTGTTATTTTGTTGGTAGTTCAAAGTGGCTTAACAAAATTTGTCTGTAGAAATATTGGCACGATTTCTTGTTTTTTTTTAACATATTCAAAATTTTCACAAGTTATCACTGTGATTTTTTTTGTAAGTTTAATTCTAACCTTCCAAATTTGTGGTATCATATGTAAAATTCCCATATACTGTAAAAAGGTGGTTTCTATCCCATAAATTTCTTTAAATCGATTGAAGGAAAGGAATTCATTGTTCTCATCAAGTAAATCATTTATAAAAAATATTCCTGCATCACACCATTTATAATAAAAAAAAACAATGACATTATCAATTTTAAACTTTTTATTAAACCATATGGATTGGGTTAAATATTTGTAGGAATATCATCACTTTCGGAAGACTTTAGTCTTAATAACTTTAAAACCTGTTTAATTTATACATGAAATTTGGGTCAAAATTGCTGGCCATAGACATGAATGTTTCACAACATCAACAAATTCTGTTATAAGATCAGAAATAGGGTACCGTCGTGATCGTATGGTAGTTAGATTTACAACTACCTGTGCAATCAGTGCTTATCACTACTAAAGTTGTGATTTCGAACCCCATTCATGGTGAGGTGTACTCGATACAACATTATGTGATAAAAGTTTGACAGTGATTTGCGACAGGTCTGTGGTTTTCTCCGGTTTCCTTTACCAATAAAACTGACTGCCACAATATAACTGAAATATTGTTGAAAGTGGCATTAAACATAATAAACCAAACCAAGATCAGAAATATTTGTAGTCCATTCTTAAAATATTAGAAAAAAACTTAAGATTACCTGACCATGACATAAAAGTAATAAATTATCACACAGGTAAAACATCTTAGATGATGGCTGGTGCATGGTGGCTATGATTGTCTTATTGCTAGTTTGTGCCAGTGTCTTTAGTGTATGGACCAAACTGTAAGCTGTACTTGAATCTAAGCCTGTTGTTGGTTCCTGGTACAAAAAACAACATTTTGTAATTCAGATTTAATTATGCAAAGGGATTTATGAAAAGAAAGCTTAAACAGTGATGGTCAACAATTCCACCAATATCAACAAAATAAACAATCAGCTCTAATCGTAACTCACAGAACACAAAAAATGCCATGACATATGACGTTGGAAATCCAGGTCTACAACAAATATTCAGATAATGATAGCACATCACTATTTTCACTGAATCAATCAAGCATAATCTTCTAAATATTAAATGATTCGCTTCCAAGGATAGATCAAAGCTAAAACAAAACATAGATAGAACAAAGCTAAAACAAAACATAGATATCTAATTTAGATAAGTGTCTGGTATTACCTTCAACAGGTACACACAAAGTCAAAAGATGGTATAACCTTCAACAGGTACACATAGTCAAAAGATGTTATAACCTTCAACAGGTACACACAAAGTCAAAAGATGGTATAACCTTCAACAGGTACACACAAAGTCAAAAGATGGTATAACCTTCAACAGGTACACACAAAGTCAAAAGATGGTATAACCTTCAACAGGTACACACAAAGTCAAAAGATGGTATAACCTTCAACAGGTACATACAAAGTCAAAAGATGGTATAACCTTCAACAGGTACACAAAGTCAAAAGATGGTATAACCTTCAACAGGTACACACAAAGTCAAAAGATGGTATAACCTTCAACAGGTACACACAAAGTCAAAAGATGGTATTACCTTCAACAGGTACACACAAAGTCAAAAGATGGTATAACCTTCAACAGGTACACACAAAGTCAAAAGATGGTATAACCTTCAACAGGTACACACAAAGTCAAAAGATGGTATTACCTTCAACAGGTACACACAAAGTCAAAAGATGGTATAACCTTCAACAGGTACACACAAAGTCAACAGATGGTATAACCTTCAACAGGTACACACAAAGTCAAAAGATGGTATAACCTTCAACAGGTACACACAAAGTCAAAAGATGGCATAATCTTCAACAGGTACACACAAAGTCAAAAGATGGTATTACCTTCAACAGGTACACACAAAGTCAAAAGATGGTATAACCTTCAACAGAAACACACAAAGTCAAAAGATGGTATAACCTTCAACAGGTACACACAAAGTCAAAAGATGGTATAACCTTCAACAGGTACACACAAAGTCAAAAGATGGTATACCCTTCAACAGGTACACACAAAGTCAAAAGATGGTATAACCTTCAACAGGTACACACAAAGTCAAAAGATGGTATAACCTTCAACAGGTACACACAAAGTCAAAAGATGTTATAACCTTCAACAGGTACACACAAAGTCAAAAGATGGTATAACCTTCAACAGGTACACACAAAGTCCAAAGATGGTATAACCTTCAACAGGTACACACAAAGTCAAAAGATGGTATAACCTTCAACAGGTACACACAAAGTCAAAAGATGTTATAACCTTCAACAGGTACACACAAAGTCAAAAGATGGTATAACCTTCAACAGGTACACACAAAGTCAAAAGATGGTATAACCTTCAACAGGTACACACAAAGTCAAAAGATGTTATAACCTTCAACAGGTACACACAAAGTCAAAAGATGGTATAACCTTCAACAGGTACACACAAAGTCAAAAGATGGTATAACCTTCAACAGGTACACACAAAGTCAAAAGATGTTATAACATTCAACAGGTACACACAAAGTCAAAAGATGGTATAACCTTCAACAGGTACACACAAAGTCAAAAGATGGTATAACCTTCAACAGGTACACACAAAGTCAAAAGATGGTACAACCTTCAACAGGTACATACAAAGTCAATAACCTCCAACAGGTACACACAAAGTCAATAACCTTCAACAGGTACACACAAAGTCAATAACCTTCAACAGGTACACACAAAGTCAATAACCTTCAACAGGTACACACAAAGTCAATAACCTCCAACAGGTACACACAAAGTCAATAACCTCCAACAGGTACACACAAAGTCAATAACCTTCAACAGGTACACACAAAGTCAATAACCTTCAACAGGTACACACAAAATTAATAACCTTCAACAGGTACATACAAAGTCAATAACCTCCAACAGGTACACACAAAGTCAATAACCTTCAACAGGTACACACAAAGTCAATAACCTTCAACAGGTACACACAAAGTCAATAACCTTCAACAGGTACACACAAAGTCAAAAGATCAGAAAGTCAAATACATTTGGTCTGTGCATAGTACCTTCAGCTTAATATATCATGGATAGCTCAAATATTTAGATATTTGTAAGTAACATTATCTGTCCCTTCTACTTTGAAAAAATGAGGTTGAACTATAATTATGAACATGTGTCAGTATTTTTCTCAGCCTGACCAGCCACCTTGTCATTTCACCACATTGTAACCTGATTTGCACTACTGCAACACTATCAACCAGAATCAATTGTTTTTGGTCCCATGGTTCAAAACATATACAACTCTTATCAAAATATCATAAAATGACTACATCTGAAGCATCAAACTCTTAACATCGCTATTAGTATTGTCTGTACAAAAATCATAGCAAAAGATTATCAATTAACAAATTCATCTTTTTATCTACCAGTTTTCAGAAATACTTCAATATTTCATGCTAAGAGAGCTGCTGGTACACAAACACATACATCTAGTAATATAAGGCTGGGGTCTGTCAATAATTCACAAGCAATATTGGCTCTTTTCCTTTCTCCACCAGATAATCCAGGCATCATGGCTCCTCCTACCACTGAAAAATAATAACAAGCAATTACATTTTTCTTTAATTGAATAAAAACTCATCTCACACTTTCAGATCTGAGTCGGAATTCCACAAGGTTACAAACGGATGCAATCTGTAATTCTATGGCTCAAATTATCAGTATCTAATGTCCTAAATATGCCATGTATTTTTAATAACTTACTTGTGTCCAGACATTTTCTTAGATCTAATTCATCAATAATCATATCTAATGTCTCCTGTTTCTGTTCATTTGTAAGGTTGTCAGGTAGCCTTATGTTGGCTGCAAACTGTAAAATGAAAATTGGTACTGATGTTAAGATTGAAATGTCAAATTTAAAAACTGTGCAGGCCTTTCAGTAAAGGGCAGTACCAGGTACTTTTACCCACTTAAAATGGTAATTGGTACTTCCTAAGTTCAACTAGAGGCTCCCAGGAGCCTGTAATCACTCACCTGGTTTTCAATTTGACATCTAATGTTGATAGAAAATGGGGGTGTTACACATAATTTTGAAAGTGGGCCACCCAAAGATCATTTCAACTCAAATTTCTGAACAAAAGATTTTGATGTGATTTTTATCATATAATATTCCTAAACGAAATAAACTGGCTGAAAAAATCTCACAGAAAAACCCAGAATATATGTTAAACTACTCATTGCCATATAGCTGCAATTAAAATTTGAGTTCATTTTGATTTGTAATAGAGAAGAAATTGACAACTAAAGAAATTTCTATTTTTAGTAACAGCATGGAGGGTGGAGCTGTCGGACACAATTTTGAAATGGGACTACCCAAGGACTATCCCTGCCAGGTTTGGTTTAATTTGGTTCAGCGGTTTCAGAGGAAAAGATTTAAATGTAATCTTTTATCAAAATATGTCTAATTTGTATAATCAGTATAAATCGGTTGAAGGAAAAAATTCACGGAAAAACCCAGAATATATGTTAATCTACTCATTGTCATGTAGCTGCAGCTAAAATTTGAGCTCATTTTGATTGATAATAAAGCAGCAATGGCCAATTGAAGAAATTCATATTCTTAGTAACAGCAGCCATCTTGAATGGAGGGTGGAGCTGTCGGACACAATTTTGAAATGGGACTACCCAAGGACTATCCCTGCCAGGTTTAGTTTAATTTGGTTCAGCGGTTTCAGAGGAAAAGATTTAAATGTGATCTTTTATCAAAATATGCCTAATTTGCATAATCGGTATAAATCGGCTGAAAAAAAAAATTCACAGAAAACACCGGAATATATATATGCTAAACTACTCATTGCCATGTAGCTGCAGTTAAAATTTGAGCTCATTTTGGTTTATACTAAAGCAGCAATGGACAATAGAAGAAATTTCTATTTTTAGTAACAGTAGCCATCTTGAATGGAAGGTGGGGCTGTCAGACACATTTTTGAAAGGGACCCACCCAAGGACCATCTCTGCCAGGTTTAGTGTAACTTGGTTCAGCGGTTTCAGAGGAGAAGATTTAAATGTGATCCTTTATCAAAATATGCCTAATTTGCATAATCGGTATAAATCGGCTGAAAGAAAAATTTCACAGAAAAACGCAGAATATATGTTAAACTACTCCTTACCATGTAGCTGCAGTTAAAATTTGAGCTCATTTTGACTTATACTAAAGCAGCAATGGACAGTTGAAGAAATTTCTATTTTTAGTAACAGCAGCCATCTTGAATGGAGGGCAGGGCTGTCGGACAAAATTTTGAAAGGGGCCCACCTAGGGACCATCCTGCCAGGTTTGGTTTAATTTGGTTCAGCGGTTTCAGAGGAGAAGTTTAAATGTGATCTTTTATCAAAATATGCCTAATTTGCATAATCGGTATATATCGGCTGAAAGAAAAATTTCACAGAAAAACCCAGAATATATGTTAAACTACTCCTTGCCATGTAGCTGCAGTTAAAATTTGAGCTCATTTTGACTTCTACTAAAGCAGCAATGAACAATTAAAATTTCATCCCCCCTTTTTTCTATTTTTAGCTTGGCGGCCATCTTGGTTGGAAGTCGGGATCACCGGACACAATTTTGGAAGGGGGCCATCCAAGGACCATTGCACCAAAGTTTGGTTCAAATTGGCCCAGTGGTTTCAGAGGAGTTGATTAAAATGTGAAAAGTTAACGGACGAACGGACGGACAGACGACAGACGACGGACGCTCAGTGGTGACAATAGCTCACATGACCCCTTGGGTCAGGTGAGCTAAAAACTGTTTAAGAAAAAGTACTGCCTGTAAATAGTAGTACATTTGAAAAATATTGAAAGCCCTCACTGTGTAGGTTAAATTTTGGAAATATTATCTTGAATGATGCACAGAATCATAGTTTTAAAAAATACTATGGCAATATCCATGTACTTATTATCTTATATTAATTTATTGTTTAATATGTGTAATTAGTACACAATAAATCATGCTTAAAGTAAAATTCTAAAATGGGATATTGCAGCCATCATGTATTTTAAGAGAAATAGATATCTGTAATCAGAAAATATCAGAGCCTCCACTTCCAGGAGTTGCAGAGGAAATGAGTATACTTGTATAATAGCACTATTTGTATTCATAATAAAGTTTATGAGTTTGAATCCAGCCGGCTATGGCAAGGTGTACTTGATATACATGTAATTTTATGTGATAAACTTCAACTTAATTTGTCAGTGACATGCTCAATGTCTGTCGCTCTCTATGTAGTGAGGTTTCCTTCAAAACTTACCACCATCATCATTATGATAAGAAATTTTGTTGGAAATGGTGTTAATCACTCATAATACTAATCGGTCCTCCCCCCCCCCCCCCCCCCCCTCCTTTCCAAACTGATTATAAAAGTGCCTAACTATAAGTGTAAGATTTTAGAAACCTGTAAAGTATCCTTTAGTGTCAAGGTTTCAAAGAATACATCCTGTTGAAGTACATAGCATATTTTTCTTTTAACATCTTTGGTTATTGGTGAATCATTGAGAGTTATCTCCCCTGATGTGATAGACTGTCTTCCTGCCAAGCAGTTCAGTAGAGAGGTTTTTCCTGCTCCTACAAATTAAAAAAATAATTGATTAATATGGACATGATTCTGAGTCAAATAATCTTTACAAAAAGCAATCCAAAATAACTATTTAAATGGATAAAATTTTGTTTCTGCATTAACTTTCAACCTTCTAAACATGCTTGAGGTGGCTCAATGAGTTAGGTAGTTGGATTACCTAACAACTCATACAAGCCTATCACCAATACGGCGCTGGTTCGTGCCCGGCTTTGTAAGTTACAAAAAAGGGTGCACTCGACTCGCAGCCGCAAGTGATGAAGTTTACCAGTTGCATGCCCATGGTAGGTGGTTCTCTCCGGGTACTCCTGCTTCTTCCACCACTAAAACTGGTCGCCATGTTATAGCTGAAATATTGCTGAAAGTGGCATTCAACACAATAAATCAAATCAAATCAAATCAAAATCTAAATATGTTTGCACTACTGTAATATCAAGGTAATTTTATGAAAAATTCAGATTACAATATTATTAAAACTGACTTATTGTCTGCCTTAGACTTACAAATCTAATATTTAGAAAATTGCTGATAGACTTAAACATGGTAAAAATGACTGAGGCAGTTGGTAGAGTAAAACACAACATATATTAACATTTTAAATATTTTCAAAAACATAACATTTCCAAAGAAGTTAAAATGTACATTGGTACTGTAGTCATGTATGCTTAGAACAAAAAACAATTGATCGACTGTTTCTTGCTTAACATACAGTGGCAAATATTCAGGACAAAGAACAAAATACAAAAATGATTCCCATGTACTGAAATTATCTTCTTTATAGAATTTCTTTTTTTCTTTAACAGGAAGCACATGCACAATGTACATGTCATATAAGCTTGACATCTCCCACTTAACATGCAATAAACATGTACAGTTCAGTCAAAGACATACAATGTAGCTGTCACATACAATGTAGTGTGATAAATCACTGTGTCTGTGATAGACATCGACACATGTGGTGATATGAATGTACTGTATATCTTTTGCTTTGTTATATCTTTAAAATTGCTTTTGTATTTAGAGTGTTAATTGCTATCACCCAAAATGCTTAAGAAAGAAGAAAGTAAATAGATTACATAGAACAAAAGAATATCAGTATAACTAAAAAGAGTGTTTTATCACGTTATGTCTCCGACATCAAGGATTTGTATAGAAAAAAGGATATGAATCTCGGGAGATTTAACATAGATTGTATGCAAGTATGGTGCGTGGCGAGAACAAGTGAGATTACCCATAGTGCAATTCGTTGACGATGCGCGTGCCTTGATTAATGGTGGAAATTTTCATCGCTTCAATATTTTAAACCAGTATTTGTAAATATATAAAACCATATTTACAGGTATAAAGTGAAAATATTTGTCATAAATACCAATCAATAATAAAGTATCGACTTTTTGTAGATGTATCACCCATATTTCATCAATAATTAATATTAATCGATTTGCCCTTTTGACCTTCATAGTCCAGCCTATTATGGGCGGTCAAGACTCGAAATAAAATTTCAAACTCCTCTCTTCTCAACATAACGAATATTGAAGCGAAGCCGTCATTTTTGCGATAATATAAATCTTTTTCAATGTATAGAAGGAGTTTTATTGAAAACAGTGCTCCCGATTTGTATTTATTAATGATTGTTTGCCAACATTTGTCAAAATGGTGGCTTTCAGGGTGGAAATGGGGGTGGCCTATTTAGAAATCAATAAACTTCCTTGTTTACATGAAATCGACATACCAAAGTGTATAAATGTGTAGTTTAAGAGTGTATTCGATATATAGAACAAAACTTGGCGTGATTGGTTGCTTTGTTTTATCATTTTTAAAATGTTTTTAGATGTATGAAACTATACTGTACTTTTTTTTATTTTACGTGTATGAGGGGTGATACAGAATTTTTTTTATAAAACTTTTCCATTGAACCTATATCGGCAAATCCAAGGATTATTTTGTGTAGTGTAGTATATAGACGATGCATAGAATGAACTTTGGTGTAATTGGTTGATTTTCCTACGAATTCTCAAGGCATTTCAAAATGAATGAATTAATTTTTGCTCTGTTGTAGCATAAAACATCGCCACGCGAGAAAATACGAGATTCGTATCCTTTCTACTATACAAATCCTTGCCGACATGTATTTACCACTGGGTCCCATGATGACCAGTAACTTTCCAGGCTCTGCCATGCCACTAACATCATGTAAAATCTGTTTGTTTCCTGTATACAGATTGATATTTTGAAATTGGAGCCGATGTCCTTCCATTCCTTCAAAATGTAGATTCTAACAACAGTCAAAAGACCATTGCTATTGATAAGGTTATAAGGTAGATAAGCTGCAAGAAATTTTCATCACATTAATGATCTGTTGTAAATTTCTACATCACCACACCACATTAGCGATTTGTCTGTGGTAAATCCTCGTCACATTAGCGTTTTGTCTGTGATAAATTTCTACTATCAGAAATGCTTTGTCTGTTCTCAATTAGTCAAAATGTAATTATCTTCAATTCTGTCATTTAAATTTTAATAAATTATCTAAATTTTTGCTGTATTTAGGCCTATTCATTTTCAAAGTACCATATAAGAAACCACTGAACACTAAATTTCAAGGTGGTTAGTAAAAGTGGTAACCCAGGCCCGGTTCCGGTTCCAAAAACCCTGGCCCAAATTCGTATTTTCTTGATTACATCTTTATTAAGGCATTAATTTTAATAAAATTTGAACATAATGCATAAAATTATGTATTTTATCACATTTTTTAAACAAATATAAAAAAAAAATGCTTTTATACGAAATATCGGCAATATAAGTTTTCGAAGTTAGTAAAAGTTGTAACCCGGACCAAGGCGAAATTTTCAATTAATCATTGATTACACCTTTATTTCTCGCTAAAACTTCACAATATTCAGAATGAACATTTTTCAGTATTAAAGAAATGTAAAAAATATTTTAAATTCAATGGTAATGTTCTCTTTTGACATTATGGGAGCATTTTAGATTCTGATAAAAGTTGTAACCTTGAATCAATTTACAAAATGTACATACATCTTAATTCTTACAAAATTACCTGTAAAAATATAATATGTCAAAAATGTATAGAGAGATATATTAAAATTTTTGTTGAATATGATGGGATTGTATTTTTTGGTTAATTTCTTTGCAAAAAAATTATTTTTAAACTCTTTACAAAATATAGTTTAGTTAAATTAAGAATTTGTAATCCATTTTAATTTTTTTGTTATTATTTTTAAACCTTAATTTAATATAAAAAAGAAGATATTGATATTTAAAAAAATAAGAAAAACAATATGTTTAATTCATTTTTTTTTTGTTAATTTCTTTGCAAAAATTTTATTTTTTAATTCTTTATAAAATATAGTTTAGTTAAATTAAGAATTTTTAATCCATTGTAAATTTTTTTTATAATTTTTAAACCTTAATTCAATATAAAAAAGAAGATATTGATATTTAAAAAAATACATTTTTTTTCATAAATTGTTACGGTAACCACATCTCCCAAATCGAATGACTTACAAAATTATTCTTTGGCATTTTTTTCTCTCTCAAAATCATGGCTCTTTGAGGAGGCGTCCACGTCGCAGAGCTGGGCAGTATCCAAAATTGATACTGGCGAACTCCTCAATATTTACCTGTACAATTACCTGTCCTTGTTGGTCACGTGACCAGTCTTTGTTTACAAATCGTAATATATTAATATTGAATCGTGGAGAAAAAAGAAAACTTTTTTTTAAATTGATAAAACGTATTTGTTGTCGTTGTATTGAAGTATGTCTTTGCAAAATTTCAAGAATTTTAAAGAAGAAACAAAGGTGCAATCATTGATTAACTGAAAATTTCGTCTTGGCCCGGGTTACATCTTTTACGGTACCAGGTCGTTTCGCCCCATGTGTCATTTCGCCCCCTGTGTCGTTTCGCCCCGGGTCATTTCGCCCCTATTCCCGTTCGCCTCGGGTTGTTTCGCTCTCATTTATTAATAGTGCTCTAAAAAATGATATATGGAAAATACCATTGCAAATATTCGTATTTTGGATGTTGTAAGGATTGTTCATGAGTACTTTATTTTTGTCTCCCTCATAATTAACATGCTTTCTTGACGTGTTTAATATTATATATTGCTTCACTCTTTGTTTGACATCTGATTAAATATATACTATTTTAGCATTTGATGCGTAATTCATTAAAAAAGAGGTTACTTGCGCACTTGTACAGCATCTTAGTCATTTCATGCACTTTTGGGTTGGTACAAAAAAAATACAACCTTTTTACTGTTCTTTTGTGGTTTTTTGTAAATTTTGCAAGAAAAGTTTCGCTTGAGATCTTTGACAAAAGTAGACCAAAATTAATGAATTATAATTTTTTGTTGTATACAACTAATAAAGGACAAAGTCCTTCTAACGGTAAGCTGTCCGATTTTTCCTTCTATAGTGATAGCCAAAAATCTGCTCACCGGAAGTTTAAAAAATAGATCAATTGATAATTTAGAAACGCAAAAGAAATCTATTTCAATGAAAATTTCCCAATTCTTTGATTATTTACTCTATGCAAAATCGAAATAAACTTTTAATACAATTCTAATAAAAAAATCTGATTCTACGAAACTCCCGACAGAAAGAGCGGCGTACAGTACATGTAGGTAAAATGAGTCATAACAAATCGGCTACAAAATTCATTCAAAATAAAAGATAATAGCCTCACCGGACGCAATTACGAACGAAATAAAAAGTATGTCTCCTAATTGTTCCTTCAAAACATGAATTAAAAAAATGCTTTTATAAATAGATACCCTGCTAAATTACCCGTGTTTTGGGAGAAAATTATTCATGCGCAGTTGTTGAATGTTGCAGACGACGGGTTTTCATATTTGTAAACAGAAAACGATCGACAATTGCACATGGAATCTAATGCTAAAATTCATTGAGGTACGCATATTTTGTTATCTTATGCCTGTAATTGGAAAGAATATGATCTCCTGGTTCTAATGCATATGTAGAACACATTGAAATTAAAACAAAAACAGTCAATATAATACATTTTCCTTACCTTGATCTATCCCAAAATGTCAAAATCCGTGATGTACCTTATTCATTGAAGAGTCCAAGGAATTCCGAATGCAAACTGGCACACATTTATGGTAAGAATAAAGGAAAGGTTTTTATTTCATTTGTATTATATACAAATGGATATGTGAACGTAAATGAATGAATGCTCTTTCAATTTTAACAGTTGTCATTAAATAATTTACACTAGAAAGGTTATTATAATGTTGTTCGAAATTGTGTACGGATCTAAGTCACAGAGTGACTAGAACGAGGTCATGAAAATCTGTTTAAAACCCGTAACAATGCATTGAATAATATATATGGGCTATGATTCAAAAGGAATATTGGTGTTTAATCTGAAATATGAACATGCAATCAGCTTCATCAATTTGTTCAAATTTATTATCAAATGTCAATATCATCGAAATTGTTCGTAATTGCGTCCGGTGAGGCTAACGTGTATGGATCATCGTATTATTGAAATCTTAGGACTTCGTCCTTCAAACAGGTTGCCTGTCTCATATTAAATAAATAACTAAAGTAGACCAAAATGAATGAATTATCATTTTTTTTTGCATACAACTAATAAATAAATAATTACCAAAAAATTGTCGAAAAAGACTTCATCTATTATCGCGATTAAGTGGGGCTAATCGATTCACTTTCCGGGGCGAACAAGTAATCAGGCCATCAAAAAACTTTGAAAACTTATTTTGCCGACATTTCATATATAAAAAACAACTATTTTTTTCAAAACAAATTGGAAAATGTGATCAAATATATCATTTTACGTCATGTGTTCAAATTTTATTAAAATTAATGCATTAATAAAGTTGCAATCAAGAAATATCGAATTTATGCTAGGGTTTTTGGAACAGGACCCGGGTTACCACTTTTACTAAGCACACACACACAGCATCGGAAAATAATCAGTTTTTTGTCTGTGACTGTGTTCGTCGCCTACAACTTGCACCTTTTCGAATGCTTGCAACCAAATTTATTGCTTTTTTTTTACTTATTGCGTGTCTTTACTTGTTAGTTTAGTTTTTTCTTCTTGTTGAAACTTTATAATAAAAAAAATATATCTACCGGAAGTAAATATACTTGATGAAGGGAGACAACACGGAATAGAAAATATATAGTGACCGAAAGTGTAATAACGGTCTAATGGGAGCGTAAACCAAAAGCTCATGCTTCACATAAATACATCATTCTAAAAGTGTGATCTGGTTGTACTTTCTTATTCCTTCGAAAATTCGAAATTTATAACCGATTTGTAGTAGTAAATTACGGTGTTCGTTGCAGTGTATACTAGCTGTATTTCAGTCAGAGTAAATTTTGGATTACATTTGTATTTATAAAACCGCATTTGTGTTTTCGCATTTTTCCCGTTTGTGATCATTTTTATATATTATCTCAATCCCACAGAAATGTTGAAAAAAAGTAATTTTCAGTCAAAAAGCCACCATGGTGACCTTTCACAGCACAGCTGTCGGTACAATTTCAGATTAAATTCAAAAATTTAAGTGTTGTCTGGTCCATTTCAAGTTTTAGAGTGATTTCAAATCCAATCCAATGAAATCAAATAGTTCGTTGTCTTATACCCCCACCCTCCCCCACACACGTATAGTTTGTTGAATCAAATAGCCTAAATCTGAAGGAAAAACACTAACTAGAAAGGTTGACATTTAAAATTACATAGACATATCGAGTGATTTATTTGGTTGTATACCTAAAAACTTACATACATCAGAGGCGGATTTAGAGAGGGCGTGCAGGGCGTGCCCCGCCTAATATTCGCAAAGCATATGTTATACAACGTTAATTCAGCAGTTCAACAAACAACTTTTGCATGAATGGTTAACTCGTGACCTGTAGTAAAATATTCTCTAATTCAGCAATACAACATGAGATTTAACAGTTTATCACAGAAAGCATTGATTCCAGCCCATCTCCACTTGGCAAACAGTGAAGTAGTAAGTGATTTATTCACTTTCTTCAAGGATGACTTGCCATTACCGTCAATATTTGATCAGGAATTAAATCTCTGGCGAAGGCAATGGAACACAAAGGTGGAAAAAAACAAAGATCTGTCAGATACCTTAACGGACAGTAGAGTTTGTACTTTAATGTACCCAAACATTACCTAAATCTTGCATTTATTGTTGTTGACATCAGTTATGTCTAGTACAGTGGAAAGAACCAACTCATCGCTACGATTTATAAAGAATTCTTTCCGCAGTACAATGGGGGAGGATCGTTTTAAGGCCCTAATTTTGTTATATGTTTATAAAGACATTGAAATTGACATTTCGAAAGTTGTGGAAATGTATGCAAGACAATATCCAAGGCGGGTGCTATTGTTTAATCCATTTTCCGAGTGATTTTTTAAATGATCTTGAGACAATAGTATGTATGTAGCTATAAGTTTTCTAGTTTGCTAACATTTGTTCCAAAAATGATTCATTCTTTTTATTTTGGATATTTTTGTTAAATTTGTAACTTCAAGATAAAAAGCTTGTGATATTTTGACCACAATGAATCCCTATTATTACTGTGGCAGCAATCTTATCTGAAACTGTTCAAAAGTCAAAATGAATAGTAATGATATTAGGAGTAAATTTGGGATATCATTCTAAAAAGCTCTACCCATTGATAAATGATCAGTATACTGTCCGTCCGGATGAAGCTTTTCGTTTCGCCGTTGGTTCATTCATTGAAAACGTATGATTCCTTCTTGTTTATACTATAGAAAAACAAATGTGAATATGTTAACATTAATGCTGCATGAAACGATTCTGATCATCTAATTAAGTTACGTTAGCTAATCAGAAATCAACAACAAGTTCATGTATTGACAATTTCCGCTTTTGTTTGTCTATAAACAAGAACGGTCGAATCATACGTTTTCAATGAATGAATCAAATGACGAAAAGAAAACCTCCATCCGGACGGCAATATTAACTAGAACCACCCGAAAGGACAAGCACCGAAAGTACAGACCAACTAGTATTACTGTGAGCACAGCTCACTAAGATATACCCTCCGCTCCCCACATCTGTCCAACATATTTCCATAACCAAAACATTACTGATTGTTCCGACCAAGAATGAAAGGGACCCCCCTCTCTTCACCGGTAAGCTGCTGATAAAATTTCAAAACATTCTGAGAAACACTACTCAAGTTATCATACGACATAGGGTAAAATCCAATTTTCCGTCATATCAAGTTCAATAACTCAGGAACGGCAAAAGTGAAAATCGTCAAAAATGAAAGGGATCCTCCTCTCTTCACCGGTAAGCTGCTGATAAAATTTCAAAAACATTCTGAGAAACACTACTCAAGTTATCATACGACATAGGGTAAAAATCCTATTTTCCGTCATATCAAGTCCAATAACTCTGGCACGGCAAAAGTGAAAATCGTCAAACAAGAAAGGGATCCTCCTCTCTTCACCAGTAAACAGCTGATAAAATTTTAAAAGTTTCCGAGAAACACAACTCAAGTTATCGTACGACATAGGATTTGTCTACAGACGGACGGACGGTCGGACGGACGGATGGACGGACGGACGTACATGGTGAAACCAGTATACCCCCCTACAACTTCGCTGCGGGGGATATAATTAGTGAAATGAGGAATACGTTAAAACTAAAGCAATAGTTCTTTGAAGGGTTAAGATATCTGATAAAAATGGTGTGGTTGGTTCAAAATTGTCGTTCAAATAAATGTCTGTAATTCCTCAAACCCCCAGAGCTTACAGGGGCGTAGCTAGCCTTTTTTGCAGTGCAAGCAACCTAGATACGATAACGTAACCCTCAGTCCGCTTTTGCTCCCAGCGAGGGTTACGATTCGGTCCCATTCAACGTAATGGAGCAGCGCCCGGAGTGATTCACACCGGGCGGTTTTTTGTCCTAATTCCGTTGAAGTGGTTGGAAAAATTAACGGGGATGAAAGATAAATATATTTAGATAAAGCTTGAAGTGTTAAGTAAACGCTGCATCAATCCATGGTAGACTTATATCCATCTGAAAATTTGAATGCATGAGATCTTCTTTCTGTCCGACATTTTGTTTACAAGTTACTATTTCACGTGCACTTGCCTCGTTTAGGAGATATCCTTATTTGAATCGATTGCCGTACATATCGTAGTAAAAGTTTTCCATATTTGGGATTCAGATCCATATAAGGATAGGTTCCGCCCATCACGAGAGTCTACGTAAGGTGTCATGCCGGACAAGAAACAATTTTCGAATACGAAATCGATCGTGAAGGTAGAAACAGGTATTGTAACACTTATTTCGTATCACCATTACTTAAAAATTGTAGGGAATAATAAGTTATGACCACATATGCAAAAAGAAAGTTGAAATATTCACGGAACGAACATTTTAATTTGCTCCATTACGTTGAATGGGACAGATTCGTAACCCTCGCTGGGAGCAAAAGCGGACTGAGGGTTACGTTATCGTATCTACAAGCAACCAAACCCAGAATTTGTTTTTTGACTAGATGCAAAATGGTGCGTTCTGAGGTGTTTTCATGGGTAAATTGAATACATAAGCAACACATTGATTTCATGATTTTGTTAGACAGAATTTACTTAGAAATTGCCCATAATCTGTTCTTCGTGTCTTAGCAGACACACACTTCTATTTCCTATAACACGAGGAAGCAGATACTGTGCATAGAAGCGATTTTCTGATTTCATCAGACGCGACTCCAATTCCATTATCATGTGGTCTATAAACGCATAGTACAAATAAACTTTCCAATACTGTTTTGGCGTGTCTGCAGGGTGATTGGCTCTGGTAGTCTGTCATGTTGTCATTCAACGTAGGAAAGGTCACGTACAATGTACATGTATATATACCAGATTGAACGATGACGGATGTAACTCATACTAATGATACGGCCGTAACGTCATTTGAATACAATTTGAAATGCGTAATTTTTATGACATTGAATTTTCACAAAAAGCCACAACGAGACTTTGATTTCCACTTTTTTTTTAAATTTTTATTATTCCTTATTTATTTTATTTTTTTTGCTCTTTATTTTTTTTCAGCACGCCGATGTGCACGCAACTGCGTGTTGGCGTATAGGGAGCTACGCGCCTGGCTTAAGCATAAGCGGTCCCCAGACCCCTCGCCTACTCACGCCCCCTCTAACCACAAATCCTGGATCCGCCCATGTACATGTATATCATCAATTTTGCAGGGGCTGTCTTGGTATTATAGTAGTTGGATTTACAACTACCTGTACAATCAGTGCCTATCACCACTAAAGTTGTGAGTTTTAATCTCGCTCATGGCGAGGTGTACTCGATACACCATTATGTGATAAAAGTTTGTCAGTGATTTGCGACAGGTCGGTAGTTTTCTCCGATTTACTTCACTAATATTAGACCTACACTTTAATCTGCCAGGTCTAAATTAATAAAACATCATTTTCAAATTAAACTACTGTATTAGCGAACTAAAAAATAACGTATATACAATCAAACGTTATTTACCAATGAACATGAACAAGTTTTACAGAACTTGGGTACCTTTATTGAAGAATGTTTTTTTACTGCGAGGACACAACTGATACCTACGTGTAGATATCATTAGGTTAGGTGAGTTATTATAGTTATTATATATTAAATGTGAATTGATTTATGATGGTATCTGATAGGCTCTGATCTGGCGTGCAGTCACTGAACATAAATATGTTTTCGTTTTTTTGTTTTTTTTTGCTTTTTGCTTTTTGTTTTTTTACATGTATCTTTGTATGCCTCCAATCATTTCAATCATTGTATTAAATTGTTTGCCCCTTGTGGGACCTTAATTGGCAATACAAATCCTCATTCTTATTCTTATTCTTATATAAACAAAGAACTAACTAACTAACTAACTAACAAACTCACTAACTAACTAACTAACTAAAGAACACAGACTACACGTGCTTATATCTAATTATCATGATGAATATGCATCATTTCCCTAAGCAGTAAGGAAGCGTGTCATTAAGCATGCAAAAACGGACCGTCACGATAAAGCTGAAATATTGTTGAAAGTGGCGTTAAACACCATAACCCTAACCCTCAATTTTGCACCTTATTATATTAAATTATAATATATAGATATTTACTTTATTTCCTCTTGTACAGAGATTTCATATAAAGAAACAGACATAAAAAAGACGTTTATCATTTAGTTTTCAAATTTTGCGAATTTTGCGAATTGTTCAACTCATGACTGATCGATCACGATATTTTAACCCTTCAAAGAACTATTCAAATTTAAAGTCATTATAAGATGTTAATTTTCAAAATTACGGTAAGTTCATCTATGAAACAATTTGCATATTTTGTTCACATGAAAAACACAACATTTTGAAAAAGCCATACTTTCATCATTGTCCAGTTCGTATTTTGTGTCTCACGATAAAAGTTCTGCTGTAAGCTCTAGGGATGTCAGGCTGTCCATATACATAAAAGTATCTTCTTCTTCTTCTTCTTTCTTCGTCTTCTTTTTCTATTCACACTGAAATCTATTTGGTTAATGTGTCTCCATAAGTCTTCACGAAGCTCGACGATAATGTCACATGAGAACAAAATATGTTCAATGATATTGAAATAGAACATCCCACACTTGTCGCATAATAGCTTCTCGTCCTCGATACGTACTATGGCACAAAGGTCAATCACATATTTTGCAGCGACTCTAATTTCCGGAACCAATTTAGCAACTGCCCATGCTCTGTGTACTTTGATGACAGGGTGAATAAGTTTGAAGCCTCCAAGTAAGGAGGTCCGTGGGAGCGACCCCCCACCCCCCCTCCCCCCCCCCACCCGGCCGAATGACCCAAAATTACGGTTTTTTTGTTGTTGTTTTTTTTATCGATTTCTATAATTATTGAGTCGCTTTGTAAATAGCGACACGCCGCCGAATCTTCTATGGTAAATTAAACATAACACAACTGATTGATTTTTAAAATAATATTTTAACGAAATTTTCAAATGACAGTACCTAGTTGGTGAATGCAAGATGGATTTTCCCATCTTTTGAAAACATTCTAATACATAAATGTAATAAACAGTATACAAACAAGCAATTTGCAGAAATTAGATTGGTACATAAGTACTAAACATATCTATGTCTCCGATGAGTATAGTATTTGGAAGAGTCCACTGGACAATTACAAAAAACAAAAACAATACAAAAACTAAATATATATCATTTGTAGATATTTAATAAGTTATTAACTTCTTCTGAACACCGAAATAGAAATAAACCCTTTTTTAATAAAAGATTCATGTAAAAAGGCAGTAATTAAGACGAATGCTGGAGTATAATGGCCACAGCGAAAAATTAAATGTTTGCGTGAACTGGATATGGCAAGATGAAGAGGCAGACCGCCGGATACAGTAATTTGGCAAGCCTGTGCTCTACTGGTAATAGTAGAAGCGAGAATAATCCTCCCGAACCGTGATAACACACGAGCAAGAGAGATAACGGGTACTCGAACCCCGATACGTGAGCAAATATTTTAACCTCAAACCCTGCGGTTTTTACGCAGAAGTTCAATAATATAACCGAAGGATCCGAACTGGTATCAATTCAATCACCGGTCTGTCTGGTGAACAGAGAAGACCATAGAAACTCTGTGGTAACACAGAAGAAAAAACCTTAAAATATAAGCTGACACACATTTTGGGAGACCGACATGTCCCGTCATCATCTTGCCATATCCCGCCAACACACTCAAAGAAGCTGTGACATTTTTATTAATCAATTAGTAAAAAAATAAAAATTACAAAGAATTGAGATAGGCAAATAACAATACAATTTTGGTGTTATTATTACGAGTTTTCCTTGAACTTCTGAGAAAATTAAATACTAAAAAAAACATAAATGTACAGTCTCATATTAAATCAATTGACATTATAAACTAGGATGCGATTGTTCATAAAAACTTCGGCGAAAGTCATTTTCCGCAGATCGAGTTCTTCATTTAAAAGAGAAAATAAAAAGTCACTTTACATAATACCGACTGATGCGAGAACAAATTAAATAGCATGTGTTATAGTCACTTAAAATGAAATTGTCCTTTTATCAACAACCAAGGGCCTGTTCGGACGACTGTATGATGGCTTTTTAAGTAGTCTCTGTTCAATTTCCAAGTTCGTCCATTAATTGCCAAGCATCTTTCGTCGGTATTTCTCATACATGTACCAGCACCAACAAGCATCACCTGAAAAATTCACAAAACAGCAGCAGAAAAAGAGAATGTTTTGGGGAGGTAACGGGTAAGGTGGTGGGGGTTTCAAAAATGTCAGCCGGCAACTACATACAGGAGCGGTATAATCACGTGATACATGTAACGAGGCAAATAAGGGGGAAAATATGCAGACGTTAGGGGTGCAGAAAGGGGGATTGTAAACTAAAATAAATACTCATTCACTTTAATTAAATCTGTTTATCGGAATAAGATAAACACACATATTTACAAGGGGCTAATTCAATGACAGAAGGCAAATCCAGCGTCCTCCCCATGACCAATGTACATGCATGAGAGCAAAAAGTGAGCAAAGTAATAATACATGTTAACGTTAAATTAACGTTGAAATACACGTATTATTAATAAAATGCACAAAATTGATAGTTAAAGCTTTTAATTGTAGATTATTTTTTCTATTTTATTTTCTGACTCTTATAAATTGAGGATAGGAGGAAGTACACTCATTATATACAAATGAGGAAGTAAAAGTGTTCAAGTAGATTTTTTCATCCGGTTAACACCAGTGACCGGTGTTGATTAAGTAGTGTACACTTGAAAATGATATAATTGATGTCCATAGAAACTGGAAATCAACAGAAAGGTAGTTATTTTATTCTTTTAATTTCACCTTCGGTTCACGGGAGAAAGTGCATGGTTACTTAGATAAAGCTTGGTATGGTAGCTACTGAAGTTTGAAAAATGCCCCTATTCATGTATTCCATCAGCATGAAAACCATACCCATTCATATATTCAAAGTACGAAAATAAAACCCATTGATCAATCTCTTAGAAAGTTTATATTCCGATACCAAGATCTTGTCGAAATATATTCCGTCTCTGCAGAGACGATAATAAACGATGCATTTTCAAATAGTGAAAATGTATAAAGATAAGATAGTCAACAAAAATGTCAAAATTATTTTTTTTATCAATGTGTGACGTAAAATTGTTTTTGACATTTACTTCACTGAATTTGGTACTGCTTTGACAACTATTTTCCCTATTTTGTTCCAGTATTGTTACACATACTGCTATAGTGACAGCCGGAACCTTTGAGCCGTAATGAAAGCGGGAGGTTTGGCGCTTTGAAATGTGATTCAACCCACCATTTCTTTAGAAATGCCTGTACCAAGTCAGGGTCATTACGGTTTTCACAGTTTTCCGGTTGTTGACTGATTTTGTCTGTTTATATACTTATTGCTGTGTTCACCTTTCTCCCACTTTTAATTTTTTTGGAATATAGGTGGAGAAACATTTGTGAAAGAAACGTGTATAATATTTTAAATTTAATGAAACTACAGAGGTGACAATCAACCGTCTCCTCAATCCTAGTTCATCTCAAGATTTAAATAACATTTGCTTATGTTTAAAAGAATCCTACTCACTCAGAGATTCAACTTTTAAAAATATTTAACTTTCCTCAAGTAACTGGCAAAAACTTCCAAATGATAATAATAATTTTAATCTTATACTCCCAAAATGATAATAAACATTATGCTATTATTATCTAACTGATGTGCTCATCCCTAAAGATTATAGTCTTATCTGAAGAATTTTAAAATATTATGATATTATATGTATGTGTTATCTCTATGTTTATATATGCTTGTGAATGTATTGGATTACGCAACATTGTGATTATGATGTACATGTACTTAACTATGCTTTATGGGGATTCAAGAAATTTACCTGTAATTAACTTTACAGTGGATTCAGTGTAAACAATTCTCATACTTATATAATGATTGACATATTAATTGATTGATTGGTGTTTAACGCCAACATTAGCAATATTTCAGCTATATCGTGGCGTGAACAAATTGTATTATTAACCCAGACACCTACAAGAGTAACCAGACCCTTAAAAGTAAAACACATTTGTCTTTAAAACAATCGGATGTTATATGTACAAATAAAAAGAAACATTAAAAAGATAAAACACATATGCTTAGAAGGTATGTTATCTAACTATATGTTTGTATACAAATTATTTCTTTTTAATTTCAAAATTGGGTAATCCTATAGAATAGCGGCGTAAATTCGCAATTTTCAAATGGACGGTGTAAATTATTTTTAAAATATTTAAGCGCAATTAAGGGTACCGGAGAGAACCACCGACCATGGACAAGCCACTGGTAAACTTTATCACTTGCGGCTGCGCGTTTAAAGCACCCTTTTTGTAATTTACAAAGCCGGACGCGAACCCACGCCGTATTGGGGATTTTTTTTGTCAATATACAACCTTTAAAATTGCTTTGATAATTTACGCCGCTATACTATAGTAGGTGTCTACAAGATACCCAATTTACGCCGCTAATCTATAGGATTATCCAAAATTGTGTCGCCTGCGACATTTGTAAATAAATTATATAAATTGTTGACATTGTAGAATATCTGCCGAACATCGGCAACATCTACGGAGTCAATTAAAACATGTTTTTAAAGTGAATTATTGGAATTACACGGAATATATTCTGGTCGTTCCTCATTATTTAATAGATAATTATGGGTCAATCGACTATGTCCGATACGACATCTGGTCAAGACTACTTAATATTTCCGATTTTGACCGTAAGGACAAGGAGTTTCGTCAACTAGGGGAGTATTTCGTGTAATTTGTTATGAATTTGCTGGTCCCAGCTGTCTTGCCAGCGTTTTGAAATATATTTCATAATAAAAGATATAAGGTTTAGAACAATTCGATATAGAATCATTCAATGCGTCCTTAATTAGCTTCCCGGTCAACAACTTTGTTCCCATGGATCCATGGATATGACCAGGGATCCATGTGAAAATGACATGTTTACCAATAACAACAATGCTTTTATAAATGTGAACTATTTTTGAAATGAAAGGGTTTTGAGTTTTACAACTCTCAATTGCCAACAGGCAGGAAAGAGAATCTGAACAGATCATGAATTTACTCTTATCAGAAGAGGCAACAAACTTCAAAGCAAGAAGTATTGCATTAGCTTCTACGCTGAAGATTGAACTGGCAGACGGTAATCGAAGAGAATCGACCTGCCGGTGCTACCCTATCACCATCCTTAGAACCGTCCGTATCAATTGCAGAGTATTCAGATGTAATAGATCTAATTACAGTAAAATGTTGCTGACTTAGTAAAGGGTTTGTTTCAGGTTTTTTTGTATTCTATGGATTCTTACTTCAACATTTTCACTGATTTAAAAATGGGAAACTTAAATAATGAAGAAAACATTTATTATCATATATTTTAATTAATAACATCATACTTAACTGTACTTAATAAAATTAATACGACGTAATAACAGTGGTTTATGAAAATAAAGATAGAATAAAAATCAAGCTCATGTCTAAAGTATTTTGTTTTCTTCAAACATATACAAATGGCTTAGTTTATGGTGCTAAATATGCTATGATGCAAAACCTCACCTCTTAGTGAAATGATGATGTCATGCAAAAGCTTTAAAATGTGGTTGGTTTGGTTTGGTTTATGGTCTTTAAAGCCACTTTCAACAATATTTCAGTTATATCGTGGTGGCCAGTTTTATTGTTGGAGGAACATAATGTTTTATAGAGTACACCTCGCCATGAGCGGATTTGAGCTCACAACTTTAGTGGTGATAGTCACTGATTGCACAGATAGTTGTAAATCCAACTACCATACGATCACGACCACGACAGCCCCTATGTATATATTATCTTTAATCTCATAAAGCCAATGTATAACAATGGTACTGAGATATAACAATAGAATCAAAATAACAACTACTATTTACAATATATAGACATACAAGCAAAGGGGAGAGGTTATAAAAGACTAAGATCCTGGAAGACAAACACCAGTATTAATAGCTCTTATGAAATGACAGAGTTTCTTCAATTTTGGTTTTCTTTTGCTTGTCATAAGTTCAGGAAATTTAATAATATTATGTCTATTTATAAAATAATTTGAAAGTGACTGCTTACGTTTTTGGTTGAAATAATTACATTCAAAGATATAAAGGCATTTATCTCCAATTTGCGATCTATTACATAATTACATAATTTGCATTTACGGTTTTATGTTGGTATATTCTGCCATTGCCCTGTCTCGATAGGGAGTTTATTATTAATTGTTCTAAATCTGCAAAGCAAAGTTGCATCTTTTATTTCTAAAATATTTAAATATTCTTCATATTTAAACTCTGTTTTGTTTTAAAAGTTTTATAAATTATAGCCTTAGGTGAATTTTGTTTTAAAAGTTTTATAAATTATAGCTTTAGGTAAATGTTGTACTACAGAATTCCAACTTTGAAGAAACGGATCCTCTAATCGCTGTTTAATTATACATTTCAAATATTCTATATTGTTAAAATGCTCGGTTTCCCATAAATCTGAGAAGCCACAATCATTAAATATTTGTTTTACAAACAAGATCCAGCTAAACTGCATATTATAATTTTCATTAATTGACGACGTAATCTGTACAATATATTATAATACTTTGCTTACCAGCTAAAAGTCTTGCCCAATAACATACAGTTCTGATTTTTATGTCAATATATATAGAATATCGCCCTAGTTCACCATACACCATATATCTAGGTGATATTGTTTTTAAATTAAAAAGAATCTTACAAAATTTTAGATATATCTTTTATATACAAATGTAATTTAATTGTTCAGCAATCGAAATCTAGCTAGGATTATCTACGTGTCTACCTGTGGGCATTGAGATTGTACCACCCTTCAGCAATACTGTACAACCTCCGGCTTCGCTTCGGGCTATATAGAAGTGCTTCAGGGTGGTACAATCTCAATGTCCACAGGTAGACACGTAGATAACTGATAATGTTATGACGTCTGCTACAAAAAGTCTGACTGGCTGTTATTTCAACCAAGCACTCATATCTGATTTAACTTTTGTTGTAGATGTTTACTGGAATGTCATATTGGTATATCATGGCTACTATTCTAGTTGGATTTACTCAGATAGGTCAAAGTTCATCTGATACAAACTTCCAAAAGAACTGTACCAAACAGGAATTGTATGTATGAAAACAAGTATATATAAATTAAATGAGAGGGTTACTAACATGTTAAAGTATTAAAGTACTTGCATGACCGCCATCCTTTCACTAAGAGGGGAAGGGACTGTCATGACCGTGATCGTATGGTAGTTTGATTTACATCTAAATGTGCAATCAATGCATATCATCTCTAAAGTTGCTAGTTCGAATCCCGCTCAGTCGAGGTGTACTCGATACAATATTATGTTATTAAGCTTGTCAGTGACTTGTGGCAGGTCAGTGGTTTTCTCCGGGTACTCCGGTGTCCTCCATTGATAAAACTGACCGCCACGATATAGCTGAAATATTGTTGAAAGTGGCTTTAAACACCATAAACCAAACCAAACCAACCACATTTTAAAGCTTTTGCATGACCTCATTATTTCACTAAGAGGGGGTTTTTGCATCATAACATCAATTTAACCAGGGCACTTTGTTTTTATTGTAGTGCCTGTACCAAGTCAGGGAAGTGAACTGTCATATATTTGTGTGTTAGGGGTATCATTTTTGACTCTTTCTATGATTTTTCTATTAGATTTTTGAACTGTTCCGACAGTGTGGTATTTTTCTATTAAATGTTTGAACTGTTCCGACAGTGCGGTATTTTTCTATTAGATTTTTGAACTGTTCCGACAGTGTGGTATTTTTCTATTAGCTTTTTGAACTGTTCCGACAGTGTGGAATTTTTCTATTAGATTTTTGAACTGTTCCGACAGTGTGGTATTTTAGGTTTTTCTATTAGATTTTTGAACTGTTCGACAGTGTGGTATTTTTCTATTAGATTTTTGAACTGTTCCGACAGTCTGGTATTTTTCTCTAAGATTTTTGAACTGTTCCGACAGTGTGATATTTTTCTATTAGATTTTTGAACTGCTCCGACAGTGTGGTATTTTCCTATTAGATTTTTGAACTGTTCCGACAGTGTGGTATTTTTCTATTAGATTTTTGAACTGTTCCGACAGTGTGGTATTTTTTTATTAGATTTTTGAACTGTTCCGACAGTGTGGTATTTTTCTATTAGATTTTTGAACTGTTCCGACAGTGTGGTATTTTTCTATAAGATTTTTGAACTGTTCCGACAGTGTGGTATTTTTTGTTTTTCTATTAGATTTTTGAACTGTTCCAACAGTGTGTTATTTTTCTATTAGATTTTTGAACTGTTCCGACAGTGTGGTATTTTTCTATTAGATTTTTGAACTGTTCCAACAGTGTGGTATTTTTTGTTTTTCTATTATATTTTTGAACTGTTCCGACAGTGTGTTATTTTTCTATTATATTTTTGAACTGTTCCGACGTATGAGTGGCTGTACATGCATGATTGGCTGTACATGTATGAGTTGCTGTACATGTATGAGTGGCTGTACATGTATGAGTTGCTGTACATGCATGAGTGGCTGTACATGTATGAGTGGCTGTACATGTATGAGTGGCTGTCATGTATGAGTGGCTGTACATGTATGAGTTGCTGTACATGCATGAGTGGCTGTACATGTATGAGTGGCTGTACATGTATGAGTGGCTGTCCTGTATGAGTGGCTGTACATGTATGAGTTGCTGTACATGTATGAGTGGCTCTACATGTATGAGTGGCTGTACATGTATGAGTGGCTGTACATGTATGAGTGGCTGTACATGTATGAGTTGCTGTACATGTATGAGTGGCTGTATATGTATGAGTGGCTGTACATGTATGAGTGGCTGTACATGTATGAGTTGCTGTACATGTATGAGTGGCTGTAGATGTATGAGTTGCTGTACATGTATGGGTGGCTGTACATGTATGAGTTGCTGTACATGTATGAGTGGCTGTACATGTATGAGTGGCTGTACATGTATGAGTGGCTGTACATGTATGAGTTGCTGTACATGTATGAGTTGCTGTACATGTATGTGTGGCTGTACATGTATGAGTTGCTGTACATGTATGAGTTGCTATGCATGTATGAGTTGCTGTACATGCATGAGTGGCTGTACATGTATGAGTGGCTGTACATGTAAGAGTGGTTGTACATGTATGAGGTGCTGTACATGTATGAGTGGATGTACATGTATGAGTGGCTGTACATGTATGAGTTGCTGTACATGTATGAGTTGCTGTACATGTATGAGTTGCTGTACATGTATGAGTTGCTGTACATGTATGAGTTGCTGTACATGTATGAGTTGCTGTACATGTATGAGTTGCTGTACATGTATGAGCGGCTGTACATGTATGAGTGGCTGTACATTTATGAGTTGCTGTACATGTATGAGTGGCTGTACATGTATGAGTTGCTGTACATGTATGAGTTGCTGTACATGTATGAGTGGCTGTACATGTATGAGTGGCTGTACATGTATGAGTTGCTGTACATGTATGAGTGGCTGTACATGTATGAGTTGCTGTACATGTATGAGTGGCAGTCAAAGTCATACATGTACCCCCCTCACTTCCTTCATTTCTGTATATTTTTTATCTATTGTTTAGCTTTATTATTAGGTGACGACGTTCCTTTGGTTTTATCATGTTGCGTGTACATTTCTCAGTTTGTTTGTGCACGTATTTGCAATGTTTCAGACTTCAATGTAATCTTGTGATAATAGAACAACGTTTACACGGATATCGTTTTCAAAAATTTATCAAAATATTTTCACGAAATTGTATTACCCCTACAAAGATCTTGACGTAAATAAATAAATAGAATTCTACATGGAGGGATCTGATCGGAAACAGTATGTCCCATAATCAAATGTTGCTATAGGGGCGATGTTAACAAAGCTAAAAAGTTCAAATATAACACTTCTGAACAATCTTAAACACCTTCAACAAACCGATTTTCAACCTGACAAACCAATAAAAATAGATATTGAATTATTATCATATTTCATTTTCATAATTTCAAAATCGACTTTTAGGTAAATACTGATTTTGCAGCAGATTAGATAGATAAAAAAACCCATTGACATTTACATTAGTGCACACCTTCATCAGCCAATCATATTTACTTAATATAGAATTCGACTAATCATATTTTCTTAATTAAGATATTATTCGATCCATCATATTTACTTTATATAGAATTGCAATCATGTATCGTCAAATCGTGATCAGAAAATCACAAAAAGCAAACATGGTCCTTTACCAGAGATAGCTTTATATGATAAAAATGTAGATATCAAATTTAGTGCGCACATTAAAGCTTATGATATAGTTTACCATAAATCTATCTATATATATATATATTAAAAAGTCAAATGAAATCCGTATGCTGGTACATATATACGTCTGAAAATTAAACCAAACAGTGTTAGAATTAGATTTTTGAGCTGTCAAATTTTTTTTCTTCCCTCGACGGAATTTGAACTCACACCATTGATACACCGCAGCACCATTCGCTTAATCTTACATCCAGCGCTCTAGACCACTCGACCACATCCACTAATAACACTATTAAATAACCAGGATCTGTTTAGTAATCTAAGTTAATCAGTTAAGATTATTTTTGTTAATTTGTGATTTATGTTTTAAATAACGTTAAAGAAAACCGGAAGTAACGATCAACGGTAAACAATACAGAGACAAATGCAACATTGGGCTCAAGACAGAGAACGAAGATAAACAAAACACTACAAAGAAAGCCCAAAAGATGAGCAACACGGACCCCAACATAAAACGGGCAGTGACCGGTGGTGCTCGCGAACGGAAATTAGTTCTTTTTTCTTATAGTTTTACTCATAGTCGGGTCCGGTAAGAGTCCTGTCGGTGATCGGTGATCTAGCAGATAAAATATCTGCGCAAAATGAAACATATCCATTATCATTTGAGAAATGGTTATTTCGCACGAAAAGTTTGAAGATACCAAAGAGGTATTCAGAAGCAGTAAATTTAAGAAAGACAAAGCAAAATAGTCAAGTGAAAAAAAGACTAAATGATGATCAACAAAACACTACACGGAAAACTAAAGATCGAGCAACACGAACGGTCAATAGAGCAACACGAATGGTCAATAGAGCAACACGAATGGTCAATAGAGCAACAGGAACGGTCAATAGAGCAACACGAATGGTCAATAGAGCAACACGAACAGTCAATCGAGCAACACGAACGGTCAATAGAGCAACACGAACGGTCAATAGAGCAACACGAATGGTCAATAGAGCAACACGAGTGGTCAATAGAGCAACACGAATGGTCAATAGAGCAACACGAACGGTCAATAGAGCAACACGAATGGTCAATAGAGCAACACGAATGGTCAATAGAGCAACACGAACGGTCAATAGAGCAACACGAATGGTCAATAGAGCAACACGAATGGTCAATAGAGCAACACGAGTGGTCAATAGAGCAACACGAACGGTCAATAGAGCAACATGAATGGTCAATCGAGCAACACGAATGGTCAATAGAGCAACACGAACGGTCAATAGAGCAACACGAACGGTATATAGAGCAACACGAATGGTCAATAGAGCAACACTAAAGGTCAATAGAGCAACACGAATGGTCAATAGAGCAACACGAATGGTCAATAGAGCAACACGAGTGGTCAATAGAGCAACACGAATGGTCAATAAAGCAACACGAATGGTCAATAGAGCAACACGAATGGTCAATAGAGCAACACGAACGGTCAATCGGTTCGTGACGACGACCTAAAACGAGCATAATCTGTTGTCTGAAATTTGCTACTTTTTTCCTGGATTTTTTTTTTTCAATTGATATTCCGCCAGGTTAGACATTATTGTGTTAGTCGTATCTAATTCGATCAGGGTTGTTTATCATTTTATCACACAACTACCCACATGTATCATTGCCGGAGTATGACCTATGGCAACGACACAAAAGACTAAATGATGATCAACAAAACACTACACGGAAAACTAAAGATCGAGCAACACGAACGGTCAATAGAGCAACACGAACGGTCAATAGAGCAACACGAATGGTCAATAGAGCAACACGAATGGTCAATAGAGCAACACGAATGGTCAATAGAGCAACACGAACAGTCAATCGAGCAACACGAACGGTCAATAGAGCAACACGAACGGTCAATAGAGCAACACGAATGGTCAATAGAGCTACACGAGTGGTCAATAGAGCAACACGAATGGTCAATAGAGCAACACGAACGGTCAATAGAGCAACACGAATGGTCAATAGAGCAACACGAATGGTCAATAGAGCAATACGAACGGTCAATAGAGCAACATGAACTGTCAATCGGTTCGTGACGACGACCTAAAACGAGCATAAACTGTTGTCTGAAATTTGCTACTTTTTTCCTGGATTTTTTTTTTCAATTGATATTCCGCCAGATTAGACATTATTGTGTTAGTCGTATCTAATTCGATCAGGGTTGTTTATCATTTTATCACACAACTACCCACATGTATCATTGCCGGAGTATGACCTATGGCAACGACACAAAAGACTAAATGATGATCAACAAAACACTACACGGAAAACTAACGATCGAGCAACACGAACGGTCAATAGAGCAACACGAACGGTTAATAGAGCAACACGAATGGTCAATAGAGCAACACGAATGGTCAATAGAGCAACACGAATGGTCAATAGAGCAACACGAACAGTCAATCGAGCAACACGAACGGTCAATAGAGCAACACGAATGGTCAATAGAGCAACACGAATGGTCAATAGAGCAACACTAGTGGTCAATAGAGCAACACGAATGGTCAATAGAGCAACACGAACGGTCAATAGAGCAACACGAATGGTCAATAGAGCAACACGAATGGTCAATAGAGCAACACGAACGGTCAATAGAGCAACACGAGTGGTCAATAGAGCAACACGAATGGTCTATAGAGCAACACGAGTGGTCAATAGAGCAACACGAATGGCCATTAGAGCAACACGAACGGTCAATAGAGCAACATGAATGGTCAATCGAGCAACACGAATGGTCAATAGAGCAACACGAACGGTCAATAGAGCAACACGAACGGTACATAGAGCAACACGAGTGGTCAATAGAGCAACACGAATGGTCAATAGAGCAACACGAACAGTCAATCGAGCAACACGAACGGTCAATAGAGCAACACGAATGGTCAATAGAGCAACACGAATGGTCAATAGAGCAACACGAGTGGTCAATAGAGCAACACGAATGGTCAATAGAGCAACACGAACGGTCAATAGAGCAACACGAATGGTCAATAGAGCAACACGAATGGTCAATAGAGCAACACGAACGGTCAATAGAGCAACACGAGTGGTCAATAGAGCAACACGAATGGTCTATAGAGCAACACGAGTGGTCAATAGAGCAACACGAATGGTCATTAGAGCAACACGAACGGTCAATAGAGCAACATGAATGGTCAATCGAGCAACACGAATGGTCAATAGAGCAACACGAACGGTCAATAGAGCAACACGAACGGTACATAGAGCAACACGAGTGGTCAATAGAGCAACACGAATGGTCAATAGAGCAACACGAACGGTCAATAGAGCAACATGAATGGTCAATCGAGCAACACGAATGGTCAATAGAGCAACACGAACGGTCAATAGAGCAACACGAACGGTATATAGAGCAACACGAATGGTCAATAGAGCAACACTAATGGTCAATAGAGCAACACGAAAGGTCAATAGAGCAACACGAATGGTCAATAAAGCAACACGAATGGCCAATAGAGCAACACGAATGGTCAATAGAGCAACACGAATGGTCAATAGAGCAACACGAACGGTCAATCGGTTCGTGACGACGACCTAAAACGAGCATAATCTGTTGTCTGAAATTTGCTACTTTTTTCCTGGATTTTTTATTTTCAATTGATATTCCGCCAGATTAGACATTATTGTGTTAGTCGTATCTAATTCGATCAGGGTTGTTTATCATTTTATCACACAACTACCCACATGTATCATTGCCGGAGTATGACCTATGGCAACGACACATAGGCAACTATAAATGGAAGCGCGGAAGAATATACTCAAAAGGATGTATCAGTGAAGACAACTTATCATTGCATATGCAAAATACTTCCATGTAGCTGAACTCCATTAAAATGTCTACAAAAGGCCATCTTTCAACCACTATTCACGCCAAATACCCCTTATAAACAAGATATGAACTAGATTAATCCAAATTTTAAGATTGATTCACTGATTTTGTTCCCTTAACGTCCAGTCGAGCTTATTTCATATGTCATGCAGGGACTGATCAGGTCGTCAGGGCTACTACTTTTGACTGTCGCTGTAAAAGTATTGAGAATTGGACATGAACGAGAAATGTAACTTGTAGCAGGATGCAATGTGGCTATTCTCTTACGAAATCTAGAAAAGAGATATTTAACCTACATGGAGCTTGGTACAATCCCACTATTGTCCCTGTAAACTAAGAACCACCTACACAGTTTTCACAGTTTTCCGGTTGTTGACTGATTTTGTCTGTTTATATAATTATGAGTTTTGACTTTCCCTTTATAAGATTGTTCGGAGTTCGGTAATTTTGTTATTACCTTTATCTACAATTGAGAGGACATTCTAATCCACCACGTGTTGACGCGTTGGGCAACTGGATTTCACTATGGAAACCGTCATCGATACCATCAAGTTTTAAGCTTTTAAGACTGCGCACAAAACAATTTGTGATACACAAGCAATACTATATAGTGATCAAACATACTCTAAAATTGACCATTCTGAAAAGTAACCGATGTATGCACGTTCTCAAGACTCACGTGTTAGCGCTAGTATTTAATTAATTACTGTAAACAGTTACTTGATAATTGACCCCATCCTATACCTATTGTTTTTTTCTTTAATTACTTAAGTTGACAGTTTTTAATACAATACCAAGTTTACATTTCCTACTATTATAGTCCAAGTAGATAATGATATATATATTAGTAACAAACAGTTAAGGGTGTCTTCTTCGTGTAGCAGACCGCCAATGACCACTGGTAGCAAACTGTTTGGTCTCTAGTATGTGCGACAAGGTAGCCTATATATTACAAGGAGATGGCTATTGATCAACAATGGGTAATGATTAACGAATTACAGAGAGGACGTTTGTTGTGTATTCATACTGACATTCCGTGCATTCATAGAAAGGCTCCGTAGCGTATTCATTCTATGCAAACTAGATCCCATGTATTTTGTCGGGGTTAATAAAACCGTATATATCTAAAGAGCTTGAAGATACCACGGAGGTAATCAGAGAACGCAAATCAAAGAAGAACAGACAATACAATGACCAAATGAAAAAGGACAAAAGGACAAATAACGATCTACAAAACATAACACATTAAGCTATATATATCTAATTTAGTGCACACAACGCATTTCAGAATATAACCTGCATCGTGTATGATCATAGACAACAGATCGGAAAGGCAGATAATATAAAACTGCTTGAGAGCTAGAAAACCTAAAGCGCCTAAACAGGATAGCCCAAATCTGCTATGATTACATATACATTTGAGTGATGAACAATAATTTTAATAGATTATATTATTTAGGAACTGATATTTACGTTACCCTCAAGAACATGGCAGGTAACGTGCATGTCAGTTCCTAGGTAATATCATGTATTAGCCGATTTTAGATATCCTGTTTAGGCCCTTTGGTTTTATTGCTCCCAAAACTTTTAAATTGGTTGGCTTTCCAATCTTTCTATTTTGAGCGTACCTGATGAAGATTTTTCCAGAAACGTGTCGTGCGCACTAAATTTGATATCTACGTTTTTATTAATGATTACACTTTAAACAGTGCTTTTCTTTGGCATTTATAAATAGTACTTTTAATTGGTTAATTAGATATTTTATTATATTGATGACTATTGCGAAGAAAGATCATATGTTTCTAAGACATGTATAAAGTTTACTCATTAAAACATTTTACAATATAACAAAACATTTTCACCAAATGGCCAATTAAAAATATAAAATACCCAATATAAAATACTGCTCCGATAATTATTCCCAACTATTTTTGGTCAGTTACTGGATGTAACGCAACTGAATTCATTTACTAGTAAATATGAAAAATATAGCAATCTTTGTACTAACAATATGTTTTCTTTAAAATTCTTTCGCATCATCCATCCACAATGTCAAGAGACTGTATTCTGATTTAATGAAGGATTATAATGAAAATGTATATCCGGCCAACGATCAGACACAGGACATTAACATATCAGTATCAATGAGTGCATTACAGCTGGTAGAACTAGATGAAATATCCGGACGATTTGCAATGGCTGGCGCCTTATATTTTAGTTGGAGAGATGAAAGTTTGACATGGGATCCAAACCAATACAACAACACGTTAGTGATCGAGTTTCCGAAAGAGAATGTATGGATACCGCCACTTCAGCTAGTGAATCCATTCGACCAAGTAATAGACTTCAAGGAAGGACACGATCTGGTAACATACAATAGCAATGGTTGGTCATTATGGACATTGATGGAACTATTTAGTACTTCTTGTCAAATTGATGTCACAGTGTATCCATATGATACACAGACATGCACGATCACATTTGCTTCTGAAAATTACCATTCGCCGAAAATGAATTTTATAAGTAAGAATGAATACATGAGAACGGACTTGTATCATGAGCATGGTATATGGAGCTTGCTTAATACATCTGCCTGTGTTCATACCATTGAAGTCTGCAAAAACAAAATTATCGAATTTAAGATGACGTTGAAACGAAAATCTTTGTTTTTAACATTTAACGTAATTTTCCCCGTTCTTGTTATAATGGTTCTGAACTTACAAGTGTTTATATTACCTGTAGAATCAGGTGAGCGAGTGTCATACGTTACTACCACGTTGTTAGCACTAACAGTTTTCCTGACTATTATATCGGATGATTTACCCACGATTTCCGACCCGATGCCATCTTTGTGTTTGTTTATAATCACCAACTTGATTATCAGCGTAGTGGTATGTATAGCGACCATCATCCAGTTAAATTTGTACTATAGAGATGAAAGTACGTCACAGATCCCTATATGGATAAAACGTCTATACTTTATTCGGAATTCTCGGACTTCTTCAATGGAACAAATGAACACTAATAAGAAAAATGAATATTATTCTTCCGAAGACACAGTAAAAGTGAAGATTGGTGAGAAATTAACATGGAAACGTGTTGTGGCTTTCTTTGACAGGTGTTTGTTTGTGTTCTTCTTCATAATTTCGTTTATCACGACAGTCGTGTTCTTTGTTGCTGTAATGTAATGATAACAAATTCAGGGAGGAGTGTTCCAATATATAAGCGCAAAATGAGATATATAGAAAATTAATACAAATACACATGTAATATAAAAATAATTTTCCATTAATGTCCATTAAACACTTCACTTAGTCTATAGATGTTTTGTAATGAACATTCTGACGATTGTTGGAAGCACATTTTAAATATACACATACAAGCGCCTCCACGGGATTTACTGATTTCGTAAGGATAAGGGTAATAACAAAATTACCGAACTCCGAACAATCTTACAAAGGGAAAGTCAAAACTCATAATTATATAAACAGACAAAATCAGTCAACAACCGGAAAACTGTGAAAACGTAATGACCCTGACTTGGTACAGGCATTTCTAAAGAAATGGTGGGTTGAATCAGATTTTAAGGCGCCAAACCTTACGGATGCGATGAAAAAACAAAGGATGCGATGAAAAACGTTACGACGGCATATACATATAAGGCACAAGTCTGTATGAAACGCATAGCTCGTGTTCGTAATATTTGCTGCAAGCTTGCAATCAATCTACTACAAGCTTGTAGCAAAGATTTGGAAGAAACCTGTCCTCAGTCCTGATTTGTCTCCCTGATAAAGGTTGTTCCAGAAATGTGTTGTCCGCATTAAATTAGATATCTACGTTTTCATAACGTAAGGTCAAGTTTTACATTTCAATGTATGATCTGCATATAGAAATGCAAAATATTAAGATACTTTCACCAGAAATTACTTTTTTCGTCAATCTGTCACGTAGTTTATGAAAAATAAATCAAATTTGTTTTCGAAGATGAGCAATTAGACTGTCTGTCCATTGGTGTCAGATGAGAGGACATTTATTTACAAGAGACCATCATTGGAATAGGAATGTAAGAAATAACTATTTACAATGTCACCAACAACAAGGGAAATAACTCATTGACGCACGGTAAGTTTCCCCAACATCCACCAAAGACAAAGACAGATACGATGCTGACTGTAAACATGGTTTGGATTAAGACATACGCAACATCATAGATAATGTGGTGGGAATATAATGTAATTGAACATTTATTATTTCATTGTAATGACTAAATTATAACAAAACCGCTATTGCCTTCTTTATGTCTAACAATTGCATTTCATATCTGATGAATAGATTACTAACCAAAAAATAAACACAAAAACAAAACAAGAAACACAAAACAAAAACAAAACATAACATAACAAAACAAAAAACAAACAAACCAAAAACAAAAATTTAATATTTCACATATTGTTCTTAACGGAGTTGTTTACTAGACAAAACAAATACCTCTTTTAATCTTCTAACAATTCTACTTAATATGGCAATGAAATTGTTTACCAGCGAAAAAACAAATATTTCTTTTAAAACTCCTGGCAATTGTATTTCATATCGTTCTTTATTGTTCTGTAGTCAAAACAAATATCAGTCCGAGGCTGATCGATGGAAAAATAACCATCAACACAGGATAATTATAACCATTTTCATTGTATTACAGTGAAGAACGGAACAATACCTTCTTCTGTTAGTAGTACATCAAACAAGTATTATAATATTATTTAAAGAGGTTGGAGATTTACGTCAATGTCGAAAGCGTTATCATAGCATGTGCGCTATTATGATATTTTTATTTCATAGTGTATAGATACGTATATAAATACGCATAGATAATTAATTCAGTGTCCACGACATGTTTCTGGAATAACCTTCATCGGGTACACTCAAAGTCGAAATATTGGATAGCCAAATAATTTAACAAATTGGACGAGGTATAAAACCAAAGGGCCTAAACAAGATAGCCAACATCGGTTAATGTCACCTTGAAGGAGGAGAACCTTAGTTTTAGCAATAATTAAATAAATTAGTAACTGTAAATTTCCATAATAAATATATCTAATAAACGATGTCTACTGGGATGATGATACACACGGAGACTAATAGTCAACCAACAGAGGTATGTACCCAGTGAAAAAAGGTAAATGATTAACTCAGTGCGCAAGACGCTTTTCTGGAAAAACCTTCCCCATTGACACTCAAAATAGAAAGATTGGAATGCAAAATCATTTAAAGATTTTGGGAGCAAGAAAACGAAAATACCTAAACAGGGTAGCCATGTATCTATAATATATAATGCCAGCTTTTGTTTATTTGTATATGATTTGCCAGACAGTATTTGTTGTTCTCTCTTGAAATATGGCCACATCTATGCGTCTATTCGGCTGTAGACATCGTCTATGCCTATTTTTAACGAATCGAATACGACTATCTAACTCTGCCTTTTCAGACTACAAATGTATGCATATTTTTCAGACGTTTTGGTGTTGATCAACACCCCATATCACTGTCATTTTAACACTGTTTGCTTGTTGGTACTAATTGGTGTACGTTTCAAATGAGTACTGTATAATGAAATATTCTGTAAATAACAGAACCAATACCGGACAAGAAGGATCTATATTATGTGCAAAAGTAAACAATATGTGTGGTGGGTATTTAATGCCTCTACAATATAAATGTATCAATCAACCCGTTTATATGTGAAAGTTGATATTTTATTTACATGTGGAAAGCATTACTTGACAGCATCATTTCACTAAGAGGGGATATTTGGGACCATAAAACTAGTTTCCCCTGCAACTTTTTATTGAAGTGTCTGCACACTCCCACCTTGCATACTGATTACCGGTATGTTAATTTGATTAACACACAACCTCACCATGCATACTGATTTTGTTAATTAAATTTAACACGCACCATACCTTGGATAATAATTATGCAGTGAGAGGATGTTAACATATCTAATTTACAGGTTAAAGTGGTTTTTTTGGGTCAATTTCTGATGCAGTAAATATGTTGAAATAGAGATTTTAGAAATAAATCCGTTCGTCATCACCCATGTTCAAGAGGGATAAAGAGCCTAAGCTCGATAAGATCGCCGTGAGTGGTACTCGATCTCAAAAGTCTTAATGGTAATACACAGTGATTGCATAAATAGATGCCATCCAGCTACTACTCGAACGGTGCCACAGATGCCATATCACTACACTATGTTTACAACATCAATAATAAAATCATCCAATTTACCTACAATGTACAAATGAGAAATAAAAACATAGATATCTAAGTGAATCCACACCAGTCGTTTCTAGAATAACCCACATGTAATATACGTACATGAGCCAAATTAAATAGACAGAATTGAAAGAAACGGTTGTAACTTGAATCGTAATATTTATGATTAGGTCTACAGATTAGAAAACAGATTAATAGTGGAACTGTTCTTTCGATATGATGTCGTGAGAGTTTATTCACGCATTTATACGTAATAAAAACGTAGATATCTAATATTATAATACCTCACATATTATAAATTAATACGACATTTTGTTATTCGGGTATATATTTTTTTAATTCTCGACTGCTGTGGGGTAACGCGTTATTACCTGGGAAATAACTCTGGTGGGTTTTTTTCTTCAAATTCTCGACTACCGTGGTATAGCCCGTTACTACCCGGGATATAACCCTACCAGTTCAATCAAGAGGAGATAATGCATTCAGTCGTCTGCAGAAACAATTACAGCTGAAGGTCTCCAAACAGCTTGGTCAGTCTTCAATTTTGTACTTTTTACATATTTGGAAAACTTTTGAGATGTCATCACTGTTACACATGTTAATATTTAAAAAAAAAGTATTAAAACCATAGTATTTTGTTTATTTACCAAATGGCATGATACTTTCAAAATATTATTAGAATTTGGTAGTTACTCGTCGAAAGATAGTGGTTATCCCTGGGTAATCTGTTTCCTCTAATAAAACTGTCTGTCATAAGATTATATAAATGTTCATAGTAGCAATAAAAATTCAACAATCAAATTAACAAGGTAAATAAAGTAGATATTAAAAGGAAGTCTGCTGAAAGTTGTGTACTCTGGCTAGAATCAGATGCAATTGGCATAATATCAGGTTTGGTTTATGTAGAGTTTCCAAAGTTAGTTTCGGTATCATCGTGAACACGTAGATATCAAATTTAGTGTTTCTGGAATAACCTTCATTGGGTACCCTAAAAGCAAAAATATTTGAAAGCCAAATAATTCTAAAATCTGTGGGAGCAAGAAAACCAAAAGGCTTAAGCAGAATAACCTAGTTAGGAGGTGGACATCCAAAATTATCTACCCACCAAGGTTATTTCAACTCGGGCTAATGCCTTAGGGGAAAATAACCTTAGATGGGTTATTAGATGATATTATAATTGTCCGTGTGGAGAGATTTATATTACATGTCATTATGTATTTTAATGTCCGAAATATTTTGATCTGTGAAATTGTCTTTTCGGAAAGTCTATTTGAACTTTTGAAAATTAGGATTTCAGAAAATTTACTATTATTGGGCAATCCGATATTACCGTTTAATCTTATGAGTGTAATAAAAATTGTTCGCAAATTAAACGACTTTAATAAAACACAGATACATCGTGTCATTTTGTTGAATGCAATTCACATTTCCCTTGTACCTATCGTTCAGCTATCAGCTATTAAAATAATGTTAAATGAACTGACTATGGCTTAGTTACTATTTTCAAGACGAGTTTGAAGATACCAAAGGAATAATCAGAATCCGTAAATGGAAGAAGGACACCCAACACAATGGCCAAAAGATCGAGTAACACAACTTATCATAATGTTCAAATTAATCATCCTTGGTAAAACGATAATTACGATAGTTCCCCTTGTGCCATTAACAGTTGGTTACCGACGACGCTGATTATTTGAATTCAAGTGTTTAGTTTGTTTCTGAGTCACAAGTCCTATTGTCTATTGTTTTATTCAAGCATGTTTACCAATGTCATATATATGAACGTGGTAGCAACAAAAACCCAACATATTTTAAACTTTAACAGGAAGTTTTAGATAATATGAATAACTTTCACAACGGAAATTGATGAACATTAGATGTTAAAGTATAACACATCGTACCACTCTAGTATTAGACACCTAAATAATGGAGGTATATGTAAGTACATGTATATCATTCAGTTAAATAATTCACAAATACATGTCTTTGAATTTTTCCTAATGTTATATTGCACATTGAAATACATAAAAATGATAGTTTGATAGTAAATTAATACAAAACCATACAGAGAGAAGCATTACTATGGTAAAAATGCGAAAATTAAAGGTTTGGTCAAATACTACTGATTCAACACGACCAAAGTGCCTGTACCAAGCCAGGAAAGTGATCGCTCATGTATTTTGTGTGTTAGATTTGACTCTTTTTACGATTTTTCTATTGGATTATGTAACTGTTCTGACAGTGTGATATTTGTTATTATTATATTTCATATACATTTCCTGTCTTCTCATTGGTTAAGGAGCGTGTTCTGACAGTGTGATATTTGTTAGTATTATATTTCATATACATTTCCTGTCTTCTCATTGGTTAAGGAGCGTGTTCCAATTTAGTCTATCACATGGCAGAGGGTGATAATTTAGTCTATCACATGCCATTATCACATGGCATAACTGACAAAATTGCTCACTTTTCATTTACGAACACCCATCTGTATAAAACATACACCAAAATGGCAGAAAAATATTAACAAATACAAAAAATGTATGTAATTTTATTAATTACACATCATTGATATCACAGTTTAACACATTTAAAGAGAACAGCAATTGGAATTCAGGGCATCAAAGTCATAAAAAAGAAAGAAACCAGGAGAAACGAACATTCAGTATAATAAAACAAATAACACAAAGCTGAGAGGGAGGTAGAGCAGATTGTTACCCTTAGAAATGTCATTATCAACCTCGGCTTCGCCTCGGTTGACAATGAATTTCTCGGGGTAACATTCTGCTCTACCACCCTCTCAGCTATGTGTGATATATATATTGGCATTTGGTACCTTTAGCGTCAAGTTATGAACTACAACTTTATCCATGATTCATGTGCAACTGTCTTACATGTAAACCTCTGTATCCACAAATACCAGTTTTATTTGATTGTTATCGTGGTCAGTTTTATTGGTGGAGGAAACAGGAATATACGCAGAAAAGCACCGACCAACTGAAAGTTATTGGAGAAACGTTATCACATAAAACAAATGTTTGAAGATTCCAAAGTGGAAATCAGAAGCCGTAAGTTAATGTACAGACAATACAATGGACAACTGAACAAATACACACTACGTGTTTCTAGAATAACATTTATCAGGTACACTCAAAGTCAAAAGTAGAACAACATTCAACAGATACACTCAAAGTCAAAAGTAGAACAACATTTATCAGGTACACTCAAAGTCAAAAGTAGAACAACATTCATCAGGTACACTCAAAGTCAAAAGTAGAACAACATTCATCAGGTACACTCAATGTCAAAAGTAGAACAACATTCATCAGGTACACTCAAAGTCCAAAGTAGAACAACATTTATCAGGTACACTCAAAGTGAAAAATAGAACAACATTTATCAGGTACACTCAAAGTCCAAAGTAGAACAACATTTATCAGGTACACTCAAAGTCAAAAGTAGAACAACATTCATAAGGTTCGCTCAATGTCAAAAGTAGAACAACATTCATCAGGTACACTCAAAGTCCAAAGTAGAAAAACATTCATCAGGTACACTCAGCTAAAAGTAGAACAACACTCATCAGGTACACTCAAAGTAAAAAGTAGCACAACATTCATCAGGTACGCTCAATGTCAAAAGTAGAACAACATTCATCAGGTACACTCAGAGTCCAAAGTAGAAAAACATTCATCAGGTACACTCAGCTAAAAGTAGAACAACACTCATCAGGTACACTCAAAGTCAAAAGTAGAACAACATTCATCAGGTACACTCAAAGTCAAAAGTAGAACAACATTCATCAGGTACACTCAGTCAAAAGTAGAATAACATTTATCAGGTACACTCAAAGTCCAAAGTAGAACAACATTCATCAGGTACACTCAAAGTCAAAAGTAGAACAACATTTATCAGCTACACTCAAAGTCAAAAGTAGAACAACATTCATCAGGTACACTCAAAGTCAAAAGTAGAACAACATTCATCAGGTACACTCAGTCAAAAGTAGAATAACATTTATCAGGTACACTCAAAGTCCAAAGTAGAACAACATTCATCAGGTACACTCAAAGTCAAAAGTAGAACAACATTCATCAGGTACACTCAAAGTAAAAAGTAGAACAACATTCATCAGGTACACTCAAAGTAAAAAGTAGAACAACTTTCATCAGGTACACTCAAAGTCAAAAGTAGAACAACATTTAACAGGTACGCTCAAAGTCAAAAGTAGAACAACATTCATCAGGTACACTCAAAGTCGAAAATAGAACAACATTCATCAGGTACACTCAAAGTCAAAAATAGAACAACATTCATCAGTTACACTCAAAGTCAAAAGTAGTACAACATTCATCAGGTACACTCAGTTAAAAGTAAAACAACATTCATCAGGTACACTCAGTCAAAAGTAGAACAACATACATCAGGTACACTCAAAGTCAAAAGAAGAACAACATTCATCAGGTACACTCAAAGTCAAAAGAAGAACAACATTCATCAGGTACACTCAAAGTCAAAAATAGAACAACATTCATCAGGTACACTCAAAGTCCAAAGTAGAACACCATTCATGAGGTACACTCAAAGTCAAAAATAGAACAACATTCATCAGGTACACTCAAAGTCAAAAATAGAACAACATTTATCAGGTACACTCAAAGTCAAAAGTAGAACAACATTCATCAGGTACATTCAATGGCAAAAGTAGAACAACATTTATCAGGTACACCCAATGTCAAAAGTAGAACAACATTCATCAGGTACACTCAAAGTAAAAAGTAGAACAACATTCATCAGGTACACTCAAAGTCCAAAGTAGAACAACACTCATCAGGTACACTCAAAGTCCAAAGTAGAACTAAATTTATCAGGTACACTCAAAGTCAAAAGTAGAACAACATTCATCAGGTACGCTCAATGTCAAAAGTAGAACAACATTCATCAGGTACACTCAAATTCCAAAGTAGAACAACATTCATCAGGTACACTCAGTTAAAAGTAGAACAACACTCATCAGGTACACTCAAAGTCAAAAGCAGAACAACATTCATCAGGTACACTCAAAGTCAAAAGTAGAACAATATTTATCAGGTACACTCAAAGTCAAAAGTAGAACAACATTCATCAGTTACACTCAAAGTCAAAAGTAGAACAACAATCATCAGGTACACTCAATGTCAAAAGTAGAACAACATTCTTCAGGTACACTGAAAGTCCAAAGTAGAACAACATTTATCAGGTACACTCAAAGTCAAAAGTAGAACAAAATTCATCAGGTACGCTCAATGTCAAAAGTAGAACAACATTTATCAGGTACACTCAAAGTCCAAAGTAGAACAACATTCATCAGGTACACTCAAAGTCAAAAGTAGAACAACATTCATCAGGTACACTCAAAGTCCAAAGTAGAACAACATTCATCAGGTACACTCAAAGTCAAAAGTAGAACAACATTTATCAGGTACACTCACTGTCCAAAGTAGAACAACATTCATCAGGTACACTCAAAGTCCCAACTAGAACAACATTCATCAGGTTCACTCAAAGTCAAAAATAGAACAACATTCATCAGGTACACTCAAAGTAAAAAGTAGAACAACATTCATCAGGTACACTCAAAGTCCAAAGTAGAACAACATTCATCAGGTACACTCAAAGTCCAAAGTAGAACAACATTTATCAGATACACTAAAAGTGAAAAGTAGAACAACATTCATCAGGTACGCTCAATGTCAAAAGTGGTACATCATTCATCAGGTACACTCAAAGTCGAAAGTAGAACAACATTCATCAAGTACACCCAGTTAAAAGTAGAACAACACTCATCAGGTACACTCAAAGTCAAAAGTAGAACAACATTCATCAGGTACACTCAAAGTCAAAAGTAAAACAACATTTATCAGGTACACTCAAAGTCAAAAGTAGAACAACATTCATCAGGTACACTCAAAGTCAAAAGTAGAACAACAATTATCAGGTACACTCAATGTCAAAAGTAGAACAACATTCATCAGGTACACTGAAAGTCCAAAGTAAAACAACATTTATCAGGTACACTCAAAGTCAAAAGTAGAACAACATTCATCAGGTACACTCAAAGTCAAAAGTAGAACAACATTTATCAGGTACACTCAATGTTCAAAGTAGAACAACATTCATCAGGTACACTGAAAGTCCAAAGTAGAACAACATTCATCAGGTACATTCAGTCAAAAGTAGAACAACATTTATCAGGTACACTCAATGTCAACAGTAGAACAACATTCATCAGGTACACTCAAAGTCCAAACTAGAAAAACATTCATCAGGTTCACTCAAAGTCAAAAATAGTACAACTTTTATCAGGTACACTCAATGTCAAAAATAGAACAACATTCATCAGGTACACTCAAAGTCGAAAGTAGAACAACATTCATCAGGTACACTCAAAGTCCAAAGTAGAACAACATTCATCAGGTACACTCAAAGTCAAAAGTAGAACAACATTCATCAGGTACACTCAAAGTCAAAAGTAGAACAACATTCCCCAGGTACACTCAATGTCAAAAGTAGAACAACATTCATCAGGTACACTCAATGTCAAAAGTAGAACAACATTCATTAGGTACACTCAAAGTCAAAAGTAGAACAACATTCATCAGGTACGCTCAATGTCAAAAGTAGAACAACATTTATCAGGTACACTCAAAGTCGAAAGTAGAACAACATTCATCAGGTACACTCAAAGTCCAAAGTAGGACAACATTTATCAGGTTCACTCAAAGTCCAAAGTAGAACAACATTCATCAGGTACACTCAAAGCCAAAAGTAGAACAACATTTATCAGGTACACTCAATGTCAACAGTAGAACAACATTCATCAGGTACACTCAAAGTCCATACTAAAACAACATTCATCAGGTTCACTCAAAGTCAAAAATAGTACAACATTTATCAGGTACACTCAATGTCCAAAGTAGAACAACATTCATCAGGTAAACTCAATGTCAAAAGTAGAACAACATTCATCAGGTACACTCAAAGTCAAAAGTAGAACAACATTCATCAGTTACACTCAAAGTCAAAGGTAGAACAACATTCATCAGGTACACTCAAAGTCCAAAGTAGAACAACATTCATCAGGTACACTCAAAGTCAAAGGTAGAACAACATTCATCAGGTACACTCAAAGTCCAAAGTAGAACAACATTCATCAGGTACAATCAAAGTCAAAATTAGAACAACATTCATCAGGTACGCTCAATGTCAAAAGTAGAACAACATTCATCAGGTACACTCAAATTCCAAAGTAGAACAACATTCATCAGGTACACTCAGTTAAAAGTAGAACAACACTCATCAGGTACACTCAAAGTCAAAAGCAGAACAACATTCATCAGGTACACTCAAAGTCAAAAGTAGAACAATATTTATCAGGTACACTCAAAGTCAAAAGTAGAACAACATTCATCAGTTACACTCAAAGTCAAAAGTAGAACAAAATTCATCAGGTACGCTCAATGTCAAAAGTAGAACAACATTTATCAGGTACACTCAAAGTCCAAAGTAGTACAACATTCATCAGGTACACTCAAAGTCAAAAGTAGAACAACATTCATCAGGTACACTCAAAGTCCAAAGTAGAACAACATTCATCAGGTACACTCAAAGTCAAAAGTAGAACAACATTTATCAGGTACACTCACTGTCCAAAGTAGAACAACATTCATCAGGTACACTCAAAGTCCCAACTAGAACAACATTCATCAGGTTCACTCAAAGTCAAAAATAGAACAACATTCATCAGGTACACTCAAAGTAAAAAGTAGAACAACATTCATCAGGTACACTCAAAGTCCAAAGTAGAACAACATTCATCAGGTACACTCAAAGTCCAAAGTAGAACAACATTTATCAGATACACTCAAAGTGAAAAGTAGAACAACATTCATCAGGTACGCTCAATGTCAAAAGTGGTACATCATTCATCAGGTACACTCAAAGTCGAAAGTAGAACAACATTCATCAAGTACACCCAGTTAAAAGTAGAACAACACTCATCAGGTACACTCAAAGTCAAAAGTAGAACAACATTCATCAGGTACACTCAAAGTCAAAAGTAAAACAACATTTATCAGGTACACTCAAAGTCAAAAGTAGAACAACATTCATCAGGTACACTCAAAGTCAAAAGTAGAACAACAATTATCAGGTACACTCAATGTCAAAAGTAGAACAACATTCATCAGGTACACTGAAAGTCCATAGTAAAACAACATTTATCAGGTACACTCAAAGTCAAAAGTAGAACAACATTCATCAGGTACACTCAAAGTCAAAAGTAGAACAACATTTATCAGGTACACTCAATGTTCAAAGTAGAACAACATTCATCAGGTACACTGAAAGTCCAAAGTAGAACAACATTCATCAGGTACATTCAGTCAAAAGTAGAACAACATTTATCAGGTACACTCAATGTCAACAGTAGAACAACATTCATCAGGTACACTCAAAGTCCAAACTAGAAAAACATTCATCAGGTTCACTCAAAGTCAAAAATAGTACAACTTTTATCAGGTACACTCAATGTCAAAAATAGAACAACATTCATCAGGTACACTCAAAGTCCAAAGTAGAACAACATTCATCAGGTACACTCAAAGTCAAAAGTAGAACAACATTCATCAGGTACACTCAAAGTCAAAAGTAGAACAACATTCCCCAGGTACACTCAATGTCAAAAGTAGAACAACATTCATCAGGTACACTCAATGTCAAAAGTAGAACAACATTCATTAGGTACACTCAAAGTCAAAAGTAGAACAACATTCATCAGGTACGCTCAATGTCAAAAGTAGAACAACATTTATCAGGTACACTCAAAGTCGAAAGTAGAACAACATTCATCAGGTACACTCAAAGTCCAAAGTAGGACAACATTTATCAGGTTCACTCAAAGTCCAAAGTAGAACAACATTCATCAGGTACACTCAAAGCCAAAAGTAGAACAACATTTATCAGGTACACTCAATGTCAACAGTAGAACAACATTCATCAGGTACACTCAAAGTCCAAACTAAAACAACATTCATCAGGTTCACTCAAAGTCAAAAATAGTACAACATTTATCAGGTACACTCAATGTCTAAAGTAGAACAACATTCATCAGGTAAACTCAATGTCAAAAGTAGAACAACATTCATCAGGTACACTCAAAGTCAAAAGTAGAACAACATTCATCAGTTACACTCAAAGTCAAAGGTAGAACAACATTCATCAGGTACACTCAAAGTCCAAAGTAGAACAACATTCATCAGGTACACTCAAAGTCAAAGGTAGAACAACATTCATCAGGTACACTCAAAGTCCAAAGTAGAACAACATTCATCAGGTACACTCAAAGTCAAAATTAGAACAACATTCATCAGGTACACTCAAAGCCAAAAGTAGAACAACATTCACCAGGTACACTCAATGTCAAAAGTAGAACAACATTCATCAGGTACACTCAAAGTCAAAGATAGAACAACATTCATCAGGTACACTCAAAGTCCAAAGTAGAACAACATTCATCAGGTACACTCAATGTCAAAGTAGAACAACATTCATCAGGTACACTCAAAGTCCAAAGTAGAACAACATTCATCAGGTACACTCAGTCAAAAGTAGAACAACATTGATCAGGTACACTCAAAGACAAAAGTAAAACAACATTCATCTGGTACACTCAATGTCAAAAGTAGAACAACATTTATCAGGTACACACAATGTCCAAAGTAGAACAACATTCATCAGGTAAACTCAATGTCAAAAGTAGAACAACATTCATCAGGTACACTCAAAGTCAAAAGGAGAACAACATTCATCAGGTACACTCAAAGTCAAAGGTAGAACAACATTCATCAGGTACACTCAAAGTCAAAAGTAGAACAACATTCATCAGGAACACTCAATCAAAAGTAGAACACATTCATCAGGTACACTCAATGTCAAAAGTAGAACAACATTCATCAGGTACACTCAATGTCAAAAGTAGAACAACATTTATCAGGTACACTCAATGTCAAAAGTAGAACAACATTCATCAGGTACACTCAAAGTAAAAAGTAGAACACAATTCATCAGGTACACTCAAAGTCCAAAGTAGAACAACACTCATCAGGTACAGTCAATGTCAAAAGTAGAACAACATTCATCAGGTACACTCAAAGTCCAAAGTAGAACAACATTCATCAGGTACACTCAGTTAAAAGTAGAACAACACTCATCAGGTACACTCAAAGTCAAAAGTAGAACAACATTTATCAGGTACACTCAATGTTCAAAGTAGAACAACATTCATCAGGTACACTCAAAGTCCAAAGTAGAACAACATTCATCAGGTACACTCAAAGTCAAAAGTAGAACAACATTCATCAGGTACACTCAAAGTCAAAAGCAGAACAACATTCATCAGGTACACTCAAAGTCAAAAGTAGAACAATATTTATCAGGTACACTCAAAGTCAAAATTAGAACAACATTCATCAGTTACACTCAAAGTCAAAAGTAGAACAACAATCATCAGGTACACTCAATGTCAAAAGTAGAACAACATTCATCAGGTACACTGAAAGTCCAAAGTAGAACAACATTTATCAGGTACACTCAAAGTCAAAAGTAGAACAAAATTCATCAGGTACGCTCAATGTCAAAAGTAGAACAACATTTATCAGGTACACTCAAAGTCCAAAGTAGAACAACATTCATCAGGTACACTCAAAGTCAAAAGTAGAACAACATTCATCAGGTACACTCAAAGTCCAAAGTAGAACAACATTTATCAGGTACACTCAATGTCAACAGTAGAACAACATTCATCAGGTACACTCAAAGTCCAAACTAAAACAACATTCATCAGGTTCACTCAAAGTCAAAAATAGTACAACATTTATCAGGTACACTCAATGTCCAAAGTAGAACAACATTCATCAGGTAAACTCAATGTCAAAAGTAGAACAACATTCATCAGGTACACTCAAAGTCAAAAGTAGAACAACATTCATCAGTTACACTCAAAGTCAAAGGTAGAACAACATTCATCAGGTACACTCAAAGTCCAAAGTAGAACAACATTCATCAGGTACACTCAAAGTCAAAGGTAGAACAACATTCATCAGGTACACTCAAAGTCCAAAGTAGAACAACATTCATCAGGTACACTCAAAGTCAAAATTAGAACAACATTCATCAGGTACACTCAAAGCCAAAAGTAGAACAACATTCACCAGGTACACTCAATGTCAAAAGTAGAACAACATTCATCAGGTACACTCAAAGTCAAAGATAGAACAACATTCATCAGGTACACTCAAAGTCCAAAGTAGAACAACATTCATCAGGTACACTCAATGTCAAAGTAGAACAACAATAATCAGGTACACTCAAAGTCCAAAGTAGAACAACATTCATCAGGTACACTCAGTCAAAAGTAGAACAACATTGATCAGGTACACTCAAAGACAAAAGTAAAACAACATTCATCTGGTACACTCAATGTCAAAAGTAGAACAACATTTATCAGGTACACACAATGTCCAAAGTAGAACAACATTCATCAGGTAAACTCAATGTCAAAAGTAGAACAACATTCATCAGGTACACTCAAAGTCAAAAGGAGAACAACATTCATCAGGTACACTCAAAGTCAAAGGTAGAACAACATTCATCAGGTACACTCAAAGTCAAAAGTAGAACAACATTCATCAGGAACACTCAATCAAAAGTAGAACAACATTCATCAGGTACACTCAATGTCAAAAGTAGAACAACATTCATCAGGTACACTCAATGTCAAAAGTAGAACAACATTTATCAGGTACACTCAATGTCAAAAGTAGAACAACATTCATCAGGTACACTCAAAGTAAAAAGTAGAACACAATTCATCAGGTACACTCAAAGTCCAAAGTAGAACAACACTCATCAGGTACAGTCAATGTCAAAAGTAGAACAACATTCATCAGGTACACTCAAAGTCCAAAGTAGAACAACATTCATCAGGTACACTCAGTTAAAAGTAGAACAACACTCATCAGGTACACTCAAAGTCAAAAGTAGAACAACATTTATCAGGTACACTCAATGTTCAAAGTAGAACAACATTCATCAGGTACACTCAAAGTCCAAAGTAGAACAACATTCATCAGGTACATTCAGTCAAAAGTAGAACAACATTTATCAGGTACACTCAATGTCAACAGTAGAACAACATTCATCAGGTACACTCAAAGTCCAAACTAGAACAACATTCATCAGGTTCACTCAAAGTCAAAAATAGAACAACTTTTATCAGGTACACTCAATGTCAAAAATAGAACAACATTCATCAGGTACACTCAAAGTCCAAAGTAGAACAACATTCATCAGGTACACTCAAAGTCCAAAGTAGAACAACATTCATCAGGTACACTCAAAGTCAAAAGTAGAACAACATTCATCAGGTACACTCAAAGTCAAAAGTAGAACAACATTCCCCAGGTACACTCAATGTCAAAAGTAGAACAACATTCATCAGGTACACTCAATGTCAAAAGTAGAACAACATTCATCAGGTACACTCAAAGTCAAAAGTAAAACAACATTCATCAGGTACGCTCAATGTCAAAAGTAGAACAACATTTATCAGGTACACTCAAAGTCGAAAGTAGAACAACATTCATCAGGTACACTCAAATCCAAAGTAGGACAACATTTATCAGGTTCACTCAAAGTCCAAAGTAGAACAACATTCATCAGGTACACTCAAAGTCAAAAGTAGAACAACATTTATCAGGTACACTCAATGTCAACAGTAGAACAACATTCATCAGGTACACTCAAAGTCCAAACTAAAACAACATTCATCAGGTTCACTCAAAGTCAAAAATAGTACAACATTTATCAGGTACACTCAATGTCCAAAGTAGAACAACATTCATCAGGTAAACTCAATGTCAAAAGTAGAACAACATTGATCAGGTACACTCAAAGTCAAAAGTAGAACAACATTCATCAGGTACACTCAAAGTCAAAGGTAGAACAACATTCATCAGGTACACTCAAAGTCCAAAGTAGAACAACATTCATCAGGTACACTCAAGGTCAAAGGTAGAACAACATTCATCAGGTACACTCAAAGTCAAAATTAGAACAACATTCATCAGGTACACTCAAAGCCAAAAGTAGAACAACATTCACCAGGTACACTCAATGTCAAAAGTAGAACAACATTCATCAGGTACACTCAAAGTCAAAGATAGAACAACATTCATCAGGTACACTCAAAGTCCAAAGTAGAACAACATTCATCAGGTACACTCAATGTCAAAGTAGAACAACATTCATCAGGTACACTCAAAGTCCAAAGTAGAACAACATTCATCAGGTACACTCAGTCAAAAGTAGAACAACATTGATCAGGTACACTCAAAGACAAAAGTAAGACAACATTCATCTGGTACACTCAATGTCAAAAGTAGAACAACATTTATCAGGTACACACAATGTCCAAAGTAGAACAACATTCATCAGGTAAACTCAATGTCAAAAGTAGAACAACATTCATCAGGTACACTCAAAGTCAAAAGGAGAACAACATTCATCAGGTACACTCAAAGTCAAAGGTAGAACAACATTCATCAGGTACACTCAAAGTCGAAAGTAGAACAACATTCATCAGGTACACTCAATCAAAAGTAGAACAACATTCATCAGGTACACTCAATGTCAAAAGTAGAACAACATTCATCAGGTACACTCAATGTCAAAAGTAGAACAACATTTATCAGGTACACTCAATGTCAAAAGTAGAACAACATTCATCAGGTACACTCAAAGTAAAAAGTAGAACACCATTCATCAGGTACACTCAAAGTCCAAAGTAGAACAACACTCATCAGGTGCACTCAATGTCAAAAGTAGAACAACATTCATCAGGTACACTCAAAGTCCAAAGTAGAACAACATTCATCAGGTACACTCAGTTAAAAGTAGAACAACACTCATCAGGTACACTCAAAGTAAAAAGTAGAACAACATTCATCAGGTACACTCAAAGTCAAAAGTAAAACAACATTTATCAGGTACACTCAAAGTCCAAAGTAGAACAACATTCATTAGGTACACTCAACGTCAAAAGTAGAACAACAATCATCAGGTACACTCAATGTCAAAAATAGAACAACATTTATCAGGTACACTGGAAGTCCAAAGTAGAACAACATGTATCAGGTACACTCAAAGTCAAAAGTAGAACAACATTTATCAGGTACACTCAAAGTCCAAAGTAGAACAACATTCATCAGGTACACTCAAAGTCAAAAATAGAACAACATTTATCAGGTACACTCAATGTCAACAGTAGAACAACATTCATCAGGTACACTCAAAGTCCAAACTAGAACAACATTCATCAGGTTCACTCAAAGTCAAAAATAGAACAACATTTATCAGGTACACTCAATGTCAAAAGTAGAACAACATTCATCAGGTACACTCAAAGTCAAAAGTAGAACAACATTCATCAGGTACACTCAAAGTCCAAACTAGAACAACATTCATCAGGAACACTCAATGTCAAAAGTAGAACAACATTCACCAGGTACACTCAAAATCAAAAGTAGAACAACATTCATCAGGTACACTCAATGTCAAAAGTAGAACAACATTCATCAGGTACACTCAATGTCAAAAGTAGAACAACATTTATCAGGTACACTCAATGTCAAAAGTAGAACAACATTCATCAGGTACACTCAAAGTCAAAAGTAGAACACCATTCATCAGGTACACTCAAAGTCCAAAGTAGAACAACATTCATCAGGTACACTCAAGGTCAAAGGTAGAACAACATTCATCAGGTACACTCAAAGTCAAAATTAGAACAACATTCATCAGGTACACTCAAAGCCAAAAGTAGAACAACATTCACCAGGTACACTCAATGTCAAAAGTAGAACAACATTCATCAGGTACACTCAAAGTCAAAGATAGAACAACATTCATCAGGTACACTCAAAGTCCAAAGTAGAACAACATTCATCAGGTACACTCAATGTCAAAGTAGAACAACATTCATCAGGTACACTCAAAGTCCAAAGTAGAACAACATTCATCAGGTACACTCAGTCAAAAGTAGAACAACATTGATCAGGTACACTCAAAGACAAAAGTAAGACAACATTCATCTGGTACACTCAATGTCAAAAGTAGAACAACATTTATCAGGTACACACAATGTCCAAAGTAGAACAACATTCATCAGGTAAACTCAATGTCAAAAGTAGAACAACATTCATCAGGTACACTCAAAGTCAAAAGGAGAACAACATTCATCAGGTACACTCAAAGTCAAAGGTAGAACAACATTCATCAGGTACACTCAAAGTCGAAAGTAGAACAACATTCATCAGGTACACTCAATCAAAAGTAGAACAACATTCATCAGGTACACTCAATGTCAAAAGTAGAACAACATTCATCAGGTACACTCAATGTCAAAAGTAGAACAACATTTATCAGGTACACTCAATGTCAAAAGTAGAACAACATTCATCAGGTACACTCAAAGTAAAAAGTAGAACACCATTCATCAGGTACACTCAAAGTCCAAAGTAGAACAACACTCATCAGGTGCACTCAATGTCAAAAGTAGAACAACATTCATCAGGTACACTCAAAGTCCAAAGTAGAACAACATTCATCAGGTACACTCAGTTAAAAGTAGAACAACACTCATCAGGTACACTCAAAGTAAAAAGTAGAACAACATTCATCAGGTACACTCAAAGTCAAAAGTAAAACAACATTTATCAGGTACACTCAAAGTCCAAAGTAGAACAACATTCATTAGGTACACTCAACGTCAAAAGTAGAACAACAATCATCAGGTACACTCAATGTCAAAAATAGAACAACATTTATCAGGTACACTGGAAGTCCAAAGTAGAACAACATGTATCAGGTACACTCAAAGTCAAAAGTAGAACAACATTTATCAGGTACACTCAAAGTCCAAAGTAGAACAACATTCATCAGGTACACTCAAAGTCAAAAATAGAACAACATTTATCAGGTACACTCAATGTCAACAGTAGAACAACATTCATCAGGTACACTCAAAGTCCAAACTAGAACAACATTCATCAGGTTCACTCAAAGTCAAAAATAGAACAACATTTATCAGGTACACTCAATGTCAAAAGTAGAACAACATTCATCAGGTACACTCAAAGTCCAAAGTAGAACAACATTCATCAGGTACACTCAAAGTCCAAACTAGAACAACATTCATCAGAAACACTCAATGTCAAAAGTAGAACAACATTCACCAGGTACACTCAAAATCAAAAGTAGAACAACATTCATCAGGTACACTCAATGTCAAAAGTAGAACAACATTCATCAGGTACACTCAATGTCAAAAGTAGAACAACATTTATCAGGTACACTCAATGTCAAAAGTAGAACAACATTCATCAGGTACACTCAAAGTCAAAAGTAGAACACCATTCATCAGGTACACTCAAAGTCCAAAGTAGAACAACACTCATCAGGTGCACTCAATGTCAAAAGTAGAACAACATTCATCAGGTACACTCAAAGTCCAAAGTAGAACAACATTCATCAGGTACACTCAGTTAAAAGTAGAACAACACTCATCAGGTACACTCAAAGTAAAAAGTAGAACAACATTCATCAGGTACACTCAAAGTCAAAAGTAAAACAACATTTATCAGGTACACTCAAAGTCCAAAGTAGAACAACATTCATTAGGTACACTCAACGTCAAAAGTAGAACAACAATCATCAGGTACACTCAATGTCAAAAATAGAACAACATTTATCAGGTACACTGGAAGTCCAAAGTAGAACAACATGTATCAGGTACACTCAAAGTCAAAAGTAGAACAACATTTATCAGGTACACTCAAAGTCCAAAGTAGAACAACATTCATCAGGTACACTCAAAGTCAAAAATAGAACAACATTTATCAGGTACACTCAATGTCAACAGTAGAACAACATTCATCAGGTACACTCAAAGTCCAAACTAGAACAACATTCATCAGGTTCACTCAAAGTCAAAAATAGAACAACATTTATCAGGTACACTCAATGTCAAAAGTAGAACAACATTCATCAGGTACACTCAAAGTCAAAAGTAGAACAACATTCATCAGGTACACTCAAAGTCCAAACTAGAACAACATTTATCAGGTACACTCAATGTCAACAGTAGAACAACATTCATCAGGTACACTCAAAGTCAAAAATAGAACAACATTTATCAGGTACACTCAATGTCAAAAGTAGAACAACATTCATCAGGTACACTCAAAGTCAAAAGTAGAACAACATTCATCAGGTACACTCAAAGTCAAAAGTAGAACAACATTCACCAGGTACACTCAATGTCAAAGTAGAACAACATTCATCAGGTACACTCAAAGTCCAAAGTAGAACAACATTCATCAGGTACACTCAGTCAAAAGTAGAACAACATTGATCAGGTACACTCAAAGACAAAAGTAAAACAACATTCATCTGGTACACTCAATGTCAAAAGTAGAACAACATTTATCAGGTACACACAATGTCCAAAGTAGAACAACATTCATCAGGTAAACTCAATGTCAAAAGTAGAACAACATTCATCAGGTACACTCAAAGTCAAAAGGAGAACAACATTCATCAGGTACACTCAAAGTCAAAGGTAGAACAACATTCATCAGGTACACTCAAAGTCGAAAGTAGAACAACATTCATCAGGTACACTCAATCAAAAGTAGAACAACATTCATCAGGTACACTCAATGTCAAAAGTAGAACAACATTCATCAGGTACACTCAATGTCAAAAGTAGAACAACATTCATCAGGTACACTCAAAGTAAAAAGTAGAACACCATTCATCAGGTACACTCAAAGTCCAAAGTAGAACAACACTCATCAGGTACACTCAATGTCAAAAGTAGAACAACTTTCATCAGGTACACTCAAAGTCCAAAGTAGAACAACATTCATCAGGTACACTCAGTTAAAAGTAGAACAACACTCATCAGGTACACTCAAAGTAAAAAGTAGAACAACATTCATCAGGTACACTCAAAGTCAAAAGTAAAACAACATTCATCAGGTACACTCAAAGTCCAAAGTAGAACAACACTCATCAGGTGCACTCAATGTCAAAAGTAGAACAACATTCATCAGGTACACTCAAAGTCCAAAGTAGAACAACATTCATCAGGTACACTCAGTTAAAAGTAGAACAACACTCATCAGGTACACTCAAAGTAAAAAGTAGAACAACATTCATCAGGTACACTCAAAGTCAAAAGTAAAACAACATTTATCAGGTACACTCAAAGTCCAAAGTAGAACAACATTCATTAGGTACACTCAACGTCAAAAGTAGAACAACAATCATCAGGTACACTCAATGTCAAAAATAGAACAACATTTATCAGGTACACTGGAAGTCCAAAGTAGAACAACATGTATCAGGTACACTCAAAGTCAAAAGTAGAACAACATTTATCAGGTACACTCAAAGTCCAAAGTAGAACAACATTCATCAGGTACACTCAAAGTCAAAAATAGAACAACATTTATCAGGTACACTCAATGTCAACAGTAGAACAACATTCATCAGGTACACTCAAAGTCCAAACTAGAACAACATTCATCAGGTTCACTCAAAGTCAAAAATAGAACAACATTTATCAGGTACACTCAATGTCAAAAGTAGAACAACATTCATCAGGTACACTCAAAGTCAAAAGTAGAACAACATTCATCAGGTACACTCAAAGTCCAAACTAGAACAACATTCATCAGGAACACTCAATGTCAAAAGTAGAACAACATTCACCAGGTACACTCAAAATCAAAAGTAGAACAACATTCATCAGGTACACTCAATGTCAAAAGTAGAACAACATTCATCAGGTACACTCAATGTCAAAAGTAGAACAACATTTATCAGGTACACTCAATGTCAAAAGTAGAACAACATTCATCAGGTACACTCAAAGTCAAAAGTAGAACACCATTCATCAGGTACACTCAAAGTCCAAAGTAGAACAACACTCATCAGGTGCACTCAATGTCAAAAGTAGAACAACATTCATCAGGTACACTCAAAGTCCAAAGTAGAACAACATTCATCAGGTACACTCAGTTAAAAGTAGAACAACACTCATCAGGTACACTCAAAGTAAAAAGTAGAACAACATTCATCAGGTACACTCAAAGTCAAAAGTAAAACAACATTTATCAGGTACACTCAAAGTCCAAAGTAGAACAACATTCATTAGGTACACTCAACGTCAAAAGTAGAACAACAATCATCAGGTACACTCAATGTCAAAAATAGAACAACATTTATCAGGTACACTGGAAGTCCAAAGTAGAACAACATGTATCAGGTACACTCAAAGTCAAAAGTAGAACAACATTTATCAGGTACACTCAAAGTCCAAAGTAGAACAACATTCATCAGGTACACTCAAAGTCAAAAATAGAACAACATTTATCAGGTACACTCAATGTCAACAGTAGAACAACATTCATCAGGTACACTCAAAGTCCAAACTAGAACAACATTCATCAGGTTCACTCAAAGTCAAAAATAGAACAACATTTATCAGGTACACTCAATGTCAAAAGTAGAACAACATTCATCAGGTACACTCAAAGTCAAAAGTAGAACAACATTCATCAGGTACACTCAAAGTCCAAACTAGAACAACATTTATCAGGTACACTCAATGTCAACAGTAGAACAACATTCATCAGGTACACTCAAAGTCAAAAATAGAACAACATTTATCAGGTACACTCAATGTCAAAAGTAGAACAACATTCATCAGGTACACTCAAAGTCAAAAGTAGAACAACATTCATCAGGTACACTCAAAGTCAAAAGTAGAACAACATTCACCAGGTACACTCAATGTCAAAGTAGAACAACATTCATCAGGTACACTCAAAGTCCAAAGTAGAACAACATTCATCAGGTACACTCAGTCAAAAGTAGAACAACATTGATCAGGTACACTCAAAGACAAAAGTAAAACAACATTCATCTGGTACACTCAATGTCAAAAGTAGAACAACATTTATCAGGTACACACAATGTCCAAAGTAGAACAACATTCATCAGGTAAACTCAATGTCAAAAGTAGAACAACATTCATCAGGTACACTCAAAGTCAAAAGGAGAACAACATTCATCAGGTACACTCAAAGTCAAAGGTAGAACAACATTCATCAGGTACACTCAAAGTCGAAAGTAGAACAACATTCATCAGGTACACTCAATCAAAAGTAGAACAACATTCATCAGGTACACTCAATGTCAAAAGTAGAACAACATTCATCAGGTACACTCAATGTCAAAAGTAGAACAACATTTATCAGGTACACTCAATGTCAAAAGTAGAACAACATTCATCAGGTACACTCAAAGTAAAAAGTAGAACACCATTCATCAGGTACACTCAAAGTCCAAAGTAGAACAACACTCATCAGGTGCACTCAATGTCAAAAGTAGAACAACATTCATCAGGTACACTCAAAGTCCAAAGTAGAACAACATTCATCAGGTACACTCAGTTAAAAGTAGAACAACACTCATCAGGTACACTCAAAGTAAAAAGTAGAACAACATTCATCAGGTACACTCAAAGTCAAAAGTAAAACAACATTTATCAGGTACACTCAAAGTCCAAAGTAGAACAACATTCATTAGGTACACTCAACGTCAAAAGTAGAACAACAATCATCAGGTACACTCAATGTCAAAAATAGAACAACATTTATCAGGTACACTGGAAGTCCAAAGTAGAACAACATGTATCAGGTACACTCAAAGTCAAAAGTAGAACAACATTTATCAGGTACACTCAAAGTCCAAAGTAGAACAACATTCATCAGGTACACTCAAAGTCAAAAATAGAACAACATTTATCAGGTACACTCAATGTCAACAGTAGAACAACATTCATCAGGTACACTCAAAGTCCAAACTAGAACAACATTCATCAGGTTCACTCAAAGTCAAAAATAGAACAACATTTATCAGGTACACTCAATGTCAAAAGTAGAACAACATTCATCAGGTACACTCAAAGTCAAAAGTAGAACAACATTCATCAGGTACACTCAAAGTCCAAACTAGAACAACATTCATCAGGAACACTCAATGTCAAAAGTAGAACAACATTCACCAGGTACACTCAAAATCAAAAGTAGAACAACATTCATCAGGTACACTCAATGTCAAAAGTAGAACAACATTCATCAGGTACACTCAATGTCAAAAGTAGAACAACATTTATCAGGTACACTCAATGTCAAAAGTAGAACAACATTCATCAGGTACACTCAAAGTCAAAAGTAGAACACCATTCATCAGGTACACTCAAAGTCCAAAGTAGAACAACACTCATCAGGTGCACTCAATGTCAAAAGTAGAACAACATTCATCAGGTACACTCAAAGTCCAAAGTAGAACAACATTCATCAGGTACACTCAGTTAAAAGTAGAACAACACTCATCAGGTACACTCAAAGTAAAAAGTAGAACAACATTCATCAGGTACACTCAAAGTCAAAAGTAAAACAACATTTATCAGGTACACTCAAAGTCCAAAGTAGAACAACATTCATTAGGTACACTCAACGTCAAAAGTAGAACAACAATCATCAGGTACACTCAATGTCAAAAATAGAACAACATTTATCAGGTACACTGGAAGTCCAAAGTAGAACAACATGTATCAGGTACACTCAAAGTCAAAAGTAGAACAACATTTATCAGGTACACTCAAAGTCCAAAGTAGAACAACATTCATCAGGTACACTCAAAGTCAAAAATAGAACAACATTTATCAGGTACACTCAATGTCAACAGTAGAACAACATTCATCAGGTACACTCAAAGTCCAAACTAGAACAACATTCATCAGGTTCACTCAAAGTCAAAAATAGAACAACATTTATCAGGTACACTCAATGTCAAAAGTAGAACAACATTCATCAGGTACACTCAAAGTCAAAAGTAGAACAACATTCATCAGGTACACTCAAAGTCCAAACTAGAACAACATTCATCAGGAACACTCAATGTCAAAAGTAGAACAACATTCACCAGGTACACTCAAAGTCAAAGGTAGAACAACATTTATCAGGTACACTCAATGTCAACAGTAGAACAACATTCATCAGGTACACTCAAAGTCAAAAATAGAACAACATTTATCAGGTACACTCAATGTCAAAAGTAGAACAACATTCATCAGGTACACTCAAAGTCAAAAGTAGAACAACATTCATCAGGTACACTCAAAGTCAAAAGTAGAACAACATTCACCAGGTACACTCAATGTCAAAGTAGAACAACATTCATCAGGTACACTCAAAGTCCAAAGTAGAACAACATTCATCAGGTACACTCAGTCAAAAGTAGAACAACATTGATCAGGTACACTCAAAGACAAAAGTAAAACAACATTCATCTGGTACACTCAATGTCAAAAGTAGAACAACATTTATCAGGTACACACAATGTCCAAAGTAGAACAACATTCATCAGGTAAACTCAATGTCCAAAGTAGAACAACATTCATCAGGTACACTCAAAGTCAAAAGGAGAACAACATTCATCAGGTACACTCAAAGTCAAAGGTAGAACAACATTCATCAGGTACACTCAAAGTCGAAAGTAGAACAACATTCATCAGGTACACTCAATCAAAAGTAGAACAACATTCATCAGGTACACTCAATGTCAAAAGTAGAACAACATTCATCAGGTACACTCAATGTCAAAAGTAGAACAACATTTATCAGGTACACTCAATGTCAAAAGTAGAACAACATTCATCAGGTACACTCAAAGTAAAAAGTAGAACACCATTCATCAGGTACACTCAAAGTCCAAAGTAGAACAACACTCATCAGGTGCACTCAATGTCAAAAGTAGAACAACATTCATCAGGTACACTCAAAGTCCAAAGTAGAACAACATTCATCAGGTACACTCAGTTAATAGTAGAACAACACTCATCAGGTACACTCAAAGTAAAAAGTAGAACAACATTCATCAGGTACACTCAAAGTCAAAAGTAAAACAACATTTATCAGGTACACTCAAAGTCCAAAGTAGAACAACATTCATTAGGTACACTCAACGTCAAAATTAGAACAACAATCATCAGGTACACTCAATGTCAAAAATAGAACAACATTTATCAGGTACACTGGAAGTCCAAAGTAGAACAACATGTATCAGGTACACTCAAAGTCAAAAGTAGAACAACATTTATCAGGTACACTCAAAGTCCAAAGTAGAACAACATTCATCAGGTACACTCAAAGTCAAAAATAGAACAACATTTATCAGGTACACTCAATGTCAACAGTAGAACAACATTCATCAGGTACACTCAAAGTCCAAACTAGAACAACATTCATCAGGTTCACTCAAAGTCAAAAATAGAACAACATTTATCAGGTACACTCAATGTCAAAAGTAGAACAACATTCATCAGGTACACTCAAAGTCAAATGTAGAACAACATTCATCAGGTACACTCAAAGTCCAAACTAGAACAACATTCATCAGGAACACTCAATGTCAAAAGTAGAACAACATTCACCAGGTACACTCAAAATCAAAAGTAGAACAACATTCATCAGGTACACTCAATGTCAAAAGTAGAACAACATTCATCAGGTACACTCAATGTCAAAAGTAGAACAACATTTATCAGGTACACTCAATGTCAAAAGTAGAACAACATTCATCAGGTACACTCAAAGTAAAAAGTAGAACACCATTCATCAGGTACACTCAAAGTCCAAAGTAGAACAACACTCATCAGGTGCACTCAATGTCAAAAGTAGAACAACATTCATCAGGTACACTCAAAGTCCAAAGTAGAACAACATTCATCAGGTACACTCAGTTAAAAGTAGAACAACACTCATCAGGTACACTCAAAGTAAAAAGTAGAACAACATTCATCAGGTACACTCAAAGTCAAAAGTAAAACAACATTTATCAGGTACACTCAAAGTCCAAAGTAGAACAACATTCATTAGGTACACTCAACGTCAAAAGTAGAACAACAATCATCAGGTACACTCAATGTCAAAAATAGAACAACATTTATCAGGTACACTGGAAGTCCAAAGTAGAACAACATGTATCAGGTACACTCAGTTAAAAGTAGAACAACACTCATCAGGTACACTCAAAGTAAAAAGTAGAACAACATTCATCAGGTACACTCAAAGTCAAAAGTAAAACAACATTTATCAGGTACACTCAAAGTCCAAAGTAGAATAACATTCATTAGGTACACTCAACGTCAAAAGTAGAACAACAATCATCAGGTACACTCAATGTCAAAAATAGAACAACATTTATCAGGTACACTGGAAGTCCAAAGTAGAACAACATGTATCAGGTACACTCAAAGTCAAAAGTAGAACAACATTTATCAGGTACACTCAAAGTCCAAAGTAGAACAACATTCATCAGGTACACTCAAAGTCAAAAATAGAACAACATTTATCAGGTACACTCAATGTCAACAGTAGAACAACATTCATCAGGTACACTCAAAGTCCAAACTAGAACAACATTCATCAGGTTCACTCAAAGTCAAAAATAGAACAACATGTATCAGGTACACTCAATGTCAAAAGTAGAACAACATTCATCAGGTACACTCAAAGTCCAAAGTAGAACAACATTCATCAGGTACACTCAAAGTCCAAACTAGAACAACATTCATCAGGAACACTCAATGTCAAAAGTAGAACAACATTCACCAGGTACACTCAAAGTCAAAGGTAGAACAACATTTATCAGGTACACTCAATGTCAACAGTAGAACAACATTCATCAGGTACACTCAAAGTCAAAAATAGAACAACATTCATCAGGTACACTCAAAGTCAAAAGTAGAACAACATTCATCAGGTACACTCAAAGTCAAAAGTAGAACAACATTCACCAGGTACACTCAATGTCAAAAGTAGAACAACATTCATCAGGTACACTCAAAGTCAAAGGTAGAACAACATTCATCAGGTACACTCAAAGTCCAAAGTAGAACAACATTCATCAGGTACACTCAATGTCAAAAGTAGAACATTATTCATCAGGTACACTCAATGTCAAAAGTAGAACAACATTCATCAGGTACACTCAAAGTCAAAAGTAGAACAACATTCATCAGGTACACTCAGTCAAAAGTAGAACAACATTGATCAGGTACACTCAAAGTCAAAAGTAGAACAACATTCATCTGGTACACTCAATGTCAAAAGTAGAACAACATTTATCAGGTACACTCAATGTCCAAAGTAGAACAACATTCATCAGGTAAACTCAATGTCAAAAGTAGAACAACATTCATCAGGTACACTCAAAGTCAAAAGTAGAACAACATTCATCAGGTACACTCAAAGTCGAAAGTAGAACAACATTCATCAGGTACACTCAATCAAAAGTAGAACAACATTCATCAGGTACACTCAATGTCAAAAGTAGAACAACATTCATCAGGTACACTCAAAGTCAAAAGTAGAACAACATTCATCAGGTACACTCAAAGTCAAAAGCAGAACAACATTCATCAGGTACACTCAAAGTCAAAAGTAGAACAATATTTATCAGTTACACTGAAAGTCCAAAGTAGAACAACATTTATCAGGTACACTCAAAGTCAAAAGTAGAACAAAATTTATCAGGTACGCTCAATGTCAAAAGTAGAACAACATTTATCAGGTACACTCAAAGTCCAAAGTAGAACAACATTCATCAGGTACACTCAAAGTCAAAAGTAGAACAACATTCATCAGGTACACTCAAAGTCCAAAGTAGAACAACATTCATCAGGTACACTCAAAGTCAAAAGTAGAACAACATTTATCAGGTACACTCACTGTCCAAAGTAGAACAACATTCATCAGGTACACTCAAAGTCCAAACTAGAACAACATTCATCAGGTTCACTCAAAGTCAAAAATAGAACAACATTCATCAGGTACACTCAAAGTAAAAAGTAGAACAACATTCATCAGGTACACTCAAAGTCCAAAGTAGAACAACATTCATCAGGTACACTCAAAGTCCAAAGTAGAACAACATTTATCAGATACACTCAAAGTGAAAAGTAGAACAACATTCATCAGGTACGCTCAATGTCAAAAGTGGTACATCATTCATCAGGTACACTCAAAGTCGAAAGTAGAACAACATTCATCAGGTACACACAGTTAAAAGTAGAACAACACTCATCAGGTACACTCAAAGTAAAAAGTAGAACAACATTCATCAGGTACACTCAAAGTCAAAAGTAAAACAACATTTATCAGGTACACTCAAAGTCCAAAGTAGAACAACAATCATCAGGTACACTCAATGTCAAAAATAGAACAACGTTTATCAGGTACACTGGAAGTCCAAAGTAGAACAACATGTATCAGGTACACTCAAAGTCAAAAGTAGAACAACATTTATCAGGTACACTCAAAGTCCAAAGTAGAACAACATTCATCAGGTACACTCAAAGTCAAAAATAGAACAACATTTATCAGGTACACTCAATGTCAGCAGTAGAACAACATTCATCAGGTACACTCAAAGTCCAAACTAGAACAACATTCATCAGGTTCACTCAAAGTCAAAAATAGAACAACATTTATCAGGTACACTCAATGTCAAAAGTAGAACAACATTCATCAGGTACACTCAAAGTCAAAAGTAGAACAACATTCATCAGGTACACTCAAAGTCCAAACTAGAACAACATTCATCAGGTACACTCAAAGTCGAAAGTAGAACAACATTCATCAGGTACACTCAATCAAAAGTAGAACAACATTCATCAGGTACACTCAATGTCAAAAGTAGAACAACATTCATCAGGTACACTCAATGTCAAAAGTAGAACAACATTTATCAGGTACACTCAATGTCAAAAGTAGAACAACATTCATCAGGTACATTCAAAGTAAAAAGTAGAACACCATTCATCAGGTACACTCAATGTCAAAGATAGAACAACATTCATCAGGTACACTCAAAGTCCAAAGTAGAACAACATTCATCAGGTACACTCAATGTCAAAGTAGAACAACATTCATCAGGTACACTCAGTCAAAAGTAGAACAACATTGATCAGGTACACTCAAAGACAAAAGTAAAACAACATTCATCTGGTACACTCAATGTCAAAAGTAGAACAACATTTATCAGGTACACACAATGTCCAAAGTAGAACAACATTCATCAGGTAAACTCAATGTCAAAAGTAGAACAACATTCATCAGGTACACTCAAAGTCAAAAGTAGAACAACATTCATCAGGTACACTCAAAGTCGAAAGTAGAACAACATTCATTAGGTACACTCAATCAAAAGTAGAACAACATTCATCAGGTACACTCAATGTCAAAAGTAGAACAACATTCATCAGGTACACTCAAAGTCAAAAGTAGAACAACATTCATCAGATACACTCAAAGTCAAAAGCAGAACAACATTCATCAGGTACACTCAAAGTCAAAAGTAGAACAATATTTATCAGGTACACTCAAAGTCAAAAGTAGAACAACATTCATCAGTTACACTCAAAGTCAAAAGTAGAACAACAATCATCAGGTACACTCAATGTCAAAAGTAGAACAACATTCATCAGGTACACTGAAAGTCCAAAGTAGAACAACATTTATCAGGTACACTCAAAGTCAAAAGTAGAACAAAATTCATCAGGTACGCTCAATGTCAAAAGTAGAACAACATTTATCAGGTACACTCAAAGTCCAAAGTAGAACAACATTCATCAGGTACACTCAAAGTCAAAAGTAGAACAACATTCATCAGGTACACTCAAAGTCCAAAGTAGAACAACATTCATCAGGTACACTCAAAGTCAAAAGTAGAACAACATTTATCAGGTACACTCACTGTCCAAAGTAGAACAACATTCATCAGGTACACTCAAAGTCCAAACTAGAACAACATTCATCAGGTTCACTCAAAGTCAAAAATAGAACAACATTCATCAGGTACACTCAAAGTAAAAAGTAGAACAACATTCATCAGGTACACTCAAAGTCCAAAGTAGAACAACATTCATCAGGTACACTCAAAGTCCAAAGTAGAACAACATTTATCAGGTACACACAGTTAAAAGTAGAACAACACTCATCAGGTACACTCAAAGTAAAAAGTAGAACAACATTCATCAGGTACACTCAATGTCAAAAGTAGAACAACATTCATCAGGTACACTCAAAGTCAAAAGTAGAACAACATTCATCAGGTACACTCAAAGTAAAAACTAGAACAACATTCATCAGGAACACTCAATGTCAAAAGTAGAACAACATTCACCAGGTACACTCAAAGTCAAAGGTAGAACAACATTTATCAGGTACACTCAATGTCAACAGTAGAACAACATTCATCAGGTACACTCAAGGTCAAAAATAGAACAACATTCATCAGGTACACTCAATGTAAAAAGTAGAACAACATTCATCAGGTACACTCAAAGTCAAAAGTAGAACAACATTCATCAGGTACACTGAAAGTCAAAAGTAGAACAACATTCACCAGGTACACTCAATGTCAAAAGTAGAACAACATTCATCAGGTACACTCAAAGTCAAAGGTAGAACAACATTCATCAGGTACACTCAAAGTCCAAAGTAGAACAACATTCATCAGGTACACTCAATGTCAAAAGTAGAACAACATTCATCAGGTACACTCAATGTCAAAAGTAGAACAACATTCATCAGGTACACTCAAAGTCAAAAGTAGAACAACATTCATCAGGTACACTCAGTCAAAAGTAGAACAACATTGATCAGGTACACTCAAAGTCAAAAGTAGAACAACATTCATCTGGTACACTCAATGTCAAAAGTAGAACAACATTTATCAGGTACACTCAATGTCCAAAGTAGAACAACATTCATCAGGTAAACTCAATGTCAAAAGTAGAACAACATTCATCAGGTACACTCAAAGTCAAAAGTAGAACAACATTCATCAGGTACACTCAAAGTCGAAAGTAGAACAACATTCATCAGGTACACTCAATCAAAAGTAGAACAACATTCATCAGGTACACTCAATGTCAAAAGTAGAACAACATTCATCAGGTACACTCAAAGTCAAAAGTAGAACAACATTCATCAGGTACACTCAAAGTCAAAAGCAGAACAACATTCATCAGGTACACTCAAAGTCAAAAGTAGAACAATATTTATCAGGTACACTCAAAGTCAAAAGTAGAACAACATTCATCAGTTACACTCAAAGTCAAAAGTAGAACAACAATCATCAGGTACACTCAATGTCAAAAGTAGAACAACATTCATCAGGTACACTGAAAGTCCAAAGTAGAACAACATTTATCAGGTACACTCAAAGTCAAAAGTAGAACAAAATTCATCAGGTACGCTCAATGTCAAAAGTAGAACAACATTTATCAGGTACACTCAAAGTCCAAAGTAGAACAACATTCATCAGGTACACTCAAAGTCAAAAGTAGAACAACATTCATCAGGTACACTCAAAGTCCAAAGTAGAACAACATTCATCAGGTACACTCAAAGTCAAAAGTAGAACAACATTTATCAGGTACACTCACTGTCCAAAGTAGAACAACATTCATCAGGTACACTCAAAGTCCAAACTAGAACAACATTCATCAGGTTCACTCAAAGTCAAAAATAGAACAACATTCATCAGGTACACTCAAAGTAAAAAGTAGAACAACATTCATCAGGTACACTCAAAGTCCAAAGTAGAACAACATTCATCAGGTACACTCAAAGTCCAAAGTAGAACAACATTTATCACATACACTCAAAGTGAAAAGTAGAACAACATTCATCAGGTACGCTCAATGTCAAAAGTGGTACATCATTCATCAGGTACACTCAAAGTCGAAAGTAGAACAACATTCATCAGGTACACACAGTTAAAAGTAGAACAACACTCATCAGGTACACTCAAAGTAAAAAGTAGAACAACATTCATCAGGTACACTCAAAGTCAAAAGTAAAACAACATTTATCAGGTACACTCAAAGTCCAAAGTAGAACAACAATCATCAGGTACACTCAATGTCAAAAATAGAACAACGTTTATCAGGTACACTGGAAGTCCAAAGTAGAACAACATGTATCAGGTACACTCAAAGTCAAAAGTAGAACAACATTTATCAGGTACACTCAAAGTCCAAAGTAGAACAACATTCATCAGGTACACTCAAAGTCAAAAATAGAACAACATTTATCAGGTACACTCAATGTCAACAGTAGAACAACATTCATCAGGTACACTCAAAGTCCAAACTAGAACAACATTCATCAGGTTCACTCAAAGTCAAAAATAGAACAACATTTATCAGGTACACTCAATGTCAAAAGTAGAACAACATTCATCAGGTACACTCAAAGTCAAAAGTAGAACAACATTCATCAGGTACACTCAAAGTCCAAACTAGAACAACATTCATCAGGTACACTCAAAGTCGAAAGTAGAACAACATTCATCAGGTACACTCAATCAAAAGTAGAACAACATTCATCAGGTACACTCAATGTCAAAAGTAGAACAACATTCATCAGGTACACTCAATGTCAAAAGTAGAACAACATTTATCAGGTACACTCAATGTCAAAAGTAGAACAACATTCATCAGGTACATTCAAAGTAAAAAGTAGAACACCATTCATCAGGTACACTCAATGTCAAAGATAGAACAACATTCATCAGGTACACTCAAAGTCCAAAGTAGAACAACATTCATCAGGTACACTCAATGTCAAAGTAAAACAACATTCATCAGGTACACTCAAAGTCCAAAGTAGAACAACATTCATCAGGTACACTCAGTCAAAAGTAGAACAACATTGATCAGGTACACTCAAAGACAAAAGTAAAACAACATTCATCTGGTACACTCAATGTCAAAAATAGAACAACATTTATCAGGTACACACAATGTCCAAAGTAGAACAACATTCATCAGGTAAACTCAATGTCAAAAGTAGAACAACATTCATCAGGTACACTCAAAGTCAAAAGTAGAACAACATTCATCAGGTACACTCAAAGTCGAAAGTAGAACAACATTCATCAGGTACACTCAATCAAAAGTAGAACAACATTCATCAGGTACACTCAATGTCAAAAGTAGAACAACATTCATCAGGTACACTCAAAGTCAAAAGTAGAACAACATTCATCAGGTACACTCAAAGTCAAAAGCAGAACAACATTCATCAGGTACACTCAAAGTCAAAAGTAGAACAATATTTATCAGGTACACTCAAAGTCAAAATTAGAACAACATTCATCAGTTACACTCAAAGTCAAAAGTAGAACAACAATCATCAGGTACACTCAATGTCAAAAGTAGAACAACATTCATCAGGTACACTGAAAGTCCAAAGTAGAACAACATTTATCAGGTACACTCAAAGTCAAAAGTAGAACAAAATTCATCAGGTACGCTCAATGTCAAAAGTAGAACAACATTTATCAGGTACACTCAAAGTCCAAAGTAGAACAACATTCATCAGGTACACTCAAAGACAAAAGTAGAACAACATTCATCAGGTACACTCAAAGTCCAAAGTAGAACAACATTCATCAGGTACACTCAAAGTCAAAAGTAGAACAACATTTATCAGGTACACTCACTGTCCAAAGTAGAACAACATTCATCAGGTACACTCAAAGTCCAAACTAGAACAACATTCATCAGGTTCACTCAAAGTCAAAAATAGAACAACATTCATCAGGTACACTCAAAGTAAAAAGTAGAACAACATTCATCAGGTACACTCAAAGTCCAAAGTAGAACAACATTCAACAGGTACACTCAAAGTCCAAAGTAGAACAACATTTATCAGATACACTCAAAGTGAAAAGTAGAACAACATTCATCAGGTACGCTCAATGTCAAAAGTGGTACATCATTCATCAGGTACACTCAAAGTCGAAAGTAGAACAATATTCATCAGGTACACACAGTTAAAAGTAGAACAACACTCATCAGGTACACTCAAAGTAAAAAGTAGAACAACATTCATCAGGTACACTCAAAGTCAAAAGTAAAACAACATTTATCAGGTACACTCAAAGTCCAAAGTAGAACAACAATCATCAGGTACACTCAATGTCAAAAATAGAACAACGTTTATCAGGTACACTGGAAGTCCAAAGTAGAACAACATGTATCAGGTACACTCAAAGTCAAAAGTAGAACAACATTTATCAGGTACACTCAAAGTCCAAAGTAGAACAACATTCATCAGGTACACTCAAAGTCAAAAATAGAACAACATTCATCAGGTACACTCAAAGTCAAAAATAGAACAACATTTATCAGGTACACTCAATGTCAACAGTAGAACAACATTCATCAGGTACACTCAAAGTCCAAACTAGAACAACATTCATCAGGTTCACTCAAAGTCAAAAATAGAACAACATTTATCAGGTACACTCAATGTCAAAAGTAGAACAACATTCATCAGATACACTCAAAGTCAAAGGTAGAACAACATTCATCAGGTACACTCAAAGTCCAAACTAGAACAACATTCATCAGGTACACTCAAAGTCGAAAGTAGAACAACATTCATCAGGTACACTCAATCAAAAGTAGAACAACATTCATCAGGTACAATCAATGTCAAAAGTAGAACAACATTCATCAGGTACACTCAATGTCAAAAGTAGAACAACATTTATCAGGTACACTCAATGTCAAAAGTAGAACAACATTCATCAGGTACATTCAAAGTAAAAAGTAGAACACCATTCATCAGGTACACTCAATGTCAAAGATAGAACAACATTCATCAGGTACACTCAAAGTCCAAAGTAGAACAACATTCATCAGGTACACTCAATGTCAAAGTAGAACAACATTCATCAGGTACACTCAAAGTCCAAAGTAGAACAACATTCATCAGGTACACTCAGTCAAAAGTAGAACAACATTGATCAGGTACACTCAAAGACAAAAGTAAAACAACATTCATCTGGTACACTCAATGTCAAAAGTAGAACAACATTTATCAGGTACACACAATGTCCAAAGTAGAACAACATTCATCAGGTAAACTCAATGTCAAAAGTAGAACAACATTCATCAGGTACACTCAAAGTCAAAAGGAGAACAACATTCATCAAGTACACTCAAAGTCAAAGGTAGAACAACATTCATCAGGTACACTCAAAGTCGAAAGTAGAACAACATTCATCAGGTACACTCAATCAAAAGTAGAACAACATTCATCAGGTACACTCAATGTCAAAAGTAGAACAACATTCATCAGGTACACTCAATGTCAAAAGTAGAACAACATTCATCAGGTACACTCAAAGTAAAAAGTAGAACACCATTCATCAGGTACACTCAAAGTCCAAAGTAGAACAACACTCATCAGGTACACTCAATGTCAAAAGTAGAACAACTTTCATCAGGTACACTCAAAGTCCAAAGTAGAACAACATTCATCAGGTACACTCAGTTAAAAGTAGAACAACACTCATCAGGTACACTCAAAGTAAAAAGTAGAACAACATTCATCAGGTACACTCAAAGTCAAAAGTAAAACAACATTTATCAGGTACACTCAAAGTCGAAAGTAGAACAACATTCATTAGGTACACTCAACGTCAAAAGTAGAACAACAATCATCAGGTACACTCAATGTCAAAAATAGAACAACATTTATCAGGTACACTGGAAATCCAAAGTAGAACAACATGTATCAGGTACACTCAAAGTCAAAAGTAGAACAACATTTATCAGGTACACTCAAAGTCCAAAGTAGAACAACATTCATCAGGTACACTCAAAGTCAAAAATAGAACAACATTTATCAGGTACACTCAATGTCAACAGTAGAACAACATTCATCAGGTACACTCAAAGTCCAAACTAGAACAACATTCATCAGGTTCACTCAAAGTCAAAAATAGAACAACATTTATCAGGTACACTCAATGTCAAAAGTAGAACAACATTCATCAGGTACACTCAAAGTCAAAAGTAGAACAACATTCATCAGGTACACTCAAAGTCCAAACTAGAACAACATTCATCAGGAACACTCAATGTCAAAAGTACAAAAACATTCACCAGGTACACTCAAAGTCAAAGGTAGAACAACATTTATCAGGTACACTCAATGTCAACAGTAGAACAACATTCATCAGGTACACTCAAAGTCAAAAATAGAACAACATTTATCAGGTACACTCAATGTCAAAAGTAGAACAACATTCATCAGGTACACTCAAAGTCAAAAGTAGAACAACATTCATCAGGTACACTCAATGTCAAAAGTAGAACAACATTCACCAGGTACACTCAATGTCAAAAGTAGAACAACATTCATCAGGTACACTCAAAGTCAAAGGTAGAACAACATTCATCAGGTACACTCAAAGTCCAAAGTAGAACAACATTCATCAGGTACACTCAATGTCAAAAGTAGAACAACATTCATCAGGTACACTCAATGTCAAAAGTAGAACAACATTCATCAGGTACACTCAAAGTCAAAAGTAGAACAACATTCATCAGGTACACTCAGTCAAAAGTAGAACAACATTGATCAGGTACACTCAAATTCAAAAGTAGAACAACATTCATCTGGTACACTCAATGTCAAAAGTAGAACAACATTTATCAGGTACACTCAATGTCCAAAGTAGAACAACATTCATCAGGTAAACTCAATGTCAAAAGTAGAACAACATTCATCAGGTACACTCAAAGTCAAAAGTAGAACAACATTCATCAGGTACACTCAAAGTCAAAGGTAGAACAACATTCATCAGGTACACTCAAAGTCGAAAGTAGAACAACATTCATCAGGTACACTCAATCAAAAGTAGAACAACATTCATCAGGTACACTCAATGTCAAAAGTAGAACAACATTCATCAGGTACACTCAATGTCAAAAGTAGAACAACATTTATCAGGTACACTCAATGTCAAAAGTAGAACAACATTCATCAGGTACATTCAAAGTAAAAAGTAGAACACCATTCATCAGGTACACTCAAAGTCCAAAGTAGAACAACACTCATCAGGTTCACTCAATGTCCAAAGTAGAACAACATTCATCAGGTACACTCAAAGTCCAAAGTAGAACAACATTCATTAGGTACACTCAAAGTCAAAAATAGAACAACATTTATCAGGTACACTCAATGTCAACAGTAGAACAACATTCATCAGGTACACTCAAAGTCCAAACTAGAACAACATTCATCAGGTTCACTCAAAGTCAAAAATAGAACAACATTTATCAGGTACACTCAATGTCAAAAGTAGAACAACATTCATCAGGTACACTCAAAGTCAAAAGTAGAACAACATTCATCAGGTACACTCAAAGTCCAAACTAGAACAACATTCATCAGGAACACTCAATGTCAAAAGTACAACAACATTCACCAGGTACACTCAAAGTCAAAGGTAGAACAACATTTATCAGGTACACTCAATGTCAACAGTAGAACAACATTCATCAGGTACACTCAAAGTCAAAAATAGAACAACATTTATCAGGTACACTCAATGTCAAAAGTAGAACAACATTCATCAGGTACACTCAAAGTCAAAAGTAGAACAACTTTCATCAGGTACACTCAAAGTCCAAACTAGAACAACATTCATCAGGTACACTCAATGTCAAAAGTAGAACAACATTCACCAGGTACACTCAATGTCAAAAGTAGAACAACATTCATCAGGTACACTCAAAGTCAAAGGTAGAACAACATTCATCAGGTACACTCAAAGTCCAAAGTAGAACAACATTCATCAGGTACACTCAATGTCAAAAGTAGAACAACATTCATCAGGTACACTCAATGTCAAAAGTAGAACAACATTCATCAGGTACACTCAGTCAAAAGTAGAACAACATTGATCAGGTACACTCAAAGTCAAAAGTAGAACAACATTCATCTGGTACACTCAATTTTAAAAGTAGAACAACATTTATCAGGTACACTCAATGTCCAAAGTAGAACAACATTCATCAGGTAAACTCAATGTCAAAAGTAGAACAACATTCATCAGGTACACTCAAAGTCAAAAGTAGAACAACATTCATCAGGTACACTCAGTCAAAAGTAGAACAACATTGATCAGGTACACTCAAAGTCAAAAGTAGAACAACATTCATCTGGTACACTCAATGTCAAAAGTAGAACAACATTTATCAGGTACACTCAATGTCCAAAGTAGAACAACATTCATCAGGTAAACTCAATGTCAAAAGTAGAACAACATTCATCAGGTACACTCAAAGTCAAAAGTAGAACAACATTCATCAGGTACACTCAAAGTCAAAGGTAGAACAACATTCATCAGGTACACTCAAAGTCGAAAGTAGAACAACATTCATCAGGTACACTCAATCAAAAGTAGAACAACATTCATCAGGTACACTCAATGTCAAAAGTAGAACAACATTCATCAGGTACACTCAATGTCAAAAGTAGAACAACATTTATCAGGTACACTCAATGTCCAAAGTAGAACAACATTCATCAGGTAAACTCAATGTCAAAAGTAGAACAACATTCATCAGGTACACTCAAAGTCAAAAGTAGAACAACATTCATCAGGTACACTCAAAGTCAAAGGTAGAACAACATTCATCAGGTACACTCAAAGTCGAAAGTAGAACAACATTCATCAGGTACACTCAATCAAAAGTAGAACAACATTCATCAGGTACACTCAATGTCAAAAGTAGAACAACATTCATCAGGTACACTCAATGTCAAAAGTAGAACAACATTTATCAGGTACACTCAATGTCAAAAGTAGAACAACATTCATCAGGTACATTCAAAGTAAAAAGTAGAACACCATTCATCAGGTACACTCAAAGTCCAAAGTAGAACAACACTCATCAGGTTCACTCAATGTCCAAAGTAGAACAACATTCATCAGGTACACTCAAAGTCCAAAGTAGAACAACATTCATTAGGTACACTCAAAGTCAAAAATAGAACAACATTTATCAGGTACACTCAATGTCAACAGTAGAACAACATTCATCAGGTACACTCAAAGTCCAAACTAGAACAACATTCATCAGGTTCACTCAAAGTCAAAAGTAGAACAACATTCATCAGGTACACTCAAAGTCAAAGGTAGAACAACATTCATCAGGTACACTCAAAGTCGAAAGTAGAACAACATTCATCAGGTACACTCAATCAAAAGTAGAACAACATTCATCAGGTACACTCAATGTCAAAAGTAGAACAACATTCATCAGGTACACTCAATGTCAAAAGTAGAACAACATTTATCAGGTACACTCAATGTCAAAAGTAGAACAACATTCATCAGGTACATTCAAAGTAAAAAGTAGAACACCATTCATCAGGTACACTCAAAGTCCAAAGTAGAACAACATTCATCAGGTAAACTCAATGTCAAAAGTAGAACAACATTCATCAGGTACACTCAAAGTCAAAAGTAGAACAACATTCATCAGGTACACTCAGTCAAAAGTAGAACAACATTGATCAGGTACACTCAAAGTCAAAAGTAGAACAACATTCATCTGGTACACTCAATGTCAAAAGTAGAACAACATTTATCAGGTACACTCAATGTCCAAAGTAGAACAACATTCATCAGGTAAACTCAATGTCAAAAGTAGAACAACATTCATCAGGTACACTCAAAGTCAAAAGTAGAACAACATTCATCAGGTACACTCAAAGTCAAAGGTAGAACAACATTCATCAGGTACACTCAAAGTCGAAAGTAGAACAACATTCATCAGGTACACTCAATCAAAAGTAGAACAACATTCATCAGGTACACTCAATGTCAAAAGTAGAACAACATTCATCAGGTACACTCAATGTCAAAAGTAGAACAACATTTATCAGGTACACTCAATGTCCAAAGTAGAACAACATTCATCAGGTAAACTCAATGTCAAAAGTAGAACAACATTCATCAGGTACACTCAAAGTCAAAAGTAGAACAACATTCATCAGGTACACTCAAAGTCAAAGGTAGAACAACATTCATCAGGTACACTCAAAGTCGAAAGTAGAACAACATTCATCAGGTACACTCAATCAAAAGTAGAACAACATTCATCAGGTACACTCAATGTCAAAAGTAGAACAACATTCATCAGGTACACTCAATGTCAAAAGTAGAACAACATTTATCAGGTACACTCAATGTCAAAAGTAGAACAACATTCATCAGGTACATTCAAAGTAAAAAGTAGAACACCATTCATCAGGTACACTCAAAGTCCAAAGTAGAACAACACTCATCAGGTTCACTCAATGTCCAAAGTAGAACAACATTCATCAGGTACACTCAAAGTCCAAAGTAGAACAACATTCATTAGGTACACTCAAAGTCAAAAATAGAACAACATTTATCAGGTACACTCAATGTCAACAGTAGAACAACATTCATCAGGTACACTCAAAGTCCAAACTAGAACAACATTCATCAGGTTCACTCAAAGTCAAAAATAGAACAACATTTATCAGGTACACTCAATGTCAAAAGTAGAACAACATTCATCAGGTACACTCAAAGTCAAAAGTAGAACAACATTCATCAGGTACACTCAAAGTCCAAACTAGAACAACATTCATCAGGAACACTCAATGTCAAAAGTACAACAACATTCACCAGGTACACTCAAAGTCAAAGGTAGAACAACATTTATCAGGTACACTCAATGTCAACAGTAGAACAACATTCATCAGGTACACTCAAAGTCAAAAATAGAACAACATTTATCAGGTACACTCAATGTCAAAAGTAGAACAACATTCATCAGGTACACTCAAAGTCAAAAGTAGAACAACATTCATCAGGTACACTCAAAGTCCAAACTAGAACAACATTCATCAGGTACACTCAATGTCAAAAGTAGAACAACATTCACCAGGTACACTCAATGTCAAAAGTAGAACAACATTCATCAGGTACACTCAAAGTCAAAGGTAGAACAACATTCATCAGGTACACTCAAAGTCCAAAGTAGAACAACATTCATCAGGTACACTCAATGTCAAAAGTAGAACAACATTCATCAGGTACACTCAATGTCAAAAGTAGAACAACATTCATCAGGTACACTCAGTCAAAAGTAGAACAACATTGATCAGGTACACTCAAAGTCAAAAGTAGAACAACATTCATCTGGTACACTCAATGTCAAAAGTAGAACAACATTTATCAGGTACACTCAATGTCCAAAGTAGAACAACATTCATCAGGTAAACTCAATGTCAAAAGTAGAACAACATTCATCAGGTACACTCAAAGTCAAAAGTAGAACAACATTCATCAGGTACACTCAGTCAAAAGTAGAACAACATTGATCAGGTACACTCAAAGTCAAAAGTAGAACAACATTCATCTGGTACACTCAATGTCAAAAGTAGAACAACATTTATCAGGTACACTCAATGTCCAAAGTAGAACAACATTCATCAGGTAAACTCAATGTCAAAAGTAGAACAACATTCATCAGGTACACTCAAAGTCAAAAGTAGAACAACATTCATCAGGTACACTCAAAGTCAAAGGTAGAACAACATTCATCAGGTACACTCAAAGTCGAAAGTAGAACAACATTCATCAGGTACACTCAATCAAAAGTAGAACAACATTCATCAGGTACACTCAATGTCAAAAGTAGAACAACATTCATCAGGTACACTCAATGTCAAAAGTAGAACAACATTTATCAGGTACACTCAATGTCAAAAGTAGAACAACATTCATCAGGTACATTCAAAGTAAAAAGTAGAACACCATTCATCAGGTACACTCAAAGTCCAAAGTAGAACAACACTCATCAGGTTCACTCAATGTCAAAAGTAGAACAACATTCATCAGGTACACTCAAAGTCCAAAGTAGAACAACATTCATCAGGTACACTCAGTTAAAAGTAGAACAACACTCATCAGGTACACTCAAAGTAAAAAGTAGAACAACATTCATCAGGTACACTCAAAGTCAAAAGTAAAACAACATTTATCAGGTACACTCAAAGTCAAAAGTAGAACAACATTCATCAGGTACACTCAACGTCAAAAGTAGAACAACAATCATCAGGTACACTCAATGTCAAAAATAGAACAACATTCATCAGGTACACTGGAAGTCCAAAGTAGAACAACATGTATCAGGTACACTCAAAGTCAAAGGTAGAACAACATTCATCAGGTACGCTCAATGTCAAAAGTAGAACAACATTTATCAGGTACACTCAAAGTCCAAAGTAGAACAACATTCATCAGGTACACTCAAAGTCAAAAGTAGAACAACATTTATCAGATACACTCAAAGTCCAAAGTAGAACAACATTCATCAGGTACACTCAAATTCAAAAGTAGAACAACATTTATCAGGTACACTCAATGTCAACAGTAGAACAACGTTCATCAGGTACACTCACAGTCCAAACTAGAACAACATTCATCAGGTTCACTCAAAGTCAAAAATAGAACAACATTTATCAGGTACACTCAATGTCAATAGTAGAACAACATTCATCAGGTACACTCAAAGTCCAAACTAGAACAACATTCATCAGGTACACTCAATGTCAAAAGTAGAACAACATTCATCAGGTACACTCAAAGTCAAAGGTAGAACAACATTCATCAGGTACACTCAAAGTCCAAAGTAGAACAACATTCATCAGGTACACTCAAAGTCAAAAGTAGAACTACATTCATCAGGTACACTCAAAGTCAAAAGTAGAACAACATTCACCAGGTACACTCAATGTCAAAAGTAGAACAACATTCATCAGGTACACTCAAAGTCAAAGGTAGAACAACATTCATCAGGTACACTCAAAGTCCAAAGTAGAACAACATTCATCAGGTACACTCAGTCAAAAGTAGAACAACATTCATCAGGTACACTCAATGTCAAAAGTAGAACAACATTCATCAGGTACACTCAATGTCAGAAGTAGAACAACATTCATCAGGTACACTCAAAGTCAAAAGTAGAACAACATTCATCAGGTACACTCAGTCAAAAGTAGAACAACATTCATCAGGTACACTCAAAGTCAAAAGTAAAACAACATTCATCTGGTACACTCAATGTCAAAAGTAGAACAGCATTTATCAGGTACACTCAATGTCCAAAGTAGAACAACATTCATCAGGTAAACGCAATGTCAAAAGTAGAACAACATTCATCAGGTACACTCAAAGTCAAAAGTAGAACAACATTCATCAGGTACACTCAAAGTCAAAGGTAGAACAACATTCATCAGGTACACTCAAAGTCGAAAGTAGAACAACATTCATCAGGTACACTCAATCAAAAGTAGAACAACATTCATCAGGTACACTCAATGTCAAAAGTAGAACAACATTGATCAGGTACACTCAGTCAAAAGTAGAACAACATTGATCAGGTACACTCAAAGTCATAAGTAAAACAACATTCATCTGGTACACTCAATGTCAAAAGTAGAACAACATTCATCAGGTACACTCAAAGTCGAAAGTAGAACAACATTCATCAGGTACACTCAATCAAAAGTAGAACAACATTCATCAGGTACACTCAATGTCAAAAGTAGAACAACATTCATCAGGTACACTCAATGTCAAAAGTAGAACAACATTTATCAGGTACACTCAATGTCAAAAGTAGAACAACATTCATCAGGTACATTCAAAGTAAAAAGTAGAACACCATTCATCAGGTACACTCAAAGTCCAAAGTAGAACAACACTCATCAGGTTCACTCAATGTCCAAAGTAGAACAACATTCATCAGGTACACTCAAAGTCCAAAGTAGAACAACATTCATTAGGTACACTCAAAGTCAAAAATAGAACAACATTTATCAGGTACACTCAATGTCAACAGTAGAACAACATTCATCAGGTACACTCAAAGTCCAAACTAGAACAACATTCATCAGGTTCACTCAAAGTCAAAAATAGAACAACATTTATCAGGTACACTCAATGTCAAAAGTAGAACAACATTCATCAGGTACACTCAAAGTCAAAAGTAGAACAACATTCATCAGGTACACTCAAAGTCCAAACTAGAACAACATTCACCAGGTACACTCAAAGTCAAAGGTAGAACAACATTTATCAGGTACACTCAATGTCAACAGTAGAACAACATTCATCAGGTACACTCAAAGTCAAAAATAGAACAACATTTATCAGGTACACTCAATGTCAAAAGTAGAACAACATTCATCAGGTACACTCAAAGTCAAAAGTAGAACAACATTCATCAGGTACACTCAAAGTCCAAACTAGAACAACATTCATCAGGTACACTCAATGTCAAAAGTAGAACAACATTCACCAGGTACACTCAATGTCAAAAGTAGAACAACATTCATCAGGTACACTCAAAGTCAAAGGTAGAACAACATTCATCAGGTACACTCAAAGTCCAAAGTAGAACAACATTCATCAGGTACACTCAATGTCAAAAGTAGAACAACATTCATCAGGTACACTCAATGTCAAAAGTAGAACAACATTCATCAGGTACACTCAGTCAAAAGTAGAACAACATTGATCAGGTACACTCAAAGTCAAAAGTAGAACAACATTCATCTGGTACACTCAATGTCAAAAGTAGAACAACATTTATCAGGTACACTCAATGTCCAAAGTAGAACAACATTCATCAGGTAAACTCAATGTCAAAAGTAGAACAACATTCATCAGGTACACTCAAAGTCAAAAGTAGAACAACATTCATCAGGTACACTCAGTCAAAAGTAGAACAACATTGATCAGGTACACTCAAAGTCAAAAGTAGAACAACATTCATCTGGTACACTCAATGTCAAAAGTAGAACAACATTTATCAGGTACACTCAATGTCCAAAGTAGAACAACATTCATCAGGTAAACTCAATGTCAAAAGTAGAACAACATTCATCAGGTACACTCAAAGTCAAAAGTAGAACAACATTCATCAGGTACACTCAAAGTCAAAGGTAGAACAACATTCATCAGGTACACTCAAAGTCGAAAGTAGAACAACATTCATCAGGTACACTCAATCAAAAGTAGAACAACATTCATCAGGTACACTCAATGTCAAAAGTAGAACAACATTCATCAGGTACACTCAATGTCAAAAGTAGAACAACATTTATCAGGTACACTCAATGTCAAAAGTAGAACAACATTCATCAGGTACATTCAAAGTAAAAAGTAGAACACCATTCATCAGGTACACTCAAAGTCCAAAGTAGAACAACACTCATCAGGTTCACTCAATGTCAAAAGTAGAACAACATTCATCAGGTACACTCAAAGTCCAAAGTAGAACAACATTCATCAGGTACACTCAGTTAAAAGTAGAACAACACTCATCAGGTACACTCAAAGTAAAAAGTAGAACAACATTCATCAGGTACACTCAAAGTCAAAAGTAAAACAACATTTATCAGGTACACTCAAAGTCAAAAGTAGAACAACATTCATCAGGTACACTCAACGTCAAAAGTAGAACAACAATCATCAGGTACACTCAATGTCAAAAATAGAACAACATTCATCAGGTACACTGGAAGTCCAAAGTAGAACAACATGTATCAGGTACACTCAAAGTCAAAGGTAGAACAACATTCATCAGGTACGCTCAATGTCAAAAGTAGAACAACATTTATCAGGTACACTCAAAGTCCAAAGTAGAACAACATTCATCAGGTACACTCAAAGTCAAAAGTAGAACAACATTTATCAGGTACACTCAAAGTCCAAAGTAGAACAACATTCATCAGGTACACTCAAATTCAAAAGTAGAACAACATTTATCAGGTACACTCAATGTCAACAGTAGAACAACGTTCATCAGGTACACTCACAGTCCAAACTAGAACAACATTCATCAGGTTCACTCAAAGTCAAAAATAGAACAACATTTATCAGGTACACTCAATGTCAATAGTAGAACAACATTCATCAGGTACACTCAAAGTCCAAACTAGAACAACATTCATCAGGTACACTCAATGTCAAAAGTAGAACAACATTCATCAGGTACACTCAAAGTCAAAGGTAGAACAACATTCATCAGGTACACTCAAAGTCCAAAGTAGAACAACATTCATCAGGTACACTCAAATTCAAAAGTAGAACAACATTCATCAGGTACACTCAAAGTCAAAAGTAGAACAACATTCATCAGGTACACTCAAAGTCAAAGGTAGAACAACATTCATCAGGTACACTCAAAGTCGAAAGTAGAACAACATTCATCAGGTACACTCAATCAAAAGTAGAACAACATTCATCAGGTACACTCAATGTCAAAAGTAGAACAACATTCATCAGGTACACTCAATGTCAAAAGTAGAACAACATTTATCAGGTACACTCAATGTCAAAAGTAGAACAACATTCATCAGGTACATTCAAAGTAAAAAGTAGAACACCATTCATCAGGTACACTCAAAGTCCAAAGTAGAACAACACTCATCAGGTTCACTCAATGTCCAAAGTAGAACAACATTCATCAGGTACACTCAAAGTCCAAAGTAGAACAACATTCATTAGGTACACTCAAAGTCAAAAATAGAACAACATTTATCAGGTACACTCAATGTCAACAGTAGAACAACATTCATCAGGTACACTCAAAGTCCAAACTAGAACAACATTCATCAGGTTCACTCAAAGTCAAAAATAGAACAACATTTATCAGGTACACTCAATGTCAAAAGTAGAACAACATTCATCAGGTACACTCAAAGTCAAAAGTAGAACAACATTCATCAGGTACACTCAAAGTCCAAACTAGAACAACATTCATCAGGAACACTCAATGTCAAAAGTACAACAACATTCACCAGGTACACTCAAAGTCAAAGGTAGAACAACATTTATCAGGTACACTCAATGTCAACAGTAGAACAACATTCATCAGGTACACTCAAAGTCAAAAATAGAACAACATTTATCAGGTACACTCAATGTCAAAAGTAGAACAACATTCATCAGGTACACTCAAAGTCAAAAGTAGAACAACATTCATCAGGTACACTCAAAGTCCAAACTAGAACAACATTCATCAGGTACACTCAATGTCAAAAGTAGAACAACATTCACCAGGTACACTCAATGTCAAAAGTAGAACAACATTCATCAGGTACACTCAAAGTCAAAGGTAGAACAACATTCATCAGGTACACTCAAAGTCCAAAGTAGAACAACATTCATCAGGTACACTCAATGTCAAAAGTAGAACAACATTCATCAGGTACACTCAATGTCAAAAGTAGAACAACATTCATCAGGTACACTCAGTCAAAAGTAGAACAACATTGATCAGGTACACTCAAAGTCAAAAGTAGAACAACATTCATCTGGTACACTCAATGTCAAAAGTAGAACAACATTTATCAGGTACACTCAATGTCCAAAGTAGAACAACATTCATCAGGTAAACTCAATGTCAAAAGTAGAACAACATTCATCAGGTACACTCAAAGTCAAAAGTAGAACAACATTCATCAGGTACACTCAGTCAAAAGTAGAACAACATTGATCAGGTACACTCAAAGTCAAAAGTAGAACAACATTCATCTGGTACACTCAATGTCAAAAGTAGAACAACATTTATCAGGTACACTCAATGTCCAAAGTAGAACAACATTCATCAGGTAAACTCAATGTCAAAAGTAGAACAACATTCATCAGGTACACTCAAAGTCAAAAGTAGAACAACATTCATCAGGTACACTCAAAGTCAAAGGTAGAACAACATTCATCAGGTACACTCAAAGTCGAAAGTAGAACAACATTCATCAGGTACACTCAATCAAAAGTAGAACAACATTCATCAGGTACACTCAATGTCAAAAGTAGAACAACATTCATCAGGTACACTCAATGTCAAAAGTAGAACAACATTTATCAGGTACACTCAATGTCAAAAGTAGAACAACATTCATCAGGTACATTCAAAGTAAAAAGTAGAACACCATTCATCAGGTACACTCAAAGTCCAAAGTAGAACAACACTCATCAGGTTCACTCAATGTCAAAAGTAGAACAACATTCATCAGGTACACTCAAAGTCCAAAGTAGAACAACATTCATCAGGTACACTCAGTTAAAAGTAGAACAACACTCATCAGGTACACTCAAAGTAAAAAGTAGAACAACATTCATCAGGTACACTCAAAGTCAAAAGTAAAACAACATTTATCAGGTACACTCAAAGTCAAAAGTAGAACAACATTCATCAGGTACACTCAACGTCAAAAGTAGAACAACAATCATCAGGTACACTCAATGTCAAAAATAGAACAACATTCATCAGGTACACTGGAAGTCCAAAGTAGAACAACATGTATCAGGTACACTCAAAGTCAAAGGTAGAACAACATTCATCAGGTACGCTCAATGTCAAAAGTAGAACAACATTTATCAGGTACACTCAAAGTCCAAAGTAGAACAACATTCATCAGGTACACTCAAAGTCAAAAGTAGAACAACATTTATCAGATACACTCAAAGTCCAAAGTAGAACAACATTCATCAGGTACACTCAAATTCAAAAGTAGAACAACATTTATCAGGTACACTCAATGTCAACAGTAGAACAACGTTCATCAGGTACACTCACAGTCCAAACTAGAACAACATTCATCAGGTTCACTCAAAGTCAAAAATAGAACAACATTTATCAGGTACACTCAATGTCAATAGTAGAACAACATTCATCAGGTACACTCAAAGTCCAAACTAGAACAACATTCATCAGGTACACTCAATGTCAAAAGTAGAACAACATTCATCAGGTACACTCAAAGTCAAAGGTAGAACAACATTCATCAGGTACACTCAAAGTCCAAAGTAGAACAACATTCATCAGGTACACTCAAAGTCAAAAGTAGAACTACATTCATCAGGTACACTCAAAGTCAAAAGTAGAACAACATTCACCAGGTACACTCAATGTCAAAAGTAGAACAACATTCATCAGGTACACTCAAAGTCAAAGGTAGAACAACATTCATCAGGTACACTCAAAGTCCAAAGTAGAACAACATTCATCAGGTACACTCAGTCAAAAGTAGAACAACATTCATCAGGTACACTCAATGTCAAAAGTAGAACAACATTCATCAGGTACACTCAATGTCAGAAGTAGAACAACATTCATCAGGTACACTCAAAGTCAAAAGTAGAACAACATTCATCAGGTACACTCAGTCAAAAGTAGAACAACATTCATCAGGTACACTCAAAGTCAAAAGTAAAACAACATTCATCTGGTACACTCAATGTCAAAAGTAGAACAGCATTTATCAGGTACACTCAATGTCCAAAGTAGAACAACATTCATCAGGTAAACGCAATGTCAAAAGTAGAACAACATTCATCAGGTACACTCAAAGTCAAAAGTAGAACAACATTCATCAGGTACACTCAAAGTCAAAGGTAGAACAACATTCATCAGGTACACTCAAAGTCGAAAGTAGAACAACATTCATCAGGTACACTCAATCAAAAGTAGAACAACATTCATCAGGTACACTCAATGTCAAAAGTAGAACAACATTGATCAGGTACACTCAGTCAAAAGTAGAACAACATTGATCAGGTACACTCAAAGTCATAAGTAAAACAACATTCATCTGGTACACTCAATGTCAAAAGTAGAACAACATTCATCAGGTACACTCAAAGTCGAAAGTAGAACAACATTCATCAGGTACACTCAATCAAAAGTAGAACAACATTCATCAGGTACACTCAATGTCAAAAGTAGAACAACATTCATCAGGTACACTCAATGTCAAAAGTAGAACAACATTTATCAGGTACACTCAATGTCAAAAGTAGAACAACATTCATCAGGTACATTCAAAGTAAAAAGTAGAACACCATTCATCAGGTACACTCAAAGTCCAAAGTAGAACAACACTCATCAGGTTCACTCAATGTCCAAAGTAGAACAACATTCATCAGGTACACTCAAAGTCCAAAGTAGAACAACATTCATTAGGTACACTCAAAGTCAAAAATAGAACAACATTTATCAGGTACACTCAATGTCAACAGTAGAACAACATTCATCAGGTACACTCAAAGTCCAAACTAGAACAACATTCATCAGGTTCACTCAAAGTCAAAAATAGAACAACATTTATCAGGTACACTCAATGTCAAAAGTAGAACAACATTCATCAGGTACACTCAAAGTCAAAAGTAGAACAACATTCATCAGGTACACTCAAAGTCCAAACTAGAACAACATTCACCAGGTACACTCAAAGTCAAAGGTAGAACAACATTTATCAGGTACACTCAATGTCAACAGTAGAACAACATTCATCAGGTACACTCAAAGTCAAAAATAGAACAACATTTATCAGGTACACTCAATGTCAAAAGTAGAACAACATTCATCAGGTACACTCAAAGTCAAAAGTAGAACAACATTCATCAGGTACACTCAAAGTCCAAACTAGAACAACATTCATCAGGTACACTCAATGTCAAAAGTAGAACAACATTCACCAGGTACACTCAATGTCAAAAGTAGAACAACATTCATCAGGTACACTCAAAGTCAAAGGTAGAACAACATTCATCAGGTACACTCAAAGTCCAAAGTAGAACAACATTCATCAGGTACACTCAATGTCAAAAGTAGAACAACATTCATCAGGTACACTCAATGTCAAAAGTAGAACAACATTCATCAGGTACACTCAGTCAAAAGTAGAACAACATTGATCAGGTACACTCAAAGTCAAAAGTAGAACAACATTCATCTGGTACACTCAATGTCAAAAGTAGAACAACATTTATCAGGTACACTCAATGTCCAAAGTAGAACAACATTCATCAGGTAAACTCAATGTCAAAAGTAGAACAACATTCATCAGGTACACTCAAAGTCAAAAGTAGAACAACATTCATCAGGTACACTCAGTCAAAAGTAGAACAACATTGATCAGGTACACTCAAAGTCAAAAGTAGAACAACATTCATCTGGTACACTCAATGTCAAAAGTAGAACAACATTTATCAGGTACACTCAATGTCCAAAGTAGAACAACATTCATCAGGTAAACTCAATGTCAAAAGTAGAACAACATTCATCAGGTACACTCAAAGTCAAAAGTAGAACAACATTCATCAGGTACACTCAAAGTCAAAGGTAGAACAACATTCATCAGGTACACTCAAAGTCGAAAGTAGAACAACATTCATCAGGTACACTCAATCAAAAGTAGAACAACATTCATCAGGTACACTCAATGTCAAAAGTAGAACAACATTCATCAGGTACACTCAATGTCAAAAGTAGAACAACATTTATCAGGTACACTCAATGTCAAAAGTAGAACAACATTCATCAGGTACATTCAAAGTAAAAAGTAGAACACCATTCATCAGGTACACTCAAAGTCCAAAGTAGAACAACACTCATCAGGTTCACTCAATGTCAAAAGTAGAACAACATTCATCAGGTACACTCAAAGTCCAAAGTAGAACAACATTCATCAGGTACACTCAGTTAAAAGTAGAACAACACTCATCAGGTACACTCAAAGTAAAAAGTAGAACAACATTCATCAGGTACACTCAAAGTCAAAAGTAAAACAACATTTATCAGGTACACTCAAAGTCAAAAGTAGAACAACATTCATCAGGTACACTCAACGTCAAAAGTAGAACAACAATCATCAGGTACACTCAATGTCAAAAATAGAACAACATTCATCAGGTACACTGGAAGTCCAAAGTAGAACAACATGTATCAGGTACACTCAAAGTCAAAGGTAGAACAACATTCATCAGGTACGCTCAATGTCAAAAGTAGAACAACATTTATCAGGTACACTCAAAGTCCAAAGTAGAACAACATTCATCAGGTACACTCAAAGTCAAAAGTAGAACAACATTTATCAGGTACACTCAAAGTCCAAAGTAGAACAACATTCATCAGGTACACTCAAATTCAAAAGTAGAACAACATTTATCAGGTACACTCAATGTCAACAGTAGAACAACGTTCATCAGGTACACTCACAGTCCAAACTAGAACAACATTCATCAGGTTCACTCAAAGTCAAAAATAGAACAACATTTATCAGGTACACTCAATGTCAATAGTAGAACAACATTCATCAGGTACACTCAAAGTCCAAACTAGAACAACATTCATCAGGTACACTCAATGTCAAAAGTAGAACAACATTCATCAGGTACACTCAAAGTCAAAGGTAGAACAACATTCATCAGGTACACTCAAAGTCCAAAGTAGAACAACATTCATCAGGTACACTCAAATTCAAAAGTAGAACAACATTCATCAGGTACACTCAAAGTCAAAAGTAGAACAACATTCACCAGGTACACTCAATGTCAAAAGTAGAACAACATTCATCAGGTACACTCAAAGTCAAAGGTAGAACAACATTCATCAGGTACACTCAAAGTCCAAAGTAGAACAACATTCATCAGGTACACTCAGTCAAAAGTAGAACAACATTCATCAGGTACACTCAATGTCAAAAGTAGAACAACATTCATCAGGTACACTCAATGTCAGAAGTAGAACAACATTCATCAGGTACACTCAAAGTCAAAAGTAGAAAAACATTCATCAGGTACACTCAGTCAAAAGTAGAACAACATTCATCAGGTACACTCAAAGTCAAAAGTAAAACAACATTCATCTGGTACACTCAATGTCAAAAGTAGAACAGCATTTATCAGGTACACTCAATGTCCAAAGTAGAACAACATTCATCAGGTAAACGCAATGTCAAAAGTAGAACAACATTCATCAGGTACACTCAAAGTCAAAAGTAGAACAACATTCATCAGGTACACTCAAAGTCAAAGGTAGAACAACATTCATCAGGTACACTCAAAGTCGAAAGTAGAACAACATTCATCAGGTACACTCAATCAAAAGTAGAACAACATTCATCAGGTACACTCAATGTCAAAAGTAGAACAACATTGATCAGGTACACTCAGTCAAAAGTAGAACAACATTGATCAGGTACACTCAAAGTCATAAGTAAAACAACATTCATCTGGTACACTCAATGTCAAAAGTAGAACAACATTTATCAGGTACACTCAATGTCCAAGGTAGAACAACATTCATCAGGTAAACACTCAAAGTCAAACGATTGGAAAGCCAAATAATCCGAAACCCACACAATCTTATCAGGGGTTGAAATCAGATGCTCCGGAAGGGTAAACAGTGATATGTACTGACTGCAAAAGTAGATGTTAATCGAAGTATCATGCCACGACAGCCCCTGAATAATTTTAATTGCAAACATATATGGGTTTTGTTTTATTATTAAATCTATTTTCCTGTTTATATATGACCTCATATATGTTATTTTATTGCAGGTTAAACTCGAGTTTTGCTTGTATATTTTACTTTGTTTAAAACGTAAGTTGTACATTTTTTTCTCCTTGTAATTAAAATATCAGCATATATTGATCATTTGTTTCATCTGTGTGAGATGCGAAATGTACAACGCTTTAGCTATGCAAACACATATACCCTGTGACATAAAATTTGAATGAATTATCTTAGAAACACAGGTTATTATTGATGAGAGTAAATCTGCTATAAATGAAAAACAAATATCATACTAACGAAACAAAATCAAAATCGACAAATTCTAGAAATAGGCAAAATAGATACTCCTAACACACACATATATGACTGCTCACTTTCATGACTTGGTACATGCACTTCAGTGAAAGGAGGCGGGGCTAAGCTACTCTCCAAACCAAAGTCAAATTATAGCAATTTATACATACGCCAAGCCATGCTTAATCCAAACAACGCCTTATCTTTAGCAGATTTCAGTGTTCGAGCAATCGAAAATTTAGGAATATACTTTGTTATTATCTTTTTCTCGTGTTTTTTTTTACGTCACATTCGTCATCTTAGAGATTGATAGCACTACATAATGTATGCATTACGAATATTACCAATCTCAGTAGGTCAGAAAGGTCGCCCACTTTTTCTATTCATTAGTTACTTTATGTTCATTCATTTATTGACTGACTAATTGGTAACGGAGTGTTCAATTGTGTGTAACCAATTTGTTGTGGTTGACGAATTGCTCGGTTAAGTTCGGTTAGTATCATATCAAACATTGTGTATCAATCATGGCACGTCAGATGTAAAATTTCAAGCGACCAATCAGCGACGAGCCTATACATTCTTCATATATTGAACAGCACAGTTGTTGAAGGAATAGAGAGCTTCCAATTATGCATGTAACGTCACCTGACGTATTCTAATTCATAATTATGCAAGAACAGTTTTAGGATAGCAAAGAGGTAATCATAAACCGTAAAGTGAAGAAGTATCGACTATACAATGGTCATAAGAAAAACAACAAACAATGATCTACAAAACATTACACAGAAAACTAAAGGTTGAACAAATCAAACCCCACTAAAACCGGGGATGAACTCATGTGCTCTGGAAGGGTTAGATGTTGCCTGATTAGATCCCCAAATACATAATTTGGTTCATTACACATCAAATTTTAATCAGTTTTGGGTTATCTCACATTTTGAAGAAAAAACAATTACAAAGGTTGTATTATATTGTAGGTAACTTCATGTATGCCAATTCCGCTGCGACAAATTATGCTGTGGCAAATTCCGCTGTAGCAAATTCCACTGGGGCAAATTCCCCTGTGGCAAATTCCATTGTGATATTGGATGAGATCACAACTACTGAAGGAAGTACACTCCTACTCAAATGCTCTACCAGCTTCCCAACTTACAAAACATGGGAGAAATCAGCACTAACTGATTTTAAGTTTACAACATATGCAGATGGTAACCAGATTAATCCTTCACTTGAACACGCTAATAGATTACGTGTAGTAGACAACTTCAGTATAGACATTTATAACCTGCAAATACTAAATGTATCTCTAGCCGATGAGGGTCTATATAGGTGTAGCTATACAAATAATACAAATAGCTATACTAAAAAAATACGAGTCAAAAGTAAGTATTTTTTTTAACAATTTCTAATTGTATTGTATTACAAACGACATATATCATGGTCTTTTTTATGTTCAATAATTTGAGGTGAGAGGTGATTGTTCACTTTGTTGATATGTGTTGACCATTACTGTTTGTGTTGACCATCACTGTTTGTGTTGACCATCACTGTTTGTGTTGACCATTACTGTTTGAGCTTTTTCTTTTCTTAATATAGGAATGTTTGAAGATACCAAAGGGGTAATCAGAATCCGTAAATCGTATGACTGACAATACAATGGTCAAAGAAAAAGGACAAACAACGATAAATAGAACTAAAGATCGAGCAACACCAGTGAAATACCATAATTTTATATTTCACCTGTAGAATATTAACAATGTTATGATAATTCTCGAGCCTTTGTGCGTTGCAAATGACATTATAATTAATTGTTGTTAACATTCCGTGAGGCACAAGCAACGTGAAATTCTATATATAATACACAGTGCATAAAATTTGTTTCCGATTTCAAAAATATTCCACTCATGACCGAAAAGGCTCTAGAACTCGCTCGTGAAATATATTTTGATAATCGATAATCACGATTATTTATAACGGAATGCCAGGAAGCACCAAGGAAATCGTAAATTAATACAGAAAGTCAAATTCGAATAAAAGAAAAACGTAGATATCAAATTAGGTGCACACGACGCGTTTCTGTAATAACATTCATCAGGTACGTACGCTCAAAGACGAAAGATTGAAAAGCCAAATATTTGTTTTTTAATTTGGAAACTAGCAAGCCAAAGGACATAAACATAACTTGGCTAAGGTAACCAATGCATGAGGGAGGATACCTTAGTTTTAGTAATAGTTAAAGACAGTCAGCAACCAAAGCGAACAAACACTGATAACTCATGATATGCATCAATTATTTTTGCATATCAGCTGACATGTTTGATACGTATAATATATTTTTAGTTTCTCCTAAAGTTGTTATTCTGGAAGGATCGACCCTGACAATTACTGAGGACAAAGAACTGAGGTTGACATGCAAGGTAAACGGTTCTCCACATATAAAGAGCATGTCTTGGTCAATGATGGATAAAAACACGATGTTTAATTTATACGAACGTAACAGTACACTGGTAATACCAAAGGTGAACAGAAACAACTCGGGTGTATACATCTGTCATGCTGAAACCAAAGTAGGAAAGAGGACAGCACCTATTTCCGTAACTATACAATGTAAATATATTTATTTCACACAAATAAATAGAACTGCGTAGGTGCATAATATTGATGCGAAATTAAAGTTCTTTTTTTATATATTGATGATGAATATATTTAATGATATATACATGAAATAAAAATGTATTAATAATACTTCTCAATACCATGGCCCATCTATTCATCAGTGCCTCCAACAGAAATTTTGCAAGGCGGAACAAAACTGGTTTGGAGCCCAGGGACAGGCTGAGACTTCTCTCAAAATTGAGGATTTGAGGTCCAATTAAACCACTGGTAAACTTTCATTAATGCTTTATTTCCTGTGCAGCAGAATGTCCAGAAAACATATCTAAATAAACCAAAAATAGTTGAAAATACCTTAAAATAATATGAAAAATCAAAATAAAATGACTATGGTTAAAGCTAAGGGGCCCTTCAAAGATTCACGGGCCCATTATTGGCTCACCGGGCCCCGGACCGATGTATCGTCTGAACCCCCGTCTCATAGGCCCTGCTATTCATGCCAATATACGATAGCAATACTCTCAGACTGAACTGCCATGTCTGAAGATAAATGCGAACCACGTATATTACTTGTTCTTGTGTGTTAATTTGACGTCATTTTGACTTTAACTTAGTACTATAATTATCACTGACGAAATATAGTTTGTATTTCGATATTGAGCGTATCTGATGAAGGTTATTCCAGAAACGCGTCGTGTGCACTAAATTTGATATCTACGTTTTTATTTTAAAAGAACATGTATTAAATACAGTAATATCAACGAACTGTGTACATTGTATTTCTTGTTTTGTGAACGTAAACCATCTTTTTATAACATAATTATAATCTGTGTTCAAAATAACGCCGTTTTCGCTAAATATAATGAGATATATTTATTCTTATATTCCAAAGAACAAGCACTACAACACAAAACAAAAGTTGACCTTCCATTTATTTATATTTTAACAGACCCACCTGAGGTGAACGTTATAAATGTAACCAGTTATTTTGGGGAGACGAGACTGGATTGTATTGCACGAGGAGTACCCGAATCATATACTTATTCCAGATGGGAACACAAGTCGATGTTCGGGGAACATATTCGCTACCTTGATGGCTTCGGTAATGGAACGCTCTCACCACAAAACAAATCTAAATTAAAACGCTACCAAGATAATGGAATTTATGTGTGCCATGTTAGTAACGGTGTTTTAAATAGTAATGGTATGGTGGTACAAATGGGAGAATATGTTCTTAGAGTAGAAAGTAAGTTCATGTAATATATTTTTTTTGTTGATCTCAAACCATATAATTGAATAATGAAATTGAAGAGTATAATATTTTTTATATACAATGTATTATAATTGATCGAATTGTCACTAAACAGATCTGCCAAATGCTCCACGAAACCTCTTTCCAGATTATTATCATGTATTCTATCGACGGGCTTTAGGGTTACTGTGACACTAGCTACTCGAGGGGTAGTGTGAATCAGATGTGGAGTCTGATGAACTGTAAAGATCTGTTAGAGTACATACAATATAGGTCCCTCTTCTCCTGCAATAGCTTTAAAACATTTGACTTCTCTACCTTCTACACAACTATTCCTCACTCTAAGCTAAAGGACAGATTAAGGGAGTTGGTCCAACTGTGTTTCATAAAAAAGAATGGCCAACGCAGATACAAATTCCTTGTTCTAGGTAGGGACATATCTTATTTTGTAAAACAAAACAAAAAACACGCTGATTCTACCAAAAAGTTCTCTGAAACTAATATCATCAACATGCTCGAGTTTTTTGTTATTGACAACATATTTATCTTTGGTTGACGTGTTTTTCAACAGACAGTCGGCATACCTATGGGTACAAGCTGTGCTCCTCTTCTCGCCGACTTGTTCCCTTATTCGTATGAGGCAGACTTCATACATGGGCTTCTCAAGGAAAACAAAAAGAATCTAGCCCGATTCCTTTAATTTCACGCTCCGCTATATAGATGATGTCCTTTCACTAAATAATTCTAGGCTTGGTGATTTCGTTGATCGCATCTATCCCATTGAGCTTGAAATAAAGGATACCACAGATATAGATAGGTCTGCTTCATACCTTGAACTACACCTCGAAATTGACAGTGAGGGGGGGGGGGGGGGGAGGGGGTTAAGAATGCAACATTACGATAAAAGAGATGATTTTAATTTTCCCATTGTGAACTTTCCATTTATATGTAGCAACATTCCAGCAGCACCTGCATATGGAGTATATATCCCTCAGTTGATACGATATTCCAGAACTTGTGGTTCCTATCAGGATTTCCTTGATAGAGGGTTGCTGCTAACAAGGTAGCTACTGAACCAAGGGTTCCTCTTGGTTAAGTTGATGTCATCACTTCGAAAGTTTTACGGTCGCCACCATGACTTGGTTGACCATTATGGAATATCTGTGTCACAAATTACCACGGATATGTTCCACCTGTCGTTAATACTTACCAGTCTTTCCTCTGTGATGACTTGTCACCAGATTTGTAAATAAATTAACAAGACGGGTGCCACTAGTGGAGCAGGAACTACTTACCCTTCCGGAGCACCTGAGTTCACACCCGGTTTTTAGTGGGGTTCATGTTACTCGATCTTTAGTTTTATGTGTATGTTTTGTAGATCGTTGGTTGGCCTTTTGTACTTTTTCTTTTGGCCATTGTGTTGTCTGTTCCTCGAAAAAGCCGTCACCCATGAATCAGTTTGACTAATTGATATCGTCCATGAATTTTGTTAGAAAACCAATGAAAAAAGACTCGTGTGTACAAAGGTTTTCAATGAATTAATTCATTTGTAATGGAGGAGAAACGAGTGTATGAAATCATTCGTGGGTTACAGACGATGGAGAGAAATATATTGACTTATCTGAAATTGTTTTTGTTTATGTAGGTCAACCAGTATTTGCTATGCAAACCAAGAGAACTCAATTTGGAGTTGATGGGCAGATGGCATCATTAATATTCCACTTGTATGGGTATCCACATGCCAAGGAGGTGTCCGTGTTTCCAGTAGACGATAAAACGGAAATAACTCAAATAAACGACATCAAAATAAAAAATGCAACTGTTCTGGACAGGTTTCATGACGTAGTAATCCATGCAATAGGATATACTATAAATTTTGAATTTGATCGGTTGAATGAGACGGATGCCCGGAGCTATACCATCATCGCGTACAATAGTCATGGTAAAAGCAAATTTGACTTTGAGATAATACCTGCTTCTGTTGGTACGTTTTTTTCTTGTTGTTTGTTTACTTATAAAGATAATATGCTTATATCATACCATTGGCACAAATTAATCTATATGCGGGGCATCTTTAGTGATGATAGGCACCGATTGCACAGGTAATTGTAAATTCAACTACCACAGGACCACGACAAGAATAATTGTATTAATAGAAGATAAATATATAACAAATATAAACAAAGTTTGCAAATTCGGTATGTACAATTCGCCCTCTTCGAGATAATACATTCAAGATCGTTTTATTGCTAAATTATGTTAATCGCTCCTAAAAATGTATTGACAGTATTTTTTTCTTTCAAATGATTTGGGTTGGGTTGGATTTAGTTGTATAACAATATTTCAGTCATATCTTTGGTTTATTGGAGGCGGAAATGGGAGTATACTGACAAATCTAACCGATCCTTCTGTTCCCAGTCAGTGAACAACGCTAGCACATTAAGTTGTATCGAGTAAAACTCACTATGGACAGGAATATAGCTCAGAATTTTAGTGGTGATACGGCCTGATTGAATGGACAGAGTTTATTTAAATTACTCTACGATCGCGGCCACGATGGCATCTTTTTTTTATGTTCGTATACTTTGTCCTATATATGTGGGGGCCGTCGTGATCGTGATCGTATGGCAGTACTACCTGTGCAATCAGTTCGAATCCCGAATGGCGAGGTGTACTCGATACAACAATATATGATAAAGTTTGTCAGTGACTTGCGACAGGTCGGTGATTTTCTCTGGTTTCCTCCACCAATAAAGGTGACCACCACGATATAGCTGAAATATTGTTGAAAGTGGCACTAAGCACCATAAACCAACCAAACCAACCTATGGATATGATTTTATTTCTTTTACAGAAGAACATAAGACATCTGGACCATCTTTTCCTAACGTTGTATTGTTTACATCTATTGTCGCTGGAATAGTAGTCTTTGTAATACCTACGATCATCATTTATAGAACTTGTAAGTAGTTAAATTTACGTCACAAATTTATTTGTAAGTGTTTAAATCTACGTCACATATTTACTTGTAAGTATTTAAATTTATGTCACATATTTACTTGTAAGTGTTTAAATCTACCTCACATATTTACTTGTAAGTATTTAAATCTACATCGCATATTTACTTGTAAGTGTTTAGATCTATCTCACAAATTTACTGTAAGTATTTAAATTTACGTCACAAATTTATTTGTAAGTGTTTAAATCTACGTCACAAATTTACTTGTAAGTGTTTAAATCTACGTCACATATTTACTTGTAAGTGTTTAAATCTACCTCACAAATTTACTTGTAAGTGTTTATATCTACGTCACAAATTTACTTGTAAGTATTTAAATCTACGTCACATATTTACTTGTAAGTGTTTAAATCTACCTCACAAATTTACTTGTATGTGTTTAAATCTACGTCACAAATTTACTTGTAAGTATTTAAATCTAGGTCACATATTTACTTGTAAGTGTTTAAATCTATGTCACAAATTTACTTGTAAGTATTTAAATCTACGTCACATATTTACTTGTAAGTGTTTAAATCTACGTCACAAATTTACTTGTAAGTGTTTAAATCTACGTCACAAATTTACTTGTAAGTGTTGAAATCTATGTCACAAATTTACTTTTAAGTATTTAAATCTACGTCACATATTTACTTGTAAGTGTTTAAATCTATGTCACAAATTTACTTGTAAGTTTTTAAATCTACGTCACAAATTTACCTGTAAGTGTTTAAATCTACGTCACAAATTTACTTGTAAGTGTTTAAATCTACGTCTGAAATTTACTTGTAAGTGTTTAAATCTACGTCACAAATTTACTTGTACGTGTTTAAATCTACATCACAAATTTACTTGTAAGTATTTAAATCTACGTCACAAATTTACTTGTAAGTATTTAAATCTACGTCACATATTTACTTGTAACTGTTTAAATCTAAGAGACAAATTTACTTGTAAGTGTTTAAATCTACGTCACAAATTTACTTGTAAGTATTTAAATCTACGTCACAAATTTACTTGTAAGTATTTAAATCTACGTCACAAATTTACATGTAAGTGTTTAAATCTACGTCACAAATTTACTTGTAAGTGTTTAAACTACGTCACAAATTTACTTGTAAGTGTTTAAATCTAGGTCACAAATTTATTTGTAAGTGTTTGAATCTACGTCACACATTTACTTGTAAGTGTTTAAATCTACGTCACACATTTACTTGTAAGTGTTTAAATCTACATCACATATTTACTTGTAAGTGTTTAAATCTACGTCACATATTTACTTGTAAGTGTTTAAATCTATGTCACATATTTACTTGTAAGTGTTTAAATCTACGTCACATATTTACTTGTAAGTGTTTAAATCTAGGTCACAAATTTACTTGTAAGTGTTTAAATCTACGTCACAAATTTACTTGTAAGTGTTTAAATCTAGATTACAAATTTACTTGTAAATGTAACCTAATTCTAGGTCACATATTTACTTGTAAGTGTAACCTAAATCTAGGTCTCAAATTTACTTGTAAGTGTTTAAATCTACGTCACAAATTTACTTGTAAGTGTTTAAATCTAGATCACAAATTGTATCAAAACTAATAAGAACAATTGGAAAACTTTGAATTCTGGTTGATTAAAGAACTGTGAGGTTTGGAATTAAAAGTATATTTTAATCTAAGATTAAATATCCCACTAGATTGAAAAAATATGCTGAAAATAGTATTTACCACTATCTGGAAACATAAATATAGCCATCCGCGGATCAGAATATAGCCCGAAACATGTAGCATTTATATTTCATAATTATATTAGTTCACAGTTCATATTATGTTGAGAGAGGCTTCTCTTCAAATAGCTCAATTTTCTACTTTTGAAAAGCGAAAACATGTCTACATATCTCAGAAAAATATTGCATGTATACTTTTAACTGTTCCCTTAATTATTTTTTCCATTTAAAAAAGATTTGAAGAAGAATGAAAATGAATCAGCGTGAGTTTTTATATTAATTATTAGCTGGTAATGTGTATTTAATGAATCTATCCTGCAATCAGGACCGGAATTCAGTCAATTGGACTAATTGCTCCCAATGCTGGAGTTATCTACTCTCAGCTGTTCAAGTAAAAAACAACACACTGTAGGTTTTACAGAGAACAATTGGGCCCTGCCCCTCCTAAGACCGTCCCTGCCTGTAATCATTACATTTAGTGTACACATATAGTATACGAATAAATGTTTGCTTTATTGTCTAGAATACGAATAACTTTTTAAGCCTATTATGGACTCCTGTACTCCTTGTTTATGTTCTCTGTTCGACAGACCAGTACATAAATAAACAATCGGCCGTTGGTGTTATTTATTAGTGTTCTCTTTTGACTTTCTAAATACAAGGTGCCGTCGTGGTCGTCATCGTATATAAGTTGGATTTACAACTTCCTATGCAATTAGTGCATATCATTACTAAAGTTGTGAGTTCGAATTTCATTTGTTATACATGTACATTTGTATCGCTATCAATTATACCTGGGGGACTGCAATGAATCAAATTGTATTTCCTGTCAGGGTAAAAAATTATACTGCAGCAATATTTCTTCTTTTTTTCCTTGATGCCTTTTACTCATTTGCAAAAATTAAACAAATGATACACGTCGACTTAAATGAGGGGACAACATTTCTTCCCGAACACTGCTCATATAAGAAACTGTTCGGTCACTTAGCACAAAAACATTCGCTCCCATTTCTGACAAAAATGAACTCAATAATAATTATTTATTATTTGTTTGACTCTTGATAGAATTATACCACACATATGCAGTTTACTAGTTGCTTGTCCATGGTCGATGGTTCTCTCCGGGTACTCCGGCTTCTTCCACCACTAAAACTGGTCGCCATAATATAGCTGAAATATTGCTGAAAGTGGCGTTAAACACCAAAAATTAATCAAATCATGTAAAGGGAAATGACATGTGCACATATTTTGATACTCCCATTCCTTTGAAGGGTGGTCGTGATCGTATGATAGTTGGATTTGCAACTACCTGTACAATCAGTGCTTATCACCACTAAAGTTGTGAGTTCGAACCCCGTTCAGGGCGAGGTGTACTCGATACAACATTATGTGATACAGTTTATCAGTGACATGCGACAGGTCGGTGGTTTTCTCCGGGCACTCCGGTTTCCTCCACCAATAAAACAGACCCTCACGATATAACCTAAATATTGTTGAAAGTGACATTAAACACCATAAACCAAGCTCATCCATTTGAACTGCAATAACAGTACAACAAACTGTATTGTCCAGCCGTTACAAAATTCTAATGATACATTTTATATTACAGAGATGTGGAGGAAGTTCAGATGAATGTAATAAATCAAGGTATGTCTTAATTTGAAATCTTATTCTACGAATATTTTAAAACGTCACCCATTTTCGACGGTCCCCTTTTTTCGACGGTTTGTTTCATGTGATAAAATCTCAAATTCTTTTGATCACTTCATAAGTCAGATTTTATTATGTAACTTTGAAATAATGTAAAACGATCCAATAAATATGAGCTTGAAATGTTATATTAAAAGGTAGGAACTGCAATATCTTTTATTTCAGATTGAAAAACGTACTTTTTCGGTATTTCATTTTTTCTTTACCCTGAAACTAGCTTTAATTATTTTGGTAAACTCAGTGTTGTAGTCCATTTTCGTTTGATCAACTAACAAGTATGTAAATATTGATGTCATATCCACAGAGTAACACACCATCTATGTTTTATTTACTTTGAGAGTCGACAACTGGTGACGTAGGCCATTATTTTATGAATAAGCATGCGCTGTTGTTTTTTTCCACGTTGTCTTTTGGAAACGACAAGAAAATACATGGTTTTTCATCTCGTAAATCAAATACGTATGACCAATGTTTCATTTTATATATTATAAGCTTCGATTCTGATCGCTCTATTGAGATATATTCAAATTAAGTCGTGGTCGTGATCTTATGGTAGTTGGATTTACAAATACCTGTGCAATCAGTGTCTATTACCACTAAAGTTGTGAGTTCGAACCCCGTTCATGGCGAGGTGAACTCGATACAACATTATGTGATAAAGTTTGTCAGTGACTTACGACAGGTCGGTGATTTAATACTCCGATTTCCTCCAACAATAAAACTGACTGCCACGATATAACTGAAATATTGTTGAAAGCGGCGTTAAGCACCATAAATCTAAACCAACCAACCTCTATTGAAATATTAATATTTGTGTGTTAGATCACCAAAAACCAGTAGCACAAGGATACATGTAGAAATTGACATAAAGCAAACAATATTATATATTTTTAAACGATAGATTAAGATAATAGTAAATTCGGTTTCGAAAAATAGTTAATAAATAGATTATCAATGAGTACTCAAAATCGTCAGTAACTCACGGTTGATTACGATCTTTCTGTTCTCATGAACTTGGTGGACCCTCCATACACATCCATACTTCGTGAGCCTATTTTCTTGATTACGGAACAAACCCGGAAACGATGTTTTATATACATACAAAAAATGTACATTGACCCTAGTATGATGGCGGAGGAACGAACATACTCGACCGTTTGTTGTTGATGATGGGTACTAAAGTTCGGAGACATTATACGAGTAAAATTAAAGATCATAATATAAAAGCAACTCGAGTACAAAAGCAAAACCTAACAAAAAGTAAGGTACCTCGGAAGTGAGATCATGTTGTATCATAGAAGGCGTTATATCTCATGTCCCATTAATAGCAATCGAAATAGAATCCAAAAATAAAGTTTAAGAAAACAAAGACTCGTACATTTCTTATTGATTGATTATTACTTAACATCCATATATAAAAACTGTATAGAAATGAGGAAGGGTAGGTCAACTGGGTCAACGACTTTTTCCTGCCACAGGAAAAACATGGAGAGTTTTGTAGGACGAAAACTTTAGTAGCGAGAACAATGCGCCAACACTTTTTTCGAAACATTTTCTCATTGAAAATAGAGTGTGGTATTTTTTTCTCATTATATTACAATCAGCAAGCTAATAAGTTTTTCATATCATTTCCATCATATACGTATATTAGATTTTTCTGTTTTCTTTTTTTCTTTAATAGCTCAGTGTGGACTTAATATACAAACGTTATTGTTCTCACAACATGCACAATAATCAATTATTTATATATTTTTTTTAATTATTTATTCGTAGACCATATTGTACAAAACGCATTGAAAGTTCCTAGGAACAAAAATAATAATAATTAAATACGTAGATTATTTTTACTGTTTTCTTAAGGTATAGGTCCAGTAGAAAATGCTTTATACCAGTCACATGACCTACAACGTAACACAAGATCGTCTGCTACATATTCTACAATGGAAGGGAGAGGAAAGTCACAGACTGGACATTCGGTGGTATCTTATTCCACAGCTGACTTAGACAGTAATGGCGATATATTTTCCGGAGGCGCGACCAACCTTCATTCTAAACAACCCCCAATGGATCTGCCGGACAAAGATATAGGTCTCAGTCTCTCCGCTACAGGGTACAACACTCCGAAAGGTTAGACAGCTTGTGACGAATTTTAATTTCATATATACATTGTATAATTTCCTACCAAAATTAATTTAGGATTGACAATCGGTACTCATCACAAACCTCCATATTTGAGTCCACTATGTCCCGTATTACCTGTGGTTGTTTGTCGTGTTATTACTTGTTTCTCATGAATAATGCATAAGTACAACTAGCCACTCATCACACGTCCAGGTAAAAAAATACTGGGAGATTTGAATATGCATGCAACACTCTCTACACAAGAGAGCCTATATTATGTTGTCGATATTTACACTATGAAAATAAGGTCAACAAAGCTCGTTCATATCTAATTAAAACCAGGGAAATTCACCGTGTATATAGTGACCCACGAAGGAGACGAGGGAGATGTGTTGTAGGATATGTCCAGTAGGTACCAACGATGGTTATGTGCCGACTTTAAATAAAATTTACTTACTTACTTGTCATCAAATATATTTTTCCATTTTAGATACTTGAATTAGTCCCAAGCTTGGTACAAATCAAATATGTGCTTTGCATGTGTTATTCAATCAGTAGCTATAGCCAAGATTTATATCCTTCTATATAAATCCTTGCTATAGCCTTTCTTCAGTATGTACTGTTGCCCTGAATGTAGCTAATCATCAGAATAAATAAAATGTTAGAGAAAACCGTAGGGACAATCAAGAATGGACAATCCAGAGAAGTTGGCAATATTGGGTACAAAAGACACAAGACGAAGACAAACAAAACAAAAACGACAACACATTATGTGTGGAGAGCACTATACGATATACAAGATATCTAGGGAACGGAATCGGAAACTCTTCAAAGATTTATTACAAATGTGCATCGAGAATACAAGAATGAGCTTAATTTTCACTAAATATATATAAATGTTCGTTTTTCTTCTTTCATTGCAGACATGTTACGTGAACAGGAACACTTGCAAGCACGTCAGACAAGGCAATTTGTAAGATATTGTTTAAGTTTTTTTTATATTATAATGTCAAAAAGGGACTGGGTATGGCCCCCATGCCATCGTACCTAATCCTTTCTCTACTTTGTAGGGTAGACAAATCAGAAATGAGTTTTTATGTAATTATATATTATGTGAGATGAGCAATCAATTTAAACCTAACGAAATGGTCATAAATCATCTTGATTTAGTTTGAATATGATTTTTTGTGCGGGGGTGTTGGTATTGCTTCATAATTTGTCATTCATAAATCATAATTGCAATAATACTTGTGGCCTTTTTTTGAGTATAATATACATGCAGTGTTGACTGGACCATTGGTAAATGTATGTAGAAAAAAACTACAGGTCAATATTTAGTTTCTGTGAAGTGTTTTGTAGATCATTGTTTGTCCTTTTTCTTTTGGCCATTGCATTGTCTGTTCTTCTTCAACCTACGACTTCTGATTACCCCCCTTTGATATCTTCAAACTTTTCTTATTAGTTTAATACCTCATCAAGAAAAAGGGGGTTGTACTGTCATGGTTGTGATCGTATGGTAGTTGGATTTACAACTACCTATGCAATCAGTGCCTATCACCACTAAAGTTGTGAGTTCGAATTACGTTCATTGCGAGGTGTACTCAATACAACATTATGTGATCAAATTGGTCATTGACTTGCGACAGTTCGGTGGTTTCTCCAGGTCTTCCGGTTTCTTCCACCAATAAAACTGACCGCAATGATATAACTGAAATATTGTTGAAAGTGGCGTTAATCACCATAAACCTAAACCAAACCATCATAAAAAAAACATGATATTAAGTTTATTTATCTATCTATACTTGTAGAATAACAAAGAACTACAGTATTCAGAATTGTCATTCAATCCTTCATCTGGTCCAAGATTTATTATCCATGGAAAGAATGACAAAACAGTTTATTCAAATGTTGATTTATCCATCAGAGTTAGTCCTTTGCCGCTTGCAGACAAAGATAGTGATTCTGATGACAAAGATGATGATTTCATGTATGTTGACAATATCAAAAAATATACAATGAAGCGATCAACACAAGTTAAACTGAACACGAAGTAAAACAATATGTAAAGAACACATGTAATGGGAGAATCATGGTTTATGCATGATCTGTTCCCTGACTTTTTTTCTGTTTGTGACATACAGTAAAAAAATGTGGGTTTTTTTTTTGCATACGAGAGGAACAATCCATGTCTGTTTGTAAACAGTTCATGGGGAAAATGTACCTTTACATGTTAACAATTACTTGAGAAAATGTACTTTTACATGTTAACAATTATTGAGAAAATGTATTTTTGCATGTTAACAATTACTTGAGAAAATGTATTTTTGCATGTAAACAATTACTTGAGAAAATGTACTTTTACATATTAACAATTACTTGAGAAAATGTACTTTTACATATTAACAATTACTTGAGAAAATGTACTTTTACATGTTAACAATTACTTGAGAAAATATATTTTTGCCTGTTAACAATTACTTGAGAAAATGTACTTTTACATGTTAACAATTACTTGAGAAAATGTATTTTTGCATGTTAACAATTACTTGAGAAAATGTACTTTTACATATTAACAATTACTTGAGAAAATGTATTTTTGCATGTTAACAATTACTTGAGAAAATGTACTTTTACATGTTAACAATTACTTGAGAAAATGTACTTTTACATATTAACAATTACTTGAGAAAATGTATTTTTGCATGTTAACAATCACTTGAGAAAATGTAATTTTACATATTAACAATTACTTGAGAAAATGTACTTTTACATATTAATAATTACTTGAGAAAATGTACTTTTACATATTAACAATTACTTAAGAAAATGTAATTTTACATGTTAACAATTACTTGAGAAAATGTAGTTTTACATATTAACAATTACTTAAGAAAATGTATTTTTGCATGTTAACAATTACTTGAGAAAATGTACTTTTACATATTAACAATTACTTGAGAAAATGTACTTTTACATATTAATAATTACTTGAGAAAATGTACTTTTACATATTAACAATTACTTAAGAAAATGTACTTTTACATGTTAACAATTACTTGAGAAAATGTACTTTTACATATTAACAATTACTTGAGAAAATGTATTTTTACATGTTAACAATTACTTAAGAAAATGTACTTTTACATGTTAACAATTACTTGAGAAAATGTACTTTTACATATTAACAATTACTTGAGAAAATGTACTTTTACATATTAACAATTACTTGAGAAAATGTACTTTTACATGTTAACAATTACTTGAGAAAATGTACTTTTACATGTTAACAATTACTTGAGAAAATGTATTTTTGCATGTTAACAATTACTTGAGAAAATTTACTTTTACATATTAACAATTACTTGAGAAAATGTACTTTTACATATTAATAATTACTTGAGAAAATGTACTTTTACATATTAACAATTACTTAAGAAAATGTACTTTTACATGTTAACAATTACTTGAGAAAATGTACTTTTACATATTAACAATTACTTAAGAAAATGTATTTTTGCATGTTAACAATTACTTGAGAAAATGTACTTTTACATATTAACAATTACTTGAGAAAATGTACTTTTACATATTAACAATTACTTAAGAAAATGTACTTTTACATGTTAACAATTACTTGAGAAAATGTACTTTTACATATCAACAATTACTTGAGAAAATGTATTTTTGCATGTTAACAATTACTTGAGAAAATGTACTTTTACATATTAACAATTACTTGAGAAAATGTACTTTTACATATTAACAATTACTTGAGAAAATGTACTTTTACATGTTAACAATTACTTGAGAAAATTTATTTTTGCATGTTAACAATTACTTGAGAAAATGTACTTTTACATATTAACAATTACTTGAGAAAATGTATTTTTGCATGTTAACAATTACTTGAGAAAATGTACTTTTACATGTTAACAATTACTTGAGAAAATGTACTTTTACATGTTAACAATTACTTGAGAAATAAAATATACTTTTAAATGTTAACAATTACTTGAGAAAATGTACTTAATGCATGTTAACAATTACTTGAGAAAATGTACTTTTACATGTTAACAATTACTTGAGAAAATGTACTTTTACATATTAACAATTACTTGAGAAAATGTATTTTTGCATGTTAACAATCACTTGAGAAAATGTATTTTTGCATGTTAACAATTACTTGAGAAAATGTACTTTTACATATTAACAATTACTTGAGAAAATGTATTTTTGCATGTTAACAATTACTTGAGAAAATGTACTTTTACATGTTAACAATTACTTGAGAAAATGTACTTTTACATATTAACAATTACTTGAGAAAATGTATTTTTGCATGTTAACAATCACTTGAGAAAATGTAATTTTACATATTAACAATTACTTGAGAAAATGTACTTTTACATATTAATAATTACTTGAGAAAATGTACTTTTACATATTAACAATTACTTAAGAAAATGTAATTTTACATGTTAACAATTACTTGAGAAAATGTAGTTTTACATATTAACAATTACTTAAGAAAATGTATTTTTGCATGTTAACAATTACTTGAGAAAATGTACTTTTACATATTAACAATTACTTGAGAAAATGTACTTTTACATATTAATAATTACTTGAGAAAATGTACTTTTACATATTAACAATTACTTAAGAAAATGTACTTTTACATGTTAACAATTACTTGAGAAAATGTACTTTTACATATTAACAATTACTTGAGAAAATGTATTTTTACATGTTAACAATTACTTAAGAAAATGTACTTTTACATGTTAACAATTACTTGAGAAAATGTACTTTTACATATTAACAATTACTTGAGAAAATGTACTTTTACATATTAACAATTACTTGAGAAAATGTACTTTTACATATTAACAATTACTTGAGAAAATGTACTTTTACATGTTAACAATTACTTGAGAAAATGTATTTTTGCATGTTAACAATTACTTGAGAAAATTTACTTTTACATATTAACAATTACTTGAGAAAATGTACTTTTACATATTAATAATTACTTGAGAAAATGTACTTTTACATATTAACAATTACTTAAGAAAATGTACTTTTACATGTTAACAATTACTTGAGAAAATGTACTTTTACATATTAACAATTACTTAAGAAAATGTATTTTTGCATGTTAACAATTACTTGAGAAAATGTACTTTTACATATTAACAATTACTTGAGAAAATGTACTTTTACATATTAACAATTACTTAAGAAAATGTACTTTTACATGTTAACAATTACTTGAGAAAATGTACTTTTACATATCAACAATTACTTGAGAAAATGTATTTTTGCATGTTAACAATTACTTGAGAAAATGTACTTTTACATATTAACAATTACTTGAGAAAATGTACTTTTACATATTAACAATTACTTGAGAAAATGTACTTTTACATGTTAACAATTACTTGAGAAAATTTATTTTTGCATGTTAACAATTACTTGAGAAAATGTACTTTTACATATTAACAATTACTTGAGAAAATGTATTTTTGCATGTTAACAATTACTTGAGAAAATGTACTTTTACATGTTAACAATTACTTGAGAAAATGTACTTTTACATGTTAACAATTACTTGAGAAATAAAATATACTTTTAAATGTTAACAATTACTTGAGAAAATGTACTTAATGCAGAAGATTTAATCTATCAATTGCATTTAATTGCTTCAGAAAAAAGGGTATTACTAGTAAGGTTGTATGTTAAACAATGCTCTGCAGTAGTTGCTATCTTTGATTTCATACAGACACAAAAACATCCAACGAAATATTCCTGTGAGAATAATCAAGTTTTTTTTTACATTATTATTTGCCAAGTTTGGTTACATTTGTTAAAGTGATTCCTGCGAAAATGATTGATACATGAAACTCTACCATGACAGACACAAAGTAATGTAGAAACCTTTGGTACAGGTCGGCATAAAATATTAGTTTTATCATTGTGGTAAATGTTATTGGTTGAGTTTACCCCAAGTACACACACAAAAACTGCCAACCAAGATTTAAAAATATGTAGGACATTATTTGGATCTATCTGGTTTTTTGTGTTCAAATTATTCTCTGCTCGATGCATTTATATATCCTAAGAAGAGTTTGCAGATACCAAAGGGGTAATCAGAATACGTAAATCGAAGGACAGTAAACACAGGACAAAAGAAAAAGGACAAATGGACAAACAACGATCTACAAAACATACACATAAAACTAAAGATCAAGTAACACGAACTCAGGAGCTCCGGAAGGATGAACAGTTCCTCCTCCACTGGTGGCACCCATCGTATTAATCTAGTTACAAACCCGGTAATAAGTCATGAATGAGGAAAGGACTGGGAAGTGTTTACGACAAGTGGAACATATCTGTGGTCATTTGTGACACAGATATTCCATAACGGTCAACAAAGTCATGGTGGCGACAGTAAAACTTTCGAAGTGATGAGTTCAACTTAACCACTGTTGACATGTTTTATTTGTTTAACTTAAATTCCCGGGATCGGGCTTAGAAGTTCTAAAGAAAACGGATTTGATGTGGGATACTTTCAAAATCTAGTACATTTTGCAGTCTGCTGGGCATGAACCAAAAGAGCAGCAATTATTATATATGATCAATTGTTGTATTATTTTAAGACCACAATGAAAAGTGGCTTGGTTTAGATTTATGGTGCTTAACGTCACTTTCAACAATATTTCGGTTATATCATGATGGTCAGTTTTGTTGGTGGAGGAAATCAGTGTCCAGAGAAAACCACCGACCTGTTGCAAGTCACTGACAAACTTTATCAGATAATGTTGTATCGAGTACACCTCGCCATGAACGTGGTTCGAACTCACAACGTTAGTTGTGGTAGGCATTGATAGCATAGGTAGTTGAAAATCCAACTATCATACGATCATGACCACGATGGCCTCGTTACTGAAATAAAAATAGATTTCCATTAAAAGAACAGATAAGTAATATAAAATTTTATTGGTTTGTAAAAATAAAACAAAAAAATCACGAGTATAAAATCCATAGACAAAACATTTCAAAAAAATTGCTGATTATCATAAAAAATAACAGATGTTTCATGAGTAAAATATAACTGATACAGCTAAACCTGCCTTAGTGACCACCTTTATTTTGCAATAACTTGTATTACGTAACCTTAATTTTAATTTCCCTTCACAGTGCATTTCGTATTAATTAAACTTCATGAATAAAATATAACTGATATTTTCTATCCTTTTATAATAATAATACAATGGAATTTATAAATATATATAAAGAATAATTTATTTTTCTGAGTATTCAAATTATGCTCAACTGGAATATATATTATAGAAAACCGCTCTTAAAATAGAATAAGAGCCAGTGCAGTCTATTGTTACATCATACATGTAAAAAGAAATATCAATATTTTATGGGATCAATAAAAAAAAATTCCTCTCCCTAATTGATTTTTTTTTATAAAAAAAATTTAATAATTTTGTGGTTATGTCTCCACAACAAACATTGTGGCCATGTCTCCACAACAAACATTGTGGCCATGTCTCCACAACAAACATTGTGGCTATGTCTCCACAACAAACATTTTGTGGATACGTCTCCACATCAAAATTGTCAGTGACGGTAGATAAAACACAATGGTTTATATTTATAGAATATCAATGTAAATCTAACAAATTAAATACATTGAGTATAATTTTTATAGGAGATTCTCAACACCCAGACAAGGTGTACTCAATACAACATTATGTGATAAAGTTTGTCAGTGACCTGCGACAGGTTGGTGGTTTTCTACGGGTACACGGTTTCCTCCACCAATAAAACTGACCGCCATGATATAACTGAAATATTGTTGAAAGTGGCATTAAACACCATAATCCTAACCCTATAATGAGATTCTGGAAAACAAATTTCTTGTGTATTCTTTCACCACAATTAAGCTTTTGTTAAAATAAGAAGCAAGTTTTTGCTAATAACAATGTATGATACAAGATAAACTGCAACAGGATTTGTGTTCATGAGTATAATCATATTTCCTTGAGAAAAGATACATAGAAAATAGTTGTTTATATATAAACATATAATTTATAAGTAAAAAAGGCACAACTCTGGATAAATTAATTCTTTCAGCTTAAAACATTCACTGAAGATGTGGATGTATCTTGAAAATATTGATTGATTGATTATTGCTTATCGTTCATATGGAGTACTATTTCAGCAATGCTAGTAGTCCTCACGATGAGCACTGATCCTAAGGCCCAAGACATGTAAAACTTTGTTCCTCACGATGAGCACTCATCGTAAAGCCCAAGACATGTAAAACTTTGTTCCTCACAATGAGCACTGATCGTAAGGCCCAAGACATGTAAAACTTTGTTCCTCACGATGAGCACCGATCGTAGGGCCCAAGACATGTAAAACTTTGTTCCTCACGATGACCACTGATCCTAAGGCCCAAGACATATACAACTTTGTTCAGACCAGTATATTTTTCAGTTTTTATTTTGAAATATATAAAAAAATTAATTCAAAAATTTGATTTGGACCAGAAAATTCAAATTTTCATTTCAAGGACTAGAATACACAAAACACTATAAAGAAATAAGGGAGGGACAGGTCAACCAATGGCAATGCATTCCAAATGCTAAAGTTAACAATATTATCAATAGGAGTTTAAATCAATTTCAAACAAGGTTGTGAGTTCACCAAATGTCATACATTTGGAGTTTAAGTGTGGAAGGAGTAAATATGTTTTTCTCCCTGCATTTTTGAGGTCATCTGGTCAGATTATTTTCTAGAAGATACAAATAATTTGAAAATGAATCTGCTACTTTCATTATGCCCAACATGGTGGCATTATCATTTTAGATTATTTTTAACGCTTGTTCCTTTCAAACTCAAAACCCTTGTCTGACAACACTCTAACCTACATGATTGGCGAATTGCATACATGTTTTTACCATGAATACAGCTGAAATATTACTTACCGGTACATGATCTTAAACAACAATCAATCAATATGTACCCATTGAAAAACAAGGAATAAAGCTTACCCAATTCAGAAGAGATTTTCGAGATATAAATATAATAACTATATAACAAATACAAAACAATGTTAAATGGTAGCATATATTAGAGTTGACCAGATTCAACTTTCTACAGGCAGTGACCCTTACATATGACCATCAATGTAAAAAGGGGCTTCATACATTTAGAATTTAACAAGGATTTCTACAGACAAAATGATCCCTACATGCTTTGATCAATGTTAAATGGGTAGCATATAGCTGTATTGACCTCTATAGACAAAGTGATTCATACATGATATAATCAATGTAAATTAGGAAGAATACCTGGGTCGACATTTCTACACAGGTTTTTGGACAAACCTTAATGTAATATAAGAAAGTGACCTGAA